>OY757015.1:57806082-59252374 GCA_963580285.1 Lucinisca nassula | reverse complement strand
GTGGGACTTTTACCCAAAACTGAGATGAAATGACATCTGAAGCATAGGGCCCAAACAAAAGGTTTATATGCCGGGTCGGTCCAACTTGCACCACTTTGCCTGGACAGGCTTAGACGCTCTAGTTTAGCGGTTTAACAGTACTCATGTGCAGTCAGTGGAGGCACCATGCAGCCCTATCTATTTCTCCAAGTCTGATGGGCAGGTGCCTTAGAGAAAAATAGATTTGGCTCCATGGTACTTCCCTGCAGAGCTGAAACAGACTGATCTTGAGTACTGCTGAACCGCTAAGAAGGGTCACCAAGCTGGCGTCCACCTGGTGGTGGAATGAGCATGTTAATAGGTCATTGCAGCCAAGCGGCAAGCCTTTAAGGCATGGAAGACTGGTAAGGGCACTTGAGCATCATACTTTGTGGCCAAACGCATAGCCGGACGTGCAGTGCACCATGCTGGCCAAGAAGCTGAGGAGATCTACAAGAATATTTACCCTAAGTCGTCAGTATACCGCCTTGCTAACCAGATGAGAAGCGAGAATGCCGATGTTGTAGGTGACAAACCAGTAAAAATGATGCAGGGGAGATGTCATTGAGTGAAGACTCAATACAGAGGGCCTGGTTAGAACACTACCAAAGGCTACTCAATGTTGAGTTTGACTGGGACCCAGACCACCTGTGATGAACCACGAGTGGAAGGGCTGCCCATCCCAATCACTATTGATATGGATAAGAAGGCTATATCTCCGATGAAGACTGGCAAAGCACTGGGCCCTTCTGGCATAGTGGTGATGATAAGAGCTGCAGGTGATGTTGGTGCCTCGATGATCCGGAACCTTGCAGCTAAAATCATCCGTGATGGAAAGGTACCCTCTGACTGGGAACAGAGTTTCATTGTCTGTCTCTACAAGGGCAAGGGCGATGCATTGGAACGGGGCAACTAACGTGGTCTCAAGCTGACAGAACAGATGTAAGTCCTGGAGAGGATTGTGGATGGCCTCATTAGGCAGTTGGTGTCCATTGACGTTTCCCAGTTTGGCTTTGTCCCAGAAACAGGCACAACAGGCGCAATTTTTGTGTACGGCAGGTGCAAGAGAAGTATCTGGCGGCCAACAGGAGACTCTAATGGCTTTTGTAGACCTGAAGAAGGCATTTGATCGAGTGCCTCAGAAAATCATCTGGTGGGCACTAAAAATACTTGGGAGTGGACAAGTGGATTGTGCAACTGGTCCAAGGGATGTATGCTAATGCTCGGAGCCGTGTCCATGTTGGTGATGGTTACAGTGAAGAATTCGAAGCGATGGTGGGTGTTCATCAAGGCTTTGTTCTCACCCCAATGCTTTTCACCATTGTGCTTGAAGCCTTGTCATGCGAGCTCCACTCTGGAGTCCCCTTGGAGGGCCTGTATGCTGATGACCTTGTCATCATAGCTGAAACCCTTGAGGAATGTGTCAGGAGGCTCTTAACTTGGAAAGACGCAATGGAGGCGAAAGGGCTGAGAGTGAAAACAGGAAAGACACAGATCATGATCTGTGGTACAGATCTGGACCTCCTGCAAAGTACAGGCCAGTATCCATGCGCTGTATGGCGCATTGAATTGGGCAGCAACAGTATCTTTTGTAATGGCTGCAAGCTCTGGGTGCACAAGAAATGCAGTGGGCTCAAGCGCTTGATAGAGGACCCTGATCAACGGAAGGTTAGGTGTTTTTTCTCCGGGTACCCCGGTTTTCGCCCACCTCTGATTAACGGTCGGCTCGATATGAGTGAAATAATCTTGAAAGGGCCGTAAAACCAAAACCAAATAAAAAGAGGACCCTGATTACAGGTGTACACGGCCCCTTGGATGGCAGAACACAGAGGGAAGTCCCAAGTAGAAGTAAAACAAAGATCAGGAATTGATACAATTAACCTACTCCACCCATAAAAGAAACCAAAGGGAAAGAAATACAAACATTAAGCGACCAGACCATAATGGAAACCTAAACAAAGGAAGGCCATAAGGACAGTTACTTTCCCACAAAATGGCCATATGGCCATCCAAAACCAAAAGACACAAGTGATACACACAGTAAGTAACAAACAACAACATAAATAAATCGCCACAGAAGAGCCGCCTTGGAACGGTCAGTGGAAGATTTCCACTGGGGGGCTTAAATCGATTTTACGTGGCCACAATCCTCGCCCTTACTTCCGTCGCGATTTAGACAAATAATTTGTTCAGTCCGCATGAAGGCCTCCTAACTCATCATTGCAACATCTCCGTGAACACAAAAATCCAAGTCGGATCCGACAAGCTGGAGGTTGTAGCTTCCTTTTGCTACCAAGGTGATATGCTCTCAGCAGCGGGTGGTTGCGACCTTCCAACCACATCACGTGTGAAAACAGCCTGCAAGAAATTCAAGGAGTTGCTACCAGTTCTCTCTTCCCGCCATATCTCGTTCAAGACACGTGGCCGTGTGTACAGCTCTTGTGCGCGGAGCGCAATGCTCCATGCCAGTGAGACATGACCATTGACAAAGCCTAACCTTCAACGTCATTCGGAATGACAGGGCAATGATCAGACAGAACTGCAATGTCAAGCCACAGGACGCTGTCACCATCAGGTCCAGTGAGTTACTTTAGCATATTGGCATTGAGTAACTGGACCTCATCCTGAAAGAGAGAAGACTCCTCTGGTATGGACATGTGGAACACTCAACAGTGCAGTCAAGACTGCCTGTGACATACAGGTATATATAGGTGGAAAGCGGGGACCTAGAAAGCCCATGATGACCTGTTTTTTTTTTGTTTGTTTGATTTTAGGTTTAACGTCCCCGTCAACACTGTAAAGGTCATTTTGGAGACGTTGCTTCCAATTTTGTGGGACAGAGAATGGAAGCTCACTGCTATTGGTCCTCATGATAGACAAGCCTGGAGATCTGGTGTAAGATCTGCGGTGCGTGCAGCAAGCCAGCTACCTGGAAGGGGGCCACTTATGTGGACATTGCCCTTGTTCCCGCACGTTAATCAAAAATCCGTTGATGATGATGAAGACTGTCCAGAACAAAATGTGTTTGTGAAACACTGATGCCCCCGGAGAGCGCATGATAAATATGAAAGCAGTATCACTAAGCAATCGAAAGGTATGGCCAATGCTCGTCTTAAAAATGTAGTTCAAGGTCACAAGGTCAAAATTTATGGGATCGTTGGAAAGGTCATGTGACACAGAATACACACGTGAAATATGAAAGCCCTAACACTTAACAATCGAAGGTTATGGCCAATGTTAAAGTTTTTAAAATGTAGGTCAAATATCAAGGTCACGAGGTCAAAAATTATGGTACCACTAAAAAGGCCTTGTGACCAGGAATGCACATGTGAAATATGAAAGCCATTCCACTTACCAATCGAAAGTTATGAAATAAAAGTTTTTAAAAAGTAGGTCAAATATCAAGGTCAAGGCCACGAGGTCAAACATTATGGTACCAATAGAAAGGTCTTGTGAAAAAGAATACACATGTGAAATATGAAAGCCCTATCACTTACCAATAGAAAGTCATGGACAATGTTAAAGTTTTTAAAAAAGTAGGTCAAAGGTCAAGGTCACGAGATAAAAATTGATGGTACCACTAAAAAGGTATTGTGACAAGGAATGCACATGTGAAATATGAAAGCCTTACCTCTTCCCACTCGAAAGTTATGGCAAATGTTAAAGCTTTTAAAAAGTAGGTAGGTTTAATGTCAAGGTCAAGGTGACGAGGTCAAAAATTATGGTACCACTAGAAAGGTCTTATGACAAGCAATGCACATGTGAAATATGAAAGCCCTATATAGCTATCACATATAAATAGAAAATTATGGCCAATGTTAAACTTTTAAAAAACAAGGAGTTTTAGCGCACTTTTTCTTAGAAAATAAAGGGCCATAACTCCGTCGTAAATGATAGGACCAAAGTAAAAATTGTGTTCTTCACAAGAAATGCATGTGCAAAGTTTCAACTCAGTTGGTGAAGAAATGTGGAAGAAGTTCGCATCACAAGGTTTTTAGCGCATTTTTTAGAAAATAAATGGCCGTAACTCCGACGTAAATGATAGGACCAATGTGAAAATTGAGTGAGGCTCAATCGGTGAAGACATGTGGAAGAAGTTCGCATCACAAGTTTTTTAGCGCATTTTTTTAAATAAAGGGCCGTAACTCCGACGTAAATGATAGGACCAATGTGAAAATTGTGTTAGGCACCCCTGCACCTCACAAGGAATGCATGCGCAAAGTTTCAGCTCATCGGTGAAGAAATGAGGAAGTACATGTAGTTTGCATCACAAAAGGGTGGGGACTAACACACAAACCCACAAACAAACGGACAGTGCAAAAACTATTTGCCCTCCTACGGGGGCATAAAAAGTGGTGTGAGTCGGACCATTCCTGAAACCCTAGCGTTTATTTTGGCAGTAAGGCTCGAGATGCCATTTCATCTCGATGTCGGATTAAAAATCGGAAGCAACATCTATAAAATGACCTACGGGTAAATATGTAGTGTTGATAGGGTTGTAAAACCTGAACACAAACAAACATATATTGAAGATTTTGGGCACAGCAAACACATTACATGTGCAAATAAGCTAACTTTGGTTAAATTTGAAAACTTATAATAATCCCTTCAGGTCAAGGTACCCAAAACCTAAGTTCTAATTGTTCCTAAGTAACAAACTGTGTCAGTCAAGTAACAATTAACCCAAAAGGGGCCCCAAGATACAGCCCAAACAAACTTGACTGTAAATGTACTTGTAATAATGACTCAGTGACACAGCCATTTCAGTTTAGTAAGAATCTGCCTATGTTTGATCATTATGATAACACACCCGCGCAACATAAAGTATTTTTTTCATATGTCCAAAATGTCTACTTTTCTGATGAAAATCTGTGATATCTTTTTTTTATCTATAATGCAAACATAGGTTATGGGTACTTGTTAGAACAGCCTCATTGAGGCCATTCTAACAAGTACCCACAACCTATGTCTTGGAGCAGAAATAAGAAAAAATATGTATACCCCAGTAAACCCTAGCTTTTTCTACATAAAGTGGGGTTCAGTGGTGCGTTCATTTCACGGACTTGTTAAAATGATGTTCCGGGCTTCTCCAGACTTTCGGATGAGTCTTTAAAGCGAGGTCCCCTGTCTTTTTGTGGCCGCTGTTGTTAGTGGATGTAAAAAGAAATAACTGCCTACAGGTTCTTATGAAACTGCCCAAGGGGCTATACCAGCACTACACATTTTGTCCTGTAATCCTTGAAAATGAGATCAAAGTCACCAAAAGCTGACCAACCCAAAGGCATAAGATCAGCTCTAGTCATTCTTTTGTTTGTTTGATTTGAGGTTTAACGTCCCCGTCAACACTGTAAAGGTCATTTTGGAGACGTTGCTTCCAATTTTGTGGGACTTTTACCCGACATTGAGATGAAATGACATCTCAAGCCCTGTCGCCCAATGAAACCAATAGAGTTTATAAGCATGGACGGTCCGCCTCGCACCGCGGTTCCTGGACAGGCTTAGATCTTCCAAGCGGTTTACCAGTACTAGAGTGCGGGCCAGATTCAGCTCTGCGTAGAAGCATCATGCAGCCCATATATTTCTTCAAGCCCTTATGGGCGGGGGCCGCAGCTCTAGTCATACAAATGCCACAAGTTTAAGAGATAGAGTTAAAAAAAAAAAAAAAAAAAAAGATCTGGCTTATATTAGACCAGTGTCATCATGTACTGTCCTTGAAAATGAGGTCAAGGTCATCAAAAATGCACATTCAAGTATATCCATGCAAGTTCAAGGTAATTCCATGCAAGTTCAAGTATATCCATGCAAGTTCAAGGTAATTCCACCAGCCCGTATGAGAGAGATCATTCACACAAGCTTAACCCATTTTGTACTGGAAACCCCAAAACAGGTAGTTTGCAAACAATGCAGGCCCAGATCAGACGCCACAGAATGCGGCGTCTGATCAGGGCCTACACTGTTTGCAAAATGTTCAGCCAATTTCCAAATAGATTTTGAAGAGAACACAACCTGAAACCCCTAAATCTTGAAATGGAGTCCTGCTATATATGGGGAGGAAGATTCCATCTGGTACAAAATGGGTTAATCTGGATGGTATTTGACCCATCATCCTGTGCAGACCTGGAAAATGAGGTCATTGTTAACTTGATTGTTTAACTCCAAAGCAAAGGAACAAGAACAACACCGAAAAATGAAAACTAAACTTTGTAAAATAAGTAACGCAACACCTAATATATTTATGAATTAAAGTCTAACCCAGAAGATGGATATAATTTTTTTTTTTCAAACGGCACTTGAACTTAGACACAAGTAATCACAACCCATTTTGTACTGGAAACCCCGAAACGGTTAATCAGCAGACAGTGCAGGCCCAGATCAGATGCCACAGAATGCGGCGGCGTCTGGTCAGAGCCTACACTGTTTGCAAAAAGTTCAACCATTTCCCAAATCGAATTTGAAGAAAACAACCTGACACCCCTAAATTTTGAGATGTTTCTGTGCTTTTTATAAGGTGGAAGATTCCATATTGTACAAAAAGGGTTAAACTTGAAGAAGGTAGCTTACCCTTGCATTGCAGTCAACTACGCAAAGCCTTTTCAAAATTTTATAGACGTCATTCTGATTTAATTTCAAAATTCAATATAAGACTTAAATCTCTCCTGCAACAAGGTCTATCGGAACCCGAATTTTATGGTGACTTAGTATTCAAATCCAGAAAAATATATAACCGCAATGACTTCAGCACCCAATTTCGTAAAATCATTCTTCTATATAAAAAGATTGGGTACAACATAGATGTTATACGACAGACTGCATGCATGGTCGTTAACCCAATCACGGTTGACAACTTTGCTTTCCTCTTTAAATTGCACGCCGGTGGGTCAGGCCTCAGATTCTATGACGGTTCCAGTATAAAGGCTTATTGAGAATTAGAGAGATCTTATTCAAGGTAATGTTGGCAGGTGCCTGATGCTCTATTTCTGGTCGGACCCATCGGAGTCTATCTGTTGGTTTCCTTGTGCTCCAGCATTTCAGTGGTTTCTTGCTGTTGAGTCCTCACCGTTGTTTCATCTCTGTGGTTGTTTGATTATTTGTGTTCACGGAGATGTTGCACTGATGAGTTAGGAGGCCTTCATGCGGACTGAACAAATTATTTGTCTAAATCGCGACGGAAGTATGGGCGAGGACTGTGGCCACGTAATATCGATTTAACCCCCCAGCGGAATTCGTTTCCACTGACCGTTCCAAGGCGGTTCTTCTGTCGCGGTTTATTTTTGTTATGGTTTGTCTTTGGGTGTTTGTGATGCTTATATTATTTTATTGTGGGTAGCCTATTGGCCATTTTGTGGGAAAGTAACTGTCCTTTTGGCTTTCCGCTATTGATGTTTCCATTAGGTCTGTTGTTTCATGTTTGTGCTTCTTTCCCTTTGGTGTCTCTGATGGGAGCTTAGGGTTCATTGTATCGATTTCTGATCATTGCTTTCACTTCTGTTTTGCATGAATGACAAAGGGTCTCCATTAAAAAATAACACCTATTTAAAACAATGTTTTAATACCTTTAGTTAAATGTTTTCGTCTTTTAATTCTTTATAACCTTCCATTATTCCATAATGTTATTGCATAGTGATAAAAGCTGTTTATTTAAGAAATGAAATTTATTTTTCTGCAGTATGAACGCAGTGGGTCGCGTGCAAAGTAAATGAACCCCGAAGGGGTTCATGTAAACTTTGCTAGCGACCCACTGTCATTCATACTTTCATGAAAAGCAGAATTTTTTTTTTTACATATTTACATTATTTGCCCCGCATCCCTGGGCGAAAAAATGCTTGTAGGGCAACTTTTTAAAGTTGAAAAACATTTACACGCTGTTTTTCTACAACGAGCGGAGCAGCGTTGACGTCATCAACGCCCGTAGAGAACAATGGTTTAGAATGATGTCACTTAAAATCATCCGATTCGATGCGTTCATGGAAGTATGAACGCAGTTGTTTTCTATAGGTTTACATTAGACTTTACACTGGAAATGTAAATATATGCAATTGAATGCCGTCAAAAAGGTCTGTATCACCTAACATTCATTTGTGTATGCAATGATTACAGTGTATAACTGCAATGAAAGGACTTGTTCTGAGCATACAGACAGGCTGTATAAAAAAAGGTAATTTACGAGGGCTGACTGATATGTTGAGAGTCTCATATTGAAGGAGGTATGCAGTGATGTCCTACTATTCTCTGCCTATATAAGGCTGTGTACCCAAGGACTTGTCTCATTTGGTCAGTTTATATTGACGAGGTAGCAATCTAAAGTAAACAAGACAAACAGCTTTTGCAAAATGGACAAAATCTGTGAAAGAGCAGCGATTCAATATATGCCCATGCTTTTAAGGTAAAGGTAACAGACTGGAATTTCATGTTTAAGAATTTCTAGAGCTCATAATTTCAAAACTATATGACTGAATTAGTTCATTTTTGGTATGATGATGGATATAGGTCCAGACTTTTATTCAGATGGCCGAAAGGTCAAGGTCACAGTCAAATTTTACGCTAAAGCTTTATGTTAAAGCTTTTTAAAAGCTCAGATTTCAAAAGCATGTGTTGGATTTGGTTCATGTTCAGTTTGATGATACACATGGGTCCAAAGTTTTATCAGCAGCACCCCTCCCCTATAACAACTATGACCTTAATGCTGCCTTCCTCCCCCGATAGGCCAAAGGGGCATTTAGTCCTTAGATCCAGATGAGCTATGCTGTCTGCTGACAGCTCTTGCTATACCCCTTATTTAGAAGGGATGTATTATGGTATGGTGCTCTCCACTGTCCTGTCTGTTAAACTTTTTTATTTCCGCATAACTCCTGCTACACTTCTTATCCGGTTGACATGGTTTACTGTGATTATTCAAACTTTTTCTAATATTTGTCCAGTTAACTTCAACATTCAGTGAGCTACTTAAGTTCTTTAACACATGTTTGTCACTATAGCATCTTTTTAACTGGTTTGTATAGTTAGCCCTTAGCCTGCCACAAAAATCCACAAAGCCCACATACTCGAGAATTATGACCAATCCAAGCTATAAGTGTAATAAATTACATGTATTTTAAGTTCAAAATAAGAATGGCAAGTAGTATAGATCCTGATCAGGTGGCTCCTTCAGGAGCCGAGATCTGGATCTATACTGCTTGCAAATGCAACATAAGATGAATATGGCAGGATAAGGGTTAATTGATTTTGGGTCAAAATACATTGCAATGAAAATACAATGTTAGTGAACAATGTCAGTGAACATTTGATTTATATAACCCAAATCGTGCTTAGCATGACTTCCTACCTATTTGCATACAGAATGGATCCATAGCAGATCTGATCGTGATCTATACTCTTCAAATTTTGAACGTATGAACGTAAATTTAATTGAAATCCTGGATTGGATAGATTTAATAAGTGGACGTGACATTTAAATTTAGCTTGGTAAGGGCCATGTCATATAGCGACTGAAAGGAAAGAAAATATCAGTTCACAAATCACCTCTCATTTACATGGAGATATAAATATGAGAAATAGAATTAAATTATTCCCATCTATTCCGTTTGTCATATTTTTATGTTGATGTTTGTGAGAGGTGATTGCTAACTTAAATGTTTTCTCCTGTCAGTTCCCATATAACCTATAATGTGTTGTTGGGATGTTGAACCCAATTCAGTTAAATTCCTATCTGCTGAAATACCCAGACCTGATATTCCATATTTGTAAAGTGCCCTTTTGGTTGCTGTTTACGATATGCACATGGCCATACTGTCGTAACGCTGTAAGCCCCAGTACCACACGGGGCTC
Organism: Lucinisca nassula; assembly: GCA_963580285.1. Lineage (NCBI taxonomy): Eukaryota > Metazoa > Mollusca > Bivalvia > Lucinida > Lucinidae > Lucinisca > Lucinisca nassula. The sequence goes on along the minus strand of OY757015.1, from coordinate 59,242,531 downwards.
CCTTTAAAGTATGTACAAGTGAAGGAGCTCAATACTTGGTTGCTCCAATGATGGGATTTTCAAATTTATAATTTAGAAATAATGTTTATTTTAGCAATTACCAGAATTTTTCTCAAAAATGAAAAAAAAAAAAAAAATACACCCCTGTGGTTAGAATGTCACCACTGTTTGGCTATATGTACGTGTTGTAAGAGATTTTAGTTCTATTTCTCCTATTTTTAAAACTTTGTAAATGAAAGGTGATTTTTGAACTGAAATGTTCTTTCCTGTCAGTCGGCATATAACCTATTTTGTGTTGGTACTACATTTAACCTGAAACAATCAACCAGTCAGTCGTAAGAGGTGACTGAAAGGGCTCAAAGCAGTTGGATGTCATGTATCTAGATATTCTAGCATGTTACAAGATTTTAGTTCCATTTCTCATATTTTTGTCTCTGTGAAGTGAGAGTTGATATGTGAACTTAAAAAATGTTCTCTTCTGTCAGTCACCATATTACCTATTATTTGTTGATGCGATGTTTAATCCCAAACAGTCAGTCAATAAGCCAGAAGTGTCAACATTAGATTTTTATTATCATTAGAAGGACTTTCAAGTTTGTACAAATGAATAAAGAAGGTCCCAAGTTTTCTGAGATAATGGCAGTGTAGGTCAAATTTCAAAATCCTTATCCTTAAGAAACAGTAATCCGGAAGTATTTGTATTTTGCAATGATTGTATGTAGGACAAGGACGTCCAAGTGTGTATTGATGAAGGGACTGTGATGATCTGGGCCCCAAAAAGATCCTGCAGGCCGGAGATGTTTATATTTGGCTTCGAGAGTCTCAAACGAAGAGCTTCGGAAGCAAAATTTCACATATTCGTGCCTCCTGTGTTTGTACAGGGTCAGATTATGGCTGACCATCAAGTTGCCTTAAAAACAGTGCTGCAGTGTTAACTACATGTATAGGAAAATACTCTCGCTTAACTGTGTTAACTCAGCTATATCAGGCCTACTTTGATCGCTTGTGTTTTGATAAACTACTGTTCCTATAGCAATTAACTGTCAGCTTGTCATTAAATCTGTATTATGAAATAACATAATTGTGTTTTCTTCCATTACCAAAGCTGGTCCTTTGGGACAGTGTGGCGACACTAAAAATCACAAAATCACTAAAAGATTACGAGTGCAAAAAAAAGTGCTAAATATGGACTTAAGTTTAAACAAGAGGGCCATGATGGCCCTAGATCGCACACCTGCTACATATTGTTTAGGAGGAGAAGTTGCTTAAACATTTTTCGCTGACCTGAGCACATAGTGCTCAGTGAGCTATTCAGATAGGCCAGTGCTCACGCGTCCGTACGTCGTACGTCCGTCGTCTGTCGACAATTGACATCTCCTAAACCACTTGGCCACCTGTTGCTTGATTTATGATGCAATAAAATATGTTTATACTTATACTTGGCCAATTTGGACCAAACTTCACAGGAATGATCCTTTGGAGGTACTTACTGAAAGCTGTTCAAAAACCTTGAATCCAAGTTGAACTCTGGTTGCCATGGCAACCAAATGGCAAAATTTTTAAAAATCTTTATAAGGCCTAGAGTTACCGAATTTGGTATGTTGGTTCATCTAGTTCCTCTCTACCAAGAGTGTTCAAATTAAAGCCCCGGGGCTCAAAATGGTCCCGTCCCGGGGCCCACTTGTTTTACATAGACTTATATAGAGAAAAGCTTCAAAAATCTACTTGTCAGAAACCAGAAGGCTCAGGTCTTTGAAAATTGGTATGTAGCTTCGACTGGACCTCTACCAAAGTTGTTCAAATTATCGCCCTGGGGCCCAAAATGCCCCCGCCCTGAGCCCATTGATTTTATATAGTTATATAAGGAAAAGCTTTAAAAATCTTTTTGGCAGGAACCTGAAGGCCCATGTCTTTGATATTTGGCATGTAGCTTCGTCTAGTGGACCTTTACCAAAGTTGTTCAAATTATAGCCTTGGAGCCCAAAATGCCCCCGCCCCGGGGCCATCGGTTTTACATAGACTAATTTGGCAAAACCTTTAAAAAGTGTTCTTGTCTGAAACCAGAAGGCCCAGGTCTTTAATATTTGGTATGTAGCTTCGTCCGGCCCCGGGACCGACTGGTTTTACTTAGACTTATATAGGGAAAACCTGTAAAAATCTTCTTGTCTGAAACCAGAATGCCCAGGTTTTTGATATTTGGCATGTAGCTTCCTCTAGTGGACCTCTACCAAAGTTGTTCAAATTATAGCCCTGGGGCCCACTGGTTTTACATAGACTAATAAAGGGAAAACCCTTTAAAAATCTTGTCTGAAATAATTGGTATGTAGCTTTGACTAGTGGACCTCTACCAAAGTTGTTCAAATTGGGCCCAAAATGACCCGCCTCGGGGCCCACTTGTTTTACTTAGAGTTATATAGGGTAAACCTTCAAAAGTCTATTTGTCAGAAACCTGAAGGCCCAGTTCTTTTATATTTGGTATGTATCTTCGTCTGGTGGACCTCTACCAAAGTTGGTATGTAGCTTCGACTTATAGACCTCTTCCAAAGTTGTTCAAATTATAGCCCTGGGACCCAAAATGGCCCCGCCCCGGGGCCACTGATTTTACATAGAGTTATATAAAGAAAAGCTTAAAAAGTCTTCTTGTCAGAAACCTGAAGGCCCAGGTCTTAGATATTTGGTATGTAGCTTCGTCGAGTGGACCTCTACCAAAGTTATTCAAATTAAAGCCCTGGAGCCCAAAATGCCCCGCCCCGGGGCCAACTGGTTTTTAATAGCTTTGTATAGGGAAAGGCTTTAAAAATATTCTTGTCTGAAACCAGAAGGCCCTTTCAACCCATTAGGATTATATCGTGCGCGGTCAGTTAACCTAACCACACCTTTCCTGGCAAGCTTAGACCTAAGCGGTTAACCAGTACTGAGAGCACATACTTTCGCCAGTAACTGACAACTGCCCTTCTTGAATTAGCGGAAGGAGGAGAATGATCATAGAAAATATTTCATAATCAATTTCCTCGAAAGTATGTGAACGAGCCGGGTTTCGAAACCGCAACCTTTGGCTTCTCAGTCAGACGCGCTACGCGGCCCGGCCCCAGAGGCGTCGTTAGCGACTGTTAGAAAATGAATAAAAATCTTTAAATATAAAACGCTTGAATATGTTCTATAAAAGGGTTATCCTTTTGAATTCTGTAATTAGGCTTTATGTGAATGTATCAGCTAGTAGATGGAGTTCCCGTTTATTAAGCATTTCCTTCCTGTCAGCGACTAAATTTATTTCTCGAAAGTGACATTTTTTTTTTAAATATATATATAAAAAAAATATTAAAAGTGAAAAATCAGTTACTCTGCTCTGGGTATCTCTGGATACCACCAGTGGAAATGTTTAGAGTCTTGTGGGTAACTTATAACGACGGTATCATCATAACTGCCCAATACACACGTGTTTAAGCGAAGACGAAAATAGGAGAACTGATGTCCGAATCTCCGGCTTGGTCTAGCTTTTGGACTTTGGATTTTATCCATGAGAGCTTTTTTTTTTTTGTCGTTTATATTTTCTTTCCTGAGTACCTAGTAAGAACAATTTCATATTTTGTTGTTAAGTTTGAACTGCTCTGACAAAACATATGTTAATGACCTGTTTGCCAATAGTGTGTATTGTCTTGTGGTGGTAATACTGGCTTGTGGGGAACTGTGTTATTCGTTCTGGGGTAGTACCCCAGAAAGAAGTACACAGTTCCCCACATGACAATGCACACAGTTTGCAAATATGGGCCGTTACGTGAATATTTGCCAAAATAAGAACACTACAAAGTACAAAACGTATTCAAAAGGATTTCCATATTTAATATTGGCCGGATGTCTCCTTGAAAGAAGCGATTTTTTTCCAGTTAGTTGAAAAACATTCATTTGTGTCTTCGTAATGTGCTAAATTTATCAAAAAAGGAAATGCAAATGATGCGTACAGTGAAATGGAAGACGACGATAATGAAAAAGCTTGAAGAACAACAAATACCTTCCTTTAAAACGAGAGACACTGGCAGTTCCCCACAAGACGGACCCATAAGGTATTGTGGAACTCACATGCCTGGTACCCCACATGAATAGTTTTGTGCGTATGTGTGTGTGTGTGTGTGTGTGTGTGTGTGTGATTGGGGTATCCATCTTGATAATACAGAGCTGACTTGAATGTCACTATCTGGGCACCTTGTGGGCATTATGGGTCAGGTCCTAGTGCACCAGACGGAGATGAACACGCTCAGTCTACTTAACAATGGTGACAAAGGGAGTGGGGGCAGTGGGAAGGCCGTTTGTAAAAGGTACCACTATATTGATAAAATACCCCTCCTGACCAAGGTATTACCAAAAGTGGACAATTCTGAGCAAATTTGATGATGATTGGACTAAAACTGTGGCCTCTAGTGTTAACAAGGTTTTTCTATGATTAAACCTACTGATCTACTTTTTGACCCCACATGACCCATATTCGAATTTGACCTAGATATTGTCGAGATGATCATTCTGAAGAAGTTTGGTGATAATTAATCTAAAATTGCGGTCTCAAGAGTGTAAACAAGGTTTTTCTATGATTTAACCTACTGACCTACTGTCTGATCCCACATGACTATTCAAACTTGACCTAGATATTGTAGAGATGATCATGCTGAGCAAGTTTGATGATGATTGGACCAAAACTGTGGTGTCTAGAATGTTGTTCACAAGGTTTTTCTAGGATTTTGACCGACTGACCTACTTTCTGACCCGACATGACCCAAATTCGAACTTGACCGATATATTATCAGCACGATCGTTCTGAGCAAGTTTGATGATGATCAGATTAAAACTGTGGCGTCTACAGTGTCCACAATGTTTTTCTATGATTTGACCTACTGACCTATTTTTTTTTTATCCGACATGACCCATATTCGAACTTGATCGAGATATTGTCATGATGATAAGTTTAGCAAGTTGGTGATGAATGGACCAAAACTGTGGTGTCACAAAGTTTTTCTAGGATTTGACCTACTTTCTGACCCGTCATGACCCATATTCGAGTGAGTGTTTGAGTTTTATGTCCCACCAACAGTTAAGGTCTTACGGAGACAGGACCTCAGTTTAAATACTCATCCGAATGTCTGGAGAAGTCCGGGATCGATCCTGCGACCCCTGGTTTACAAGAAGAGTAGCGTAACCACTACACCACGGAGGCTTCGACCCATATTCGAACTTGACCGATATATTGTCAGGATGATCATTCTGAGCAAGTTTGATGATGATCGACAAAAAACTGTGGCGGCTAAGTGTTCACAAGGTTTTTCTATGATCTACTTTTTCGGCCAGACATGACCCATATTCTAACTTGACCGAGATATTGTCATGATGATTGTGTTGAGCAAGTTTGATGTTGTTTGTGCCAAAAATGTGGCCTCTGGTGTGTTCACAAGAAAAGTTTATGCACGGACGACTCACAACGGACGACGAACAACGACGCCGGACATCTCGCAGTCATAAAAGCTCACTATGACCTTCGGTCAGGTGAGCTAAAAACACAAAACCTGAAACCTGGTGAATATTTCCATAAACTCTCCGCCTCAGAGCAGTATTTGTTTTTCATTATTTTGGTTTCCATTGCAACCAAAATAAATGGGCAGTAGGCCTAAAATCATATGGCAGATAGAAGATGGCCTAACGAACATTTACTATGAAAGTTTGGTACAGGTCCACTAGTCGAAGCTTCATACCATATACCACAGACCAGGGCCATCTGGTATCAGACAAGAAGATTTTTGAAGGTTTTCCCTATGCAAATATGTTCTATAAAAGGGTTATCCTTTGGCAGCAAGGAATACAACACAAAAGTGGAAAATATGGAGTGTACATGTTTTCTGGGCCAGACTAGCTAGTTTCGGCCAATTAGGCCTCATCAGTGACCCTCAAAATATTTTCAAAATTCCACAATGGAATCAAATCCAATGATCACAAAGGACAAGAAAATATAAACTACACTATGAAATAGGCAGGGAGACGTTCTACCGCCGCCACACATTCCCACACATCAGCTGAAGTGACGTTAAATATGTTCTATAAAAGGGTTATCCTTTGGGGGCAAGGAAAACACCACAAAACTGGAAAATATGGAGTGTACATGTTTTCGGGGCCAGACTAGCTAGTTTCGGGCAATTAGGCCTCATCAGTGACCCTCAAAATATTTTCAAAATTTTCCACAATGGAATAAATGATTCTAAAGGACAAGAATATATAAACTACACTATTATGTAGGGCAGGGAGACGTTTTACGTCCACCACACATTCCCACACATCAGCTGTAGTGACGTTAAATATGTTATATAAGTCTATGTAAAACTGGTGGGCCCTGGCGCGGGAGAATGTTTGGCCACAGGGCTATAATTTTAACAATCTTAGAAGAGGTCCACTAGATACAACTTCATACCAAATATCAAACACCTCGGCCATCTGGTTTCAGACAAGAAGATTTTTACAGGTTTTCCCTGTAAAACCAAAGGGCTCCGGGGCAGGAGCATTTTTGGCACCAAGGCTATAATTTGAACAATCTTGATTGAAGTCCACAAGACGAAGCTTCATACCAAATATCAAACACCTGAGCCTTCTTGTTTCAGACAAGAAGATATTTAAAGGTTTTCCCTATATAAGTCAATGTAAAACCAAAGGGCTTCTGCTAAGGGCTCAGGGCTTTAATTTGAGCAATCTTGATAGAGGTCCACTAGATGAAGCTTCACACCAAATATCAAAGCCCAGGGCCTTGCGGTTTCAGAGAAGAATATTTTTTTAAAGATTTTTCCTATATAATTCAATGTAAAACCAAAGGGCCCAAATCGGGGACATTTTTGGCCCAAGGGCTATAATTTGAAAATCTTGGTAGAGGTCCACTAGATGAAGGTACACACCATATATCAAAGATCTGGGCCTTGTGGTTTCAGAGGAGAAGATTTTTCCAATATAAGTCAATGTAAAACTAAAGGGGCCCGGGGCGGGGGCATTTTTGGCCCCAGGGCTATTATTTGGACAATCTTGGTAGAGGTCCCTAGACGAAACTTCATATCAAATATCAAAGACCTGGGCCTTGCGGATTCAGACAAGAAGATTTTCCCTACATAAGTCTATGTAAAACCGGTGGGGCCTGGCGCGGGGGCATTTTTGGCCCCAGGGCTATAATTATAACAATCTTGGTAGAGGTCCACTAGATATAACTTCATACCAAATATCGAATACCTGGGCCATCTGGTTTCAGACCAAGATTTTTAAGGTTTTCCCTTCGTAAGTCTATGTAAAACCGATGGGCCCCGGGGCTATAATTTTAACAGTCTTGGTAGAGGTCCACTAATGAAGCGTCATATCAGTTATCAAAGACCTGGGCCTTGCAGTTTCATTAAAAAAATCTATTTTCAGCACGTGTGACCTACATATGAAACGGACCGGAACCATTTGAATAACTCTGTGATCTTGAGGATCATTCCAGTGAAGTTTGGTCAAAATCCGATCAGTGGTTTAGGAGATGTCGTTTGAAGAAATTATTTATGGACGCACACACAGACGACTGAGGAAAAGTGATCACAAAAGCTCACCATGTCACTGTGTGACAATGTGACAGGTGAGCTAAAAACACAAAACCTGTAAAGGCAAATATGGTGAATATTCACAAAGTCTCTGCCTCATAGAGCATATGGTTTCGGAGGAGATGATTTTTATACTCCCCGAAGAATTTCGGGGGAGCATATAGTCGCCGCTACGCCCGTCCCGCTCTTATCCACGCGAATTCTCAGAAACTTCTTGCCGGATTTCAATGAAACTTCATGGGAATATTAAGTATCGAAGGTGGATGCGCATATCACCTGCGTGTTTTGGTTCGATGATTTTCCAACAGTATTGGCCCTTTGATGAATTCTGCATGAATAGTTAGGGTACTGTTCGTGTCCACGCGAATTCTCAGCAACTACTTGCAGAAATTCAACGAAACTTCAAAGGAATCTTAAGCAGCAATAAGGGGATGTACATATTATCCGTGCTATCTGGTTAGATGATTTGTTACAGAGTTATGGTACTTTGTTTAAAGCTGCAGTGTAAGGTCACTGTTGCTATTTTTAGAAAAACTTTGTCATCACTCTGGTGCCTACATTTATTGATGGATGTTAATATAACTTCACACAAATGTTGGGTATGATAATATCTTGAGCATGTTCGACTTTCAGGGTCCGGGGCCAAAGGTCAAGGTCACTGTGGCTCTTTAAAGAAAAACTTTTTTTTTCGCTCTAGTGCCTAATTTATTGATGGATTTTAATATAATTTCACACAAATGTTGAGTATGATAATATCTCGAGCAAGTTCAACTTTCAGGGTCCTGGGCTCAAGGTCAAGGTCACTGCGACTATTTTTAGGAAAAAAAAACAACAACTTTGTCATCGCTCTAGAATCGTCATTTGCTGATGTATTTTAATATAGCTCCACATAAATGTTGGGTATAATAATATCTCAACTTTCAGGATCCATGGGTGAAGGTCAAGGTGGTTATTTTAAGAAAACAACTTAGTCATCGCTCTAGCGTCGTCATTTGCTGATGGATTTAAATATAATTTCACACAAATGTTGGGCTTGATAATATCTCGAGCAAGTCTGACTTTCAGAGTCCTGGGCTCAAGCTCAAGGCGGCTATTTTTAGAAAAACTTGCTGGAGGCAGAAATCTTTCCAACTGTAAACGGAGTTCCATTGCACACAGCCTTTCATTGTCAACCTCTCATCATTCTGGTATGACTGAAATACTGCTAAAAAGGATGTAAAATCGCAAGTCATCCATCTACATTAGAGTTGCAGATAAATTGGATCAAAGTGAAAGAAGCTAGTCTTGGCAGATGGTTAAAATGACCTTTTTTGATAGGATCAGATCCATTTTCGAACCCGTGTGATATTTTCTGTCGGGAAAGGTGATAATGTACTCTGCTATAGCGGTAATGGGTGGCAGGTCGTCCAAAGAAGACGGTGTATTCTCAAACCAGGTGACTTTCCTTCTAAACTGATCAGGACCTGATGGAGAGGTTTCAATGAACTGGTATAGTCTATGTACTTCTAACGCATCACACTTTGCAGATTGACGGTCCAAAGGAACGTTTGTCCATCTGTGACGTATAAATTGCTCACCAACTTCACTGAAATTAGTTTGCCCCTACTTGAGTAAAATGCGTTGATTTTTTTTTTATTTGAGGTTTAACGTCCCCGTCAACACAGTATAGGTCATTTTGGAGACGTCGCTTCCAATTTTGTGGGACTTTTACCCGACATTGAGATAAAATGACATCTCAAGCCCTGTCGCCCAATGAAACCAATAGGGTTTATAAGTATGGACTAAGCGGTTTACCAGTATTCGTGTGTGGTCAGTTTCAGCTCTGCGTGGTAGCATCATGCAGCCAATCTATTTCTTCAACCCAGATGGGCGGGGATGCCGCATTTTCCCAAGCACCACAGTCGTCCCCCCCCCCCCCCCCCCCCCCAAAAAAAAAAATCGGAATGTTCGTTTTTCTGTCTTCTTGTTATGTTCTTTATGCTTCCTGCAGGAACCCTCAGTGGTTCGAACTACCACTTTTTCGAACAGATTTTCGAAGTCCCAAATATAAGTTTGAATGTACTATGGAAAAAAAAATCAGGTATTATTATGAATAGGGAGTTTACACTGGCAGGGGAGATAATCACTGTGGACGGACGACGGTGACTGATTCAAGTTGCTTCACCTTCAGTAATATTTGTGGGTACTCGTTAGAACCGCCTCGGCGATAACTCACAATATATGTTTTGATCAGAAATGTGAACAATAATAAACACGCCTGTAAACCAAGGAATTTAAGAACAAAAAAAAAAAAAATGAAGAGACATATTTTGCTCTGTTTTTATGACTGGTTTGCTCTTATTGCACTCATTAAATCAATTAATACTTATATTTGGGTCAATATGACACGAGGTGTGTTGACGCCGATTTTTTTTTTTTTTTTTTTTTGTCGTTTGCTGCATCTTTTTGCAAGCATTTATATTTTTGCACATAAAAATCACAACCAGCCTTAAAGGAGCCGTCTGATCTGGGACCACAATGTTCGCAACTTTGACAACAAAGCAGGCGACAATTGTTGTAATTGGCATGTTAAAGGGTTAATGACACGTGTCAATAATTTCTCCAATTATCTAAATATGCCAATGCTTTAACAGGTATTCTCGTTAATCCACAATCAAGGTATTATATAATGAGCCGGAGCTCTTTACCTGTGCGTTTGATCAGACGGGTAGCACTGGATGATTTCTGTCTGTTGATTTGACTTCTGAGCAGACTGCGCAAATGCACATCATACAAAAGAATCAAGGTACGGAAAATAAGGCCTTGGGAAAATGTTTTGAAAACAAAGAGATTCTACTTTCAATACCAAATTAAGTTTATGTTCTAACAAAATTGCATGGAGTCTTTCAAAAGACCAGAAAATAAAAACACCCCTTACTTTTTTTTTCAAAAAGTAACGCTGAGGTAATCATGATGAATAAATATCGAGTGGGGCAATAAAAGCACAAATTAGAATTTTAAAAAGTCAAGAGAGCAAACAAAATTGTTCCATCACACAATATGTACCGGGTATAGGCCCCCCCCCCCCCCCCCAAAAAAAAAAAAAAAAAAAAATTTTACCTCCTCCCCAGACCCCCTCTAAAAAAATTGTTTTTATCTTCTTCAGACCACCCCTAAAAATAGTTTTTACCTTCTCCAGACCACCCCTCTAAAAAAATTTTTTTTTTGCTTCTCCAGACCACCCTAAAAAAATTAGCTTCTCCAGACCACCCCCTTAAAATTTTTTTAGCTTCTCCCCCACATTAAAAAAACACCAACTATAGGGAACCCTTGAAAAAATTAAAAATCATCCGGACTCCGCGGAGAGAGAGATAGAGGTGGATTATTTCTGTCCCAAGACATAGAAAAAATATCACGGAATTTTATCCAAAAAGTAGCCATTTTGGGGACGCGAAAAAATATCCTATGTCGCCCGGGTGTGTTTTCGTAATGAGAATCTATATAAATCACAATTTATTACGAAAACAGTCCAATGTAGAAAATTTGTCAACGATCTAGATATTGTTCAATCATGTGTGTTCCCACGTCGTGGGTATACGGTTGAATAGCCATGTTCAATCTATTAATAAATATTAAAACCGATAGCATGCAACAATGTTCAGTCAGGTGTGTTCCCACGCTGTGAGTATACGGTTGAATAGTCACATGTTAATTTCAGTTAAATCCATTCTGGCATTTCTCCAATATTCAGTGCACAGCTGTCGGTAAATGTTGATATTTTTCCTGAAATCGGTTAAATCTGGCTTGCGGGTATTTAGTTTTGAAGCTTTCAAAAGTAGGTCTGTCCCTGAAAAACAGAAGTTATGCTAAACTTATTTGTTTGCAAACAGTGCAGGCCCAGATCAGACGCCACAGAACGCGGCATTGAGTACCAGAAACCCCTAAAGGGTACCTTGGCAAACAGTTCAGACCAAGATCAGTTGCCGCAGAACGCGGCATTTAGTACAGGAAACACCAAAACGGGTATTTGACAAACAGTGCAGGCCTAGATCAGACGCTGTAGAATGCGGCATATAGTACCTGAAACACCATAACGGGTAGTTACACAACAGTGCAGGCCCAGCTCAGACGCCACAGAACGGGGCATTTTGTACCGGAATTCCCTAACGGGTAATTGGCAAACAGTGCAGGCCCAGATCAGACGCCCCATAACGCTGCATTTAGTACCGGATACACCAAACAAGGTAGTTTGTATTGGAGTTCACAACCCAATTAACACTATTTAGGTCATTTTGAACCGGTCAGTTTACTTATCCACACAACGTCTTAACCCATTGTATACTGGTAGACTCTTCCACTGCTATATTTGGGGACAAGTCAATTTCTCATATAAGGGGTGGCAGGCCTATGTTTTGGTCTTTATTCTATTTACAACAGGGCATGCCCAGATCAGACGGCATCTGATCTAGGCCCACACTTTCACCATTTGGCATGCCTACAAAGGGTTAAAAAGGACATAAACAATACTTACATATTTATTAAAATTCCGCAAAAAGTACACTGTGTATGACTTTATATATTTCAATAACCTTGAGCGTTCAATGTCAAATTATCAACAGTGGTTTGAAAGGACAATAATATTTCAATTTACACACACTCTTACAGACTGAGTGCGATCTACAAAAAAGGTGTCTTAAGACACAACATTTTGGGTAAAAAGACTGACCTGGTCCTCCTAGACGTTAATAGATAGAAACCTGAAACTTTGGGAACTGATAGATCTTTGGTCTGTGGAGTGCATGACACTTTCAGAATTTTAATCCTGCCCCTGGGAGTGGGGCCAGGGGTGGGGCACCTTTGGGGTAAAAAATCAAAGTTTTCATAACATGGTCGTGTAGCATATTAAATCAAACGGCATGATCAGTAGAATACATTACCCCTCGGGCCAAACACCCCTAGGGGATAAGGTTCCCAGGGAAGCATGTGGATATGCGATGGCTTGCCACACTTTCAGAATTTTAATCCTGCCCCTGGGAGTGGGGCCAGGGGTGGGGCACCTTTGGGGTAAAAAATCAAAGTTTTCATAACATGGTCGTGTAGCATATTAAATCAAACGGCATGATCAGTAGAATACATTACCCCTCGGGCCAAACACCCCTAGGGGATAAGGTTCACAGGGAAGCATGTGGATATGCGATGGCTTGCCAAGATTCTAGTTTAGTAGGTTGCAGTTATAATTTAAATTTCTTTCTGTGTGTTTTCTGCATACAGTGCCACCCCTCTGGTCAGAGACCACATTTGGGACCACTTTTGATATTTGTATTATCTTAGTTTATGCTCCTATAAATAGATGGTGGATCATTAATTATTATAACTTTATTCAATAAAATCAAGCATTTCCTATTTTTTTTTACCTCGGCTAAAGCCTGGGCCTTACCTTCCTCAATAAGTTTTTTTTTCTTTCCGTTTCACTTAACCCTGTTTGTTTTGAATGTATGCAATCTTTCAGTTTATTATATTTATCTAATTCATCTAAAATCAATTTAAATTCATTTTCAGATATCTGCCCATCTGTCAAAGCCTTAGAAATCAAATTCTTTATGCTATTCAGTTTTGAATCTGCAATAGTTGTGATCTGGTCATGTTTCTGGGTCTTGGTCATTAATTTACGTCTCACTAACTTAACACAAACACCCAGAGATCCGCAAACGATTGCAGCAATCTCTAATGGTAACACTACTGGAACAGCTAAACCAACACCAGCCATAATAACACTTGAAGTAATTAACGCAGTATCAACACTATCAGTAATGTTAATCCCCCGTTTATACTTTTTATATAATGCCTTTCTTACACCCCTCTCTTTCATTAATTGTTTTTCTATCTCTGATATCTTCTGTAATCTATAATTTTGTCCGTCTTCACTAGACAAGTCTGGATATAAATTCGGCGCTGTAGGTTGCTTCATTTTTATATTTATTTTTTGAATTCAATTAAAATCGAGACAACAGTATTAACTGTAGTTTTATTAAACTCTAGACTAATAAAATTAATAACACTTCCAGCTTTAACTAAACAAGGGGTAACAAAATTAAAACGTGTTCTTTTTGTTTCACTATCTAAAGCGAGGCCGCGGCACCCTTCCAAACGTTCCCCATTCACCAACACGCCAACTTTAACCTTACCAAGCGACGATACACTCGAGAGGCTAATACTTTTAATATAACCATCCTTCATCATAACATAACCAACCGCTCCCTCTCTACCTCCATTTCCAAATGAAAATATTTTACCACTAGTTAGTGGACCATTTGATTCGGCGGTTATTGTAATGAATTCATTTGTATAAACGTTTTGTAATCTATTATTTAAATTTCCTAATTTTTTATGTAATTCATCAATACGCAAAGTCAAATTATTCTTATCTGTTTTTACACCAAATATACTCATTTTTATATATAATTTTTAAATTCAATTAATAATGAGGCAACAGTATTAACCGCAGTATAATTATTCAGTACACTCAAAATATTAATAACACTTCCTGCCTTAACTAAAAATGGTTTATCAAAATCGCGATGTACACTTTGTGTGTCTTCCAAATAAACTATACACCCACTCAAAACTTCCCCATCCACCATCACAGTAACCCGCACTTCATCTTTTGACTTTTCACAGGACAGACCCATACTTATAATATAACCATCTTTCGTCATAACATAACCAGCCGTTCGCTCTCTACCTCCATTTCCAAATGAAAACATCTTATCTCTAGATAAAGAGCCTTTTGATTCAGCATATATTGTAATGTATTCATTTGTATGAACGTTTTGTAATACATTATCTAAATTTGATATTCTGCTATCAACACGTAAAATATTATTATTCTTAACACCAAATATACTCATTTTTAATCATAAAATTTCTAACACACAACAAATTGGTAAACCATTGTTGTTTATTTTCTGGCCATTCTCATCACAAACGCTTATACTTAATTCTGAAATATCACCATGGGTTAATTGTTTATATTCCGGATTACTAAAACGTGTATGAACAATATCTCCAAATGATTTATTCTCAACAGAAACGACACCAAGGATATTACTAGGAGCATCATCAAAGAAATTGCAAGCACTATTTATCTGCTCAAGATGAACATATAGTTGTTTATAAGGTGCAAAATTTAATGCTATTTCTCCCTCATATGTTTGATTTGCGTTTAATCGTCTATTTCCGAGGCCTAACATCTCTTTTAATCCTTTGCTTATTTTTAAATCAACGGTCGATGTCAAAAGCACTATGCCATTTGTTTCATTTACAGATAATACAATATTATTACTTTGAAATATATCTGCTATTTGTTGGAAACTGTAAAATCCTGAAGCTAAACGTATTGGTCTATCTGTTCCTTTTTGGATAGATTCATCAATCAAATTATGCCAACCTATAGTATAAGTAAAACTCTTCAATCCAATTCTCTTAATACCACATTTGTTATCTATATATTGTTGCAAGTGTATTGTCTTATTAATATCAGAAATTGTATGATACATTTTTAATTAATAAAAAATGATACCAAAAGAATTCAAATATAACCCCGAGGCCCACTATCAATCTGGTGGTGTTTTCAAAGTTAAAACAGTTGATATTATTAATCAAAATATAATGGTTACCTCAGATGGCAAAAGCTTCAAGGTTTCTTTTCCAAATATACTAGAAAAGTATATCCTACCACATGTAAATTCAGATGCAATTGTTGTCAAATGGAGAACCGATTGGATGTCTTTTTGGCAGAATCAGTTACACTTTGCAATCTGGTGTGCCACTACTGGATGTGGCGTTGACTTTAATGACCATCTCAAAGACACAGGTATGACTGGTTCAATGTTCATGTTTCATATTTACTACCAAATAAGAAGAATACTCAAAGAACTAAGTGCTGCATTACCACAATATTCAAAATGGAATGCTTTTGATAATAAATATGACCGAAGTGCATATGAAAGAATCTGCAATGAATTTAATGTTGATGTTAACACTGACTGGAGGCAAAAACAAGACGATAATCAAGGCTTTGGTAGAATATACCAATGGAAGAAAGGATGGAAACCATATGCATGGAGAAAGAATCCATGGATTGGTGATGAATATCAGGCATTTGACTGGGGTGTGGAATATGACAAGTCAAGGTTTACTTTTACCGGAAAACAAACCAATCAAATAATACATATTTATTTTATAGCACAAGGCGCCCCATCAAAGAATGCCTGGTCAACATTTATAATTGATAAGGCCAAAGGCTTTACCAAAACAGGCGTCGAGCGCATCAACGAAAGTATCAGAACATATTGCTGGGCAATTTTAGGTGTCCAAGGACAAACTAGAACAGACATCTTAGGAACTGGTAAAGCCTTTGGTGCACAAAAACAGTTTCTTGCTAACGTTGAGGATGCAATTAATAACCCTGTGGATTTACCTAGTCAAATAGCAAAATATCAGAATACACTAAAGTATGCCAAAAGTAAAGTTGATTACACATATGGAATTGGATTATACATGACACCAAGCAATATGGAATTACGTATTGGTACAATACAAGATTATAACAATGAAATTGTCATAGCCACTGATGCTCAGGATCTTGGGTCAAACGATGGTGTAAACACGAAACCTGTCGCACCTACTACACAACCTGCAACTATACAAGGCACACCAACAAAGAAATATCTACCAGAACCTGTTAAACATCAAACTATTCAAGGTACAGAAACAAAGAATCAACCCACTGTAATATCCACGAAAGAAGCAAAACAACACGAAGACAACAAAACAGCATTAATAGTAGGAAGTATAGTAATAGGTATTATTGCACTCAGGATTTTTTAATATACTCTCTTGCAGCTGCATATAATAATCCTACAACAAGGACAAGCAACGCCCAGAGATGTTCACCAAACCAGTTAACCACTTTTCCAGTAGTAGACAACAGCCAAGACACAATGGAACCAATAATACCCGGTAGCGCTGCTGCTGCTTTTCCTGCAAGATTGGCCAATAGTTTACCAAGATTACCTAATTGTTTTTTATCCAATTTTCTATACCATCTTTTGACGGTGGTTTAGGGGTTATAGAGCCGCCACCAGTAGTAGGAATAACAGCCTCAACAATAACACCAATAATCATTCCAAAAGCAGTTAAAACACTATCAATTGTAATTCCTTGTTCTCTAAATAATGTTTTAATTCTCTCAACTAATGTTGTGTCTTCTTTTAATACTCTGTTTATAGTTTCTTTTATCCTATTTATCTGACTACGTAATGCTTCTCTGTTTGCACTAGCAGCTTCAAGTCTTGAAGCTCTCTCATCTTCAAATTTTTTTAAACGTTCAGTTATATCGTTTTTGCTGATTTCATCTTCAGCTTCTTGTAGTTTTCTTCTTTCCTTTGCTATATCTTTATCAATGTTTGTTATTTGAAAGTTCACCACGAATAGTCTGTAGTGACTTATCTAGACCTAAAATCTCTCTCATTGGTAGACCTTCTGTTTGGTCTTCAGGCTGCTCTAAATTATCAATAAGTGATGTAACAGCGGTCTCAACATTATTTGTAGTGTCTACTACATTTTGCACATCTTGAGTAGAAGATAAATCCCGCATTGGAATTTGTTCTTCAGCATTTAGCAAATCATTTTGCGTACTTCCCAGAGCCATCCTTGCCCGTTGAGTTATCTTTGTTTTGCTTTGATAACGTGATAAATTTAAATATTGTCTGATTGCCCGTGTTCCGCCACTACCTACTACACGGTTGTATTCGTTTGCTAAAGTACCCAAAGAACGAAATTCTGCTTTGCCCTGCTTTGCAGTAATTCTGATTTCTTTGTCGCCGACAACCCAATATAAAGTTTTATCATCGGATAATCTAAACTGATCATAATCTACTTTGTCTGGCGTAATTTGATAGCGCTTGCTTATTTCATCATAAAACGTCTTTACAAGTTTTTCTTTATGGTGTTGAAGAGCATCCCGTTTGAGCTCTCCTCTTAAGTCATCAATCGCATTACCCTGATTTAGAATAATACTCTGATCAAGATCATCAGGGACCATAGGTAATTTGGATTCTATATCCTCATCATTATCATCATCTCTGTCAAATGTAGGATTCTCAAAATTAAATCCATCAGCCATTTTTAATTATTAGATTTTTCCTTAAAAATATGTCGACCTATGGAAATAAATTAAAAGTAGAAGTGAAACAAAGATCAGGAATTGATACAATTGACTTACTCCACCCATAAAAGACACCAAAGGGAAAGAAATACAAACATTAAGCGACCAGACCATAATGGAAACCTAAACAAAGGAAGGCCATAAGGACAGTTACTTTCCCACAAAATGGCCATATGGCCATCCAAAATTAAAAGACACAAGTGATACACACAGTAAGTAACAAACAACAACATAAATAAATCGCCACAGAAGAGCCGCCTTGGAACGGTCAGTGGAAGATTTCCACTGGGGGGCTTAAATCGATTTTACGTGGCCACAATCCTCGCCATTACTTCTGTCGCGATTTAGACAAATAATTTGTTCAGTCCGCATGAAGGCCTCCTAACTCATCAGTGCAACATCTCCGTGAACACAAAAATCAAAGAACCACAGAGGTGAGACAACGGTGAGGACTCGACAGCAAGAAACCACTGAAATGCTGGAGCAAAAGAAAACCAACAGTTAGACTCCGATGAGCCCGACCAGAGACAGAACATCAGGCACCAACCAGCATTATCTCTCTAATTCTCAATAAGCCTTTACGTTGGAGCCGTCATAGAATCTGAGGCCTGACCCACCGGCGTGCAATTAAAGAGGGAAGCAAAGTTGCCAACCGTGATTGGGTTAACTACCATGCATGCAGTCTGTCGTATAATATCCATGTTGTACCCAATCTTTTTATATCGAAGAATGATTTTACGAAATTGGGTGCTGAAGTCATTGCGGTTATATATTTTTCTGAATTTATATACTAAGTCACCATAAAATTCGGGTTCCGATAGACCTTGTTTCAGAAGAGATTTAAGTCCAATATTGAATTTTGAAAGTAAATCAGAATGGCGTCTATAAAATTTTGAAAAGGCTTTGCATAGTTTATGGTACCGATAACCCTGATTGAGGAGTTTAGCCGTTAATAATTTATTACGAGTGTTGAAGTCAGTTACATGACTACACACTCTAGCAAATCGAATTAATTGCGAAATATAAACGCCATAGGATGGCGCACGAGGAACATCACCATCCAAAAAAGGAAAATTTACAACCTCAAAATCAAAGTCATCGCGTTTATCATAAATTTTGCACAAAACAAATCCATCTACAATAGATAGATGTAAATCCAAAAACGGGGCCTCGGTATCAGAAGAATTTGCTTTATTTAACTGAAGTTCTAGGGGGTAAATCTGACTGATCAAACCATCAAAATAGGTATTATCAATATTTAATAAATCATCTAAATATCTAGAAGTAGAGCTAAAAGCTTCAATAATTTCAGATTGGTTATCAATGGAAAGCGACAAAATGAAGTCTCTTTCATAACAATACAAGTACAGATCAGCCACAAGAGGTGCGCAATTAGTACCCATCGGAATACCCACAATTTGTCTAAATAACTTAGTACCGAATCTAATATAAATATTGTCAAGTAGAAAGGTGAGGGCATCACACACTTTCTGACATGACCAAAGTGTATAATTCTTATGCTCTTTCGAAGTGATAAATGCATTTCTGACATTACATGCAAGATAGAGAGAATCTTCTCTGTGAAAAGCCCATTCAATTAAATCATTAAGCTTTTCTTTTATAAGATTATGAGGAAGTGTAGTGTAAAGAGTGGAAAAATCGTAGGTAGACAGACTAGAAGCACGAAAATGTCTAGATTTCAATTTATTTAAAACCTCATTCGAATTTTTTATAGACCAAAACAGATTTCTTCCTGATCTTTCAAAGACTTTATCACAATATTTAATTACATGCGTTTTAATAGCAGTAAGACAGGAAGTTAATAATTTAGAAAGTTCAGTGGTAGTGCAAGAGCTAGAATTTGCAATAAACCGTGCTTTGTAAGGTTTTTATGAAGTTTTGGTAACCAGTATAGCGTAGGAAGCTTGTCTTGGCCTTCGTTAACACACACAGCAAACTTGGTGGCTGAAAGACAAACATGTTTATCTACTATAGCTCTCTCTTCAGCTAAAGGCTGAAGTTCATAGGCCTTAGTACCACCAAGCTCCTGCTTAAGCGTGTTAACATAGTGGAGCCGTCACACAACGACGACGTTGTTAGCGGCCTTGTCTGCAGGGGCCAAAACAAACTTCTTATGAAATTCTTGAATACCTAGTTTAAGATGACGTAAAGACGTCTTGGGCTTAGGAGGTAATAAGTTAGTATTTTGAGAATAGAAAGAAATGCGTTTATTCACTACTTTTAAAATGCTAAGTTTCCAGTCCTTAAGGGCTTTATGCTCAACATACTCTCGCTTACACCATCGATTACCGAATTCATTCAATGAAGCAGCGATTTCATCTCTACATTTACTGAAATCAATTTTAGTAGGAAACCGATATTTCGGTCCTTTCGAAATTATATTCCTTATCCTAGAATCAGGAATAATTTTCAAATTGCCAGTAATTACATGACCAGCAGCAGGATAACAATACTTTGAGTTTTTACAATCACATGAATCAGGAGTATTAGTATCAATATCAAGATCTGAAACAAGTTTATTGAAATTAAAAATGATAGATCTAACAGGTTTGTTATATTTATAGCAAATTATAGGTGTTTCAGTATTTTGAAAATAAGCAGGAATGGAAGAAAGTACCGATCTCTCACGGAAGATACTGGGCAAATCTATAAAAATCCATACCCTTATTAATGAAGGATATTTTGAAGAAATGGCGTTTATGATTAATTTCAGAATCAATGTAAGGACGGAGAGTATGCTGAGTATAGCCTCTAGTTAAGAGAGCCGCATCATATAACGGATGAGAACCATCGTAGAATTTATTCGCCTTGGTGTCCAGAAGACGTAAAACAGAAACGGGTAATGAACTTAAAAATGAAAGCATAGAGTGGCGTCCATGATTTAATAATATAATTAACAGTCACTTCAGTCTAGTGTTGTTTCGTTTAAACGCACGTGATTTCCGTTTAAAGTTACCATTTTTCCTGGTGCCGTGAGATCTAGTTCTGCGTTTTCGACATTCCAGGAGTGAGAAAATATCAAAGTCCGGCATTCTGGAAATATTACCCTCATGATAAATGTTGTCATTAAACCCTTACAGAAAAATAAGAGAACCACGCGGTGTGAGAGGAATCCGTCAAAGTGTAGTGATAACTAATAATCCATCAACTATTGATCAAAATCAACAATTGTTAGTGAGATTTCCTAATCTAATTGGTAATGATGTTATTGTTCCCGGAACAGTCAGATTAGCATTTGAAATTGAACTAATCTCTAAAGATGCAAATGCAACTATTTATCAAAATATTGGAAGATCCATAATTAAGAAAACAACAATTAGGATAAGTGGAAATGAAGTTATGTACATTGATGATAGTGACATCTGTCATTGTTATATTGATTTATGGAAGACTCCTACAGAACGAATAAATATGGCATACCAAGGCGTTGGCAAAGCAAACATGTTCAAACTTAGAGTGGGGGCAAAAAATGCAACAGCAGATAAAGAAGATCAAGCCATCGCAAAAGCATATGGAAACAGGTTTTGCATCCCACTTGGTTTTGAATTATTGGAAACCCATATGCCTTTTTATCAAGCAGGACTCGGGGATAGATTAGAATATGAACTTACATTTAACGATTACATGAAAGATATTAATTCAGCAGATGCAACGTCTCCCCGTACATCAACCATAGTGTAGTTTATATTTTACTTTTGGTCCTTTGAGATCAGCGTGAATATTCTGAGAAATCAGAATTAAATTATTGGTTTAGACTCATATTCTAGACAGGTTTTTAATTTTTGGACCCCAATTTGATTTATATCAGTCTTTGTATCGACTGCCTCTTCGAAATTTGCAAAATTGCAGTATGTTTCCTCTGGCTTTTTTTTGCCGGATCACTACAGGGTCACTGATGAGGCTTTATTATCCGAAACTACGTAGTATGACCCATCTTCTTTCTTATGAATGTTTTCATTGCTCTTAAAGGAACTCATTTTTGATTTTTATTCAACTTATACAATCAAAAATATTTTATTTAGAATTCGATATTGTTTCTGATCCTTATTTATCAAGAGAAATAAGTCAGCAAGTCAGTGACAAAATGGTTATTTTATACGATAGAATACTTATGCATAGAAAAATAACGAAGAATAAATCTGATACTCTTTGGAATATTAATTTAAATGTCCCGGCAAGAAGTATGAAAGGTATTCTTATGTTATTCGAAGATCCTGAAAGGACCAGCACAGAAGACTATTACAATCCTGAAAATACAAAAGTTGAAATGACTATAGAAGGGATTCCGAATCAGCTGTACAGTCAAGGAAAGAAATCGTACCAACAGTGGGACGAAATAAATAAATTCTTTGCCCTAAATTCAAAAAGAAACAAAGAAACAAGTATGGTCATTAAAGATTTATATTTTACTGATACAACGCTAGAAAAATGTCTAACGACTAATTACGCTTTATGGTTAGATTTACGTTCAACGGATGATAATAATCTTCACGGTTCTGGGAGAAGAATAGAAAATGCCTCAGAAGGTATAACAATACAAATTACGAAAGAAGCAGGAGGAAATGAACCAATAAATGTTTATCTCTTTGTTATACAGGATGCCCAAATTAATTTTGAGGAGGGCAGATTTAAAGAAGCTCATTATTAAACGATTGAAATGGAACTACCTAAAGATCCCCACTGTGCAATTATTTGTGGTCAAACTGGCTGTGGAAAAACAGAGTTTATGCTAGATTTATTGGAATCAGAGTATGCCGGTGTATTTAGTCATATTGTTATACTTTGCCCGACCATTCAATGGAACAAGGCATACAAAAACAGAAGTTGGATTGGTGATGTTAAAAAAACAAAAACAAAAAATATTATAATCGTAAATCCTATAACGTCAGATGGAACAGAAAAGCTTCAAGAACTATTACGGCTGATTTTTAAAAAATATGCCAATAACCCTACATTATACATCATTGATGATTGTAGCGCAACAAAAGAATTAACAAAGAAAACAGACATGTTGTCTGAACTCGCTTTTTCAGGCAGACATGCAAAACAAACGGTATGGGTTATATCGCAAAGATACAATTCAGTTTTGAAAGATTTAAGAGAACAAACAAAATAGTTATGTATGTTCTACACAAAAGATAGAGATAGTTTTGAAAATTGTTTGAGAGAGAATGATGTTATTCCTACATTGGAAGAACGTCAAAGAATAAAGGAAGAATTAAAGAAAAAGAAACATCGTAAATTAATTTTGAAAACCGACCAACCTACTGATTATTGGGTGGTTGATTAAGTAATGCTTAAGTAATGCTTAAGTAATGCTTTAGTAATGCTTAAGTAATGCTTAAGTAATATAGCAAAAATAAGTAATGCTTAAGTAATATTACAAAAATAAGCTCCTTTTACTGCAATGTTAACAACAGCGAGACATATTAATTTTACTGATAAAAAAAGTGAAAATATTGACTTAAAAAAAGATGAGTGAAATAAATGAAAAAACGAAAAACCCAAAAAGAGTATCTGCAGATAAAAAAGGTGCAGAAGCAAAAAGATTAAAAGCTGAATTAAAAAGAAAAGAAATGGAAGCAATGAAAAAAGAAAACATACAATTAAAATCTATAACAAAAGATGATGATGAAGTTAGGGATGAAGTTAAAGAAGTTCAACGTGTAAATATATACAAAAATTACATACCATTATGTATATCAATTGTAGTTGTTGGATTGGGATTATATATTGCTAAAATTAAAACATCTAATAAACAAGTTGCACCTATTGCACCTACGATACGACAAAAAGAAATCGATCCATTTGAGTTTAATTAATCAAAAAATTCTTATAAAAAATGGCAACACAAATTGATGGAAAACAAATTGCAAACATGTTATATCATGCCGGAGTGGAAACACTATTAAAGGTTGGATTTGCAGAATTAGGAAGAAAACTATTGAAAAGACCATCACCAAAAGTAGATTTTAATATGAATGATATTGGTATGTTATCTATTGATATATTACTCGCAATGGCGACGAGAGATATGTTAGTTAAGCAAGGAATTATTCCAGAAAATATTGTGAAATAATTATTTTATAAAATGGCTAGTGCAGTGGCGATGATGCTTGGTGGAGCAGTAGCGAATGCCTTTGCTTTTTCAGGTAGTAATTATTTGTTTTCAAATATAGGTAAAAATAAAGATGCAGAAAAAGAGAGAGAAAGACATGATAAGGCAATGGAACAATTAGGAGCAGCAGCAACTGCGTGGAATGAAAAAAGAACACAAAGATTAGATTTTCTTAATGAACAAAAACAAAAAGAACGTCATGCAGAAAAAAACCTTTGATGATGTTGACCAAGCAATGAAACAATATTATTATGTTACACAAAAAAAATTACAGACATTACCTCAGAAACCTACATTAAGTGATTTTTATACTCCATCAGAAGATCAGAAAAATAGAGAGATTACATTTGTTGTTGGTACTATGGTATTAACTGGATTTGTTGCGTGGAAATTAAATAAAATATAATGAATCATTGAGGAGCTGGTTCGTCATAAACATATTCCCAAACTTAATCTGGTCTGATAAAAGCATCCCATCCTGCAGGAAACTTTGATAATTTTCTACCCTCAAATTTATCCATTATTAATTGTTGTGCATCCGTTAAATAACACTTGCCTGTATCTTTTAAAATTTTCTTTTGGATATAAGATAATAGTATTCTTCCTAATATAACTTTAGCATCAGGGTCCTCTGCATCATAAGGGCCAATATCTCCATAAAGATGCGTTTTTCTCTTCATTTTTTATACCCCTAATTTAGTAACCATAAGGAAAACTTCTAATTACATTTACATTTTCATTATGTATCATTCTTTTATCAAAATCATAATCATACATTTTAACTCGTTCTACAGTTTTTAAATTTATATCTTTCTTATTTGTGGTAATTTGATTATATGTAATTGTTTCATGTGATTCATTTTCATCAGTAATTAGTTTTACTTTTTAGCTCACCTGGGCCGAAGGCTCCAGGGGAGCTTATAGTATAGTGGGTCCTCTGTCGTCCGTCGTCCGTCCGTCCACACTTTTGAGCAGCTATATCTCTGTATCCTGCAGGCTGATCTCAATCATTTCTCACCTGTAGCATGCCTCTGGTGGGGCATTAATGACATAAACTTTTTTTTGAAATCGCTCTAAAACTTTGGTTCCTATGGCAACCACAAGGTCCCATAGACTTACTATGGGAAAATGCTTGTCATCACCGTAGCGCCTTCAGTTTTGATCGGATCTTTCTGAAACTTATATGTAAGGTGGCTGTGGATAAAATCTCGGATGAGTTCGAAAATCGGCGAAGTCGGCCCATTTATCATAGAGTTACGTCCCTTTGATTGCTGAAAATGCCCATTTTCGACCTTGTCATCACCGTAGCCTCTTCAGTTTTGATCGGATCTTTCTAAAACTTAAATGTATTGTGGCTGGGGATAAAACCTTGGATGAGTTCGAAAACCGGCCAAGTCGGCCGATTTATCATAGAGTTACGTCCCTTTGATTGCTGAAAATGCAGATTTTTGACATTGTCATCACCGTAGCCCCTTCAGTTTTGATAGGATCTTTCTGAAACTTATATGTAAGGTGACTGTGGATAAAATCTCGAATGAGTTCGAAAACCAGCCAAGTTGGTCCATTTATCACAGAGTAACATCCCTTTGATTGCTGAAAATCCGATTTTTGACCTTGTCATCACCATAGCCCTTTCAGTTTTGATCGGATCTTTCTGAAACTTATATGCAAGGTGACTGGGGATAAAGCCTCGGATGAGTTCGCATACCGGCAAAGGTGGCCTATTTATCATAGAGTTAGGTCCCTTTGATTGCTGAAAATGTTGATTTTTGACCTTTGCAACACTGTAGCCCCTTCAGTTTTGATCGGATCTTTCTGAAACTTATATGTTAGGTGGCTGGGGATAAAACCTAAGATGAGTTCGAAAACCGGCCAAGTTGCCCCATTAACTATATAGTTATGTCCCTTTGATGGCTGAAAATGTCGATTTTTTACCTTGTCATCACCGTAGCCCCTTCAGTTTTGATCGAATCTTTCTGAACCTATATGTAAGGTGACTGGAGATAAAACCTAGGATGAGTTTGAATACCGGACAAGTTGGCCCATTTATCATTGATTTACGTCCCTTTGATTGCTGAAAATGCCGATTTTTGACCTTGTCATCACCATAGCCCCTTCAGTTTTGATCGGATCTTTCTGAAACTTATATGTAAGGTGGCTGGGGATAAAATCTTGGATGAGTTCAAAAACAGGCCAAGTCAGCCCATTTATTGTAGTGTTATGTCCCTTTGATGGCTGAAAATGTTGATTTTTGACCTTGTCATTACCGTAGCCCCTTCAGTTTTGATCGGATTTTTCTGAAACTTATATGTAAGGTGGCTGGGGATGAAACCTCGGATGAGTTCGAAAATTGGCCAAGTCGGCTCATTTATTTTAGAGTAACATCCCTTTGATTGCTAAAAATGCCAAATTTTGACATTGTCATCACCGTAGCCCCTTCAGTTTTGATCGGATCTTTCTGAAACTTATATGTGAGGTGGCTGGGAATAAAATCTTGGATGAGTTTGACTACTGGCCAAGTCTGATCAGAACTTTCTGAAACTTACATGTAAGGTGGCTGGGAATAAAACCTCAGGTGAGTTCGAATACCGGCCAAGTCGGCACATTTATCATAGAGTGACGTGCCTTTGATTGCTGAAAATGCCTATTTTCGACATTGTCATCACTGCTGCCCCTTTAGTTTTGAACGGATCTTCATGAAACTTACAAACAAGGAAGTCAGGCAGAAAGCTTGGAGGAGTTTGAAAACTCTTGTTTTTGAACTTGTCATCACCATAGCCACTTCAGTTTAGATTGGATCTTCTTAGCAAGTAAGGAATAAAAGCTTGAATGAGGTTGAAAACCGGTGAGGTCAGCCTGATTATCATAGAGTTACATTCTACTTGATTTTCAGAAAATGCTTACCCTGTCATCACCATGTCCTCCCATAAAGCCTTCAGTAAAGGTTGGCACTTCCTTAAACTTTGAATCTGTTAGCTCAGGTGAGCGATACAGGACCAAGCTAGCTTGGTCCTCTTGTTTATCCATTGTAATCTTTTCTTCTACTTCTGCATTTAATCTAAATCCTTTACAACAACTAACTATTTTACCTGTATCTAATTTCATAGAATATTTTTTTGGCCTTGATGATGCAAATTGTGTTATATGATTAGCATTATGTTTTGAAACAATTTCATCTGTTAAATCACCTAGTTTATTACCAAACATAGATTCTATCTTTTTACATGCTTCTGAGGAATCATCATTATAAATACATGAATCAGTATCAAAATACAATACTCTTTCTTGTAAGATATCTAATAGTTCATAAAGTTTAAGTCTTGCATGAGCTGTTGTAAATAAAGCTATATAAACATTTACACTTGGATTAGGTTTAGTATATTCTTTTTTATTCTGATATTCTGTAAATACTGTATCATTATCTAATATCATAATATTTATATCTTCATATTTCTCATTAAAAACCATATTTGTTAATTGATCTGAATTATAACAATATTCCTTTTTTGTAAAAATATCTTTCATTCCAAAGTGACCCCATAAAGAGTTCAAACATATTTTAGCTATAAATCTTAAACCAGCATTATGCTTTACTTTATCAATATCTAAATCATATGATGCATTATCTATAAGATATTGTATTTTTGTTTCACAATTGTTATCATTTTTACATCCAAGTTTACAATATTTAGGATTACATTTGCAGCCCGAGGCTTCTTGCTTGTACTTCATAAATGTATCAACATATTTTTTAAATACCTTTGTGGATGTATTTTCAAAATGTTCTAACTCGTATATTTTAATAGTTTATATCCTTTTTCTATTGCTTTATTTATTTCAATAGTTGACCAAGTTCCTATAATAGCTCTTTCTTCATCTGAATGTTTACGTTTTTCATTTCTAATATTTTTACATTCTTTACAATGTTTTATAGCATGTACTTTATCATGTGATGAATTAAATTTTTCTGTCATATGATCACATTTAATTTCCAATCTAGACATACAAGTTTTGCATAATCCAAATATTAATTTGTGTGTATTATTATATGTAGGTTGTTTATAGGGTAAAACAGGATGATATAACTTTCTTGGGGGTAATATTTTACATTTCATTATTCCAAAGTATTTATTCTTTTTATAATGACCTACAGATACATCAATATAAGTAACTGGATGACCTATTGGATATTCACAATTTTTATTAACCCACGGATATAATGAACAAAAATCTACATATCTTGCTTTTAAATTAGGAAGATTATTATATAATTGTATAGTTTCAGTTCTACCACCGTAAAATGCATCTCTTTTATTAATAGGTTTTAATTCTATGTCTACCTCTGGATATTTATTTTTACCAAATTCACATTCCCAAATTGTATGAATTTTAACTTTTTCTTCTGAGAAAGTATCTATTATAATTTGTAGTCTATTCGTTGTATTATCGTATAATTCTTTCATTGTTTTTTGGGATCCCATTTTACAAATTTCATTCTGTGAATAACATTTTGGGCATCCATGAAAATAACAACCAAAGAATTCATATATATAATGAATTTTATTTTCTTTATCATAATAATAACCATCAAATGTATATTTTTTTAATCTTTTTTCTTTACCTCTTTTAGCATGTTGAATAACTATTTTGTCTTTCTTAGCTAAATATTCCAACCATTGAATAGCTTTATTAGAATGAATATCTTGAAAAGTAGGTCTTTTATGAATACCCAATGTGTTTTCTTCTAGCATTAATGTTTTAAATATTCTAGTACAACACTGAGCAATAGTTATAGATTGAAAAGGGTCAATATAATTATTTGTTATTTTTAAAAATAGATCTCTAAATATATTACAACCTTTAGTTAAAATTAAAACATCTAATAAACAATAATAAAATATTTCTTTATAGAATTTAAATTCTTTATCTTGAACATTATTATACCATTTATCAAATAATTCTTTATTTTTAATTGTCATAGTATTATATCCATAATATTCTTTTGTAGGATAAACACCTTTATAATTTTGATTGTCTGTTGTATTAAAATAATGAGGAAAGTAACCTTTGTTGCCATTAAAATTAAATGTTTTGGGAAAAGCAGCTAATCCACATAACGTAAAATTAATAGAATCTATAAATCTTAAATTTATTCCTTTAACATTAATTGATGTTATTTTTAATCCTGAACAAATAAAATTATGATCTATTTTATTTTTTACTATATATGCTAAAATAGGCTGCATGTCGTAACCTTTTCCATAATGAGAAATAAATGTATAGTTTTTAAAATTATCTCTTATAAAATATTTACAAAAATTAATAGCAGCATCTTCAGAATCACATTCTATTTTTTCCATTGTATTAAAACTATCATCTATATCCAATTTTGATAAGTCTATATCATTAATATTAAAATCACATTTAAATATTTTTATGTAGTTTTTTCTAAAACAGTAAATATATTCTAAATCATAAGCTATGCAAAAGTTCATAATATGAATACCTGTTTCTTGATTAGCTTCAAAATCCAAATAAATATATTTATTATCTTTTACATCTTTAGGCTTTAATGGTTTCATATAACATAAATGTTCAGTACCTTTAATATATTTTTCATAACATATAGAACAAGTGATTTCATTACATATATGTTCTTCGGGTTTTTGATATTGTATAGAAAAAGTTTTATTACATTTTTCGCATGTCCATTGTTTTAAGTGTGATTGTAATTTACCATCATTACACGTGTGTTGATTACTGTATCCTATTAAACATGTTTTACAAAATCTATGTTTAGCTAAAAATCCTGTTACATTAGTAATTACATTAAAATGATCATCATGATAATATAAATATAATTGATTATCAAATTTTTCATTACCGCTAAATAAAATATTTTCAATATTATTCGATGTAAAAACAATTATTCTAACATTAAGATAATTTTCAAAAATCTTTAAATCATCTAAATCGTTACCTTCTTCTTTTATTTCTACCTCTGATTTTTCATGTAAATCTGTAGCCAATCTTCTTTGTAATGGTCTACCTTTTTAACATTTTTCTTCTGTGAATCTGTTAAATCATACCTTTCAATTATAGCTGTTACAATTGCTCTTGCTAAACAAATTGTATCATTTTTTTTTAATTTGAATTATACTTCTTTTATTTATTTCATCTAATATTTTTAAAGCATCTTTTCCTTTACCTTTTTTATTAGGAATAATAGATACTTCAAAAATAACATCTTCTAAATTCAGTTCTTCAGCACTGTTTAATAATCTTACCATTCTATTAAAAAAGAATTCTTTAATATTATCATATGTTTTTATAGGCCATTTATCATGTTTCGTATAAATAATTTCATGTATAGGAACTATTTTAATTCTCCCATTTGGATTTTGTTTGATTTGTTTGATTTGAGGTTTAACGTCCCCGTCAACACTGTAAAGGTCATTTTGGAGACGTTGCTTCCAATTTTGTGGGACTTTTACCCGACATTGAGATGGAATGACATCTCAAGCCCTGTCGCCCAATGAAACCAATAGGGTTTATTAGCATGGACGGTCCGCCTCGCACTGCGGTTCCTGGACAGGCTTAGATCCTCTAAGCTGTTTACCAGTACTAGTGTGCGGGCCGGATTCAGCTCTGCGTGGAAGCATCGTGCAGCCCATATATTTCTTCAAGCCCCTATGGGCGGGGGCAGACTCTCTCCCATTTGGAAAGTCTTTAATAGAATTATCAATCATATTACTAAATGCATTCATGAACACTTCTTTTTGTGGATCTAGTATTTTTATCTTATACTTAAAGATATTAATAGTTGTATTATGTTTATATTTTTTTAATAAGATAACATAATATTTTTTATCGGATAAGGTACTAGTAGCACCTTTACCTGATGTACTGCGAGATTTTTTATCATCCATTTTCTAAGAAACAATTTTGATTATATTAAAAATGGAGCATCCAAAAATTTATTGTTTACGTTGTAAAAAGCATACTGAAAATGATTCAGTGAAACAAGTAACAACAACTAATAATAGACAAATGTTAAAAGGCAAATGTTCTGAGTGTGGATCTAACAAAAATAGATTTATATCCGATAGAGAAAAAATAACAAACAAATTAGCAGATGAATTACATCATAGAGTTATAAAATCTTTTCCTAAAAGACGTGTTTATGTCGATTCAATAGATCAAACATGGGCAGATGATTTGATAGATATGCAACAATATTCAAAACAAAATAAACACTATAAATATTTATTAGCAGTTATAGATGTTTTTAGTAAATATGGTTGGTTAATTCCATTGAAAAATAAAACAGGAGTAACAGTAAGTGAAGCATTTAAAACATTATTTAAAGAAAGGAAACCGATGTATATTTGGTCGGATAAAGGTTCTGAATTTTATAATCGACAAGTGAAAGAATTGTTAAAAACAAATGAAATAGAATTGTACTCAACTGAAAATGAAGAAAAATCTAGTGTAGTAGAACGATGGATAGGCACTATGAAACAACATATGTATAAACATTTTACTGCAAATGAAACTACTAAATATTATGATATATTAGATAAATTAGTTGAAAATTATAATAATACGGTACATTCTTCTATTATACCTGTTGAAGCGAGTAAAGTAGAAAATGAATTAACTGTGTATAAAAATTTATATCCAGAAAAAGAAAAGAAAACTGAAAAACCTAAATTCAAAGTTGGGGATAGAGTAAGAATAGCAAAAAAGAAAGGTAAATTTGAAAAGGGTTATACAACTCGTTGGACAAGAGAAATATTTGTAATTGAAGAAGTTTTAAATACAAATCCTGTTACTTATAAAATAAATGATTTAAAAGGTGAAGAAATCAAAGGTAGTTTCTATGAACAAGAATTACAGATTACTGAGTTTTAAGTATTTTTCGAGGGGTCCCCTATGGTGGGTGTTTTTGGGGAGGAGGTAAAAAAAAATTTTTTAGGGGTGGTCTGGAGAAGATAATTTTTTTAGGGGTGGTCTGAAGAAGCTAAAAAAAAAATTTTTTTAGAGGGGGTCTGGGGAGGAGGTAAAAAAAATTTTTTGGGGGGTGTGGGGTGGGGGGCCTATACCCGGTACATATTGTGTTCCATCTTATTGAGATGTTATATATTGCATTTAAATACAAAATTTAATTTGCAATAATAAAGCGCCCCCCCCCCCGCCCATAGGGGCTTGAAGAAATATATGGGCTGCATGATGCTTCCACGCAGAGCTGAATCCGGCCCGCACACTAGTACTGGTAAACCGGTTAGAGGATCTAAGCCTGTCCAGGAATCGCGGTGCGAGGCGGACCGTCCATGCTATTACACCCTATTGGCTTCATTGGGCGACAGGGCTTGAGATGTCATTTCTTCTCAATATCGGGTAAAAGTCCCACACAATTGGAAGCAACGTCTCCAAAATGACCTTTACAGTGTTGACGGGGACGTTAAACCTCAAATCAAACAAACAATAGTAATAATAAAAGTGCTTTTTTTTTGTATTTCTATGCGCTTTCCGGTATTTTGGTTTTGTTGATTTTCTGGATTCCTATCCACCTATTACGAAAACACGCCTATACAAATACATTGTAGTTTTTACTGCGCAAAAACGAAATTTTTTGATGAAAAATTGCGATCTTTTTCTTATTTCTGCTCAAAATATAGATTATGGGTACATGTTAGAGCCGAGGCGGTTCTAACAAGTACCCACAATCTATATTTAGAGCAGAAATAAGAAAAATAAGGTTTACCCCTGTAAACCCGTTTTACTGTATAAAAGTGGGGTTCAAGGGGGTCAGAATTATATAGGGGTGTTTTCGTGATGGGACAAAAACTTCCTTTCGTTGACAAAACCTTCATTACGTAGACAAAAACTTTCTTTCGTAGACAGAACCTTCATTTCGAAATTTGGTAATTTCGAATGAAATTCGTGGGTTCGAATCGCAGTCAAAGCACAATATTATTATTATTGTTGCTGTTATTATTATTATTATTATATATAACAATTTTTTGTGGACAAAACCTTCCTTTCGCAGACAAAAACTTCCTTTCACGATCGTAGACAAAACATTCGTTTCGAAATTTGGTAATTTCGTAGAAAATATACGAGTGCAACGCTATATACAATAATAAAACCGTCCTTTCATACACAAAACCTTCCTTTCGCAAACAGAATCATCCTATTGTAGACAAAACCTTCCTTTCACGAAATAAACTTTTCTTTCGGGAAATAAAAGGTCCAGTCGAAATTAAAGGTCCATTCAATCCCCATATGCCCCAACTTTGGCAAAATATTATATTCCAATTAAATCAGTATACATGATACCCTTTTGTATGTAAAAACGCACTCCAAGTACCTCATAAATTCCTTCCTTTCGTAGGAAAATTTTCCTTTCGCGAAAGGAAGCTTCCTTTCGCTGTTTAGCTATACCGTCCTGAAGACACGTCCTTTCATTTATTCCGACTTTTGTGTTGCTGATGTTTGTATGACAGTGCCATCAGGCAAGTTAATCTGTCCACCGACAGGTTTTGTTATACTCCATTTTGAAGTACAGTGAGTATAGACAGTGTACCGCTCTTTAACTAGGATAATGTTTCCTGTTCCGACTACTGCACTTTGGTTTAAACTTTATTTCTTTGCCTAATATATACATCTTTTACACCGAAAATGTTGACAAAGAATACAAGTGTCATACAAAGGGATTCAGAAAAAGTTTCCTTTTAAAAGGAAGGCTTCCCCAGTTTGTAAAGTTGAAAATCCGCCATTTTTGCTCGCCCTCGAAAGTAATGGGGAGCTATTGCCATACCCCAACGTCCGTCGTCGGCGTAAGCATCGGCGTCCGCATTTGGTTGAAGTTTACCTGCAAGCAATCATTTGTGCTGTTGTACAAATTTACTTTCAAGTAAAGTTATCAACGTAAAAAAAAAAAAAAAAAAAAAAAAAAAAAAACAATATTTTTCATATTCTTTTTCACTCGATTTCCAAGGTTTTGGGGCTTAAAAAGTTTATCACAAATGCATGTGCGTAGCCAACTAAAACGCATCTTCTTTTCTAAATATCCGAGAGCAGCAAAGGCTCTTTTAGCTCGCCTGAGTCAGTACTGGTCGCCTTTGTGAAAAAGACCCATGTCATGCCCATGAAGCCGATGCCACGTCTTGACGTTGCATCGACGTTGTCGCTCTAAATAAGCGCGATTTTCCTGGTAAGACTTTTACGGAAACTGTTTCAGTGTTAGCTGTCCGTCTTAAACCATTGGAAGGAGGACAATGTACGTAGAAACATATTCTCGGACCCGGCGAGGAGCGAAACCGCAACGTCGGTGCGCATCTGACTGTAATGGTTAAAAAAATCGGCATTTATGAACAGCGAAGGCTGAATGTGTTCACTCGCACAAGTTTTATGCTGGTGGAAAATTTGTCAGAAAAGACTAAACCATGTTAAGCTTTTAAATTACTCGTTTGACACGCAATTTGATTTCAGAGATGAACATGTTTTGTAAAATTGACCATGTTGGTAGGATATGAGGTCTGTTTCTGCCCGAGTTCGAGGCACGAACGAGACAAGTTCTGCAATGGTTTAAAATGTCTTTCTCTTCACCCACCGCTTATAAAGGAACGGTTAATAATGTTCCTAAATAAATGAAGAAAAAATGACATATCATTTTCATAGATACCACCCTAAAACAAGCACACTCAGTGATTGGTTTACTTCGTGATATACAACTCGGAAATATTGTTTCACACAATAAGTTATCAGCTATAGTTAGACTATCTGCCTGTAACTGGACTCTGTAAAACTATTTTTACTGATTTCAACTGTCAAACTCTCTTCGTAAACTCGTCCTGGAAATTATGAGTGACCATGAAAAGTTTGAGACTCCGAGAGAAGTGTCACTCAAGTGACAGAATTAACTTTTGTAATCTATAGACATTTAGTTTGTTTTTTTTTTTTTTTTTTTTTTACAAATCCTTAAAGAAAAGAAAAGCATTAAATTAACAAGTCCGTGTAATGAACAACGATGATCTTGTTTTTAAGGTAACCGGGCACTAGAAGCACATTGAGGCTACCCCATATGTATTGAACAACCCTATAAACCCAACTTTATATAGAGAAAGTTGGGTGTACAGGGGTACATTATTTTCACATCAGGAAAACACGCCTGCCCAATTTTGACCCCTAGACAATGGGTAGTCGTAAGAACCGCGTCATCGAGGCAGTTCTAACCAGTACCCACAATCTATGTTTAGAGGAGAAATATGAAAAAAAAAACTGAATTTTTTATCAGACAATTTTCATTTGGGTGGCAAAATTCTGTATATATTTGAACAGGCGAGTTTTCGTAATGAACTGAAAATGCTAGTTCATGAGATTTTAGCACATAGATGTTTTATGATGATTCCAGTCGAGAAGAATATAGGTTTAGTTTCGAGTCACAACAAACGCTTAATTACGTCGAATACGGCAGTTAAGATAATTTTACCATCCTACCGGGAAATGGGAAACTGGAATCAAGTATTCATGCTTTTTGGTTTGGTCGCCTCATGGCGACCAAACCGGGTCTAATGACCAGATTGTAACTGCTCCATGGAGGGGCACGTGACGCGATCAACCAATCAGCTTTAACGATGATGCAATACTATACTGCAACTAAAGGAAACAGCCTGTCCGAATAGCGAAACAGACCAAAAAGCAAGCGTTTCAACTCCAACAATAAACATCTTAAGGGAAATGGAAACACCTGGTAGGTGTGGCAGTTACGGTAAATGACCAATTAATTCGAACAGTATAAAAATAAATACTGATCCGGGTGAATTATTAGAAAATATCAGATTGGAAATTTATCAGTGTTCAAACTGTTTGATCTGAAAGAATTCCATGCATTGGACCAGGCTGGGTTCCATATTTTAAACAACTACGTTTTTTTTCCCGCGGCCCTGTCAATCCGCAAGTGATTAGAAGTTATAAATAATACTTAGGCAGTGCAGAACCGTTTGATCTATAAATAAGTCAGTGTGTGCAGGGGGTCTTTGAATGCGAGCTTATCATGTAGTTACAAGTATAAGGTTACACATTGTCATTAATGACATTTACACCTATTGAACTATTACTATTCCCTTTAAAATGGGCGAGTCAATTTGTGATCTCAGGAATAACAGAAATTGATTTGTTTGGAGCAAATTCTTTTCTTAAGAGAAGCCCATATATTTTTCAAAGAATTTCCTGATAATATATTTTTTTTTTGTTGCGGCTACACCGCAGCAGACAGAGTACATATGGGATGCGATGTTGAAACCCGCACGTGCAGCTACCCAGTGGAGCTAGGCGCATAGATACTTCACCCCCCCCCCCCCCCCCCACACACACACACACCTATATTGTTTAAACGCATAGTGAAGCCTCAGGCCAGACTGCGCAGCCTTGTTTGTGTGTTCTCTATTTACACATAAGCTGTCTCAAATCAGCGTAATGCCCATCGAAGAAGTCCGCTGAAGACTGATTAGACTGCGGATGCAAAACCATCATGTTATTTAGATAGGCAAGTAACAAGAAAAAGAAAATGCGGATATCATACACAATTTTAACATGTGCATGTGCGATCTTCACTTTGTGCGCGATGAAACGTTTCAAACCTCTTGAACATTGAAGACACAATCCCGATTGCACAACTGCGCAGACTTATCAGTCTTTTCTATACGCACATGCGCAATACGTATTTTACTCGAGATAGGAGATCTGAACAGACTGATCCTTGCACTTGGTAGCTTAGAATGTGTTTGTAATGTCGCAAGCAGATTTGGCCGGTTAAATGTACAATCGTTTTAAGCCGGCGCACGGCGAAAACAAAAACCGTTTCAAACGAAGGACCAGATCAGCCTGCGCATCTAGTCAATGTGGCTATAGTTTTCACCTGTTGTTCTTTGATAAGCACAGAGGCCATGGTAGGCACATACGAGCAACGAAGACTGTTCAGACTGCATGCATGTGCAGGCTGACCTGAGTCTTCGCCCATCGCATATGACTTATTTTCTCAATCATGTTCCCCGAAATTACTTCCAATAAAACCTTGTCACCGTAAAATAAATGGGCATCTCCACTTGCTCAGAAAACCAGGGTAACCCAACAGGTAACCTAAATTAAACTACCTTTTTGCATGCAACAACCATGAATTTCACTCGCACGTGCTAAAAGACGTTCTGTGGAAAAAGGCGGGAAACTCTCAATTAATATTTAAAGGGGCGCTTCTGCTATCAAAGAGGCATTGAATCAAATGCCACAGCACATGGAAAAAGGGTAACACTGTCACACAAATAATATTGAAAGTGGAAGCCACGCTCCAAAGAGTCTGAGAGCAAAGCGAAAACACTTGCATATGCATGGTGATCCAAGCCATTGTAGGCCACAATGCTACATCACCGACTAGGATCAGCCTGCACATCGATGCAATGTGATCAGTCTTTACTGAACCCTTAAATCTTAGCAAGTCACAAGGCCAAGTGAAACTCTTTGCCTTACATACCGGTAGTGGTTGCGCATGTTCAGTGTTTGCAGGTCGTTGAGAAACCAGCGAAGACACATCTTAGCGTACTCATGCAATCCGATTAGAGTCTTCGCTGATCGCATGCACCTGATGCAGACGATGGGATTTCACAACATAAATAAGCGAAACTCCAGTTGCTCATCAAGGTTGATCTAAGCACTCGCTGCCTGCGTTTCTCACAGTCTGATCAGTATTCGGTGAGGGTATGAACCTTCCATAACCACAGGGCTATCCAAGTGAGAGAAGCGAAAACCATTTGCCTCACAGAATGCATGTTAATCCGAGTCTTTGGAAGTCGCACATATTTCATGCTAAGTTTTCTTTTTTTTCGTGCGCTAGCTCATATACGACCAGTACGATGTTGTAATGATAAACCCGGGAACGGTCCGAAATGCTTGTTCTGGATGCATTTTTTCGGCATTTTTTGTGTGTTCAAAGTATTAAAAATTCTGATTTCTAAAAAATTTGGGAGTTCGAATTAAATGAGAAAGTTTTCAGCCACAGATTCGAAATAATTTTGGGTGTTCGAACTGCTAGGGTGTTCGAACTAATTGGTCACCTACCGTAGTATACCATTTTTACCGTATTTCGAAATACACCTATTCAAATACAGTGTCATTTTTTGGCCAAAGAAAAAGAAATTTTAAAAAGAAAAATTGGAATATTCAAGTTGCCTTTTTTGCTCAAAACATACATTGCGGGGAGTCGACAGAAACGCCTCGACGAGGCGATTCTATCGAGTACCCACAATCTAGTGTTTCAGAGCATGAATACGGAAATTAATGTATACCCCTGCAAACCCGAGATTTACTATATAAAAGTGTAGATTATATTTGCTTGTCCCTAGGGATCATTGATTCCATTGTGGAATTTTGAAAATATCTGAGGGTCACTGATGAGGCCTAATTGCCGAAACTAGCTAGTCTGGTCCAGAAAACATGTACACACCATATTTTTTAGTTCTGTGGTGTATTCCTTGCTTCCAAAGGATAGCCCTTTTATAGAAAATATTTAACTTCACTACAACTGGTGTGTGGGAATGTGTGGCGGCTGTTAAACGCCTCCCTGCCCTATATCATAGTGTAGATTATATTTTCTTGTCCTTTGGGATCATTGATTCCATTGTGGAATTTTGAAAATATCTAAGGGTCACTGATGAGGCCTAATTGGCCGAAACTAGCTAGTCTGGCCCGGAAAACATGTGCAAACCATATTTTTCAGTTCTGTGGTGTATTGATTGCTTCCAAAGAGTAAGTAACCCTTTTATAGAACATATTAAAGGGGATCACAATTCTATAGGCATGCTTTCGTGATGGAAATACAACTTTAAGGACCTTATGGCTGCTACTCTGTTGACTCTGTCCAACTGAAAAAGGGGTCTACTCTAAAAGGGGAAGAATTTGCTCCTCAAGGGGTCTACTCTAAGAGGGAAGTCTTTACTCCCCAGGAGCAAATTCTTTCCTTTAAGAGTATACCCCTTAGACATATCAAGAGAAATTACTTTTGCAGGAGTAGCAGTCATTTTCGCAAATTTTACGTTTTGCAATGCCATGATGGAGTAAGTCCATGGGCTGATGGGGCCATGGAAACGAAAAACCACAGAACATAACTACTACTACTCACAAAGTGTAGCTGGCTGCGGTAGCTCAGTCGGATGCAGTCTGACTGGCGATAAGGAGGACTCGGGTTCGATACCTACCGGGGTCGGCAACATTCTTTCGTGGAGATTGATTATGAAATCTTTTCTATGGTCATTCTCTCCCTTCCGCTGATTCAGGAAGGGCAGGGATCAGTTTTTGGCGACAGAATGTGCACTGAACTGGTAAACCGCTTACGGATAAGCCTGCTCAGGAAAAGCGTGGATAGGTACACTGACAGGCCCAAACATGACCCAAATCAGTGTTGACTGGGCCGTTAAATACAAATAAACAAAACTTGCAAAGTTTACTTCACACAGATAGGATCAGATTTATATATTTTGAACATCTTTCGGTACGGTGGTAGCTATAATAATATGTAAATGTTGGATAGACAGAGAACGTTATTTTTCCTCATTTATAAAGATCGCTGGGTGTAACGGGCCTCCGTGTGGCCTAGTGGATAAGAGTGCTGACCCTTAATCATTAGGTCTCTCAACGGTGTAAGTTTGAGCATGGCTCAGGTCACATAATGAGAAGTTCTGCAATGGAAGGTCAGGTTTTTTTATCGGGTACTCTAGTTTTCGCTCACCTCCGATTAACGATCGGCTTGATGTGAGTGAAATAATCTTGAAAGGATCGTAAAACCAAACATAAAAAAAGATCGCTTGGTGTGTAAAAACATTTTCATGTCTTTGCTACTAGAATAAACGGCAGTGCCAATGTCGAAGGTTCTAACTCTTCCAAATATATAAACTATTTAGGGAGCGAAACAAAGTCATAACGTTTATGGGTCGTTGTTTATTGTTCTTTAGCCCAGCACAGATAGCAATAGTTTCTGTTCAAAAACTTCATGACTTCTAAGTGACCTACCACCAGTTACAGACTGAGTTGTTAAAAGACTTTTTGGCGCATTCGATGGGAGCTATTGTATCTGATAAGCCGAGAATGGTGTTCTTTATTTCCACTCAATACTTGACGTTTTACTAATCAGTTTCTTTTACAATTAAATTGTGATCCAGAAAGGTCTACAAAAGGATTGCAAATTTCAGGTTTTTGCGGAGGTACCACTCAAAGAAACTGCCGAGGTTTAAGATACAGTCTGATTCGCAGCACTTTGTCTGGGCAGGCTTAGATCTTCCTAGGCGGTTCAGCAATACAGCAGTCCAATATATTGCCCCAAGGTCTGATCGGCCCCAGTACATCGGGGATTGAATAAATAGATTGGACTGCATGATGCTTCCACACAGAGCTGATACCGGCCGCACATGAGTAGTGTTAAATCGCCTAGAAAGTCTAAGCCCGGTTCGTAGAAATACCGGAACACACCAAAACACCGGAACACACTGGTAATTTAACTGGTAACACACTTAAATTTTTTTTTTTTTATTTGGCTTAATAAATGTATTTTGGAGGAATATACTATAATATACATTTTATATGCCTTATATTGACAAAATGTAACACAAAAGCATACTTTATGTCACAGAGGTTGGTTTTCCGGTGCTTGTTTGTAGTTACGGTATTTCGGTATTTCGTACTGGCATTGGAAAATACCCATAATTACCCTTCAACCAATCGGTACGGTTGTTTTAAAATTCTGTAAGAGGACGAATGATTGGTTTTCCAATAGCTTAACCTTTCACCTGTTTTGCACTTTTCCGCGGTTCGACACGAGAAAGAACAAGAAAGACACCATCAGCTTCACACTGAAAATGTCGTCTTTTCATCTTTACCAGTGGTTTTTATAATCACTGCTTATTTTTATATATAGCCAGGTATGTCCTTGTTATTTGTGTCACCTTGATTACGTCGGTTTTATTGGAAACTGGCGATGCCAGTTCTCAACAAAACCGATGTCAAACAACAAGTGTCGCCAGTATGATCGTCTTCTGTGCCCTTTGTCTACAGCCCAGTAACATATTTATATGTAGATATATACCAGAACGTAACAGCGAAGGCCCGATAAATGTGCAGCCGCTTCGTTACTGTCCCTCATACTATGTGGAATTTAATATTTAACAGGTTATTGCTATTGTCATGTATTTTCGTGGTTTTACCCATAGTTGATATTTATCACCTATGCATCCCGGTATAACAGATGTGTTATATTTCTGCATTTCCCTTGTAGAAGGATCTGTCTGTATTGTTCGTTCGTCCGTCCGTCTGCTAGTGTGTCTGTTATCTGTATTGTATTGTATTTGTATTGTTTGTGTGATGGGTGTCACATTGTTGTCTATTGTATGTTGCAGGCACCCTCTATTTTCATCATATATATATATATATATATATATATATATATATATATATATATATATATATATATATATATATATATATATATATATATATATATAGAAAATCAAAAAGTCCGATATCGCCACAATAATATATTTTTTACCAAGCTTCTAAAATAAATTTAACGGATAATGTTCCTTTTAAAGACCCTTACAGGAGAATCCCTCCAGGATTATACGAAGAAGTGCGACAACATTTGAAGGAAATGCTTGAGGCAGATGCAATCCGTCCATCCAGTAGCCCATATTCTTATATTATTATATATATATATATATCATCGAACAACCATCAACATAAACCCATAAACCATATACGGAGTTTATTGTATTTATGACCCCTGTGTCATTGGAGCCCCCAGCGAGTTTAAGGGTGTCTGGCAGTTATTCCATCATTGTTTACATCACATAGATAGATCTATCACTATATGATTACATCAACTACCAACTCAACATGAATCAGCAGTCAGCGACCGTTTAATAGTCACAGGATTGTGTGATACGTGGATTTGTGTTGTATTAAAATATATAAAAACATGGCCATTATCATTCGACACGCGTGTTCAATTTGATAGTGTTAATAAAATACTGTGTTGTCATATCACAGCCTATAAAATAGGAGGAGTCCTTCCACTGCCTATAATTCTTCATTATCTGTGACCGGGTGCACATACTCTATCTGTGATATTTTCTTGTTTCATTATGTGTTTATTTGTGTTGTGTAGTTTTTATTGTGTATGATCATAATCTTATAGCTTTTGTTTCTCATAGATCTGTCTATCAGAAACAAAAGAATGGAAAAAGGCCTTTCATACATGTTTTTCTTTTAAATCTTATCATGTTTATGTATGAGGGGAATTTCAATGAAATTTTCTTCTTTATGAATATTGACGGGTTTGTATTGTGTTGAATGTCCTTTGTCTTGTTTTGTAAGCTATTTATTTTTATTGTCATTGACTGATCAATATGGGCCATTTTTGAGTTGTTATGGGTGTCATGGAGGAGCAAATTCTTTCCTTGTAGTGAGTTTGACTCCAAGGAGCAAATTCTTTCCTTGAACAAATTTTTTTGTCTCCAAAGGAGCAAATTTTTTCCTTAAAAACATAAAAATGCACCCAAAGGAGCAAATTCTTGCCTTAAAGGAGCAAATTCTTGCTTTTTGGGGTCAGGATCTGTGTTTTCAGATTATTTTTGTGAGTGAAATGTTCATTTACACTTAATGGCCACTAGTTTTCTTATGATCTTATGTTTGTGTTGTGATTTTTGTGATATTAGATCTGTCTATCAAGTGTATACACTTATATAGTGCATGCTAGAGATTATCACAGCACTGCATGTTTCACAACAACACTAACACTGTATAACAGGCCATTATCATAAGTCCATGGATGTAAGTGAAAAGTGATTGATATTTTAAAGACCCTTTCTCCCCTATCGCCCTGTGTTTCATTTACATGACATTTCAGGCTAGGTAAAGTGTTCTATTATCCTGGTTTCCCATACAGTTTTCCTGTCATGCTAAACAGCCTTTTTAGCTGCTGGAAGATGGAAATATAAGGTAAGTTATATATTTTGCAATTAATTGTCATTATTAGTTGTAGAAAATATTCTGAATATTCCATATTTAGTGTTTTTCATTCTTCAACACTATCAGAGTAGCATATTTGTGTTTCTGCTTTCTTTATCACATGTCTCTTGCCAGTATATCAAAATATTTAAGAGACAATCCTGTCACTGTACCATCTAGCACACTGGATACTACTGTCATAATTGTGTCGGACAGTAAAGGCTCTTATGTCCGAAAGCACGTGAATAAGGATCAAGAGCCAGAAAGAAGCATTATTTGGGAATCGTGCCCAGGGCGATCCAGTGAGCAAGCTGCTACTTTTATCTTGCGCAACATTGAAAGCTGGAAAAAGAATTATGGTAAGTTGTTAATTTTAGTTTGGACAGGTACATGTGATCTTACTTGTAAAATTGATGACCCTTCTGAAAAATCAAGAAGAAAGAAATTTATTAACCTTAGAGGCACTACACTTGATTATATTACAAATCAGTATGAAAAAGTTTTGTCCCTAAATGATGATTCTGTAAAAGTTCTCATTTAAGAGGTCCCTTACTATTCAATTTCAATTTGGAATTTCAGTAGAGGCTGTCTTATCAGTGATTTTTATAGGGAGCATGATTCCATCGTAAAGAAAGAATAGGCAGCTTAAATGACACAATAAAGTTGTTAAATAGAACATACGGGTCAGCCCAAGTTCCTAGATTTAGTGCAGATTTGATTGCCTGCAGGAAAGCAAACAAGAAGTCTATAAAAACTGTGTCTTACAGTTTGCTGCTTGCAGACGGCATTCACCCTGGTGATGATTTGTGCAAACACTATATCAGAAGATTGGTGAACACAGTGATCTGTAAGCTGTGCTTTCATTAATCGGCTACTTGAAAATTAAATGCCTGTGTTGAGAGTACCAGTATTGCTTATATGTTAAAGAAAATAATTTCATTTTGCTTTACTTACTTCGGTAGTTTAATGGTGCATACGGTTTTTGTGATTCAACGTCTTGTGTAGCAAATGCGCTGAACTTGACGCACTTAAACCCTAAGCTCTATTAAATTTACTACTTTGTAAGTACCCTTCTATTGTGTGTGTTATTGTTAGCTAGTTATTGTGCTCTCTACATTGGTAGTGATTTTTGTGGCTTACTTACAATACTTGGTGTTTGTGATTTGGTTTAAACATAATTACATGGATACCACAGGGTGATTTCCTTTTCCACCTTTTATTTCCTGTAATAGCCATAGATTAATTTCAGTATTTAAATTTAA
Source organism: Lucinisca nassula (assembly GCA_963580285.1). NCBI lineage: Eukaryota > Metazoa > Mollusca > Bivalvia > Lucinida > Lucinidae > Lucinisca > Lucinisca nassula. The sequence goes on along the minus strand of OY757015.1, from coordinate 59,198,281 downwards.
TTATTTGGTATATTAGTTACTAGTCTTCAGATAACTGGTCTTACTAATTTTCATTATACCAAATTATCATGGCTAAAAATACTGAAAAGGGGTTTAATTTGACAGAAATGGTAAAAACCATTAATGAAGATGCGGACTATAAAGTCTTGACAAGGGAAGAATATGAGTTGCTTTTGGCACGAGCTTCATCTTCTAATCGGGGTACACAAAATACCAGTACACCCATAAGTGGTGAACACAACACCTTTGTTAAATTTCCACCTCCAGCATCAGCTAGACCCAAAATTGTCAACCCTGGTGCAGGTGCTAGTCCAAGGTTAAATTTACTTCAAAATACCTTGTTGCAAAATACATGTATTGGTAATTTTCAGAACACATATGTTCCCAAACTGCCAATATTTAGTGGCTCAGAAGAACCACAAAAAGGGGAAGCATCGTATGAAGTGTGGAGTTTCGAGGTTAAATGTCTTAAAAATTCTGCAAACTTACCTGAAAATCTCCTTTTTCAGTCTATTCGCAATTCCCTAAGGGGCACAGCAAGAGATATGTTGGTTCCCTTGGGTGAACATGCAACAGTGGATGAAATCCTAGAAAAATTAGATGGTTTCTTCGGAAATGTTTTTACTAGTGAAACTTGATGCAGTCTTTTTATAGTGACTGCCAAAAGGACAATGAATCTATTGTTATTTATGGATCAAGGTTAGAACAAACACTGTCAAGGGCAGTATCTTTCGGACATATAGATGCCGTAGCAAAGGATGCTATGTTACGTAGCAAGTTTTGGACAGGTTTGAAAAGTCAAACCTTAAAAAACTCTACGCGGCATTTGTATGACAGTGTCAGAGATTTTAAATCATTATTAAGGGAAATAAGAAAAGTTGATGTTGAGGAATCTAGTGTAAAACCTCCATCTAAAAAGCCTGCCCATCAACTTAGTGGACAAGTGTCTGCTGAGGATACCAACACTCAGCTGTTGAAACAGATGAGTGAGTTAATGGGCCGTATGAAGGCAATGGAGGTCAGGTTGGAACAGCAGAGTAAGGCTCTTGCTGAAGCGAAGAAAGATTCTTCGAGTCAGCAAAGCTTTTCTTCTGGCGGTTTCAGAGGCCGAGGTTATAGTAGAGGCTCATATGGAGGAGGTTATGGCAGGGGTTATCAGTATGATAACTCCCGAAATAATAACTCCTATAGAGGTAACAGGGGCGGTCGTTCCGGAAGAGGTTATGGCAGGGGTTGTCAGTATGATAACTCACAAAATAACAACTCCTATAGAGATAACAGGGGCGGTCGTTCCGGAGGAGGTTATCGTGGTGGTTCCAACGGCCGTGGAGCATACCACGATGACAGCTCTGCCGGAAACACCGGTCATTTAAACTAGCATCTTCCTCTGTTGCTGGGCAAACGGAGGAAGCCACAGTTAATTCTCAACATGGCCCAAGTGTATCAATTGATACAAAACCGAATTTATATAGTAGGTTAGTAGGGAGTGCCAACGAAGGAGAATTTGTTATATGTGGAGTTAAGACAGTTGCTCTAATTGACACTGGCTCCATGGTAACATCTATCTCTGAGACCTTTTACTCTTCAATGGACCCTAAACCAGATTTGCATGACATCAGTGAATTCGGTCTTTCATTGTCCGTTTCAAGTGCCACTGGTGATAAACTTCCATATAAGGGTTTTATTGAAGCAGATGTGTCTGTACCCTGCTTGGGAAATAATAGTTTTATTGTGCCAGTGCTTGTTGTAGCCGACACTGAGTATAATAGTGAGGTATCAGCCATTATTGGTACCAATGTTATTAGATTGTGCAAACAATCAGATCATGAAACTGATGTTCCCAATGAGTGGCAAACAGCATTTGATAGTTTGTGTGATGACACAATACCTGTCAGAACTACCAATAATTATGGTATTCGTTTAGCTCCTGGTGAAGTTAAAACTATACATGGTATTGTTCGTGGCACAAAAGATATACAAAATGCTGTGACAGAACATATAGAAGGCACATTATCAGGAAATTTGACAATATGTCCAAGAGTTGTTTCATTAAAAGCACATGGTGCGACTGTTCGTGTTCCAGTCCGGGTCTGTAATTTATCTGCTGGAGCGGTAGAGATTCCTCCAAAATCTTTATTGTGCTCTCTTTCTAGTGTCAATGTAGTAGATTCATGGACACCTGATTCTACACAGAAACAGGAACTTAAGTCTATGGCTACATCTTTAGATGATATAGGCATCAAGATTGAAAGTGAAAATCTAAATGCTGACCAGTTATTGAGAGCAAAACAAGTTCTTGGTGATTGGTCACATATTTTTTCTACAGGTCCTACAGACTTGGGTAGAACAGATGCCGTTAAACATAAAATAAATTTAACGGATAATGTTCCTTTTAAAGACCCTTACAGGAGAATCCCTCCAGGATTATACGAAGAAGTGCGACAACATTTGAAGGAAATGCTTGAGGCAGATGCAATCCGTCCATCCAGTAGCCCATATTCTTCAAATGTTGTTCTTGTTCGTAAGAAGGATGGCAGTCTTCGTTTTTTGTATAGACTTCAGGAAATTGAACAGTCGTACTATTAAAGATGCTTACACATTACCACGCATTGATGACACCATAGATACATTACTTGGTGCAAAATACTTTTCAAAACTGGATTTGCGGAGTGGCTATTGGCAAGTCGAAATTGACGAAGCCGACAAATACAAGACTGCATTCACCGTTGGAAATCTGGGCTTCTTTGAATGTAATCGCATGGCATTTGGACTAACTAATGCCCCAGCCACATTCCAACGGTTAATGGAGCGTTGTATGGGTGAAATGAATCTCAAGGAATGTCTTATATTCCTTGATGATATTTTAATTTTTTCGGAAACTTTCGAAGAACACATTTCTAGGCTTGAAGCTGTTTTTAGCCGTTTAAATCATCATGGTTTAAAACTAAAAGCATCTAAATGTGAGTTTTTTAAGAGTTCAGTTAGATACCTTTGCCATGTTGTCAGTGAAAAGGGAGTTGAAACCGATCCCGACAAGATAGAAGCTTTGATCTCTTGGCCTCAGCCGACGAATGTAAAAGAGCTTCGTTCATTCTTAGGTTTCACAGGCTATTACAGGCGTTTTATCAAAGACTATGCACGCATTGTGAAACCTTTGAATGATCTTCTTAAAGGGCATCCTACTATTAAAATCTCTGACCAATCAAAGAAGAAGAAGAAGAAGAAGTCTGTTGCACCTTGGCAGTGGGGAAATGCTCAACAATTAGCTTTTAATACTTTAAAAGATAAGTTATCTTCACCTCCTGTCTTGGCTTATGCCGATTTTACCAAACCTTTTATTCTCCACACTGATGCTTCTTGTGAAGGTTTGGGAGCAGTATTGTACCAAGAGCATGATGGTATTGAGAAAGTCATTGCCTATGCCAGTAGAGGTTTGAGAAACAGTGAAAAACTCTATCCAGCCCATAAGTTGGAATTTTTGTGTCTCAAATGGGCTGTGACAGATAAGTTTCATGATTATTTATATGGTAACACTTTTACAGTGTGTACCGATAATAATCCTTTAACTTATGTGTTAACTTCTGCAAAACTTGATGCTACTGGCCATAGGTGGCTGGCTTCTCGTGGCTCTTATGACTTCCAGTTGAAATATAAGAGTGGTAAGTCCAACGGAGATGCTGACGGTTTGTCCAGAAGACCTCAGCAAACAGTACAATTATTTCCTGAGGCAGTGAATGCTATTTGTCAGTCTTACACTGTCCAAAGAAATACATGTCCATATGTTGAAACATTGCTTGTTTCACAAGATGATGATGTATTGGACACACTTTCAACCCAATCTTCGGGTTCTTCTCCAGCTTCTGAGTTTAAGGACATTAACTGGTCAAGGGAACAGCTTGCGGATCCAAGCATTGCCAGAATTATCAGTTTACTTAAAACTGGATTTAGTCCCGAGTACAGTGATCTCAAGACAGAAACACCTACTGTTTTGAAATATCTTCGTGAGTGGAAGAAATTTTCCCTGGTTGATGATGGTATTCTGACAGAATACTCGTCAACTGGTATTACCTGCTCATTTAAGGGATACTGTCTTGAGACATTTGCACGATGACTTAGGTCATCAAGGTCGTGATCGAACAATGTCTTTGGTTCGCCAGAGGTTCTATTGGCCAGGTCTAGAAAGTTGTGTCGAACAGAAGATCAAAAATTGTGTTCGTTGCATTCAACGAAAAACTGTTCCAAAACCAAGTGCTGAGCTAGTGAACATTGTCACTACTCAGCCAATGGAACTGGTTTGTATAGATTTTCTTTCGTTGGAGAGGTCGAAGGGTGGTCATGAAAACATTTTAGTGATCACCGATCATTTCACTAGATATGCCCAGGCCTTTCCAACGAGAAACCAGTTAGCCAAGACCGTTGCCAAAGTTCTTTTTGAACAGTTTATTGTTCATTATGGCTTCCCTGCTCGGCTACATAGTGACCAGGGAAGAAATTTTGAATCTTCTGTTATAAGTGAGTTGTGCAGTCTGGCGGGTGTTCAAAAGTCCAGAACCACACCATATCACCCTATGGGGAATGGTATGGTTGAAAGGTTTGAACATGCTCGGCACACTGCAGGACAATCAGAAACAGGATTGGAAATCCTACGTGGCTCCGTTGGTCCATTCTTATAATGCTACCAAACATGATTCCACTTGATACTCCCCATTCCTTTTAATGTTTGGTAGACACCCCCGTCTTGCAGTGGATGCATATTTAGGCCTACAAAGCCCAGTTGAGCCAGATTCTTCAAGGGAGCACTATGTCTCCAAATTGAAGAAGCGGCTGAACTTTGCTTATAAGGTCGCTGCAAGGGAAGCTGAAAAGAGTGCCAATCGTAGTAAGACCAATTATGATCTTAAAGTAAGAGAAGCAACTCTAGATGTAGGGGACCATGTTTTAATCAGAAATGTTGGTTTGCGGGGCAAGCACAAATTGGCAGACAAGTGGGATAAACACCCGTATGTTGTTACTGGTATACCCGATAGAAATGTGCCTGCGTATACTGTTCAGAGAGAATCAGGTGATTCAACAGTAAAAACTTTACACAGGAACATGCTGTTACCATTTTCAGTAATACCGGGTATATCAGAGACAAATATAGAGCCAGATCAAAATGTAAGTCCTAAAACTAAGAAAATTACCAGGAAACAAAAAGCTGTACCTATTTCTGACTCTGATCCTGATTCAGATTCAGATCAATCTGACTATGTCCTGAGATACATTCCTCCACATAGGAGGAATGGAAAAACTTCTATACCTATTGGTGTTTCATCTCGTGAAAGTGCTGAAAGGTCTATCACAATCAATGATTCTTCTTTCCAAGATTCATTTGGTAGTTCAGTCGTTAGACCATCAGCAGCCATAGGTAGAAGTCAGTTAGACACAGCGATTAGTCAGGAGTCTGATCCATTAGTTACTGGTGGCCATCATTCTTCTCTAGGTAGAACTTTGGATCAGACTGAACAGCAAGTTGTAGGTACAGGGCAGGTAGAGCAAAATGTAGGACCCCGTAGATCAGGTAGAACACGCCAGCCACCAAATAGATACGGCGACTGGCTAATGAACCAGCAATCGGTCCAGGAATGGTTTGTTTAATTTTCTTATACTGACACTGTGTTTTTATCAAGTAATATGTCTTTTAATTTTCAGTACAGGGGAGAATGTCATATAGTAAGTTTCCTCTGTTTTTGTCTCCTTGCTTTGATTATTTAAATCCTGACCAAATTTTAAATGCTGAGTTTCAAATATATGTACATTTTGTTTTGCTGAGTTTCATATAATGTTGTGATACAAGTAATTGTCTCACTTGCATATGTTTATCTATATAGATATAATTGTCAGTACTGATTTACTGTCAGTAATGAAATGCTGTATCTGATTTGGATAGATTTCCAATATCAGCAATCCAGTATTCCGGATGCTATTGATGCATAAGCATGTCTGTGATAGAATATAATTCTGACTTTGTTTGTTGGAGACTCAGCTATAACTCAGCTATCATTATTCTATGTTATACTTTAATGTTTCAAAATGTCAGGAGCCATTTTTTTAAAAGCAGGGGAGAATGTCACAGAGGTTGGTTTTCCGGTGCTTGTTTGTAGTTACGGTATTTCGGTATTTCGTACTGGCATTGGAAAATACCCATAATTACCCTTCAACCAATCGGTACGGTTGTTTTAAAATTCTGTATGTAAGAGGACGAATGATTGGTTTTCCAATAACTTAACCTTTCACCTGTTTTGCACTTTTCCGCGGTTCGACACGAGAAAGAACAAGAAAGACACCATCAGCTTCACACTGAAAATGTCGTCTTTTCATCTTTACCAGTGGTTTTCATTGCTCTTAAAGGAACTCATTTTTTGATTTTTATTTGCCTTCACTGCAGCTGGTGTTGTGCCGTGTGGCGGCGGTAAAACGTCTCCCCGTACATCAACCATAGTGCAGTTTATATTTTACTTTTGGTCCTTTGAGATCAGCGTGAATATTCTGAGAAATCGGAAATAAATTATTGGTTTAGACTCATATTCTAGACAGATTTTTAATTATTTGGACCACATTTTGATTTATGTCAGTCTTTGAATCGACGGTCTATTCGAAATTCGCAAAATTGCAGTATGTTTCCTCTGGCTTTCTTTGCTGGATCATTACAGGGTCACTGATGAGGCTTTATTAGCCGAAACTACGTAGTATGACCCATCTTCTTTCTTATGAATGTTTTCATTGCTCTTAAAGGAACTCATTTTTTGATTTTTATTTATAATCACTGCTTATTTTTATATATAGCCAGGTATGTCCTTGTTATTTGTGTCACCTTGATTACGTCGGTTTTATTGGAAACTGGCGATGCCAGTTCTCAACAAAACCGATGTCAAACAACAACAAGTGTCGCCAGTATGATCGTCTTCTGTGCCCTTTGTCTACAGCCCAGTAACATATTTATATGTAGATATATACCAGAACGTAACAGCGAAGGCCCGATAAATGTGCAGCCGCTTCGTTACTGTCCCTCATACTATGTGGAATTTAATATTTAACAGGTTATTGCTATTGTCATGTATTTTCGTGGTTTTACCCATAGTTGATATTTATCACCTATGCATCCCGGTATAACAGATGTGTTATATTTCTGCATTTCCCTTGTAGAAGGATCTGTCTGTATTGTTCGTTCGTCCGTCCGTCTGCTAATGTGTCTGTTATCTGTATTGTATTGTATTTGTATTGTTTGTGTGATGGGTGTCACATTGTTGTCTTTTGTATGTTGCAGGCACCCTCTATTTTCATCATATATATATATATATATATCATCGAACAACCATCAACATAAACCCATAAACCATATACGGAGTTTATTGTATTTATGACCCCTGTGTCATTTATAAACCCTAGCCCAGTTACGCATTAAATAATTTATGGCAATGTGATCCGGTATATTTTTGTCACGATGCGTTAGGCATAAGAAAGTTATAAAAAATACATTAAACGTCAAAAATGAATGTTATTTAAATCTAGAATAACTGTTACGGTGGTAATAAGTTGGAGTATTTCATTTTTTTCAGAACATTTTATGTGTCATTTTGGAGACGTTTCTTTCAATTCTGGGTGATTTTTACCTACATTCACATGAGATGTATTCTCAAGCCCTACCGGCCAATGAAACCGAAGTTTTATATACAAGGACGACCCGACTTGCACCTCTGCCTACGTCCCCAAGACCCGATGGGCAGGGGCTCAAATTATAGTTTTTGTTTGCATTAAACCCCGAAAGGGAATATCAAGGGCGGAATATCAATGATCAGAATGAACAATGTCAATACGAGAACCCGCCTGTATAATTTTGCTTCCCCTCCCTGAAACCCCACTTTTATATAGTACATGTAAAACATTATTTTTCTTATTTCTGCTCAAAAATAAAGATTGTGGGTATCAATAGAGTACGTCGAGGTGTTTCTATAGAGTCCCCGTAATTTATGTTTTGCGCAGAGATAAAAAAATAAAAAAAATATGCTATCTTAATCTGTGGAAGAAAACTTTTGTGTGTGTGTGTTTTTTATGTGTTTTTAGCGCCTTTCTGACATTGATTGAGTCGATGTCCTCAAGAAGTGACATCAGTGATCTAATCAAGATAGTTACGATTAACAAACCATATAATCCCCTTAAGCTCCGCATGTTACCCGTTTGCTACCTGGGGATTAGTGTATAATGCAATAGTAACTGCACGCGCTAATAAACACGCTTCCGTTAATCGTAAAGCAAGATAATGGTCAGACTGCATGATGTCCGCTCTTGTCGTTAAATGTCCGTGCCTGTCCAAATCCTGTTTTATTCCTTCGCTTGAGATTTTAGTTCGTACTAATTTCTAAATTCACTTGAGTTTTTAGGTCTTAAAATTAAATGTATAAATTAATCGATAAACCAATAATCAGATCAGACAATAGTAAAACAAAATTATAACAAGATCTTTGAGAAAAAAAACACATGCCTTTTTAGATTTAGTGAAAAAAAAAAAAAAACGAATGAAAATTTTCAGATTAAAAATGTGACAATTTTCATATTTCTGATACAAACATAGATTGTGAGTGTTCGTTAGAACCGCCTCCCTTCGGGAGTTACTAACGAGTACCCACAATCTATGTTTTAGAGCAGAAAAATACCCCCGTCAACTTCGTTTTTACTACAAAAAAGTGGGATTAAAGGGGATTAATGATATATAGGTCTGTTATAATGACAATAATTTCATCGATATTTTGTTGTAATCTGTTTGGTTCTTTGTGTTGGAGTTTAACGGCCCAGTCCGTATTATTTTGGTTACCCGTACAGTAAGAATAAAGCTTACCTTCTTGAATCAGCGGAAGGGAGAGAATGATAGAAGAATATATTTCATGGTCAATATCCACGAAAAAAATGTTGCCTGTCCCGGCAGGCAAGTCTAATCAAATAGTGCAGAACCAGAACGGACGACGGCGGCAAAAGGAATAATCCCGTCAACACCACTCAGGTTATATTGGAGATGTGTCTCGTCACCCATTGAAACCAAATTTGGCAGTCCCATTCGCAACACTGACTGGAAAGGCTTATGGTGTCTTTGGTGGGTGGAGAAAAATTGATTGTATCGATTTGTTTTACTTCTACTTAATAATTCTAAGTCGTTTATTATTACTCGAATGCAAACAGTTTCAGCTCAGCGCGGGAGCACCTTGCAGCACGATCGGTCTCCCCAAGCCAAGAGGGCGGGGTGCTTTGAATATACATTTTGTTTTTATATACTTATGTTGTTATTAGAGAGAGAGAGAGAGAGTCATATAACATAATTACAATGAATTGATGAATTTTGAAATAATGCACTATGGACGGAATGATCTAAGCTGTTGACTGGGCCAGAAATTATAATAATAAAAAAAACAACAACAAAAAAAAAAACACACAAGAAAATGACACAGAGTTGCCACTTAGCAAACTTGGTAAAAATCTGATATAAAAAAATAAAATTTTTACGAGCTAAGGTTTTTGACATTTCATGTTTTTCTTCCCAATGGCGACACTATGCTGGAAATGTCAAGCTTTTTTGTGGCTAGAAGAATTGTCAAACTGTATTCTTTTGGTCATCAAATGAGTTATATCAGAGAGAGCTAATCTAAACATAAACTGCTCAGTATAATTACTTGTGTATATTTAGACCCACAGGACGGGAACACATTTCATAAAACACTGAACTAAGATAAATTTATTTATCCTTTTAACATCAGAAATGTTTTCAACAACACCATACACAATAAAACAATGCAAATAAGTCAAAGATAACATTCCTAATAAAAGAAATATTAAAAAATTCAAGTGTGTTCCGGTAATTACCAGTGTGTTCCGGTGTTTTGGTGTGTTCCGGTATTTCTACGAACCCGTCTAAGCCTGCTCAGGAAAAGTGGCTCGAGTCGGACTGTTCATGCATTTCAACCATTTAGTTTCATTGGGCGACAGGGCTTGAGAAGGAGTTTTATCTGCCCGTTTTATCTCAGTACTGAGTAAAAGTCCCACAAAATTGGAAGCAATGTCTCAAAAAAGACGCATACAGTGATAACAGGGACGTTAACAACAAATGAAATAGATTACCAAGGCCCTATAGAAGGCCTGATGACTTAGGAAAAATCTTTTTATATGCCCGTTTGAAAAACAACAACAACAACAAAAAACAAAACAACAACAACAACAACAACAACAACAACAAAAAAAAAAACGGTCGTATTAAGTTATGGGGTTGGTGTCCGTCCGTCCGACCGTTCGTAAACTTTTTTTTCGTTTCCGTATAACTCCTACTATACAGTTTTCATCCGATCAAGCCTAAAATGTGTATGTAGTAAGGCTAAGATGTGAAGATATGCCACCAAATACTAACAGAGTTATGACCCTTTGAAAAATTCGGTTTACATTTTCGTTTGGTTAAGTTTTGTGCTATACATGTGTAAACCATATGTAAGTTACATTTAGTTTATAATTACCATGGCGTTAAACAATTTACTTCAGAATACTCATCACTACCTACCCCTCCTGATACCAAGGTCACAGACTTCGAAATTTTATGTACACCTTTGTATTAAAGTTTATTATTTTTATTCAAAAAATGCATTAAGTGGGATAATGATATGAGCTGGCTCAATCAGAATGTAGACTGACAAGACCAAACCTATTGGATGCTTTTTGAAAGCAGCCAACTTGTTACATTGACCTTCAATTATTGGAATTAACCCTTATATGCCTCCATCTTTTGAGACATTGGCAAATAGTGCAGACCCAGATCAGACGCCGCATCTGATCAAGATCTAAACTGTTTGCCCAACGTACATGCATTTTTGTAAAACTTACAATATAAACATGAAATCCCTATGCTTAGAAATTGACCACTCCAGACTTATAAAGGTGGAATATTTTTTGGCACCTACGGGTTAATTATGAGGTTACGTCAAATGGACGAAAAAGCAAGTAGGTAACTTTTTTTTTCTCTTCGAAACGCTTTATAAATAGATATCTGGAAACGCTTTATAAATAGACATCGACGGGCGCAGCATATTCCGAACGAGTTTTCACTTCGGAAATATGTGGAGAGCAGTCTTATCTGTAGGGATTTCCTAGTTACGTCATAAGACGGTTAGAAATAAACTGGGGTATCACCAATCCAATCTAAATGGCTTCCAATCGAAATTGGAAGCCAAAAAATGTCAAATGACTTATTCAAATCTGTATCCCTCGATTACAATATCAATGTACTAATTATAGTTGTGATTGTCAAGTTTGTTCGAATTTGCAAGTTATTGTGAACATAATGCAAGTGAATTTCATTTGGGTTACAAAATGAATAGTAGTGAAATAAAGCATTGATATATGGCTCCACGGGGAATGGATTTTAAGGTAATTATTTTGTTTCATTAGCACCGATGAATCAAGTCTTGGGCTTGTGATTTTGGGCTGTATCAAGAGAAACAATACAATGTAGAAACTCAGTTGCGCTCTTCGATTCGTTATGTGAGACAGAGGTGAAGATCGGTTCGGTTGGACGCTAGAGCTGTTTAACTCGAGTTAGTAGATGTGTTTTACAAACTTTTTCTGGTAAGAACGCGCATGTATATATTTACGTGTGTAGATATATGTATGTGTGCCCATGTTGAAAAACTACACATATTTATACATCTGTGACAAGTACCAGGAAGGCATTTGAAATCTGTGATTATAAATTTGAAGTACAAAATCTTTTAGATTTAAGAATAAAATCTTGTACTGCTTAGAATATTTGTATGTTATCATTCACAGAGAGATCAGTACTGCCGTATAGAAGGATGTTTAAAGCAGGTTGGCAAATAGCTGAGACAATGTTTAACATGTCCTGTCTTACGTCAGTGTACTGTTCACGGGCCATGAGGTAGTGATTCGTGTCCTCAACAGCTCCACAAGCGCATAAGGAGTTATTTAGAATATTTTTTGAAAGAGATGATCGTGTAACGAGCTGCAATTAAGTCTTAGTCTGGCATGATGTACTTGCCGAAATCTTTTACCTGAACAAAATTATGACGGTGGTTTTCATTCGTTAGACAGTAGTTTGTGCTTAAAAGCTGCTAATGAGGGCGCATTTTTCTTGTCATCTGGCAAATCGTTCCAGTTGCGAGACGCCGACGGGAGATGTATAATAAAGCTGCGAGTTGGCTCGGACAGTCTGTAAATAGGCATTATTTCGCAATTCGTAAGCTGTGCTACTGCCTACCGTGAGGGGTACTAATGAAGATAGGTATTCAGGTGTGAGAAAATTCTGCATTTTGTAATAGAGTACAAGTTTGTGTTTTTGTCTCCGAGCTTCCAGAGATTCCCATCCAAGATCATAGAGAAGAGAGTTGATTGATACAAGTTTTGTTGCCCCAGTAACGATTCGTGTGGCTTAATTTTGGATTTTTTTTTTAATTCGTTCGCCTCGTATCGGGTGCAATTATCCCAGACAACATCGGCATATTCAAGAAGTGGCCTTATAAAAGAAGTATATATTGTTTGTAGGGATTTTCTATAGAGTGTGAATTTAAGCTTGCGCATTATATTAATCCAAAACCATGCTTTCGTTTTGATGTTGTCTATGTGGTCATGCCAGGTGCAATCGGTCGTAAAAATAAGGCCTAAATGCTTGTGAGAATGTACTTCTTTAATATGTTGCTGGTTCATTGATATAGGAGGATGATAGGGTTCATTTATTTTTCGCGAAAAAATCATTGACTCGGATTTTGCAGGATTAAAAGAAACAAGCCATTTCGTTGCCCATGAGTGAATCTTAGCCAGATCAGAGTTGATCTGGGCTGCCGCTTGCATGGGGTTCTCCATCACTATGTACAGACTAGTATCATCTGCAAAGAGCCTGATAGAAGAATGTGTGTCTACAACTATGTCATAAATATAAATCAGGAACAGAAGTGGGCCAAGGATGGAGCCTTGTGGGACTCCTGCCTTGATAATAGACCAAGACGATGCAGCTCCAGGTAGCACTACTCTCTGTCGTCTATTATGCAAATAATCTGTAAACCATTGCAGTAGCGAACCAGAAATACCAATGCTGTGTAGTTTGTATAGAAGGCCTTTATGCCATACTCTGTCAAAGGCTTTACTAATGTCGCAAAAGACCGCACGTTCTTCTTTACCTTCGTCAAGAGCTTTGCAAAATGTATTGTAGATATGAACTAGTTGATTAACAGTAGAGTCTCCAGGAATAAATCCTGACTGAAGAGATGTTGGTATATTATGGTCTCGAATAAAGTTAAAAAGGTGTTTATGAACGATTTTTTCTAGGACTTTGCCTATAGTACTTAGGAGAGAAATTGGTCTATAATTTGATATGATTGAAGGGTCGTCCTTCTTGAAGATTGGAGTCACGTTTGCCTCTTTCCATGTATTTGGAACTTTACCCTTACTAAGAGGGAGATAAAAAGATAGAGGACCAGCTAGTTCCTTAAGAATGCGATTGTTAATTGAGTCAGGACCAGCTGCTTTACCTGATTGCAACGACTAATATTAATTCAACTTCTGCCGGAGTAGTAGAGATCAAGCGGAGAAAATTCTGAGTTTGAGGAACATCAGTGGGTAAAGGGGCATTGTCATCTTTTAGCATTGTTTGTTCTACTAAGAAGTCATTCATTAGATTAGCCTTGTCTTCGTCTTTTGAATAAACATTATCTTCTTTGTAAAAGAGTGTTATCTATCTATCTATCTATCTATCTATCTATCTATCTATCTATCTATCTATCTATCTATCTATCTATCTATCTATCTATCTATACTGCGTCGGTCACATTTGACCATTACCGCAGGTGTACATTACATACACTCCAGGTTTGCATGATGAAAGCTTCACAAGTTTTGTTTGTTTTGAGGTTTAACGTCCCCGTCAACACTGTAAAGGTCATTTTGGAGACGTCGCTTCTTATTTTGTGGGACTTTTACCCGACATTGAGATGAAATGACATCTCAAGCACTGTGGCCCAATGAAACCAATAGGATTTATAAGCATGGACGGGCCGCCTCGCACCGCGGTTCCTGGACAGGCTTAGATAATCTTAGCGGTTTACCAGTACTAGTGTGCGGGCCGTGGAAGCATCATGCAGCCCATATATTTCTTCAAGCCCCTATGGGCGGGGGCCTAAGCCTACACAGTAATCATGTAATTACGTTAGGGATCTTTAACCTGCACAGGGGATGGTTCTCCCTGCACAGGGGGCCTCCAGTTAACGTCCCGATCCGAAGGCAGTGCAATTTATGACATTCATCCCTGCAAATGATGCCAATGGAGCGTGTTCGGACACCGAAATTTTATCGCCGCTGCCGGGGATCGAACCCGGGACCTCTAGCATCAGAGGCAAGTGCACTAACCACTGAGCTATCACGCTCCATGTGAAATCGGTTTAATAGACTGTTTTAGTGTTTTCCACCAGTCTTTCTATTTGATTTCTTCGTTCTTTAATTTGTCTGCCAATTTTTCTGTTTGTACTTGCTTAGATTTTCGAATTTCTCCAATAATTTTATTTCGTATTTGTTTGTAATTGTCAAAATCTACCGTGCTTTTAGATTTTTTGAATTTGTTGTATACATATACGTTTTCTCTTACGGATCATTTTCTTGATTTCATTAGTTAGCCATGGAGGATCAGATTAACAAATTTTTGCTGTTTTGTTAGGAACGTGTTTAGAAGTCAGGTTGGAATTTTTTTTCAGTAATGTTTCTGGCATATGTATCGACGTCGTTGTCTTTTAGCTCATTCCAGTTAGTGTTTTCGACCTCATGCGAAAGAGATTGATATCATGCGAAAGAGATTGAAAGTCCCGCGACCAAAGAGCCAAATATGCCGGTGAAAGACTCGTGTAGTGTATTTTCTAAAATTTAGAACAAAAAAAAATGGACAGTGATATCTAATGTTTTGGTCGAGAAAGGGATCACCAACTCCGCTTAGAAGTATAGCATTTTTGTCAGAAGAAAATATCAAATCAATAGCGGGAGACAAATTCTCCGTTTTGTGTGTCGGTTCCGTTATGAGTTGCTCCAAGTTGAAATGTTGACATATGTCGCGTATTTTATTACCCGTTGTTTGCTTCAAAATATCGAGGTTAAAATCTTCTGTTATAAAAATATTACTATTGTTTGTGTCAAAAGCAAGATGGAATCTTCTATGGAAGCGAGGGTTGCAGCAGGAGAATTTGGTGGTCTATTATTTATCTATTTTCTATTATGAATGTTGAGTTCCATTCCAAATGCATTCTATATCTGGAATTTCGAGATGTAATCTACGGCCTGAATATACATTGTTTTTTATGTAAACACATATACCTCCGTGACTATCCCCTTCGCGGTCGCGCCTATAAAGTTTATATCCCTCTATAGTGACTAAAGCATCTGTCACTCCCTGATTCAACCAAGTTTCTGTTAGAAAAATAATGTCAGTTTTTTTTAATTCTGCCCCGATTATTTCTATTTTCTTTGAAATACTTTGAATATTATAATGAACTATGGAAACGTTGTTCATTATAGCGGCTTATCTGATCCTTGGGAGGAAACGCTAGTATCGTCCCGCAGATCCGTTGGGCCTGGATTTAATTCAATGTCACCTGAGCGCACTTACAGCAATGACATGATAATTAGATCAAGTGATGTTTGAAAAGGTGAAAGATAACTAGATTAGGGATAGCAGGTACTATTGTATACATAGATGTGTTATCTAGATGTGTGACAAGTTTTGACTTGTGTGTTACAAACTGCCAGAGATACGGTACACAACTTCATTCACGATTGGTCATATTTTCCCCGATGGTGCCCTTGTCTATATTATTATAGAATAGTATAGACGGATCCAATGTTTTGACACGTGATCTTGTTTACCTGTCATTGCGCATGCGCAACATTACTTTTCCTTTTGATTACAATCTTTCGTGGTTGGCAAAAAGCCCCTGGTTCCATATGGTCACATTGTAAATAGGTTCACTATTACGGGCATATTTTAGTTGACTGTCACAGAAAATCGATCGAATTACACATAAAATGAGTAGATAAATATATATATTAGAGCTCATTCATGCATCTTCCGCGTTTAGTCATTCGTTTTGCGCATTTTTTACAAATAATTAAGACCATCCCGCCTCGTTACCTGTATAAGTTTAACAGGTAATTTAATCATCGAAACATCCTCAAATCTTCTAGAAACCAATAATTACTAGCGAAGGCATGTCTACTATAAAAGTTTACAGGTCAATTTTGTCATTTCGATTCCAAACAAAATACAAGTTTAGAGAAAATAACATCGCATTTACAATGGCGATAAACGGCCAAAGACGTTTTCTGCCAACCACCGGTCAGTCCAGAAAATAATATTATTGAGTGATGACGTAGTGTTTGGATGTGTCCTCTCCAAAAGCTTGAAACTGGTCCCTGTGTTTCATAAGTATTGTTTTTCTATCATTTGCATTTTGGTTTGAATGGCAACCAATAACAAGAGCTCCGCAAACGGGGCATTATACGCCCATGGCAAATTCATATTTGGTGGACTGAAACCTGAAAACAGTATTCACGGCTCCATCATGGTGTAACTATTTTTCAAGTTTCAGCCTTAATAAATGGAAAATGATTACATGACCAAATCTGCCACACTTTAATTCAGTAGTAATTAACCTCGAAACTTTACACACATCTCCACATCACAGTCTTGCTATCTACCAAGATTCAGGTTGATCGGATGAAAACTGTAGGAGGCGTAATCCCGAAAAGGAAACGCTTATGGGCAGATGGACGGACAGGAGGACGGACGCGTTTCTGACGGACGCCAACACCATATCACAATGCGACCGTTTTTATCAAAATGAGCATATTTTTTCAGGTTGATCAGATGTTATCCGTAAACAAAATTTGTAACAAAATTTTCAAAGGGTCATAATGTTATTAATATTTGGTGTATGGTTAACCACACAACATTAAGCACATCTCCACCTCAGTCTTACTATCTACAAAGTTTCAGGTTAATCAGATGAAAACTGTAGGAGGAGTTATATGGAAATGATAATGTTTACCTAAATTTTCAAAGGGGCATAAGTCTATAAATATTTGGTGTACGGTTAAACCTGAATCTTTACGCATATCTCCACATTATAGTCTTGCTATCTACAAAGCTTCAGGTTGATCAGATGAAAACTGTAGGAGGAGTTATCCGGAAATGAAAATGTATACCGAAATTTTCAAAGGGGCACAACTCTATAAATATTTGGTGTATGATTAACCTCGAAACTTTATGCACCTCTCCACCTTGTAGTCTTACTATTTACAAAGTTTCAGATACATTGGATAAAAACTGTAGGAGTTGTACGGAAATAAAAATGTTTACCCAAATTTCCAAAGGAGCATAAGTCTATAAATATTTGGTGCACGGTTAACCTTAAAACTTTACGCATATCCCCACATCTACAAAGTTTCAGGTTGGTCAGAAGAAAACTGAAGGAGTTATCCGGAAACGAAAATGTTTACCGCAGTTTTCAAAGGGGCATAACTCTATTAATATTTGGTGTATGGTTTACCTTGAAACTTTATAGTCTAACTATCTACAAAGTTTCAGGTTAATCGAATGAAAACTGATGGAAGAGTTATCCGGAAACAAAAAAGTTTACGGACGGACGCCGACCACATAACATAATACGACTGTTTTTTTTTTTTTTTTCAAAACGGGCGTATAAAAATGAGCAATAGGCCTAAATCATATGGCAGATAGTAGATTGCCTAAGGAACATTTCTATTCAAGTTTTGTCAAAATATCTGATAGTCCGGGATTTGAGACCAGCTTTCGAAAAATTTAATGCACCCAAGGTTCTCACGCTTTATTTGTACCGTTTCATTGAGATAGAAGCCTAACCTATATGACATAGGATTAGTTAGCAAATCTGGTGGGGAAAAGAGGTTGAAAATTCTATGAGTTTACACCCACCCCCATGCGGATGGTATAGTTGGATTAAGTTTAGTTATGTGTAGCTTGCGCTTACAAATGAATGTTGGTTTATTGCATGTCAAAATATTTGTCAATACTCGAAGACACCAAAATTCATGATATGACGTAACTACAGCCGGTGTTACCATAAATTTTGACCATTGATTTTTGCCCCAACAAATTTGGTAAATTTTTCACTGTTTTCGCGCTAAATGATTTTTAGTACTTTTTGAAACAATTTCTTTTTCGTCAGTATGCAGGACGGTTCTTTTTGCACGTGGATGTGAAACTTGATTACTCGGTTTCAATCTGGGAATGCACAATGGACTCCGATACCTTTGGACCCTTTTACCGCTTTTTCCTGTTGTGTCACAGATCTTGATAAAAATCCATATTAAAACAAACATAAAATAAATTATTTTACTGGCTGGTCATAGATGTATCCTAACAGGGAACAATAGATATATTTTTGAAAAGTTACTGATGGCCATTTCCTTCCAGTTTATATTTGATGAGGGGAAAACACATCAAGCATCTTTGTCAGCGGGTGAACTATAAAGTGAACTGGTGACTTGAATCAATCAACATTTAATCAATACATTGTATATTTCAAGAATCATCATCCAAAGTTTCTGGTTTGTGCTGAAGGCTTCTTAAGTAACATCGACATCATTATATTCTAACCACGTAAATGTTACTGGCCACTACAAGGTCTCTGTTAAGTCGCGCGACTAAAAGTAAATAGTACCCGACCTTTAATGTAACGTAAAGCAACCCCTGAAACATTCTTCTATCTTCCCTTTTCCCAGAGTTGTGGTATAACCTGTAAGCGTGCATCTTAAGATGTCACCTGCACTTACTTTCTATCATTTCGTTGGGCAACCTGCCTTCGATAGCCTTGTCCTTCTGTCCACCATTAGCTCTTAATTATTCTGTGTCTCTTGTCACACACTGATTAATCTGGTATTCATCTCCTTTTTTTTTACTACTTCCTTTTTGCTGATATTTGTCCCATATATTGATTATTTTGGGTTTAAAAGCACGTCAACCCTTGTTGTCATTTTGTTTTACCTCTTCCCCAGAGAGAGGCGATAGAAGAGATAATTGAGCAGATGAAAGTGAGGGACAAAGGAGAAAGCGGAAAAATGGAAAAGCAGAAACAGAAGAAATAACAGCATTTCCCCTCTACCCTTTCTCACTGCAAGAACAACAGGTCTAGTCCAGCTGTAAGCCAATATCAGTTGGGCGCTCTATTGACGCAAGGAACACGTCACCTTTGCCTCGACCTACCAACCCAATTGTCTAAACAGATTGGCCAAAAAGGCCTTCTATGACAAGCCATCAGGAGTTATCACGATTTGAAGGAAGAGTGTAGGCAATGATCAGAAATCATTACAAAATACCTCGCATCTACCATTCAAAACACCAAAATGAAAACGTCACGAATGGAAAGCCAGAAGGACAGTTATTTCCCCACATGGCCAAAATAAAAAAAAAAGCATTAGCAATATATACATCTTAAGGACTAACTATGAAAATAATAAACCACAAAAAAGACCGCCTTGGAACGGGGTCAGTAAGAAGTTTTACGGGGGTGGGGGTGGCCACTTTAATTGATTTTTGGTGGCCACAATACTCGCCCTTGATTATCTTGGTTAAAACCGATGTTGTTCATTCTGCATGATGAAGTTCTAGCTCATCAGTGCAACATCTCCAAAAACAGAAAATCAAACGAATAAAGAGATGAAAAAACGATGAGGACTCGACAGCATGAAATATCTAGAATGCTGCAGCAAAGGAAACCAAGCAGTTAGGCTCCGGTTAACCCTACCAGAGAAGAGCTTCAGACACCTTCCTTCAGGCGTTCTGGCGGAAATGCGTTCCTACACACGAAAGCAACTAGGCGGGCGGATTAATTTACTTGAGGTTGAAACCTAATATGTCAGATATATTGAACAGTGAACAGGGACGATGTTTGGCATAATAAATGTTACGATTTCTAAGTAAATCAAGCGTCTTCTCTGTACCTTAGTCAAGAAGGGTGGGAACATCGGGTTCAACACAGACTCGACTGACCTTTTCTGCATCTTCATGTAACTTGGTGACCTCAATTTGCGCATGTTTGCCAAAAGATCGACCAAAACCAGAGTCATTCAATCAGCAAATAAGCTGGTGTATATCAAATCCGCAGCTGGAGAATTAGATGCCGATATTTAAATTAAGTAGAATATCTTTTTCTGCAGCAAATTAATGGTAAAAACCAAAACAACAAACCTCTAAAACACTTAAGTAAAGTCGTTTCACCAAATACTATATAATGTGTATTTTTTGTTTGCAGTGAAATTTCGCAGACCTTCAGTCACAAGAAGGCACGATTGTTCAGAGGCGTAAACTTATTAAAATACGTTTTTCCTTCAGTTATGAAATACTGGACAAAAATCTGTCAAACCTTTGAAAAAAGACTGAAATAGGGCCGCGCTGTTATCTTCACTGAACATTGTCGTCTTTCAGCAGTATTGCTGTCATGGTAACTTTATACCAAACTACCAATGGTCATCAATTAATTGTTTATCTAGGCTGGAAAATGCAACTAAGGAACAAATTTTAAAGATAACCAAACAAGCGCAATCAGTAAAGCAGAAAACTGTGGCTGCTGTATCATGACAATGCCAATTAAATATGGTTTTCGCTTGCCATCAAGCTTAAGCGGCTTTCAATAAATACCCTGAACACAAAATTATAAACAATTAAGCCGCCCATGGGAACCTACGCTCACCAGAGCTCAAGTAGGCATACATCGCCAACCCTCCCCCACCCTCCTGGTGGTCATTTATTTTAACAGACCATAATGGTTTAGTAGAGGCCAATCCCAGGACCATTGCTGCCAAATTATTTTGAAATCAACCATTTTTTTTTCTTTTTTGCCGTCGCATACATTATGGTCAGCTTTGAACAATTTTAGCAGGGCTAGAGTCCAAAATGCTGCATACAAAGGTCATGTATTTCTTGTGATGCATAATTTTAAATCACTTTTGACCATATATTGGCATGACGATCACACAGATCCCTCTAATAAACTTTGATTTCTCGACCACACTGATGAAGTATATGTAATTTGGTATCCGTTAGCCCAGTAGTTTTAGAAAAAAAAATCTTATGGTCCCAGGATCAATTAGCTGATTGCAAATATCAACTATGATGTCATAAACTGCAACAGAACCAGAAAATCCTGTCTTTTCCATACAAAACCATAAATGCAAATGCGACCTTTACGTAAGAAAGGTCAAGGTCAACGAAATGTCATCATTTGAATAAATTTGATAGGGCCCAATTCCCCAATATTGTATACCAAGTTTCAAGGTCATTGGTCGATTGGTTCCTGAGAAGGCGATTTTCAAAGGTTTTTACCATATATGGGCATCGTGGCCATTTTGGTCATGTGACCCAGATATTCAGAATATATGTTTGTTCTTCCACACCGTGGCAGCTTCACATATAATTTGGTTCCAATTGGCCTTGTAGTTTCAGAGGAGATGTCGTTTGGAATTGTCTGGATGCTTAAATGAGAAAAAGAGGGTAGGAACAGTTATCTCCCCTTTTTATGCCTTTTGCCCCATTTTTTTTATTTTCTAACTCCATTTGTAAGATGCTGAGAGACCTCTAAATAAATTCATATAATAGCTAAGTGTGAGAAAGTAAGGTGCATTAAACTCCTTAAATAAGGGTGCTACGAATTTCAAATCCCCGACTATGAAGAGGCTTGGCAGTAAATGCCATTTTTCAATTTTCCTCAATATAAGTCTATGGAAACTATAAGTTGCTATAGCAACCAAACAGATCAAATTGGGCCCAATCAGCCCAGTGGCTTCAGAGGAGATGGTGTATGGAAGTGCATAATGTTGAGGGAGGTCTTAAAGGTGAAGCTTCATACCAAACATCAACAAAGGCTATAATTTGATCAATCTTGGCAAAGGTCCACTAGATGAAGCTACCCACCAAGATTTTTTATAGATATTCCCTACATAAGCCTATGCAAAACCAAATGACCCCGGGGCTATAAAAGTCTATGTAAAACCAAAGGTCCCCAGGGTGGGGGCATTTGTGGCCCCAGGGCTATAATTTGAACAATCTTGGTAGACGTCCACTAAATGAAGCTCCATACCAAATATCAAAGACCTGGGCCTTGCAGTTTCAGAGAAAAAGATTTTTTTTTAAGATTTCCCTTTATGAGTCTATGTAAAACCAAAGGGTCTCGGGGCAGCAACATTTTTGTCCCCAGGGCTATAATTTGCATAATCTTGATAGAGGTCCACTAGATGAAATTTCACACCAAATATCAAAGAGCTAGGCCTTGAGGTTTCACAGTAGAAGATATTTTAAGATTTTCCCTATATAAGACTATGTAAAACCAAAGGGCCCCAGGTGGGGGCATTTTTGGCCCCAGCACTATAATTTGAATAATCTTGGTAGGGGTCCTTTAGATGAAGCTTCATACCAAATATCAAAGATTTAGGCCTCCTTGTGGTTTCAGAGAAGATGATTTTTTAAGTTTTCAGTGAAAAAAATCTATTTTCGGCTCCTGTGACCTAGATGTGCAACGGATCGGAACCATTTTAACAACTTTGAAAGGGGACCACCTAAGGATCATTCCTGTGAAGTTTGGTCAAAATCTGATCAGTGGTTTGGGAGAAGATGTTGTTTGAAGAAATTGTTTACGCACGGACGCACACACGATGGACGATGGACAAAAGGTGATCCAAAAAGCTCACCTCGTCACTAAGTGACGGTGAGCTAAAAACACCCCACTCTCCTCTCCACAAACCTGCTGCAAGAACAGTAGGCCTTAGTCAACATCAGTTGGATGCCTTGATGCTAAAAGATACATCTACAGTCACCCATCAATAACATTGAACAAGAGGGCCAAGATGGCCCTGGATCGCTCACTTGATCCATAGAGTAACAAGTGGGCCCCAGAGAGGGCCATTATTGACCCAAGGGCTGTAATGTGCATAATGTTGAGGGAGGTCTAAAAAGGTGAAGCTTCATACCAAATATCAACAAAGGCTATAATTTGAACAATCTTGGCAAAGGTCCACAAGATGAAGCTACACACCAAATATCAAACACCTTGGCCTTGCAGTTTCAGAGAAGAAGATTTTTTTAAAGATATTCCCTACATAAGCCTATGTAAAACCAATTGTCCCCGGGGCGGGGGCATTTTTGGCCTCAGGGCTTTAATTTAAACAATCTTGATAGAGGTCCACTAGATGCAGCTTCACACCAAATATCAAAGACTTGGGCCAAGCTATTTCAGAGAAGAAGATTTTCAAAGCCTATCTCTATAAGTCTATGTAAAACCAAAGGGCCTGGGGCGGGGGCATTTGTGGCCCGAGGGCTATAATTTGCATATTTTTAGTAGAGGTCCACTAGATGAAGCTCCATACCAAATATCAACTAGAGCTATCACTAAAGGTGATGAATACCCCCACAAAAACTGCCTTGATAGTACATCAGCGCCATTTTGCAATTTTTTCACTTGAAAGGGGCCATAACTATGTCGAAAATTGACGAATTGTAGTGGAAATCGAACTTGACCTGTATTTTATGATGTTACATCAGTGTACCAAAAATTATAAAAATCGGTGAAGCGGTTTTTGAGTTATCGTCTGGAAACCAAGTCAACAGACCGACCGACCGACAGACAGACCAACCGACAAGCTCACTCCTATATACCCCCCCCCCCCCCCAAATTTCATTTGTGGGGGTATAAAGACCTAGGCCTTGTTGTTTCACAGAAGATTTTCCCAATATAAAAGTCTATGTAAAACCAAAGGGACCCCGAGGCGGCGGCATCTTTGATCCCAAGGCCATAATTTGAACAATCTTAGTAGAGGTCCACTAGATGAAGCTTCATATCAAATTTCACAGACCTAGGGCTTGTGGTTTCAGAGGAGAAGATTTTTCCTATATAAGTCTATGCAAAACCAAAGGGCCCCGACACAGGGGCATTTTTAGCCCCAGGGCTCTAATTATAAAACAATTTGGTTGAGGTCTACAAGATGAAGCTCTATACTTAATATCAAAGACCTGGGTCTTGCGGTTTCAGAGAAGAAAATTTTTATAGATTTTCCCTATATAAGTCTATGTAAAACCAAAGGGGCCTGGGGTGGGGGCATTTTTGGTCTCAGGGCTGTAATTTGAATAATCTTGGTAGAGGCCCACAAGATGAAGCTCCATACCAAATATCACAGACCTAGGCCTTGTGGTTTTAGAGGAGAAGATTTTTCAACATTTTCCCTATATAAGTCTATGTAAAACCAAAGGGCTCCGGAGCGGGGGCATTTTTGGTCCCAGGGCTATAATTTTAACAATCTTGGTAGAGGTCCATAAGATGAAGCGTCATACAAAATAGCAAAGACCTGGGCCTTGTGGATTAAGAGAAGAAGATTTTAAAGATTTTCCCAATATAAGCCTATGTAAAACCAAAGGGACCAAGCACAATAATTTGAACAATCTTGGTAGGGGTCCACTAGGTTAAGCTTCATACCAAATATCAAAGACCTGGGCCTTGCGGTTTCAGAGAAGAAGATTTTTAAAGATTTTCCCTATATAAGCCTCTGTAAAACGAAAGGGCCCCTGGGCGGGGGCATTTTTGGCCCCAGCACTATAATTTGAACAATCTTGGTAAGGGTCCACTAGATAAAGCTTCATACCAAATAGGAAAGACCTGGGCCATGCGGTTTCAGAGATGAAGATTTTTAAAGATTTTCCCTATATAAGCTCATATTAAACCAAAGGGCCCCGGGGCGGGGGCATTTTTGGCCCCAGCACTATAATTTGAACAATCTTGGTAGGGGTCCACTAGACGAAACTTCATACCAAATATCAAAGACCTGGGCCTTGTGGTTTCAGAGAAGATTTTTTAAGTTTTCGGTGAAAAAAATCTATTTTTGGCTCCCGTGACCCAGGTGTGCAACGGACCGGAACCATTTGAACAACTCTGAAAGGGGACCCTTAAGGATCATTGCTGTGAAGTTTGGTCAAAATCTGATCAGTGGTTTAGGAGGAGATGTGGTTTGAAGAAATTGTTTACGCACACACGCACGCACACACACACACTGATGAAGGACAAAAAGTGATCACAAAAGCTCACCTTGTGACTACGTGACAGGTGAGCTAAAAACACACATGTATATCCTAGGAGCAGTCTGATAACAGTCCCTGGGTTCTAATCCACCAGGCCATAGAGGTCAGCTACAATCAATAGAAACAAAAACAGTAGATGTTTTATATGCATTTAATACCTTTCATTTATAATGCACGTTTTATCTTGCCACGAGTTAACTGTAGAAGCATCAAGCAAGGGTGAAGCAGACAACCATTAATTATGTTTCATGTGAGAAAAATCAAGCCAGACATTTCATTTGAATTGTGTGTCTAGCAGACAATCACATGAAATGTCAAGCTTGAATGTCTCCAAAATATATAAATTAGAATTTATCATCTGCTTTAATTGTCATTGGTGCTTTAAACCCCTGAATATGCCTGTTTATGTTGTCTGCTGCATCTTGCAAACATATTTTTGCACGCCGGCAAACAGTGTGGATCTAGATCAGACTGTTCCTCTACAGGCAAACAGTATGGACCCTGATCATCTGATCTGGGTCCAAGCTGCAATAATGATTTTTAAAGTACATGTAACTAGCAGACAACACAGCAGACAACAATTGTTGTGACTGGAACCTAAAGGGTTAAGGACAACACATAACTAGTGAAATATAAATCCTTTTACATCTCTCACCAGTTAGCTGCATCATGAATAAATGGTACTGAGCAAACATGTGAACAGACAACATTCATACAAAACTCCACTGCACAGTTATGCAGTCTTTTCAGAGTCTTCAGTACCTATACACACTAGAGAAAGCTTTAGGTTTTATCTTCTCAATATCATGCACTTATGGTACTTAAGTTTTACATTTTATGATTACATATCAATATGTGCAGCTTTTTGACAGAAAGCTGTCTGCATTTAAACTTGCTTTACCAATAAACCCTTCAAATTCTATTCAAAACTATTGGTATTCTTTTACTGATTTTAAACAATCAATGAGGTAATGGATTTATAATGAAAGAAACAGGAGCTCACATGTAACTTTTGACATCACAACATTCAAAATTATCTGATAATGTCAGCTTTCTACTTATGCAAAACTAGCCGGTAAAACAGAAATTCAAAAGTTCAAAGGTGATTATTTCTGAAAAAATTGTGGGTATGCATTTAAAAGAAACATTTTGATACCAAAATTTCTTGACTTGTTACAATTTTTGGTTTACACTCTTTAGAACTGAAACATTTGCACACCAAATTCCACTCATGTACTAGAAAAAATTATCGCAGGGTAATGGTAACAAGAGGGCCATGATGGCCCTGGATCGCTCACCTGATCCATAGAGTAACAAGTGGGCCCCGGGGAGGGCCATTATTGACCCCAAGGCTATAATGTGCATAATGTTGAGGGAGGTCTAAAAAGGTGAAGCTTCATACCAAATATCAACAAAGGCTATAATTTGAACAATCTTGGCAAAGGTCCACTAGATGGAGCTACACACCAAATATCAAAGACCTGGGCCTTGCAGATTCAGAGAAGAAGATTCTTTTAAAGATATTCCCTACATAAGCCTATGTAAAACCAAATGGGAGGGGGGGGGGGGGGGCATTTTTGGCCTCAGGGCTTTAATTTAAACAATCTTGATAGAGGTCCACTAGATGCAGCTTCACACCAAATATCAAATTCCTGGGCCTTGCTGTTACAGAGAAGAAGATTTTCAAAGATTATCTCTATACAAGTCTATGTAAAACCAAAGGGGGACGGGATGGGGGCATTTGTGGCCCGGGGGCTATAAAGTGAACAATCTTGGTAGAGCTCCACTAGATGAAGCTCCATACCAAATATCAAAGACATGGGCCTTGCAGTTTCAGAGAAGATTTTTAAAGATTTCCCTATATAAGTCTATGTAAAACCAAAGGGTCTCAGGGTGGCGGCATTTTTGGCCCCAGGGCTATAATTTGAACAATCTTGATAATGGTCCAGTAGATGAAATTTCACACCAAATATCAAAGACCTAGGCCTTATGGTTTCACAGAAGAAGATTTTTAAAGATTTTCCCTATATAAGTCTATGTAAAACCAAAGGGCCCCGAGAAGGGGGCATTTTTGGTCCCAGCACTATAATTTGAACAATCTTGGTAGGGGTCCACTAGATGAAGCTACATACCAAATATCAAAGACCTGGGCCTTGCAGTTTCAGAGAAGAAGATTTTTAAAGATTTTTCCTATATAAGCCCATGTAAAATCAAAGAGCCCCGGAGCGGGGGCATTTTTTGGCCCCAGGGCTATAATTTGAACAATCTTGGCAGAAGTCCACTAGATGAAGCCACATACCAAATATCAAAGACCTGGGCCTTGCGGTTTCAGAGAAGAAGATTAAAATTTTAAAGATTTTCTATATAAGCCCATGTAAAATCAAAGGGCCCCGGGGCGGGTCAATTTTGGCCTGAGCAATTTAATTTGAACAATCTTGGTAGCGGTCCACTAGATATAGCTTCATACCAAATCACAAAGACCTTGGCCTTGCAGTTTCAAAGAAGAAGATTTTTAAAGATTTTCCCTATATAAGCCCATGTAAAACCAAAGGGCCCCGGGGCGGGGGCATTTTTGGCCCCAGCACTATAATTTGAACAATCTTTGTAGGGGTCCACTAGATGAAGCTTCATACCAAATATCAAAGACCTGGGCCTTGCGGTTTCAGAGAAGATTTTTAAAGATTTTTTACCTATATAAGCCCATGTAAAACCAAAGGGCCCCGGGGCGGGGGCATTTTCGGCCCCAGCACTTTAATTTGAACAATCTTGGTAGGGGTCCACTAGATGAAGCTTCATACCAAATATCAAAGACCTGGGCCCGCCCATCGGGGCCTTGCGGTTTCAGAGAAGAAGATTTTTAAAGATTTTCCCTATATAAGTCCATGTAAAATCAAAGGACCCCGGACCAGGGGCATTTTTGGTCCCCAGGGCTATAATTTGAACAATCATGGTAGCGGTCCACTAGATGAAGCTACATACCAAATATCAAAGACCTGGGCCTTGTGGTTTCAGAGAAGAAGATTTTTAAAGATTTTCCCTATATAAGCCCATGTAAAACCAAAGGGCCCCGGGGCGGGGGCATTTTTGGCCCCAGCACTGAAATTTGAACAATCTTGGTAGGGGTCCACTTGATGAAGCTACATACCAAATATCAAAGACCTGGGCCTGCCCATCGGGGCTTGATGAAATATATGGGCTGCATGATGCTTCCACGCAGAGCTGAAACTGACCCGCACACAAGTACTGGTAAACAGCTAAGAGGATCTAAGCCTGCCCAGACAAAGCAGTGTGAGTCGGCCGTCCATGCTTATAAACCCTATTGGTTTCATTGGGCGGCAGGGCTTGAGAAGTCATTTCATCTCAGTGTCGGGTAAAAGTCCCACAAAATTGGAAGCAACGTCTCCAAAATGACCTTTACAGTGTTGACGGGGACAATAAACCTCAAATCAAACAAACAAAATCAAAGACCTGGGCCTTGCGGTTTCAGAGAAGAAGATTTTTTAAGATTGTCCCTACATAAGCCCATGTAAAACCAAAGGGCCCCGGGGCGGGGGCATTTTTGGCCCCAGCACTATAATTTGAACAATCTTGGTAGGGGTCCACTAGATGAAGCTTCATACCAAATATTTAAGACCTGGGCCTTGTGGTTTCAAAGAAGTTTTCGGTGAAAAAAATCTATTTTTGGGATCTGTGACCCAGATGTGCAACGGACAGGAACCATTTGAACAACGTTGAAAGGGGACCACCTAAAGATCATTCCTGTGAAGTTTGGTCAAAATCCGATCAGTGGTTTAGGAGGAGATGTCGTTTGAAGAAATTGTTTACGCACACACGCACGCACTGACGACAGACGAAAAGTGCTCACAAAAGCTCACCTTGTCACTACGTGACAGGTGAGCTAAAAAGCAGTGGGCCCCAGGGCGGGGCCGTTTTGGGCCCCAGGGCGGGGCCGTTTTGGGCCCCAGGGCGGGGCCGTTTTCGGCACCAGGGCAATAATTTGAACAATCTTGGATGAGGTCCACTAGATGAAGCTTCATACCAAAATATCGAAGACCACTGCCTTCTGGTTTCAGAAAAGAAGATTTTTAAAGGTTTCCCCTATATAAGTTTATGTAAAACAAGTGGGCCCCGGGGCAGCGTCGTTTTTGGCCCCAGGGCTATAATTTTTGGCCCCAGGGCTATAATTTGAACAATCTTGGTAGAGGCCCACTAGATGAAGCTTCATACCAAATATCAATAACCTACGCCTTCTGGTTTCAGAGAAGAAGATTTTTATATGAAACCAGTCCACTATACAAGAGGGCCCAGAGGGCCCTGATTCGCTCACCTGAATGTCACTGTCTCTAGTACATTCTATTTTTAGCTCTGGTGGCCATCTTGTTGATCAGAGTGGAACGATCTTAGCTATTTTGGTAGGGTGTCACCTAGGCAACATTCCTTTAAAGTTTGAATCAAATTGACCCAAGGGTTTAGGAAGTTCGCATTTGAAGCTTACAATGTTTTTCTATTTTTAGCTCTGGCGGCCATATTGTTCATCAGAGCAAGACCATTTGAGCTATTTTGGTAGAGAGTCATCTAAGCAACATTCCTATGAAATTTGAATGAAATTGGCCCAAGGATACAGGAGTTGTAGTTTGAAGATTTTTTTCTATTTTTAGCCCTGGTGGCCATCTTGTTTATCAGAGTGGAATGATTTTAACTATTTTGGTAGGGAGTCACCTGGGCAACATTCCTGTGAAGTTTGAAGCAAATTTACAATGTTTTTCTATTTTTAGCTCTGGTGGCCATTTTGTTCATCGGAGCGGGATCATTTTAGCTAATATGGTAGAGGGTCAAAGACATAATATTCCTGTGAAGTTTGAATCAAATTGGCCCAAGGGGTAAGGAGGAATTGTCGTTTGAAGAATTTTTCTATTTTTTGCTCCGGCAACCATCTTGTTAGTCAGAGTGGAACAAGTTTAGCTATTTTGGTAGGGAGTCAACCACATAATAGTCCTGTGAAGTTTGAATCATACTGACCCAAGGGGTAAGGAGGAGTTGTCGTTTGAAGATTTTTTCTATTTTTAGCTCTGGCGGCCATCTTGTTCGCCGCATTGAACGATTTTAGCTATTTTGGTAGGGAGTCACCTAACTAACATTCCTGTGAAGTTTGAATCAAATTGGCCCAAGGGTTGAGGAGGAGTTCGCGTTTTGACGTAAATTTGAAAAGTTTTTCTGTTTTTAGCTATGGCGGCCATTTTGCTCATCAAAGCGAAAACGTTTTAGCCATTTTGGTAGTGGGTCATCTAAGCAACATTCCTATGAAAATTGATTAATTGGCCCAAGGGTAAAGGAGGAGTAGTCGTTTGAAGAATTTTTCTATTTTTACCTCTTGTGGCCATCTTGTTAGTCAGAGCAGAATGATTTTAGCTATTTCTTTAGGGAATCACCTACATAATATTCCTGTGACGTTTGAATCAAATTGGCCCAAGGGTTAAGGAGGAGTTCGTGTTTGAAGCAAATTTATGATGTTTTTCTATTTTTAGCTATGGCGGCCATTTTGCTCAGTAGAGCAGAATCTTTTCAGCTATTTTGGTAGATGGTCACCTAAGCAACATTCCTATGAAGTTTGAATAAAAATGGCCCAAGGGTACAGGAGGAATTGTCGTTTAAAGATTTTTTTCTATTTTTAGCTCTGGCGGCCATCTTGTTTGTCAGAGAACAACGATTTTAGCTATTTTGGTAGGGAGTCGTCATTTGGGCAACATTCCTGTGAAGTTTGAATCAAATTGGCCCAAGGGTTGAGGAGGAGTTTGTGTTTGAAGCAAATTTACGATGTTTTTCTATTTTTAGCTATGGCGGCCATTTTGCTCATCAGAGCAATACCGTTTTAGCTATTTTAGTAGAGGGTCACCTAAGCAACATTCCTGTGAAGTTTGAATAAGTTTGGCCAAAGGGTACAGGAGGAGTTATCGTTTAAAGAATTTTCTATTTTTAGCTCTGGTGGCCATTTTGTTCACCGGAGCAAAAACATTTTAGCTATTTTGGTAGAGGGTCACCAAAGCAACATTCCTATAAAGTTTGAATGAAATTGGCCTTAAGGTACAGGAGAAGTTGTCGTTTAAAGATTTTTCTATTTTTGGCTCTGGCGGCCATCTTGTTCAGCGGAGCGGAACAATTTTAGCTATTTTTGTAGAGGGTCACCTCAGCAATATTCCTATGAAGTTTTATTGAAATTGGCTCAAGGGTTTAGGAGGAGTTAGCATTTAAAGCAAATTGTTGACGCTGCACGACACACGACGCATGACGGACATTGACCGATCACAATAGCTCACCATGAGCACTTCGTGCTCAGGTGAGCTAATAAAACCGTGGGCCCCAGGGTGAGGCCGTTTTTGGCCCAAGGGCTATAATTTGAACAATCTTGGTAGAGTTCCACTAGATGAAGCTTCATACCAAATATCAAAGACGGCCTTCAGGTTTCAGAAAAGAAGATTTTTAAAGGTTTTCCCTATATAAGCCTGAAAACCAGTGGGCCCCGGGGCGGGATCGTTTTTGGCCCCAGGGCTATAATTTGAACACTCTTGGTAGAGGTCCACTAGATGAAGCTTCATACCAAATATCAATGACCTAGGCCTTCTGGTTTCAGAGAAGAAGATTTTTATACCTTTTCCCTATATAAGCCTATATAAAACCAGTGGGCCCGGGGGCGGGTCCATTTTTGGCCCCAGGGCTATAATTTGAACAATCTTGGTAGACGTCCACTAGATGAAGCTTCATACCAAATATCAAAGACCTCGGCCTTCTGGTTTCAGAAAAGAAGATTTTTAAAGGTTTTCCCTATATAAGCCTATGTAAAACCAGTGGGTCCCGGGGCGGGGTCTTTTTTGGCCCCAGGGCTATAATTTGAACAATCTTGGTAGAGGTCCACTAGATGAAGCTTCATACCACATATCAATGACCTAGGCCTTCTGGTTTCTGAGAAGAAGACTTTTATATGTTCTCCCTATATAAGCCTATATGAAACCAGTGGGCCCCGGGGCAGGAGCGTTTTTGTCCCCCGGGCTATAATTTGAATAATCTTGGTAGAGGTCCACTAGATGAAGTATCATACAAAATATCAAAGACCTGGGCCTTCTGATTTCAGACAAGAAGATTTTTAAAGGTTTTCCTATATAAGCCTATGTAAAACCAGTGGGCCCCGGGGCGGGGTCGTTTTTGGCCCCAGGGCTATAATTTGAACAATCTTGGTAGAGGTCCACTAGATGAAGCTTCATAACTAATATCAATGACATAGGCTTTCTGATTTCAGAGAAGTTTGTTATACGTTTTCCCTATATAAGCCTAAATAAAAACAGTAGGCCCCGGGGCGGGGCCGTGTTTGGCCCCAGGGCTATAATTTGAACAATCTTGGTAGAGGTTCACTAGATGAAGCTTCATACCAAATATCAAAGACCTCGGCCTTTTGGTTTCAGAAAAGAGTATTTTTAAAGGTTTTCCCTATGTAAGCCTATGTAAAACCAGTGGGCCCCGGCGGGGTAGTTTTTGGCCCCAGGGCTATAATTTGAACAATCTTGGTAGAGGTCCACTAGATGAATCTTCATACCAAATAGCAATGACCTAGAACTTCTGGTTTCAGAGAAGAAGGTTTTTATATGTTTTCCCTATGTAAGCCTATATGAAACCAGTGGGCCCCGGGGCGGGGCCGTTTTTGGCCCTAGGGCTATAATTTGAACAATCTTGGTAGAGGTCCACTAGATGAAGCTTCATAACAAATATCAAAGACCTGGGCCTTCTGGTTTCAAAAAAAGAAGATTTTTAATGGTTTTCCCTATATAAGCCTATGTAAAACCAGTGGGCCCTGGGGCGGGGTCGTTTTTGGCCCCAGGGCTATAATTTGAACAATCTTGGTACAGGTCCACTGGATGAAGCTTCATACCAAATATCAAAGACCTGGGCCTTCTGGTTTCAGAGAAGAGTATTTTTAAAGGTTTTTTTAGCTCACCTGTGCTCAAGGTGAGCTTTTGGGATCAGTCTTTGTCCGTCGTCCGTGCGTGCGTCCGTCCGTCGTCAACTTTTGCTTTAAACAACTTCTCCTCCAAAACTGCTGGACAGATTTTGATCTTATTTCACAGGAATGCTCCTTGGGTGATCCTCTACCAAAATTGCTCAAAGTGTTTTGCTCGGATGAACAAGATGGCCGCCAGAGCTAAAAATAGAAAATTCTTTAAACGACTTCTCCTGCTTAACCAGTGGATGGATTTTGAAATTGTTTCAAAGGAATGTTCCTTGGATGACCCTCTACCAAAATTGCTCAAACCGTTCAGCTCGGGTGAACAAAATGGCCGCCAGAGCTAAAAATAGAAAAACCTTTAAACAACTTCTTCTCCTTAACCAGTGGATGGATTTTGAAATTATTGCACAGGAAGGTTTCTTGGGTGCCCCTCTACTAAAATTGCTCAAACCATTGCGCTCGGGTGAACAAAATGGCCACCAGAGCTAAAAATAGAAAAACCTTTAAAGGACTTCTTCTCCTTAGCCAGTGGATGGATTTCGAAATTACTTGGCAGGAATGTTCCTTGGGTGACCCTCTACCAAAATTGCTGGAACCGTTCCACTCGGGTGAACAAAATGGCCGCCAGAGCTAAAAATAGAAAAAGCTTTAAACCACTTTTTCTCCTTAACTAGAGGATGGATTTTGAAATTACTTCACAGGAATGTTCCTTCGGTGACCCTCTACCAAAATTGCCCAAACCGTTCCGTTCGGGTGAACAAAATGGCCGCCAGAGCTAAAAATAGAAAAAGCTGTAAACGACTTTTTCTCCTTAACCAGTGGATGGATTTTGAAATTATTTCACTGGAATGTTCCTTGGGGGATCCTCTACCAAAATTGCTCAAACAGTTCCGCTCGGGTGAACAAAATGGCCACCAGAGCTAAAAATAGAAAAACCTTTAAACATCTTCTACTCCTTAAACAGTGGATGGATTTTGAAATTATTTCACAGGAATGTTCCTTTGGTAAACCTCTACAAAAATTGCGCATACTGTTCCCCTCGGGGGAACAAAATGGCCGCCAGAGCTAAAAATAGAAAAACCTTTAAACGACTTCTTCTCCATAACCAGTGGTTTGATTTTGAAATTATTTCACAGGAATGTTTGTTTGGTGACCCTCTACCAAAATTGCTCATACTGTTCCGCTCGGGTGAACAAAATGGCCGCCAGAGCTTAAAATAGAAAAACCTTTAAACAACTTCTTCTCCTTTACCAGCTGATGGATTTTGAAATCACTTAACAGGAATGTTCCTTGGGTGGCCCTCCACCAAAATTGCTCAAACTGTTCAGCTCGGGTTAACAGAATGGCCGCCAGAGCTAAAAATAGAATAACCTTTAAAGGCACTTTTCTCCTTAACCAGTGGATGGATTTTGAAATTATTTCACCAGAATGTTCCTTGGGTGACCCTCTACCAAAATTGTTCAAACCGTTCCGCTCAGGTCAACAAAATGGCCACCAGAGCTAAAAATAGAAAAACCTTTAAATGAATTCTCCTTAACAAGTGGATGGATTTTGAAATTATTTCACAGGAATGTTCGTTCGGTGACCCTCTACCACAATTGCTCAAACCGTTCTGCTCGGTTGAATAAAATGGCCACCAGAGCTAAAAATAGAAAAAACTTTAAACGACTTCTTCTCCTTAACCCATGGATGGATTTTGAAATAACTTCACAGGAATGTTCCTTGGGTGACCCTCTACAAAAAGTGCTCAAACCAGTCTGCTCTGGTGAACAAGATGGCTGCCAGAGCTAAAAATAGAAAAACCTTTAAACGACTTCTTCTCCTTAACCAGTGGATGGATTTTGAAATTACTTGACAGGAATGTTCCTTGGGTGACCCTCCACCAAAATTGCTCAAACTATGCCGCTCTGGTGAACAAAACCTTTAAACAACTTCTTCTCCTTAACCAGTGGATTGATTATGAAATTATTTGACAGGAATGAGGTTTGAGGTTTTTAGCTGTGGTGGCCATCATGCTCAGTTAAGCAAAATATTTTTAGCAATTTTGTTAGAGGGTCACTCATGGAACATTCCTATAAAATTGCTTCCTTTTAGAGACAGATGTCTTTTGAAAGTTTTGGCCCCCACCCACCTTGGCTGCAAGGTGCTTCTACAGGAGTATTGGTACACCACTTTGAAGGTTTTAGCCTATCTAGGCAAAGTGGTGCAAGTGGAACCATCAATACATTTAAACCCCATTGGTTTCATTGGGCGGCAGGGCTTGAGATGTCATTTCATCAAAAATGACTTCTACTTCTCAAAATGACTTCTACTCCTAAACAGGCAGACTGATTTTGAATTAATTTCACAGAAATGGTCTTTGGGTCCTATCAAAATTGCTCAAACCCTCCACTCCACCATATATTACCCACAATTCCGTTTGTACAATAGGATCAGGTGAGCGATCCAGGGCCATCATGGCCCTCTTGTCTTATTTTCCCCTTTTTGTTGCCATGGCCACCAGAGTTCTGCATGGAATGGAATTCTTTGAACAACTTTGAGAGAGGACCACCTAAGGATCATTTCTGCCAAGTTTGGTTAGAATCTGTTCAGTGGTTTAGAAGGAGATGTTGTTTAAAGAAATTGTGAAGGGACGGACATAGGGACAACGACGACGACAGACGGTGACTGATCAAAATAGCTCCCCCAAAGCCTTCGGCTCAGGTGAGCTAAAAATGATCACCCTATGGTCTAAGGGCATTTTGCATGGGACGGTCGAATGAGATATAATAACTACAATTATCTCACACCTCCCATCCAAGACACCAAAGGAAAAGAAACACCAACATAAAACAAGTTCACCATAATAAAAATGTCACAAGTGGAAAACCAACAGAGGGGTAATAATAATATGACTGATTATGCTAGATGCTGACAGATGCTTGCTTGATACCGGTGAGTTTTAATGCATTTTTGTCCCTTTTGGGAGATGAATTCAGGTTTACTTAAGACATGTTGCTTGCTCAGGAAAGGTCGTCACTATGACAGTTTTCACTGTATAGTGAAAATCTTCCATTCCTGTGGACTTAGGGTTTGTCTTTAGGTGTTTGTGTTGCTTATTTTATTTTGGAAAGCCTTTTGGCCATTTTGTGGAAAGTAACTGTCCTTTTGGGTTTCCCCTATTGATGTTTCCGTTAGGGTCTGTTGTTTCATGTTTGTGTTTCTTTCCCCTTTGTGTCTCTGATGGGAGCTATGGGTTAATTGTATAGATTCCTGATCTACTTTACCTTACCTGGAACAAAAAAAAAAAAACACAACAAAACAAGAGGTCCATGATGGATGTACAAACATTGTTGTTTACAATTTTTCTATATGTAGCTCTAACAGCCAATTTGTACAGAGAACCACTTAAGCACTTTTGATAGAGGGGAGAAACTTTTCTGTCAAAGTTATTTTGAAACTGAGACATTGGAGAAGATGTTCTTTAATGATTTTTCTGTCTTTACCTCTGCAGTCATATGGACATTTTGTTCAGCAGAGCAAACCGATTTCAGCAATTTTTTTTTTTTGGTTTTGGTTTTACGACCCTTTCAAGATTATTTCACTCATATCGAGCCGATCGTTAATCAGAGGTGGGCGAAAACCGGAGTTCCCGGAGAAAAACCACCTGACCTTCCGTTGCAGAACTTGGCGTCTCACATGTGACCCGAGCGAGGCTCGAACCACAGCGGTGAGAGACCTAATGATCAAGAGTCAGCGCTCTTAACCACTAGGCCACAGAGGCCCGTTAATTTCAGCAATTTAAGCAATCATCAGTACATGATTGTTTTGAGTTTAATGACATGTAAACCCTTGTGGGTCATTTTGTGTCATCTCCCAGAGAAAGGGAGAAAGTGAGTGACGATGGAGAAAGACAAAATGAATGGAAGTGTTAAAACAGAAGAAACAACAACACTCCCCTTTACCTACTGCTAGGACAGCAGGCCTTGACCTACTGTAAGCCAATATCAGTTGGACACCTCAGTGACGCAAAATACACGTCACCATTGGCTCCCCCAATCACCCCTAAATCATCAGTACAATAATACTTCTATAAGATGAGCCATACCGTTTAATCAATTTTTTGGTACAAAAATAAAAGAGAAGCATTTCTGTGGTTAAGGTTTGAAATTGCACCATTGACTCTGTTTTTGGATCTGCTGACCATTTTGTTCAGTGGAACAGAACCATTTTAACAGTTTTGGTAGAGGGTTACCCAAGGAGCATTCCTGTGAAATTATTTTGAAATCGGACCATAAGGAGGAGATGTCTTTTATTTTTTTTTTCTATTTTTAGTTCCGGAGGTCAGTTTGTTTAGCCAAGTGGAACCAATTCTGGTAGAGGGTCATCCCAGGAACATTCCTTTGAAATTATTTTGAAATTGGACCATTAGCCTAGGTGATGTCGATTAAAAGGTTTTTCTGTTTTTAGCTCTGGTGGCCATTTTGTTCAGTGGAAAGGAACCATTTTAACAATTCTAGTAGAGGGTCATCCAAAGAACATTCCTAAGAAATTATTTTGAAACCGGACCATTAGCCTAGGAGGAGATGTCCTTTAAAGATCTTTTCTATTTTTAGCTTTAGTGGCCATTTTGTTCAGCAGAGCGGAACCATTTTAGCAATTTTGGTAGAGGGTCACCTAATAAATATTCCTGTGAAATTATTTTGAAATCTGATCATTAGCCTAGGAGATGTCGTTTAAAGGTTTTTCTAAGGTTTTTCTATTTTTTCGCTCTGTGGCCATTTTGTTCAGCGGAGTGGAACTATTTCAGCAATTTTGGTAGAGGGTGATCTAAGGAGCATTCCTGTGAAATTATTTTGAAATCAGACCATTAGCCTTGGAGGAGATGTTGTTTAAAGGTTTTATCTATTTTTAGCTCTGGAGGCCATTCTGTTCAGCGGAGCTGAACCATTTTACCAATTTTGCTAGAGGGTCACTTAATAAATATTCCTGTGAAATTATTTTGAAGTCGGACCCTTTAGCATAGGAGGAGATGTCGTTTAAAGGTTTTCCTAAGGTTTTTCTATTTTTAGCTCTGGTGGCCATTTTGTTCATCTGATTTTGTTTGATTTGAGGTTTTAAGTCCCTGTCACCACAGTATTGGTCATTTTGGAGACATTGCTTCCAATTTTGTGGGACTTTACCCGACACTGAGATGAAATGACATCTCAAGCCCTGTCACCAAATGAAAACAAAAGGGTTTATAAGCATGGACGGACTGACGTGCACCGCTTTGCCTGGAAAGGCTTAGATCCTCTAAGCGGTTTACCAGCACTCTAATGCGGGTCGGTTTCAGCTCTGCGTGGAAGCATCATGCAGCCCATCTATTTCTTCAAGGCCCGATGGATGGGGGTTGAACTATTTTAGCAATTTTGGTAGAGGGTCATCCAAGGAACATTCTTTTGAAATTATTTTCAAATCGGAACATTAGCCTAGGAGAGGATGTCGTTTAAAGGATTTTAGCTCACCTAAGCGCGAAGTGCTCATGGTGAGGTATTGTGATCAGTCATGCGTCATCAAAATTTGCTTTAAATGCAAACTCATAAACCCTTTGGCCAATTTGATTCAAGCTTCACAGGAATGTTGCCTAGGTGGCTCCCTACCAAAATACCTAAAATCATTCCACTCTGATGAACAAGATGGCCACCAAAGCTAAAAAATAGAAAAATCTTTAAACGCCAACTCCTCCTGTACACTTGGGCCAATTTCATTCAAACTTCATAGAAATGTTGCTTAGGCGACACTCAACCATAATAACTAAAACGGTTCCGCTCCGATGAGCAAAATGGCCATCAGAGTAATAAATAGAAAAATATCGTAAATTTGCCTCAAACCCAAACCCCTCCTTAACACTTGGGCCAAGTTGATTCAAGCTTCACAGGAATGTGACTCCCGGCTGAAATAGCTACAATCATTCCGCTCTGACAAACAACATAGCCACAAGGGCTAAAAAATAGAAAAAAATCTTTAAACGACAATTCTTCCTGTACCCTTGGCCCAATTTCATTCAAACTTCACAGGAATGTTGGCTAGGTGACTCCCTGCCAAAATAGCTAAAATCATTCCGCTCTGACAAACAAGATGGCCACCAGAGCTAATATAGAAAACATCTTCAAACGGCAACTCCTCCTGTACTCTTTGGCCAATTTCATTCAAACTTCATAGGAATGTTGCTTAGATGACCCTCTACCAAAATAGCTAAAACAGTTCACCTCTGATGAACAAAATGGCCACCAGAGCTTAAAATTGAAAAACATCATAAATTTGCTTCAAACGCGAACTCCTCCTAAAGCCTTGAGCCAATATGATTCAAACTTCACAGGAATGCTGCCTAGTTGACTCCCTACCAAAATAGCTTAAATCGTTTTGCTCTGATGAACAAGATGGCCGCCAGAGCTAAAAATAGAAAAAATTCTTCAAACGACAACTCCTCCTGTACCATTTGCCCAATTTCATTCAAACTTCACAGGAATGTTGGCTAGGTGACTCCTTACCTAAACAGCTTAAATTGTTCCGCTCTGATGAACAAGATGGCCACCAGAGCTAAAAATAGAAAAAATATTCAAACCACAACTTCTGTACCCTTGGCCCAATTTCATTCAAACTTCATAGGAATGTTGCTTAGGTAACCATCTACCAAAATAGCTAAAATGATCCCGCTCCGATGAACAAAACCGCCACCATAGCTTAAAATAGAACAAGAGGCCCATGGGCCACTATGCTCACCAGAGCTCAGGGGGCACTGCCCACTGGCAGCAATGTATTTTAATTAACCATGGAAGCCCTGTGCCCAAGGATACTACAGATAGAATTTGGACCCAATCAGCCTAGTGGCTTCAGAGGTCTGATGTCGCTTGAATGTGTTGTTGCAGGACAACAGATGACAATTGACAATTTCCCATCTGTGGCAACTAATAGGCCTAAAAGAACATTATTAAAGGAATATTTCTATGTAAGTTTGACAAAATATCTTGAAAGGCATAAATGTCATTTTTCAATTTTCCCCATTTATCAGTCAATGGAAATTCCTAACTTACCATAGCAAACAAACCAAAGAGCCAAATTTCATAAACCAGAGCCCAGGTGGGCACTGCCCATGACATTGTATTTTAACAGGATATGATTTTAATCTACCAATTATAAAGTCTCCCAAACAAACCCCATACCCGAATGAGCGCTCATGTGGACTGTATCTGAAATATTAGGTGTTTTATAAAGTAGAGAGGGTGGGGCATGAACCCAATGGAGCCCTGGTTGGTGTCACTAAATGCATCTTATCAAAAGGAACAGAGACATTTTGGTTTAGCGGTGGGTATATGTATGGCTCCCGAGATGTAAGGCTTTTTAAGCAGTGGAGGGATTCGGGCATGGTGGATCCCAGAAATGCCTAAGATTGCTGTCACTGAATGCTGAATGGTTTCTGAAATATGAGGCCCTTTTATGAAGTGTATGGGAGAGAAAATGGCCCCTGCGGACCCCCCCCCCCCCCCCCCCCCCCCCAAGATGGGGGTGACTGAATGTGTCTAATAACAATGAACAAGAATATATGTGATTAAGGGGTGGGGATTTGAATGGTTTCTGAGATATATGAAGTGGGGACTTATCATAAGGAAGAAGAATATATATGGTTAAAGGGTGGGGATCTGAACAGTTTCTGAGATATATGGCTTTTAATGAAGTAAAGGGGTGGGACATGCCGGTGGCACCCCGGTTGTCCCCAATGCTTGTGTCACTGATTGCATCTTATCATAAGGAACAAGAATATATTATGGTTTAGGGGTAGGGCTCTGAACAGTTTCTCAGATATATGGTCTTTTGTGAAGTTGAGGGGTGGCGCATGGCCCGGGCATGCCCTGGGTGACTCCTAGGTTGGTGTCACTGAATGTGTCTTATCATAAAGAACAAGAATATATATGGTTTAGGGGTGGGGATCTGAAATGTTTCTGGAATATTTGGCCTTTTATGAAGTGGAGGGGATGGGGCATGGCCCAGGCACATCTCGGGGGGACCCCCAGCATACATGTGACATTTTCTTGGACCCAAATAGGGAGATTTTGATTTTCAGATAGGGAGATTGGGGTCCCAAATCGGGAGATTTTTCCGCGGTAAAAAAGGGATGTTATTTTTGGTTAAAATTTACCTCTGAAGCACTTTTTCACCCATAACATGCCAAAACGACAATTGTTGTCTGCTTTGTCATCTGCATTAAAAATCTTTTTTGAAAACAGTGTGGGCCCAGATCAGACTGCAGAGCATTCTGATGACGGTCCACACTGTTTGCCTTTCTGCAAAAATATGTTATAAAAGCTTGGAAAAAGAAAGCAGCAGACGACAAACTTCCATTTTGTATTTTAATAGAGAGACAATTTCTCGGAAGAACGATCAAAGAACAAGCAATGACCAATAGATCGGTGTCAAATACCCACCTAGCACCTGGCAGAAAAAACCAACGTTCAGAATACCCGCATAGCAAAAAATTACTCATACTCTTACACCCCTTCTCTTATCATCCCCAAAACGTGCCTCGGAACTTAGTCAGAACTAATAAGCATGCATGATTTTTATTGATTTAACTTGGGGGCATATTTTTTTCATAAAAGATCCATTAAAAACACGGCAAAAATATTTTTTCTCGCAAGCTAAAAATGAAACAGGTTTGAATAGAAAATTTCACCCTGCAAAACTCCGGTTCTATGTTTATTAATAAATGAAAAAGTACATACAGATGCTTAGAAAATACCAGCATCTGCTCTGCTCTGTTTTGGCGGGAAAAATATTTAGCGCGTTCACCTGTCAAAGGCCAAAAATAGCCATCGGAAGAGATGGCAAATCCCCCGACCAAAAGCCAATATGGCCTTCAGAAGATTGTTCACCAAAAGAAAGTGCACTAGAATTAAACCAGCAATATATCACAAAAGTATTGCAGTTATGGCCATCACAAGATTATACTTCAGGAGAGATAACTAAAAAACCAGGGTACTCAGAACTGTGGTTCTTGCGCATGACATG
This sequence comes from Lucinisca nassula, assembly GCA_963580285.1. Lineage (NCBI taxonomy): Eukaryota > Metazoa > Mollusca > Bivalvia > Lucinida > Lucinidae > Lucinisca > Lucinisca nassula. Next base: position 59,156,102 of record OY757015.1, on the reverse strand, counting down.
CCTGCTTAAGCTCATGCATTTCTGTACAAAGTACCATCAATATATCTCAAAGGGTGTTGGACATCACAACCTGGTCATACTGTTATATTGGAAGGGTAGATAACTCAAATATTTATCATAGCACCCAGAATTGTGGTTCTTAGGTATGAAGCGCCATATCAACCTTGTATACAATTGTGCCAAGTACCATCAATATATCTCAAAGGGTATTGGAGTTATGGCCATCAAAAGGTTATATTGTCAGGGGAGATAATTAAAAAACCAGGGCACACAGAGTTGTGGTTCTTGCACGTGACACACTGCTTAACCTCATGTACAACTGTACCAAGTACCATTAATATATCTCAAAGAGTATTGGAGATGTGGCCATCACAAGGTAGTGATTCTATATTATTGGAAGGGGAGATAACTCAAAAACCATGGCACCCAGAGTTGTGGTTCTTGTGTATGACACACCATCTCTGCCTTATGAACAACTGTGCCAGGTATCATCAATATATCTTAAAGGGTATTGGAGTTACGGCCATCACAAGGTAGTCACTCTATTTTATTGGAAGGGGAGATAACTCAAGAACCATGGCAGCTAGAGTTGTGGTTCTTGTGCATGACACACCGTCTCGGCCTTGTGAACAACTGTGCTAGGTATCATCAATATATCATACAGGGTATTGGAGTTATGGTCATCACAAGATAGTCACTCTAATTTATTGGAAGGGGAGATAACTAAAAAAACATGGCAGCCAGAGTTGTGGTTCTTGTGCATGACACGCTGTCTCAGCCTTGTGAACAACTGTGCCAGGTACCATCAATATATTTCAAAGGGTATTGGAGTTATGGCCATCACAAAGTAGTCATTCTATTTTATTAAAAGGGGAGATAACTAAAAAAGTATGGCATCCAGAGTTCTGATTCTTGCGCATGACACTCCGTCTCAGCCTTGTGAACAATTGTGCCAAGAACTATCAATGAATCTCAAAGGGTATAGGAGTTATGGCCATCACAAGGTTGCGTCTACGGACGGACGGAGGGACGGATGCCAGGCTGATCGCTATATTCCCCGAACCTTTTCGGTCGGGGGATAAAAAGCATATACGAATTTTCATTGGTGTCACGTGGGGCATATTTCTTTCTTCCGTTAAAAACGGCAAAAATACTTTTCTCGGGTTTAAATAGAAAATGTCACTGAGTAATTACCCAGTTCTGTGATTAATAAAAGAATAATGGTTTACAGACGCGTAGAAAAAAACAGCGTCTGCTTTGCTCTGTTTTGGCGGGAATAATATTTAGCGTCTACACGTGTCAATTACAAAGGGATTAAATAAGCTATAACTGGTATATCTTGATTGACTAGTTTTCACACCTTGTCACATTGTTAATTGTCGGCTTATCAATAAGGCCCGCCTCGGGTGTAAACGGTTTAATAGCGTTGGCAACTTGAGCAAATCGGTGATCAGTAATAAATGTATGCAAACATCACATTTCTTCCTTATTGAATTTCTCGCTTTTTATCATATTGTTTGCGGCTTGTTTGCGGGTTGCATTTTAAAAATTGTATTTACCGGTACCTTCTTTTCATATTGCGATATTATACTTGTGCAGGTGTGTATTGCAATTTACCTGCATACCGCCTAGCGTAAATACACTGACGGTTAACCGCATAGGTATTTTACAGTGGTTAACACTAAATTGGTCGGTCGGCGAAAAACTACTATAGGAAAATTGTCGTGTCGGGAGACCGGGAGATGGGGTTCGAAATCGGGATATCCCGACGAAATCGGGAGATATCATATGTATGCCCCAGGTTGGTGTCACTGAGTGCATCTTATCATAAGGAACAAAAATATATATGGTTAAGGGGTAGGGATCTGAATGGTTTCTGTGATAAATGGAATTTAATGAAGTGAAGGGGGTGGGGCATGTCCCCGGCACATCTGGGGGAACCCCCAAGTTGGTGTCACTTAATGCATCTTATCATAAGGAACAAGAATATATATGGTTTAGGGGTGGGGATTTGTAAGGTTTCTGGAATATTTGGCCTTTTATGAAGTGGAGGGGGCTGGGCATGGCCCCGGCACATCCTGGGTGTCCCCCAGGTTGGTGTCACTGAATGTGAATTATCATAAGGAACGAGACTATATATGGTTTAGGGGTGGGGATCTGTAGGGTTTCTGAGATATTGGGCCGTTTATGAAATGGAGGGGTTGGGGCATGGCCAAGGCACATCCCGAGGGACCCCCAGGTTGCTGTCATTGAGTGCGTCTTATCATAAAAATGAGCAGCAGCCCTAAATTCATTTGGCAGAGAGTAGATTGTCTAAGGAACATTTCTATGAAAGTTTTGTCAAAATATCCGAAGAGGCTTGGCAGTAAATGCCATTTTTCAATTTTCCCCATTATAAGTCTATGGGAAATCCAAGTTGCCATAGCAACCAAACTAATGAGCCGATTTTCATAAAAAACACAAACTTCCAATCCCCCCGCCCAAGGATGCTACAGATAAAATTTGAGCCCAATCGGCCCATTGGCTTCAGAGGAGAAGTCGTTTGAAAGTGTTGACGACGGACATACGACGCAGACGACGGACAACTGCCTATCCTATAAGCTCCCCCAGAGCCTTCGGCTCTGGTGAGCTAACAAGAGGCCCATGGGCCACTAGGCTCACCAGAGGTCATTTGGTTTATACCATGGTGCCCATCTTCATCATGTGACTACAGTCCCACAAATAACTTTTCATTGCCTCATCCTATAGAGGCTTTTCGTGTAATGTGGTTTAGTTTTTGACCCAACATGACCCACTATTTCTGCAATAAAGATATACATTCTGACAAAGTTTCATGAAGATTGGAGCAAAAAAGTGCCCTTTAGAGAATACACAAGGTTTTTCTAAGATTTGCACTAGTGACCTAGTTTCTCACCCACTTTCCACTTTAGTCTAAAGTTATTAAAGATAAACATTCTGACAAAGCTTCATGAAGATTGGTTCAAAAATTTGTCTTCTAGAGCTTACACAAGGTTTTTCTAAAATTTGACCCAGTGAACTAGTTTTTGACCCAACATGACCCAGTTTCCACTTTAGTCTTAAGTTCATAAAGATATATTTACATTTCCAGTGTAAAGTCTAATGTAAACCTATAGAAAACGATTGCGTTCATACGTCAATGAACGCATCGAATCACATGATTTTCAGTGACGTTAAATGACGTCATTCTAAACCATTGTTCTCTATGGGCGTTAATGACGTCAACGCTGCTCCGCTCTTTGTAGAAAAACAGCGTGTAAATGTTTCTCAGCTTTAAAAGTTTGCCTTACAAGCATTTTTTCGCCCAGTGATGAGCGGCAAATAATGTAAATATAAAAAATAAACTTAATTTTTCTGCTTTTCATGAAAGTATGAACGACAGTGGGTCGCTAGTAAAGTTTAAATGAACCCCTTCGGAGTTCATTTACTTTGCACGCGACCCACTGCGTTCATACTTCCATGAACTGCAGAAAAATAAATTTCATTTCTTAAATACATTCTGAAAAAGTTTTATGAACATTTGATCAAAACTGTGCCTTCTAGAGTGAACACAAGCTTTTTCTAAGATTTGCCCTAGTGACCTAGTTTTTGACCCAACATGACCCACTTTCCACTTTAGTCTGGAGTTATTAAAGATAAAAAAGTGCCCTTTAGAGTGTACACAAGGTTTTTCTAAGATTTGCACTAGTGACCTAGTTTTTCATACAATATGACCCACTTTCCACTTTAGTCTAAAGTTAATAAACATAAACATTCTGACAGTTTCATGAAGATTGGATCAAAAATGCGTCTTCCATAGTGTACACAAGGTTTTTCTAAGATTTGAACTAGTGACCTAGTTTTTGACCCAACATGACCCAGTTTCCACTTTGGTCTAAAGTAGAAGTAAAACAAAGATTAGGAATCGATACAATTAACTTACTCCACCCATCAAAGACACCAAAGGGAAAGAAACACAAACATTAAGCGACCAGACCATAATGGAAACCTAAACAAAGGAAGGCCATAAGGACAGTTACTTTCCCACAAAATGGCCATATGGCCATCCAAAATAAAAAGACACAAGTGATACACACAGTAAGTAACAAACAACACCATAAATAAACCACCACAGAAGAACCGCCTTGGAACGGTCAGTGGAATGATTTCCACTGGGGGGCTTAAATCGATTTTACGTGGCCACAATCCTCGCCCTTACTTCTGTCGCGATTTAGACAAATAATTAGTTCAGTCCGCATGAAGGCCTCCTAACTCATCAGTGCAACATCTCCGTGAACACAAAACAATCAAAGAACCACAGAGGTGAGACAACGGTGAGGACTCGACAGCAAGAAACCACTGAAATGCTGGAGCAAAAGAAAACCAACAGTTAGACTCCGATGGGCCCAACCAGAGACAGAGCATCAGGCACCAACCAACATAACCTTGAATTAGATCTCTCTAATTCTCAATAGGCCTTTACGTTGGAGCCGTCATAGAATCTGAGGCCTGACCCACCGGCGTGCAATTAAAGAGGGAAGCAAAGTTGCCAACAGTGATTGGGTTAACTACCATGCATGCAGAAAGTTCATTAAGATATACATTCTGACAAAGTTTCATGAAGATAGGATAAAAAAATGTGCCTTCTAGAGTGTACACAAGGTTTTTCTAAGATCTGACCTAGTTACCTAGTTTTTGACCCAGCATAACCCAGTTTCCACTTTAGTCTTAAGTGCATATAGATAAACATTCTGGTAAAGTTTTGTGAAGACTGGATCAAAAATGTGCCTTCTAGAGTGTACACAAGATTTTTCTACGATTTGACCCAGTGACCTTGTTTTTTAACCAAACATGACCCAGTTTCCATTTCAGTTTCATAAAGATAAGCATTCTGACAAAGTTTCATGAAGATTGGATAAAAATGCACCTTCTAGAGTGTACACAAGGTTGTTCTAAGATCTGACCTAGTGACCTAATTTTTGATCCATCATGACCCAGTTTCCATTATAGTCTAAAGTTTGTAAAGATAAATATTCTGACAAAGTTTCATGAAGATTGGATCAAAAATGCTCCTTCCAGAGTGTACACAAGGTTTTTCTAAGATTTGACCTACTGACCTAGTTTTTGGCCCAACATGACTCAGTTTCGAACTTGGCCTAGGTTTCATAGAGATAAATACTCTGACAGACAATCAGAAATGAATGAGTTATGCTGGTCACAAGCATTTTACCATAGTTAGCAATAGGAACCTAGGGAGAATGCTGTCATAAATCTAAAATGGGTCATAACTCCAACAAAAATGATCGGACCTGGCCCGTTTTTGAACCCGTCCCAAATTTTTGTGATCTCTCAGTTTCTCAGTTTCAGAAAGATCTGGCCAAAAATGAATGCGCTAGAGAGGGCACAAGCTTTTGGTAAATTATTGTCATGGCAACCAGACTTTGCAATTGATTCTCACAAAACATAGCATGTCATTGTTCCCCCATCCAGTGTACACCACATATGAAGTTTGATTGAAATCAGCCTGCAGGTTGCTGAGATATTGCAGTTTGAAAGTGTGGACGACGACAGAGGCCTGCCATCCTATAAGCTCCCTCGGAGCCTTCGGCTCTGGTGAGCTAAAAACAAAGGGCCCCTGGGAAGGGGGCATTTTTTATCTAGAGGGCTTTAATTTGAACAATCTTGATAAAGGTCCACTAGATGAAGCTTCACACCAAATATCAAAGATGTGGGGCTTGCGGTTTCCGAGAAGAAGATTTTTTAAACTTTTCCCTATGTAGGTTTATGTAAAACCAAAGGACCCTAAGGATCATTCCTGTGAAGTTTGGTCAAAATCCAATCAGTGGTTTAGGAGGAGATGTCATCTGAAGAATTGTTTACGGATGCATGCAAACACGGACACACGCACGGACGCACGAACGACGGACGAAAAGTGATCACAAAAGGTCATCTTGTCACTATGTGACAGGTGAGCTAAAAACATGTACAAAAACAAAAATACATAAAAATATAGGCCCAACCCTGTTTTTTTTAATAATAAAAAAAAAAGTTTCTCCTACCTACAGACCAAAATTTGTTTCAGCATGTTAGCGGAAACACAGCTATTTTTTACACCTTATCTGTTTCTATAGACATGGGTATGTTATCCCTGTGAATATGAAAGAAAACTTCCCTTAAAAAGGATCAGTAATTACTAATGAAGGAAGATAATGCATATGACTTAGAATATAATAATGATTTAAAATTTGTTGGGACTGTATTCTTCTGGAAATTCAAACCGATGACGTCCATGACCCATGACCTTTGGCAAAGTTCCTGCATTTGGAATAACATTCCAAGATAGTGATAATGTTACATTTTGGTTTGACCTGAAAAAGAAAGCATAAATAGTTCTGAAGACAGAAAAGTATGTATTGTTTAAAAGCAAAGGAGGGAGCTAAGACAACACAAAAAGAACATTCTTTCTTGCACACCAGACAAGGAAATCCGTGATTTTACCTGGAGATAGAAATTTATGTTCTGACCCTGGTGTTCCGACCCAAAATCGAATATAATCGCGTGTTTGATAAATGCACTGGTTGAAAACAACCTTGTATTCGCCGTCGTTAAGGTTGACGTCACAGCACGTTACGTGACGTCACTAAACATCCTGAAGTGTCATCACAATATGGCGGACGTCGGTAACCGAAGTGACTGCAGCATTAAAAATCCGCACTAAGAAATGAAGGTATGCAAGAAAAAGAATCCTATTTGGGTGTAAGGGGTGGATAGAAAAATCCGTCCTTGGGGATCACTGTGACCCTTGGGATGGATTTTTCCATCCACCCCTCACAACCATATAAGATTCTTATATTCTTGTACACCACAATCTCTTTAAAACACTATTGTTGGGGTTCAAGCTGAAATCCAAGTTAGTTAAACAATTGTGTTTTATCCAAACAACTAGAGGTCCATGATGGACTTAATTCGCTCGCCTGAGTTATGATGTCTTAACATTGTTGTTTACAGGTTTTTCTATATTTAGCTTTGACAGCCAATTTGTACAGAGGAGCAGAACCACTTAAGCACTTTTGGTAGAGGGGTCACTCAAGGAACATTTCTGTTGAAGTTATTTTAAAATTGAGACATTGGAAAAGATGTTCTTTAATGATTTTTCCATCTTTACCTCTGCAGTCATATGGGCATTTTGTTCAACAGAGCAAACCCATTTCAGCAATTTAAGACCATCTCCACATTAGTTCCAAACAGCTTGCAAAGTTTTATATGCCTACAAGTTTAAAACGCCCAAAGTTTCAAAGGGCCATAACTAAAAAAAATAAGTTCAGATTTTTTCAAAACTTAATTAGTTCATCTACTCATCATCCCCAACCAGTTTGTAAAGTTTCAGGGCAATAGCTCTTATAGCTTTTTAGATATCTTGCTTACAAGTTTAAAATGCCCAAAGTTTCAAAGGCCATAACTCAAGAGAGCCACATGGAAGCTTAGTACTAGTACTAAATGTGTTACCCTCATTTAAATGTGTTACCTTATAAGGTCAATTATTATTATTATTATTAATTCCGATTTCTTTCAAAAGTTAATCAGTTCATCTACTTACCAATCCCCATCAGTCTGTAAAATTTCAAGACAATAGCTCAAAAGTTTTTGAGATATCTTACTAACAAGCTTAAAATGCTCAAAGTTTCATAGTGCCATAACTCAAGCAAAAAATTTCAGATTTTTTTTTCAAAAGTAATAAGTTCATCTACTCATCATCCCCAACCAGACTGTAAAGTTTCATGGCAATAGTTCAAATACTTTTGGAGATATCTTGCTTAAAAGCTTAAAACAACCAAAGTTTCAAAAGACCATAGCTCAAGAAAAACATTTCGGATTTTTTTCAAAAGTCAAACAGTTCATCTACTCACCATCCCCCACCTGTCTAAAGTTTCAAGACAAAAGCTCAAATAGTTTAAGAGATAACTTGCTTAAAAGCTTAAAACGTCCAAAGTTTCAAAGGGCCATAACTAAAAAAAAGTTCAGAATCTTTACAAAAGTTAATCAGTTCATCTACTCATCATCCCTAATCAGTCTGTAAAGTATCAGGGCAATAGCTCGAATCACTTTTGAGATAGCTTAAAATGCTCAAAAATTCAAAGGACAATAACTCAAGAAAAAAATTTCATTTTTTTTTTCAAAAGTTAATCAGTTCATCTTCTCATCATCCTCAATCAGTCTGTAAAAGTTCATTGCAAAAGCTGTAATGGGTTTTGAGATATCTTGCTTACAAGCTTAAAATGCCCCAAATTCCATCGGGTCATAACTGTGTACAAGCTTAAAATGCCCAAAAGGGCCATAACTCAAGAAAAAAAATCAGATTTTTTTAAAAAGTTGATCAGTTAATCTTCTCTTCGTCCCCAATCAGTCTTTAAAGTTTCAGGGCAATAGCTGTAATGGTTTTTAGATATCTTGCTTACAAGCTTAAAATGACAAAAGTTCCAAAGGGCCATAACTCAAGAAAAAAAAATTCTGATTTTTTCCTAAGGTTAATCAGTTCATCATCCCCAATCAGTCTGTAAAGTTTCAAGGCAATAGCTCAAATAGTTTTTGAGATATCATGCTTTCAAGCTTAAAATAGCCAAAGTTTCAAAGGGCCATAACTCAAGTAAAATAATTCAGATTTTTTTTTCAAAAGATAATCAGTTCATCTTCTCATCAGCATGTAGTTTCAGTGCAATAGCTCTAATGTTTTTTTTTAGATATCTTGCTTACAAGATTCCAGAGCATTTTTTTTTTGCAAAGGGGCATATTTCAAGAAAGGGGCATAATCCTGATGTGAAAAACAAGAGGGCCATGATGGCCCTGGACTGCTCACCTGATCCACACTATAGAAATGAAATGGTAGGTAATATAGTAAGGTGCCTTGTCAGAAGGAAAATACATGCCAAATATGAAGGCTCTATCTCAAATGGTTCAAAAATTATGAGAAAAAAGGTCAAAGGTCAAGGTCACAGGTCAAAATTTTTGTATGAAGGTGAAGCCATTGTCACAAGGAATATACATGCCAAATATAAAGGCTCTATCTCAAATGGTTCCAAAGTTATGAGAAAGGTCAAAGGTCAAGGTCACAGGTAAAAATTTTGTATGGGTGGGAAGCCCTTGTCACAAGGTACCTACATGTCAAATATGAAGGCTCTATCTTAAATGGTTCAAAAGTTATGAGAAAGAAGGTCAAAGGTCAAGGTCATAGGTCAAAATTTTGTATGGGTGGAATGTCCTTGCTACAAGGAACATACATGCCAAATATGAAGAATTTACCTTCAAATGGTTCAAAAGTTATGATAAAGTAGTTCACATGTCAAGGTCAAAGTCACAAATTATTTTTGTATGAAAAGGAAGCCCAGTCACAAGGAAACTACATGCCGTATATGAAGGCCCTATCTCAAATGCTTCAAAATTAAGAGGCCCTATCTCAAATGCTTCAAAATAATGACAAAGTAGATCAAAGGTCAAGGTCATTAGACAAAATTTTGTATCGATGGGAAGAACTTTCACAAGGAACATACATGCCAAATAGGAAGGCACTATCTCAAATGGTTCAAAAGTTATACTAAAGTAGGTCAAATGTCAAGGTAAAGGTCACAGATCATTTTATGTATGAATAGGAAGCCCTTGTCGCAAGGAACCTACATGCCAAATATGAAGGTTGTATATCGAATGCTTCAAAAGTTATGACAAAGTAGGTCATAGGTCAAAGTGATGGGTCAAAAGTTTTGAATGGTTGAGAAAACCTTGTTACAAGGAACATGCATGCCAAATAAGAAGGCTCTATCTCATATGGTTAAAAAGTTATGATAAAGTAGGTCACAGGTCAAGGTCACAGGTCAAATCTTTATATCAGTGGGAAGCCCTTGTAACAAGGAACCTACATGCCAAATATGAAGGCTCTATCTCAAACGGTTCAAAAGTTATGACAAAATAACCTACTGATCTACTTTTTTGTTTGACGACCATATTCGAACTTGACTGAGATATTGTCCAGATGATCATTCTGAGCAAGTTTTATGATGATTTAACTAAAGCCAGGCCTCTTAGAGTGTTCACAAGGTTTTTCTATGATTTGACCTGCTGACCTACTTTTCGACCCAACATGACCCATATTCAAACTTGACCCAGATATTGTCAAGATGATCATTCTGAGCTAGTTTGATGATGATCGGACCAAAATTGGGCATCTAGTGTGTTCACAAGGTTTTTCAACGATCTGACCTACTGACCTACTTATTGAACAGACATAACCCATATTCAAAATTAACTGAGACCTACTTTTTGACCCGACATGGCCCATATTCAAACTTGATGGGATATTATCAAGATGATCATTCTGGGCAAATTTGATGATGATCGGACCTAAACTGTGGCCTCTAGTGTGTTCAGAAGGTTTTTCTATGTTTTGACCTACTGACCTCCTTTTTGACCCGACATGACCCATATTCGAACTTGACTGAGACAATTTTTTCTATGATTTGACCTACTGACCTACTTTTTGACCCGACATGACCCATATTCGAACTTGACTGAGATATTGTCAATATATCATTCTGAGCAAGTTTGATGATGATCTGACCAAACCTGTGGCCTCTAGTGTGTTCACAAGGTTTTTCTATGATTTGACCTACTGACCTTATTTTTGAACCGACATGACCCATATTCAAACTTGACCAAGACATTGTCAAGATGATCATTCTGGGCAAGTTTGATGATGATTGGACCAAAACTGTGGCCTCTAGTGTATTTACAAGGCTTTTTTTATGATTTGACCTACTGACCTACTTTATGACCCGACATGACCCATATTCGAACGTGACAGAGATATTGTCAAGGTGATCATTCTGGGCAAGTTTGATGATGATCGGACCAAAACTGTGACCTCCAGTGTGCTCACAAGGTTTTTCTCTGATTTGACCTACTGACCTACTTTTTGACCCGACATGACCCATATCCGAACTTGACCAAGATATTGTCAAGATGATCCTTCTGGGTATGTTTGATAATGATTGGACCAAAACACTGGCCTCTGGTCTGTTCAAAAGTTTTTTCTATGACTTGACCTACTGACCTACTTTTTCAACCATGACTCATATTCGAATTTGACCAAGATATTGTCAAGATGATCATTCTGAGCAAGTTTGATGATGATTTGACCAAAACTGTGGCCTCTAGTGCGTTCACAAGGTTTTTCTATGATTTGACCTACTGACCTACTTTTTGATCCGACATGACCCATATTTGAACCCGACCGAGATATTGTCAAGGTGATCATTCTGAGCAAGTTTGATGACGATCGGACCAAAATAAGGCCTCTAGAGCATATATTGCACAAAATCTACACACCCCTAGAGGTGGACATGTTTTTCTGTAACGTAAAATAATGTGTAACAAAGTCACCAGCATAGTATCTATTTACTCTTTGGAATTTGAAATGTTTCAAACTGTTACGTACCATTTCGGTCCGTATTGTAACAGATTTGTAACAGAAACAAGAAAACATGTACGTATGTTATCTACTCTAGAGTGTTCACAAGGTTTTTCTATGATTTGACCTGCTGACCTACTGTTTTGACCCGACATGGCCCATATTCGAACTAGACCGAGATTTTGTCTAGGTGATCATTCTGGGCAAGTTTGATGATGCCTCTGGTCTGTTCTCAAGGTTTTTCTATGATTTGACCTAATGACCTACTTTTTGATCCAACATGATCCATATTCGAACTTGACCGAGATACTTGTTTTTTTTTTTTGGTTTTGGTTTTATGGCCCTTTCAAGATTATTTCACTCATATCAAGCCGATCGTTAATCAGAGGTGGGCGAAAACCGGAGTACCCAGAGAAAAACCACCTGACCTTCCGTTGCAGAACTTGGCGTCTCACATTTGACCTGAGCGAGGCTCGAACCACAGCGGTGAGAGACCTAATGATAAAGAGTCAGCGCTCTTAACCACTAGGCCACGGAGGCCCATGACCGAGATACTGTCAAGACGATCATTCTGAGCAAATTTGATGACGATCGGACCAAAACTGTGGCCTCTAGTGCGTTCATAAGGTTTTTCTATGATTTGACCTACTGACCTACTTTTTGACCCGACATGACCCATATTCAAACCTGACCGAGATATTGTCAAGATGATCATTCTTGGCAAGTTTAATATGATTGGACCAAAACTGTGCCCTCTGGTCTGTTCACAAGGTTTTTCTATGATTTGACCTACTTTTTCAACCGGCATGAACCATATTCGAACTTGGCCGAGATATTGACAAGATAATCTTTCTGAGCAAGTTTGATGATGATCAGACCAAAACTGTGGCCTCTAGTGCGTTCACAAGATTTTTCTATGATTTGACCTACTGACCTACTTTTTGACCAGGCATGACCCATATTCGAACTTGACCATAATATTGTGAAGATGATCATTCTGAGCGAGTTTGATGATGATGGGATCAAAACTGTGGCCTCTTATGTGTTCACAATGTTTTTCTATGATTTGACCTACTGACCTACTTTTTGACCTGACATGATCCATATTCAAACTTGACCGAGATATTGTCATGATGATCATTCTGACCAAGTCTGAAGATGATTGGCCCAAAACTGTGACCTCTAGTGTGTTCACAAGAAAAGTTTACGCACGGACGGACGCACGACAGACAAAAAGTGATCCCAAAAGCTCACCTCTTCACTATGTGACAGGTGAGCTAAAACATGCGTCTATTAATTTTTCATAAGGATTTCAAAAACCTAGCAGGCACAGTTCAAAAGTTATGCTATGCAGTAAAAGGAGGACCATGATGGTCCTATATCGCTCACCTGAGCTAAGAGATTCATATGTGGGTGTGGGGGCAGGGCAATTTTTGGCCTCATGTCCATAATTTGAACAATTTTGGTAGAGGTCCACTAAATGAAACTTAATAACAAATATCAAAGTCCTGGGCCTTCTGGTTTCAGACAAGAAGATTTCTAAAAGTTTCCCTATATAAGTCTATGTAAAGTAGAAGTAAAACAAAGAACAGGAATCAATGCAATTAACTTACTCCACCCATCAAAGGCACCAAAGGGAAAGAAACACAAACATGAAGCGACCTGGCCATAATGGAAACCTAAACAAAGGAAGGCCATTAGGACAGTTACTTTCCCACAAAATGGCCATATGGCCATCCAAAATAAAAAGACACAAGTGATACACACAGTAAGTAACAAACAACAACATAAATAAACCGCCACAGAAGAACCGCCTTGGAATGGTCAGTGGAAAGATTTCCACTGCGGGGCTTAAATCGATTTTACGTGGCCACAATCCTCGCCCTTACTTCTGTCGCGATTTAAACAAATAATTTGTTCAGTCCGCATGAAGGCCTCCTAACTCATCATTGCAACATCTCCGTGAACACAAATAATCAAAGAACCACAGAGGTGAGACAACGGTGAGGACTCGACAGCAAGAACCACTGAAATGCTGGAGCAAAAGACTCCGATGGGCCCAACCAGAGACAGAGCATCAGGCACCAACCAACATTACCTTGAATTAGATCTCTCTAATTCTCAATAAGCCTTTACGTTGGAACCATCATAGAATCTGAGGCCTGACGGGCGTGCAATTAAAGAGGGAAGCAAAGTTGCCAACCATGAATGGGTTAACTACCATGCATGCAGTCTGTTGTATAACATCCATGTTATATCCAATCTTTTTTTTTATCGAAGAATGATTTTACGAAATTGGGTGCTGAAGTCATTGTGGTTATATATTTTTCTGAATTTATATACTAAGTCACAATAAAATTTGGGGTTCCAATAGACCTTGTTGCAGAAGAGATTTAAGTCCAATATTGAATTTTGAAATTAAATCAGAATGGCGTCTAAAAAATTTTGAAAAGGCTTTGCGTAGTTTATGGTACCGATAACCCTGATTGAGAAGTTTAGCCGTTAATAATTTATTACGAGTGTTGAAGTCGAAATATAAATGCCATAGGATGGCACACGAGGAACATCACCATCCAAAAAGAAGAAAATTTACAATTTCAAAATCAAAGTCATTGTGTTTATCATAAATTTTGCACAAAACAAACCCATCTACAATAGATAGATGCAAATCCAAAAATGGGGCCTCGGTATCAGAAGAATTTGCTTTACTTAACCGAAGTTCTGGGGGGTAAATCTGACTGATCAAACCATCGAAATAGGTATTATCAATATTTAATAAATCATCTAAATATCTAGAAGTGGAGCTAAAAGCTTCAATAATTTCAGATTGGTTATCAATGGAAAGCAACAACATGAAGTCTCTTTCATAACAATACAAGAACAGATCAGCCACAAGAGGTGCGCAATTTGTACCCACAGGAATACCCACAATTTGTCTAAATAACTTAGTACCGAATCTAATATAAATATTGTCAAGTAAGACCAGTGGGCCCCATGATGGGGTAAACAATCATGGTAGAGAGCCACTAGATGAATCTTCATACCAAATATCAAAGACAATGTGCCTTCTGGTTTCAGACAAGAGTTTTTTTTAAAGGTTTCCTTATAATGCCTTTGTAAAACCAGGGGGCCCTGGTGCGGGGATATTTTTTGGCCAAAGGGCTCATAATTTGAACAATCTTGGTACAGGTCAACTAGATGAAGCTTCATACCAAATATCAAAGACCTGGGCCTTCTGGTTTCAGACAAAAAGGTTTTCCCTATATAAGCCTATGTAAAACAAGTGGGCCCCGTGGCGGGGCCATTTTTGACCCCAAGGCAATAATTTGAACAATCTTTGTAGAGGTCCACTAGATGAAGCTTCATACCAAACATCAAAGGCCTGGGCCTTCTGGTTTAATACAAAACGTTTTTTAAAGGTTTTTCCTATACATGCCTTTGTAAAACCAGGGGGCCCTGGTGCGGGGGCATTTTTGGCCCAGGGCTATAATTTGAACAATCTTGGTATAGGTCAACTAGATGAAGCTTCATACCAAATATCAAAGACCTGGGCCTTCTGGTTTCAGACAAGAAGATTTTTAAAGGTTTTCCCTATATGAGCTAGCCTATGTAAAACCAGTGGGCCCCGGGACAGGGCCAATTTTTGCCCCAGGGCAATAATTTGAACAATCTTGGTAGAGGTCCACTAGATGAAGCTTCATACCAAATATCAAAGACCTGGGCCAAGAAGATTTTTAAAGGTTTTCCCTATATAAGACTATGTAAAACCAGTGGGCCCCGGGGCGGGGCCATTTTTGGCCCCAGGGCAATAATTTGAACAATCTTGGTAGAGGTCCACTAGATGAAGCTTCATACCAAATATCAAAGACCTGGGCCATCTGGTTCGAGACAAGAAGAATTTTAAAGGTTTTCCCTTCCCTATATAAGCCTATGTAAAACCAGTGGGCCCCGGATGGAGCCATTTTTAGCCCAAGGGCAATAATTTGAACAATCTTTGTAAAGGTCCACTATATGAAGCCTCATACCAAAATATCAAAGACCTGGGCCTTCTGGTATCAGAAGATTTTTAAAGGCTTTCCCGATATAAGCCTATGTAAAACCAGTGGGCCCCGGGGCCGTGGCCATTTTTGGCTCCAGGGCAATAATTTGAACAATCTTGGTAGAGGTCCACTAGATGTGCTTCATACCAAATATCAAAGACTTGGGCCTTCTGGTTCATGAAGCCTCATACCAAATATCAAAGACCTGGGCCTTCTGGTTTCAGACAAGAAGTTTTTAAAAGGTTTTCCCTATATAAGCATATGTAAAACCAGTGGGCTCCGGGGCGGGGCCATTTTTGGCCCCAGGGCAATAATTTGAACAATCTTGGTAGAGGTCCACTAGATGAAGCTTCATACCAAATATCAAAGACCTGGGCCATCTGGTTCGAGACAAGAAGAATTTTAAAGGTTTTCCCTTCCCTATATAAGCCTATGTAAAACCAGTGGGCCCCGGATGGAGCCATTTTTAGCCCAAGGGCAATAATTTGAACAATCTTTGTAAAGGTCCACTATATGAAGCCTCATACCAAAATATCAAAGACCTGGGCCTTCTGGTATCAGAAGATTTTTAAAGGCTTTCCCGATATAAGCCTATGTAAAACCAGTGGGCCCCGGGGCCGTGGCCATTTTTGGCTCCAGGGCAATAATTTGAACAATCTTGGTAGAGGTCCACTAGATGTGCTTCATACCAAATATCAAAGACTTGGGCCTTCTGGTTCATGAAGCCTCATACCAAATATCAAAGACCTGGGCCTTCTGGTTTCAGACAAGAAGTTTTTAAAAGGTTTTCCCAATATAAGCATATGTAAAACCAGTGGGCTCCGGGGCGGGGCCATTTTTGGCCCCAGGGCAATAATTTGAACAATCTTAGTAGAGGTCCACTAGATGAAGCTTTATACCAAATATCAAAGACCTGGGCCTTCTGGTTCCAGACAAGAAGATCTTTAAATGTTTTCCGTATGTAAGCCTATGTAAAACCAGTGAGCCCTGGGGCAGGGCCATTTTTGTCCCCAGGGCAATAATTGAACAATCTTGGTACAGGTCAACTAGATGAAGCTTCCTACAAAATATCAAAAGACCTGGGCCTTCTGGTTTCAGACAAGAAGATTTTTAAATGATTTCCCTATATAAGCCTATGTAAATGCAGTGGGGCCAGGGGCGGGGCCATTTTTGGCCCGAGGGCAATAATTTGAACAATCTTGGTAGAGGTCCACTAGATGAAGCTTCATACCACATATCAAAGACCTGGGCCTTCTGGTTCGAGACAAGAAGATTTTTAAAGGTTTTCCCTATATAAGCCTATGTAAAAACCAGTGGGCCCCGGGGCGGGGTCATTTTTGGCCCCAGGGCAATTATTTAATAAAAAACTTGGTAGAGATCCACTAGATGAAGCCTCATACCAAATATCAAAGACCTGGGCCTTCTGGTTCCAGACAAGAAGATTTTTGAAGGTTTTTCCTATATAAGCCTATGTAAAACCAGTGGGCCCCGGGGCAGGGCCAATTTTGGCCCCAGGGCAATATTTTGAACATTCTTGGTAGAGGTCCACTAGATGAAGCTTTATACCAAATATCAAAGACCTGGGCCTTCTGGTTTCAGACAAGAAGATTTTTAAAGGTTTTCCCTATATGAGCTAACCTATGTAAAACCAGTGGGCCCCGGGGCGGGGACATCTTTGGCCCCAGGACAATAATTTGAACAATCTTGGAAGAGGTCCACCAGATGAAGCTTCATACCAAATATCAAAGAGCTGGGCCTTCTGATTCCAGTAAAGAAGATTTTTAAAGGCTTTCCCTTTATAAGCCTATATTAAACCAGTGGGACCCGGGGCAGGGCCATTTTTGGCCCCAGGGCAATAATTTGAACAATCTTGGTAGAGGTCAACTAGATGAAGCCTCATACCAAACATCAAAGACCTGGGCCTTCTGGTTCCAGACAAGAAGATTTTGAAATGTTTTCCCTATATAAGCCTGTGTAAAACCAGTGGGCCCCGGGCAGGGCCATTTTTGGCCCCAGGGCAATAATTTGAACAATCTTGGTAGAGGTCCACTAGATGAAGCGTCATACCAAATATCAAAGATCTGGGCCTTCTGGTTCCATACAAGAAGATTTTTAAAGGTTTTTTTCTTATTTTCCCCTTTTGTTGCCATGGCAACCAGAGTTCTGTAAGGAATGGAATTCTTTGAACAACTTTAAGAGAGGATGACCCAAAGATCATTTCTGCCAAGTTTGGTTCGAATCTATCCAGTGGTTTAGGAGGAGATGTTGTTTAAAGGAAAATGTGAACAGACATACAGACGATGACGACGACGACGACAACGACGGACGGTTAGTGATCACAATAGCTCCCCCGGAGCCTTCAGCTCAGGTGAGCTAAAAAGCGGGACGGACAGAATGACAGAAAGATGGAAAGATGGGCGCACAAGAATGGCAAAAGCAATATGCCCCCACAATTTCTTCGAAGTTGGGGGCATGATAAGGTGGAGTGGATGGTTTGAGCCAGTTTGGCTGGAAGTGACACAAGGAACATTTCTGTGAAATTATTTCAAAATCAGTCTACCTATTTAGTAATAGAAGTCATTTTAAAGCTTGTTTATTGTTCAGTTTTGGTGGCAATTATGTTCAGTGGAGTTAAACTACTTTGAGCAATTTTGTCAGTGGGTCACCCATGGAACATTCCTTCCAAACTGTTTTCTTTCTGAGGATGATGTCTTTCAAAAGTTCCTTTCTACAGAGCTGACATGTATGTTACAATCTGGGCACCTTCTGGACATTGAGGGCCAGGTCCTAGTGCATGGAGATGATTTGATCAGTCTAAATTACAATGCCTCATTGTGACAAGGAAGTTGGGGATGGCAAGAATTGGCACAAGATGCTAGACATATGAGTCAGTGGTTCCCTTTAACAATACAGAGCTGCCTTGTATGTCACTATCTGGACACATTATGGACATTGAGTAACCAGGTCCTAGTGGAACAGGAGATGAAGTGGCTCATCTTACTAATAAGGTCACATGGTGACAAAGGGAGGCGGGGTATGGGTCAGTGGTTCCCTTTGACAATACACAGCTGACTTTTTTGTCACTGTCTAGGCACCTTGTGGACATTGATGGTCAGGTCCCAGTGCACCAGACACAGATGAACCGACTCAGCCTTAACCCTATATAAAACCAGTGGGCTCCAGGCCCCATGGCGTTATAACTCAGACAATCTTGGAAGAGGGCAACTAGAGGAAGCTTCATTCCAAATATCAAAGGCTTGGGATGTCTGGTTTCAGATGAGAAGGTATTTAAAGATTTTCCTTATGTCAGTCTGTGTAAAACTGATGAGCCCTGGGGTGGGGCCATTTTTGACCCCAGGGCTATGTTTTGAATAATCTTGGTAGAGGTCACCCACATGAAGTTTCAAGCAAAATATTAAAGACCTGGGCCGTGTAGTTTTAGAGATTTTTAAAGGGTTTCCAAATATCTCTATGTAAAACCGGTGGCGGTGGGACCTGGGGCGGGGCCACCTTTGGCCCCAGGGCAATAATTTAGACAACATAGTAGAGGTCCACCAGATGAAGCATCATACAAAATATCAAAGACCTGGGAATTCTGGTTTCAGACAAGAATTTTTTTAAAGGTTTTCCATATATAAGCCGGAGTAAAACCAGTGAGCCCGGGGGCAGGTCCATTTTTGAACCAAGGGCTGTAAATTGAACAATCTTGGTAGAGGTCTGCTAGATGAATCTTCACACCAAATATCAAAAACCTGGGCCTTGCAGTTTCAGAGAAGATTTTTTAACATTTTCCCGATGTACAGACCAAGACCAGCCAGTGGTAAAAACCCATATTTGTTTTCTCAGTGGTAATAGGCCTTTTCTTCTCGGAGAACAAACAAAAAATTTATTCGAGAAGAAAAATCATGTTTCTCCGGGAGAAAGAAAACAAGTCCAGGTGAAGTCGTTCACGGTGTTTCTCCGCAAAATCTGCCTATACCTATATTTGTTCATGTGCATGTATTTTTTCAAGCCTTCAAATTTCGTACACAAAGTTTGAAGCAAATGATGAAATGCATGTTCTTTGTACAAAGAGATACAACTCTTATGATTGTAAAAGTACGGTTTTGAATGCTTTGCAACTTATGCACTTTAAAACACAGTATGAACATAATGAATGTTTTCTGCGTTTCTTTTTATTATTTTGTAAACACCTCATAAATTGAAAACTGTTCATTTTCTATCGGTTCACTATATTGGCATTCTATTTTTTCTCAAGTAAAGGCTTTAGAAAAAAATCAAACTCAATGTATATAATAACGGAGACCACTTAACTATCAATCCTGCTTATACATGTATGTCTGGGCACTGATCTCACTCTACATTTTGGTTTTTCTTTTTTCTTACACTGCGAGTAATTAAACATCACTGAAGCAAGCATTCTGATCTCTAACTTGGACTGGAGATAACCAGTGAAGGTGGTACAGACATGCAACCTAGGTATCTTGTTATTTGTTTTGTTTGATTTGAGGTTTAACGTCCCTGTCAACACTGTAAAGGTCATTTTGGAGACGTTGCTTCCAATTTTGTGGGACTTTTACCTGACATTGAGATGAAATGACATCTCAAGCCATGTCACCCAATGAAACCAATAGGGTTTATTAGCATGGACGGTCCGCCTCGCACCGCGGTTCCTGGACAGGCTTAGATCCTCTTAGCGGTTTACCAGTACTAGTGTGCGGGCCAGATTCAGCTCTGCGTGGAAGCATCATGCAGCCCATATATTTCTTCAAGCCCCTATGGGCGGGGGCCGAGGTATCTTGTTAAGTCAACTGTATACCCTGAAGGTAACTGGCCTCCATGTCCTAATGGGTAAGAGCGCTGACTCTTAATCATTAGGTCATTAGGTCTCTCCGCTGTGATTTGCGCCTTGCTCAGGCCACATGTGAGAGGCCAAGATCTGCAACAGAAGGTGGTCTTACTCCGGTTTTAGCTCAACTCTGATTAGGTGTGGGCTTGAAATAAGTGAAATTATCTTGAAAGTGAATCCACTAAAAACCCTTAGGATAACGGGGCCTCCTTGTCCTAATGGGAAAAAAGTGCTGACACTTAATCATTAGGACTTTCACTGCTGTGGTTTGAACCTCGATCGGTTCAAGTTCTGCAACAGTACAAGGTCATTAAGAAAACACACCTATACAAATACATTGCAAACTTTACCCCGAAAAAACAAACATTTTAAGATGAAAAATTGGGATATTTTTCTTATTTCTGCTCATAATATAGATAGTGAGTACTCGTTAGAACCGCCTCATTGATGCGGTTCTACTGAGAACCACAATCTATATTTTGGAGCAGAAATAAGAAAAACAAGGCATCGCATGCGATACAAATCCCCTCACACTAGACAACTTAGTGTGTGGAAAACACTGAAGTGGCAAAAGTCCAACTTGCTCGAGATATTATCATATGCAACATTTGTGTAAAGTTTGTTTAAAAATCCATCAATAAAATATTTGTGTGAAGTTTTATTGAAATTGGTGAAAAAATGTAAGCGCTAGAGCAATGACAAAGTTTTTCTAAAAATAGCCACAGTGACCTTGACCCTGAAAGTCAAACTCGCTCGAGGTATTGTCATAAAGAACATTTGTGTGAAGTTATATTGAAATCAGTGAAGAAATGTAGTCGCTAGAGCGATGACAAAGTTTTTCTAAAAATAGCCACAGTGACCTTGACTTTGAAAGTCGAAATCACTCGAGATATTGTCATAAGGAACATTTGTGTGAAGTTATATTGAAATCAGTGAAGAAATGTAAGCGCTAGAGCCATGACAAAGTTTTTCTAAAAATAGCCACAGGGACCTTGACCTTGAAAGTGGAACTCACTAGAGATATAGTTATAAGGAACATTTGTTGAAGAAATATTGAAACTGATGAAAAAATGTAAGCGCTAGAGCAATGACAAAGTTTTTCTACACTGGGTCGACCAGTCCTAGCTCTACCCCGTAAATCTGAGTGCCAAGCGAGGAGCAGCCAGTACCATTCTTAACGATTTTGGTATGTCGCGGCCCGGGATCGAACCCATGACCTCCCGCTCCCCGGAGCAGACACTCTACCAACTGAGCTATCGGGGCCGGTTATAGGAGCTAATGAGCCCTGGGGCATGGCCAATGTTGTCCCAAAGGGCATGGTTGGCAGGATTTATGTAGGCGACCATTTTATGTTGCTATATACTAAATATCTAAGGTCTGTACTTCATGGTTTCAGAGAAGAAGATTTTTTGAGCTTTTTTTTTTTCCATTATAAGTTTATAAGGGTCATGATGGGTAGGATTCATGTAGGCGACCACTCGACGTTGCTACATGCTAAATACCTAAGCTCTGGGCCTTATGGTTTCAGAGAAGAAGATTTTTGAAGTTTTTTTCTTCATTTTAAGTTTTTTGTTTTTTCCATTAAAGTCTATGGTAGGTAATGGGGCGATGGGTGTGGCCAATTTTTACCAACTAAGCTCTGGAACTTATGGTTTCAGGAGAAGATTTTTTAAGTTTTTTTTTTCCATTATAAGTCTATGGAAGCTAATGGGCCCATGGGCGTGGCCAATTTTGACCCAGGAGCATGGTTGGCAGGATTTATGTACTGACGTGACCACTTGACAATGCGACATGCGATATATTTAAGCTCTGGGTGTGGGCCATTTAGACCCCAGGCACATGATTGGCAGGATTTATGTAGGTGACCACTTGCCATTGCTACATGCTAAATATCTAAGCTCTGTAGTTTCAGAGAAGATTTTTGAAGTTTTTCCCCTAATAAGTCAATGGGAGCTGATGCGTCCGAGGGCATGTCCAATTTTGGCCCCAGAGGTATGGTTAGCAGGATTTAATGTAGGTGACTATTTTATGTTGCTTCATACTAAATATCTAAGCTCTGTGCTTCATGATTTCAGAGAAAAAGATTTTTGAAGCTTTTTTCCATTATAAGTCTATGGGAGCTAAGGGGCCCTGGGGTGTGGCCAATTTTGACCCCAGGGACATGATTGGCAGGATTTATGTTGGTGACCACTTGACACTGCTACATGCTAAATATCTAAGCTCTGGGCCCTGTGGTTTCAGAGAAAAATTTTTTAAAGGGGGCTTTCATCTGTGCCCATGCATGTTTTTCCTTTAAATTTCGTATATTAATAACTCAGCATATACAACCTATAAAAATGTATTTAATAAAATATATAAATCAAAGTAGGACTCAGGAGGCCACTCTAACTGACTCCCTCCATGAGCTGGTGTCTGTCTCTAAATAAGTGCGTCTTAAATCTTATGTTTTATTTAGTTTCAAGATCTGTGAACTGGACTGAATGCAGAACTCCATAGGCATTCCTTTGATACTAAAAAACCTTTTGAATTAATTAAAGTTTACATTTTCTGATAAAACAATCATCAAAAATCTTATTTTTTAATTAAAATTTTAAAAAATTATAAAAATTCAATCCCTAAGATAAATATGTTCTAGTCTTTGTCAAGGTTTCATTTTGCTAGGAAAACTTGTCATATGTATCTTCTTTAGCTATGCCAAATTTCAAGAAAATCCAAAACCTGTGTCCCAGTTTATCTTGACCCCTGGGTAGCTTTACACCCGGGGGTAAAGCTACTCAGGGGTAGCTTTACCCCTGGGGGTAAGGATATCCCGGGATATCTTTACCCCCACCCTGGATATCTTGACCCCGGGGGTAAAGCTAAACTGGCCAGGATATCTTTGCCCCCACCCCAACTTTTGGTTATAAACTATTTTCTTAATACCCAATTTCTTCTTATATGTATGAGAAGCAAGATAGTGGACTCGATGTTTCACTTTAACATTTTAGGTCGACATTCCATATCTTCTTAACTATAAGGCCTACAACCACCAAACCTTGCATAGTGCTTCTCCTACATTTACTTACTCTGTGGGTACCTTGACCTGGTGACCTTAACATATATTATGCACTCCAGCGACTTTTACATCAATGTTCAATATGTCCTAAAATAAATGGCCTACAGCCACCAAACTTTGCATAGTACTTCTCATTGTACTGATTTGGCACGTACCTTGACCTGGTGACCATGGCCTATAGTTTTGGTCCAGTGACTTTGACACATTTTACATCAACTATCAACTGCTATGAAATTTACTTAATTAATAACAACATTGTGGCTTCTATGACTTTTGCCCCCAGCAGGTGCCACGCCGCCTTCTGTGGAATTCTTGTTTATTTTCTTAGTCAACACCTTGCTTATGACAATCTTTCTTAATCTTGCATTAACCCTGTCAGTTGTGAGTGGTGGTGGTTGTGGTGGTGTGTGGCAAGGGGGGGGGGGGGGGCAAGATATCCCGGCTGGGATATCTTGCCCCCCGGGGGTAAAGCCAAACTGGCCAGGTTACTTTACCCCCATCCCCACTTTTGGTATTAACTATTTTCTCAATGCCAAACTTGTCTTATATGTAACTGAAGTTAGTTAGTAGACTCAATGTTTCACTCTAACAATTTTCGTTTCAATCATGACTCTGTCTAATAGATCTACCCTTAGTAAGAAATATGACCATATTATACAGGGAAATGACTATTTAACCCAGACAAGCATATTTCTCAATAATGGAAGGTACTACTGATGTCCAATGGTCTATGGTTGACATAACATGACCACAAGCTAGCTTGCATGAATCAGGATTTCACACCTCTACCATTGCTCATGGGTGGGGGTAAAGATATCCCCGCTGGGATACCTTCACCCCCACACTCCCAGTATTTCGAAAAACCTAAACAAGCACATTTATACCATATAAGTTGCATGAATCAGTTTTTCACAACTGTAACCATTGCTCATAGGTGGGGGTGAAGATTTCCTGGCAAGGATAGCGTGGCCCCACCCCCAAAATCCAGATTTTGGAAAACCTAACAAGCACACTTCTCTACAATGGAAGGTCCAATGGTATATGGTTGACATAACATTACCACAAGCTTGCTTGCATGAATCAGGATTTCACATCTCTACCATATTGCTCATGGGTGGGGGTAAAGATATCCTGGTGGGGTGCAAACTATCCTGGCTGGGGTAGCTTGACCCCCACCCTTCCAGCAATTCAAAAGACCCAAACATGCACACTTATACCATATAGCTTGCATGAATCAGTTTTTCACAACTTCTACCATTGCTCATAGGCAGGGGTGAAGATATCCCAGCTGGGATAATGTGACCCCACCCCCAGATCCAGAGTTTGGAAAACCAACACAAGCACATTTCCAATGGAAGGTACTACTGATGTCCAATTGTATTGTATTGTTTGTTTGTTTGATTTGAGGTTTAACGTCCCCGTCAACACTGTAAAGGTCATTTTGGAGACGTTGCTTCCAGTTTTGTGGGACTTTTACCGGACATTAGAGATGAAATGACATCTCAAGCCCTGTCGCCCAATGAAACCAATAGGGTTTATAAGCATGGACGGTCGGATTGTGCCGAAGCTTTGCCTGGGCAGGCTTATATCCTCTATGCAGTTTACCAGTACTCGCGTGCGGGCAGAATTCAGCTCTGCATGGAAGCATCATACAGCCCATATATTTCTTCAAGCCCTGATGGCATAACATTTCCACAAGCTAGCCTGCATGAATCAGGATTTCACAACTCTATCATAGCTCATGGGTGGGGGTAAAGATATCCTGGCTTGGATACCTTCACCCCCCTGGGGCAAAATATCCCAGCTGGGATACCTTCAACCCCCACACTTCCACCATTTCTAAAAACCCAAACAAGCACACTTATACCATATAGCTTGCATGAATATTTTTTTCACATCTTATACCACTGCTCATGGGTGGGGGTTAAGATATCCTGTCTGGGATAACGTGACCCCCCCCCCCCCCACATCCAGTCTTTGGAAAACCCAGACAAGCACACTTATCAACAATGGAAGGTACTACTAGCTTGCATGAATCAGGATTTTACATCTCTACCATTGCTTATGGGTGGGGGTAAAGATATCCTGGCTGAATTACCTTCTTCCCCAGGGGAGCAAAATTTCCCATCAACTGTTGTGGAATCGATAAAAGATACTGGTATATAGTTTTATTCTGGTATGATGAGTTTTGGTCAGAAATACCAGAAAACAATGCCCTTGACCTCAAGGTCACAGCCTTTTTTTGTTGTTAAGTTAATTGAGCACATATTTCCGAACTTTGTGATGGATTTCATTACTGTTTGTTATGAGGATAGATACAGGTCCATTGTTTTATTCACCAATACCCTCCCAAAAAGCCCATGTCAAAGTTAGAGACTAAGAAATATTTTTAAGAGCTCATTTTCCCACAAAAGCTAAGCCCAAAAGCTCAGAGACGCTTTTCCATGCAAGCTATGCAGTTTGATGACAGCTTGTTTTGCATTGTTGAGAAGTGTGCTTGTCTGGGTTTTCCAAAGTCTGGATGTGGGGAGTGGTCACGCTGTCCCAGCCATTATATCTTCACCCCAACCGATGGGCAATGATCTGTTTGTGAAAAAATTATTCATGCGAACTATACGGTATAAATGTGCTTGTTTGGGTTTTTCGATATGCAGGAAGGGTGGATGTCAAGCTATCCCAGCTGGGATATTTTGCCCTCCGGGGGTGAAGGTATCCCAGTCGGGATATCTTTAACCGCACCGCTGAGCAATGGTAGAGATGTGAAATCCTGATTCATGCAAGCTAGCTTGTGGTGATGTCATGTCAACTATAGACCATTGGACATCAGTAGTACCTTCATTGTTGAGAAGTGTGCTTGTTTGGGTCTTCCAAAGTCTGGATTTGGGGTGGGGTGGGGTCACACTATCTTCACCCCTACCTATGCGCAATGGTACAATTTGTGAAAAACTGATTCTTCATGCACCCTATATAGTATAAGTGTGCTTGTTTGTGTTTTTCGAAATGCTGGAAGGGTGGGGTCAAGCTATCCCAGCTGGGATATTTTGCCCACCCCCCCCCCCCCCCCATGAGCAATGGTATAAGATGTGGAAAAAATATTTTTGCAAGCTGTATGGTTTAATTATGCTTGAAAAATGTTAAAGTGAAACATCGAGTCCACTATCTTGCTTCTCTTACATATAAGAAGAAATTGGGCATTAAGAAAATAGATTATACCCAAAAGTTGGGGTGGGGGTAAAGATATCCTGGCCAGTTTAGCTTTACCCCCGGGGGTAAAGATATCCCAGCCGGGATATCTTTACCCCCGCCTTTTCACTCAGCACAACCACCCATTTCACAACTGACAGGGATAATGCAAGATTATGAAAGATTGTCATATGCATCATTTTAATAAGAAAATATACAAAAAGAAGTTATTAATTAATCATTTGCCTCTATAATATGTCATATTTCTTACTAAGGTTAAAGTGAAACATCGAGTCCACTATCTTGCTTCTCTTACATATAAGAAGAAATTGGGCATTAAGAAAATAGATTATACCCAAAAGTTGGGGTAGGGGTAAAGATATCCTGGCCAGTTTAGCTTTACCCCCGCCTTTTCACTCAGCACCACCACCCATTTCACAACTGACAGGGATAATGCAAGATTATGAAAGATTGTCATAAGCAACATTTTGAATAAGAAAATATACAAAAAGAAGTTATTAAATAATCATTTGCCTCTATAATATAAAAATTATTCTTGCAAGCTGTATGGTTTAATTATGCTTGTTTTGGTTATTTGCTTCACTTACATATAAGAAGAAATTGGGCATTAAGAAAATAGTTTATACCCAAAAGCTGGGGTGGGGGTAAAGATATCCTGGCCAGTTTAGCTTTACCCCCGGTGGTAAAGATATCCCAGCCAGGATATTTTTACCCACACCTTTCCACTCACCACCACCATCCATTTCACAACTGACAGGGATAATGCAAGATTATGAAAGATTGTCATAAGCATCATTTTAATAAGAAAATATACAAAAAGAAGTTATTAATTAATCATTTGCCTCTATAATATGTCATATTTCTTACTAAGGGTAGTTCTATTAGTCCGAGTCATGATTGAAACGAAAAATGTTAAAGTGAAACATTGAGTCCACTCACCACCACCACCCATTTCACGACTGACAGGGATAATGCAAGATTATGAAAGATTGTCATACGCAACATTTTTAATAAGAAAATATACAAAAAAAGAAGTAACTTTATTTAATGACTTTGCATAAGGCATGCTACTCAAATAGGTAGGCAAGGAGATCCATTATTTTCATTTCCATACCAAGCTGGTATGCAAGGACGCAATGGTCTGTGGTTTGTTGTTACTAGTAAAAATAGTTCTGTTGATAAATCCATGGCCAGATTAAGCCTTAGATATACTCTGTCTTTATGAACGCTGGATTATTATCCTAATAAAAAAGTTACAATAATTATTGGTTAGTATTTCCAAAAATCGAAATGTCACTGATATTGAGTTTCTGTTGCAAAAGATATCATTGATGGATGAGGCGAAGAATATTTGGTGTAAACAAAGCTGTCCCATTACCTAGAGAAATTTTGCTATTAGACAGGGAGAGGAACAGTTTCCTTCCTTATAGTACACATGCATAAATATGTCTCTTTTCTGCATTGGTATTGTAATTGTTGACGTTTCTTTAGTGTCTTATTTTTTCTATTTACTTTGTCAATATAGTGGTTAATTTATCAGAAGCGAGGTTTTAGTATTTGTTTCTGGTTGTAAAACTTTCAACCACTTCTTGAATATTTCTGCTGAATGCGAGCTCACTATTTTTTTAAGCACTGTTCTAGCTTGCTTTTTGTTCATTAATAATTACCAGTACATTTCTGTGCAATGTATGTCTCAGCTTAGAAAGAGCATTGCAGTGTTTGGACAGAAAAAAACATCACAATGTATTTACTGAAAATAATTTAAAATCCTATAAGTAATGCGATAACTACTCACAGATTGAATAATTATTATCAACAGTTTAAATGCTTCTTGATATCTTACATAATGTGCTTTGTAATTACTGCAACAACTGCTGAGATAGGTAAATGAAGTGAAAGACCTATACAAATTATATAGACAACACAATCATGATCACATAAGTTTTGTAACACTGACAAATGTACAAACATGTGAATTCTAAAAGCAAATTCAAATGGCTTTGGAATACAGCTTCAGGAAGCCGTTTGATTTCGTTCATTGGGGCTATACAAAATAGATAGATTGGGTAGTGGCTAAGCAGATACAAATTCTGAAAACTTAATGTCCAGGAAAAGTAATCTCAAGTGTTATTGAATTTCCCTAGAGTAAACCTTTCTTTTTAAATGGACGGTTAGGGTTAAATAAACAAACAACAGTTTGACTTGAGAGGCATTTATCTCGAGTCAGATAACAAATCTCACAAAATCTGAAGCAACATCTAAAGTGACTGGTATGTTGTTGATTTGAATGTTAAATCTAAACATCACCTTAGCACCATTACCAAATTAGACAAGAAAGACAGAAAGAAAACTGTGCACATGATTACATGGGTGTGTTTGATGACGTTTGTCATCAAAACCTTTGCGGTATAGTTCTGTAGACAAAATAGTTTGTTCCATAGGGGGCAAATTTACTGAAATGGATGTTCTGAAATAATACTTATTGTTATGCTATGAACTACTTACACAAACCATAATATACTATAGCCATCCAATTTGAAAGCAATTGTAAAGTATTATTAAACAGCAAGACCAAAACATGATAATCATATAATTTCACATTTTGCTGAATCAGGACTATCAGTATTCAGTCTGTTAAAACACAAGGTTACACCGGTCCTCAATTTCCATTAAAATTCATCAACATGTTCCTAAGATATGTGGTAGTTTTTATGCTAAAATGGTGTCTTGACAAAAATTTGAACATGGTAAAAATGCATATACAATTTTAATTAATACAAAAATAGGAGCTGAAATATGGGGACACCATCAAAGAAAACTGAATGCCCAGCCACTATAACTAGACATATGAGGTCATTCATAGTATCAACTAACTCACCAATTAGGCCCCTGCCCATAGGGGCTTGAAGAAATATATGGGCTGCATGATGCTTCCACCCAGAGCTGAATCCAGCCCACACACTAGTACTGGTAAACCGCTTAGCGGATCTAAGCCTGTCCAGGAAACGCGGTGCGAGGTGGACTGTCTTTGCTAATAAACCATATTTGTTTCATTGGGCGACAGGGCTTGAGATGTTATTTCATCTCAGTGTCGGGTATAAGTCCCACAAAATTGGAAGCAACGTCTCCAAAATGACCTTTACTGTGTTGACGGGGACGTTAAACCTCAAATCAACCAACCAACCCCAATTATGGCTTTATTTCATAAACCATAGCAGCATTAGATATATGAAACTCTAAATACTGTAGACAAGTTTATATGAGAGTACTCTCTGTTGTGATAAAGACTTCATAAAATATGTAATAACTTTACCACGGAAATAAAATTTAAAAGTGATTGCATTGTAATTATAATGGTTATACCCAAGGCAATTATTGTGCATAATTTCATCAAAATCCAAGCGTGGGCAGAAACCAATGCAAATTTCCTATACCATGAAAGACCCCCTTTTCCCATTTTAAGTCTATGGGAGCTATATGTTGCCATGGCAACCATAATTCCAATCAGATTAGCCAAACCTTATTCAGCCTTTCCCCCTACCTGATGATGCCTCTTATGAAATTGAAATTGTTTACGGATGCACACAAAGATGCACGCATGCACCACGGACAAAATGTGATCACAAAAGCTCATCTGGTCACTATGTTACAGGTGAGCTAAAAACAAAAATTTTCAATCCCCCAGCCCAAGGATGTTACAGATGAAACTTGAGCTCAATGGGCCCAGTGGCTTCTGAGGAGATGTCATTTGAAAGTGAACGGCTGACGGAGACGGACGATGACAATGGACAACTCCTATCCTATAAGCTCCCCTAGAGCCTTTGGCTCCAGTGAGCAAAAAAGAAAATATAAGTATAGTTGATCATACTGCCTAACTATTGAAGATCTGGATGAGCTTTCTCACTTCTCCTCCTTGTCCCTCACTTCACCCTGCCAGGGCTGGAAGGAAGTAGGGAGAAGTGAAAAGCCACTTCTCCATACTTCCTGGACAATGCTATTTTGTTTATTTATTATTTTGTTTTTCGCTACTGCATGTAATATGGATGACCCTGCAGAATTTGCTTACTAGGAGCAAATTCTTTCCTTTAAGAGAGATCCGCATTATATAATGAAGACAAATACAGAGACAATTTGAAGGCTCAAAAATCAACGGCTTTTTCAATAGCTACTGATATGACATAGTTAGGTATCAATTTAGGAAGGTATTTCATTATAAAGAGGTAGGATGTGTGTACTCATCAGAATCATCTTGTTGAGTCAATTCTACTGAGTACATATAGCACACCTTTTATTTTATAGGCACATTATGCCCTCCGATATGGCCGTATGAATAACACTTAGTGGCTGAACTACCCGTCTCAAATTAGCCCCCGCTCATAGGGGCTTGAAGAAATATATGGGCTGCATGATGCTTCCACGCAGAGCTGAATCCGGCCCGAACACTAGTACTGGTAAACCGCTTAGTGGATCTAAGCCTGTCCAGGAACTGCGGTGCGAGGCGGTCCATGCTAATAAACCCTATTGGTTTCATTGGGCGACAGGGCTTGAGATGTCATTTCATTTCAATGTCGGGTAAAAGTCCCACAAAATTGGAAGCAACGTCTCCAAAATGACCTTCACAGTGTTGACGGGGACGTTAAACCTCAAATCAAACAAAACAAACAAAAACCCGTCTCAAACAAATTTTCAAGGTCCCAAAGGTGTTGAAGCATCAAAGTTTCACTGACTATATTTAAAGAGTTTCTTCAACTGAAGGTGTATCCATTCCCCTTAAATTTTAAGAAACGTACCTGAGACCATGTCCATAGTCCCAGAAATAATACTTAGTATTCATTCTTCTGTAATCTAGAATAGTGTTCTCTCCTCGTCGTATAATTTTGTCCCATACAACTACCTGATTAATCTTCTGTAAAAAGAAAAGAAAGTCAAAACTATATGGAGCCAAAAACATGAGAGAAGTGATCTTAGCATTATCCAATTTCCTTTTTTCAAATGCACTTGTGCCACCAACTAACACAGCTGGACATGAAACTAACAAGGCAGCACAAGTAAAATTAGCCTCACCAAGGTGTTTCAAATGTTTTAACAAGAAGCTATAGAATAGCCTGATCTCAGCGCTCAACAGCTTACCACACAAAAGCTAACTAAATGTTTATGTAAACTGTTACAATACCATTTTGTTTGCTTTTTAATTTTTTCGACAACGCATGTTATATGGTATGCAGCCATCATTTGCATATGTAATCCACTAGTGGATTATCGAAAATAATGCAATGGCTTTATACCAATCATGCACTGTAAGTTACATGTATGTGATGAAAAGTACTTATATATGTACATAATTAACAAAGAGGCCCTGATCAAACTTCACAATGTAGCATCTGATAAAGAACTGCACTGTTTGCCAGCTTCTTGTTTAATGATTTCAATTGGTCTTGATTGCTCCCCTGAGCCCTGTGTATTATTTGGTCCCTTTTTCCCTCATCTGAGTATCTATTATCTTTGGTACTGATAAACAGATGAAGGCAAGGCTCGAGAAAATGTCCGTTTTGCCGGTTCCAAACCGATTTTGGCACCCTGAACTGATTTTGACTTCAGAAGAAGATTAAAAAATAGCCATCGGAAGAGATGGCAAATCCCCCGACCAAAAGCCAATATGGTCTTCAGAAGATTGTTCACCAACAGAAAGTGTACCCGAATTAAACTAGCAATATATCACAAAAGTACTGCAGTTATGGTCATCACAAGATTATACTTCAGGAGAGATAACTAAACAAGAGGGCCATGATGGCCCTGGATCGCTCACCTGATCCATAGAGTAACAAGTGGACCCCGGAGAGGGCCATTATTGACCCCAGGGTTATAATGTGCATAATGTTGAGGGAGGTCTAAAAAGGTGAAGCTTCATACCAAATATCAACAAAGGCTATAACTGTCCACTAGATGAAGCTCCATACCAAATATCAAAGACATGGGCCTTGCAGTTTCAGAGAAGAAGATTTTTAAAGATTTCCCTATATAAGTCTATGCAAAACCAAAGGGTCTCGGGGCGGGGGCATGGGCATTTTTGGCCCAAGGGCTATAATTTGAACAATCTTGATAGAGGTCCACTAGATGAAATTTCACACCAAATATTAAATACCTAGGCCTTGTTGTTTCCCAGAATAAATGTTTTAAAGATTTTCCCTATATAAGTCTATGTAAAACCAAAGGGCCCCGAGGCAGGGGCATTTTTTACCTCAGAGCTATAATTTGAACAATCTTGGTAGAGGTCCACTAGCTGAAGACCTGGGCCCTGCAGTTTCAGAGAAGAAGATTTTTAAAGATTCTCCCTACATAAGCCTATGTAAAACCAAAGGGCCACGTGGTGGGGGCATTTTTGGTCTCAGGGCTATAATTTGAACAATCTTGGTAGAGGTCCACTAGCTGAAGCTTCATAACAAATATCAAAGACCTAAGCCTTGTGGTTTCAGAGAAGATTTTTACAGATTTTCGCTATATTAGTCTGTGTAAAACTAAAGGGGCCTGGAGGGGCATTTTTGGCCCCAGGGCTATAATCTGAACAATGTTGGTAGAGGTCCACTAGCTGAAGCTTCATAACAAATATCAAAGACCTAAGCCTTGTGGTTTCAGAGAAGAAGATTTTTAAAGATTTTCCCTATATAAGTCTATGTAAAACCAAAGGGCCCAATGGCGGGGGCCTTTTTTGTCTCAGGGCTATAATTTGAACAATCTTGGTAGAGGTCCACTAGCTGAAGCTTCATAACAAATGTCAGGGACCTAAGCCTTGTGGTTTCCGAGAAGAAGATTTTTAAAGATTTTTCATATATAAGACCATGTGAAACAAAAGGGCCCTGGGGCGGGACAATTTTTGGCCCCAGCACTATTATTTGAATAATTTTGGTAGGGGTCCATTAGATGAAGCTTCATACCAAATATCAAAGACCTGGTCCTTGCCGTTTCAGAGAAGATTTTCCCTATATAAGCTTATATAAGCCTATGTAAAACCAAAGGGCCCCTGAGCGGGGGCATTTTTGGCCCCAGGGCTATAATTTGAACAATCTTGATACAAGTCTGCTAGATGAAGCTTCACACCAAATATCAAAGATCTGAGCCTTGCGGTTTCAGAGAAGAAGATTTTTAAGGATTTTCCCTGTATAAGCCTATGTAAAACCAAAGGCCCTTGCCCAGGGGCATTTTCGGTCCCAGGGCTATAATTTGAACAATCTTGGTAGAGGTCCACTAGGTGAAGCTTCACACCAAATATCAAAGACCTCAGCCTTGCGGTTTCAGAGTAGAAGATTTTAAAGATTTTCCCTATATAAGCCTATGTAAAACGCAAGGCCCCCCGGGCGGGGGCATTTTTGGCCCTAGGGCTATAATTTGAACAATCTTGGTAGAGATCCACTAGGTGAAGCTTCACACCAAATATCAAAGACCTGGGCCTTGTGGTTTCAGAGAAGAAGATTTTTAAAGCTTTTACCTATATAAGCCCATGTAAAATCAAAAGGCCCCCGGGGCGGGGGCATTTCCGGCCCAAGGATCATAATTTGAACAATCTTGGTAGAGGTCCACTAGATGAAGCTTTATACCAAATATCGAAGACCTGGGCCTTTCCGTTTCAGAGAAGAAGATTTTTAAAGATTTTCACTGTATAAGCCTATGTAAAACCAAAGGCCCCCGGGGCGGGGGCATTTTTGGCCCTGGGGCTATAATTTGAACAATCTTGGTAGAGGTCTACTAGGTGAAGCTTCACACCAAATACAAAGACCTAAGCCTTGCGGTTTCAGAGAAGAAGATTTTTAAATACTTTCCCTATATAAGCCTATGTAAACCCAAAGGCCCCCGGGGCGGGGGCATTTCTGGCCCATAGGCCATAATTTGAACAATCTTTGTAGAGGTCCACTAGATGAAGCTTCAAACCAAATATCAAAGACCCGGGCCTTTCAGTTTCAGAGAAGAAGATTTTTACTGATTTTCCCAGTGTAAGCCTATGTAAAACCAAAGGCCCCCGGGGCGGGGGCATTTTTGGCCCTAGGGCTATAATTTTAACAATCTTGGTAGAGGTCCACTAGGTGAAGCTTCACACCAAATATCAAAGAACTGGGCCTTGTGGTTTCAGAGAAGAAGATTTTTAAAGATTTTCCCTATATAAGCCTATGTAAACACAAAGGCCCCAGGGGCGGGGGCATTTCTGGCCCAAGGGCCATAATTTGAACAATCTTGGTAGAGGTCCACTAGATGAAGCTTCATACCAAATATCGAAGACCTGGGCCTTTTGGTTTCAGAGAAGAAGATTTTTAAAGTTTTCATTTCAAAAATCTATTTTTAGCTCCTGTGACCCAGATGTGCATAATGGACCGGAACCATTTGAACAACTTTTAAAGGGGACCACCTAAGGATCATTCCTGTGAAGTTTGGTCAAAATCCGATCAGTGGTTTAGGAGGAGATGTCATTTGAAGAAAAAGTTTACGCACACACGCACGCACACATGACGGACGACGGACAAAAAGTGATCCCAAAAGCTCACCTCGTCACTACGTGACAGGTGAGCTAAAAACCAGGGTACTCAGAACTGTGGTTCTTGCGCATGACATGCCTGCTTAGGCTCATGCATTTCTGTACAAAGTACCATCATTATGTCTCAAAGGGTGTTGGAGATCACAAGCTGGTCATACTGATATATTGGAAGGGTAGATAACACAAATATTTATCATAGCACCCCGAATTGTGTTCTTATGCATGAAGCGCCGTCCAAACCTTGTATACAATTGTGCCAAGTACCATCAATATATCTCAAAGGGTATTGGAGTTATGGCCACCAAAAGGTTATATTGTCAAGGGAGATAATTAAAAAACCAGGGCACCCACAGTTGTGGTTCTTGCATGTGACACACCTGCTTAACCTCATGTACAACTGTACCAAGTACCAACAATATATCTCAAAGAGTATTGGAAATGTGGCAATCACAAGGTAGTGATTCTATATTATTGGAAGGGGAGATAACTCAAAAACAATGGCACCCAGAGTTGTGGTTCTTGAACATGACACACCGTCTCAGCATTGTAAACAACTGCGCCAGGTTGATCAATATATCTTAAAGGGTATTGGAGTTGTGGCCATCACAAGGTACTCACTCTATTTTATTGGAAGGGGAGATAACTCAAAAACCATGGCAGCCAGAGTTGTGGTTCTTGTGCATGACACACCATCCTGGCCTTGTGAACAACTGTCCCAGGTATCATCAATATATCTTAAAGGGTATTGGAGTTATGGCCATAACAAGGTAGTCACTCTATTTTAATGGAAGGGGAGATAACTCAAAAACCATGGCAGCCAGAGTTGTGGTTCTTGTGCATGACACACCATCTCGGCCTTGTGAACAACTGTGCCAGGTATCATCAATATATCTTGAAGGGTATTGGAGTTATGGCCATCACAAGGTAGTCACTCTATTTTATTGGAAGGGGAGTTAACTCAAAAACCATGGTAGCCAGAGTTGTGGTTCTTGTGCA
Organism: Lucinisca nassula; assembly: GCA_963580285.1. NCBI lineage: Eukaryota > Metazoa > Mollusca > Bivalvia > Lucinida > Lucinidae > Lucinisca > Lucinisca nassula. Next base: position 59,119,985 of record OY757015.1, on the reverse strand, counting down.
TGACACGCTGTCTCAGCCTTGTGAACAACTGTGCCAGGTCCCATCAATATATCTCAAAGGGTATTGGAGGCATCCAGAGTTCTGGTTCTTGCGCATGACACGCCGTCTCAGCCTTGTGAACAATTGTGCCAAAAACTATCAATGAATCTCAAAGGGTTTAGGAGTTATGGCCATCACAAGGTTGCGTCTACGGACGGACAGACGGACGGACGCCAGGCTGATCGCTATATCCCCCGAACCTATTCGGTTGGGGGATAACCCGAACCTATTCGGTCGGGGGATAAAAATGGGTCCATAATTCAAAAACATTTTAAAACAAGAGGCCCATGAGCCACTAGGCTCACCAGAGGTAATGTGGTTTATACCATATACAGGCAAGGTGCCCATCTTGGTCATGTGACAACAATACCACGAATAATGTTTAATTGCCTCACCCCCATAGAGGCTTTTCATGTAATTTGGTTTCAATCAGCACAGCTATTTACTGGAGAAGAAGGTAAAAATACTGAATCTGAGCCATCCAAGACAAAGGTCATTGACCTTGACCTTTGGAATTGATAAACTTCCATTCAGCTAACTGCGAATATCATTTTTTATGTCACAGCCTTCCAGGCAATCAGCAATATCCACTACTTTGCCATTTTTTCATACAAATGTCTAAGTGACCAAACTGGACCTTGACACAAAAGAGGTCAAGGTCAACCAAAGGTCATCATTTGAACAAACTTGGTACAGCCAGAGTCTCTGATACTGCATACCCAGTTTCAAGATCATCGGCCATTCGGTTCTTGAGAAGAAGATTTTAAAAGGTTTTTACCATATGTGGGCATGGAGGCCCATATTGGTCATGTGACCCAGTCCTCACGAACAAACTTTCGTTCCCTCATTCGATAGAGGCTCCACATGTAATTTGGTTTCAATTGCCCAAGTAGTTTAAATGAAGAAGATAAAAATACTGAATCTGAGGCGTCCTGGACAAAGGTCGGTAAATGACCTTGACATTTGGAACTGATAAACTACCATTCAGCTGATTGTAAATACCGTTTCTGATGCCACCAGCTAATATACAATCAGAAAAATCCACTGTTTGGCCATTTTTCCATAATAATGTCTGTGACCAAATTTGACCTTGACATAAAACAGGTCAAGGCCAACCAAAGGTCATCATTTGAATAAACTTGGTAGGTATTTTGTAACTCTTCATATTAAATATTTATCCTATCTGTAATTCTCCCTATTTAGATATTTTCCATCAAAGCTTTCTTGGGAGCTAGAGTACCTTAAACCTTGAACTTTGATATGTATGCTGGGTGTGGTATGTTGCATCCAGGGAATAAATAAGGTTGAAGGGGCTACGTTTGTGGTATTAATGAGGAAGGCTGGCTAATTGGAGCTGAAAAGATAACCGATTATCAGTCATGTCATCGCGATCGATGGTCGATTAGTGATCGCTAGGGTTTTTGTCATAATTTTACCTGTTTGGTTTTCTGTCTGAGCATGACTCTTACCAAAGATGGCACTCTACCATATGTATATTTCAACGGACAGGCCTGAGCAAACAGTGTGGACCCAGATGAGATGCCACATACTGCGGCGTCTCATCAGGAACCACACTGTTTGCCACTCAATAAGCTATTTTAGGCATAACTTTAGGTAGTAAACTGTATCTGTCAAGAAATCGAGTACAAGCAAATACGGAATGGTAGTCGTTCTTGTGGAATTTATCAATCGATTAATCGATTATATGATTAATCGTGTCAGCCTTATTAATGAGCTAAAGCACACTTTATGTGCATCTCTATTCTGTATGTTAATGTAAAAAGCAAAATATGGATTATATTAGTATTGGGTGGGGGGAGGGGGCGTCTTTATTAAAAGAATTGAATGTAAGAAGTTTAAAAGCACAATTAAATATAGTTAGAAAATATTAATCCAAAACATTGAAGTTGTGTATCAAGTACATACAATATTTTGTGATTTTAAGAAGCAAGTAATGTACCAACAGTTAGCATTTAGCCGGAAAATGAGTTTTTTTATCTCCAGATTTAAGTGTACAATAAAGGTAGGTTTTCTTTATAATAGGATTGAGAAAATAACATTTATATATTCATACTGCAGTGAATATTATAACAATAGAATATATCTTGGAAAGCATATGTGTTCACACTTCTCGTCTCATCTTTGTTATCATATGCATGAAGGAGAATATGGATGACTTGATCACAATTTTCTCACAAAACTGTCGTGGCGGCCTGTCTGTGGCATCTAAAAGGCGTGACCTTTTTCAATACGTTAGGGCCAAAAATACAATATTGTCTGTCTTCAGGATGTTCACATTAATGAATCAAAGCGCCAAAGGCACTGAAATGACAGATTCTATGAGAAAATCAAAACACTGTGAAAACTTACAGGCAACCTTTCTAAAAGATCTTAAAATTTAGAAAAGTAGTTCTGCCAATTTCATTGTATGATATGTTTGCAGATGTCTATACACCGGTGGTATCGTGAAATGCCATTCGATGTTTCATTTTGGAAAGAAACTATTTACGTTTTCAAAACCAAACATTAAAATTCAAGTTTTAACAATGCTACTGTCAATTAGTAACATTTTTGTCTGGTCGGCTGTGGATACCTCCCCTCAAAAGATACTCTATTTTTCACAAAGAGATCGGAGGAGAAAGGCTGGTCAGTCCAGCACATGAATTCCATTGGCTTGAAGACATTTTTGAGTAAGAACAGCACTATAAACCTGCTGCATTAGATATCCCGGATTCTGAGCGTAAACAAATAAATGGAACCACGTGAGGTCGACACACTTGATTGATGTAACGTCTCGCTGTTCAGTTAACGTCTCAGCCATGATCTCGAATGTTCTTAATGTCGCTAGCTACATACAATAGCTCGACATACCATTTCGCTTATTCCATCCGATATGTCATGCTCTATTACGCACGCGTCGCCTCGGCAAACCTTACACCTATATGTCGAAACATCCCGAAACGACAATCGGCGTGATTCACGCTGAAGTGCGATGTGTCACTGAAACGCATATCACGCGGGTCGCTTAGACGCCAATATACATGTACGTATTTCATGCACCAGCGTAAGTGTTCCGTATTGTGTCGACGTCTTAATTTTGGTCATGACAGGGACGTCTAGCCCTCAAAAGTGCATCGCATAAGGGCGACGAACAGTGTCGGTGCTTATTAGTCGGTAGTTGAAACCCTTCGTTTATCTGCAGGTACAGTGAAGCAGATGCCGGCGGAAATCTGCTTCGCATATGCGTCTGTCGTATGAATCGATCTTGACGTACTGACGTCGGTCTTCCGCTACGTCGACGTCCACTAGCGCCTCCTGTTGATAGTAAGATGTCGCTCCAACAGACAAATAGATCACATACATGTGGCACCCAAAATCAGAGTCAACGCCATCCGCTTTCCGACCAGCTTCTAACTGTCCATTAGAAGCCTCCGTGCTGTAATGGTTATGCTACTCGCCTTGTAAACCAGGGATCGCAGGATCGATCCCGGACATCTCCAGACTTTCGGATGTGTCTTTAAACCGAGGTATCGTCTTCGTATGACCTTAGCTGTTGGTGGGACGTAAAACTCAAACACTCACTCACTCACTCTAACTGTCCAGGGTTTAATGAAAAATGTTGCAATACGTTCTCACTTGATGTTTTTTGAGAACAAAATACAATTTCTTCTTTTCTAGGCACGACCTTACATCACACATCAAACGTTTGATCCTGAACATGTGGTTTCTATCAGTGCTGGTGTGAAGGTGGTACACAGGATCGTTTGCCCCCGCCCATCGGGGCTTAAAGCAATAGATGGGCTGCATGATGCTTCCAAGCAGAGCTGAAACCGACCCGCACACGAGTACTGGTAATCTGCTTATAGGATCTAAGCCTGCCCAGGCAAGAGGTGCGAGTCGGACCGTCCATGCATATAAACCATATTGGTTTCATTGGGCGGCAGGGCTTGAGATGTCATTTCATCTTAGTGTCGGGTAAAAGTCCCACAAAATTGGAAGCAACGTCTCCAAAATGACCTATACAGTGTTGACGGGGACGTTAAACCTCAAATCAAACAAAACAAAACACAGGATCGTGGCCGGACTGGTAACCATACGTCACGGTTGATTGATTTAACCTTTTAAGCTTAAGGGCATGGTGCCTAAGCGGGTTGTAATCATGCAATCGTTTGGTTTTAAAATCAAAGCACCGAAAGTGTTGGTGGGATGTAGGTTGGGGTAAAAGTCCTGGGCTGAGATTAAACTGTTTAATTGAACTCTGAAATTCCAAACAAATAGTGAAGATTTTGATAAGAAGCGCGTTCTGCAGCGTCCGAACTTGGTCTACACTGTTTGCCAAGCTCACCCTATGATTCCAGAATGACCCTCTTCAGTCTTACCAAACAATCAACCCAAACATAGCCGGGTCTTTTGTCAGTCTTGGGTACATGTAAGTGCTATCTGTAAAATCTGCACTTGAATAAAATGTTCGATCTGGCAAACAATGTAGACTGAGATTAAACGCTCAGAACACGGTGCTGATCTTGTTCTACATTTTTTGCATCAGCTACTAACATCCGTTAAGTTTAAACGGATCAGTCCAAGTCCTCGTTCATGACCAGCCTGCATTTAGAGACAATCGGCATGAGTGTTGTCAGTGCTTTTATTCACTGCCTTGAGCTTCTGGAGTGTACTCTTCCATCACTGAAGTTGGGCTCGTCCATTCTGCTAAATATGGCACCTAGAATTATATCACAGGACTTACACTGTTTGCATAGGTATCTGTGCCATATTCAAGGGTTGAAAGGGAAAGCCTTTCTCGCAAAGTCTGATATACACCTAGTTGTAACTGACCTAGACTTGACCTCGAATGTCGGAAAACCATTAATATTCTGGTCTGCAGCTGTCCGGCTGATCTTTAAGGATTAAATATTGACAGCACTGTTAGAAAACAGTGTAAAACCTGAGCAGACGTCTGAGCAGACGCCGCATTGATTTGGGTAAACAGTCTCGCATGATGCAGCTGATTCATATGAAATGCTGAATCTATTCTCTGAAAGGTAAGATAAAATCGTCAAGTTGTCTGCTTCAAACGTTTGTATTGCGATTATAAAATGTACAATTTTGATAACTGCGCCAAACCGGACTACATTTTTGTGCGGACTCACATTTCTTTGGCGGTCAAAGCCGGAAGAAAGTCGTAAGAAAGCCGGAACTACTTTACAACACGCAGGACAGCTAGAAATGACAGAGTGAATCTGACAGAGTAAAGGCTGAGTGGGGGTACGACATTTATTTTAGTTCTTATACAACAATGAGGGGTAATGGTACTGATTAATAATAATTTTGAACAAAAGGTGAAACGAGTTAAATCTGATAAAAATAGTAATTATTTAATTTTAGATATGGTTATTCAAGATAAAGAAATTACTTTAGTAAACCTATACGGGCCAAATGAAGACAACCCTCAGTTTTATGAAAACATATTAAACAAGATTACAGAATTTGAAAATGAAAATATAATCGTGTGCGGGGACTGGAACTAGATTAGATGCAGAAATGGATAGTTTTAATTATGTACATATTAATAATCCTAAAGCTAGGAAAGTAGTTTTAAACTTATTAGAAGAAGATAATTTTATAGATGTTTGGCGGGTAATGAATGAAAACATTAGGAAATATACATGGTGTAGATTAAACCCTTCAAAAAAACAAGAGGGCCATGATGGCCCTGGATCGCTCACCTGATCCATAGTGTAACAAGTGGGCCCCAGGGAGGGCCATTATTGGCCGAAGGGCTTTAATGTGCATAATGTTAAGGGAGGTCTTAAGGGTGAACCTTCATACCAAAAAAAAAACAAAGGCTATAATTTGAACAATCTTGGAAAAGGTCCACTAGATGACGCTACACACCAAATATCAAAGACCTGGGCCTTGCTGTTTCAGAGAAGAAGATTTTTATAAAGATATTCCCTACATAAGCCTATGCACCAGGCTATATAAGTCTATGTAAAACCAAAGGGCCCCAGGTTGGGGGGCATTTGTGGCCCCAGGGCTATAATTTTAACAATCTTGGTAGAGGTCCACTAGATGAAGCTCCATACCAAATATCAAAGACCTGGGCCTTGCAGTTTTAGAGAAGAAGATTTTTAAAAATTTCCCTTTATAAGTCTATGTAAAACCAAAGGGTCTCTGGACGGCGACATTTTTGGCCCCAGGGCTATAATTTGAACAATCTTGGTAGAGGTCCACTAGATGACGCTTCATACCAAATATCAAAGACCTGGGCCTTCTGGTTTCAGACGAGAAGATTTTTGAAGGTTTTCCCTATAAAAGCCTATGTAAAACCAGTGGGCCCGGGCGTGGAGGGCATTTTTTGGCCCCAGGGCTATAATTTGAACAATCTTGGTAATGGTCCACTTGACGAAGCTACTTACCAAATATCAAAGACCTGGGCCTTCTGGTTTCAGACAAGAAGATTTTTAAAGGTTTTCCCAATATAAGCCTATGTAAAACCAGTGGGCCTCGGGGCGGGACGATTTTGGCCCCAGGGCTATAATTTGAACAATCTTGGTATAGGTCCACTAGATGAAGCTTCATACCAAATATCAAAGACCTGGGCCTTCTGGTTTCAGACAAGAAGATTTTTAAAGGTTTTCCCTATATAAGCCTATGTAAAACCATTGGGCCCCGGGGCGGGGCCGCTTTTGGCCCCAGGGCTATTAATCCATCCACTGGTTAAGCAGGAGAAGCTCTGGTGGCCATTTTGTTCGCCCGAGCTGAACAGTATGAGCAATTTTGGTACAGGGACACCAAACGAACATTCCTGTGAAATAATTTCAAAATCCATCCACTGGTTAAGGAGAAGAAATCGTTTAAAGGTTTTTCTATTTTTAGCTCTGGTGGCCATTTTGTTCACCCAAGCGGAAGGGAATGAGCAATTTTGGATGAGATTCACCAAAGGAACATTCCTGTGCAATAATTTCAAAATCCATCCACTGGTAAGGAGAAAAAGTCGTTTAAAGGTTTTTCTATTTTTAGCTCTGGTGGCGATTTTGTTCACCCGAGCGGAACAGTTTGAGCAATTTTGGTAGAGAGTCACCCAAGGAACATTCCTGTGAAATAATTTCAAAATCCATCCATTGGTTAAGGAGAAAAAGTCGTTTAAAGGTTTTTCTATTTTTAGCTCTGGTGGCGATTTTGTTCACCCGAGCGGAACAGTTTGAGCAATTTTGGTAGAGAGTCACCCAAGGAACATTCCTGTGAAATAATTTCAAAATCCATCCATTGGTTAAGGAGAAAAAGTCGTTTAAAGGTTTTTCTATTTTTAGCTCTGGTGGCCATTTTGTTCACCCGAGCGGAACAGTTGAGCAATTTTGGTAGAGAGTCACCCAAGGAACATTCCTGTGAAATAATTTCAAAATCCATCCATTGGTTTAGGAGAAAAAGTCGTTTAAAGGTTATTCTATTTTTAACTCTGGCGGCCATCTTGTTCACCCGAGCGGAACGGTTTGAGCAATTTTGGTAGAGGGTCACCCAAGGAACATTCCTGTGAAGTAATTTCAAAATCCATCCACTAGTTAAGGAGAAGAAGTCGTTTAAAGGTTTTTTCTATTTTTGGCTCTGGTGGCCATCTTGTTCACTCGAGCGGAATGGTTTGAGCAATTTTGGCAGAGGGTCACCCAAGGAAAATTCCTGTGAAGTAATTACGAAATCCATCCACTGGTTAAGGAGAAGAAATCCTTTAAAGGTTTTTCTATTTTTAGCTCTGGGGGCCATTTTGTTCACCCGAGCGGAATGGTTTGAGCAATTTTGGTAGAGGGTCACCCAAGGAACATTCCTGTGAAATAATTTCAAAATCCATCCACTTGTTAAGGAGAAAAAGTTGTTTAAAGGTTATTCTATTTTTAGCTCTGGCGGCCATTTTGTTCATCCGAGCGGAACAGTTTGAGCAATTTTAGTAGAGGGGCACCCAAGGAACATTCCTGTGCAATAATTTCAAAATCCATCCACTGGTTAAGGAGAAGAAGTCGTTTAAAGGTTTTTCTATTTTTAGCTCTGGCGGCCATTTTGTTCACCCGAGTGGAATGGTTTGAGCAATTTTAGAAGAGGGGCACCCAAGGAACATTCCTGTGCAATAATTTCAAAATCCATCCACTGGTTAAGGAGAAGAAGTCGTTTAAAGGTTTTTCTATTATTAGCTCTGGCGGCCATTTTGTTCACCCGAGCGGAAGGGTTTGAGCAATTTTGGTAGAAGGTCATCCAAGGAACATTCCTGTGAAATAAATTCAAAATCCATCCACTGGTTAAGCAGGAGAAGTTGTTTAAAGGTTTTTCTATTTTTAGCTCTGGCGGCCATCTTGTTCACCCGAGCGGAACAGTTTGAGCAATTTTGGTAGAGGATCACCCAAGGAGCATTCCTGTGAAATTAGATCAAAATCTGTCCAGCAGTTTTGGAGAAGAAGTTGTTTAAATCAAAAGTTGACGACGGACACACGGACGCACTGACGACGGACAAAGACCGATCCCAAAAGCTCGACTTGAGCACTTCGTGCTCAGGTGAGCTAAAAAACAAGCTCGATTAGACTACTTTTTAGTAAGTGAATATCTTTTTCAATACGTAATAGATTCTGATATTGTTTTTGGCTATAGATCTGATCATTCTGGCATTGTTATAAAATTAAAATTGCAAGATTATGAAAGGGGAAAAGGATATTGGAAATTTAACAATACTTTATTAAAGGATAGAAAATATATCAAAGAAGTGAAACGGACGGTTGGAGAAGTGAGGCTTACATACAAGACAAATAAAAATTTAAGGCAAAATGAAAATATTTCCGATGAAAACATAAAATTCAATATAAATGACCAGTTATTTTTAGAAACTTTATTAATGATCATAAGAGGAAACACAATAAAATATAGTTCAATAAAAAAGAGAAAAAAATTAGAAGAAGAAAATATGTTGGAAAATGAAATAAGTATTTTAGAGGAAGAAATTGGAAGCAATTTTAGTAATGTGAATTTTGAAAAAATCCAAAGTTTAACTCAAATGAAAGATAGACTGGTTGATATAAGGAAAGAAAAAATTGAAGGAGTAATGTTAAGATCTAAATGTAGGTATCAAGACTTAGGAGAAAAACCATCAAAATATTTTTTAAGTTTGGAGAGCCGGAATTTTACAAATAAAGTAATGACAAAATTAGTCGATGAAATGAAACAGAAGTAACAAATACAAAAGATATTTTAAATTGTCAGAAATGATTTTATGAAAAATTATATGATAAACAACCAACTTTTGATAAGAGATCAATTGAAGATATAGTCGGACAAACTACAATTAAATTAACAGATTTAGAAGCAGAAAAACTAGAAGGGGAAATTACATATGAGGAACTATTAACAGCACTTAAGGGCATGAAAAATGATAAAAGTCCTGGATTAGATGGCTTTACTGTTGAATTCTTTAAATTCTTTTGGTCTGATATCGGAATTTTTGTCTTAAGATCTATAAATTATGGCTATAGAGAAGGTGCTCTATCAGTTATTAAAAAACAAGGGGTTATTACATGTTTGCCTAAACCAGGTAAATCAAGGCATTATTTAAAGAATTGGCGCCCTATTTCGTTATTAAATGTTGTATATAAAATGTCATCATCGGTAATAGCTAATAGAGCTAAAACGTAGATAAACTTATAAATGATGAACAGAAAGGCTTTATTTCTGGTAGATTTATCAGAGAAAATATTAGAACTGTCTATGATATTTTATTTGAAACAAAAAATCAAAATATACCAGGCCTATTATTGTCCATTGATTTTGAAAAGGCTTTCAATACAGTATCCTGGGAATTTATTGAAAAAGTTTTAAAATATTTTATTTTTGGTTCTTCATTTATTGCTTGGATTAAACTATTTCAGGGGGGTTCAGAGTCCTGTATCATTCAAAACGGTTTTATGTCGGACTTTTTTAAATTGAAGAGAAGATGCAGACAAGGTGATCCTATTTCCCCTTATGTATTTATTTTATGTGCCGAAATTCTTGGACGAATGATACAGAAAAGTAATGAAATAAAAGGAATAGAAATTAACGAAAAAGAACTTAGACTCAGCCAATACGCAGATGATACACAAATATTTTTAGATGGTAGTGAAAAGTCATTAAGAGAAACTTTGAACATTTTAAATACTTTTTATCATATTTGTGGCTTGAAAATAAATGTGGAAAAAACGAAAGCCATTTGGATAGGTAGTTTAAGTAATTCCACAATAAAGCTCTGTAAAGATTATAAACTTGATTGGGCACAGGGACCTTTTAAGATTCTGGGACTTTCATTCACAATAGAAGTTTTTGACATATGGGATGTTAACGCTTATGATATTTTTTCTAAGGTAGAAAGTCTATGTAAACAGTGGTCGAAAAGAAAATTAACTCTTTTAGGAAGAATAACCGTCATAAAATCGTTAGCTCTAGCCAAGTTCATCCATCTTTTTTTAGCTCTGCCTAACCCCCCTGGTGAATTAGTAAAACGGTTGGAGAAATTATTCTTCAAATTCTTGTGGAACTCTGGACCAGACCGAGTTAAAAGAAGCATAGTTATTAAGAACCTAGCATCAGGGGGACTTAGAATGATAAATATTTATATTTTTATAAAAGCTTTGAAAATATCTTGGTTGCGAAGAATTATTCATAGTTCGAAAACCAGATCATGGTTTATACTAGCAAACATTGATTTAAAAAAAATATTTAGTACTGGATCTGGTTATTTTGAAACAATTGATATCCAAATAAAAATCAAAAATAAGTTCCTTTAAGAGCAATGAAAACATTCATAAGAAAGAAGATGGGCCATACTACGTAGTTTCGGCTAATAAAGCCTCATCAGTGACCCTGTAATGATCCGGCAAAGAAAGCCAGAGGAAACGTACTGCAATTTTGCGAATTTCGAATAGGCAATCGATTCAAAGACTGATTTAAATCAAAATGGGGTCCAAATAATTAACAAGAGGGCCATGATGGCCCTGGATCGCTCACCTGATCCATAGAGTAACAAATGGGCCCCGGAGAGGGTCATTATTGACCCCAGGGTTATAATGTGCAAAATGTTGAGGGAGGTCTAAAAAGGTGAAGCTTCATACCAAATATCAACAAAGGCTATAATTTGAACAATCTTGGCAAAGGTCCACTAGATGAAGCTACACACCAAATATCAAAGACCTGGGCCTTGCTGTTTTAGAGAAGATTTTTTTTAAAGATATTCCCTACATAAGCCTATGTAAAACCAAAGGGCCCCGGGGAGGGGGCATTTTTGGCCTCCGGGCTATAATTTAAACAATCTTGATAGAGGTCCACTAGATGAAGCTTCACACCAAATATCAAAGACCTGGGCCTTGCTGTTTCAGAGAAGAAGATTTTCAAAGATTATCTCTATATAAGTCTATGTAAAACCAAAGGGCCCCGGGGCAGGGGCATTTGTGGCCCGACGGCTATAATTCGAACAATCTTGGTAGAGGTCCACTAGATGAAGCTCTATACTAAATATCAAAGTCATGGGCCTTGCAGTTTCAGAGAAGAAGAATTTTAAATATTTCCCTATATAAGTCTATATAAAACCAAAGGGTCTCGGGGCGGGGGAATTTTTGGCCCCATGGCTATAATTTGAACAATCTTGGTAGAGGTCCACTAGATGAAGCTTCATATCAAATATCAAAGACCTGGGCCTTGCGGTTTCAGAGAAGAAGATTTTTACAGATTTTCCCTATATAAGCCCTTGTAAAACCAAAGGGCCCAGGGGCGGGGGCATTTTTGGCCCCAGCACTATAATTTGAACAATCTTGGTAGGGGTCCATTAGATGAAGCTTCATACCAAATATGAAAGACCTGGGCCTTGCGGTTTCAGAGAAGAAGATTTTTAAAGATTTTCCCTATATAAGCCCATGTAAAACCAAAGGGCCCCAAGGCGGGGGCATTTTTGGCCCCAGCACTATAATTTGAACAATCTTGGTAGGGGTCCACTAGATGAAGCTTCATACCAAATATGAAAGACCTGGGCCTTGCAGATTCAGAGAAGAAGATTTTTAAAGGTTTTCCCTATATAAGCCCATGTAAAACCAAAGGGCCATGGGGCGGGGGCATTTTTGGCCCCAGCACTATAATTTGAACAATCTTGGTAGGGGTCCACTAGATGAAGCTTCATACCAAATATCAAAGACCTGGGCCTTGCGGTTTCAGAGAAGAAGATTTTTAAAGATTTTCCCTATATTAGCCCATGTAAAACCAAAGGGCCCCGGGGCGGGGGCATTTTTGGCCCTAGCACTATAATTTGAACAATCTTGGTAGGGGTCCACTAGATGAAGCTTCATACCAAATATGAAAGACCTGGGCCTTGCGGTTTCAGAGAAGAAGATTTTTAAAGATTTTACCAAAATAAGCCCATGTAAAACCAAAGGGCCCCTGTGAAGTTTGGTCAAGATCTGATCAGTGGTTCAGGAGGAGATCTTGTTTGAAGAAATTGTTTAAGCCCGGATGCACACACGGACGCATACATGGACACACGCACGACGGACAAAAAGTGATCCCAAAAGCTCATCTCGTCACTACGTGACGGTGAGCTAACAAGAGGGCCATGATGGCCCTGGATCGCTCACCTGATCTATAGAGTAACAAGTGGGCCCCGGGGAGGGCCATTAATGACCCCAGGGCTATAATGTGCATAATGTTGAGGGAGGTCTAAAAAGGTGAAGCTTCATACCAAATATCAACAAAGGCTATAATTTGAAGTCTTGGCAAAGGTCCACTAGATGAAGCTACACACCAAATATCAAAGACCTGGGCCTTGCAGTTTCAGAGAAGAAGATTTTTTTAAAGATATTCCCTACATAAGCCTATGTAAAACCACATGGCCCCGGGATGGGGGTATTTTTGACCTCAGGGCTATAATTTTGACAATCTTCATAGAGGTCCACTAGATGAAACTTCACACCAAATATCAAAGACCTGGGCCATGCTGTTTCAGAGAAGAAGATTTTTAAAGATTATCTCTACAAAGTCTATGTAAAACCAAAGGGCCACGGGGCTGGGGCATTTGTGGCCCGAGGGCTATAATTTGAACAATCTTGGTAGAGGTCCACAAGATGAAGCTCCACACCAAATATCAAAGACATGGGCCTAGCAGTTTCAGAGAAGAAGAGTTTTAAAGATTTTCCCTATATAAGCCCATGTAAAACCAAAGGGCCCCGAGGTGGGGGCATTTTTAGCCCAAGCACTATAATTTGAACAATCTTGGTAGGGGCCCACTAGATGAAGCTTCATACTGAATATCAAAGACCTGGGCCTTGCGGATTCAGAGAAGAAGATTTTTAAAGGTTTTCCCTATATAAGCCCATGTAAAACCAAAGGGCCCCGGGGCGGGGGCATTTTTGGCCCTAGCACTATAATTTGAACAATCTTGGTAGGGGTCCACTAGATGAAGCTTCATACCAAATATGAAAGACCTGGGCCTTGCGGATTAAGAGAAGAAGATTTTTAAAGATTTTACCAAAATAAGCCCATGTAAAACCAAAGGGCCCCGGGGGGGGGGGGGGGGGGGGGGGGGGGGGGGTTGGGTTGGGTGGGGGGGGGGGGGGGGGCATTTTTGGCCCCAGCACTATAATTTGAACAATCTTGGTAGGGGTCCACCAGATGAAGCTACATACCAAATATCAAAGACCTGGGCCTTGCGGTTTCAGAGAAGAAGATTTTTAAAGATTTTCCCTATATAAGCCCATGTAAAACCAAAGGGCCCCAAGGCGGGGACATTTTTGGCCCCAGCACTATAATTTGAACAATCTTGGTAGGGGTCCACTAGATGAAGCTTCATACCAAATATGAAAGACCTGGGCCTTGCGGATTCAGAGAAGAAGATTTTTAAAGGTTTTCCCTATATAAGCCCATGTAAAACCAAAGGGCAATGGGGCGGGGGCATTTTTGGCCCCAGCACTATAATTTGAACAATCTTGGTAGGGGTCCACTAGATGAAGCTTCATACCAAATATCAAAGACCTGGGCCTTGCGGTTTCAGAGAAGAAGATTTTTAAAGATTTTCCCTATATAAGCCCATGTAAAACCAAAGGGCCCCAAGGCGGGGGCATTTTGGCCCCAGCACTATAATTTGAACAATCTTGGTAGGGGTCCACTAGATGAAGCTTCATACCAAATATGAAAGACCTGGGCCTTGCGGTTTCAGAGAAGAAGATTTTTAAAGACTTTACCAAAATAAGCCCATGTAAAACCAAAGGGCCCCTGTGAAGTTTGGTCAAGATCTGATCAGTGGTTCAGGAGGAGATCTTGTTTGAAGAAATTGTTTACGCCCGGATGCACACACGGACGCATACATGGACACACGCACGACGGACAAAAAGTGATCCCAAAAGCTCATCTCGTCACTACGTGACGGTGAGCTAACAAGAGGGCCATGATGGCCCTGGATCGCTCACCTGATCTATAGAGTAACAAGTGGGCCCCGGGGAGGGCCATTAATGACCCCAGGGCTATAATGTGCATAATGTTGAGGGAGGTCTAAAAAGGTGAAGCTTCATACCAAATATCAACAAAGGCTATAATTTGAAGTCTTGGCAAAGGTCCACTAGATGAAGCTACACACCAAATATCAAAGACCTGGGCCTTGCAGTTTCAGAGAAGAAGATTTTTTTAAAGATATTCCCTACATAAGCCTATGTAAAACCACATGGCCCCGGGGCGGGGGTATTTTTGACCTCAGGGCTATAATTTTGACAATCTTCATAGAGGTCCGCTAGATGAAGCTTCACACCAAATATCAAAGACCTTGGCCATGCTGTTTCAGAGAAGAAGATTTTTAAAGATTATCTCTACAAAGTCTATGTAAAACCAAAGGGCCACGGGGCTGGGGCATTTGTGGCCCGAGGGCTATAATTTGAACAATCTTGGTAGAGGTCCACAAGATGAAGCTCCACACCAAATATCAAAGACATGGGCCTAGCAGTTTCAGAGAAGAAGAGTTTTAAAGATTTTCCCTATATAAGCCCATGTAAAACCAAAGGGCCCCGAGGCGGGGGCATTTTTAGCCCAAGCACTATAATTTGAACAATCTTGGTAGGGGCCCACTAGATGAAGCTTCATACTGAATATCAAAGACCTGGGCCTTGCGGATTCAGAGAAGAAGATTTTTAAAGGTTTTCCCTATATAAGCCCATGTAAAACCAAAGGGCCCCGGGGCGGGGGCATTTTTGGCCCCAGCACTATAATTTGAACAATCTTGGTAGGGGTCCACTAGATGAAGCTTCATACCAAATATGAAAGACCTGGGCCCTGCAGTTTCAGAGAAGAAGATTTTTTAAGTTTTCGGTGAAAAAAATATATTTTTGGCTCCTGTGACCTATATGTGCAATGGACTGGAACCATTTGAACAACTTTGAAAGGGGACCACCTAAGGATCATTCCTGTGAAGTTTGGTCAAGATCTGATCAGTGGTTCAGGAGGAGATGTCGTTTGAAGAAATTGTTTACGCCCGGATGCACACACGGACGCACGCATGGACACACGCACGACGGACAAAAAGTGATCCCAAAAGCTCACCTCGTCACTACGTGACGGTGAGCTAACAAGAGGGCCATGATGGCCCTGGATCGCTCACCTGATCTATAGAGTAACAAGTGGGCACCGGAACCATTTGAACAACTTTGAAAGGGGACCACCTAAGGATCATTCCTGTGAAGTTTGGTCAAGATCCGATCAGTGGTTCAGGAGGAGATGTCGTTTGCAGAAATTGTTTACGCACGGATGCACGGACGCACGCACGGACGCACACACGACGGACAAAAAGTGATCCCAGCACTATAATTTTAACAATCTTGGTAGCGGTCCACTAGATGAAGCTTCATACCAAATATCAAAGACCTGGGCCTTGCGGTTTCAGAGAAGAAGATTTTTAAGGATTTTCCCTATATAAGCCCAAGTAAAACCAAAAGGCCCCATGGCGGAGGCATTTTTGGCCCCAGGGCTATAATTTGAACAATCTTGGTAGAGGTTTACAAGATGAAGCTTCATACAAAATAACAAAGACCTAGGCCTTGCCGTTTCAGAGAAGAAGATTTTTAAAGATTTTCCCTATATAAGCCAATGTAAAACCAAAGGGCCCCGTGGCTGGGGCATTTTTGGCCCCAGCACTATAATTTTAACAATTTTGGTAGCGGTCCACTAGATGAAGCTTCATACCAAATATCAAAGACCTGGGCCTTGTGGTTTCAGAGAAGAAGATTTTTAAGGATTTTCCCTATATAAGCCCAAGTAAAACCAAAGGGTCCCGTGGCGGGGGCATTTTTGGCCCCAGCACTATAATTTTAACAATCTTGGTTGGAGTCCACTAGATGAAGCTTCATACAAAATATCAAAGACATGGGCCTTGCAGTTTTAGAGTAGAAGATTTTCAAAGATTTTCCCTATATAAGCCAATGTAAAACCAAAGGGCCCCATGGCGGAGGCATTTTTGGCCCCAGGGCTATAATTTGAACAATCTTGGTAGAGGTTTACAAGATGAAGCTTCATACAAAATAACAAAGACCTGGGCCTTGCGGTTTCAGAGAAGAAGATTTTTAAAATATTTTCCCTATATAAGCCCATGTAAAACCAAAGGGCCCCAAGGCGGGGCCATTTTTGGCCCCAGCACTATGATTTAAACAATCTTGGTAGGGGTCCACTAGATGAAGCTTCATACCA
Organism: Lucinisca nassula; assembly: GCA_963580285.1. Taxonomy (NCBI): domain Eukaryota; kingdom Metazoa; phylum Mollusca; class Bivalvia; order Lucinida; family Lucinidae; genus Lucinisca; species Lucinisca nassula. Next base: position 59,103,233 of record OY757015.1, on the reverse strand, counting down.
AATATCAAAGACCTGGGCCTTGTGGTTTCAGAGAAGAAGATTTTTAAAGATTTTCCCTATATAAGCCCATGTAAAACCAAAGGTCCCCGGGGCGGGGGCATTTTTGGCCCCAGCACTATAATTTGAACAATCGTGGTAGGGGTCCACTAGATGAAGTTTCATACCAAATATCAAAGACCTTGGCCTTGCAGTTCCAGAGAAGAAGATTTTTAAATATTTTCCCTATAATTATAAGCCCATGTAAAACCAAAGGGCCCCAAGGCGGGGGCATTTTTGGCCCCAGCACTATGATTTAAACAATCTTGGTAGGGGTCCACTAGATGAAGCTTCATACCAAATATCAAAGACCTGGGCCTTGTGGTTTCAGAGAAGAAGTTTTTAAAGATTTTCCCTGTATAAGCCTCTTTAAAACCAAAGGGCCCCGGGGCGGGGGCATATTTGGCCCCAGCACTATAATTTGAACAATCTTGGTATGGGTCCACTAGATGAAGCTTCATACCAAATATCAAAGACCTGGGCCTTGCGGTTTCAGAGAAGAAGATTTTTAAAGATTTTCCTTATATAAACCCATGTAAAACCAAAGGGCCCCAAGGCGAGGCATTTTTGTCACCAGCACTATAATTTGAACAATCTTGGTAGGGGTCCACTAGATGAAGCATACCGAATAGCAAAGACCTGGGCCTTGCGGTTTCACAGAAGAAGATTTTTAAAGATTTTCCCTTTATAAGCCCATGTAAAACCAAAGGGCCCCGGGGTGGGGGCATTTTTGGCCCTAGCACTATAATTTGAACAACCTTGGAAGGGCTTCACTAGATGAAGCTTCATACCAAATAGCAAAGACCTGGGCCTTGCGGTATCAGATAAGAAGATCTTTAAAGATTTTCCCTATATAAGTCCATGTAAAACCAAAGGGCCCCAGGGCGGGGGGCATTTTTGGCCCAGCACTATAATTTGAACAATCTTGGTAGGGGTCCACCAGATGAAGCTTCATACCAAATATCAAAGACCTGGGCCTTTCAGTTTCAGAGAAGAAGATTTTTAAAGATTTTTTCCTTTATAAGCCAATGTAAAACCAAACAGCCCCAGGACGGGGGCATTTTTGGCCCAAGCACTATAATTTGAATATTCTTGGTAGGGGTCCACTAGATGAAGCTTCATACCAAATATCAAAGACCTAGGCCTTGCAGTTTCAGAGAAGAAGATTTTTAAAGATTTTCCCTATATAAGGCCATGTAAAACCAAAGGGCCTCAAAGCGGGGGCATTTTTGGCCCTAGCACGATAATTTGAACAATCTTGGTAGGGGTCCACTAGATGAAGCTTCATACCAAATATCAAAGACCTGGGCCTTGCGGTTTCAGAGAAGAAGATTTTTAAAGACTTTCCCTATATAAGCCCATGTAAAACCAAAGGGCCCCAGGGCGGGGGACATTTTTGGCCCCAGGGCGGGGGACATTTTTGGCCCCAGCACTATAATTTGAACAATCTTGGTAGGGGTCCACCAGATGAAGCTTCATACTAAATATCAAAGACCTGGGCCTTTCAGTTTCAGAGAAGAAGATTTTTAAAGATTTTTCCTTTATAAGCCAATGTAAAACCAAACAGCCCCGGGACGGGGGCATTTTTGGCCCAAGCACTATAATTTGAATATTCTTGGTAGGGGTCCACTAGATGAAGCTTCATACCAAATATCAAAGACCTAGGCCTTGCGGTTTCAGAGAAGAAGATTTTTAAAGATTTTCCCTATATAAGGCCATGTAAAACCAAAGGGCCTCAAAGCGGGGGCATTTTTGGCCCTAGCATGATAATTTGAACAAACTTGGTAGGGGTCCACTAGATGAAGCTTCATACCAAATATCAAAGACCTGGGCCTTGCGGTTTCAGAGAAGATTTTTAAAGATTTTCCCTATATAAGCCTATGTTAAACCAAAGGGCGCCGGGTCGGGGGCATTTTTGGCCCTAGCACTATAATTTGAACAATCTTGGTAGGGGTCCACTAGATGAAGCTTCATACCAAATATCAAAGACCTGGGCCTTGCGGTTTCAGAGAAGAAGATTTTTTAAGTTTTCGGTGAAAAAAATCTACTTTTTGCTCCTGTGACCTATACGTGCAACGGACCGGACCGGGACACATTTTGAAGGGGTCCACCTAAGGATCATTCCTGTGAAGTTTGGTCAAAATCTGATCAGTAGTTTAGGAGGAGATGTCGTTTGAAGAAATTGTTTACGCACGGATGACAGACAAAAAGTGATCCCAATATAAAACACAAGAGGGCCATGATGGCCCTGGATGGCTCACCTGATCCATAGTGTAACAAGTGGGCCCCAGAGAGGGCCATTATTGGCCCCAGGGCTTTGATGTGCATAATGTTGAGGGAGGTCTTAAAGGTGAAGCTTCATACCAAACATCAACAAAGGCTATCATTTGAACAAATCTTGGCAAAGGTCCACTAGATGAAGCTACACATCAAATATCAAAGACCTGGGCCTTGCAGTTTCAGAGAAGAAGATTTTTTTTTAAGATATTCCCTACATAAGCCCATGCAAAACCAAATGCCCCCGGGGCTATATAATCTATTTAAAACCAAAGGGCCCCGGGGTGGGGGCATTTGTGGCCCCAGGGCTATAATTTGAACAATCTTTGAAGAGGTCCACTAGATAAGGATCCATACTAAATATCAAAGGCCTTGGCCTTGCAGTTTCAGAGAAGATTTTTAAAGATTTCACTACCGTAGTTCCCTGTGTATACCACGCACTTTTTTCACCCAGAAAACGGTAAAAAAAATCCCCTGCGTGTAATACAATGGCATAGAAAAATGACATTGTTTTTCTCGAAAAGTCGGCAGGTCACGAAAACCCATTACAAATACAATGTGACACTTTGAGACCCTCATAAAGTTCGTTTGACATATTAATTCATTGAATCATTCATACCATTAAAAATGCAATCAATATTCCTATCTCAGACATCAACCTTCCATCCCTTTTTGGGACATCGGCAAACAGTGCAGTCCCAGATCAGACACCTCAGAAAGACGCCGCAGACATCTGATTTGGATTTACTCTGTTTGATGATTTATAACAGTTCAATTATGACACTATTGTTAATCCCTGTCATATAATTGCCACCCTGCGGTGCATGTCGATAAGGTGTGAAAATATGGTCAAGTTATGTCTAATTTGCGTTTATTCCCCGATCATAAAATTTAAACCGCAATCAATGTGAAAATTATTTAATTGCTCCTAAGACGAGTTGCTACGACTATTCTACTATCTCGTGAATGATTATGTTTTGGCGCCAAATAGCAGACGCTTGGCGAGAAAAGTTGAACGCTGTAAATTGTGTTAACACATCTGTATGCTGGTGTTGGTTATTGACACGGAGCTTACAGAAAGCGCTGTTTTCCACTACCGTTTTGCTATCGAGAATTTTTTTACCGTTTCCAAACATTTTTTTATGAAAGAGATACGCCCCATTAAGATAAAACAATAGACATGTTGGGTTGCTGGGGTCCGATGACGTCATTTACCGATTGCGTGCCGATTCGCCCCAGTCAATTTCGGATGCGCGGAAGTTCTATGCGCCGGATTCAAGTCTGTGGGTTGTCAAAGATCTATTTCAGCGAATCGGCCGATTCGCCCCCGTCAATTTCGGACGCTCGGAAAAAATGGGCAGGTTCGCCCCAGTAAATTTAGGATGCGCGGAAGCTCTACTATGCGACGGATTCAAGTCTGCGGCTTGTCCCAAATCTATTTCAGCGAATCGGCCGATTCGCCCCCGTCAATTTCGGACGCTCGAAAAACAAGAGGGCCCAGAGGGCCCTGAATCGCTCACCTGAGAATCAGTGTCTCTAGTACTTTCTTGGCCCAAGGGCTATACTAGGTGAAGCTTCATACCGAATATAAAAGACCTGAGCCTTGTGGTTTCAGAGATGAAGATTTTTAAATATTTTCCATATATAAGCCTATGAAAAACCAAAGGGCCCCAGGGATGGGGGCATTTTTGGCCCCAGGGCTATAATTTGAACAATCTTGGTACAGGTCCACTAGATGAAGCTTCACACCAAATATCAAAGATCTGAGCCTTGCGGTTTCAGAGAAGAAGATTTTTAAAGATTTTACCTATATAAGCCTTTGTAAACCCTGAGGCCCCCAGGGCGGGGGCATTTCCGGCCCAAGGATCATAATTTGAACAATCTTGGTAGAGGTCCACTAGATAAAGCTTTATACCAAATATCGAAGACCTGGGCCTTTTGGTTTCAGAGAAGAAGATTTTTAAAGATTTTCCCTGTATAAGCCTATGTAAAAACCAAAGGCCCCCGGGGCGGGGGCATTTTTGGCCCTGGGGCTATAATTTGAACAATCTTGGTAGAGGTCCACTACGTGAAGCTTCACACCAAATATCAAAGATCTCGGCCTTGCAGTTTCAGAGAAGAAGATTTTAAAGATTTTCCCTATATAAGCCTATGTAAAACGAAAGGCCCCCGGGTCGGGTGCATTTTTGGCCCTAGGGCTATAATTTGAACAATCTTGGTAGAGGTCCACTAGGTGAAGCTTCACACCAAATATCAAAGACCTGGGCCTTGTGGTTTCAGAGAAGAAGATCTTTAAAGATTTTACCTATATAAGCCTTTGTAAACCCTGAGGCCCCCAGGGCAGGGGCATTTCCGGCCCAAGGATCATAATTTGAACAATCTTGGTAGAGGTCCACTAGATAAAGCTTTATACCAAATATCGAAGACCTGGGCCTTTTGGTTTCAGAGAAGAAGATTTTTAAAGATTTTCCCTGTATAAGCCTATGTAAAAACCAAAGGCCCCCGGGGCGGGGGCATTTTTGGCCCTGGGGCTATAATTTGAACAATCTTGGTAGAGGTCCACTACGTGAAGCTTCACACCAAATATCAAAGACCTGAGCCTTGTGATGTCAGAGAAGCAGATTTTTATAGATTTTTGCTATATAAGCCTATGTAAAACCAAAGGCCCCCGGGGTGGGGACATTTTTGGCCCTGGGGCTATAATTTTAACAATCTTGGTAGAGGTCCACTAGATGAAGCTTCACACCAAATATCAAAGATCTCGGCCTTGCAGTTTCAGAGAAGAAGATTTTTAAAGATTTTCCCTGTATAAGCCTATGTAAAACCAAAGGCCCTTAGGGCGGGGGCATTTTTGGCCCTAGGGCTATAATTCGAACAATCTTGGTAGAGGTCCACTAGGTGAAGCTTCACACCAAATATCAAAGACCTGGGCCTTGTGGTTTCAGAGAAGAAGATTTTTAAAGATTTTACCTATATAATAAGCCTTTGTAAACCCTGAGGCCCCCAGGGCGGGGGCATTTCAGGCCCAAGGATCATAATTTGAACAATCTTGGTAGAGGTCCACTAGATAAAGCTTTATACCAAATATCGAAGACCTGGGCCTTTTGGTTTCAGAGAAGAAGATTTTTAAAGATTTTCCCTGTATAAGCCTATGTAAAAACCAAAGGCCCTCCGGACGGGGGCATTTTTGGCCCTGGGGCTATAATTTGAACAATCTTGGTAGAGGTCCACTACGTGAAGCTTCACACCAAATATCAAAGACCTGAGCCTTGTGATGTCAGAGAAGCAGATTTTTAAAGATTTTCCCTATATAAGCCTATGTAAAACCAAAGGCCCCCGGGGCGGGGATATTTTTGGCCCTAGGGCTATAATTTGAACAATCTTGGTAGAGGTCCACTAGATGAAGCTTCATACCAAATATCAGAGACCTGGGCCTTTCGGTTTCAGCGAAGAAGATTTTTAAAGATTTTCCCTGTATAAGCCTATGTAAAACCAAAGGCCCTTAGGGCGGGGGCATTTTTGGCCCTAGGGCTATAATTTGAACAATCTTGGTAGAGGTCCACTAGGTGAAGCTGCACACCAAATATCAAAGAACTGGGCCTTGTGGTTTCAGAGAAGAAGATTTTTAAAGATTTTCCCTATATAAGCCTATGTAAACACAAAGGCCCCCGGGGCGGGGGCATTTCTGGCCCAAGGGCCATAATTTGAACAATCTTGGTAGAGGTCCACTAGATGAAGCTTCATACCAAATATCGAAGACCTGGGCCTTTTGGTTTCAGAGAAGAAGATTTTTAAAGATTTTCCCTATATAAGCTTATGTAAACACAAAGGCCCCCGGGGCGGGGGCATTTCTGGCCCAAGGGCCATAATTTGAACAATCTTGGTAGAGGTCCACTAGATGAAGCTTCATACCAAATATCGAAGACCTGGGCCTTTTGGTTTCAGAGAAGAAGATTTTTAAAGTTTTCATTTCAAAAATCTATTTTTAGCTCCTGTGACCCAGATGTGCAATGGACCGAAACCATTTGAACAACTTTGAAAGGGGACCACCTAAGGATCATTCCTGTGAAGTTTGGTCAAAATCCGATCAGTGGTTTAGGAGGAGATGTCATTTGAAGAAAAAGTTTACGCACACACGCACGCACGCACGCACGCACACACGCACACACGCACGACGGACGACGGACAAAAAGTGATCCCAAAAGCTCACCTCGTCACTACGTGACAGGTGAGCTAAAAATCGGCCGGTTCGCCCCAGTCAATCTCGCGGAATCTCGCCCGACGGAAAAAAATCGTACGTGATTTTTATTTTCTTTGCGTGATTCACATAAGATTTTGCGTGAGTGGGAACTCTGATTAAATATGATAGTAAATGCATGTCAACAAAGTTTCAAATTGCACATGAAATCGGGTTCCTTGAAGTCAGGCATGAATCACCGTTTTATTAACAGTAAATGCAAAATGGGCTTCTTTAATTGAGTGAGATGTTTGACTCACGCTGAGAAGGTGTTAATTATGGGATTAGCATAGAGAACGTGTGAATAACCAGAGGTGTCAAAGTACTCAATCTACCTGTAGAAATTTCTGTCAATAACGCTATGGAGCACCTGCCTTGGAGGCATGTTGTCACAATTTTACCTTTGGAAAGAAACCTGTTTCTATCTTTCCTTGAAGAAAACTTGGAAAACGCATTGTCATCTTTCATAACAAATGAATAACCGCACCCTTAAAATGTCACCTTGTCACACACCACCGTTATGGGTAAACGGAGAACTGCCTATGCTGCAAGAGCGAAACTAACCACTATTCTATTCTATAACTACTAGGAAATATACCTATAACCAGTCAGGTTATTTTGATAGTAGCCAATCAAAATTGGTTTACTTTCATTTTCAATCAAAATGGTGTCTGAGAAAAGCATTCTGTGATACTGGGGAAAAGCATGTGCGTGTTTTAGACTGGAATAATTTTTTTTCACATATCTTGGACTCAGAATTTAGGTGCGTGTTATAGATGAGTGCGTGGTATACACAGGGAATTACGGTATATAAGTCTATGTAAAACCAAAGGGCCCCGGAGCGGGGACATTTTTGGTATCAGGGCTATAATTTGAATAATCTTGATAGAGGTCCACTAGATGCAGCTTCATACCAAATATCAAAGACCCAGGCCTTGAAGAAGATTTTTAAAGATTTTCCCTATATTTATCAATTAATCATAGAATACAATTTTATAAGACATACATACAGCCACACATTGACTACTGCTCCACAGTTTGGGGTGGAGCCTCTCAGTCAAACCTTAACAGTATTTACAGATTGCAAAAGCGGGCTGTTAAAATTATTCTAGATTATGAATACAATGATATTGCCAGTGGTATGAATGATCTTAAAATCATGACTATTTATGAACGAGTTTTCCTGAGAAAAGCAAAGTTTATGTTTAAAATTTCAAAAGCTATTACACCATCATATATTAATACAATGTTTTCTCTTAGACCTATGAATGAAACAATTCAATCTCTCAGATCAGTAAATACATCAAGCTTTCAAATCCCAAGACCACAAAAAGAAATATTTAAACAAAGTCTCATCTACTCAGGGCCTATTATTTGGAACAATTTACCAGACTGGTTAAAACAAGAGGCCCATGGGCCACTATGCTCACCAGAGCTCAGGTGGGCACGGCCCAATGGCAGCCATGTATTTTAACATGATATCATTTTAATCTACCAAATGAACCCCCATGTCCAAATGAGCACCAATGTGGACTCAGTATCTGAAACATTAGGCCTTTTATGAAGTAGAGGGGGTGGGGCATGGAGCCCTGGTTGGTATCACTAAATGCGTCTTATCATAAGGAACAAGAATATATATGGTTTAGCAGTGGGGATCTGTAGGGCCTCTTAAGTGGTGGAGGAGTTGGGGCATGCCCTGTTGATCCCAGGAAAGCCCAAGATTGTTGTCCCTAAATGTGTCTTATCATAAGGACCAAGTATATATATGGTTTAGGGGTGGGAATCTGAACGGTTTCTGAGATTTGAGGCCCTTTTATTAAGTGGAAAGGATAGGAATGGCCCCTGCGAACCCCCTAAGGCCTTACAGTAGGTGTGCAAATAATAAGGAACAAGAACATACATGATTATGGGGTGGGGATTTGAATGGTTTCTGAAATATAAAGCCTTTTATGAAGTGGAAGGGCGGGGCACATTGCCTCAGCACAAAGTGACCCACAGGTTGGTGTGATTGAACGAGTCTTATCATAAGGAACAAGTATATGGTTTAGGGGTGGGGATCTGAACTATTTCTGAGATATATGGCTTTTAATGAAGTAAAGCAATGGGGCATGGCCTGGGGACTCCCAAGCTGGTGTCACTGAATGCGTCTTATCATAAGGAAGATGAATATATATGGATTTAGGGTGGGGCTAAGAACAGTTTCTGAGACTTAAGGCCTTTTTTTTGAAGTGGAAGGGGTGGGGCAAGGCCCCGGGAGACTCCCAGGTTGGTGTCAATGAATGTGTCTTATCATTAGGAACAAGAATATATATGGTTTAGGGATAGCCATCTGTAGGGTTTCCCAGATATTGGGAGATTATGAAATGGAGGGGGTTGGGCATGGCCCCAGCACATCCCTGGGGACCCCCAGGTTGGTGTCACTGAATGCGTCTTATGAACAAGAATATATATGGTTTAGGGGTGAGGATCTGAACAGTTTCTGAAATATATGGCCTTTTGTGAAGTGAAGGGGTGGGGCAAGGCCCCGGCGCATCCCTGAGGACCCCCAGGTTGGTGTCAATAATTGTGTCTTATCATAAGGATCAAGAATATATATGGTTTAGGGGTGGGGATCTGTAAGGTTTCCAAGATATTGGGCCTTTTTGGAAATGGAGGGGGTTGGGCATGGCCCTGGCGCATCCTGGGGACTCCCAGGTTGATGTCACTGAATGGGTCTTATCATAAGGAACAAGAATATATATGGTTTAGGGGTGGGGATCTGAATGGTTTCCAAGATATTGGGCCTTTTATTAAGTGGAGGGGGTGGGGCATGGCCTCGGGGCATCCCTGAGGACCCACAGGCTGGTGTCACTGAATGCGTCTTATCAATAGGAACAAGAATATATATGGTTTAGGGGTGGGGATCTGTAAGGTTTCCAAGATATTGTGCCTTTTATGAAATGGAGGTGGTTGGGCATGGCCCCGGCGCATCCCAGGGACTCCCAGGTTGATGTCACTGAATGAGTCTTATCATAAGGAACAAGAATATATGTGGTTTAGTGGTGGGGATCTGAATGGTTTCCAAGATATTGCGCCTTTTATTAAGTGGAGGGGGTGGGGCATGGCCTCGGCGCATCCCTGAGGATCCACAGGCTGGTGTCACTGAATGCGTCTTATCAATAGGAACAAAAATATATATGGTTTAGGGGTCGCGATCTGAATGGTTTCTGTGATATATGGCCTTTTATGAAGTGGAGGGGGTGGGGCATGGCCCAGGCACAACCTGGGGGACCCTCAGGTTGGCATAAAAGCATATTGTTGAGAGGAGTTTACTCAAGAAACATTTCTATAAAAGTTTTGTCAAAATATCTGCAATGACTTGGCAGTAAATGCCATTTTTCAATTTTCCCCATTATAAGTCTATGGAAACTCTAAGTTGCCATAGCAACCAAACTAATCAGCCGATTTTCATAAACAAGAGGCCCATGGGCCACTATGCTCACCAGAGCTCAGGTGGGCACTGCCCAATGACAGCCATGTATTTTAACATGATACCATTTTAATCTACCAATTATGTCTCCCAAATGAACCCCTATATCCAAATGAGCATCCATATGGACTCAGTATCTTAAACATTAGGCCTTTTATTAAGCAGAGGGTGTAGGGTATGGACCCAATGGAGCCCTGTTCGGTATCACTAAATGCGTCTCATCATAAGGAATAAGAATATATATGGTGTAGCAGTGGGGATCTGTATACCGGAGTTATAAGGCCTCTTAAGCGGTGGAGGGGTTGGGGCATGTCCTGTTGATCCCAGGAAAGCCCAAGATTGTTGTCCCTATAAGGACCAAGAATATATATATGGTTTATGGGTGGGAATCTGAGGTTTCTGATATATGAGGCCCTTCTATGACGTGGAGAGGAGAGGAATGGCCCCTGCGACCCCCAAGTGGGTGTGCTATTGATAAGGAACAAGAACATATATGATTATGGGGTGGGGATTTGAATGGTTTTTTACTGAAATACGAGTTTATGGGTGGGGATCTGAATGATTTCTGATATATATGGCTTTTAATGAAGTAAAGCAGTGGGGCATGACCCAGGCAGACCGGATGACTCCCAAGCTAGTGTTATTTGAATGTGTCTTATCACAAAGAAGATAATTATATATGGTTTAGGGGTGGGGCTCTGAACAGTTTCTGAGATATATAGCCTTTGGTGAAGTGGTGGGGTGGGGCAAGGCCCTTGCTTGACCTGGGAGACCTCCAGGTTGACGTCAATGAATGTGTCTTATCATAAGGAACATCAATATATATGGTTAGAGGTGGGGATCTATAAGGTTTCCAAGATATTGGGTCTTTAATGAAATGAAGGGGTGGAGCACTACTCCGGCACATCCTGGGGGACCCCAAGGTTAGTGTCAATGAATGCCTCATATCATAAGAAACAAGAATATATAAGGTTTTTGGGCGGGGATCTGAATGGTTTCTGAGAGAGATGGCCTTTTGTGAAGTGGAGGGTTGCGGCAAGGCCCAGGCGCACCAGGAAGACTCCCAAATTGGTGTCAATGAATGAGTCTCTTCATAAGGAACAAGAATATACAGGGTTTAGGGGTGGGGATCTGTAAGGTTTCCAAGATATTGGGCCTTTTATGAAATGGAGGGGGTGGGGCATGATCCCCGCACAACCCGGGGAACCCCCAGGTTGGTGTCACTGAATGCGTCTTATCATAAGGAACAAGAATATATATGGTTTTGGGGTGGGGATCTAAATGGTTCCTGAGATATATGGCCTTTTGTGAAAAAAAAGGGGTGGGGCAAGGCCCAGGCGCACCCTGGGAGACCCCCAAGTTGGTGTCAGTGAATGTATATTTTCATAAGGAACAAGAATATATATGGTTTAGGGGTGGGGATCTGTAAGGTTTCCAAGATATTGGGCCTTTTATGGAATGGAGGGGGTGGGGCATGACCCGGCACGTACCGGGGGACCCCCACGTTGGTGTCACTGAATGCATCTTATCATAAGGAACAAGAATATATATGGTTTTGGGGTGTGGATCTGGATGGTTTCCGAGTTATATGACCTTTTATGAAGTGGAGGGGGCGGGGCATGGCCCCAGCTTAACCTGGGGGACCTCCATGTTGGCATTAAAGCTGAGAGACATTTACTCAAGGAACATTTCTATAAAAGTTTTGTCAGAATATCTGCAATAACTTGGCAGCAAATGCCATTTTTCAATGTTCCCCATTATAAGTCTATGGAAAATCTAAGTTGCCATAGCAACCAAACTAAAGAGCCAAATTTTATAAAAAACACAAAACCTATAAAGGCAAATATGGTGAATATTTCTAAAAACTCTCAGCCTAATAGAGCATTCGGTTTCTGAGGAGATGATTTTTGAAGTATTTTTTTCTATTTTTTTTTATTATGGTTTCCATGGCAACCAATACAAATGAGCAGTAGGCCTAAAATCATATGGCAGATAGTAAATTGCCTAAGGAACATTTCTAAGAAAGTTTAGTCAAAATATCTGCAAAGGTTTGGCAGTAAATGCCATTTTTCTATTTTCCCCATTATAAGTCTATGGAAACTAAGTTGCCATAGCAACCAAACTAATGAGCCGATTTTCATTTAAAACACAAACTTTCAATCCCCCTGCCCAAGGATGCTACAGATGAAATTTGGGCTGAATCGGCCCAGTGGCTTCAGAGGAGATGTCGTTTGAAAATGTTGACGCAGACGACGCAGACGACACAGACGACGACGACGGACAACTGCCTATTCTATAAGCTCCCCCGGGGCCTTCGGCTCTGGTGAGCTAAAAACACAAACTTTCAATCCCCCAGCCCAATGATGCTACAGATAAAATTTGGGCCCAATCGGCCCAGTGGCTTCAGAGGAGAAGATGTTTAAAAGTGTTGACGCCAGACATACTACGACGATGCCGACGGACAACTGCCTATCCTATAAGCTCCCCCGAAGCCTTCGGCTCTGGTGAGCTAAAAACCTGTCTAGAATGGGTCTAAACCAATAATTTATTTCTGATTTCTCAGAATATTCATGATGATCTCAAAGGACCAAAAGTAATATATAAACTGCACTATGGTTGATGTACGGGGAGACGTTTTACGGCCGCCACACGGCACAACACCAGCTGCAGTGAAGGCAAATAAAAATAAAAATTAGTTCCTTTAAGAGCAATGAAAACATTCATAAGAAAGCCCATTTTGGAAAGATCTTTTAATAAATTGGGCAGAGTTTTGTCACAAATTGGAGGTAAAAACACCTCAAGATATTTTAGACTCACCTTTATGGTATAATAAACAAGAGGCCCATGGGCCACAATGCTCACCAGAACTCAGGCGGACACTGCCCACTGGCAGCCATGTATGGTTTCAGGTTTTAATTTATTGATTATAAAGTCTCCCAAACAAACCCCCATTTCAAAATGAGCACCCATGTGGACTCTGTATCTGAAATATTAGGCCCTTTATGAGGAGGAAGGATGAGACATGGACCCAACAGAGCCCTGAATGGTATCACTGAATCCATCTTATCATAAGGCACATGAATATATATGGTTTAGGGGTTGGGATGTGTAGTGTTCCTGAGGTATAAGGCCTTTTAAGCTGCGAAGGGGTTGGAGCATAGCCCTGGCAGACCCCAGGAAAGCCAAGATTGTCGTCGCTGAATGTGTCTTATAATAAGGACCAAGAAAATATATTGTTTAGGGGTGGGGATATGAACAGTTTCCAAGATATGAGGCCCTCTTATGAAATGATGAGGAGAGGAATGGCCCCTGTGGACCACCAAGTTTGTGTGACTGAATGTGTCTAATCATAAGAAACAATAATATATATGATTATTAGGTTGGGATCTTAATGGTGTATGAGAAATATGGCCTTTTATGAAGTAGAGGCGTGGGCCATGGCATCAGCATGTTGCCCTAGCACATAGACGCATTGATGTGAGTGAATGAGTCTTATTATAGGGAACACAAATATACATATTTTAGGGGTGGGGATCTGAACAGTTTCTGAGATATATTGCATTTTATGAAGTGGAAGGTTGGGGCATAGCCCCAGCACACCCCCAGAGACCCCTAGGTTGGTATCACTGAATGTGTCTCATCATAAGGAACAAGAATATATATGGTTTAGGGGTGGGGGTTCTGAATGGTTTCTGAGATATTGAGCCTTTTACGAAGTGGAGGGGGTTGGGCATGGCCCGGGCACATCCCAGAGGACCCCCAGGTTGGTTTCAATGAATGGGTCTTATCATATTCAGTCACACAAACTTGGTGGTCCACAGGGGCCATTCCTCTCCTCATCATTTCATAAGAAGGCCTCATATCTTGGAAACTGTTCATATTCCCACCCCTAAACAATATATTTTCTTGGTCCTTATTATAAGACACATTCAGCGACAACAATCTTGGCTTTCCTGGGGTCTGCCAGGGCTATGCTCCAACCCCTTCGCAGCTTAAAAGGCCTTATATCAATAATATATATGATTATGAGGTTGGGATCTTAATGGTGTCTGAGATATATGGCCTTTTATGAAGTAGAGGCGTGGGCCATGGCATCAGCATGTTGCCCTAGCACATAGACACATTGATGTGAGTGAATGAAACAAAAATATATATGGTTTTGGGATGGGGATCTGAATGGTTTCCGAGACGTATCACCTTTTATGAAGTGGAGTTGTGGGGCACAGCCCCCGTGCGGCCCGGGAGACCCTTAGATTGGTATCACTGAATGCGTCTTATCATAAGTAACAAGAATTTATATGCTTTAGGGGTGGGGATCTGAATGGTTTCTGAGATATTGGGCTTTTACTAAGTGCAGGGGGTGGGGCACAGCCCTGGCACATCCTAGGGGACCCCCAGATTGGTGTCACTGAATGTGTCTTTTCATAAGAAACAAGAATATACATGGTTTTGGGGTGGAGATCTGAAGGGTTTCCGAGATATATCACCTGATATATTTTTGAAGTGGAAGGTTGGGGCATAGCCCTGGTGCGGCCTGAGAGATCCTTAGGTTGATATCACTGAATGCATCGTAACATAAGGAACAAGAATTTATATGGTTTAGGGGTGGGGATCTGAACGGTTTCTGAGATATTGGGCCTTTTATGAAGTGGAGGGGTCGGGCATAGCCCCCGTGCGGCAAGGGAGACCCTAAGGTTGGTATCACTGAATGCGTCTTATCATAAGGAACAAGAATTTAAATGGTTTAGGGGTGGGGATCTGAACGGTTTCTGAGATATTCAGCCTTTTACGAAGTGGAGGGGGTGGGGCATAAGCCCCGCCACATCCTAGGGGACCCTCAGATTGGTGTCACTGAATGCGTCTTATCATAAGAAACAAGAATATATATAGTTTAGGGGTGGGGATCTGAATGGTTTCTGAGATATATGGCATTTATGAAGTGGAAGGGTGGGGCATGGCCCAAGCGCACCCCAGAGAGACCCCAATGTTGGTATCACTGAATGTGTCTTATCATAAGGAACAAGAATATATATGGTTTAGGGGTGGGGATCTCAATGGTTTCTGAGATAAATGGCATTTTATGAAGTGGAGGGGGTGGGGCATGTCCCCGGCACATCCCGGGGGGACCCCAAGGTTGGTGTCACTTAATGCATCTTAGCATAAGGAACAAGAATATATATAGTTTAGGGGTGGGGATCTGAATGGTTTCTGAGATAAATGGCATTTTATGAAATAGAGGGGGCAGGTCATGTCCCTGGCACATCCCGGGGGACCCCCAGGTTGGTGTCACTTAATGCATCTTAGCATAAGGAACAAGAATATATATAGTTTAGGGGTGGGGATCTGAATGGTTTCTGAGATAAATGGCATTTTATGAAATACAGGGGGCAGGACATGTCCCCGGCACATCCCGGGGGACCCCCAGGTTGGTGTCACTTAATGCATCTTATCATAAGGAACAAGAATACATATGGTTTAGGGGTTGGGATCTGTAAGGTTTCTGAGATATAAGGCATTTTATGAAGTGGAGGGGGCGGGGCATGGCCCCGGCACAACCTAGGGGACCCCCAGGTTGACATAAAAGCATATGGCTGAGAGAAGTTTACTCAAGGAACATGTTTATGTAAGTTTTGTAAAAATATCTGCAATGACTTGGCAGTAAATGCCATTTTTCAGTTTTCTCCATTATAAGTCAATGGAAACTCTAAGTTGCCATAGCAACAAAACTAAAAGGCCAAATTTCATAAAAAACACAAAACCTGTAAAGGCAAATATGGTGAATATTTTCATAAAGTCTCAGCCTCCTAGAGCATATGGTTTCTGAGGAGATGATTTTTTCAGTATTTTTTGTCTATTTTTTGCATTTTGGTTTCCATGGCAACCAATAAAAATGAGCAGAAAGCTTAAAATCATACAGCAGATAGTAGATTGCCTATGGAACATTTCTATGAAAGTTTTCTCAAAATATCTGCAGAGGCTTGGCAGTAAATGCCATTTTTCAATTTTCCCCATTATAAGTCTATGGAAACTACAAGCTGCCATAGCAACCAAACTAATGAGCCGATTTTGATAAAAAACACAAACTTTCAATCCCTCAGCCCAAGGATGCTACAGATAAAATTTGGGCCCAATTGGCCCAGTGGCTTCAGAGGAGATGTCGTTTGAAAGTGTTGACGCCAGACGACGACGGACAACTGCCTATCCTATAAGCTCCCCCGGAGTCTTCGGCTCTGGTGAGCTAAAAATTAATAAACGGGCAAAACTTTTGTATTCATGATTGGTTTAAAAAGGGTTTAACTATGATTGGTGACCTTTTTGATGAGAATGGAAATATATATGATTTTGACACTTTAAAACATATTTATGGGCTGAGAGGTACGTTTTTAGATTTATACTCTCTACTAAGGAAAATTCCGGAAAATTGGAAAACGATATTAAGTAATAATAAGATTTTATGTATTACCAACCGATTTAATGTTAAATGCAATCTATTACTAAAACAAATTATTAAGGACAAAAAGGGGGGTAGACATTTTTATGATATAATGATTGATGCAGATAAGCTAGACATATAAAATAAATGGACACAACAAATAGGAAATATAAGTGATGACAAATGGAAAAAATATAATAAAGTTATAACAACATTAAAGGATGTCAAATTAAAAGATTTTCAGTATAAAATAAACAATAAAATTTTAGTCACCAAATCGTTTTTATTTAAAATAAAATAGACGATGAGTTATGTGAATACTGTAATGACAAATCAGAATCCATATATCATTTATTTGTGGAGTGTGACAAGGTTAAGCAATTCTGGAATG
Source organism: Lucinisca nassula (assembly GCA_963580285.1). Classification (NCBI taxonomy): domain Eukaryota; kingdom Metazoa; phylum Mollusca; class Bivalvia; order Lucinida; family Lucinidae; genus Lucinisca; species Lucinisca nassula. The sequence goes on along the minus strand of OY757015.1, from coordinate 59,086,390 downwards.
AACTGAAAGGATGGTTAATAGCTAATTCAAACATATTAATAGATTTAAAAGAAAGAAATATATTGTTCTCTTACCAGGATTATAACCAGATGATAAATTATATTTTCGTCTTGGCGAAATATTATATTTACAGTAACAAGTTTTTTAAAAGTGAGTTAAATATAAATAAATTTATATCTATGATGATGGAAAAATTTAAAATGGAAAAATATATAGGGTATATAAATAACAATGTAAACAAGTTTTTCTCAAAATGGTCGCCCTTATATAACTACTTCAATACACATTTACGGTAAGATCCAAGAATTGTTGTATCATTATTGCTATTTATTTTAGTTTATTCATTATTTGCTTATTTATTTATTTTAGCCAATGTTAGATGAGTATGATTGACAGTATCTTCTTAGATATAAAATATAGCAATTTGCATTTTTGGGTACAGCAGGCAGTTTTGGTGGGAAGTGATTGTCCATACATATTAGAAGATTTGAGAAGTTTCTGAACACATTTCTTCCACTATTTGTTATAAAGTATCTAAGGACTTAAAACGTATTCTGTTTTATTCTATTTTAATATGCGCTAGGAACTGCAAAAAACCTCCTAACTTTCTATCGTTCTCCTTTATATTTCATACCTCCTTTTTTATTTCTATTTTTTTTTTTTTATTCCTTTATATTCTTTCTTTTTTTTTATTATTTATTTATCCATTATTTTTTTATTTTTAGGACAATGATTCATTTTGTAGCTAAAGTGCAAATATGTTAAGGAATTTATATATAAAAAATGTATTGTGAAATGTTTTGTATATATACTCAGTCAAAAAAGTTCCTATACCTAAAATTGCTTCTGTTACTATAGCTACTACAGATAAAAACTACACAAAGTTTGTTATGTTTTGATAAGACTCATTTTCCCGTGCAAAAGCACCATTCGTTTTTGTTTCCGTAAACACATCATCGTAGACTATTGCTTTAAACACCCAAGGGGTCACTATGTCATTTTCGCAGAGAAAATCATTAAAACATGCTATGATTTAACATCAAAAAAATTCCCTGTACCCTACATTTCTAAATTTTGATACATGTGACATTTCTTTAGATACCATTTGCGTCTATTCACAAAAGATTTGGAACTTTAGTTGCAACATCTACGAGAAACAGGCTATCACATATTGTCCTCCAATTCTTAGAAGTTGTGTGCAAATGCTGCTTTCAATGGGAACTCCATAGAAAATCGCAATCGATAGTGCTACATGCTACATGAATTTTCTGTATTTTTTACCATCGTGATTAACAGCAATGGTGGACACAAAGCGTTTTTTGAAAAAATGGCAAAAATTGATTGACATGAATAAAATTACAGCAGTTCGAAAATTGCTATATTTTTAATTGCAAGGGAGATAATTTGAGAATTTCACAAATTAAAACCTCGCTTATAATGTGAGATCATGAGATATTGTAAAAGTAAAGTGTTATCCGATTTTCAGAGAATATTGTCTTCCATCTTAGACAAAAAAGAAATTTCTGCGCATGCGCAATGTCCATTTTCTACCAAAATCTTTCTAGGCACATATTGGAAGACAACTCTGGAACAGAAAGGTATGGACAAATGCAAGTTTGAGCTATCTCTAGCTAAACGTCCCATTTAAATGTCTACAGCCAAATTTAGCTCAATAGCTGCAGGATATCTAGTGAGTTTCACCCGAAACTTGTTATAGTTACTTTTTTGACTAAGTATATAAATGTACTTGAAGATAACGAAAATAAAATTATAAAAAAAACTAAAAAAAAAAACTTGGTAGGGCCAGAGTCCCTGATGCTGTATACCAAGTTTCAAGATCATCGGCCATTCTGTTCTTGAGAAGAAGATTTTTAAAGGTTTTTACCATATACGGGCATGGCGGCCATATTGGTCATGTGACCCAGTCCTCACAAACAAACTTTCGTTCCCTCGTTCCATAGAGGCTCCACATGTAATTTGGTTTCAATTGGCCAAGTAGTTAAAGTGAAGAAGATAAAACTAGAGCTGTCAGTGAAACTGACTAGGGCCCCGGCAGCGCTATCAGAAATTTGTGGACGGACAGACGGACGGACAGACAGACAGACAGAGTGATTACTATAGGGCACCCACACTTTCAGTGCGGGGCCCTAAATATTGAATCTGAGCTGTCCTGGACAAAGGTCGGTAAATGACCTAGACCTCTGCAAATACCATTTCTGATGCCACTAGCTAACATACAATCAGAAAAATCCACTGTTTTGCCGTTTTTCCATACAAATGTCTAAGTGGCCAAATTTGACCTTGACATTGGTTTTGGTTTTACGGCCCTTTCAAGATTATTTCACTCATATCGAGCCGATCGTTAATCAGAGGTGGGCGAAAACCGGAGTACCCGGAGAAAAACCACCTGACCTTCCGTTGCTGAACTTGGCGTCTCACATGTGACCCGAGCGAGGCTCGAACATTGACCTTCACATAAAACAGGTCAAGGTCAACCAAAGGTCATTTGAACAAACTTCATAGGGCCTGAGTCCCCGATGCTGCATACCAAGTTTCAAGATCATCGCCTATTCGGTTCTTGAGTAGAAGATTGTTAAAGGTTTTTACCATATATTGGCATGGCGGCCACATTGGTCATGTGACCCAGTCCTCCCGAACAAACTTTCTTTCCCCCTTCCCATAGAGGCTCCACATGTAATTTGGTTTCAATTGGCCAAGTAGTTTCAGAGGAGATGATGTTTGAAAATGTTGACGATGCAGACGCAGATGACAACGACGACGGACCAATGCCTTCGGCTCTGATGCAGGAAATACGCTAGTATAATTTTTTAAGCTCCGGGCACTGTGGTTTCAGAGAAGAAGATTTTTCAAGATTTTTTCTATATGAGTCTACAGGAGCTAAGGAGCCCCGGGGCATGGTTTCGGAGAAGAAGATTGTTTAAATTTTTTCAGTGAAATAATCTATTTGGCTCCTGTGACCTAGCTGTGCAATGGACTGGAACCATTTGAACAACTTTGAAAGGGGACCACCTAAGGATCATTCCTGTGAAGTTTTGTCAAAATCCGATCAGTGGTTTTGGAGATGTCGTTTGAAGAAATTGTTTACGCACGGATGGACGGACGCACGACTGACAAAAAGTGATCCCAAAAACTCACCTCGTCACTACATGATGGTGAGCTAAAAAAACAGAGGGCCATGAGGGCTCACTTGATCCATAGGGTAACAAGTGGGCCCCTGGGAAAGCCATTATTGGCTCTGGGCTATAATTTGAATAATCTTGGTAGTGGTCTTAAAGGTGAAGCTTCATACCAAATATCAAAGCATTCTGATTTCAAACAAGAAGATTTTTAAAGGCTTACCTTATATAAGTCTATATAAAGCTTGGGGTCCCCGGCACAGGCTATGTTTGGCACCAGGGCTATAATTTGAACGATTTTGGTAGAGGTCCACTAGATGAAGCTTCACACCAAAACATCAAAGACCTGGGCCCTGCAGTTTCAGAGTAGATGATTTTTTTTTTTAATTTCCCTATATAAAATCCAATGTAAAATCAAAGGGCCCCAAGGCAGAGGCATTTTTGGCACTAAGGGCTATGATTTGAACAATCTTGGTAGCAGTCCACTAGATGAAGCTACACACCAAATATCAAAGACCTGGGCCATGCGGTTTCCGAGCAGAAGATTTTTAAAGATTTTCCCTGTATAAGCCAATGTGAAACCAAAGGGCCCGCACGTGGTGGCATTTTTCGCCCTACGCCTATAATTTGAACAATCTTGATAGAGGTCCAGAATAGATGAAGCTTCACACCAAATATCAATGAACTGGGCCTTGCGGTTTAAGAAAAGATTTTTAAAGATTTTCCCTATATGTCTATTTAAAACCAAATGGCCCCGAGGTGTGGGCATTTTTGGCCCCAGGGCTATAATTTGAACAATCTTGGTAGAGGTCCACTAGATGAAGCTTCATACCAAATATCAAAGACCTGGGCCATGGGTTTCAGATAAGAAGATTTTTAAAAAGTTTCAGTAAAAAAAATCTATTGTTAGCTCCAGTGACCTAGATGAGCAACGGACCGGAACCATTTCAACAACTTTGAAAGGGGACCACCTAAGGATAATTCCTGTGCAGTTTGGTCAAAATCCAATCAGTGGTTTAGGAGGAGATGTCGTTTGAAGAAAAAGTTTAAGCTCGTATGCATGGACGCACGCACACACGACAGACAAAAGTGATCCCGAAAGCTCACCTCGTCACTACGTGACCATACATGTGATACCTCCCGATTTTGTCCGGATATCCTGATTTCGAACCCCATCATCCGGTCTCCTGCCCGACAAGACAATTTTCCAAAAGTCGTTTTTTTTGCGGTCAACTATTTTAAGTGTTCACCATAGTAAAATACCTATGCGGTGTGGTACCTTTATCTCCTGAGAAAAAAAATCACTTGTCAGTGACGATAAAGCGACAGATTGGCACCAAAAATCCTTTGAGCTATTGGCTGTTTCGCGGCTGTGTAGTGTCATAAATCTCAGTTGATTGCACAAAGTTGTTCTTTTTGTAAGCAGTGCCAATTAGAATTACACCAGAGATTCAACTTCGGTGAAGTTGATGTCGCACCTGCTCCCCACCTGCCCCACACAAAAAAATAATAATTTATTTAAGGCAGAAGCAATGAATATAGGGCTTTGAGAAGAATCCACAGCCTATATATGTGAGGTAAAAGACTGACTAAGTTCACAATGTGGAAAAAGAGATAAAAATAGATCCCAACATAAAGTCCAATCCAAATGCACATCCTCATACCATAGCAAAAACACAAACAAAGTTTCAAAATGATCAATATAAAACTGTAAGAGGAGTTGCGATGACAAGAGGTACCTATCGTATATCAACTGAAGCTTAAAAATGGCTAAGTTCACAATGTGCGAAAAGTGAAAAAAAAATTCTGAGAATTACGTCGAAACCACATGCACAACCTCATACCATGGCAAAAGCACATGCAAAGTTTCAAAATGATCGGTATAAAACTGCAAGAGGAGTTGCGAAGACAAGAGGTACCTATCATATATCAATTGAAGGTTAAAAGGTACCTATCATATATCAATTGAAGGTTAAAAATGATTAAGTTCACAATGTGGAAAAAGTGACAAAAATTTATCCGAAGATAAAGTCCAAACCACATGCGCATCCTCATACCATGACAAAAACACATACAAAGTTTAAAAAAAATCGGTAAAAAAGTATAGGAGGAGTTGCGATGACAAGAGGTACCTATCCTATATCAAATGAAGCTTAAAAATGGCTAAGTTCATAATGTGCAAAAAGTGCAAAAAAATTTGTGAGAATTATGTCGAAACCACATGCACATCCTCATACCATGGCGAAAGCACACGCAAAGTTTCAAAATAATCAATATAAAACTGCAAGAGGAGTTGCGATGACAAGAGGTACCTATCATATATCAATTGAAGGTTAAAAATGACAAAGTGCACAATGTGGAAAAAGTGACAAAAATGATCCGAAGATAAAGTCCAAACCACATGCACATCCTCCTACCATGGCGAAAGCACAAGCAAAGTTTCAAAATGATCCGTATAAAACTACAAGAGGAGTTGCGATGACAAGAGGTACCTATCATATATCAATTGAAGGTTAAAAATTGAAGGTTAAAAATGATTAAGTTCACAATGTGGAAAAAGTGACAAAAATTTATCCGAAGATAAAGTCCAAACCACATGCGCATCCTCATACCATGACAAAAACACATACAAAGTTTCAAAAAAATCGGTATGAAACTGTAGGAGTTGCGATGACAAGAGGTACCCATCGTATATCAAATGAAGCTTAAAAATGGCCAAGTTCATAATGTGCAAAAAGTGAAAAAAATATTCTGAGAATTATGTCAAAACCACAGGCATATCCTCATACCATGGCAAAAGCATACGCAAAGCTTCAATATGATTGGTATAACTGCAAGAGGAGTTGCAATGACAAGAGGTACCTATCATATATCAATTGAAGGTTAACTAGAGAAAGTGCCCAGTTGGGCACGTATACCCCCGACCAGTGCCATCCCCTTTTAGTGGAAATGAAAATTTGTTTGTAGCATTGAACCTTTCCATATAAACTTTCCATTTAGTCCACTGAGAATAACTATTGCATTTCAACAAATATAGTATAATTTATCATATCCAAAGATGAAACTGCTTGTCTTTGCTGAATAATAAAAATTCAAAGTTTGTTGCAATTTGGAACAATTTCAACTGGAAACAACAAACATAGAATAGGCTGTCATAGAACATTTGCTGAATTAAAGTAGCTGTATAATGACATAATAAAGCAATGCATTTTTTATTATTACTTGCATTTATTATTGTCTGCATTTCAAGAGAAAATATTATGCAAAATTTAACAGTTCTAGTCGCTGTTGTTTCTAAGATCACAAGGACCAATATACATGTATAAACTGACAAATCTGACAAGGGTCACAGCATAAGGATACAACAAACTAACTAATAATGAACAGATGGAAGACAAAAACTATAACCTTTGATATACTTTGTATGCAAGGAGTATAATGAAAACAGTTATCAAATCCTGTACCATATACTATTATGCGATGTATATATGTGAATTTATTCTAATAAATATTGTTTAAACCAAAACAGTTAACACAAAACTTGGACGTGATCAAAATGTGTAAGTCCTTATTATTGACCCATAGCCCCACCCGGGGGCTTGACACAGGAGCTTAGATATTCCATATGAAAGTTAATACTATAGCTATATTCTGTACGAAATATGAAGAGAATCTAACATGAGGTTACAGAGATATAAGCAATCAAAAAGGTTTAACACAAAACTTCGACTTAAAAGTTGACAAACTGACAGACAGCCCACCCAGGGGCTTGACCCAGGAGCTTAGATATTCCATATGAAAGGTTATGCTATAGAGATATCCTTTACCAAATATGAAAAGAATCTAACATGTAGTTACAGAGATATGAGCAATCAAAAAGGTTTAACACAAAACATTGACGTAAATATTGATGAACGGACTGACGGGTGGACAGCCCACCCAGGGGCATGACCCGCGAGCTAAGATATTCCAAATGAAAGGTAATGCTATAGAGATATCCTGTACCAAATATGAAGAGAATCAAACATGTGGTGACAGAGATATGAGCAATCAAAAAGGTTTAACACAAAACTTTGACGTAAAAGTTGACAAACGGACAGACAGCCCATCCAGGGGCTTAGATACTCCATATGAAAGGTAATGCTATAGAGATATCCTGTTCCAAATATGAGGAGAATCCAACATGTGGTGACAGAGTTATAAGCAATCAAAAAGGTTTAACACAAAACTTTGACGTAAAAGTTGACAAACAGACAGACAGCCCACCCAGGGGCTTGGATATTCCATATGAAAGGAAATCCTATAGAGATATCCTTTACCAAATATGAAGAGAATCTAACATGTGGTTACAGAGATATGAGCAATCAAAAAGGTTTAACACAAAACTTTGACGTAAAAGTAGATGAACAGACAGACAGACAGACAGCCCACACAGGGGCTTGACCCAGGGGCTTAGTTATTCCATATGAAAGGTAATGCTATAGAGATATCCTTTACCAAATATGAAGAGAATTTAACATGTGGTTACAGAGATATGAGCTATCAAAAAGGTTTAACACAAAACTTTGACGTAAAGGTTGACGAACGGCGGGACGGACGGAAGTACGAACGAACGAACGAACGAACTAACTAACGAACGAACGAACTAACGAACGGACGGAAAGACGAAAACTATATACCCCCTAACATACTTCGTATGTCGGGGGTATAATCAAAAATGTTTAACACAAAACTTTGACGTAAAAGTAGATGAACAGACAGACAGACAGCCCACAAAGGGGCTTGACCCAGGGGCTTAGTTATTCCATATGAAAGGTAATGCTATAGAGATATCCTTTACCAAATATGAAGAGAATTTAACATGTGGTTACAGAGATATGAGCTATCAAAAAGGTTTAACGCAAAACTTTGACGTAAAGGTTGACGAACGGCGGGACGGATGGAAGTACGAACGAATGAACGAACGAACTAACGAACTAACTAACGAACGGACGGAAAGACGAAAACTATATACCCCCTGACATACTTCGTATGTCGGGGGTATAAAAATGATTAAGTTCACAACGTGGAAAAAGTGACAAAAAATGATCCGAAGATAAAGTCCAAACCACATGCGCATCCTCACACCATGGCAAAAACACACGCAAAGTTTCCAAATAATTGGTATGAAACTGTAGGAGGAGTTGCGATGACAAGACACCTAGTGTAAAATGTTGATGGAAAGACGGACAGACAACCAGACAGACAGACGATCGACAACCGCACGGAAACTTGCATGCCTATGTCTTCCTGCTTAAGCAGGTGCGACAAAAATGACCATAAAGGGTCATTTTTCTATATAATCTATACATTTTTGTTTGGATATAACACAGTTTCTGCTTTGGACCGCATCAATAGTGTTATAAAGAGATTGTGGTGTAGAATTATGTCGAAAGCACATGCACATCCTCAAACCATGGCGAAAGCACACGCAAAGTTTCAAAATGATTGGAATAAAACTGTAAGAGGAGTTGGGATGACAAGAGGTACCTATCATATATCAATTGTAGGTTAAAAATGACTAAGTTCACAATGTGGAAAAAGTTACAAAAATTGAAACTGTAGGAGGAGTTGCAATGACAAGACACCCAGTGTAAAATGTTGACGGAAAGACGGATGGACAACCGGACGGATGGACGAACGAAAAGGACAGACAGAAACTTGCATGCCTATGTCTTCCTGCTAAAGCAGGTGCGACAATAAAACCATGTAATTTACAGGTATATCTGCACCAATAGCTCATGCACAAGATTATGAACTTTTTACAGTATGTCTGTTCCATTATCTGGTGCTAAAGCATACAGGTGCAGTCATATTTTGTGTTATTTGCGTGGTTTTATTCGTTTTATACCAGATTAAAATTCTTGAAAATGGTGTTACCATTGATTGTTCTTGACTCCTTTTTTATACCTTATATATTTCTCTTATATCCATCTATCATTCCCATTTTTCATGAATAGGCAGCAATTCTTAATTTTGTAAGTGAAAAATAGTTATTTTTACCAGTCAGTACACAGTAATCATTCAAAGTCATAAAAATATCAACTTATTTTCTTATAATGCAGTTGCTCCCCTTGAAAATGCTTTACACAAGTACTCGCTTTTCAAAAATTTGTGACAGGCACAGTGAACTTCAGGTTAGTGAAATCTATATCTTTTGTGCATTTATTTTGTGTATCCAATGCCTACCCATAAACCTCTTTATAACAATATTCATTATATCAAGGTTGGGAAATAACAAATGACAGTTTACCCATTTTTTATTTGTACATTATTACCCCAAAAAATATCAAAAGTTGTCATGTTTCTTTATAGTCTATAAATGTTTGGTTATAACATTCGCCCAACAAGAAAGTGGTATATGTATGTATACCTTGTAAACCCCAATTTTTTCCAAAATGAGGATTACAGGAGAGCCCATTACACAAACCTTGTTTCTCATCCAGCCAAACTTACTTCTCCCTAGACTTCTCCATATTTTCCCAGGAGGGAGAACTTCAGAAGTCACTTCTCCCTAATCTTTTGGGCCAGCTTGTGCCCTGACATTACCAGTATTTCTGCTCATAGACATAGGTTGCTCATACTCTTTAGAACTGCCTCAATGTGGCAGTTTAATGAGCATCCACAGCATATGGTTTAAGTATAAATTAGATTAATATTTTAGTTTTATCTTTATGCAGCTTGAACAGAAATAATTCAAAATTAAGTTCTGAGACAAACACGATAGTTACTTCACATTACAAGTGCTTATAACCTGCTTGATATGTCAATTTTTACCGGAAAAAAATAAGATCACATTTAACCAAGGAAAAATCTACCTTTTTGAGACCCCAATCTCCCTATCTGAAAATCAAAATCTCCCTGTTTGGGTCTAAGAAAATATCATATGTATGCGTGACAGGTGAGCTAAAAATGTTTTCAGCTGTCAGCCTCTATTAAAAGGTGGTAAAAAGGCAATCCAGAGTTATGATTCATGTGCTCTGCACATCGTCTCATGGTGCTCACTTGTGTGAAGTTTCATGAAAATATCTCAAACGGTTTTTGCATTATGGAGCGGACAACGTTAAAATTGCCATTTTTCAATGTTCAAAGGGCAATAACTCCAAAAGTAGGCAATCCAGAGTTATGTTTTATGCACTCTGCACATCGTCTCTTAGTGCTTTACATTTGTGTGAAGTTTCAGGAAAATACCTCAAACAGTTTTAATGACAGATTCTATCTGTCATTTCAAGCTATCCTGCGTGTTGTAAAGTAGTTCCGGCTTTCTTACGACTTTCTTCCGGCTTTGACCGCCAAAGAAATATGAGTCCGCCAAAATGTAGTCCGGTTTGGCACAGCTATCAAAATTGTACATCCTATAATCGCAATACAAACTTTTGAAGCAGACGACTTGACGATTTTATCTTACCTTTCAGAGAATAGATTCAGCATTTCATATGAATCAGCTGCATCATGCGAGATCAATGCGGCGTCTGCTCAGACGTCTGTTCAGGTTTTACACTGTTTTCTAACAGTGCTGTCAATATTTAATCCTTAAAGACCAGCCGGTCAGCTGCAGACCAGAATATTCATGGGTTTTCCGACATTCGAGGTCAAGTCTAGGTCAGTTACAACTAGGTGTATATCAGTCTTTGCGAGACGCTGTCCCTTCAACCCTGGAATATGGTACAGATACCTATGCAAACAGTGTAGGTTCTGTGATATATTTCTAGGTGCCATATTTAGCAGAATGGACGAGCCCAACTTCATTGATGGAAGAAGTCTATGTGACTATCACTGACTTCTCAGAATAACCTTTTTCTTGCAGAAAATAGTCGCAGTGAGATCAGGGTATTCCATAAGACTGAAGAGGGTCATCCTGGAATCATAGGGTGAGCTTGGCAAACAGTGTAGACCCAAGTTCGGACGCTGCAGGTCGCGCTTCTTATCAAAATCTTCACTATTTGTTTGGAATTTCAGAGTTAAATTAAACAGTTTTATCTCAGCCCAGGGCTTTCACCCCAACCTACATCCCCCCAACACTTTCAGTGCTTTGATTCTGAAACCAAACGATTGCATGATTACAACACGCTTAGGCACCATGCCCTTAAGCTAAAAAGGTTAAATCAATCAACCGTGACGTATGGTTACCAGTCCAGCCACGATCCTGTGTTTTGTTTTGTTTGATTTGAGGTTTAACTTCCCCGTCAACACTGTATGTCATTTTGGAGACGTTGCTTCCAATTTTGTGGCACTTTTACCCGACACTGAGATGAAATGACATTTCAAGCCCTGCCGTCCAATGAAACCAAAAGGGTTTATATGCATGGACTGTTCGACTCGCACTGCTTTGCCTGGGCAGGCTTAGATCCTCTAAGCAGATTACCAGTACTCGTGTGCAGGTCGGTTTCAGCTCTGCGTGGAAGCATCATGCAGCCCATCTATTTCTTTAAGCCCCAATGGGTAGGGGCCAACGATCCTGTGTACCACCTTCACACCAGCACTGATAGAAACCACATGTTCAGGATCAAACTTTTGATGTGTGGTGTAAGGTCGTGCCTAGAAAAGAAGAAATTGTATTTTGTCCTCAAAAAGCATCAAGTGAGAATGTATTGCAACATTTTCAATAAACCCTGGACAGTTAGAGTGAGTGAGTGTTTGTTTTACGTCCCACCAACAGCTAAGGTCATACGCAGACAATACCTCGGTTTAAAGACACATCTGAAAGTCTGGAGAAAAGTCCGAGATCAATCCTGGGATCCCTGGTTTACAAGGCGAGTAGCATAAACACTACACCACGGAGGCTTCTAATGGACAGTAAGAAGCTGGTCGGAAAGCGGATGGCGTTGACTCTGATTTTGGGTGTTGGAGTGACATCTTACTATCAACAGAAGACGCTAGTGGACGTCGACGTAGCGGAAGACTGATGTCAGTACGTCAAGATCGATTCATCCGACAGACTCATATGCGAAGCAGATTTTCAGCGGCATCTGCTACACTGTACCTGTAGATAAACAAAGGGTTTCGACTACCGACTATCGGCCCCGATAGCTCAGTTGGTAGAGTGTCCGTTCCGGGGAACGGGAGGTCACGGGTTCGATCCCAGGCCGCGACATACCAAAGTGGTTAAAAATGGTACAGCTGCTCCTCGCTTAGCACTCAGATTTACGGGGAAGAGCTAGGACTGGTCGACCCAGTGTCAGGAAAATGTGACTGGGTGTTGTATCATGTAATATGTCTGGGACATGATACTTCAGTGAGGCAGCACTATAAAACTGAGCATTGAGCTCCCTGTCGCAACCATACAGCGTCGTGATATGACTGAAAAATTATTGAAAGCAACGTGAAACCTGAATTCACACACACAACTACCGACTAATAAGCACTGACACTGTTCGTTGCCCTTGTGCGATGCACTTTTGAGAGCTAGAAGTCCCTGTCGTGACCAAAATTAAGACGTCAACACAGTACGGAACACTTACGCTGGTGCATTAAATACGTACATGTATATTGGCATCCAAGCGACTTGCGTGATATGCGTTTCAGTGACACATCGCACTTCAGCGTGAATCACGCCGATTGTCGTTTCGGGATGTTTCGACATATAGGTGCAAGGTATGCCGAGGCGACCCGTTCGTAATAGAGCATGACATATCGGATGGAATTTAAGCGAAATGGTATGTCGAGCTATTGTATGTAGCTAGCGACATTAAGAACATTCAAGATCATGGCTGAGACGTTAACTGAACAGCGAGACGTTACATCAATCAAGTGTGTCGGCCTCACGTGGTTCCATTTATTTGTTTACGCTCAGAATCTGGGATATCTAATCCAGCAGGATTACGCGCGGGTTTATAGTGCTGTTCTTACTCAAAAATGTCTTCAAGCCAATGGAATTCATGTACTGGACTGACCAGCCTTTCTCCTCCGATCTCTTTGTGAAAAATAGAGTATCTTTTGTGGGGAGGTATCCACAACCGACCAGACAAAAAATGTTAGTAATTGACAGTAGCATAATTTTAATGTTTGGTTTTGCAAACGTAAATAGTTTCTTTCCAAAATTTGAAACATCGAATGGCATTTCATGATACCACCGGTGTATAGACATCTGCAAACATATCATTCAATGGAATTTGCAGAACTACTTTTCTAAATTATAAGAGCTTTTGTCTGTAAGTTTTCACAGTTTTTTTATTTTCTCATAGAATCTGTCATTTCAGTGCCTTTGGCGCTTTGATTGAGTAATGGAGGGGACAATGTTAAAATTGCCATTTTTCAATGTTCAAAGTTTAATAACTCCAAAAGAAGGCAATACAGAGTTATGGTTCATGCGCTCCACGCATCGTCTCATAGTGCTTTACATTTGTGTGAAGTTCCATGAAAATACCTCAAATGGTTTTTGACTTATAATGAATAACAGAATTACGGTATCACAGAAAGACAAGGCAAATCCAATAATGCACCCACCTTTTCCAAGCGGGGCTATAATAACTTGGTACTTACATGAATTTCTGTTTTATATGCTGCTGTGAAATAGAGGAACAATGACTTGGTACTTACACGATTTTCTGTTTCATATTCTGCTGTGAAATAGAGGAACAATGACTTGGTACTTACACGGTTTTCTGTTTCATATTCTGCTGTGAATAGAGGAACAATGACTTGGTACTTACACGATTTTCTGTTTCATATTCTGCTGTGAATAGAGGAACAATGACTTGGTACTTACATAATTTTCTGTTTCATATTCTGCTGTGAAATAGAGGAACAATGACTTGGTACTTACACAATTTTCTGTTTCATATTCTGCTGTGAAATAGAGGAACAATGACTTGGTACTTACACGATTTTCTGTTTCATATTCTGCTGTGAATAGAGGAACAATGACTTGTTACTTACACAATTTTCTGTTTCATATTCTGCTGTGAATAGAGGAACAATGACTTGGTACTTACACGATATTCTGTTTCATATTCTGCTGTGAATAGAGGAACAATGACTTGGTACTTACACGATTTTCTGTGTAATATTCTGCTGTGAATAGAGGAACAATGACTTGGTACTTACACGATTTTCTGTGTAATATTCTGCTGTGAATAGAGGAACAATGACTTGGTACTTTCACGATTTTCTGTTTCATATTCTGCTGTGAATAGAGGAACAATGACTTGGTACTTACACGATTTTCTGTTTCATATTCTGCTGTGAATAGAGGAACAATGACTTGGTACTTACATAATTTTCTGTTTCATATTCTGATGTGAATAGAGGAACAATGACTTGGTACTTACACAATTTTCTGTTTCATATTCTGCTGTGAAATAGAGGAACAATGACTTGGTACTTACACGATTTTCTGTTTCATATTCTGCTGTGAATAGAGGAACAATGACTTGGTACTTACACGATTTTCTGTTTCATATTCTGCTGTGAATAGAGGAACAATGACTTGGTACTTACACACTTTTCTGTTTCATATTCTGCTGTGAAATAGAGGAACAATGACATGGTACTTACACAATTTTCTGTTTCATATTCTGCTGTCAAATTGAGGAACAATGACTTGGTACTTACACAATTTTCTGTTTCATATTCTGCTGTGAATAAGGAACATTTGTTACTTACACAATTTTCTGTTTCATATTCTGCTGTGAAATAGAGGAACAATGACTTGGTACTTACACGGTTTTCTGTTTCATACTCTGCTGTGAATAGAGGAACAATGACTTGGTACTTACACGATTTTCTGTTTCATATTCTGCTGTGAATAGAGGAACAATGACTTGGTACTTACACGATTTTCTGTTTCATATTCTGCTGTGAATAGAGGAACAATGACTTGGTACTTACACGATTTTCTGTGTAATATTATGCTGTGAATAGAGGAACAATGACTAGGTAATTACACGATTTTCTGTTTCATATTCTGCTGTGAATAGAGGAACATTGACTTTGTACTTACACGATTTTCTGTCTCATATTCTGTTGTGACAAGAGGAACAATTACTTGTTACTTACACAATTTTCTGTTTCATATTCTGCTGTGAAATAGAGGAACAATGACTTGGTACTTACACAATTTTCTGTTTCATATTCTGCTGTCAAATTGAGGAACAATGACTTGGTACTTACACATTTTTCTGTTTCATATTCTGCTGTGAAATTGAGGAACAATGACTTGTTACTAATACAATTTTCTGTTTCATATTCTGCTGTGAAATAGAGGAACAATGACTTGGTACTTAAACGATTTTCTGTTTCATATTCTGCTGTGAATAGAGGAACAATGACTTGGTACTTACACGATTTTCTGTTTCATATTCTGCTGTGAATAGAGGAACAATGACTTGGTACTTACACAATTTTCTGTTTCATATTCTGCTGTCAAATTGAGGAACAATGACTTGGTACTTACACAATTTTCTGTTTCATATTCTGCTGTCAAATTGAGGAACACTGACTTGTTACTTACACAATATTCTGTTTCATATTCTGCTGTGAAATAGAGGAACAATGACTTGTTACTTACACAATTTTCTGTTTCATATTCTGCTGTCAAATTGAGGAACAATGACTTGGTACATGTATTTACACGATTTTCTATTTTCATATTCGGCTGTGAAATTGAGGAACAATGACTTGGTACTTACATGATTTTCTGTTTCATATTTTGCTGTCAAATACAGGAACAATGACTTGGTACTTACACAATTTTCTGTTTCATATTTTGCTGTCAAATACAGGAACAATGACTGGGTACTTACACGATTTTCTGTTTCAAATTCTGCTGCCAACAACAGGAACAATGACTTGGTACTTACACGTTTTTCTGTTTCATATTTTGCTGTCAAATACAGGAACAATGACTTGGTACTTACATGATTTTCTGTCTCATATTCTGCTGTCAAATACAGGAACAACTGTTTCACATTCCAGTTAAATATACTAGACAAATGTTGTAACTGTCAAGGAAATTTTTACATATGTTTACATTTTTAACTTTACATAATGATAATCTGTTTTGTACCAAATGGAATCTTATATACAACAGGTGCCTGATCTGGGCCTACATTATTTGCCAATGCCCGTTTTGGGGTTTCCCCTATAAAATTTATTAAAGATGGATCCCAAAGATGTATAGATTATGTTGAAAAATCACCTTCAGTTTATAAAGAGTTTAAGGTGTAGTTCACGTACGTCAGAAATGGCATTTTTCCACTTAATGACTCATGTATGGTTTGTCAGGTCTACTATGAGGACTGTTAAAATATGCATGCAATTAAGCACATAAAAATGATTCCGTGATAGATTTGGATGAAAAATTTATTTTGTCCCCTCAAAGTATTCCCCTTTAACAGATATACAAGAACTGTTCAAATATGAATGCAACTAAGCACATAAAAATGATTCCGTGATAGATTTCGATGAAAAATTTATTTTGTCCCCTCAAAGTATTCCCCTTTAACAGATATACAAACTTTCAGTCTTCTGATCCAATCATTGAATGCATTTTGGTAGTCTTTTCGAGGTATACTATGAAGGCACTGGAATATTGCAGAACCGAGGTGTTTGAGCTGTACAAATTTTCGACCAGAAAGGTATTTTTTCAGCCGTGGGAACAAAAAAAAAAGGCACACAGGCCAAGGTCAGGGGAATACGTGGGGTGAGGGAGTTCAACAACCTTTTCCTGCTTCAGATAGTCTTGCACAATGAATGCATTGTGCGATGACGCATTGTCATGTAGCAATCTGACATTGGCCAAACCAGTTGCGGGTGTTCGTTCTTTGAAATATTTCTTCAATTTTCGAAGAACTTTATTCTTGTAAAACTTCGCATTTACAAATTTGCCTTTAGGCACAGCAACCTGAATAGCAGGGCCCGGATTTGAAAAGAATATGGCATACATCACCTTCTTGACGCTCATGGTCT
Source organism: Lucinisca nassula (assembly GCA_963580285.1). NCBI lineage: Eukaryota > Metazoa > Mollusca > Bivalvia > Lucinida > Lucinidae > Lucinisca > Lucinisca nassula. The sequence continues at coordinate 59,069,306 of OY757015.1, read as the reverse complement.
GCTTTGCAATGCATGGTCTTTTGCAATACTTTGTTGCCCTTATTTTGTTCTGAATCTTTCGTTTTGGCTTAAAAAATTGGACCCATGTCTCGTCAACAGTGACGACATTAGCGAAAGACCATGCATTGTAATTTGGAAACTTTTTAAGCAGCTTTTTGGCGCACTGAACGCGTGTCTTTTTCTGCTCATCTGTCAACAGATAGGGAATCCATCTAGCACAGATCTTTCTCATTTTCAAATCCCGTTTCAGAATTGTATGAGCTGCTCCTAATGAGATGCCAACCATATTAGCTATTTGCCTAGTGGTGTATCGTGCATCGGTAGCAACTATTTCTTTCACTCTAGCAACCATCTTGGCAGATGTTGCTCTTTTCGGCCGACGATCATGTGGTGCATCTTCTGTTGACCCAAGCCCACAGCTGAATTTCTTATACCAACGAAAAACTGTTGGAAAAGACATTTCATTGTGCCCATAAACCGAAAATATTTCATCAAAAATGTCTTTGCAACGTATACCAAGAATACAACGATTCTTAATATAGGACCGTATTTCAACGGCGTACTCTGATCTTCTTCCAACCATGGTTTCTATTAGTATACAAGAGAGCATTTGAGTGAGCGTTTGAGTTTTACGTCCCACAAACATCTAAGGTCATTTGGAGACGGACCTCGGTTTAAAGACTCATCCGAAAGTCTGGAGAAGCCCGGGATCGATCCTGCGATCCCTGGTTTACAAGGCGAGTAGCGTAACCACTACACCACGGAGGCTTCTATTAGTATACACGAGTAGACAGTGTTTATCGAACGTTATACATGGCTAAAGTCAACAGATTTTAACAGGTTTGGTATCTATGTATAGGTAAAATGTTTTTCTACGCTGTGATATTTATTTCCAGGTGATTTTCGCAATGGTGCATGAGAAAACTTTCTACTTGCATTCATATTTGAACAGTCCTCGTACAAACTTTCAGGCTTCTGATCCAATCATTGAATGCATTTTGGTAGTCTTTTCGAGGTATACTATGAAGGCACGGGAATATTGCAGAACCGAGGTGTAAGCGCTGTACAAACTAGAATTGTTTTCTAAGAAAACAGATGTCCCCCCACCACACTCATTATTTTTTTAACCAAATCCATCCACTGGTTCAGGAGATAGAGTGCAGACAAGGCAATTTTCAACAGTCTAAGTCCCGTGGTGACCTTGAAAATTAGGTCAAGGTCACCAACATCTAATCAGTTCTTAAGACCAGCCCACTGATATAATGTACCAAGTTTGATCAAAATTCATCCACTGGTTCAGGAGAAAGAGTGCAGACAAGCCAATTTTTAAAAGTCTAACTCCCGTTGTGACCTTGAAAATTAGGTCAAGGTCACCAAAAGCTAATCAGTTCTTAAGACCATCCCACTGATATAATGTATCAAGTATGAACCAAATCCTTCCATTGGTTCAGGAGAAAGAGTGCAGACAAGCCAATTTTTAAAAGTCTAACTCCCGTTGTGACCTTGAAAATTAGGTCAAGGTCACCAAAAGCTAATCAGTTCTTAAGACCATCCCACTGATATAATGTATCAAGTATGAACCAAATCCTTCCATTGGTTCAGGAGTTAGAGTGCAGACAAGCTTTTTTGGTCTAAAATTTGACAATGGTTTCAGCCCTGTGACCTTGAAAATTAGGTCAAGGTCACCAAAATCTAATCAGTACTTTTCCCCCTCCCAATGGTGTATCTGTGTAAGTTTAATCAAAATCCATCCATCCATTCAGGAGATAGAGTGCAGACAAGAGGCAACGCCGACGCCAACGCCGACAGGATCCGCACCAAAACCAATATGTCCCCCTCCCTTTCGGGTGGGGGGACATAATTTTCGACCAGAAAGGAATAGTTTCAGCCGCGGGAACAAAAAAGTCACACGGGGCAAGGTCAGGGGAATACGGGGGGTGAAGGAGTTCAACAACCTTTTCCTGCTTCAGATAGTCTTGCACAATGAACACCTTTTGCGATGACGCATTGTTATGTAGCAATCTGACATTGGCCAAACCAGTTGTGGGTCTTTGTTCTTTGAAATATTTCTTCAATTTTCGAAGAATTTTATTCTTGTAAAACTTCGCATTTACAGATTTGCCTTTAAACCGGCCCCGATAGCTCAGTGGTAGAGCATCCGCTTCGGGAATGGGAGGTCGCGGGTTCGATCCCGGGCCGCGCCATACCAAAGGCGTGAAAAATGGTACTAGGAGCTCCCTTGGCTGACGCTCGCATTATCAGGGGTAGTCCTAGGAAGATAAATGAAGGCAGGTAAGTATTTGTAAGAGGATACTTTGTTTGTCGCAATAAAAGCTCTTCAGAGCTTATGTTATTGGTTTCGAATATGCGACGTTAAACAAAGCTTCTTTATCTTTATCTTTACACAGCAACCTGAATAGCAGGGCCCTGATTTAAATAGAATATGGCATACATTACCTTCTTGACGCTCATGGTCCGCTTTGCAATGCATGGTCTTTTGTAATACTTTGTTGCCCATATTTTGTTTTGAATTTTTCGTTTTGGCTCAAAAAAGTGAACCCATGTCTCGTCACCTGTGACGACATTAGCGAAAGACCGTGCATTGTAATTTGGAATCTTTTTATGCAACTTCTTGGTGCACTGAACGTGTGTCTTTTTCTGCTCATCTGTCAACAGATGGGGAATCCATCTAGCACAGATCTTTCTCATTTTCAGATCCCGTTTCAGAATTGTATGAGCTGCTCCTAATGAGATGCCAACCATACTAGCTATTTGCCTAGTGGTGTATCGTGCATTGGTAGCAACTATTTCTTTCACTCTAGCAACCATCTTGGCAGATGTTGCTCTTTTCGGCAGACAATCATGTGGTGCATCTTCTGTTGAGCCTAGCCCACGGCTGAATTTCTTACACCAACGAAAAACTGTCGGAAACGACATTTCATTATGCCCATAAACCGAACATATTTCATCAAAAATGTCTTTGCATCGTATATCAAGAATACAACGATTCTTAATATAGGACTGTATTTCAATGGCGTACTCTGACCTTCGTCCAACCATGTTTTGTATTAGTATACAAGAGTAGACAGTGTTTATCGAACGATATACATGGCAAAAGAGCACGGATTTTAACAGGTTTGGTATCTATGTATAGGTAAAATGTTTTTCTACGCTGTGATATTTATTTCCAGGTGATTTTCGCATTAGTGCATGAGAAAACGTTCTATCTGCATTCATATTTGAACAGTCCTCGTATACTAAACAGAATGGTTGATGTTAGGGTTTATGCAAAATGCCAACAACTGACAAACAAATTAACAAACAGCTGGAAAATGCAATCCACATATATTTATACTGTGTCTTCTGTACGTAGAACAATAGATACCTCTGCAGCATGCCATGGCCGATACACAATTGTGAATAAGCTATCAGCACTCAGTTCAGCTCACTTGACCTGCTCACAAACATTAGTCAAATAAGTGAAATATTAGGCTAATATGTGTTGACATCTGAAAGCATGCTGATATGCGCGAGTAAAGGGCCTAACACATTGGTATATTGATATCTACCAGCTTTGAAATTTTCAGACTCTGTTAAGCTGAGCATTAAACAAGGGGAAAGTGATGGTCCTATATCGCTCACCTGAGCTAAATGGGTCCCCGGACAGGGCTACTTTTGGCCCCAGGTCTATGATTTGAACAATCTTGGTAGAGGTCCACGATGAAGCTTAATATCAAATATCAAAGGCCTGGAACTTATGGTTTTCAGATAAAAAGATTCTTAAAGATTCTTAAAGATTTTCCATATATAAGCTTATGTGAAACATGTGGGCCCCATGGCCGGGCCATTTTTAGCCCCTAGTCTAGAATTTGAACAATCTTGGAAGAGGTCTACTAGATGAAGCGTCATACCATGTATCAAAGATCTAGGCTGCTTGGTTTGAGACAAGAAGATTTTTAAAGGTATTCCCTATATTAGCCTATGTAAAACCTGGGGCTGTGCCATTTTTGACCCAAGGGCTATGAGTTGAACAATATTGGTAGAGGTCCACAACATGAAAATTCATACCAAATATCAAAGACCTGGGCCTTCTGGTTTCAGTCAAGAAGATTTTTTTAAAGGTTTTCCCTATGTAAGCCTACATAAAACATTTGGGCCCTTGGGCTGGGCCATTTTTTGGCCCCTGGGATATAATTTTAACAATCTTGGTGGAGGTCCATTAGTTGAAGCTGCATACTAAATATCAAAGATCTGGGCCTTCTGATTTCAGACAAGAAGTTTCTCAAAGGTTTTCTCTCTATATAAGCCTATGTAAACCCAGTGGGCCCTGGGGCGGGGGCATTTTGGTCCCAGGGCTATAATTTGAACAATCTTGGTAGAGGTCCACTAGATGAAGCTTCATACCAAATATCAATGACCTGGGCCTTCTGGTTTCAGACAAGAAGATTTTTTAAGGTTTTCAATATATAAAACCTATGTAAAACATGTGGGCCCTGTGAATGGGCCATTTTTTACTCCAGTGATATGTTAACAATCTTGGCAATGGTCCATAAGATAAAGCTTCAAACCAAATAGACCTGGGCCTTGCGGTTTGCGATAAGAAGATTTTTTAAGGTTTCTCTATATAGGTCTATGTAAAACCGGTGGGCCCCAGGGTGTGCGCCATTTTTTGCCCATGGGCTATAATTTGGTAGAGGTCTACTAGATGAAGCTTCATACCAAATACCAAAGACCTGGGCCTTCTGGTTTCAGACAAGAAGATTTTTAAAGGTTTTCCCTATATTGTATATAGGTCTATGTAAAACTGGTGGGCCTTGGCGCAGGGGCATTTTTGATCCCAGGGCTATCATTTGAACAATCTTGGTAGAGGTCCACTAGATACAACTTTATACCAAATATCAAATACCTGGTTTCAGACAAGAAGATTTTTAAAGATTTCACAATGTAAGTCTATGTAACACTGTTGGGCCCCGGCATGGGGGCATTTTAGGCAGCAGGTCCATAATTTGAACACTCTTGATAGAGGTCCACTAGATACAACTTCATAGTGTAGTTTATATTTTCTTGTCCTTTGGGATCATTGATTCCATTGTGGAATTTTGAAAACTTCTGAGGGTCACTGATGAGGCCTAATTGGTCGAAACTAGCTAGTCTGGCCCAGAAAACATGTACACTCCATATTTTCCAGTTCTGTGTTGTATTCCTTGCTTCCAAAGGATAATCCTTTCTAGAACATATTTAACGTCACTACAGCTGGTGTCTGGGAATGTGTGGCGGCCGTAAAAAGTCTCCCTGCCCTACATCATAGTGTAGTTTATATTTTCTTGTCGTTTGGGATCATTGATTCCTTTGTGGAATTTTGAAAACTTTTGAGGGTCACTGATGAGGCCTAATTGGTCGAAACTAGCTAGTCTGGCCCAGAAAACATGTACACTCCATATTTTCCAGTTTTGTGGTGTATTCCTTGCACTTGATAACCCTTTCTAGAACATATTCATACCAAATATCAAAAGCATGGGCCTTGTGGTTTCAGAGAAGAAGATATTTTAAGTTTTCAGTGAAAAAAAAATTTGGCTCCTGTGACCTAAACCATTTGAACAACTTTAACAGGGGTCCAGCTAAGGATCATTCCTGTGAAATTTGGTCAAAATCCGATCTGTGGTTTATGGGCAGATGTCATTCGAAGAATTATTTAAGGACGCACATATAGGCACGGACTGACTAAAGGATAACAGACGAAAAGTGATCACAAAAGCTCACCTTGTCACTATGTCCTAAACATATGTATAACCTCATGCCCAGGACTTGTAAGTTCAATGATGAACATCTCCTGTTTCCAATGTGAATTTACTGAACCAAGGTTACACTAGGTACCCACTACCCAGCTTGCCACTTGATATATTTACTTTACTTTGCATTAAGTTAATGGGCATTTTTAATCAAAACTCATTCACCCAAGCCAAATTTTAGGTGTCACTGGAAGCCTGTTGGTCTGTATCCCTGTGAACACAAGTTCTGTCTCCATGATATAGATGCAGATGGGATGAAGCAACAAGAGGGCCCTCTGGGCCCTGATTCGCTCACATGAATTCTACTGTCTCGAGGACATTCTATTTTTAGCTCTGGTGGCCATCTTGTACATCAGAGCGGAAAGATATTAGCTATTCTGGTAGGGTGTCACTTAGGCAACATTCCTGTGAAGTTTGAATCAAATTGATCCCAAGGGTTTAGGATGAGTTTGCATTTGAAGAAAATTTACAAATTTTTTCTTTTTCTATTCTTCTATTTTCAACTCTGGCGGCCATATTGTTCATCAGAGCAGGATCATTTTAGCTATTTTGGTAGAGGGTCATCTTAGCAACACTCCTATGAAGTTTGAATGAAATTGGCCCAAGGGTACAGGAGGAGTTGTTGTTTGAAGATTTTTTTATATTTTTAGCTCTGGTGGCCATCTTCTTCATCAGAGTGGAATGATTTTAGCTATGTTAGTAGGGAGTCACCTGAGTAGCATTCCTGTAAAGTTTAAATCAAATTGGCCCAAGGGTTTAGGAGAAGGTCGCGTTTGAAGCAAATTAACGTTGTTCTATTTTTAGCTTTGGTGGCCATTTTGTTCATCTGAGTGGGATTGTTTTAGCTATTTCAGTATCTTAGTCATCTAAGCAACATTCCTATGAAGTTTGAATGAAATTGGCCCAAGGATACAGGAGTTGTCGTTTGAAGACTTTATATATTTTTACCTCTGGCAGCCATCTTGTTCATCAGAGCGGAGTGATTTCATCTATTTTGGTAGGGAGTCACCTGGGCAACATTCCTGTGAAGTTGGAATCAAATTGGCCCAAGGGTTTAAGAGGAGTTTTCAAATGCTTATATCTCAACAGTCACTCGTCACAATGTTTTTTTTCTATTTTTAGCTCTGGTGGCCATATTGTTCATCAGAGCACAACAACTGTAGCTTTTTTGGTAGAGGGTCACCTAAGCATCATTCCTATGAAGTTTGAATGAAATTGGCCAAGGGGTTTGAGTAGTCGTATATAGATTTTTCTATTTTAGCTCTGGCGGCCATCTTGTTCATCAGAGCATAACGATTTTAGCTATTTTGGTAGAGAGTCGTCTAGGCAACTTTCCTATGGCCAAGGGGTTTGGGAGTAGTCGTTTAAATTTTTTCTATTTTCAGCCTAGGCAGCCATCTTGTTAAACAGAACAGAACCATTTTAGCCACTTTGGTAGAGAGCCACCTAGGCAACATTCCTGTGAAGTTTCAATGAAATTGGCTCAAGGATTTAGGAGTAGTCTTTTAAAGCAATTGTTGACGATGGACGACGGACATTAATTTGAACAATACCGGTAGAGGTCCACTAGATGAAGCTTCATACCAAATTTCAAAGACCTGGGCCTTCTGGTTTCAGACAAGAAGATTTTTAAAGGTTTTCCCTATATTTAAGCCCATGTAAAACCGGTGGGCCCCGGTGCGAGGGCATTTTTGGCCCAAGGGCTATAATTTGAACAATCTTGGTAGAGGTCCACTAGATGAAGCTTCCTACCGAATATCAAAGTCCTGGGCCTTCTGGTTTCAGACAAGAAGATTTTTTAAAGTTTTCCTTATATAAACCTATGTAATACCGGTGGGCCCCGGCACGGGGTCATTTTTGGCCCCAGGGCTATAATTTGAACAATCTTGGAAGAGGTCCACTAGATGAAGCTTCATACCAAATATCAAAGACCTGGGCCTTCTGGTTTCAGACAAGAAGATTTTTAAAGGTTTTCCCTATATAAGCCTATGTAAAACCGGTGGGCCTCGGCGCGAGGACATTTTTGGCTCCAGGGCTATATTTTGAACAATCTTGGTAGAGGTCCACTACATGAAAATTCATACCAAATATCAAAGACCTGGGCCTTCTGGTTTCAGACAAAAAGATTTTTAAAGGTTTTCCTTATATAAGCCTTTGTAAATCCGGTGGGCCCCGGCGCGGGGGCATTTTGGGCCCCATGGCTATAATTTGAACAATCTTAGTAGAGGTCCAATAGATGAAGCTTCATACCAAATATCAATGACCTGGGCCTTCTGGTTTCAGACAAGAAGATTTTTTAAGGTTTTCCCGATATAAACCTATGTAAAACCAGTAGTCCCCAGCGCGGGGGCATTTTTGACCCAAGGGCTATAATTTGAACAATCTTGGTAGAGGTCCACTAGATGAAGCTTCATACTAAATATCAAAGATCTGGGCCTTCTGGTTTCAGACGAGAAGATTTTTGAAGGTTTTCCCTATATAAGCCTATGTAAAACCAGTGGGCCACGGCGTGGGGGCATTTTTGGTTCCCAGGGCTATAATTTGAACAATCTTGGAAGAGGTCCACTAGATGAAGCTTCATACCGAAAATATCAAAGACCTTGGCCTTCTGGTTTCAGACAAGAAGATTTTTAAAGGTTTTTCCCTATATAAGCCTATGTAAAACCGTTGGGCCCCCGTGCGAGGGCATTTTTGGCCCAAGGGCTATAAATTGAACAATCTTGGTAGAGGTCTACTAGATGAAGCTTCATACCAAATATCAAAGACCTGGGCCTTCTGGTTTCAGACAAGAAGATTTTTAAAGGTTTTCTCTTATTTTCCCCTTTTCGTTGCCATGGCAACCAGAGTTCTGCATGGAATTCAATTCTTTGAACAACTTTGGGAGAGGACCACCTAAGGATCATTTCTACCAAGTTTTGTAAAAATCTGTTCAGTGGTTTAGGAGGAGATGTTGTTTAAAGAAATTGTTGACGGACGGGCGACGACGACGGACGGTGACCGATCACAATAGCTCACCCTGAGCTAAAGCTAAAAACAAAACTGCAGTGAAAAGGATATCTGTTTGAAGGTCAAACATAATAAATCCTAGATCATTTTTGGCTCTACCTGCACTGTAGTCTGGTACATTTTTACTGAAACAAATAAAAATAATCATGCAACATATTCATGTGATAAGTGCCCCTGATGTTTTGGCATTTGAATATTCAAGCCTCATTTTGTCACAAAATGCACAGAACAATGTTTGATTAGGAAAACTTTAACACAAACATGTCCCCGGGCCAAGGTCAATTTTTTATTCAATGTGGGTCACCAGTCAAGGTCACAGGTCAAAATTTTTGTATGAGTGGGAAGCCCTTGTCACAAGGAACCTACATGCCAAATATGAAGGCTCTTTCTGAAACGGTTGAAAAGTTATGACCAATGTTAATTTTTTCTTTAAAGTAGATCACAGGTCAAGGTCACAGGTCATTTTTTTATTTTTTTTTTGAGTGGGAATGCCTTGTCACAAGGAACCTACACGCCAAATATGGAGACTCAATCTCAAACAGTTCAAAAGTTATGACCAATGTTTTTTTTTCTTTAAAGTTGTTCACAGGTCAAGTTCAATGCCACAAGTCATTTTTTTTTCTGAGTGGGAAGCCCTAATGTCACAAGGAACATACATGCATTATATGAAGGCTCTATCTGAAACGGTCCAAAAGATATGACCAATGTTATTTTTTTCTTTAAAGTAGGTCATAGGCCAAGGTCAAGGCCACAAGTCCAATATTTTTGTATGAGCGGACAGCCCTTGTCACAAGGAACCTACGTGCCAAAAATGAAGGCTATATCTGAAACAGTTAAAATGTTATGACCAATGTTATTTTTTTTTTTTAAAGTAGGTCACAGGTCAAAATTTTTGTATGAGTGGAAAGTCCTTGTCACAAGTTAACTACATGCCAAATATCCCTCTATGGAAACGGTTTCAAAGTTATGACCAATGTTATATTTTTCTTTTATGTAGGTCACCGGTCAAACTTTTCTATATGAGTGGGAAGTTCTTGTCACAAGAATCCTGCCAGATACGAAGGCTGTATTTCAAACAGTTCAAAAGTTATGGCCGATGTTAAAGTTGTCCAACCAGCAAACCAGCAAAACAACAAACAAACAGGGCAAAAACAATGTGTCCCCGCTGTCGCTACTGGGGACATAAAAAGTTCTGATTACTGCTTTGAAACTGGAAGCTTGAAGGGAATATAGGGCAAGTTAAGATGGGAGTCTCTCGAAGACAAACAGTTGGTTCATACATGTACTCTTGCTCAAAGTTCTAAAGGATTATACTTCCAGCACTCCATCTTATTCTGACATTCTTACTTGCCATTGCCTTGCAGGAGAGGTATTCCTCAAGTATCTTTTTGGGTCTTCTTTGGGGATTTTGGCAAAGGTAAGAAGGGTTAGATATATTTACCAGGCTTGGGGCCAATTAAATGTGAAAGAAATTGATTAAATTACAACTAGAGAAAGCGACCAGTGGGTCACATATAGCCCCGACCAGCACCACCCTCTAATATATATTTAGAGCTTAATTGTATGTAATATGGAAGCTATAAGAATCTATAAATGTGCTTGTAAAAGCTAAACCAAAGATAAAATTTCTATATGGACCAAGGAATTGAGGGCATCAAAGTTACTGAAGGGGTGGGGGGCATCAATGTTACTGAAGCAGCAGGGTTGGGTATACATCAATGAAATATTTGGATTGGTATGCAAGATTGATGCAAGTATCAATTGGATTTGTCTTTGAGTTTAGGACATACAGGGATCTATAAACTTTGTCATAAACTTCAACCAAATGTAAAATTTGTAAGTCTGTGACCTCAAGGTCACTGTGGGGGGTGGGACATGCATCAATGAAATCTTTAGACCAGTATGTAACTTCAGTGTCAGTATCAACTAAATCTATCAAAGGGTTCAGAAGATACAATCTCTTAGAAACTTTGACGTAAAGCTTTAACCAAACATAAAATTTCTAAGTCTGTGACCTTGACCCCAAGGTCACTGTGGGGGGTTTGACATGCAGCAATGAAATCTTTGGAGCAGTATGTAACTTCAGTGTAAGTATCAACTATATCTATCAAAGGGTTCAGAAGATACAATCTCTTAGAAACTTTGACGTAAAACTTTAACCAAAATGTTAACGGATGGACGGACGTCTCTACGAATGGATACTTAAGTGGCTAGGGGTAGGCATATTGACTACTTAAGCGGCAAATTCTCTTAAGAGGCAAGCCACCTAAGAGCGAATTTTTGCCCTTTAAGAACCAAAATTACGGAATAAAGTCCATTTGGACTCGCGAATATATACCTAAGTGTCAAACTGTCCAAATTTTTTGCCCCCTAAATGTCGTTTCGTTGGTGCGGACAGACGGACGGACAGATGGAATGATGGACGAATGGACAAATAATATATACCCCCATAGCATACTTTGTCATACCATACTTCGTATGCAGGGGGTATAATTACTTTCTCTAAAAATGTAAATGATTAAATTACCGTAAAATCTCTATTAGAAGCCCATGCTCTAATAAACGCCAACCCCCCATTTGGATGTTAAAAATTACAATTTTTTTTTGGCAATTCTCAGAAAAATATCAGCCTCCAATAAACGCCCACTTTACTCCGATGTTGACTGATAGGAACTTTTTTGTGACATTGTGACAGGGTTGGGAATCAAACAAAATTACTTCAGGTTTTACTTATTTTGCCATGTTTGACACGAAATGAGAAAACAGGTAATGATACTCTATTTAGTAAAGAAAGGGGAGGTAACTACTATAATTCTATTCTAAGTCAAGGCTATTGTGTCACCAGTCATTTTCTGAGAAACAAAATGGCAGCCATACAAAAGAAAGTGAGTGTTTTGGACCACCGTATGCGAATTGCAGGTTTCTATAGCCTCTAACAAACACCCACCCCACTCTTCAGGAAAGGAAATGATTCTAATAAATTGTCAGGCATCTACTAGAGCTTTTACGGTACAATTACTCCATCATATGAATGTAACTGATTAAATTACAATTACTTTTGCAATGTAATCAGATTACTTTTGATTACAGTAAAGGTTAACTAGAGAAAGCGACCAGTGGGTCACGTATACCCCTGGCCAGCGCCATACTCTGATATATCTTTTGAGCTTGTATGTAACATGAATGAAGCTGTCAAGAAGCTATAAGAATCTATAAATGTGCTAGTAAAAGCAAAAGCAAACATAAAATTTCTAAATGGACGAAGGGAGTGAGGGCATCAAAGTTACTGAAGGGGTGGGGGGTATCAATGTTACTGAAGCAGCAGGGTGGGGTATGCAACAATGAAATCTTTGGACTGGTATGTAACATTGATGCAAGCATCAATTGAATTTGTCTTAGAGTTTAGAACATACAGGGATCTATAAACTTTGTCATAAAACTTGAACCAAATGTAAAATTTCTAAGTCTGTGACCTTGACCTCAAGGTCACTGAGGGGGTATGGGACATGCATCAATTAAATCCTTGGACCAGTATGTAACTTCAGTGTATGTATCAACTAAATCTATCAAAGAGTTCAGAAGTTACAATCTCTTAGAAACTTTGACGCAACACTTTAACCAAATGTAAAATTTCTAAGTCTGTGACCTTGACCTCAAGGTCATTTTTGGGGGTGGGACATGCATCAGTGAAATCTTTGGATCAGTATGTAACTTCAGTGTAAGTATCAACTAAATCTATCAAAGGGTTCAGAAGAGACAATCTCTTAGAAACTTTGACGCAAAACTTTAACCAAAATGTTAATGGACGGACAGATGGACAGACGGACGAACGGATGGACAGATGGACAGACAGACGGACGAACGGCAGGACGAAAACTATATACCCCTATAGCTTACTTCGTATGCCGGGGGTATAACAAGAGCTGTCGACAGACAGCATAGCTTGCCTGTTTCGTGCCTTCAAGATATAAAGTAAAATTACTGAACCATGAAATATAGATGGCACACACCTAGATACATTTTGAGGTCAGTAATCAGGTTACATGGAACATATATGCCAGATATTACATTTCAGAATCACAATGTGTATGAATTTTAAGGCAAAATCAATGAACCATGAAAATAGGTCACACTGGCCTAGATATATTTCTATGTCAATCATCTGGTCATATGGAACTTAACATTCAGGACTGAAGTTTCTAAAAAAAAAATAGTATTCAATTTGGCAGAGTCACTGAATCATGAAATTTAGGTCAAACTGACCAAGATATAATTTCGAGGTCAATCATGGGGTCACATGGAATAAAAAATCCAGGCATGATGTTTCTTCGTGAAAAAGTATTCAAGATAAAAGGCAAATCACTGAACCATGAAATATAGGTCACAGTGACCTAGATATATTTTGAGGTAAATCATGGGGTCAAATGGAACTAATTACCCAGGTATGACATTTCTCCATTAAATAGTAATAAAGATAATAGGGTAAATCACTGAACCATGAAATATAGGTCACAATGACCTGGATTTATTTTGTGGTCAATAATCAGGTCACATGGAATAAATAATCCAGCTGTAACATTTCTCCATCAAATAGTATTCAAGATAATAGACAAAATCACTGAACCATGAAATATAGGTCACAGTGACCTAGACATATTTTGAGGTCAAGCATGGGGTCACATGGGACTAATAATCCAGGTATGACATTTCTCCATCAAATAATATTCAAGATAATAGGCAAAATCACTGCGCCATGAAATAAAGGTCACACTAACCTAGCTATACTTTGAGGTCAATCATAGGGTCACATGGAACTAATAACCCAGATATGACATTTCTCCATCAAAAAGTATTCGAGATAAAAGACAAAATCACTGAACCATGAAATATAGGTCACACTGACCTAGTTATTTTTTGGGGTCGATTGTCGGGTCACATGGAACTTAAAATCCAGGTATGACATTTCTGCATCAAATAGTATTCGAGATAATAGGCAAAATCACTGAGCCATGAAATTTAGGTCACACTGACATAGATATATTTTGCGGTCAATTATCGGGTCACATGGAACTAATAATCCAGGTATGACATTTCTCCATCAAATAATATTCGAGATAATAGTCAAAATCACTGAACCATGAAATATAGGTCAAAGTGACCTAGATATATATTGAGGTCAATCATGGGGTCACATGGAACTAATATCCCAGGTATGACATTTCTCCAACAAATAGTCTTCAAGATAAAAGGCAAAATCACTGAACCGTGAAATATAGGTCACCATGACCTTCACCCTTTTACACTTGAACCAATGTCACTTGATTGGCTGATGTATAACAAATTCTGTCTATAACTTGTTAGCATGAGGGAAAGGTATACAACAAATTACAAAGTTGTCCTAGATTTTGACCCCTAGCCCCACCCCCTCCCCATTCCAAGGCATGAACCCAGGGGTGTGTTGTCTTAGAATCTCAGAAGACACTCCCAGGTATCCAAGTTGTAAATATGAATGCTTTGTGATGAGTGACTGCTGAGATATAAGCATTTCAAAAACTTTAACACAGTATTACATAGGTGTTCTAGATTTTGACCCCAAGCCCCACCCCGGGGCATGACCCCAGGGGTCTGTTCTCTTTGAACCTCAGAAGACCCTCCAAGGTACTAAAGTTCCAAATATGAGTGCTCTGTGACGAGTGACTGTTGAGATATAAGCATTTGAAAAACGTTAACGCAGTGTGACGGGAACGCACACGCGCACGCCATCTGAGGTGACAATAATAGCTCTCCATGTACTTCGTACAGGCAAGCTAAAAACTACATCAATATCATTTACTGTATTATCTAGAAGTTCTACAGGCATGACACTTTAACACATATTAAACAGATCCTACAACAATTCGTTAATAGATGTTCATTGAAATTGCATGATTAAAATGGAGCACAATCTCATACAAAACTAGAGCTGTCAGTGAAGCTGACTAGGGTCCCGAAAGTGCCATCAGAGGAGTTGGATGTTTTCAAAGGGCCTTAACTCTTAAAGTATTGTAGCTGAGTTATGTAACTTGCAATGTAATAGTGTAATGATATTGTGACCTTATATCTAAAGTATGACTTTGATGCATTTGATGGTTTGTAAGTTATGAATAAAACCAGAAATGCATCCATAGGACACGGATGCCCCCGCCTGAAAATATTTCTATGTTCATATTAATCCATAGAAAGTTACTGACGGTGTTTAAGTTTTGGACCCTTTTTTCACATTTGACCACTAATTAATGACCTTGACCTTGGAGGTACGGACCTGGGTTTTGCATGTGACATATCGTCTCATGATGATTAACATTTCTACAAAGTATTTTTAAAATCCATCCAGAAATAAGAAAGTTATTGACTGCGTTTACGTTTTGGACCTTTTTTTTACCTTTGACCTCTAAGAATGACCTTGACCTTGGAGGTACGGACCTGGGATTTGCACGTGACATATCGTCTCATGATGATTAACATTTCTACAAAGTAATTTCAAAATTTCTACAATGTCTAGCTGGGGGAGCAAGATCATCTGTTGGAATGCTGGCCGCACCCTTTAGAACTTTGTATAAAGTGAGTGAGTGAGTGAATTTTAGTTTTACGTCCCACCAACAGCTATGGTCATACGGAGACGCGACCTCGGTTTAAAGACTCATCCAAAAGTCTGGAGAAGCCCGGGATCAATCCTGCGATCCCTGGTTTACAAGGCGAGTAGCATAACCACAGCGCTACAGGGGCTTTTAGACCTTTGTATAAAAGGATTAGCCTACTGTCTTTTCTCCTTTTCTTGAGAGACTCCCATTTTAATTTTCCAAGTTTTCCAGTCATGCTCCCAGTTTCAAAGCAGTAATTGCCTGTTACAAATCTAGCAGCTCTATTCTGAACTTTCTCAATTTCATCGTCAAGGACCACTTCACTGGGGTCCCAGATACAACTACCATATTCCAAGATTGGGCGAACAAGACCTTTATATGCTGCCTCTTTTACATCCTGAGGGTACTGATGATGATTTCGCCTCAGGAAACCAAGCGTTCTATTTGCCTTAGTACACATGTTGCTAATATGAGTATTCCATCTCAAGTTGTGTGAGATTGTCACTCCAATGTATTTAATGGAGTCCACATTCTCGAGGACCGTTCCCTCTAAGGTGTAAGAAGCCTCAACTTTATTAGATCACTTCCTAGTTATCTGCATAATATTGCATTTAACTGGCTGAAATCTCATGCCCCATTTACGTGCCCAACATCCTAATCTATCTATGTCAGCCTGAAGTTTCAATGAGTCATCTGTATCTCTAATTTCCCGGTAACAAACACAGTCATCTGCGAACAGTCTTATTTCTGAGTCAATGTCAGTGGAAATATCATTGATGTACAGGGAGAACAAAAGTGGACCAAGAACGGTCCCTTGCGGGACTCCAGACAAAACTGGATAAACAGATAAAACGAGACTAATGACCTTTGACCTTGCGTGACGTAGACTTTGGATGTGTCTATATTCTCCCTATTCCTTACCTTTGCTAAGCTCTAAGGCTTACGTACCTTGATTCCAATATCGTCGTGTGCCCTAAGTTCGTTACTGCCTTAACTCCGTGATGTCATCATTTTCTGTGCTCCTCGCGCTGACATCGTTCTCACGTGACTTTCATATGCGGTTATTTTTAGCTGTCTACCAGAAGTTTTCCCGAACAAAGTTTTGTCAAGAATGGCTTTCATTCAAATGAGTTAACATCCATATTTTATTTTTCTTTTGTAAGAAAGTCATTTTCTCTATTCCCAAATTCGTCATCTGGAGTGAGTGAGTGAGTTTTAGTTTTACGTCCCACCAACAGCTATGGTCATACGGAGACGGGACCTCGGTTTAAAGACTCATCCGAAAGTCTGGAGAAGCCCGGGTTCGATCCTGCGATCCCTGGTTTACAAGGCGAGTAGCGTAACCACTGCACCACGGAGGCTTCCATTCGTCATCTGGAAAGATACTAATAAAAATATTTTTCAATCCGATGCGCCACAAAAAAACTGTCGTCTGTTTTGTTTACCATTTCAGGGTTAAGGTCACATGACTAGTCAAATAGAATTAGGCCAAGATAAAGAAATTAATCGTTTCCGAAATTCTGTTGGTTCTTAGAGTACAGTGTGACGGGTTCAGGAACAGGTACACATGTAAACACTGGGTGCATTTCAAATATTGCACTGATATCTCAGTCGTAAAGCATCACATAGTGTTCCTGTGTCCTCATTGCATAAGTTGCCCCAAATAAGGATTAAATCTGATATCAAATACAAGTTATATTTCCAAGTTGTATTTTTACTGTCTTTCATGTTGAAAAAGTAAAACATTCTGTTTTAGCATTTTTTAAAAGTCAATACTTCATACTGATAACAGTTTGCTGCTTAAAATTTGAACTGTTCATCTATTCAAATATTGAGTATAAATACCGAAAACCTAAGAATTACTTGCTGTAGCCTAGCAGAGGAGCACAAAAATGATGACGTCATTGGGTCACGAACTTAGGACCAGAAAATGGTTCAGAGGCCATACAGTACAGTCGTGAAAATCTTACTATCCCCCACGTTCTTGCGTGACGAATTTCGAATGTCACGTGACTTTTTAGCGTGGGTTTTCCGTTGAGTAATCGTGGAACTAGCGTGGGTTTTGCGTGGAGCATGGAGAACAAACGTGAGCTCGCGCAACGCGAGCGTGATCGCGAACGTGAAAAAGATTAACGGTTAACGCGAAGAGGATTATTTATCTCTGCTTTTGCGAGAAACATTGAACCATTGTTTGTGCTACTTTCATTTCATTTTCTGCAGGAGGCTGGAAGTAATTGTGACCTTCGACAATTTCGTTTTTGGCTGTATTCTCGATGAAGTATATCAGCACGTATAACCAAAGATGCATGAATAGTCCCGCGTCTTGCATTATACAGTAGGCAGCAAAACGTTGCTTTGCACGTGCTGTATTTGCTGTGAAAGGAAAACAAAATAGGAGCTGGTATTTTGAAACATATCGCCCTAGCATTCAAGGTTTAAAAGTTATGCCATGCGTAACTGGCAGACGGGCGCACGCACACACAGACGAACGACCCTGAAGCAGTATGTCAGTATGAATAAAACTAGCTGGCGGTTAAGGTCCTGAAGAGACCGGGAGCGTAATGCATCGAGCAGTGGCGTGGAGTGCCGTACACTCTAGTGTAATGTTAAGTTTTAGAACACTGACTATTCTTTGAACATTTATATGCAGTTCACACCAAGAAAGTCGCCTCACCACGCAAGACTCGTATTCATGTTCTAAAACTTAACAGTTGTTTACGACGCAACTGATCGGCGCAAAACGAGCCGGTCTGTTTCGCTCTTAATGGTAGTTTGGTTTACCGAAAAAATAACGTTGACTAGGCAGTTATACTCCAAACACTTAAATATGAGACAAATATAACAACAGCTCCGACGCTTTGCCCTTTCCCAGTCTGCATGTGTTACATGGCTTCCCTGAGTGTCATCGCGATACACATCTTTGTGCTGGGAATATTTCAACATTAAAGATTTAAAACTATAGAAACCATCGGGAACTGATACAGTCGTCTCATAAGAGTGAATAGGAATAGTGCCATATTGGGATATGATCATCGGGGTGGTTCTTTACTCGGGTTTCCTCAGACACCAACCACTGGGGCGACGTACACCTAAAGGCAGTTTTAACCACTGTCCTTACTGGATCGGGCAATAGCGGGGACGCCCTTTCATTTTCTAAAAGGAAATCCCCTGCTCACACATTATATCTCAGTCACGTGCGAATCTGGCTTTTGTTTGTTTGATTTGCGGTTTAACGTCCCCGTCAATATTGAATAGGTCATTTTGGAGACGTTGCTTCCAATTTTGTGGGACTTTTACCTGACGTTGAGATGAAATGACATGTCAAGGCCTGTCACCCAATGGAACTAATAGGGTTTATAAGCATGGACGGTCCGACACACATCGCTTGGTCTGGGCAGGCGGTCGGTTTCAGTTCTGTGTGGAAGCATCATGCAGTCCATCTATTTCTCAACTCCCGATGGGCGGGGACCGATGTGCGAATCTGGTTTAATCCATATAAGCCTGGCGTCCTAGAAATGGAACATAGACAAGCAGTGCAGATCCGGATGAGATGCCGGATGATACATAATACAGCGTCTCACCTGTGTCTGTACTGTTTGCTAGACATATACGCTACAGTAATGTTTGTTAAAATAATAAAGATAAATCAACCACACACCCCTATTTTAACCAGTAGACTCACCCAATGGAACATACACCCCTCTAACTGAAAAAATGTCGTATAACCCTTCAGAAATGGCTTTCTTTTTTTATACATCCCAGCTAAAGCCGCGTCCCGGATACATCGACGTCAACGCTACGACTTTGCGCAGCCCGACGTCGATGTCACGCTGCTCTCAAACTAAGATGAATCGACAGAAATTTCTTTAGCCTTTCAGACACAGTAACATCCAGGGTACATCGACGCCGACGCTACGTCTCCACGCAGCGCCGACGTCACGCTGCCTTCCACCTTTTAAAGATTTTAGACACAGTAGCACCCAGGATACCTCGACGTCGGCGATACGTCTATACCCAGCGCCGTCGCCGATGTCTCGCTGCTCTGATTACAAAATGATATATTGGGTCCAAGTCCCCGTTCGTGATAAAGCAGAAAACAACAACAACAACAACAAACACGACCTTCAGTTGCAGAACATAGCCTCTCACATATGACTCGAGCAAGGCTCGAACCACAGTGATGAGGGATCTAATGATTATGAGTCGGTACTCTTACCCACAAGGCAATGCCCATGTACCAACATACCCCATACTTTTTCAGCGTTCTTGAGGCAGTTTCGTGTTCGAACAATGAAAGGGACAACTCTGGTTTTCTGTGGAGCACGAGAACGTGCCCATTTATTTTCAGTGAATGAGGCATCATTGGTAAATAAGCTAAGGGACCAAGAAACGAGGCGTTTAAAATGTGCACCTGCAAAAAAAACGTATTTGACGCCGTCGCTCAACAGCTGATTACGGCGAAGATGAGATAATCTGTTTACACTTTATGGCGCATTTGCTCCCCGGGAGCAAATTCTTTCCTTTCAGAAAAGACTCGACTCACCGAGGCGTTACAAATGTGAACTCGCAACCGATGCAGTGAAACAATATGATCCCTGCATTGAACAGCAAGCATGAGTCACGTCATGGCAATACCCGTTCGGCTGTTTGCGAGAGATCTGTCAGCCTGCGTATACGCACAGTCTGGTCAGCTTTGGGCAGCTTGAGACCGAGTTAACTTATCTAATACATGTAGCTGAGCTGACCAGTATGATTTGACCTTGTCGCTATGCTTATACCGATCAAACAAGTTTTTTTCCATTTTGCGACGTGCACTTTTTCGCATGCAGTGCCTCATTGATTCGGCCCCCGCCCATCGGGGCTTGAAGAAATATATGGGCTGCATGATGCTTGCACGCCATCTCAATTTCGGGTGAAAGTCCCACAAAATTGGAAGCAACATCCCCAAAATGACCTTCACAGTGTTGACGGGGACGTTCAACCTCAAATCAAACAAACACAGTACCATTGACTACGTGCCTCTCTGATAGCTGAAGCGCCCCTTTAAGAGAGTCTACCCGCTTTTCCGGCCCCCGCCCATAGGGGCTTGAAGAAATATATGGGCTGCATGATGCTTTCACGCAGAGATGAATCCGGCCCGCACACTAGTACTGGTGAACCGCTTAGAGGATCTAAGCCTGTCCAGGAACCGCGGTGCGAGGTGGACCGTCCATGCTAATAAACCCTATTGGTTTCATTGGGCGACAGGGCTTAAGATGTCATTTCATCTCAATGTCGGGAAAAAGTCCCACAAAATTGGAAGCAACGTCTCCAAAATGACCTTTACAGTGTTGACGGGGATGTTAAACCTCAAATCAAACACACAACAGCACGTGAGGTCACTGACATACAATTACGTCATTTAGGCACGAGCGGTTGTAGCATACGAAAAGGTCGTTTGTTTGTTTCTTTCTTGTTTTGGATCTTTCATAGGAGTAACGCCCCTTACGCATATTACGCATGTGCGTAACGTAAAATATTTGCAGAAAGAGAAAGCACCTAAATAATAGTGTTCTCCATTTCATATTATATATTGGCTGTTCTTAAAGGAAAGAATTTGCTCCGAGGAATATGCTCCCCCCGAAAGCAAATTCTTCCCTAATGCTATGTTCCCACTATCACGATTCGCGCCACGATTGCAATCGTGTTCTTAATCGTGGATTAATCGTGGTGATCCTATCGGATCTTATCAGATCTGGAGGTCAGTCGTGGCAATCGTGTTAATCGTAGAAAATTTTTGAACGGTTCAAAATTTTTCCACGATTAACACGATCGATTTCAAATCGGGATCATCGTATCAAATCGTGTTGCATCGTAACAAAGCGCGACCGATCCCATCTAATCGTACTTCCAAATCGCGGTGATCGGGGCCAATCTTGGACAAAACAAACACCGCGTTCTGTTGAGATGTGTTGCGATCTCACAAGATCTGTCACGATTTGTTACGCTCTGTCGAGTCCCATTGCTCAAGACCTGTCACGAATGACTCAGATCAGATACGAGATGATACGAGTAAATGCGATTAGATACGAGTAGGCCACGTTTTTATACGAACGTTCACGATCTAATACGAGTTCTCAAGAGTTAATGCGACTCATTCAGCGATCTGCTCATGAGTGAGTGAGTGTATTTCAGTTTTACGTCCCACCAGTAACTAAGGTCATACGGAGACAGAACCTCGGTTTATAGACTCATCCGAATGTCTGGAGAACCCCGAGATCGATCCTGCAATCCCTGGTTTATACAGGCCTTTGCTAGTATTTTTAAAGCCTTTGAAAGATGCCACCCAAGGGTAATGGCAGCTAAGAATGGAAAAGGCAAGCCTGAACCATTCCAGCCAGAGAAATCGCCACATTGTCATCATCCGCAACTCCTACCATCATCAATGGTTGAGGGTCAGTGTTTATGCTCTAAAAATTCAAGAAACAATTTAGTCCATGGTCAGTCCGGCTGTATATATACCAGTCGGGGTCAAGTCGTAGCTCAAATCGTGATCGTCCTCGATCATGATCGTGAAAAACATCGAGACGACAGTCGTATGCTATCGTAACGGAGCGCATCGGCTCGTGATGAGCGTATAAGAACGTATCTGCACGTATCAGATCGTCCCAATTCGGGGTACTCGATCGTGATGATCGTTTCAGATCGAGACCAAGTCGTAGACTGGATCGCAACAATCCTATCGGAACGCATTTGATCGTATCTGAACGTGAGAGCAGACCGTGGCTGATCGTGATACCTGAAATTGACAAATCGTGATTGGATTGCATCCGAGCGCAACGAATCGTACCAGAACGTATCGACTCTCATCACCTCGTATCCAAACCTGAACTTTCAGAGAATATTCCACGACCAGTTACGAATGGCCAATCGTGGCGTTCGTAACGGATCGCACGACAGTGGGAACCTAGCATTAAAGAGTAGACCCCATCTCAGAAAAAGCTGTTTTACATCAGGTTGTGCGCTACAATATTTTGGTTCTGTTTGATTCTGTTAGGTTCTTTTGATTTTGTGGGTGTGTTAATCCCCCGCCGCGAGTTGGAGAGGGGATTGTTGGAATGACCTTCCTCCGTCCATGTCCGTCCGTCCGTTCATAAAACGTCACATTTGTAGGTCATGAGTTTGAGCCTTTAATTCTTTCTGCTCCATATCAACTGGACCCAGTGATAGTGTGTTCGATTTCAGATTTTTCGTCCCCATCAACACTGTATAGGTCATTTTGGAGACGTCGTTCCAACTTTGTGGGACCTTTTTAAGACTCTTTAAGATGAAATGACGTCTCAAGCCCAGTCGCTCAATGAAACCAATAGGGTTAAGTAGCACGGACGGTCCGACTCGCACCATTTTGCCTCTAAGCGGTTTGCCAATACTCTTGTGCGGTCGGTTACAGCTCTGCGTGGAAGCATCATGCAGCCCATCCGTTTCTTCAAGCCACAATGGGCCGGGGCCGGAACCCTTTGTTAGATTTTCTTTAAAGTGAATGAAATAATTTTGTATAGTAAATCAACACCAACACGAAATAATCTTTGTCATGCATTAACATGAACGTTTCGCCATCATGGGTTCTTCGTGATATTATAAACAAAAGACATAGATGACGTCGCACACAAAAACGTTACGTGAAGCAGTGCGCCACGCCAGCTCACAGGGGCCCGGCGCATTTCTTTATGATTTGGAAAATGTATAAAAAAAAATGGAAAATGATACTTAATATAGACTATATTTATGTTTAGTATCATTTCCCTTTTTTGTACATTTTCCAAATCAAAAAAAAAATGCACCGGGCCCCTGTACACCAGCTATGTTACACAAAAATTAACGACGACGTACAATAAGTAATCCGAAGCACAGCAATTCACACAACACGCATGCATGTACATGCGACATGCGAAGACTAAGATTAGGGTCCGCGGTGAACCCCCCACCCCCCACCACCCAC
This sequence comes from Lucinisca nassula, assembly GCA_963580285.1. Classification (NCBI taxonomy): domain Eukaryota; kingdom Metazoa; phylum Mollusca; class Bivalvia; order Lucinida; family Lucinidae; genus Lucinisca; species Lucinisca nassula. Next base: position 59,045,913 of record OY757015.1, on the reverse strand, counting down.
AACACACACATGCTAATTTCATCCGGGCACGAAATTCGTTCCGCTCATAAACATCATAACTGTTGGCATTTTAAAATTTATGAGCAGGACAAATAACAGTCTGTGCTGATCTGAGCAGGAAAACCGCCTCTTTCATTTCATATGTATCTCAATATTTATAAGCATCATAAATTTTATGCCATGAAGACCCGAGCATGAAAAAAGGCTCTATTATCAAGAGGCCAGACCGGGCGGATCAGCCTGCGCATCCGCGCAGTCTGATAAAAGTCCCCATCGACCGCACAAATAGTAACTAGGTTCCCAGCCATCCAAAGCGCGCATAGCGAACACCCATATCAAACTGCGCAAATGTGCTGGTTGATCCGGGTCATAGCCGAGCGCGCATGTAAATCTAACGAATCGCCGCAGCCCGGAAAACTATCACCAGCCTAGGAACTGAAACCCTCGTAGAGGCAATAACAACGGTCCGCAAAAAAAAAAGATAAATCACCAGGCCGCACCAACGCGCAGGCTGACCAAATTATTTGTTTGTTTGTTTGATTTGAGGTTTAACGTCCCCGTCAACACTGTAAAGGTCTTTTTGGAGACGTTGCTTCCAATTTTGTGGGACTTTTACCCGACATTGAGATGAAATGACATCTCAAGCCCTGTCGCCCAATGAAACCAATAGGGTTTATAAGCATGGACGGTCCACCTCGCACCGCGGTTCCTGGACAGGCTTAGATCCTCTAAGCGGTTTACCAGTACTAGTGTGCGGGCCGGATTCAGCTCTGCGTGGAAGCATCATGCAGTCCATATATTTCTTCAAGCCCCTATGGGCGGGGGCCAGACCAAATTATAATCGGACGGTAAAAAAGACTTAAGATAACATGGAAAGGCATAGACAAGGACCAGCATCCGCAGGTCCAGCCGTGCCCAAAAACAAAAGCAGACACAATACTGTACCAATGTTGATGCAAGTAATTCCCATAGAGCAACAAAAAAGTCAAATATTCGCCTGTGTGAGCTGATTTGCAGAACTCATTACTATACTAAGTTCAGAAACTAAGGTCACGGGTTTGAGCCTTGAATTTCTTGTCCACTCCATATCTCCTGCATCGCCCTCAGAAGCTCTGTCGGATGCGCGTCTGACTGGTGACCAGGAGGACGCGGGTTCGATACCTGCCGGGGTCGGCAACATTCTTTCGTGGATATTGATCATGAAATCGTCTCTAGGGTCAGTCTCTCCATTCCACTGATTCAAGAAGGGCATTTGTCAGTTTCTGACGAAAGAATGTGTGCTGTACTGATTAATAAATACTCGTGTGCGGGTCGGTTTCATCTCTGCGTGGAAGCATCATACAGCCCATCTTTTTCTTCAAGCCACGATGGGCGGGGACAATAGTGGTTTAGGAGGAAATTTCGTTTGAAGAAATTGTTTACGGAAGGATAGACGGACAAAATGTGATCACAAGAGCTCACCTTGTAACTACATATCATCCACCCAAACGATAGAAACGCTCCATGAAAAGAATGGGAATGGTGTACAATAACTCCGATATTTTTATTAAAATGGAAATGTAAAACTCATACGCGTATCACCCATTACGCACGTATGATTTTAAAAAGTTTGCAATAAACAAACATCATCAAAATAATGGTATTCTTCATTAGATATTATATATGGGCTGCTATTCCCCTTGGGAGCAAATTCTTTAAGAGTAACCTCCCATCCGCAGGAGAAAGTAGTTTTTACTTAAGAGTTTCCTTGTGCGTAATAATATTTTAGTTCAGGCAATGCCCCTGGTATTGAATTATTATAGCACCACATAATTCTTTGGTCGACAGTCACTTGACAAAAGGTAACAAAGCGGAGTAACTTTCCTTGCTAATGCCCAAGTGAATATCACTGTATTACAAGATCTAGAAATCAGTTAATTATAGCCCCGCTATTCTTATCAGCGTGAGGTCAAACTGGTGTCTAGATGGTTGCCTGTAGAATCGATCTAGGCTGGATTTTGAAAACAACGTAGATCAAGGTCAGACGCCACAGGAAGAGGCCTCTGATCAGAGTCTACACTGTTTGCTTAATTTATAGGCATTTAAGGGTTAAACGAAACAGCCCGAGCCCTAATTCGCCAATTTTCCCAGCCTGCACTCAGAGACAGTCTACCTGCAAGTGCTATCGGTGCTTTCAAACGATCTTATCGTTACGCTTTTTTTTTCTTGTCCTCTCTTCTAAGTCAGATCTTCTTGTGAGCTGTTTTTTTATGTGACATAGCCTTTTCCCATGCGACGTCTCGGGTTGAGCACGAACCGCAGTACGTCAGCTTAGCACGTGCAGTGCTGCACTCTGTGAAGTTACGTCATTATAATGAGCACGTGCGGTTCTTGCTTGTGAAAAAGGGTATACGAGGCTGACGGTTGAAGACTCTGATCAGCCTGTGGAGACGTATTGTGTGTGTGTGAATTCGGGTTTAACGTCGCTTTCAACAATTTTTCAGTCATATCACGACGGTGTCTGGTTGCGACAGGGAGCTCAATGCTCACATTTATAGTGCTGCCTCACTGAAGTATCATGTCCCAGACACATTACATGATACCACACCCAGTCACATTATCCTGACACTGGATCGACCAGTCCTAGCTCTACCCCGTAAATCTGAGTGCCAAACGAGGAGCAGCTAGTACCATTTTTAACGACTTTGGTATGTCGCGGCCAGGGGTCGAACCCCAGACCTCCCGTTCCCCGGAGCGGACACTCTACCAACTGAGCTATCGGGGCCGGTTCTGTGGAGACGTATAATATCATTTGCTGTTTGTACGCGCCATCTATGACCTCCGGAATATTCAAAGAGCTTAAATAAAGTTTTCTTTGCTCTGTGCCGGTGTAGCGTGAGATTATTGAACCCGTGAGATTCTTCAGTCGCACCAGAAGTGGCTGAAATCCCTCACGGAGGGGTGTGAGAGAATTCAGCCGTGAGAATTGTAATACGATAACTCTATAAGAGACTGGGGTATCGAAACGCTCTTAGTATATTAAATGATAAATTATGCTGGCACATTAATTATCCCCACTTTTTTCGAATGGTCTTCGTCGTCCGTCCGTCCGTCCGTCCTACCGGATAACTCCTCCTAGACGTTTATAGATAGAAACTTCAAACTTTGGGAACTGATAGATCTTTGGTCTGGGGAGTGCATGACACTTTCTGAATTTTGATCACACACCTAGGGGAGGGACCAGGGGGTGGGGCCCGCGGGGATGGGGTCAAAAATAAAAATTTCCAGAACATCGTCGTGTAATATATCAAAGCGAACGGCATGATGAGTAGAAAACATTACAACCAAAATTTGACCCCTGGGGTCAATTTTGAGGTCACCAGAGGTCAAAAACTGATTTTGACCCCTTTACCCACACACATTGCTGTTACCGGATAACTCCCCCTAGACCGTTAAAGATAGAAACTTGAAACTTTGGGAACTGTTACACCTTTGGTCTAGGGAGTACATGACACTTTCGGAATTTCGATCACACCCATAGTGGTGGACCCAAAGGGTGGGGCCCGCGGTGGAGCGCGGGGATATGCGATTGCGCGCCATCGACTGCGCGATTCTAGTTAAACTTTAATTTTCTGCTGGATTTATTTTTTTATTTATTTATTCACCAAGCCCCGATTGGCGGGAGCCCAATGACAAACAGATATTATAGAATGTAGAAATAAAGACAACTACAGTAAAACCGACATCAGTTGTCAGTTTGGTATTGTCAATATTATTGTAAATAAAGGTTATTTTTAAATTTATCTACGCAATTAAATGTTATTTTTGGATGATCTAATTTTATTTTTGGTGACTCCCTATTAATGTGATGGTATCAGGCTAAAAAATACCAGACCTGCACTGAATCGACGCTAGTCAAGTGGTAAAGTCACGGACCTGTAGAGCTGAAGTATGCGGGTTCGAATCCCGCTGGGGATTTTTTTTCTTTAACATTTTTTTTTTTTTTTTTTGGACAAGTGCAGTTTTGTGACTAACAATCGATAAACGTTAAAATAACGTATGATCAACATGAATTAAATTATAAATTTCCAATCAATGTTAATTTCAAGTCATGTTATTGGTGTGCCTATTCTTTACTTTCACATGTCACATATAGGGTCTAGGCCAATCAAGTTCCATTGTATCAAATTATGGCATCTTGTATTTCAATTCTCTTGTACATGTACTTGCTGGTGTTTCTTTTTTATTCACTATTATAAATCAAATGTGAAGTTGATCTTTAAAATTGTGCATAACATGTATTAAACTTTAAAATAAATAGATAACCATTCACGAAAAAATAATAATACAAAAATAATAAACAGAATTGAAAATTAAAAAAGAAATAATAAATCATCAAGAAAAAAAAATAAATCATGTTTTTAATAGCTTAATGAAAAAAAGGTTGTCTGCAAGATCGAACCTGCGACCCTCGCTACTAGTTGCGCTCCTCCTCGTTTTAGGCGCTCCTCGCTACTAGTTGCGCTACGCAACTGATTACTTTGACACTGCAAAATTAAGTGCTTTGCTGTTAGAATATAACCCGTTACGTACCCGTGGAAAATACCGTTGTTTGTTATGATTTATAAATTGACGAGTATTTATCAACATTGAAACCATAACACCGACATATTACGGCAGGGTACCTTTATGTCAAGCTGAACTTATATTGGTGTCCGACTTGATCAAAGCCAAACTGCAACGCCCGAGATCACTCAGGGCGACTGGACTTAGGGTTAAAATGGTCCGTATTCATAGTGGTGCTGATTATCAAATTACAAAAAAAAAAAATAATAAGAAGAAGAAAAAAAAAAAAAAAAGAAAAAAAAAAAGAAAAACTGTAGGGACATTTCTTGTTTGTTTTTGTTGTTTGATTTGAGGCAACACTGTATGGAGACGTTCCTGCCAATTTTTCCCGACACTGAGATGAAATGACATTTCAAGCCCTGTCGCCCAATGAAACCAATAGGGTTTATGAGCATAGTCGGTCCGACTCGCACCGCTTTGCCTGGACAGGCTTAGATCCAATAAGCGGTTTACCAGTTCTCGTGTGCGGTCGGTTTCAGCTCTGCGTGGAAGCCTCGTGCAGCCCATCTATTTCTTCACGCCCCGATGGGCGGGGGCAAGCTGACCTCGTACTTCTTACTTCTGCTTTGACGTTGTTTAGGTAGGTAAGTAAGTAGGTATGCGGTTTGGTGGCTAGATAGGTAGGAAGATGGGTGGCTGGTTAGGTAAATAGGTTGGGTTTGAGATTAAACGTCCCCGTCAATACTATATATGTCATTCGGAGACGATGCTTCCAATTTCGTGGGACCCGACTTTGAGTAAAAAGGACCTTCTGCCCAATGAAACTAATAGAGTTTATATGCATGGACGGTCCGGTCCGACTCGCATCACTTTGCCTGGGCAGGCTTAAGCGGCTTACCAGTACTCATGTGCGATCAGGCATCATGCAGCCCATCTATTTCTTCAAGTCCCGATGGGCGGCGTAGATTTTAGTAGGTAGGTAAGTGATGTGTCTTGGTGGGTCGGTAGGTAGGTTTGATTTGAGGTTTAACGTCCCCGTCAATACTATATAGGTCATTTGGAGACGATGCTTTCAATTTCGTGGGACCCGACTTTGCGATGAAAAGACATCTCAAGACCTGCCGCTAAATGGAACCAAAAGGGTTTTTATTCATGGACCGTCCGACACGCATCACTCGCCTTGGCAGGCTTTTGCGGTTTACCAGTACTCAGGTGTGGTAGAGAACTATTCAGCCAATCTAGTTCTTAAAGTCCCGATGGGTAGGATAGATTTAGGTAGGCAGGCAAGGGGGTATCTTGGTGGGAAGGTAGGTAGATGTTTTTTTTTTTTTGTTGTTGTTGTTGTTTGTTTGACTTAAGGTTTAACGTCCCCATCAACACTGTGAAAGTCATTTCGGACGCATTGCGACCAATTTGTTGGACTTTTACCCAACATTGAGATAAAATGACATCTCAAGTCCTACCGCCTTATGAAACCAATTGGGTACTTAGGTATGTAGCAAGGCTGGTAGCCTGGTAGGTAGGTAGAAATAAGTAAATGTATGTCTGACCGTCCGTTCCCATACGGAAAGAAGCCTCCGCGGTGTAGTGGTTATATTACTGGCCTCATAGACCCGGGGTCACATATTCGATCCCGGGTTTTCACAGACATTCGGACGAGTCTTTTAACCGAGGTCCCATCTCTGTAAGTAGGACGTAAAACTGAGTGACAAACTCTTGCTGTCGAGTCCTTACCGTTGTTTCATCGCTGTGGATTGACTTTTGTGTTCACGGAGATGTTGCACTGATGAGTTAGGAGGCCTTTATGCAGACTGAACAAATTATTTGTCTAAATCGCGACGGAAGTAAGGGCGAGGACTGTTACCACGTAAAATCGATTAAAGACCACCCCCCCCCCCCCCCCCGTTGGTTCTTCTGTCGCGGTTTATTTTTGTTATGCCTTGTCTTTGAGTGTGTGTACCGCTTATATTATTTTGTTTTGGCTAGCCAATTGACCATTTCGTAGGAAAGTAACTGTCCTTTTGGCTTTCTGCTATTGATCTTTCCATCAGGGTCTGTGGGTTAATTGTATTGATTCCTGATCATTGCCTTTACTTCTATTTTACGTACGATCCTACCTACCTACCCACCTATCTACCTACCGGCCTGCCTGCCAACATCAGCACCATCCCACACCTACCTATCGAAACATATACCAACTTCCCTACCTACCTGCATCCCGTCTACATACCTACCTAACTACGAACCTATCTACATTCCTACCTACCTCGCCAACAACCCACACCTACCTACCTATACATATGGATACCTTTCTCCCTACCCACCCACCCACACACACACACCACACCCACCTTCCTTCTACGTATGTACGTGCGTACCTACGAACGTACGTACGTACCTACCTACGACGTCGAAGTTCGAAGACAGAAGGTTTGACGTTAGCGAAAAGAATAAAAAATAGAAAATAGAAATAAAAAGTTCGAAATTAGAAAATTAATGTCTGTCTGTCTGCCTGTCTGTCTGTCTGTCCGGCCGTCAGTCCGGACCTACCTCCTATCTACCTATACTAAGCCACTCTACAACTCTACATACATACCACCCTATCTACCTACCTACTTAGCTACATTCCTACCTACCTATATATACACCTATCTCCTATCGATATACGTACGTACATACCCACTTACCTATATTCCTACCTACCAAAACATATATAACTACGATCCTTTCTACCTATGATCCTACCTACGACCGTCCTAACTACCTACATCATCATTACTCCATACCTACATTAGAACCACCCCACACCTACCTACATACCTGCATACCAACCTACCTTCTTATCAAAACATACATACCTACGACCCTATCTACCTACGATCCTACCTGCCTACCTACCTACGGCCTTCCTCCCTCTGTCCCTCGCTACCTACCCACCTACCTACCTACTTAACTACCACATTAGCATCCCGCACATATCTACCTACCTAAACAAACAAACAAAGTCTATCTACCTAACTTCCTACCTACCTACAACGTCGAAGGTTGGCCCCCGCCCATCGGGGCTTCAAGAAGTAGATGGGCTGCATGATGCTTCCATGCAAAGCTGAAACCGACCGCACACGAGTACTGGTAAACCGCATAGAGGCTCTAAGCCTTCCAGGCAAAGCGGTCGGAGTAGGACCGCTTATACTTATAAGTCCTATTAGTTTCATTGGGCGACAGGGCTTGAGATGTCTTTTCATCTCAATGACGGGCATAAGTCACACAAAAATGAAAGCAACGTCTCCAAAATGACCAGTACCGTGATGACGGGGACGTTAAACCTCAAATCAAACAACAAACAAACAAAGTAGAAGTAAAACAAAGATCAGGAATTGATACAATTAACTTACTCCACCCATAAAAGACACCAAAGGGAAAGAAATACAAACATTAAGCGACCAGACCATAATGGAAACCTAAACAAAGGAAGGCCATAAGGACAGTTACTTTCCCACAAAATGGCCATATGGTCATCCGAAACTAAAAGACACAAGTGATACACACAGTAAGTAACAAACAACAACATAAAATAAATCGCCACAGAAGAGCCGCCTTGGAACGGTCAGTGGAAGATTTCCACTGGGAAGATTTCCAAAGTCTATCTACCTTACTTCCTACCTACCTACAACGTCGAAGGTTGGCCCCCGGCCATCGGGGTTTGAAGAAATAGATCGGCTGCATCATGAATTGAAGGGTTAAAAGAAACAATCTAAAACCCCGTTCAGGATCTCTTTTTAGCTCACCTGTCACGTAGTGACGAGGTGAGCTTTTGTGATCACTTTTTGTCCGTCGTCCGTGCGTGCGTGTGTGCGTAAACTTTTTCTTCAAATGACATCTCCTCCTAAACCACTGACCAGATTTTGACCAAACTTCACAGAAATGATTCTTAGGTGGTCGCCTTTCAAAGTTGTTCAAATGGTTCCGGTCCATTGCACATCTTGGTCACAGGAGCTAAAAATAGATTTTTTTAAACGAAAACTTTAAAAATCTTCTTCTCTGAAACCGCAAGGCCCAGGTCTTCAATATTTGGTATGAAGCTTCATCTAGTGGACCTCTACCAAAATTGTTCAAATCATAGCCCATGGGGCCAAAATGCCCCCGCCACGGGGGCCTTTGGTTTTACATAGGCTTATATAGGGAAAATCATTAAAAGTCTTCTTCTCTGAAACCTCAAGGCCTAGGTCTTGAATATTTGGTGTGAAGCTTTACCTGGTGGACCTTTACCAAGATTGTTCAAATTATAGCCTTGGGTCCAAAAATGCTCCCGCCCCGGGGGCCTTTGGTTTTACATAGGCTTATACAGGGAAAATCTTTAAAAATGTTCTTCTCTGAAACTGCAAGGCCCAGATCTTTGATATTTGGTGTGAAGCTTCATCTAGTGGACCTCTACCAAGATTGTTCAAATTATAGCACTGGGGGCCAAAATGCCCCGCCCCCGGGGTCTATGGTTTTACATAGGCTTATATAGGGAAAATCATTAAAAAATCTTCTTCTCTGAAGCCACAAGGCCCACGTCTTTAATATTTGAAGTGAAGCTTAACCCGGTGGACGTCTACTAAAATTGTTCAAATTATAGCTTTGGGGCCAAAAATGACCCCGCCCCGGGGGACTTTGGTTTTACATAGGGTTATACAGGGAACATCTTTAAAAACGTTCTTCTCTGAAACCGCAAGGCCCAATTCTTTGATATTTGGTGGCACACCTTTACCATCTAGTGGATCTCTACCAAGATTGTTCAAATTTTAGCCCTGGGGGCCAAAATGCCCCCGCCCCGGGGGCCTATGGTTTTACATAGGCTTATATAGTGAAAATCGTTAAAAAATCTTCTTCTCTGAAACCACAAGGCCCACATCTTTAATATTTGGTGTGAAGCTTTACCTGGTGGACCTCTACTAAGATTGTTCAAATTATAGCCTTGGGGCCAAAAATGCCCTCTCCCCGGGGGCCTTTGGTTTTAAAGAGGCTTATACAGGGAAAATCTTTAAAAATCTTCTTCTCAGAAACCGCAAGGCCCAGATCTTTGATATTTGGTGTGAAGCTTCATCTAGTGGACCTCTACCAAGATTGTTCAAATTATAGCCCTGGGGGCCAAAATGCCCCAGCCCCGGGGCCTATGATTTTACTAAGGCTTATATAGGGAAAATCATTAAAAAAAACTTCTTCTCTGAAACCACAAGGCTCAGGTCTTTAATATTTGGTGTGAAGCTTTACCTGGTGGACCTTTACTAAGATTGTTCAAATTATAGCCTTGGGGCCAAAATGACACTGCCCCGGGGGCCTTTGGTTTTACATAGGCTTATATAGGGAAAAATCTTTAAAAATCTTCTTCTCTGAAACCACAAGGATCAGGTCTTTGAAATTTGGTATGAAGCTTCACCTAGTGGACCTCTACCAAGATTGTTCAAATTACAGCCTTGGGTCCAAAAAACCCCCCGTCCAAGGGGCCTTCTGTTTTACATAGGCTTATATAGGGAAAATCTTTAAAAAATCTTCTCAGAAACTGCAAGGCCAAGGTCTTAGATATTTGGTGTGAAGCTTCATCTAGCGGACCTCTATCAAGATTGTTCAAATTATAGCTTTAGGACCAAAAATGCCCACACCCCGGGACCCTTTGGTTTCTCATAGGCTTATTCAGGGCCCTCTGGGCCCTCTTGTTTTCCGAACCTACGACCTACGGCCCCCGCTCATCGGGGCTTGAAGAAATAAATGGACTGCATAATGCTTCCTTGCAAAGCTGAAACTGACCGCACAGGAGTACTGGTAAACCGCTTAGAGGATCTAACCCTGCCCAGGCAAAGCGGTGTGAGCTTATAAACCCTATTGGTTTCATTGGGCGACAGGGCTTGAGATGTCATTTCATGTCAATGTTGGGAAAAAGTCCCACAAAATTGGAAGTAGCGTCTCCAAAATGACCTATACCGTGTTGATGGAGACGTTAAATCTCAAATCAAACAAAACAAACAAACAAACAAACAACGTCGAATGAAGAAGTTAAAAGTAAGCCTAACCTACCTACCTACCTGCCCATCCAGCCATGCACCCACCAGACCATTCCCCCTATCTGCATACCTACGTACCGGCCTACCTAGCGACCATGCAGCCCATCTGTTTCTTCAAGCCCCGGTTGGTGGGGTCGAGTTTGATTGGCGAGCAGTAGGTTCGGTAATTACTTCTGTTTTTTCTTATTATTATTGAAACGGTTAAGAGAAAACCTGTTCGGTTGACATGTTGTTTCCAGTTTCCCCGTGTCACGGGTCGTCAGCTGGTGGGGTCCCAGGGAACGAATCCATTCTGGCACTACACCGTAGCCGTTTGGTGGTATCCCCATTCCACGTTGCCGGTGAATGGGGAGACCATCGCTCGGCTCCAGCCCTGTCCGTCCATGTCTATCGTAAGTCCGCTGCAGTCGGTCCATTTTGTCTTCTACTCGACCTAATAATTTTTTGCTTGTCAATATGCCGAACCGTGTCAGAGCAGGAAAGGGTCAATTTTGAAATTGGTATTTTTTTTTTTTATTTTTTTTTTATTTGATTTTTGTATATTTATGTAACGTATGTACATTTTTACATTGTTTGGTCTGTTTCCCCAGCTTGTTGAGTGGTCTATTTTTTAAGTATATATATGCGGGCGGATGTGCTTACCCCGCCACGGTAAGCACATCCGCCCGCATATATATACTTAAAAAATAGACCACTCAACACTCGGTTGACATTAGGCATTATTACCCCATATAAGCAGAAAAGGTGTGAAAATTAGTCAGTATGTTTTGATAAGCATGGGGACAACAGGAAATGTCAAACCATAAATCACACATGTTAATCACGTTGGTTTATAACAAAATTTAAATTCCATGAAACCCATGTTTAAAAGCGTTCAATATCCTTTGGAAGCTAGGAATACATAGTAGAACTGAAACGGTAAGAGTGTACATGTTTTCTCTAAGCCTCGGAAAATGATTAATATTATCATTATTATTTATTATAATTGTTATTATTATTATTATTATTATTATTACAATAATTACAATTATTATTGTCATTATTGTAAAAGGGCACTTATATTGAGGCTTTTGCTACAGTGTTCAAATCCATTTAGGCAGAATAATAATTTTAAAATTTCTAACGAACTTGCTTTTAAAGTATTAATGACGAGAACACGCCTATTAAAAATATAATGAAATTTATCATCATTTTTTTTTAGATAAAATATTCTGATATTTTTCATATTTTCGCTGGAAAACATACGAGACGGTTCTAACGAGTCCCTAAAATCTATGTTTTCCAGCGGAAATATGAAAATAATATACACCGCTGGAAACCCCAGTTTTACTGTATAAAAGTGGGGTTTAATGGCGTTTAAAATATAGGCGTGGTTTCGAAATAATTCCACGAAAATACATGTATCTGTACATATTTTGTTCTTTTTGAACACATGGAAACCTATTTATGGCATATTTAATACAGGTATCTTTCGAATAAATAAATAAATAAAGCCTGTAATGAATAGTGTTCTATTTAAAGTTCTAAATGTAAGCAGATTTCTTTCGACATTTTAAACATAGGCTCAAGTTGAAAGGGGCAGGGGCTAACAGGAAATGGATGACATTTCTCACGGCCTTCTTGCGCATGCGCAGATATACCTTGGTATTAAGGTTCTCACGGGTTTAAAGATCTCACGCTACACCGGCTCATATCCATGGACGCCAGTAGAATGCGGTTTTACTTCTTGTATATTAGGCTGTGACGAGTGAAGACTCAGATCAGTCTGCACAGTCAGTCTGATGTTTGCACGAGCCTTCTATGGTCTCTGGGCTATACTGAGTGAATAATATGACCGCATTTCCTAGATACACTTTTCTGCCTGAGTGCTGTGATCAGACTGGTCAGCTGTCATTTTGTGGTGCACTGAATGTTCATGTGCGGATATGAAAGACTCGGATAAGACTGTGTATTTGCAGAGGCGCAGCGCGACTTGAGTCATTACTTTTCACAAGGCGTTGTTAATAGATGGCATAATAAAACCACAAAGCTAGATTATTTAATTTAATCTACTGGCGAGAAAACTGAAACGCGAAACTAGCGTGGACAAACGTGGATTTAAGCGTATAGCGGGAAAGGCTTCACGTGGCTCGCGATGGTTGCGAAAAACGAACGTGAAATAAGCGTGGATCAAGCGTGGAATAACGTGGGTTTTGCGAGGGTTGTGCGCGAAGCATAATCCTTTTCTCGTTCGCGCACGAAAGTTTGTTTGTTTGATTGGAGGTTTAACGTCCCTGTCAACACTGTAAAGATCATTTTGGAGACGTTGCTTCCAATTTTGTGGGACTTTTACCCGACATTGAGATGAAATGACATCTCAAGCCCTGACGCCCAATGAAACCAAAAGGGTTTATTAGCATGGGCGGTCCGCCTCGCACCGCGGTTCCTGGACAGGCTTAGATCCTCTAAGCGGTTTACCGGTACTAGTGTGCGGGCCAGATTCAGCTCTGCGTGGAAGCATCATGCAGCCCATATATTTCTTCAAGCCCCTATGGGCGGGGGGAATCGCGCACGAAAGTGAGCGATAGTAAGATTTTCACGACTGTACTGTATTTGTTTACATTTGAAACCGTTGTGATTTAATTGTACATGAAACGAAAATAGGGGAATTGCTTTGTTATTCAGAAATACGATATCATAAGTTAGTGAGATGAGTGAATTGATTTGATTTGTGCTGCTTTATAGCAAACACACGAAGTGTTTGCTTTACTGTAGAGAGACTGGAACAACATACTTAGGCATCCAAATCTGGCCTGGAATCTCGTTCAATTTCTCGTGATAATCCACCATCTTTACAGAGTTCATGAGAATTGTATTCACATCTAAAAGTTGCTTCTCCAAACCAAAAGGAGTCAAGTCCCATTACAACAGAAACACAAAAAAGCGTCGAAATAATTTTAAAAAAGCTCTTTTCGAAGACCGTTCCATCAAACGCTGAAGTATGATCGTTGGAAGTTTCAAAACTACGTCACGCGTTTAAATGAACTGAAATGTACGGCACTGAGCCGAAATGGTTAGCCGGTAAAAACCAGCATCGCTCCCGGACCAACGATTTACCGAAGCATTTGCCGAAACATTTACCGGAGCTTCTCGGTAAGGTGAAAAACTCTTCTCGTCTGGCCAAGCTATTAAAACTTTTCACAAACTATTACTCAGGGGTATAAAATAAAGCCTTGGGAATAGTATACTGGAACTGCATATTCTCGCGGTATGCGTATTCTCGCGGTAAACCGTGTTTTCCCAGTAAACAAATGGAAGCTCCACCCAGCGGTATGCAAATCAGTCACTGAAGAGTTGCACTAAACTGTCATCCATATAAAATCCGACATTGAGATGAAATGACATCTCAAGCCCTGACACCCAATGAAACCAAAAGGGTTTATTAGCGTGGGTGTTCCGCCTCGCACCGCGGTTCCTGGACAGGCTTAGATCCTCTAAGCGGTTTACCGGTACTAGTGTGCGGGCCGGATTCAGCTCTGCGTGGAAGCATCATGCAGCCCATATATTTCTTCAAGCCCTATGGGCGGGGGGAATCGCACACGAAAGTGAGCGATAGTAAGATTTTCACGACTGTACTGTATTTGTCTTGGGAATAGTATACTGGAACTGCATATTCTCGCGGCATTCGTATTCTCGCGGTAAACCGTGTTTTCCCAGTAAATAAATGGAAGCTCCACCCAGCGGTATGCAAATCAGTCACTGAAGAGTTGCACTAAACTGTTATCCATATAAAATCCAAAATGTTCCATTCATCGGCAAGTTGTGATTGGAAAAAAAATTGTGGAGAACAATAGTATAAAACACACAAACCTGCTAACCCCCTCCTACAAATATCCCATTTTTTATGAGAAATAAACAGAAAATAACTTAAAAATTTGACGCATCTTGATCGTCTGCATATAAATATTTATGAATGAAAAGTAAACACACCTCGTCTAGATATATCAAGGTCACTGCAGACAGACGTTTGTACTTAACGCGGGAATATGACGTCAGCTTCCAATATGGCGACTGTCTGGGTGGTATTGTTTGCATGGGGAAACGTCAGGAATTGTTACTAATAATGACAGTTGATGGCATGTAAGGAGGATTTTAATAAATATAGTGACAGCATTTATGCATAATTTTATTGATATTTAAATGCACCTCTTATTATTGACTGTATGGTCGTAAGTGCCTCGGAAATAGGCAGTGCCAGGCTAAGAGACACAATGAGCTATCTGGCTACCTGTGGATTCTTTGATGTTCTACACCACCATTAACTACCTAAGGGGTGTTAATGAGTGTGTTTGCTCAAAAGGCAGTGCCTTTATTTCATATTATTATGTGTAGACCACTTTAGCTTAGTGTAACGAACTATACCCCACCCACCTCTTTAAACCGACCGGTCAAATGAACTGACAAATTTTCGACATACACTATAACTTTTCCAGTGTTTATGGCTACGACGGTTTGGTGGTCGTTAAATGCTGTTGAGAGAAAACAGAGAAATGTCAGTCCCGCCATCACGCTCAGCGTGAAGGCAAAGATTGTGTTCAATCTGGACAAAACAGTGTTCATTTTTCTGAAATCGGAAGTAAACGTGTCGTTTGATCCCGAGTAGTTACCTCCCTTAAATAACGGGCCAACTCGGCCTGTAACCAACTCGGCCCCGGGTCGGTCTGAAAGCCCCAAGACACCACAAGACACCCCAAGACACCTTTTTATTACACATTTATTATTATTATACCCAAAAATACCTTTATTAATACTCATTTATTATTTTTATACATATATTATGATATAATAGAAGCAATTTTCGCAAAAAGATTTGCATTCGGCCATGGGTAACAAGACGTTTCGCCCCCAAGACGTTTCCCCCCTGGTCGTTTCCCCCCTAGTCGTTTCGCCCCTTTTTTTGGCCCCTAGTCGTTTCGCCCCCAAACCCTAGTCGTTTCGCCCCCAAACCCTAGTCGTTTCGCCCCCAAAATATTTCCTATATTATATACATATAAGATTAATATATGAGAGAGAGAGAGAGGGAGAGAGAAGAACCTGTTCTTTGAATGAAAATGTTAATTAGGAATTATGATAAGTATTACCTGTTTTGATCAATACCGTTAATAACATTGTTTATTTGATTTGACACATCACGCAATTAATGCCATTAATGATGAGGTGTGAAAACATGCGCTCTTTGCAAAGTTAAACGTCTTTAAATACCGCTTAAGTACACAGTACCAGTTTTGTTTTAAATTGGTCGGTTGGTTCGTTAACAGAGACGGCCAGTAATACATTGTTGAATACTGCCGCAATTGTCGTCTACGCAACGTCGCGTCAACGCCATGCAACGTAAAAAAGTTGCATCGGCGTTGATACGAAGTTGCATACACATTGTGTGCCAACTAGGTAATACAAGGATGTTTATTGTCGCAAATGTCGTCTACGCATCGACGCGTCAACGCCGATGCAACGTATTAAAGTTGGTTCCTTTCATCAATGTTCTGTCAGCAATTTGTGTATACCCTGAGCAGATTTGCGGCGTCCGACCCAGTAATTCCTGAACTGTAAGCAAATATGCAGACCCTGATCAGGCAACGCGGTTTGCTTGATACATTCAAGTACAGCTTCTTCCATAGGACTATACCCGATTGGAATTCTTTACCAGCATATGTTGCTGAGGCCCCTGACTTGGTATCCTTCAAGCAGGGGTCGTCCACTCTCTCGTTTTAACAGCTAGGTAGGGGCCGGTCTGTAAGTAAAGTCTGAGGGATTTTTGAGCCTGTGCCAGTTGGGCGACCATACCTAGGGGCAGCTACTATAGCCGGAGAGGCCTGGTTTCTAATGGTGATTTGAAAACGCAGGCAGGAATCTTTCCTTTCTTTTCTTTCTTGTCTATCCACTTTTTCTCTTTCTTTCCTATATTTCCCACTTTCTCTTTTTCACCCGCCATAAGAGACATAATATTCAAGTATGAATGAAGTCTCTTAACAGACAGATACAGATACTTAGGCTGGCGTGACAGGGCAATGATGTTACTTAAATATTTGCCTTTTCTAGCCTCTAATAAAAGTTCAACAGTGAAAATTAGCCTTACAGTGAAAAGTGGGCGAAACGACTAGGGGGACGAAACGACTAGTGGGGCGAAACGACTAGGGGGGGGGCGAAACGACTAGGGGGAAATGACCAGGGAGGAAACGTCTTGGGGGCGAAACGACTAGGGGAGGAAATGGTTTGGGGGCGAAACGTCCCGGAATCTCGGCCATGTAGTAGTAGTAGTAGTAGTTTGTATAAATTCTGCCACTTGAGGCACACCTCCAGTCTGGAGTCTTCTTGAGTGAACGTTTGCGGGATATTTACACAGGGCTAAAATGGTGACTGTTCCACCACTCTATTTACATCTTAAACGTTTGTTACTGTAAAAGTCTTTAAAAATCTTTTAAAAGAAATCTGTTCCCGGGTGGTGTGTACTGCGATCATCTTTTCCGCTTTGGAATTAGTGAAAGTCTCTTGTACCGTTCGACATGTAGGGTATGACAAAGGCTAACTGACTGCCTTTCTATGGCTCTTAAATGGGAATGGTGATCAGCTGTATCTGAGTACTTTATGATTTTACTACAGTCTAGAATAAGCTGTGTAAGGATGCTGGGATCATCTTGAGTAAACTGCAGTATGCCACCAGCAAGTCTCACCAGTCGATCCAACATAGCATGTCTTTTTTCTTCTAAAGCACCACAGGTCAACAGAAAATGCTCAATAGTTTCGTCACCACTGTTACATATCATGCAGGTTCGGCTAACTTGGCTTTGGTTGAAGGCCGCCCTGTTTACCTGTAGGATATATGACCCAGTCACGAGCTTGAGTTTGGTCTTTAGCCGTGCAGCATCTCTCACTTCCCTGGTATGCTGTATCAACCAGTGCTTCTTGTTTGGTGTATAATCTTCTGAATTCAGGTACTGCAGGGAGGGATATAATGCAGCTTTCTCTCTTATTCTCAAGCACCAGTAATTATTGACACATTTGTCCACTGAGGTTTTCCATCTCGACTTAGTTGGTGGTTCGTCTAGTAGGGTCCAGGCATGAGGTAAATCATATTTAATAAGAAGCTTGCGAATGGCAATATACCAGCTATTACTGCTGAAGCACTTGACAGACAGTTGTCTTCTGGCCAGCTGCTTTTCTACTGAGTCTTCGTCCAACCTACAGATGTTACCAAACAGCGTCAGTGCCCGCTTGTGAACAACTGCTTCAATTGGGATGGTTCCCGTTAGAACGTACACTGCAGGGTCAGCTACGGTATCTGGTAGTGAAAGCACTTGTTTCAGGAACTTTTTATATGCCCTCTCTAGCTTATCCATTAAAGATCTGTTGGGCAGGATCACCTCTAGTCCATATACCAAAACTGGAAGGAAGTTTAGAATACCAGATATCTGTATATACGGATATAAGGTTCTGTCTAAGAATGAATAACACTTAAATACTATCCCCAATTTTTCAACATTGGAAATAATATCTCCGGTTTGCAACATTGTTTTTAATTGCTCATTATCGCCCCGTCACGTTAGCCTAAGGATAAAATTTTATCCGTAGTTTCCAGCTGGCACCGCGCAAATGTAATGGATGTCATGGTTGTCAAACAATTTGCGACTCGTGGAGGTGTAACTAGGACTTGCTTCCAAAGAAATGGTCAAACATTTAATTGGCAGCCATATACTAGCTTTTTTTTTCTCTCTCTCTTTTTCTTCTTTTATTTCTTTTTTTTTTCTCCCTTTTTTCTCTTTTTTTATTTCTTTTTTCTTATTTTTTTTCTCTCTTTTTTTTCATCACAAAAACACACCTATAGAAATTTGACCCCCTTAAACCTGCCGTTCATATGGCAAAAATGGGGTTTCAGGGGTATTTATTAAATTTCTAACTTCTGCTTATAACATAGATTGTGGCTACTCATTAGAACCGCCACACTGAGGTGGTTCTAACGAGTACACATAACTTTAATTTGAAAAAAAAAAACTATCAGCGTTTTTTTTTTTTTATGTGTGGAACATTCCAATTTGTTCGTGGAAAAAAATCAATATATTTGAATAGGCGTGTTTTCATTATACATTATTTTTTATTATTTTATAGTTCTAGTTATTATTAAAATAATAACAGTATATGACACATTTTATATAAATAAGTAATGTATATGTATTTTTTTTTTCCTGCTCAAACACAAGGAATGTAGAGGCAGAGGCGGTTCTAGGCCTCGGGAGATATTTCTACTCAAACACATGGATTGCAGGCAGGGTGTTCTAACGAGTACTCAGTTTAAAATTTTTAATATAGAACCATAAAACCATAATCAATGTCTCAAATGGTCTATATAGTGTTGACGGGGACGTTAAACTACAAATAAAATCTAATGATTTTTTAGGGAAGATCGGTTCTTCTAAGAGCCCGATCACAGGCCAGTTGACAAGTCATTAGGCCTTTCCATTGTACTGCATTATGAAGAGACTGCATAATCTATTAATTTTACTAGATTTGAAAGATCGATTGTGAACCTATGCCGCGACTGACTTATTTGGTACATGGCTTTAACATGGCCTGTTGCAGTTCGTTTCCAAGAGCCATGATGCGCCCGTAAACTTCTCTAGGATCTGATCTCGTCGATAAATCGTTTCCGCCAACATTGATAAAGACTACATCTGGTTTCAGCTCCTTCAAACTTTCGCAGTTCTTCATTGCTGTCCCGTCGATGTTACCCTATCTGTTGATGAAGTCAGAGCGGAGACCACTTCTGTCATACCAGCATACGTTGGCAGGAACACGTAGATCACTTTTGCAGAAATTCTTAAGTCTGAAGACGTAACTGTCACCGTACAATGCAATAGTCATAGGCATCTTGTAAGTGATAATGATGAGCATAATTTTATGGTAGTCTTTAAATATCAACCGAAATTGCGCTAATAAGTTGAGAAATAATCAGTTGTCAACATGAGTGAATGAACTCGTTGTTTTTGTGTCATTTCTTTAAATTATATGCCAAATTAATTAATTCATCAAGCCCAGTAGTATAATTATTACCTTTGCTGTAACTTCACCAGAGTTCATTAATTAGTGACGTTATAGTATTGGTGATTTTTAAAACACAGATGATACCTTAATTTATTATTTTGTCATTGACTTTAACCTATAACAATTAGAACGGCCTGATCTTTGTCCTAGCTACTGTGTTAGCAGTTTATATAGATGTAAAGACATGATGGAAATTATTTCGATTTGTCTGTTTGATTGATTTCATATAATGAAACTGGGGTTTACAATGTTGGGTAATTGTACCGATTCCTGACCATAGCCTTTACTTCTATTTTACAGGGTTATACATTATTTTTTATAGAAGTGAAGGCAATGATTTGTTCAGTCCACATGAAGGCCCCCTCTAACAAATAAGTTGTGGTTACTCGTTAGAACCCTTTTGGTCTCCTAATGAGTGCCCACAATCGATGTTTGGAGCAGAAATATACAAAAATATCGCATTTTTTCTTCAGAAAATTGATATTCTATTTTTTTTTACGAATTTATTTTTTAGGTAAAGTTTTCAATAATTCTGTAATAATAGAGTAAAAATAAATAAAACATTAGAAATAACATCAAAGATTTATTATTCTATCAGTCGCTGACATTTTGTCATATCATCTTTGCAGAGACACACTTGAGACTATTCATTAGGTGTGAAAAGTATTATCAGACGAAAAGGATTAAGCGAACAATAACGTAATCAGTAAACAAGTGGCCGTTTGCATGCATAGGTATCAGCAGGCATTAGTAACTGACGGGCATTAATGAGATAATTAAACTATATACTTGTATTCGGTACCTTTCATCTTTAGATCGGAAAAAAATGGATGGATAGGTTACTTGACATTATTTTTTTTTACAAATTACGAACAAAAAATGATAAAATGTACCCTAAGATACAAGGTTTTGGTTTTGAACTTTGAGGCAAAACAACTATTTGATAAATCACAAACTCAAAACTATAGAACAGATAATACCATTTTATCTATATAACTTTTCATCATTTCATGTTATAATTGTCGTAGATGGTATGACAATTAACAATAAAGACAATATATAAGTAAGTGTCTTGGGGGTGTTTATTACATTGCCGAATTGCATTCCATGACAGTTACCAGAGTATATACAGTGCTTTATGTGACTGTTTTAGGTCGTAAACAGCGTCTCAATTTTGTTTAATATTAATTTTAAATAGTTTTAGGTATTGAAAAGCCTTCTAAAACTCTTTAGGAAATAAATAAACAATACATTTTGGTGTCTTGGGGTGTCTTGTGGTGTCTTGGGGCTTTCAGACTGACCGACTCGGCCCCTGTGTCAACTCGGCCTGGAGTCAAGTCGGCCGGGTCAACTCGGCCTGCTTTTTGTCAAGAATTATATGACAAATCATTGGTGAATAGAGAATTCTTTTCATCTTTGACCAAAGATATATTTTCTGAAAATTATGAGTTGGGAATCGGACTTAAATGCACATTTTCAAGCTCCATTGATTAAACAAATACTTTGTTCACATCAATACTAAATTAGTTAATGAAAGCACGTTATCACCAAAGGTTTTTCTGCCCCTTTTTTAGCCATAACCTCATAAAAAATAATTGGGACAATAATGTATGTGCAGGTGATGCGAACGCTCGAATGTTGGTAGGTTTATTTTAATTAAGTGTCATTTTGTCTGAATAGCTGTCCCAAATTTTAGGATCAGTATGGTTATTGCGTGTGTGAAATGTGTGTTCATAATATATGTGTTAAACTAGAACTGTCAGTGAAACTGACTAGGGCCCCGGCAGTGCCATCAGAGGAGTTGGATTTTTTTTCAAAGGGCTATTACTCTTAGAGTATTGTAGCTAGAGTTACGTCGGTTGCCATGTAATTGTGTAATGATATTGTGACCATATATCTTAAGTTTGAAGTTGATGCATTTGACTGTTTGTAAGTTATGAATTAAAAACAAAAGGGTATTACTATATGACAACTGTCAATAACTTCAGCTTCAGTTTGTAAACATGAAAAATGTTGATGGATAGACGGGCAGATGGACAGACGGACGGACGGACGGACAGACAGGGCATTACTATACGGCACACTGTCACATTATGGTTAATATTTCTGCTAAGTAATATTTAAATCCATCCAGGTATAAGGAAGTTATAGATTGGACACAATAAAAAAGACGCTTTTTTGACCTTTTATCTCTAAGTATGACCTTGACCTTTGAGGTACGGCTGTCGGTCTTGCGTGTGACACTTCGTCACATTATGGTTAACATTTCTGCCAAGTAATATTTAAATCCATCCAGGAATAATAACAAAGTTATTAATTGGACACAGGAAAGACCCTTTTTTGACCTTTAACCTCTAAGTATGACCTTGACCTTTGAGGTACGGACCTGAGTCTTGCGCGCAACACTCCATCACATTATGGTTAACATTTCTGCCAAGTAATATTTAAATCCATCCAGGAATAAGAAAGTTATGGAGGATAAAAAAATTTGTGGACGGACAGACGGACAGACGGACAGACAGACAGACAGACAGACGGGCGGACAGAGTGATTACTATAGGGCACCCACACTTTCAGTGGAATAAGAAAGTTATGGAGGATAAAAAAATTTGTAGACGGACAGACAGACAGACAGACGGACGGACAGAGTGATTACTATAGGGCACCCACACTTTCAGTGCGGGGCCCTAATTAATATGTATTTTGTTAATTAGCTATTAATGTCTATTATGCTTTGTTCATTGATGTGTGTATTTTGAATGCCAGAGATGGCCAATGGTTGGTTTAATAAACTTATTCTACTCTATTCATCAAATCGTGGAGCGCTTTGGTGCAGTGGTAGCGCATCAGATTTGTGATCGAGAGGTTGCGGGTTCGAGCCTCACGTTGACCAAAGGGTTGTGTCCTTGAGCAAGGCACTTCATCCACATTGCTTAAAAAGTACTGTTTACCAACGTACCACCCAGGAAGTCCTGCTCGTAATGCTCAGATGTGAGCGAGTATCAGTAATAGGTGCAAATGCATACAGCCATACATTCACATCAAAGGTTAACATTCATTTCGGGTCCGCTGAGTAGTTTTTCAGTCTTGTATAAACATAGAAGTGGAGGCAATGATCAGGAATCGATACAATCAACCCACAGCTCCCATCAGAGACATCAAAGGGAAAGACACACAAACATGAAACGACAGACCCTAATGGAAACACCAACAGCGGAAAGCCAAAAGGACAGTCACTTTCCCACAAAATGGCCAATACGAGGACTGTTCAAATATGAAAGCAACTAAGCACATAAAAATGATTCCGTGATAGATTTCGATGAAAAATTTATTTTGTCCCCTCAAAGTATTCCCCTTTAACAGATATACAATCAGGATAAGAGTTCACATTGTGTTTGACATCCTGTTTGGAGTGTGTTGCTTGCTGTTGGCAACACGTTTGACCTCACTTCTTAATAGTAGAGAACTGGACCTACAGGAAATTCCACCCAACTTCTTCCCAGTTTATGCAGATTTCAATGGAACAACAGCTAACCATCATAACCTTATGTTCCATGTCCCCCACTTGTGCACTGTTTCAATTTTAAAGAAATCTCTCCGGTTTAGGGAATTTCCTGGATCAGATAAACTTCATTATTTGTACATATTTGCAGTCATTGTAGGTAATGCATGGGATATCGAAACAAATCCTGGTCCGAATTCCCGGAATGACAGTACACATTTCCCTTGTGGGCTCTGTCTTAAAAGTGTTGGTTGGGAAGACCAAGGAATTTGCTGTGACACATGTAATGTCTGGTACCACATAAGCTGTCAAGGCATGTCATCAACTATGTACAGCCTTTATAATAAATCATCGAATATAAATGTTGCATGGGATTGTATGAAATGTGGAATGCCAAACTTTTCCACATCTCTGTTTGACACTTCATCTTCCATAGATACCTACAATCAGTTTGATCCTTTATTATCTCTGTCTGAGCCTGACAGCCCGATGCCAGACAATATTAGCCCACCCACTGCAGCTTCTTCGCCCATCGTGAAGCAGTCTAAAGAAGCTAGCCCAAAAAGGCGGTCCTTAACCATCCCCTTAGAATATTGATTATGAATTGTCAGTCAATAAAGAATAAAAAGGCTGAAAATCAAACAATTATCGACTCGGCAAAACCAGACATCATTTTGGGGAATGAGTCATGGTTAACCCCAGAGATTAAAAACTCGGAAATTTTCCCAGACTCATTTGACGCAATCCGGAAAGACGGAGTTGGGGATGCACATGGTGGTGTCTTTGTAGCTTTTAAGCGAGACCTACTCTGCACTGAATCTCCGGAGTTGGACACCAACTGTGAATTAGTTTGGTGTAAATTGAACATTTTTGGATGTAGGACTCTGTACCTTGGTTCCTTTTACCGCCCACCAGATCAGATTGATCCAGAATATCTTGAGGCGTTCAATTCATCTTTGTCTAGGATAATGTCAAATGCAAATGCTCAAATTTTGGTTGGAGGAGACTTCAATTGTGGAGATATAGAATGGAGCAAGATGCAGGTACCCCATGGGGTGTCTAAAAGGCAAACGCAGCAACAACTTTTGGACATAATTAAAGATCACTGCCTGACCCAAGTAGTAAACATACCCACCCGTCAAGATAAAACCCTTGATTTATTATTCACGAATTCTCCATACCCTGTTAGTCGAGGTAAGGGGATGCCCCCGATCGGCAAGGCCGATCACGACATAGTCCTTGTAGAATACGATATAAAAGCTAAACGAATCAGACAAGCCCCGCGTAAAATATTTTTATACAAACGTGCGGAAATGGATGGTCTGCGAGACCATATGGCGCGATTTAAGGATTCGTTCCTTTCCTCTGACCTGTCACGCATGTCTGTGCACGACATGTGGGTGAGTTTTAAGTCCGAATTAATCACGGCAATGGAAAGGTTTACTCCAACAAAAACGACCAAAACCAAGTATAGTGCACCATGGATCGATAACACAATCAAACACCTCATTAGAAGACGTAATAGGATGTATTTTCGTGCTCGCAAGTCTAGCAGCCCTGGCATTAAGAACATTACACAAGGTTCAGAGCACATGTACAAAAGGTAATTAGAGATGCATATTGGAAGCATGTTTCCAGCATATTTACCTTCGAAGATGACAATATAGATCCCGATAACTCCCAGAAGAATAGTAAGGTTAAAAAGTTTTGGTCATTTGTAAAATCCCTGAAAAAGGACGCATTTGGGATCACTTCGCTAAGGGAAAACGGAATTTTGAAAACAGACTCGCGCGATAAGGCCAACATATGCAACAGTTTCAATCTGCATTTACGCGAGAAACTGACGGTGAGTTACCGTCTAAAGGTAATAGTCCGTTCCCTACTATGGGGGACATAACAGTTGACCCTAAGGGGGTCGCCAAACTGTTGGGTAAGCTCAAAATACATAAGGCATCTGGGCCAGATGACCTGAATGCCAGGGTGCTTAAGGAATGTAGTGCTGAAATTTCTCCTGTGCTGGCCTTTATTTTTAATGAATCACTTGCCCAGGGCACTGTACCAGATGATTGGCGACAAGCCAATGTTACCCCGGTCTATAAAAAAGGTGAAAAATACGATGCAGCAAATTACAGACCAGTGTCGCTAACATGCATCTGTTGCAAAACCCTGGAGCATATATTAGTCAGCAGCATTAACAAGCACTTAGCCTTTGAGAGCATTCTTGCTGACTGTCAACATGGTTTCCGAAGTCAAAGGTCTTGCGAAACTCAACTAGTTCTATTCTTCCATGACATTGTGAGTAATCTGGATGGGGCCATAAATCGTGGCCACAAACAGACTGACTTGATCATCATGGATTTCGCCAAGGCCTTTGACAAGGTACCCCACAGGAGGCTATTGTACAAATTGGACTACTATGGGATAAGAGGATCCACACATAATTTGATTAGCTCATGGCTCTCCGGGCGCTCTCAACAAGTTGTACTTGACGGCCAAGCGTCTGATCCAGTCCCTGTTCTATCTGGTGTCCCGCAAGGTTCGGTCCTTGGACCGGCCCTCTTTTTTATATTCATCAATGATCTCCCTGATAACATCAGGTCATCTGTCCGTTTGTTTGCTGATGATTGTGTCCTGTATAGGGACATATATTCTAGTTCTGACTGTCACATTTTACAAGATGACCTGGATTGACTTGCACAATGGGAAGCAGATTGGCAGATGAAGTTCAATGTGGCCAGATGCCATTCAATGTGGGTGTCACGACACCTTCAGGACAAGCAAATTAAGTATGATTACACGCTACACCAGCAAACTTTGGAGCAAGTTCACTCCGCCATATATCTTGGTATCACCATCACTGACGATCTCGATTAGGGTCAACATATCTCTGAAATAACATCTAAAGCAACTAGGACCTTAGGATTCCTTAGACGTAATTTGGCTTTTGCACCTCGGCAGACAAAGGATGTTGCATATAAAACATTGGTTCGCCCTCAGCTTGAATATGCATCACCCATTTGGCATCCCTATGTTAAAACTCAGATTCAGCAGGTGGAGAAGGTGCAGAGGACAGCTGCTCGATGGACCTGCAGACGATGGCGAAATAGAAGTAGCGTCGGTGACATGCTTGATGAGCTAGAGTGGCCATCCCTGGAGACCCGTCGTGAGCAGTCCTCCTTAACCTTTTTCTACAAGATACATTCTGGTACAGTATCAATTAACAAGGATAGGTATTTGACCCCTGCAACAGTGTCAACCCGGACAAGGGCATCAAGAGCAAATAACTCACAGTATCGTAGGTACCAGTCCTATAGTGATGCCCTGAAAAACTCTTTCTTCCCTAGAACTTTTCCTCAGTGGAATAGTCTTCCATCTTCTGCGGTGAATGCCAAGACTGCAAAGGAGTTCAAAGCCCGCACAGTATAAGATTGAGACTCAGAGGTATGCGTTTTAGGATACCTCTATGTTTGGATTGTAAATAGTTTTAAGGACTCATCCAGAGATGATTTTTTTTTGTGCTAAATTCTAAATTTAGCCACCCACCCAACTGAGGTAATGGCTAAATATGACCGACTCAGTATAAGAAGATAGATAGATAGATAGATACAAACTTTCAGTATTCTGATCCAATATTGAATGCATTTCGGTAGTCTTTTCGAGGTATACTATGAAGGCACTGGAATATTGCAGAACCGAGGTGTTTGCGCTGTACAAATTTTCGACCAGAAAGGTAGTTTTTCAGCCGCGGGAACAAAAAAAAAGTCACACGGGGCAAGGTCAGGGGAATACGGAGGGTGAGGGAGTTCAACAACATTTTCCTGCTTCAGATAGTCTTGCACAATGAACGCATTGTGCGATGACGCATTGTCATGTAGCAATCTGACATTGGCCAAACCAGTTGCGGGTCTTCGTTCTTTGAAATAGTTCTTCAAATTTCGAAGAACTTTATTCTTGTAAAACTTCGCATTTACAGATTTGCCTTTAGGCGCAGCAACCTGAATAGCAGGGCCCTGATTTGAAAAGAATATGGCATACATTACCTTCTTGATGCTCATGGTCCGCTTTGCAATGCATGGTCTTTTGCAATACTTTGTTGCCCATATTTTGTTCTGAATCTTTCGTTTTGACTCAAAAAAGTGGACCCATGTCTCGTCACCTGTGACGACATTAGCGAAAGACCGTGCGTTGTAATTTGGAAACTTTTTAAGCAACTTCTTGGCGCACTGAACGCGTGTCTTTTTCTGCTCATCTGTCAACAGACATTAGCGAAAGACCGTGCGTTGTAATTTGGAAACTTTTTAAGCAACTTCTTGGCGCACTGAACGCGTGTCTTTTTCTGCTCATCTGTCAACAGATGGGGAATCCATCTTGCACAGATCCTTCTCATTTTCAAATCCCGTTTCAGAATTGTATGAGCTGCTCCTAATGAGATGCCAACCATACTAGCTATTTGCCTAGTGGTGTATCGTGCATCGGTAGCAACTATTTCTTTCACTCTAGCAACCATCTTGGCAGATGTTGCTCTTTTCGGCCGACGATCATGTGGTGCATCTTCTGTTGAGCCTAGCCCACAGCTGAATTTCTTACACCAACGAAAAACTGTCGGAAAAGACATTTCATTATGCCCATAAACCGAACATATTTCATCAAAAATGTCTTTGCACCGTATACCAAGAATACAACGATTCTTAATATAGGACCGTATTTCAGCGGCGTACTCTGATCTTCTTCCAACCATGTTTTGTATTAGTATACAAGAGTAGACAGTGTTTATCGAACGATATACATGGCTAAAGTGGACGGATTTTAACAGGTTTGGTATCAATATATAGGTAAAATGTTTTTCTACGCTGTGATATTTATTTCCAGGTGATTTTCGCATTAGTGCATGAGAAACCGTTCTACTTGCATTCATATTTGAACAGTCCTCGTAGGCTATCCAAAATAAAATAACATAAGCGACACAAACACCCAAAGACAAACCATAACAAAAATAAACCGCCACAGAAGAGCCGCCTTGGAACGGTCAGCAGAAACGGCCTCCTAACTCATCAGTGCAACATCTCCGTGAACACAAATAATCAAACAACCACAGAGATGAAACAACGGTGAGGACTCGACAGCAAGAAACCGCTGAAACGCTGGAGCAAAAGAAAACCAACAGTTAGACTCCGATGGTTTCGACCAGAGACAGAGTATCAGGCACCAACCAACATTACCTTGAATTAGATCTCTCTAATTCTTAATAAGCCTTTACGTTTGAACCGTCATAGAATCTGAGGCCTGACCCACCGGCGTGCAATTAAAGAGGGAAGCAAAGTTGTCAACCGTGATTGGGTTAACTACCATGCATGCAGTCTGTCGCATAACATTTATGTTGTAGCCGATCTTTTTATATCGAAGAATGATTTGACGAAATTGGATGCTGAAGTCATTGCGGCTATATATTTTTCTGAATTTATATACTAAGCCACCATAAAAAAACACACCACATCTTAAGTATTTGTTAGGAGTTATTCTAAATGATATTAACCTGCTGCCATAAATTGATTCGAAATGTTAATGCTGTGTGACAATCCAACCATGCCGTCCAGGTCTGCTGGAGAAAATATGTATGGAATATGAATTACCGAAAGACAGAGAAACGGAATGATCACATAGAGAACATACTATATACGAGATATAGAGCATATAATTTCATCAAGGACACGTCCGTCCGGCTTAATTTATTATATTGGGGTTTGACTTGACCAGAACAAGTTGACCCGGCCGAGTTGACTCAGGCCGACTTGACTCTATCTTGTCGGGGAACTGTCTTGTTCCCGGTTGGTCTATACTGCGTAAGGAAAGGAAGGTTCCTTTCGCGAAAGGAAGATTTATGCTACGATTGGAACTTCATTTTTTAGTAAATAGACGCAATTTGGAAAAGAAGACCAATATTTCCATTACATTCGTGAATATTGAGCGCCATGGAAGCATTTGACTATTATGGGATAGCCTTTCTTTCTTTCTTCTCTGTATTATCCCTCTTTCTGTCAGAGGCACCGCAGGATTGCGTTAAAATGTATGTATATATATCTACATGTATTTACAGTGTCTAAGAGTTCTGTGCATATAACGTAAAATGTCTTTACTAAAACATGTAAAAGCATTAGATCTATACAGTAATTGAAGATCGTCGACGACCATCAACCCAGTTCTTTAAGTATATGGAGTCTTTTCACGTGGATTTTGAAGAAGAAATTCCTGGACAGTTCTTCTAGCCTATCTACTTTGTTTGTCTTGCGACATAACTATTCAGGACTTGAGTATAAAAGAGTGCTCCTTTCGTAATGATTTTATTTTTCTTTCTACGGAAGGGAGTTTGTGTGAAATTATAGACTTTGTATTGAAACACATATTAATGTTTATTACTATTTAGTACCTCTGGACTCATATTGAATATTACTACAATATATGACTAGCGACAGAAGCATGCCTTTCGAGGAATGACTTGACGTTAAGATTTCAAGAAATTTAGGTTTTTATTTTTTATTTTCTCTTGCTGATTAGATTTTATTTGAAAAAAACATAACACTACATGAAATTTTCTTCTTGAGAAATTTTGAAAATAATGTCGCTTCCATATTTTACACGCAATAATTATGCCCTGTCTCTGGTCGGGCCCATCGGAGTCTAACTGTTGTTTTTCTTTTTCTCCAGCATTTCAGTGGTTTCTTGCTGTCGAGTCCTCACCGTTGTTTCATCTCTGTGGTTGTTTGATGTTGCGCTGATGAGTTAGGAGGCCTTCATGCGGACTGAACAAATTAGTTGTCTAAATCGCGACGGAAGTTAGGGCGAGGATTGCGGCCACGTAAAATCGATTTAAGCCCCCCCCCCCCCCCTCTCCCCCAGTGGAATTCGTTTCCCCTGACCGTTCCAAGGTGGTTCTTCTGTCGCAGTTTATTTTTTTATGATTTGTCTTTGGGTGTTTGTGTCGCTTATATTATTATGCTCCCCGAAGGGGGAGCCATATAGTCGCCGCTTTGTCCATCCGTCCGTCCGACCGACCGTCCGTCCGTCCGTCCGTCACACTCTATATCTCTAAAAGTATTAAAGGTATTTAAGTGAAACTTGATATACTGATAGAGGGCGATGAGGGGAATCGGAGAATACAAGAGCCATAACCTTGTCACCAGTATTTATGGAGTTACTTCCCTTCCTAACTATTTCAATGAAAAGATTGTCCGGAGCATATCTCTGAAAGTATAGAAGGAATTAAGTGAAACTTGATACATTTATAGATGGCCATCAGAGAAAGTGCAGAGTGCAAGAACTGTAATTCTATCACAAGTGATTACAGAGTTATATCCCTTTTTGTTTTTTGCTATATAACTATATGCTTGTCCGGAGCATATCTCTAAAAGTTTTAAAGGTAATTTAGTGAAACCTGATACACTGATAGGGGGCTATGAGAGAAATCGCAGGATGCAAGAAGCATAACCATGACAACAGTATTTACGGAGTTACTTCCCTTTTTAATTAGAGCCCCACACAGTATTTTGGGTGCCCTACAGTAATCTCCTTGTCAGTCAGTTTCAAATCTAAACCAAAACATTTAACCGGTTATAACTTTAAAAGTGTTATCCCTACTCCCATGAAACTTCACACTCATACTAACAATCACAAGCCTACATTCTGACAAACCATATTGCTTTTGTCCGTGTGTTTGTCACGCCTTAACCAAAAAACTTATCCTCGGTCATTACTTCTAAAATATTTGCCCTACTCTCATGAAACTGCACACACTTACTTACTATCACAAGACCTAAATTCTGACAAAGGGCCATAACTATATTATTTTTCGGTGTGTGTTTGTTAGGCCATAACCAAACAACTTAAACTCGGTCAAAATTTTAAAAGTATTTGTCTTATCTCATGAAATATCTCCTGTCGTTTCATAACCTTGGGTAATAGGGCTTTCATATTTCACATATATATTCCTTGTGGCATTCTTCATTGAAAATCACTTAATAGGGAACACAAAACTGAGTTTCTTTGTCTTATAATTTAAGATTTACATGCCCTTGCACGGAAGGGGCCTTACATTTCTCCTTATTTTTGCAGTCTTTGTTGAAAATCACTAACTAGGAAATTCTTAGACTTTTGGTTAAACCCATTTGGTACTGGAAACCCCAAAAGGGGTAAGTGGCAAACAGTGCAGGCCCAGATCAGACGCCACAGAAGGCATGTTTGTCACGCCTTAACCAAAAAACTTAACCTTGGTCATAACTTCTAAAGAATTGTCCCTACTCTTATGAAACTTCACACACATACTTACCATCACAAGACCTACATTCTGACAAAGGAGAATAACTTGTGTGTTTGTCACACCTAAACCAAAAACCTTAACCTCGGTGATAACTTCAAAAGTATTTTGTCTACTCTCATGAAACATCACACACATAATTACCATCACAAGACCTACATCCTGACAAATTGCTTCTGGGTGTGTGTTTGTCAGGCCATACCCAAACAACTTAAAATCCGGTCAAAATTTTACAAGTATTCGTCCTACTCTCATGAAAATTCACACACACATACTTACATCACAAAAACCTACATTCTGACAAAGGGCCATAACTATATTTTTTATTTTCACTGAATTATTTCCCTTTTTCAAACAAAAATATCTCCTATTATTTCATAACCATGGGTAATAGGGCTTTCATGTTTCACATGTGTATTCTTTGTGACATTTTCCATTGAAAGTCACTTATTATGGAACACAAAACTGAGCTTCTAAGCCTTATGGTTTAAGATTTACAGGCCCTTGCAGGGAAGGGGCCTTACATTTCTCCTTTTTTTTGCATTCTTTGTTGAAAATCACTACCTAGTTTCTCCAAACATCGGCTGATGGTACTCATTAGAAACTCCTCATTCAGACGGTTCTAACGAGTACCCATAACCTTTGTCTTGAAACAAATCTTATCAAACTTCAAAGTGTATAGGATCATTTCACTTAAATAACCCTCCTACTACTGCGCATCCATCGTTTTATTTTGGTTAGCCTATTGGTCATTTTGTGGGAAAGTAACTGTCCTTTTGGCTTTCCGCTTTAGCCGTTTCCATTAGGGTCTGTCGTTTCATGTTTGTGCTTCTTTCCCTTTGGTGTTTCTGATGGGAACTGTGGGTTAATTGTATCGATTCCTGATCATTCTATTGTATCTATCAACCTTCATTCCGTGAATGAAATCTTCTGCAAAAGGAAGAGTTCGTTCATCAAATGTTTAGCTGGAACAACTATGAGATGATTTGATGTCGAATGAGATACCATCCCAATTAATAAGCGACCTGTCATGTTAGCCTATAGATAATATATTATCCATATTTTCCAGCTGGCACCACACAAGAGCGAACGTATTCGTTTTGTTCATGATAAAATTAATGCATAAGGATTATCTCCATTGTGTACGAGGATGGGTCAATAAAAGACAAGGCTTTTTCGATGTAATTGCCCTCTAGAATAATACACTTGGACATATGCTGTTCCAGCTTGTCTTTGATGTTTAAACAAATCAGCAAGTGTCTTTAATTTTGTGCGTTTTGAAGTTTTAGCATTGAATAACGGTTAGTTACTCTAACTGCATTTTTCAAACGGACGATATCGCTAATGAACTTAACTATTTTAATCCGTGACTGCATCAAGCTTAAATTACGGTGTGGTATTTAAATTATTAATGCAGTCGATAAAACCCTTCAAACCCCGTTGCCAGGTATAGATACCTATGCAAACAGTGTAAATCCTGATGAAATTGCGTATATTCAGCAACGTAGCGGGGTCGACATAGCATGTCACCCTGTTGTCGATTTTATGCAAGATGCCACATTTAGTAGTATGGAAATGCCCAAAATCAGTGATGGAAAAGATGCCCAAAATCAGTGATGGAAAAGAGCATTATGAAAACAGGCCTATACGAATACATTGTAAACTTATTCGCTGAAAAAAAAAATTAAGATGAAAAATTTTGATAGTTTTCTTATTTCTATTCTGAATATAGTTTGTGGGTACTCGTTACAACCGCCTCCAACGAATACCCACAATCTATATTTTAGAGTAGAAATAAGAAAAATAATGGTTGTCCTTGTAAATATGTTCTATAAAAGGGTTATCCTTTGGAAGCAAGGAATACACCACAGAACTGAAAAAATATGGAGTGTACATGTTTTCTGGGCCAGACTAGCTAGTTTCGGCCAATTAGGCCTCATCAGTGACCCTCAGATATTTTCAAAATTCCACAATGGAATCAATGATCCCAAAGGACAAGAAAATATATCTACACTATGGTGTAGGGCAGGGAGACGTTTTACCGCCGCCACACATTCCCACACACCAGCTGTAGTGAAGTTAAATATGTTCTATAAAAGGGTTATCCTTTGGAAGCAAGGAATACACCACAGAACTGAAAAAATATGGAGTGCACATGTTTTCTGGGCCAGACTAGCTAGTTTCGGCCAATTAGGCCTCATCAGTGACCCCCAGTTTTACTATATAAAAGTTGGGTTCAATGGGGTCAAATTAAATAGGCGTGTGTTCGTGATGGCATTTCATAAACCCAGGGGTGAAAGGGTTTAAAAAAGGAACACACTCCTTCTGTAAGAAAGAAAAAAATGAAGCTTTTATATTTCATTTCTGAAAAACAAAACCCATACATCTTGTGAGATGGAAAACTTGTGAGATCAAAATATATTGACATGTTTATTCTATTTTTTCTTTTTAATAAATATCGATTGAATTAATAAAAAAATCTTCTTTTTTGGAGAAAGGAGCCTTTTGCGAAAGGAACATTTCTTACGCGGAACGTAAGTTCATACCGTTATTTTTAGTGGCTTTGTTTGTTTGATTTGAGGTTTAACGTCCCCGTCAACACTGTAAATGTCATTTTGGAGACATTGCTTCCAATTTTGTGGGACTTTTACCCGACATTGAGATGAAATGACTTCTCAAGCCCTGTCGCCAATGAAACCAATAGGGTTTATTAACATGGACGGTCCGCCTGGCACCGCGGTTCCTGGACAGGCTTAGATCCTCTAAGCGGTTTACCAGTACTAGTGTGCGGGCCGGATTCAGCTCTGCGTGGAAGCATCATGCAGCCCATATATTTCTTCAAGCCCCTATGGGCGGGGGGCTGTGTATTTTTAGTGACAATTTTATACGAAGGAATTCAACAAAAGTTAAAAAAAAGCAATTATATATACCTACTTTCAGTCAGTATGAATTTGACAGGATCATAGAAAAGGACTCCTTTTTGCCAAAAGAACTCCTTTTCGTAGTTCAGGGTAACCCGATAATAGGTATTGGAGTAAGTCATTTGATTGTCCTATTTGATTTCGTTTGACTGATCAATTAGCAATATTTTGTTATGCTACTCTTATTTAAGGATGCATGTTCATAAACATATATCACGATCTTCACTGTTCATCATGCAGTTTGTGAATTTAACAGATAGATTATATCAAGTATGTAGAAAGTAGAGAAATTCTAAAGGGGGTCTTTCAAGGTATAGGAAATTTGCATTGGTTTCTGCCCACGCTTGGATTTTGATGAAATTATGCACAATAATTGCCTTGGGTATAACCATTATAATTACGATGCATTCACTTTTAAATTTTATTTCCGTAGTAAATGTATTACATATTTTATGAAGTCTCTATCACAACAGAGAGTACTCTCATACAAACTTGTCTACAGTATTCAGAGTTTCATATATCTAATGCTGCTATGTTTTATGAATTAAAGCCATAATTGGTGAGTTAGTTGATACAATGAATGACCTCATATGTCTAGTAATAGTGGCTGGGCATTCAGTTTTCTTTGATTGTGTCCCCATATTTCAGCTCCTGTTTTTGTATTCATTAAAATTTTATATGCATTTTTACCATGTTCCAATTTTTGTCAAGACACCATTTTAGCATAAAAACTACCCACATATCTAAGGAACATGTTGATGAATTTTGATGGAAATTGACGACCGGTAACATTGTGTTTTAGCAGACGGAATACTGATAGTCCTTATTCAGCAAAATGTGAAATTATTTGATTATCACGTTTTGGTCATGCTGTTTAATAATACTTTACTATTGCTTTCAATTTGGATGGCTATAGTATAGTATGGTTTGTGTAAGTAGTTCATAGCATAATTATAAGTATTATTTCAAAACATCCATTTCGGTAAATGGAACAAACTATTTTGTCTACAGAACTATACCGCAAAGGTTTTGATGACAAACGTCATCAAACGCACCCATGTAATCATGTGCACAGTTTTCTTTCTGTCTATCTTGTCTAATTTAGTAATGATGCTAAGGTGATGTTTAGATTTAACATTCAAATCAACAACATACCAGTCACTTTAGATGTTTTACAGCCCCCGCCCATAGTGCCTTGAAGAAATATATGGGCTGCATGATGCTTCCACGCAGAGCTGAATCCGGCCCGCACACTATTACTGGTTAACCGCTTAGAGGATCTAAGCCTGTCCAGGAACCGCGGTGCGAGGTGGACCGTCCATGCTAATAAACCCTATTGGTTTCATTGGGCGACAGGGCTTGAGATGTCATTTCATCTCAATGTCGGGTAAAAGTCCCACAAAATTGGAAGCAACGTCTCCAAAATGACCTTTACAGTGTTGACGGGGACGTTAAACATCAAATCAAACAAAACAAACTTTAGATGTTGCTTCAGATTTTGTGAGATTTGTTATCCGACTCGAGATAAATTACTCTCAAGTCAAACTGTTGTTTGTTTATTTAACCCTAACTGTCAATTTAAAAAGAAAGGTTTACTCCAGGGAAAATCAATAATACTTGAGATTCCTTTTCCTGGACATTAAGTTTTCAGAATTTGTATCTGCATAGGCACCATCCAATCTATCTTTTTTGTATAGCTCCTATGAACGAAATCAAACGGCTTCCTGAAGCTGTATTCCAAAGCCATTTGAATTGCTTTTACAATTCACATGGTCGTACATTTGTCAGTGTTCCAAAACTTATGTGATCATGATTGTGTTGTCTATATATTTGTATAGGTCTTTCACTTCATTTACCTATCTCAGCAGTTGTTGCAGTAATTATAAAGCACATTATGTAAGATATCAAGAAGCTTTTAAACTGTTGATAATAATTATTCAATCTGTGAGTAGTTATCGCATTACTCATAGGATTTTAAATGACTTTCAGTAAATACATTGTGATGCTTTTTTCTGTCCAAACACTGCAATGCTCTTTCTAAGCTGAGAGATACATTGCACAGAAATGTACTGGTAATTATTAATGAACAAAAAGGAAGCAAGAACAGTGCTTAAAAAACAGTGAACTTGCATTCAGCAGAAACATTAAAGACGTGATTGAAAGTTTTACAACCAGGAAAAATACTAAATGCTCGCTTCCGATAAATTAACCACTATATTGACAAAGTAAATTATAGAAAAAATAAGACACTAAAGAAACATCAACAATTACAAACCAATGCAGAAAAGAGACATATTTATGCATGTGTACTATAAGGAAGGAAACTGTTTCTCTCCCTGTCTAATAGCAAAATTTCTCTAGGTCATGGAACAGCTTTGTTTACACCAAATATTCTGCACCTCATCCATCAATGATATCTTTTGCAACAGAAACTTAATATCAGTGCCATTTTGATTTTTGGAAATACTAACCAATAATTACTGTAACTTTTTTGTTAGGATAATAATCCAGCGTTCATAAAGACAGAGTATATCTAAGGCTTAATCTGGCCATGGATTTATCAACAGAACTATTTTTACTAGTAAGAACAAACCACTGACCATTGGGTCCTTGCATACCAGCGTGGTATGGAAATAAAAAGAATGGATCTCCTTGCCTTACACCTATTTGAGTAGCATGACTTATGCAAAGTCATTAAATAAAGTTGCACATGTTCACAATAATTTTGCTGCTAATAAAAAGCAATATATGTTGTTAAGCCTAATTTGTTGATTAGAATACCTTTTGATTTAGTGTTTTACTATCTACTGTTTTGGATAGATCATAGTGTATTAATGAAAGGAAAAATATCAAATATTCATGATATGTTAATAGTTTCTAAGCTAGATCAGCTCAATATGTATTCATTTTGATTTGTATAATCTCAATTTTATAACGTAAGTGTTACGAATTGCCTTTTTGTAAGGTTCTTGGATGATTTCAATAAAATAGTAAATTTTGCAGAAACGACATACTTCCATTAAAGGTGTAAAACTACAGTGTTACCGGTTTCGGATTTTCTTGAAATTTGGCATAGCTAAAGAAGATACACATGGCAAGTTTTCCTAGCAAAATGAAATCTTGACAAAGACAAGAACATATATATCTTAGGGATTGAATTTTGATAATTGTTTAAAATTTTAACTAAAAAAATGAGATTTTTGATAATTATTTTATCAGAAAATGTAAACTTTAATTAATTCAAAAGGTTTTTTAGTATCAAAGGAATGCCTATGGAGTTCTGCATCCAATCCAGTTCACAGATCTTGAAACTAAATAAAACATAAGATTTAAGACACACTTATTTAGAGACAGACACCAGCTCATGGAGGGAGTCAGTTAGAGTGGCCTCCTGAGTCCTACTTTGATTTATTTAATTTATTAAATACATTTTTATAGGTTGTATATGCTGAGTTGTTAATATACAAAGTTTAAAGAAAAAACATGCATGGGCACAGATGAAAGACCCCCTTTCAACTAAACACTTTAAAAAAGTAACAATAGGCCCAAAATATAGTTAATAAAATTCTATGGTGAAAATTTTCCCGAGCATAATAGCATGTTTTTCCGTTTATTTTAAGTTTTCCTTTTTTTTCTTTATATATGCACATGAGGTGATATACTATACCAGTAGGTGTCATTTTCAATAAACAGTAATTATCGGGTATTTGGGAAAACCGAAAACAAACTTTTACCGGAAATAAACGAAAACAAATTCTCATAACCGAAAACAACCTATATCACCAATTATACCATGATTATTGTACATTTAGACATATACATGTTTAAATGCTATGTAAACAGATAATATGGCCAAGTTTGGGAGAATAATTTGAAATAATAACGATTTTATTGCATTTTCTATATAATTTTCATACATGGACCGGGATCTACATTGCTTGTACTAACTGTTTGCCTTGTTGTTTGTGATCTAAATTAATACATCATGCTTAGTAACTCGATTGTTTGAAAGTCAGAAATGTTTGTGACTGAAACAATTTATTTAGCAGGATTCTGCATAAGAAATTTAGTAAAAAATGGTTTAACTGGCTGGTCATCAGAAGGTCCCAGGTTAGGTAAATGCCAAGCAAGTAACATCAGAATCTACACTGATTGCACTTACTGCTTGCCATGTTGTTTTTGATTTAAATGAATACATTATAGCTTGTACTTTGATAGTCTGGAATGGGTGTGACTAAATTAATTTATTCAGCAGGATTCGGTTTTAGAAATTTTGTATATAAAAAAAAATACGTCGAGTATATCCTTCGGATGCGCGTCTCACTGGTCATCAGGAGGTCAATGGTTTGATAACGGCCCTGCTAGGAACATCTTTTCATGAAGATTGATCATTAAATCCTTTCAAGTGCGACACTCCAAGAAAGGCAGTTATCAGTTTGATAACAAAAGAATCTGCACTGGACTAGTTAACAGTATATGTGGCTAAGCCTATTCAGGAAAATGTGATGAAGTAATTGACTCCCTTGATATGACCTAAATAGTGTTGACAGGCCTTTTAAACTTTAAGTAACACATCAGTGGAAAAGAGTGCATACTCTCCAAACAATCTTTATATTTGTTATTGTTTGTTTGTTTGATTTGAGGTTTAACGTCCCCGTCAACACTGTAAAGGTCATTTTGGAGACGTTGCTTCCAATTCTGTATGACTTTTACCCGACATTGAGATGAAATGACATCTCAAGCCCAGGCGCCCAATGAAAACTTCCTAGTCTAACTGTATGTTTTCTTTTGCTCCAGCATTTCAGTGGTTTCTTGCTGTCGAGTCCTCAACGTTGTCTCACCTCTGTGGTTCTTTTGATTATTTGTGTTCACGGAGATGTTGCACTGATCGGATAGGAGGCCTTCATGCGGACTGAACAAATTATTTGTCTAAATCGCGACGGAAGTAAGTGCGAGGATTGTGGCCACGTAAAATCGATTTAAGCCCCCCCAACACCCCCCCCCCCCCCCCCCCCCCCCCCGTGGAAATCTTTCTACTTACCGTTCCGAGGCGGTTCTTCTGTGGCGGTTTTATTTATGTTGTTGTTTGTTACTTACTGTTTGTATCACTTGTGTCTTTTTATTTTGGATGGCCATATGGTCATTTTGTGGGAAAGTAACTGTCCTTATGGCCTTCCTTTGTTTAGGTTTCCATTATGGTCTGGCCGCTTCATGTTTGTGTTTCTTTCCCTTTTGGTGTCTTTGATGGGTGGAGCAAGTTAATTGTATCGATTCCTGATCTTTGTTTTACTTCTACTTATAAGCATGGACGGAGTGACTCACGAGGTATTGCCTGCGTAGGCTTAGTTCCTCTAAGCGGTTTAGCAGTACTCGTGTGCGTGTCGGTTTCAGCTCTGCGTGGAAGCATCATGTAGCCCATCTATTTCTTCAAGCCCCGATGGGCGGGGGCTACTTTTTATTGGTTATAATGTATGATTTTTTTTTCTTTTTATACAAAATTTCTAAAGCCGTACCCCCCTGCTGATCCTGAGGTTACTGGTTGGGCAGTTAGCTAACCAGGGACCATCTGATGGCCAGCCAGATGAACCATTTTGACTAAGTTTCTTAAGCAAAATCCTGCTGAATAAATTGTTTTAGTCACAAACATTTCTGACTATCAAACGATCAAGTTACTAAGTATAATATATTCATTTAGATCACAAACTACAAGGCAAACAGTTAGTACAACCAGTGTAGATCCCTCCCTCTATGAAAATTGTATTTAAAAAGGCAATAAAATCGTTATTTTTTCAAATTATTCTCCCATTCTTGGCCATATTATCTATTTACATATCATTTAAACATGTATATGTCTAAATGTACTATAATCATGGTATAATTGGTGATATTCACGATATTTGCATTATTAAATCACGCAAAATCACGATCTCGTTTCCTAGCGCTCGAGATTTCGAGCTCGGGTGGGGGGAGGTGGGGGGGGGGGGGGGTCACACGATCATCTAATATGGAAACTTCGAAGAAGTTGTGGGGGCATATTGGTTTTACCCTGTTCGTCCGTCCGTCCGTCCGTCCTACTTTTTTACTGCATAGCATAACTTAAGAACCATGGGTGCTAGGTTTTTGAAATTTCATATATGGATTCCTTATGAAAAAATAATTGACCCGTGTTTTTTTTTTCTCGTCAGGATTATGCCCCTTTCTTGATTTATGCCCCTTTGCAAAAAAAAAAAAAAAAAAAAAAATACTTTGAAATCTTGTAAGCAAGATATCTCAAAAACTGTTCGAGCTTTTGCCCTGAAACTTTACAGACTGGTTTGGGACGATGAGTAGATGAACCGATTAACTTTTGAAAAAAAAAATCCGAAAATTTTTTCTTGAGTTATGGCCCTTCGATTTTTTTTTTTTTTTTTTTTGGGCGCTTTAAGCTTGTAAGCAAGATACCTAAAAAAACTGTTTGAGCTAATGCCCTGAAACTTTACAGAATGGTTGAGGATGATGAGAAGATGAACTGATTAACTTTTGACAAAATCGATTTTTTTTCTTGAGTTATGCCCCTTTGAAATTTTGCGCGTTTTAAGCTTGGTAGCAAGATATCTCAAAAACTGTTCGAGCAGTTGCCCTGAAAATTTACAGGCTGGTTCAGGATGATGAGTAGATGAACTGATTGACTTTTGAAAAAAATCCGAAATTTTTTCTTCAGTTATGGCCCTTTGAAATTTTTGTGTTTTAAGCTTGTTAGCAAGCTAAAAAACTATTTGAGCTATTGCCCTGAAACTTTACAGAATGGTAGGGGATGATGAGAAGATAAACTGATTAACTTTCGACAAAAAAAAAAAAAAAAACATTTTTTTCTCGCCAGGAGTATGACCCTTTCTTTGCAAAAAAAAAAATAGTTTGAAATCTTGTAAGCAAGATATCTTAAAAACTGTTTTCAAGAGCTTTTGCCCTGAAACTTTACAGTTTGGTTTGGGATAATGAGTAGATGAACTGATTAACTTTTGCCCAATTGAAATTTTGCGCGTTTTAAGCTTGTAAGCAAGATATCTGAAAAATTGTTCGAGCTATAGCCCTGAAACTTAACAGGCTGGTTCAGGATGATATGTAGATGAACTGATTAACTTTTGAAAAAAATCCGAAACTTGTTTCTTCAGTTATGGCCCTTTGAAATTTTTGTGTTTTAAGCTTGTAAGCAAGGTAACTCTAAAACTGTTCGAGCTATTGCCCTGAAACTTTACAGAATGGTTGGGGATGATGAGAAGATGAACTGATTAACTTTCGACAAAAATCCAATATTTTGCTTGGGTTATGCCCCTTTGAAATTTTGCGCGATTGAAGTTTGTAATCAAGATATCTAAAAAAACTGTTTGAGCTATTGCCCTGAAACTTTACAGGCTGGTTCAGGATGATGAGTAGATGAACTGATTGACTTTTGAAAAAAAAATCCGAAATTTGTTTCTTCAGTTATGGCCCTTTGATTTTTTTGCGTTTTAAGCTTGTAATCAAGATATCTAAAAAACTGATTGAGCTATTGCCCTGAAACTTTACAGAATGGTTGGGGATGATGAGAAGATGAACTGATTAACTTTCGAAAAAAATCTATTATTTTTTTTCTCGTCAGGATTATGCCCATTTCTTTAGTTATGCCCCATTTGCAAAAAAATACTTTGAGATCTTGTAAGCAAGATATCTCAAAACTGTTTGAGCTTTTGCCCTGAAACTTTACAGACTTGTTTGGGGTGATGAGTGAATGAACTGATTAACTTTTGAAAAACAAATCCGAACTTTTTATATTGAGTTATGGCCCTTTGAATTTGTTTTGCGTTTTAAGCTTGTAAGCAAGATAACTAAAAACTGTTCGAGCTATTGCCCTGAAACTTTATAGAATGGTTCGAGATGATCAGAAAATGAACTGATTAACTTTTGACAAAAATCCATTTTTTTCTTGAGATATACCCCTTTGAAATTTTGCGCGTTTTAAGCTTGTAAGCAAGATATCTCAAAAACTGTTTGAGCTATTGCCCTGAAACTTTACAGGCTGGTTCAGGATGATGAGTAGAAGAACTGATTAACTTTTGAAAAAAATCCGAAGGATTATGCCCCTGTC
Organism: Lucinisca nassula; assembly: GCA_963580285.1. NCBI lineage: Eukaryota > Metazoa > Mollusca > Bivalvia > Lucinida > Lucinidae > Lucinisca > Lucinisca nassula. Next base: position 59,003,414 of record OY757015.1, on the reverse strand, counting down.
TTGAGTTATGCCCCTTTGCAAAATACTTTGAAATATTGTGAGCAAGATATCTCAAAAACTGTTCGAGCTTTTGCCCTGAAACTTTACAGACTGGTTTAAAATGATGAGTAGATGAACTGAGTTATTGGTTATGAGTTATGGCCCTTTAATGTTTTTTGCATTTTAAGCTTGTAAGCAAGATAACTAAAAACCTGTTTGAGCTATTGCCCTGAAATTTTACAGAATGGTTGGGGATGATGAGAAGATGAACTAATTAACTTTGGACAAAAATCCTTTTTTTTCTTGAGTAATGCCCCTTTGAAATTTTGCGCGTTTTAAGTTTGTAAGCAAGATATCACAAAAACTGTTTGAGCTATAGCCCTGAAACGTGACAGGCTGGTTCAGGATGATGAGTAGATGAACGGATTAACTTTTGAAAAAAAAATCCGAAATTTGTTTCTTCAGTTATGGCCCTTTGATTTTTTTTTTTCGTTTTAAGCTTGTAATCAAGATAACTAAACAAGAGGCCCAAGAGGGCCTGTCGCTCCACCGGCTAACTTCAGACAATTGTCATATTTATTACATTAACCAATGGTATACTAGTGGACTCTTCTATTGCTATATGTTGGACCAGTCCATTTGTCATATAAGGGGTGTCAGGCCTATTTTTTTTTTTTTTCTATTTTTGATGGAAAATTCTGTTAGCAAATAGTGCAGGCCCTGATCAGACATGGTGTTCTGTGGCGTCTGATCTGGGCCAGCACTGTTTGCCAAGGTACCCATTTAGGGTTTTCCCGCATGCAATGTGTAAAAAAGAAACAAGTGATCCACCCAAGGAATGTCCATTCTATATTTTTTGGACCCCAGAGCCATGGTTGGCAGGATTTATGTGAGTGACCATTTGGCATTGCTCCGTTCTAAATATCTAAAGCTCTGGGCCTTATGGTTTCAGAGAAGAAGACTTTTTTTAAGTTTTTCCTATGGTCTATGGGAACTAATATGCCTCTGGGCGTGACCAATTTTTTACCCCAGGGGCATTGTTGGCAGGATTTATTTGAGTGACCACTTGACGTTGCTGCATACTTAATATCAAAGCTCTGGGCACTGATGGTTTCAGAGAAGATTTTTGTCAGTTTTTCCCAGTATAAGTCTATGGGAGCTTACGGGCCTCAGGGTGTGCCCAATTTGGACCCCAGGGGCATAGTTGGCAGGATTTATGCAGATGAATACTTCAAGTTGCTACATACTAAGCTCTTGGCCTTATGGTTTCAGAGGAGAAAAGTTTCAAGATTTTGTCATTATTAGTCTATGGGAGCTACTAAGCATCGGGGCGTTGCCAATTTGGACTCAAGAGTCATAGTTCGCAGGACTTAGTAGGTGACCACATATCTTTGCTACATACTACGTGTAAATATCTTAGCTTTAGGCTTTATGGTTTCAGAGAAGAAGTTTTTCCGTTTATTGGTCTATGGAAGCTAATGAGCCAAAGGTGGTGGCCATGGCGGCCATGTTTTTTGTCTGATCAAAATTTCTTCAATGAATCTGACAATGGTAGACACAAGGAACATTCATGAAAATTAAGAACGAAATCCATTTAGCGGTTTTGGAGGAGAAGATTAAAAAAAAAAAAAGATCCCTTTATGAGTCTATGGAAGCTAATTAGCCAATGGGCGTGTCCATGGCGGCCATGTTTTTTGTCTGATCAAAATTGCTTCAAGGAATCTGACAGAGGTCCACCCAAGGAACATTCATGCAAAGTAAGAATGAAATCCATTACGTTGAGCGGTTTTGGAGGAGAAGGTTTTTAAAACTTTTCCCCATATAAGTCTTTGAAAGCTAATGAGCCAAGGGGCATGGCCATGGCAGTCATGTGGGGCATGGCCATGGTGGCCATGTTTTTTGCCTGATCCGAATTTCTTCAAGGAATCTGACAGAGGTCCACCCAAGGAACATTCATGCAAAATAAGAATAAAATCCAGTGAGCGGTTTTGGATGAGAAGATTTTTAAATATTTTTTTTTTTTTTGCTTTCGATGCCATTTTGTTCTGCATGTAACAAAATTCTTTGAAGGAATTCAGAAGAGGACTATGTGAGAAACATTCCTGTGAAGTTTGGTTACAATCGACCAAGTAGTTAAGGAGGAAATGTTTAAAGAAAAAAGTTAACGCACGGATGCACAACCGCACAGACGCACAACAGACACAGGGCCATAACATATAACATAAGACCCGCCGGTCTTTGGCCAGAGGAGCTAAAAAATGAACAGATTTATGTTTTTATTTCTTTATTTATTTATTTTTTCCTTTCCTCCGTCGGATTCGGTATGCCTCCCTTTTCAACTAAGCCATTTTAACCCTCAGGGATCTGGAGAACTGTTGACACTGTAGTATAATTAGGTCTAATAAATCAATCTCCCTCAGTATTTTGAATTTATTTTGAAACATCAAGTCGTATAAATAGAGTTTGTGTTGAAAACATCAGTTCTATCACCAGTGTGATGGGCATGTGAAATTTCTGATGTTTTGAATTTTAGAATGACAATTTGTAGGTGGACCTCTATAGATATGTGATAGTCAGCAAAATTGGAGGAGATTAATTCAGATACAGGAAGGTACTTTTAAATAAATAAATAAATAAATAAATAAATAAATAAATAAACAAGAAATTTTGAAGAAGAGAAGACTTTTTTAACATTACACTACATGTTATATAGTGAAAATAAACCCCGCCCACTGCAGCCATGTTTTATGTCGGATCAAAATTTCTTCAAGGAATATGACAGAGGTCCACCCAAGGAACATGCATGCCAAATAACTATGAAATAAAACAAGAACTTTTGCAGAAAATATTTTCAGCATTACACTATATGTTATATAGTGAAAATAAGCCTCGCCCATGGCGGCCATGTTTTTTTGTAAGATCAAATTTTTTTCAAGGAATCTGACAACAGTCCACCCAAGGACAATTCATGCAAATTACAATGAAATCCCACAAGTACTTTTGCAGAAAATGATTTTTTAGCATTACGTTATATGTTAAATAGTGAAAATAAGCCCCGCCCATGGCGGCCATGTTTTTTGTCGGATCAAAATTTCTTCAAGGAATCTAAGAGGTCCACCCAAGGAACATTCATGCAAAATAAAAACAAGGCATCGCATGCAATACAAATCCCCTCGCACTAGACAACTTCGTGTGTGGAAAACACTGAAATGGCAAAAGTCCAACATGCTTGAGATATTATCATATGCAACATTTGTGTAAAGTTTGTTTAAAAATCCTCCAATAAATGTACATTCTAGAGTGATGACGTTTCTCTAAAAATAGCCATAGTGACCTTGACTTGAGGCCATGACCACGAAAGTAGATCTTGCTCAAGATATTATCATAAGCATCTTTTGTGTTAAGTTATATTAAAATATGTTAATAAATGTAGGCGGTAGAGCGATGACAAAGTTTTTCTAAAGATAGCCACAGTGACCTTGGCTTTGAGGTCATGACCTTGAAAGTCGAAGTAAGTCGAGATATTATCATAAGAAACATTTGTGTGAAGTTCTATTACAATCCATCATTAAATGTAGGCGCTAGAGCGATGACAAAGTTTTTCTAAAAATAGCCACAGTGACCTTGACCTTGAAAGTCTAAATAGCTCGAGATATTGTCATAAGGAACATTTGTGTGAAGTTATATTGAAATTTGTGAAAAAATGTAGTCACTAGAGCAATGACAAAGTTTTTCTAAAAATAGCCACAGTGACCTTGACCTTGAAAGTCAAACTCGCTCGAGGTATTGTCATAAGGAACATTTGTGTGAAGTTATATTGAAATGGATGAAGAAATGTAAGCGCTAGAGCCATGACAAAGTTTTTCTAAAAATAGCCAGAGTGACCTTGAACTTGAAAGTGGAACTCACTAGAGATATTGTTATAAGGAACATTTGTGTGAAGTAATATTGAAATTGGTGAAAAAAATGTAAGCGCTAGAGCAATGACAAAGTTTTTCTAAAAATAGCCACAGTGACCTTGACCTTGAAAGTCAAACTCGTTCGAGGTATTGTCATAAGCAACATTTGTGTGAAGTTATATTGAAATCAGTGAAGAAATGTAGGCGCTAGAGCGATAACAAAGTTTTCTAAAAATAGCCATAGTAACCTTGACCTTGAAAGTCGAAATGGTGAGATATTGTCATAAGGAACATTTGTGTGAAGTTATATTGAAATCAATGAAGAAATGTAAGCGCTAGAGGGATGACGAAGTTTTTCTAAAAATAGACACAGTGACCTTGACCTTGAAAGTGGAACTCGCTAGAGATATTGTCATAAGGAATATTTGTATGAAGTTATATTGAAATTGGTGAAGAAATGTAAACGCTAGAGCGATGACAAAGTTTTTCTAAAAAATAGCCACAGTGACCTTGACCTTGAGGCCTTGACATTGATAGTCGAACCCGCTTGAGATATTGTCATAAGGAACATTTGTGTGAAGTTATATTGAAATCAGTGAAGAAATATAGGCGATAGAGCGATGACAAATGTTTTTTCTAAAAATAGCCACAGTGACCCTGACCTTGATGCCATGAGTTGGAAAGGCGAACTCGCTGAAGATATTTTTATAAGGAACATTTGTGTGAAGTTATATTGAAATTGGTGAAGAAATGTAGGCGCTAGAGCGATGAAAATGTTTTTCTAAAAATAGCCACAGTGACCTTGACCTTGAGGTCATGACCTTGAAAGTCCAACTCGCTCAAGATATTGTCATAAGGAACATTTGTGTGAAATTATATTGAAATCAGTGAAGAAATGTAGGAGCTAGAGCGATGACGAAGTTTTTCTAAAAATAGCCACTGTGACCTTGACCTTGAAGCCATGACCTTGAAAGTGGAACTCGCTCAAGATATTTTTATAAGGATCATTTGTGTGAAGTTATATTGAAATTGGTGAAGAAATGTAAGCGCTAGAGCGATGACAATGTTTTTCTAAAAATAGCCACAGTGACCTTAACCTTGAGGTCATGACCTTGAAAGTCCAACTCGCTCGAGATATTTTTATAAGGATCATTTGTTTGAAGTTATATTGAAATTGGGGGAGAAATGTAGGCGCTGGAGCCATGACAAAGTTTTTCAAAAAATAGCCATAGTGACCTTGACCTTGAGGTCATGACCTTGAAAGTCGATCTCGCTCCAGATATTGTCGTAAGGAACGTTTGTGTGAAGTTATATTAAAATCGGTCAAGAAATGTAGGGGCTAGAGCGATGACAAAAGTACGTACGTACGTGGCGCTAGAGCGATACGTGGCGCCAGAGCGATGACAAAAGTACGTACGTACGTGGCGCTAGAGCGATGACAAAAGTACGTACTTACGTACGTACGTACGGGACAAATGCTATATCCCCCCTCACAACTATGTTGTGCGAGGGGATAATGAAATCCAACAGGTGGGTTTGGAGGAGAAGATGTTTAAAGATTTTTAATTTTTTATGTGGTTTTGTTGCCATGGCAACCAGAGTTCTGGGTGTAACAAAATTCTTTGAAGGAATTTAGAAGAGGACTAAGTAAGGAACATTCCTGTGAAGTTTGGTTACAATTGGCCCAGTAGTTTAGGAGGAGAAGATGTTTTAGCATTACACTATATGTTAAATAGGGAAAATAAGCCCCGCCCATGGCGGCCATGTTTTTTGTCGGATCAAAATTTCTTCAAGGAATCTGAAAGAGGTCAACCCAAGGAACAGTCATGCAAAATAAAAATGAAATCCAACAGGTGGTTTTGGAGGAGAAGATTTTTAAAGATTTTTTTTTTTTTTTTGGTTTTGTTGCCATGGCAACCAGAGTTCTGGGTGTAACAAAATTCTTTGAAGGAATTTAGAAGAGGACTATGTAAGGAACATTCCTGTGAAGTTTGGTTACAATTGGCCCAGTAGTTTAGGAGGAGAAGATGTTTAAAGAGCGTCCGACATCACGGACGCACGGACGCACGACGGACACAGGGCCATGACAATAGCCCCGCTGGCCTTCGGCCAGTGGAGCTAAAAACTGTTTGAGCTATTGCCCTGAAACTTTACAGAATGGTTGGGGATGATGAGAAGATGAACTGATTAACTTTCGACAAAAATCCATTTTTTTTTCTCGTCAGGATTATGCCCCTTTCTTGAGTTATGCCCCTTGCAAAAATACTTTGAGATCTTGTAAGCAAGATATCTAAAACACTGTTTGAGCTTTTGCCTTGAAACTTTACAGACTGGTTTGGGGTGATGAGTGGATGAACTGATTAACTTTTGAAAAAAATCCGAAATTTTTATCTTGAGTTATGGCCCTTTTAATTTGTTTAAAAACTGTTTGAGCTATTGCCCTGAAACTTTATAGAATGGTTCGGGATGATCAGAAAATAAACTGATTAACTTTTGACAAAAATCCATTTTTTTTTTCTTGAGATATACCCCCTTGAAATTTTGCGCGTTTTAAGCTTGTAAGCAAGATATCTCAAAAACTTTTTGAGCTATTGCCCTGAAACTTGACAGACTGGTTTGGGATGATGAGTGGATGAATTGATTAACTTTTGAAAAAAAATCCGAAATTTTTATCTTGAGTCATGACCTTTGAATTTGTTTTGCGTTTTAAGCTTGTAAGCAAGATAACTAAAAAGCTGTTTGAGCTATTGCCCTGAAACTTTATAGAATGGTTGGGGATGATGAGAAAATGAACTGATTAACTTTTGACAAAAAATCCATTTTTTTTTCTTCAGACATATCCCTTTTAAAAATTCTCGCGTTTGAAGCTTGTAAGCAAGATATCTCAAAAACTTTTTGAGCTATTGCCTTCAAACTTTACAGGCTGGTTCAGGTTGATGAGTAGATGAACTTATTAACTTTTGAAAAAAAAATCCGAAGAATTATGCCCCTGTCTTGAGTTTGCAAAATATTTTGAAATCGTGTAAGCAAGATATCTAAAAAACTGTTCGAGCTTTTGCCCTGAAACCTGAAATGATGAGTAGATGAACTGAGTTATGGGTTATGAGTTATGGCCCTTTAAATTGGTTTGCATTTTAAGCTTGTAAGCAAGATAACTAAAAATCAAATTTTTTCTTGAGTTATGCCCCTTTGAAATTTTGCGCATTTTAAGTTTGTAAGCAAGATATTTCAAAAAGTGTTTGAGCTATAGCCCTGAAACTTTTCAGGCTGATTCAGGATGATGAGCAGATGAACTGATTAACTTTTGAAAAAAAAAAATCCGAATTTCTTTTCTTCAGTTATGGCCCTTTGAACTTTTTGTGTTTTAAGTTTGTAAGCAAGATAACTAAAAAACTATTTGAGCTATTGCCCTGAAACTTTACAGAATGGTTCGGGATGATAAGAAGATGAACTGATTAACTTTCGACAAAAATCCATTTTTTTTTCTCGCCAGGATTATGCCCCTTTCTTGAGTTATGCCCCTTTGCAAAAATACTTTGAGATATTGTAAGCAAGATATCTCAAAAACTGTTTGAGCTTTTGCCCTGAAACTTTACAGACTGGTTTGGGGTGATGAGTGGATGAACTGATTAACTTTTGAAAAAAATCCGAAATTTTATCTTGGGTTATGGCCCTTTGAATTTGTTTTGCGTTTTAAACTTGTAAGCAAGATAACTAAAAAACTGTTTGAGCTATTGCCCTGAAACTTTATAGAATGGTTGGGGATGATCCGAAAATGAACTGATTAACTTTTGACAAAAATCCATTTTTTTTTCTTGAGATATACCCCTTTGCAATTTTGCGCGTTTTAAGCTTGTTAGCAAGATATAAAAAACTGTTTGAGCTTTTGCCCTGAAACTTTACAGCCTGTTTTAGGTTGATGAGTGGATAAACTGATTAACTTTTGAAAAAATCCGAAATTTTTATCTTGAGTTATGACCTTTGAATTTGTTTTGCGTTTTAAGCTTGTAATCAAGATAACTAAAAAATTGTTTGAGCTATTGCCCTGAAACTTTATAGAATGGTTGGGGATGATCAGAAAATGAACTGATTAACTTTTGACAAAAATCCATTTTTTTTGCTTGAGATATTCCCCTTTGAAAGTTTTCGCGTTTTAAGTTTGTAAGCAAGATATCTCAAAAACTGTTTGAGCTATTGCCCTGAAACTTTACAGGCTGGTTCAGGATGATGAGTAGATGAACTGACTAACTTTTGAAAAAAAACCCGAAGGATTATGCCCCTGTCTTGAGTTATGCCCCTTTGCAAAATACTTTGAAATATAGTAAGCAAGATATCTCAAAAACTGTTCGAGCTTTTGCCCTGAAACTTTACAGACTGGTTTGAAATGATGAGTTGATGAACTGGGTTATGAGTTATGGCCCTTTAATTTTTTTTGCATTTTAAGCTTGTAAGCAAGATAACTAAAAACCTGTTTGAGCTATTGCCCTGAAACTTTACAGAATGGTTGGGGATGATGAGAAGATGTACTGATTAACTTTTGATAAAAATCCAATATTTTTCTTGAGTTATGCCCGTTTGAAATTTTGCGCGTTTTAAGTTTGTAAGCAAGATATCTCAAAAACTGTTTGAGCTATAGCCCTGAAACTTTATAGGCTGGTTCAGGATTATGAGTAGATGAACTGACTAACTTTTGAAAAAAAATCCGAATTCTTTTCTTCAGTTATGGCTCTTTTGAATTTTTGTGTTTTAAGTTTGTAAGCAAGATAACTAAAAAACTATTTGAGCTATTGCCCTGAAACTTTACAGAATGGTTGGTGATGATGAGAAGATGAACTGATTAACTTTCGACAAAAATCCATTTTTTTTTTTCTCGACAGGAGCATGACCCTTTCTTTGCAAAAAATACTTTGAAATATTGTAAGCAAGATATCTCAAAAACTGTTGGAGCTTGTGCCCTGTAACTTTACAGACTAGTTTGGAATGATGAGTAGATGAACTGATTAACTTTTGACAAAAATCCAATATTTTTTACTTAAGTTATGCCCTTTGAAATTTTGTGCGTTTTAAGCTTGTAAGCAAGATATCTGAAAAACGGTTCGAGCTATAGCCCTGAAACTTTACAGGCTGGTTCAGGATGATGAGTAGATGAACTGATACCCTTTTGAAAAAAATACGAAAATTTTCCTCCAATTATGGTCCTTTGTAATTTTTAGTGTTTTAAGCTTGTAAGCAAGATTACTCAAAACTGTTCGAGCTATTGCCCTGAAACTTTACAGAATGGTTGGGGATGATGAGAAGATGGACTGATTAACATTTGACAAACATCCAATATTTTTTCTTGAGTTATGCCCCTTTGAAATTTTGCGCGATTGAAGCTTGTAAGCAAGATATCTAAAAAAAAACTGTTTGAGCTATTGTCCTGAAACTTGACAGGCTGGTTCAGGATGATGAGTAGATGGACTGATTAACTTTTGAAAAAAAAACAACGAAAGAACTAGTCTCCATAAGGGGGTTTTCCTGGTACCTAAATTTTTCAATAATATTTTGGGAAAATATAGCCACACAGAGGGGACATTCATCCCTGGTAAGTTTGAATCAAACAGAACTCTAGTTTTGTGATAAGGGCTTATCAAAAGTGGGTGGGGTAATTCCATATCAGTTCTACTAAGGACAATTAATCAGCAATTGACTATATTCAAATAGCACACTGACAAAACTTTTTGCTATGTAATGCATAGACTGTGGGTACATATTAATGTGAAATAGGGTGATTGTATATTTTATTGAACTTTGCTAAAATATAATAATTTATTTGCACGTTGCGGATTTTCATTAATTTTTCATCTACCAACTTTGCCAAAAAGTTGAACATTTCTCTATTAAGCAACACATTCGTACCTCATTTCTAGAAAATACTTATCAATGCTTGGCCATTGCAGAATTGTAAGGATTTTTTTTTATAAATGGTCTGTGACATGAGTTATGTGCCCTTGAAAAGAGAAAATTGCAGTAAAATTCTTGAAGAAAAAGACAAACAGCATAGCACTGAGGAAGCAAATGAATCCAGACTTGTCACCAAAGTGAGATGGGTTGTTGAGTCAGCAAATGGGCGTATAAAGCAATGGAAAGCTTTAAGTAATGTGCTTCCCAACTCTCAAATCCCGTTTGCTGGCGATTATGTGCGAATTGTTTGCTCCCTTTGCAACGCTTTCAGGCCACCCTTGGTGACTAGTTTGGAATCAGATGTTGTCATGGCCAAACGAATGATGGCCTTAGCAAAGTCACCGAATAAACTTCAACAAAAGGTGACTGACAATAAGTGGGACAAACGGTGCTCAATTTGGAAAAATATGGATGCATCTGAAATACCAGATTTCCCCGAACTGAACGAAGCAGAATTAAGAGACCTGACAATGGGAGTGTATCAGATTCGCCAGGCCAAATCCTACACGAAAGAACACCAAACAGATGACGGCAAATATGAAATCCTTATAAACAAAGAGCAAGAAGGTGTCCTCAAGTCCCTAATACGTTCAAGGCATACCAGTAGCAAGACCTATAATTTATGGATTGAATACAGCACAGGCTTATCACCTATCGTCGGTTGGTTTTGCACATGCAAATCAGGGGCTAGAGTAGTGGGCTGCTGTGCCCATATTGCATCAGTCTTATGGTATTTGGGGTTTGAGCGACACCAGCCAGCAACAAAAGGGCCTAAGATACATAATAAATACATGGATTTTCTTACAGATGCTGCAGCTGAAGTTTGGGATACCAACAGCGACTCCTCAGAAGAAAGTGATACGGAATGAGATGAGCAAATGTGTGTCAATTATATCCAAATCTTAAAACCTCTAAAAGTAATTTTGACCCTAACTGAGACCAATTAAGTCTCTGCTATAATAGTACAACCCTTTTACACGATAAATACATTAGAATTTAACTCCTGTAAGCATTTCTCGCCAGTAAACTTATGGCAAAAAGGCAAAACAAAGTTTTGATAATTTCATCGCATTTTACTGCAATTTTATCTTTTCAAGGGCACATAACTCATGTCACAGACCACTAATAAAAAAATCCTTACAATTCTGCAATGGCCAAGCATTGATAAGTATTTTCTAGAAATGAGGTAAGAATGTGTTGCTTAATAGAGAAATGTTCAACTTTTTGGCAAAGTTGGTAGATGAAAAATTAATGAAAATCCGCAACGTGCAATTAAATTATTATATTTTAGCAAAGTTCAATAAAATATACAATCACCCTATTTCACATTAATATGTACCCACAGTCTATGCATTACATGGCAAAAAGTTTTGTCAGTGTGCTATTTGAATATAGTCAATTGCTGATTAATTGTCCTTAGTAGAACTGATATGGAATTACCCCACCCACTTTTGATAAGCCCTTATCACAAAACTAAAGTTCTGTTTGATTCAAACTTACCAGGGATGAATGTCCCCTCTGTGTGGCTATATTTTCCCAAAATATTATTGAAAAATTTAGGTACCAGGAAAACCCCCTTATGGAGACTAGTCCTTTGTTTTAGTCACTTATGGCCCTTTGATTTTGTTTTTGTGTTTTAAGCTTGTAATCAAGATAACTAAAAACTGTTTGAGCTGTTGCCCTGAAACTTTACAGAATGGTTGGGGATGATGAGAAGATGAACTGATTAACTTTCGACAAAAATCTTTTTTTTTTCTCGTCAGGATTATGTCCCTTTCTTGAGTTATGCCCCTTTGCAAAAATACTTTGAGATCTTGTTAGCAAGATATCTAAAAAACTGTTTGAGCTATTGCCCTGAAACTTTACAGACTGGTTTGGGTTGATGAGTGGATAAACTGATTAACTTTAAAAAAAAATCCGAAATTTTTATCTTGAGTTATGGCCCTTTGAATTTGTTTTGCGTATTAAGCTTGTCAGCAAGATAACAAAAAACTGTTTGAGCTATTGCCCTGAAACTTTATAGAATGGTTGGGGATGATCAGAAAATGAACTGATTAACTTTTGACAAAAATCCATTTTTTTCTTGAGATATACCCCTTTGAAATTTTGCGCGTTTTAAGCTTGTAAGCAAGATATCTCAAAAACTGTTTGAGATATTGCCTTGAAACTTTACAGGCTGGTTTAGGATGATGAGTAGATGAACTGATTAACTTTTGAAAAAAAAATCCGAATAATTATGCCCCTGTCTTGAGTAATGCCCGTTTGCAAAATACTTTGAAAACTTGTAAGCAAGATATCTCAAAAACTGTTCGAGCTTTTGCCCTGAAACTGTACAGACTGGTTTGAAATGATCAGTAGATGAACTGCTTAACTTCTGAAAAAAAATCTGAAATTTTTTCTTGAGTTATGGCCCTTTAAAATTTTATGCACTTTAAGCTTGTAAGCAGGATAACTAAAAACCTGTTTGAGCTATTGCCCTGAAACTTTACAGAATGGTTGGGGATGATGAGAAGATGAACAAATTAACTTTTGACAAAAATCAAATTTTTTTCTTGAGTTATGCCCCTCTGAAATTTTGAGCGTTTTAAGTTTGTAAGCAAGATATCTCAAACACTGTTTGAGCTATAGCCCTGAAACTTTATAGGCTGGTTCAGGATGATGAGTAGATGAACTGACTAACTTTTGAAAAAAATCCGGAATTTTTTTCTTCAGTTATGGTCCTTTGAAATTTTTGTGTTTTAAGCTTGTAAGCAAAATAACTAAAAAACTGTTTGAGCTATTGCCCTGAAACTTTACAGAATGGTTGGGGATGATGAGAAGATGAACTGATTAACTTTCGACAAAAAATCCATTTTTTTTTAGTTACGTCCCTTTGAAATTTTGCGTGTTTTAAGCGTGTAAGCAAGATGTCTCAAAAAACTGTTTGAGCTATTGCCCTGAAACTTTACAGGCTGGTTCAGGATGATGAGTAGATGAACTGATTAGGCGAATTTTAATGCATTTGCATTTTTGGGGAACATAATGCATGCTTGCTTAAGACAGGTTGCTCGCTTAATAGAGGTGGACATTAAGACAGGTTTGACTGTATCTCTAAAACTGTATGAGCTATTTCCTGTAACTTAAAACACTGGTATGGGGTGATAAATAAATGACCTGATTAAATTCAGTTTTTCTTGTGTTATGTTCCTTCTAAAATTTCAGCATTGCAGCCAAATAAAAAAAAGATATCTCAATTACTGTTAGGGACAATCAGTTTTAGGGTCAAGCAGTGTTAGGGTAAAGCAGTTGGGGGCCTTGTGTTTCATAAACACTGGCTCTAGTTATATAGGTTTTTCTTGAAGTTTTGCCGACCAAAAATAAACAGTGAAGTGATAATTCCGAATTTTGTTTTATTCCTATTTGTTTGATGTTATTTCAATGAAATATTGCTTTTCTAACGATAAGACTGGCTGAAATTGGTGAGCTGTTTTGGCACTTATTTCGCAACAACAACGAGTGATTGAAAATGTGGTCGTGTAAACAATGCATTCCGTAAGTGTGATTGCCATGGAGATGATCGTGTATTCACTTATGATCTTTTGACGTGATTTTTTTTTAGTTTCTATAACGGGAAAATTATGGGTCAGATTGACTTCTGTTGTGCTCCAGATTGTAGCCATGAACGCTCAAAGGGAGCAGTTTGCTCATTCTACAGGTTTCCAGAAAAGCCTGAATTGTATAGAAAGGCGTGGCTTTCAAAAGTATCAAGGGTAATAAAGGTTGAGAGGAATGGAAAGACTGCAATGCCTGGTGTTTTTGCCAGGTTTCCATGGCTTTGTTACAGTCTTTCCGTTCCTTTATCCATGTACTTCAAACAAACAGTGCATGGCCAACTTTATCTGACATTTTACCTGAATACCTGTACCGTGACAGTCACACTAAAAGTCAATGTTGGATTGTCTCCCTTTGACTGAGGCTTATGATAGATACATGTTGTGTAATCTCAATTGTGTTATAATCCGGTTGTGTGTGAAATCATTTTCGCCTTTATGACCCCGGGGTATACTGAACGAGAATCGCTCATGCCAATGGATGTCTAGTTAATTTCGGACTGGCTGTTTTGGTGAGGCCTAAAGTTCTGTTCTCTTCTGTCGTTACTAAAAGTCTTAACGAGCGAGAAAATTACTCTTTTTGTGAAACTGTTGAAAATGAGCCATTTTTGTGCTTAACACAAAATATTATTGGTTCTCTCAAATCCTTTTTTATGTTCTGGAATGAAATATTCCACTTTATGTATTAGAAATAAAAAGAAAAAATCGTGTTTAGTTTATGGGTGTCAGTTGGATTATTTTTAATGACATTAGTTAGAAACGCAACATATTCACAAGTCCATGTAATGAAAACGCCTCTAAACCCCACTTTACATAGAGAGCTTTGTTTGTTTGTTTGATTTGAGGTTTAACGTCCCCGTCAACACTGTAAAGGTCATTTTTGGAGACGTCGCTTCCAATTTTGTGGGACTTTTACCAGACATTGAGATGAAATGACATCTCAAGCCCTGTCAATGAAACCCATTGCGATAACATATCCTTGTGATATAGTGCATTTTTCAAACCTCAAAAAGATAACTTTTCTAATAAAAATATGCTATATTTTTCTTATTTACACTCCAAACATAGGTTTTAGGTGCTCGCTAGAACCGCCATGTTGAGGCGGTTCAAAGGAGTACCCACAACCTATGTCTAGGAGCAGAAATAAGGAAGATAATGTTTACCCCCTAAACCCCAGTTTTCCTTAATAAAGTGGGTTAAGGGGGTCTTTATTTCACGCACTTGTTCGCGTGGTTGTAAGCATGGACGGACCGACTCGCACCGCTTTGCCTGGGCAGACTTAGTTCCTCTAAGCGGTTTACCAGTACTCATGTGCGGTCGGTTTCAGCTCTGCGTGGAGGCATCATGCAGCCCATCTATTTCTTCAAGCCCCGATGGGCGGGGGTAGGTTTACGGGGATTTACATTTTCTATTTTCTGCTCCAAGACCTAGGTTGTGAGAACTCGCTGATGAGGGGGTTCTAACCTATGTCATTTCATCTCATTGTCGGATAAAAGTCCCACATATCTGGAGCAACGTCTCCGAAATGACCTAAATAGTATAGTCGGTCGTAAGAATTTTCTCTTTGCAGGTGTTACAACGAGTAGTAGAAACTTTGCTTCAGAATATAGACAAAAAATAATGCTAACCCCTAAACTCCTCTGTTTATTTCATTAACATGGGGTTTTGATGGTTGTCATTTCAAAAAAACTTGCTCAGTCAAATATTTTGAAAATGTTATCACCAAAAGTAAACAATCTGTAATTTTGCAGCAAACTACCAAAACAAAGAGTGTGGGTATTCGTTAGAACCGTTTCGGCGAGGCGATTCTAACGCGCACCGGCCACAATCAATGTCGGAGCAAAAAGAAGAAAAATACTGCATAAAAGTGTGGTTAAAAGGGATTAAAATTAAACAGGCGTGTTCTTGGTGAAGTATAATGTAACAGTTATCAAAATTAACTGACAGCGTGCTTTCATATCCATTCTTATCTGAAAACATTGACGGATCACACCTCAGAAGTGTCTTTAATCCGGTGTTTGATCGAATCATAATGTTTGTGACAATTTGTTTTGAAAACAAAAAACAACAATACAATATTATAACATAATGAATTCATTCAAATCTCATACGTGCCTGGCGAATTTTCAGGTCGGCTGCTCAAATTAAATTGCGAATCATTACGTTAAAATATACTCAGTCAAAAAAGTTCCTATACTTAAAATTGCTTCTGTTACTATAGCTACTACAGATAAAAACTACACAAAGTTTGTTATGTTTTGATAAGAAGACTCATTTTTCCGTGCAAAAGCACCATTCGTTTTTGTTTTCGTAAACACATCAACGCAGACTATTGCTTTAATCACCCAAGGGGTCACGGTGTCATTTTCGCAGATAAAATCATTAAAACATGCAATGATTTAACATCACAAAATTTCCCTGTAGCCTACCTTTCTAAAATTTGATACATGTGACATTTCTTTAAATACCATTTGCGTCTATTCACAAAAGATTTCGCACTTTAGTTGCATCAGCTACGAGAAAGAATTCTTAGAAGTTGTGTGCAAATACTGCTTTCAATGGGAACTCCATACAAAATCGAAATCGATAGTGCTACATGCTACATGAGTTTTCTGTATTTTTACCATCATGATGAAAAGCAATGGTGGACACAAGGCGTTTTTTTTTTTTTTTTTTTTTTTGAAAAAAAAAAAAAAAACTGGCAAAAATTGATTGACAGGAATAAAAATTACAGCAGTTCGAAAATTGCTATATTTTTAATTGCAAGGGAGATAATTTGGGAATTTCACAAATTAAAAACTCGCTTATAATGCGAGATCGTGAGATATTGTAAAAGTAAAGTATTATCCGATGTTCAGAGAATATTGTCTTCCATCTTAGGCAAAAAGAGCTTTCTGCGCATGCGCAATGTCCATTTTCTACCAAAATCTGTCTAGGCACATATTGCAAGACAACTCTGGAGCAGAAAGGTATGGGCAAATGCAAGTTTGAGCATTCTCTAGCAAAACGTCCGATTTGAATGTCTACAGCCAAATGTAGCTCAATAGCTGCCAGATATCTAGTGAGTTTCACCCGAAAGTTGGTATAGTTACTTTTTTGACTAAGTATATATACCTAATAGACTTTGCGTCCTCTGTTTCCGCGCTATAAACAAAGAATATACAGTAAAACTGCTGTGTTACAAATGCAAGACCACCATTGGAACTGTTCAAAAACATATCTAAGACCATTTTGAACAGTCAGAAAGACCACCTCTGGAAATGTTCAAAAATGGTCTCTAAGCCCATTTGTAAACAGACCCAAAGAACGCCTGAGCCATTCCGAGCCCTTGGATAATTTTTAATAATTCTTAATAATTTTATATTCACTGTTCCCTAGGTTTATGCACTTAAAGCTATGAACTCGCTTTTAGCTATTACAAGACCTTTGAAAGTACCGACGAATATTATGTTTAATTTGTTCGATGCTTTTGTTTTATCAATCCTTAATTACGCGAGTGAAATTTGGGGCTTCTACAATGCAGAAAATATTGAAAAAAGAGTACATCGTAAATTTTGCAAGTGGTTTCTTAATGTAAAAATGTCCACAAATAATCTATCTTTATATGGTGAACTTGGGCGCTTTCCATTGTATATTGGACAACAAGTTAGAATTATAAAATATTGGCTTATTTTATATCAAACTAAGTATGATAACTGTATCTTAAGAACTTTATTTGCAGACCAACGGTGCAAGGCAGAAAATAAACCAAATTGTTCAAATCGGGCATCAAAGGTCAAGACATTGTTAGAACGCAATTGTTTTTATGATATTTGGTTATATCCCGAATCAGTCGACATGAACCTTTTCCTTAAAATTTTACATACAAGACTTAATGACAGCTATATATCAGTATGGAATCAGGGGTTAAATTTATCTAATGCCTTAAATATCTACAGAGAATTAAAGCCGTCATTAGTAATGTCTCAGTACCTAGTTATAATGCATAATAGGAAATTAAGAAATGCACTCGCAAAACTACGTTTATCATCACACCAGCTATATATTGAAACTGGTCGTCATAGGAATATCGAAAGAGCAAATAGGAAATGTGTTATTTGCAATCTTAACGATATAGAGGACGAAATTCACTTCACATTATTGTGCAGCCTATGCAGATTTAAGAAGACAGTATATACACAATTATTTTTATCAAAAACCAAGTGTACACAAATACATTTTACTATTAAATTCTACAAAGCTAAAAGTACTTAAAAATCTGGCTATATATGTTATGAAAGCTTTTAAATTGAGAGACAATGTATTAAATGTCATGCAGTAGTCATTCATAACCATTTACATGCAATTTTCTGTTTAGCAAAACTTGCTTATATTTGTATGATATATCACTCTCTCGTATTGTGACCATTTGATATAACATTATCTCATGTATATGTTCAAAATGACGATGAGCTGTATATGCTCAAGTCTAATAAACTTCTGTTCTGTTCTATGATATTACTTTTTAAAAACAAATACCGGTCAAGTTGCCGCTTATTGGTCTAATGACTACTGATATTGGTTTAATAGTGAGTGGCACGGGTCACGATACTTGCGCTGATAATTCGATTATCGACAAGTAGTAGGAAATGTGCTTATTCAATGTATTGATCGATTAACAATCTATCAATCTATCTATATTGACGAGTGTCATTTACCCGGGAAAGTAGAAACTAATTTAGTCGATCATTTTTTAGGTAAATTCACAACCATGTTTTTAACAGAAAGAAAGAGTGAATATGATGAAGCTATCGTCATTAACAGAGAATTTATTGATTGATTGATTTGAGGTTAAACGTCCCCGTCAACACTGTAAAGGTCATTTTGGAGACGCTGCTTCCAATTTTGTGGGACTTGTACCCGACATTGAGATGAAATGACATCTCAGTCCCTGTCGCCCAATGAATCCAAAAAGGGTTTATAAGCATTGACGGTCCGACTCGTGCACACCGCTTTGTCTGGGCAGGCTTAGATCCTCTAAGCGGTTTATCAGTAGCCCGATAGCCCAGTGGTAGAGCGTCCGCTTCGGAAATGGGAGGTCGCGGGTTCTATCCCAGGCCGCGCCATACTAAAGACTTAAAAATGGTACTAGGAGCTCCCTTGGCTGACGCTCGCATTATCAGGGGTAGTCCTATGAAGATAAATAAAGGCATGTAAGTATTTGTTAATTGTTAATGGATACTTTGTCGGGATAAAAGCTCTCTAGAGCTTATATTATTTGTTTCTAATTTGCGACGTCTAATAAAGCTTCTTTATATATCTTTATCTTTTTTCAAGCCCCTATGGGCGGGGGCCGCAATATAATAATAATAGCTACTCATCATCTAAATAGCATCTTTTCTGCTTAGAACTTAATGCATATGAATAAAGAATGAACCAAGAATCATTCGATAAATTTAAATCTCTCCGGAACGATCCGATATACCTTGAGCGCGTGTCCATTAATCTTCGGGCTTCCTGACGATCAGAAGCCGGTATGCAATACACATTACATGTGTCGTAAAAGCGACAATGGTCTTCAGCTTATATACGCGTGATGTTTCCCCCCGACTGTGCTATAAGCATTGACTGATATGGGCACAGAACTGCCAAATTGATATGGTTCTTACAAGTCATTTCTACCTATGTTTTTGTGTTAATGTTAAACCATTACCGGACTGTTTTATAACAAGTTGGGTTTACATGCATTTTCTTTTTCACGGCATGATGGAAAGAACACCAGAAAAGGGGTACACCCCTTATCTTAAATCATTTAACGGTTGAAATAAATGAATAAATAAATAAGAAAATTTTGTAATAATCGTTAGATTATATATAAATGAATGAATAAAAAATAAAATGATAATAAAATAATAAAAAAAAAATACGATAATACGGCGGCATAGTGTTTGATATCTCAAAAACAGTGAATTTGTTAATGTAATTTCACCAATACTTAAAACATAGGTTTTTGGTTTTCTTTTGCTCCAGCATTTCAGTGGTTTCTTGCTGTCGAGTCCTCACCGTTGTCTCACCTCTGTGGTTCTTTGATTTCTGTGTTCACGGAGATGTTGCACTGATGAGTTAGGAGGCTTTCATGCGGACTGAACAAATTATTTGTCTAAATCGCGACGGAAGTAAGGGCGAGGATTGTGGCCACGTAAAATCGATTTAAGCCCCCCAGTGGAAATCTTCCACTGACCGTTCCAAGGCGGCACTTCTGTGGCGATTTATTTATGTTGTTGTTTGTTACTTACTGTGTGTATCACTTGTGTCTTTTAATTTTGGATGGCCATATGGCCATTTTGTGGGAAAGTAACTGTCCGTATGGCCTTCCTTTGTTTAGGTTTCCATTATGGTCTGGTCGCTTAATGTTTGTATTTCTTTCCCTTTGGTGTCTTTTATGGATGGAGTAAGTTAATTGTATCAATTCCTGATCTTTGTTTTACTTCTACTTTTTATATTCTCATTAGGACCGCCTCATCGAGGTGGCTGTAACGAGTACCCACAACCTATATCTCGGAGAAGAAATAAAAAAAAAATGAATACCACAGCAAATCCCAGTCTTCTCTATATAAAGCAGGATATAATGGGCTGTTCAGTACACGGATTGTGAGCCCAATCAAGATAATAATAATGAATACAAAACAAATTACATATCTCAAAAACAGTGAATTTGTTAATGTAATTTCACCAATACTTAAAACATAGGTTTTATATTCTCATTAGGACCGCCTCATCGAGGTGGCTGTAACGAGTACCCACAACCTATGTCTCGGAGAAGAAAAAAAAAAAAAAAAAAAATGAATACCACAGCAAATCCCAGTCTTCTCTATATAAAGCAGGATATAATGGGGTGTTCAGTACACGAATTGTTAGCCCAATCAAGATAATAATAATGAATACAAAACAAATTACATAGGCATTAATGACATCTTTACGGTTATCATTACGAACACGCGCCTGTACAAATACATTGTAACCTATATCGCCGAAAAGAAAAAGAAAATTTCAAGATGAAAAAATGTGATATTTCTCTTATTTCTGCTCAAAATATAGATTGTGAGTACTCGTTTGAACCACCTCATCGAGGTGGTTCTATCGAGTACCCAAAATTTATATTTTAGCGCACAAATAAGAAAAATAAGAAACATATAAGATTAACCCCTGTAAACCCCAGTTTAGTCCAAGTGGGGTCCAAGGGGGTCAGTATTATATAGGCGTGTTTTCGTGATGTTATCTGATTTATCAGACTGATTTTACAATAGCATTTAAATAATCAAACGCATGTTACAAAAAAAAATATATATATAAAACAAACATCCCTTTGGTATTCAAGAAAAACAATGTGCGAACAGCGAATAATCATATAAGCCTTTATCAAGATATTTATTATAACAAAGTTAATTTTTAACTTTTTAGAAATTTCGTGACGAATTCATATGTGTTTATTTTATTTCTTTCTTTCCGTTGTAATCATACAAACAAACAAAACAAACGAATGTAATCATAAATCTTGTTACTAGCAATGTCTATGTAACTTTGCGTAGTACAGTATAGAGAATATGCAAAAATCTAATCAGGTCATGAAATTCAATAATTACGCGAAATAAATAAATAAGATGCAGATCAGACACTGCATTCTTAGATTGATTTACAGTCCAAGGAGCTGCACAGGCGAAGATGTGTTCATTTCACGGTTGATTAAAAATGACCCGTCTTGTGATTACACGCGTGTGTAGACGATAAAGGTTTTTGTGAATAAGATCCAACTTTAATCGCAAAATGACGCTATTTAATATTATTTTGAAATATTATAATTGCTATCAAAATGCACAAAATTGTAAGCACAGTGCGTCTGATACAGACGTTTTCTTGCAATACTAACAGAAAGTGCAGCTTTTAGTTGTTAAAGTAGGCTACTGTCGTTGTTTTCCCCCAGTTTTGTATGCTTCATGTAAGGATTAAGGGTTGTTATTTTGAAATAAAAAAAAAAAAAAATGCCACCAGCTAATTAAATAAAAGTTGCACTTATTTGATATCTTTTTGAAGGCAATTAAACGGGCAATTAGATTAAAACGCAACAAGATTGTCAAATTGAAAAATAAAAAAAGTTACATTTGTTTAAAAATTGTTTTCCATTAAGGCGCCTGTTATTTTCAACAGGAGATTCTTTACAGGTAAGCCGGGAAGGTCAGCGCACAGTAAAAGGCTTAATCCTTTGCGCCAAAGGCATAAATGTCAATAATAGTTGCGGATGTAGACCCAGATCAGACTACACGCTCTGACGTTCTGGGTCTACACTGCTTGTCAAGTCTCCAAAACTAGGATGTCCGTTATGTATGGGTTAATAAAAATTGAATACCATAAAAAATACGAAAACACGCCTATTCAAATGCATTGACATGGCTTTCAAAAGTATCACGGATAATAAAGGTTGAGAGGAATGGAAAGACTGCAACAAAGCCATGGAAACCTGCTGTATTTCCATTCCTCTCAACCTTTATTACCCGTGATACTTTTGAAACCACGCCTTTCTATACCATTCAGACTTTTCTGGAAACCTGTAGAATGAGCAAACTGCTCCCTTTGAGCGTACATGGCTACAACCTGGAGCACAACAGAAGTCATTCTGTCCCATAATTATCCCATTATAGACCGATAGAAACTTTAAAAAATCACGTCAAAATGACATATGTGAATACACGATCATCTCCATGGCAATCACACTTACGGAATGCATTGTTTACACGACCACATTTTCAATCACTCGTAACGGGGGTCGTTGTAGTTGCGAAATAAGTGCCGAACAGCTCACAAATTTCAGCCACTGTCTTATCGTTAGAAAATCAATATTTCATTTAAATAGAATCAAGAAACTAGAGCTGTCAGAGGATCTGACTATAGCCCCGCTTCAGCGCTGTCAGAGAAGAAAGTTATTTAAGCTGCAGAGAAAACAGTTATGAACAAGAAATAACTGTTGAAAATTTTACATTATCTGGAAAAACTCTAAGAGTTGTGAGCCCTTGTCCCTCATTTCAATGAGCATGATACATTACCAGAATGTCCATGTTTATACTAAATTTCATCTTCCATTTTTCAATGTTCAAAGGGTAATAACTCCTAAAGTAGGCAAATCAGAGTCAGGGTTCCTGCGCTCTGCACATTGTCTCATGGTGCTTTACACTTGTGTGAAGTGTCATGAAAATATCTCAAATGGTTTGTGAGTTATGGAGCCGACACAGTCAAAATTGCCTTTTTAAATGTTCAAAGGGCAATAACTCCTAAAGTAGGCAAACCAGAGTTATGGTTCCTGCACTCTGCACATCATCTCAAGGTGCTTTTCATTTATTTGAAGTTTCATGAAAATATCAGAAACGGTTATGGAGCGGACATAGTTAAAATTGCCATTTTTTAATATTCAAAAGCCTATAACTGAAAAAGTAGACAATCCAGAGTTTGGGTGCCTGCGCTCTGCACACGTAATATGGTGCTTTACATTTGTGTGAAGTTTCATAAAATTATCTCAAACGGTTTTTGAGTTATCGAGCAAAGACGGCTAAAATTGATATTTTTCAATATTCAAAGGGAAATAACTAAAAAATTAGGCAATCCAGAGTTATGGTTCCTGCACTCTGCACACCATCTCATGGTGTTTAATGTTTGTGTGAAGTTTCATGAAAATATATGAATGGGTTTTAAAGTTATGGAGCGGACACGAAAATTGTTAACAGACACAGACAGACACACAGACAGACACACAGAAAATACGAAAACCAGAGTTATGGTTCTTGCGCTCTGCACATTGTCTCATAGTGCTTAACATTTGTGTGAAGTTTCATGAAATTATCTCAAACGGTTTTCGAGTTATGAAGCGGACACTGTTAAAATTGCCATTTTTCAATGTTCAAAGGGCAATAACTCCAAAAATAAGCAATGCAGAGTTATGGTTCCTGCGCTCTGCACATCGTCTCATAGTGCTTAACATTTGTGTGAAGTTTCCTAAAAATATCTCAAACGGTTTTCGAGTTATGAAGCGGACACAATTAAAATTGCCATTTTTCAATGTTCAAAGGGCAATAACTCCAAAAGTAGGCAATCCACAGTTATAATTCCTTCGCTCCGCACATTGTCTTATGGTGTTTAACATTTGTGTGAAGTTTCATGAAAATATGTTAAGCAGATACAAAGTTATGGAGCCAACACAAATTAACGGAATCACGGAATTACGGAATTACGGAATTACGGAAAATGTTCAAAGGGCAATAACTCCAAAAGTAGGCAATCCACAGTTATAATTCCTTCGCTCTGCACATTGTCTTATGGTGTTTAACATTTGTGTGAAGTTTCATGAAAATATGTTAAGCAGATACAAAGTTATGGAGCCAACACAAATTAACGGAATCACGGAATGACAGAAGGACATGGCAAATCCAATATAGCCCCACTTTTTCAAAGCGGGGCTATAAATAGGAATAAAACAATATTCGGAATTATCTCTTCACTATTTATCTTATTTGGTCGGTAAAACTTCAAGAAAAACGTAAATAATTACAACGACTTTAACTTGTTTAACTAGGAAGTAATGTTGGCGACCATATTAGATGATCACGTAACCCCTCCCCGGTTTTCCCAAATACCGGTAATTATCTTCAATTATCATAGCCATATGATATGCCTTATTAAAGCACTGGTTCTCCTGTATTTGGTCCTCAAATTATACCCCTGGTCCTCTAGAGGACTTGGTCCTCAGTCCTCTGGTCCTCCAGTAAAAGATCTCAAATTATACATTCCCCCTTATTACCCTTTGTACGTGTGCTCTGAACCGTTTGTAATGGTTCTTAACGTCAGGATTGCGAGCATGTCACATTCTGTCACGTCTCCTAATTAAGTGTTTGATCGAGTTATCGATCCATGGTGCATGGTTCATAGTCTTGGTCATTTTTTGTAGGAATAAACCTTTCCATTGCCGTCGTTAGTTCGGACTTAAAACTGACCCACAAGTCATTGCTGACATGTAAGAAAGGTCAGAGGAAAGGAACGAATCTCTAAATCGCGGCATGTGGTCTCGAAGACCATCCATATCCGCACGCTTATATTTGGGGTATCGGCATGGTTCATTTATGGGTACTGCACATGAGCTCACTGAAATGAATATTTGACCAAAGTTTCATGAAAATCTTTCCAAGGGAACGGACACAAAATTCAAAGTTTTAAACTCGTGACCTTCAACTGTGACCTTGACCTTGAGTCGGTATGGTTCATTTATGGGTTCTGCGCATCAGCTCGTTGAGACAAATAATTCAGAATTGTTACTGGTGACACGTCTATCTATCTATCTATCTATCTATCTATCTATCTATCTATCCTATCTATCTATCTATCGGTCACATTTGACCATTACCGCAGGTGTATATTACATACACTCCAGGTTTTTGCAGGATGAAAGCCTACACAGTAATCATGTAATTACGGTTGGGATCTTTAACCTGCACAGGGGATGGTTCTCCCTGCACAGGGGGCCTCCAGTTAATGTCCCGATCCGAAGGAAGGTGCACTTTATGATATTCATCCCCGCAAATGATGCCAATGGAGCGTGTTCGGACACCGAAATTTTATCGCCGCTGCTGGGGATCGAACCCGGGACCTCTAGCATCAGAGGCAAGTGCACTAACCACTGAGCTATCACGCTCCTGACGTCAAATGACATTCATACACCAAAGTTTAGGGTCAATGAAAATCTATCAAAGGGTTCGGGAGATATGGAGCGGACAAGAAAGTGTTACGGACAGACAGACGGACAGATGGACGGACAGATAGACGAAGGCCATTCGCGGCTGGGGATTAACAACAATAAATGCATAAAATGGAAAGTCGGTCTGTTCCGGTAATTAGATACGTTCCGGTAAATTTACGCACCGGTCCACGTTCGGTACTT
This sequence comes from Lucinisca nassula, assembly GCA_963580285.1. Lineage (NCBI taxonomy): Eukaryota > Metazoa > Mollusca > Bivalvia > Lucinida > Lucinidae > Lucinisca > Lucinisca nassula. The sequence continues at coordinate 58,978,047 of OY757015.1, read as the reverse complement.
CACGTCACTGTTTTTAGTATCATGTGACCGGTCCAAGCAAAAAAAAAAAAAAAACACAAAAAAAACATTAAAAATGAAGTGTATTATCTCTTTAATATTATGCCAATGTTTCTTTGTATTTGCAAGAAGGTCTAATCATCTACATCTAGGACAATCGAAATGTGCAAATAGTAACAACTATTCATACGACACTCAATACTTCGAGCAGCAGGTATCTGAATTAGGGTTCCCTGAATAAGCATGTCTTTTTTTTCTCCTCTCACATCTGAGCTTTACGAGCAGGATTTCCTGGGTGGTAACCAGTCCTTTTTAAGCAATGTGGATGAAGTGCTTGCTCAAGGGCACCAGATTTATGGTCATCTCGGTCCCTAACAAACTCGGCCCCTGACAAACTCGGCCCCTAGCAAACTCGGCACCCATTCAACTCCGTAACTAAAAACTCAGTCCCTAGGAGCATTTAGGTCCTAAAATACTATGTTTTTGTTTCTGAGAAGCAATTTGGAAGGTGGATAGGGTTCACAGAAAGTTTGAGCATATTTATCGTTTTTAATACGAAACCTTATCCATGATAAAAGATCGCGGAAACCGATGCTGTAATTGGGACGTGTTGGAATTGAGTTTGACATCACTGTATCAGAGTGTATCTTATAGAAGAGGGTTAAAGAGGACTGCTCATGACGGGCCTCCATGGACGGCCACTCTAGCTCATTAAGCATGTCACCGACGCTTCTTCTATTTTGCCATAGCCTTCCAATCCATCGAGTAGCTGTCCTCTGCACCTTCTCCACCTGCTGAATCTGTTTTTAACATAGGGATACCGAATGGGTGATGCATAAGTTGAGGGCCAACCAATGTTTTATATGCAACATCCTTTGTCTGCCTACATGCAAAGGCCAAATTACGTCTAAGGAACCCTAAAGTCCTAGTTGCTTTAGATGTAATCTCAGAGATATGTTGACCCCAATCAAGATCGTCAGTGATGGTGATACCAAATATTTGGCGGATTGAACATGCTCCAAAATTTGCTGGAGAAGAGTATAGTCAAACTTAATTCGCTTGTCCGGAGGGTGTCGTGACACTCTCATTGAATGACATTTGGCCACATTGAACTTCATATGCCAATCGGCCTCCTACTGTGCAAGTTGATCCTGGTCATCTTGTCAAATAAGACAGTCTTAAGGAGAATGAATGTTCCTATACAGGACACAATCATCAGTAAACAAACGCACCAGGAGATCATTGATGAAAACCAAGAAGAGGAGCGGTCCAAGGACCTAACCTTGGGGACCCAAGATAAAACTGGATCAGACGCTTGGTCATCAAGTACAACTTGTTGTGAGCGCCCAGAGAGCCATGCGCTAATCCATCTAGGTGTGGATCCGCCTATCCCATACTAACTACGCCAGTTTATATAATAGCCTTCAGTGAGATACCTTGTCAAAGGCCTTTGCGAAGTCCAAGATGATCAAGTAGGTCTGTTTGTGGCTACGGTTTATGACCCCATCCAGATTGCTCACAATGGCATGGTAAAGTTGAACTAGTTGCGTTTCGCAAGACCTTTGACTCCAGAAACCATGTTGACAGTCAGTAAGAATGCATTCAAAGGCTAAGTGCTTGTGGATATTGCTTACTAATATATGCTCCAGGGTTTTGTAACAGATGCATGTCAGCGACACTGGTCTATAATTTGCAGCATCACATTTTTCCCCTTTCTTATAGACCGGGGTAACATTTGCTTGTCGCCAGTCATCTGGTACAGTGCCCTGGGCAAGTGATTCATTGAAGATAAAGGCCAATACAGGAGAGATTTCAGCACTGCATTCCTTAAGTACCCTGGCATTCAGGTCTCTGGCCAAGATGCCTTATGTATCTTGAGCTTACCCAACAGTTTAGCGACCCCCTTGGGTCAGAGATTAATTACAACAGAGATGTAATTACACGCTATTTAATCAATTAGTAGGGCCTCCGTGGCCTAATGGATAAGAGCGCTGACTCTTAGTCATTAGGTCTCTCACCGCCGTGGGTTCGAGCCTCGCTCGGGTCACGTGTGAGACGCCAAGTTCTGCAACGGAAGGTCAGGTGGTTTTTCTCCGGGTACTCCGGTTTTCGCCCACCTATGATTAACGATCGGCTCGATATGAGTGAAATAATCTTGAAAGGGCCGTAAAACCTAAACCCCCCCCCCCCTAATCAATTAGTTTATTTATTTCATCGGAGATTGAGTGAGAGTGGACCTAGAGCAGCGTGTCATACACAGGTTCAATCAACGGCATTAGCTTCATTTAACTCATGGCTAATTTTGTGATATGGGTAGCTCATAATTTCATCAAAATTAGTTCAAAAAGTAATTAGGCATATGTACTTTAAAATTATGTGTAAAAGTTTGATAATAATTGAATTCCAACATTTAAATATACATATTCTAGTTTTGTGGGCCGACTTTGTCAGGGGCCGAGTTTGCTAGGGGCCGAGTTTGTCAGGGGCCGAGTTTGTTAGGGGCCGAGATGTCCTGTCACCGGGCACCACACTGGTCAGCGTGAGGCTCGAACCCACAACCTCTTGATCACAAATCTGATTCGCAACCACTGCACCAAAGCGCCTCAAAACAGATCGGACTCTTCACACACCAAACAACAGTCTAGGCTGGCCACCCATCCGTTTGGTGTAGATTTCTTTATTTTTTTCGTATCGGATAAAATCTTCACTTACGGCAGGTGTCTACCGGCCCCGATAGCTCAGTTGGTAGAGTGTCCGCTCCGGGGAACGGGAGGTCTCGGGTTCGATCCCGGGCCGCGACATACCAAAGTCGTTAAAAATGGTACTAGCTGCTCCTCGTTTGGCACTCAGATTTACGGGGTAGAGCTAGGACTGGTCGATCCAGTGTCAGGATAATGTGACTGGGTGTGGTATCATGTAATGTGTCTGGGACATGATACTTCAGTGAGGCAGCACTATAAACGTGAGCATTGAGCTCCCTGTCGCAACCAGACACCGTCGTGATATGACTGAAAAATTGTTGAAAGCGACGTTAAACCCGAATTCACACACACACACACACACACACACACACGGCAGGTGTCTGAAGTGAAATCAGAATACCTCAGAGGACACTGTCACGGATACCGGGGTTAATGACATTCATACACCAGAACCTTTGATATGGGAAGCTAGTCCCAATTTGTTTGTTTGATTTTATATTTAACGTCCCCATCAACACTATAATATAGGTCATTTTGTGGGACTTTTACCCGACATTGAGATGAAATGACATCTCAAGCCCTGTCGCCCAATGAAACCAAACTTTTATGTAGTTGGATGGTCAGACTCGCACCACTTTGACAGGGCAGGCCTAGTCCTTCTTAGTGGTTTACCAGTACTCATGTTTATGTAGTTTCAGCTCTGCGTGGAAGCACCATGCAGCCCAATCTACTCCCCACAAGCCATAATGATGTCGGAACTACCATTGTTTACAGCGCCAAATCAAATCCTGTGGTGAAGCTATCGAAGCCTTTTCAATGTTTCTAGGTGGAATAAGCTTATTTGTGGGATGCAAATATTGTTGGTTACCAGCTGAAGTATGTTTTCTGAAGACTCGTAATGTACATATCTAGTTTGAAGCATTTTATTTACCTTATTTACACCAATATGGCCGCTTCTAAAATGGGTATGACATCTCTGCTATGACGTAGGTTAACAACCATGTTACAGGTGCATTAAGTGTTACCCCTGTCCATATGTAATGTATGTATATACGTACACACATCCATGTCCAGGCCAAAACTCCTAAACCATATAGAATATATTAATGAAACTTTATAGGTGCATGCATGGCATGAACATGGAACATAACTCTGGCTTTTTTGGTTTTTGAATTATCTTCCCTTGACTTAGTTCCTTATAGAAAACTGTGTCCGGGCTGAACTCGTTAACATTATAGGAGCTTTTTTCGTGATGCACTTCCGGTTCTAAAGATAGAACGGATAAGCCCTGGCCATCAACTGTCGTATTGCTTCAATGCAGTGGGACAGATAATTACAGCGTACAACAGTGTTTTGTTTGTTTGATTTGAGGTTTAACGTCCCCGTCAACACTGTAAAGGTCATTTTGGAGACGTTGCTTCCAATTTTGTGGGACTTTTACCCGACATTGAGATGAAATGACATCTCAAGCCCTGTCGCCCAATGAAACCAATAGGGTTTATTAGCATGGACGGTCTGCCTGGCACCGCGGTTCCTGGACAGGCTTAGATCCTCTTAGCGGTTTACCAGTACTAGTGTGCGGGCCGGAATCAGCTCTGCATGGAAGCATCGTGCAGCCCATATATTTCTTCCAGCCCCTATGGGGGGGGGGGGGGGTGTGGTCTTTTAAACTTTTGGGGAATTCAAATATAAGATAATGGGAGAAACACTGATATGCTGCCAGATGTGAAATTTCGCAGATATATATTGTAAAGTTTCTCATAACTCCACCGCGTGAGGTATTCGGATACATAATTTTTGCTGTCACCCTACTGAGCTGTCTTTTGCTTCGCCGAGGCACAGCTCCACATGAGACACTCAAAATTAAAGAAACTGAATAACAATCCTGAAAGCTTCTGCTATTTATTTATTTCGCTAGCGAAGAAGCAAAGCCACACTCATTCATCGCACAGAGCAGAACTTGTCCACACAGAAGAACCCTGCGAAAAAGCCCCATGGCAAACTGCCCCTTCAGAATCTAATGGTGAAAAGCCCCTTCAGAATCTAATGGCATAAAAAGCCCCTTTTGAATCTATGGCATAAAAGCCCCTTCAAAATCTAATGGCAAAAAGCCCCTTCGGAATATAATGGCATAAAAGCCCAGAGATGCTGTGGGCACATCTTAAATATTCGGACTCTGTCCCAAATATGGTAAGATGCTCTAAACCGTAAAAATCAAAGAGCCACACACTTCTACAAAAATGTGACATTTATCTGAAAATATGCTAGAACTAATCTCTAAACCCAACAATGCTGTCAGTAAATGATATTTTATAGCTTATCTATCTATCTATCTTCTTATACTGAGTCGGTCATATCTGGCCATTACCTCAGTTGATTGGGTGGCTAAATTTAGAATTTAGCTGAAAAAAAAAAAAAAAAGGGAGGCACTGGATGCGTCCTTAAAACTATTTACAATCTGCATAACAGAGGTATCCTAAAACGCATACCTCTGAGACCCAATCTTACACTGTGCGGGCTTTGAACTCTTCTGCGGACTTGGCATTCACCGCAGAGGAGGGAAGACTATTCCATTGGGGAATAGTTCTAGGAAAAAACGAGTTCTTCAGGGCATCACTATAGGACTGGTATCTACGATATTGTGAGTCGTTTACTTTTGATGCCCTTGTTTGAGTCGACAGTGTTACAGGGGTCAAGTACCTATCTTTATCAATAGACACTGAATCAGAGTGTATCTTGTAGAAGAAGGTTAAAGAGGACTGCTCACGACGGGCCTCCAGGGACGGCCACTCCAGCTCATTAAGCATGTCACCGACGCTACTTCTATTTCGCCATCGCCTACAGGTCCATCGAGCAGCTGTCCTCTGCACCTTCTCCACCTGCTGAGTCTGAGTTTTAACATAGGGGTGCCAAATGGGTGATGCATATTCGAGTTGAGGGCGAACCAATGTTTTATATGCAACATCCTTTGTCTGCCTAGGTGCAAAAGCCAAGTTCGTCTAAGGAATCCCAAAGTCCTAGTTGCTTTAGATGTAATCTCTGAGATATGTTGACCCCAATCAAGATCGTCAGTGATGGTGATACCAAGATATTTGGCGGATTGAACATGCTCCAAAACTTGCTGGTGAAGAGTATAGTCAAACTTAATTTGCTTGTCCGGAGGGTGTCGTGACACTCTCATTGAGTGACATTTGGCCACATTGAACTTCATTTGCCAATCGGCCTCCCACTGTGCAAGTTGATCCAGGTCATCTTGTAAAATAAGACAGTCAGAAGGAGAATATATGTTCCTATACAGGACACAATCATCAGCAAACAAACGGACCGATGACCTGATATTATCGGGGAGATCATTAATGAAAACCAAGAAAAGGACCGGTCCAAGGACCGAACCTTGGGGGACTCCAGATAAAACAGGGACTGGATCAGACGCTTGGCCATCAAGTACAACTTGTTGTGAGCGCCCAGAGAGCCATGAGCTAATCCACCTATGCGTGGATCCTCTTATCCCATAGTACACCAGTTTATGTAATAGCCTTCTGTGAGGTACCTTGTCAAAGGCCTTAGCAAAGTCCATGATGATCAAGTCAGTCTGTTTGTGGCCACGATTTATGGCCCCATCCAGATTGCTCACAATGTCATGGTAAAATTGAACAAGCCTTATTAAAGAGCCTTGAGCAACATCTGGTACATGTACAGATGAACTTAAAACTCCTCTTAACCTGCAAAAATTCTTGCACAGAGGAAATTATTGGTTTTATTTTCCTGAAAAAAGGCTTGACATTTCATGTGACTAGTCTGCTAGTCATTTCATTTGACTAGTCTGCTAGTCAGGAAAACATGCCTATCTAATTGGACTCCACAAACCCACTTTTATATAGTAAAACAGTATACATTATTTTCCTCATAGTTGCATTAAACCATAGATTCTGCCATCATTATGGGTACTCATTGGAAAGAGTACCTACAATCACTGTTTTATTTGGGGGATGCTGCTTCCGATTTTGTGGGACTTTTACCTGACATTGAGATGAAATAACATCTCAAGCCCTGCCGCCCAATGAAACCAAAAGGCTTTTATGTAGTTGGATGGTCTGACTCGCACCACTTTGACAGGGCTTCTAAGTGGTTTACCAGTATTCATGTTTATGTAGTTTCAGCTCTGCGTGGAAGCACCATGCAGCCCAATCTACTCCACACAAGCCCCGATGGGCGAGGCGATCAGGCATCTGGTTCTGTGAGATCTGCATTACAAAAAGACGCATATACAAATACATTGTAAAAATTACCGTTGCATTAACGCCTTATGCACAGAAACAAGCTTAAATTTGGGCCACTAACAACTTGGCGAGCTGTTTTCTGCCAGTTTTTGGACCCGTATTAACCCCACTTTATGTATTATTGGGTATATATTGACTGGCTTATTCGTGCTCAAAAGCATGGAATGTGGGTATTCGTTGGAACCGCCTCATTGAGGCGAATCTACCTGTTTGCCACAGTCTATGTTGTGAGCAAACATAAGAAAGATATCTCAATTTTACCTAATATTTGTCATTTCCGACACCATGTTGAAAGCCATTACTTCACATGGACATGTTTTTCTAATGTTAAGTTTCCTTCAACAACATGTATAGCTTCTATATTTACATGTAAATTGTATACGTAATTCTTCGAGTTTCCATTATTCTCATAGACCACTTATTGTTAAATATGAGTTGTAGTTCATTCTTATATATATGTTTGTTCTTTCTAGTTCTTTCTTATGTGCTGTGTAATTTGCGATCTCCGATGTACATGACTGTTCAAGCGAATTTACTTAAAATGAATCTGGTGACAGATCGTTTGGTCAACCTCAACCATTTTAAGCCTGTGCGGATTATGTATCCAAATGGATAGCTCTATTAGTTCTTGGAGGTTGTCAATTGGTCTGTTTTATAACAAAGCATATGGGAATTGTTCAAGAAAAATGATCGTTAAGTTTGTTATAAGTTTCTCAGTCTTATTATAGTTCTTGAAATCAGCCTTTAACGCTTTTTATAGACTTTGTAAATATACGTTGAACGATGTTTTTAGTCCAGCTAATGTTTTCGGGCCATGTTTTCGTAATATGGATATTATTTATCATGGCAGGAGATGTCGAACTAAACCCAGGTCCAGCAAACGATGGTCACTGCGAATCATTCTTACATTGCAATATCAGAAGTATTCGTAACAAACTGAGTTACTTTATTGATAACTTGAGTGATTTTGATATTTTGTCTTTTACGGAAACACACCTTGACCATAATTTGTCAACCAAAATACTGAAACTTTCGGAATTTGAAACTCCTTATCGAAAAGACAGAAACAGCCATGGTGGGGGGATTTGGGTTTATGTCTCATCAATCTTGTGCCATAAAAGACGACTTGATTTGGAAACATACTGGGACGAGTGTATCTGGATTGAAACTCGGGTAAATAATGAATTATATCTTATTGGTACCTTCTACAGTCCCGGAACATCGGATCCGAACTTTTTTAATGCATTGAATTTTAATTTAGAAAAGGCCATGGAACTTAGTCGGAATATAATTATCCTGGGTGACTTAAATGATGATTTACTGAATATGAATAATCGCTTGTTGAAGGGTGTGCTTCTCGAAAATTCACTAAGAAATATTATCACTGTTCCCACTCGTGGTAGCGGCCCCCGCCAATAGGGGCTTGAAGAAATATATGGGCTGCATGATGCTTCCACGCAGAGCTGAATCCTGCCCGCACACTAGTACTGGTAAACCGCTTAGAGGATCTAAGCCTGTCCAGGAACCGCGGTGCGAGGCGGACCGTCCATGCTAATAAACCCTATTGGTTTCATTGGGCAACAGGGCTTGAGAAGTCATTTCATCTCAATGTCGGGTAAAAGTCCCACAAAATTGGAAGCAACGTCTCCAAAATGACCTTTACAGTGTTGACGGGGACGTTAAACCTCAAATCAAACAAACAAACAAATCCCACCCGTGGTAGAGCCTTTCTTGATCCAATTATTCTACCGGAGCACATAAATGCTTGTGACTCTGGTATTCTTCCTATTCCTGCTGACATATCGGACCATTCTGCAACTTTTGTAACGATCCCTCATATTTATACTGTAAACACTTCGTACACTCGTAGGGTATGGCTGTATAAAAGGGCTAACTTTGATGAACTAAGTGAAAAAATTCGATTATTTGATTGGAATTGTCTTCGGGAAGGAAACGTAAATAATGCGTGCAAATTTTTTGTTGAAAAATTTATGGAATTTGTTAAATCAACTATCCCACGTAAAGATGTGACTATCAGACCAACAGACAAGCCATGGTACGATTCAGAAATTCGGCAAACTTCTCGTAAACGTGACCGTCTTAAAAGAAAAGCTGTAAAATCTTCATTACCATCTGATTGGGCTCAATATAGAACAATTCGCAACAAAGTGAACAACCTGAAAAAGCACGCAAAAGAAATATTTTATAATAACTTAAAACTATCTCTGTTGACTTGTTTTAGCAATAATAAGAAAGACTTCTGGAAAATAATGCGTCATTTTGTAAGAAAAACTGATTTGGTATCCTCAATTCCACCACTTAGCACCGTGTCTGGCTCTGGAGAAGTCACCTTTCATGTTTCTGACGAAGAAAAAGCCAACTGTTTAAACTCAAATTTTGCTTCAATTTCTGCTGTAGACGACTCCAATGCAGTTTTACCACCATTTGCTGAACTCACGAACAATTCATTAGATCATATTGAGATTACTGAAAACGAAATCAAAGATATAATCGATACTTTAAATGGTAATAAGGCTTCCGGACCTGATCTCATAAGTAATAAAATGATAAAACATGTATCAGACACTATTTCGAAACCATTGTGCATAGTTATTAATCGCTCAATGAACGAAGGCATCTATCCAGACATTTGGAAATTTGGCAGTATTGTTCCCATCTATAAAAAAGGTGACAGGACAATGCCGTCAAATTACAGACCTGTACAACTTATTAGTAACTTAGGTAAAATTCACGAACGTGTTATGTTTAAACATTTGTATAACTTTCTGTATAGTAATAACCTTATATATAAATATCAGTCAGGATTTAGGCCAGGCCATTCGACAACATACCAACTCATCGACATCTATCATCATATATGCCAGTCCTTAGATGAAAAACAGTTTTCATGCATGATATTTTGTGATATTTAGAAGGCTTTCGACAAAGTTTGGCACCGTGGACTACTGTTCAAATTACGACAAAATGGAATTAAAGGAAAGCTATTAAAATGGTTATCTGACTATCTTTCGTCCAGAAGACAAATAGTACAAATCGATTCTACTCCTTCCAAAGTTCTTCATGTCTCTGCAGGAGTCCCACAGGGTTCTGTACTTGGTCCTTTGTTATTTCTTACATACATTAATGACATAACTGAGAACCTTTTAAGCTAAGTTCGACTTTTTGCTGATGATAGTTCTCTCTTTTGTTCTGCATCAGACATTCATGACATCGAAGGTATCATGAACCATGACTTAGCTATTATCTCTGCATGGGCATCAAGATGGTTGGTGGACTTCCATCCAGAAAAGACTGAAGCGATCTTATTTTCCCTAAGATCTATACCAAATTTGCCGGCACTTAATTTTAACATAACTGCAGTCCAATTTGTAGACAGTCATAAACATTTAGGTGTAACTCTTTCTAAAACGGGCCAGTGGCAGATCTTAACATCTGCAAGTAAGACCATTGGTATTATGAGAAAACTGAAGTATACTTTCAGTCGTAAAGCCTTAAACCAAATGTATCTTTCATACGTTAGCCCCCTTTTAGAATATTCATCTATCGTCTGGGATGGCTGCACTGAGTATGAAAAATACATCCCTGGAGCGACTTCAAAATGAAGCTGCTCGGATTGTAACTGGCCTAACACGTTCTGTCTCCATTGTTAATTTGTACAGAGAATGCGGCTGGGATTCGTTAGCAAACAGAAGACATTTTCAAAAGTTATGTTTTATGTACAAGGCTGTTAATAATCTTAAGCCCCGGTCCCACAGACCTTGCGACTGCGTTGCCACCTTTCTGCAACTGATTTCGTTGCAACTGGCCCGCGACCTTTGCAACTGTTGCAACTAAGTTTGCTCTGTAAATGTGATCGCCGACGACCGGTCGCCGAACAATCGGCGATTAATGTTGCCCAAAGTCGGCGATTGATCAGCTACTTGTCGCCTAAGAATCGTCCAATGATCGGCGACTGACTTGCAACAAGTGAAACATGATTGGGGACTAGTCGGCGATCAATCGGCGGCTCTTCAGAGACTGGATAAAACCAATCGGCGGCTTGTCGGAGACTGTTTTGCGGGGTTTTTTTTTTTTTTTTTTTTTTTGACATAGACAAAAATAAACTAAATTTTTCGAGAGAGATCGAATCATTTCTGAAAATGTTTCGAGAGAGATCAAATCATTTCTGTGCAAGTTGTGTGTGTGTGTGTGTGTGTGGGGGGGGGGGGGGGTCAGACTACTACGTAAAAAGGCGTATCTGGTGGGTAAAGGGTCAACTGGTAGCTTGTAAAAAATAATTTTACTCTAAAATGCATTAATTCCATATAAAATATCATGTTTTACAATAAAAAGAAGAATAAACATGATTTTGGTCAGTTCCGATCTTATTCATTTACTCATGGGGTTTATGTGAATTTTGCTGATATTCACAGTGTTGCCTAGGACAGCAGCTTCATTTAGCCATGCTTTCATATGAATGGTCCGTTTTACATCAAACTCGGCATGAATGTTCACTGGGAAATAGCCTTCCAAATGAAACTTTTTAGGCTGAATCATTTTGCCATGGTAATGAGGGGTGGGGGGGGGGTCTCAAAATTGTCACAAAGTGTGATAATACATGTATTTTTGACCTAATCTTAAAGTGAATGACCACCTTAAAAGATAATAACTTCATTTGCAAGAAAAAGTTACTGTAATGATTAATCTCTGACTTTTATTACCAATTGAAATCTGCTAAGGTAATTAAATCAACATTTAATGGTTTCAGTGAAGCCTTCTGGCAGCAGCCATGTTTTCCCCAAGGTGATCCAAATGTATCCCAGTGTTCAACATGTTTGCTAAATTCCTGACCTCAAGGAGACCATTGAAGCTCTATTTCTCTCTATGTAGCTATTAAAGGAGAAGTAATTAGGCTCTCTAATCAGGTTGTATTCTCAAAAATCCTTAAATAGGCTGTCAGTTCAAGATCTTACATACTGGCTTCATTATGTTTTTGGATGAAAATAAAGTCTTTGAAGACAGTTTTCCTGAGTTTGGTGCCATTTGTTTCATTGGGTGGCATTCATCTCAATATCGGGTAAAAGTCCCACAAAATTGGAAGCAACATCTCCAAAATGCCCTAAATAGCTGTAATGGGAATGTTAAACATCAATTCAAAATCAAAATCTGTTCTACCTTAAATTTCCTACAAAACAATTGTTTTCTGTAGCCCTTGTCTGATCTACAGTTAATCACTTTGTACACCTGTACACTGTTTGCATAAAATCCAGGACTTTCTCCAAAAATGAAAACATAAATTATGGGTACTCAAAGGAATAGCCCCATTGAGTACCAACAATCTATGCTTCAATCCAGTCAATCTGACAGTCCTTAATTTTGAAATGGACTCCTGGTATATATAAGAAGGAAGATTCCATTTTGTACAAAAAAGGTTAAGAAAAATATCACAAAAGACCTTATGAAATGCCATGAAATATTACCTAAAATTGTGAAGGCGTGCTAAGGAAATGGTTGGTTAAATGATACTGATAGGCCTTAATTAATGAAGAAAAGAAACAAGTTATCAACAAATTTTCAAGTCCACTTGAAAACAGCTATCTTCAAAATGTTTAGCACAAATGTTATGCTTTGCATAAACAAATGTCTTGATGTTAAGATTCAGTTTCAAGATTATGAATCCATTTTTAGCTCACCAGAGCCGAAGGCTCCGGGGGAGCTTATAGGATGGACATTGTCCGTCGTCTGGGTCTGCGTCGTCGTAAACACTTTCAAACGACATCTCCTCTGAAGCCACTGGGCCGATTGGGCCCAAATTTTATCTGTAGCATCCTTGGGCTGGGGGATTGAAAGTTTGTGTTTTTTATGAAATTCGGCTCATTAGTTTGGTTGCTATGGCATTTTAGAGTTTCCATAGACTTATAATGGGTAAAATTGAAAAATGGCATTTACTGCCAAGTCATTGCAGATATTTTGACAAAACTTTTATAGAAATGTTTGTTGAGTAAACTTCTCTCAGCCATATGCTTTTGTGCCAACCTGAAGGTCCCGGGGTTGTGCGGGGGCCCTGTCCCACCCCCTCCACTCCATAAAAAGCCATATGTGTCAGAAACCATTCAGATCCCCACCCCTAAACCATATATATTCTTGTTCCTTAGGATAAGGCACATTCCGTGACACCAGCCTGGGGACCCCTGGGATTCGCCAGGGCCTAGCCCCACCCCCTCCACTTCATAAAGGCCCAATATCTCGGAAATCTTACAGATCCCCACCCCTAAACCATATATATTCTTGTTCCTTATGGTAAGATGCATTCAGTGACAGCAACTGGGAGGCCCCCGGGATGCACCCAGGGCCTTGCCCCACCCCCTCCACTTCATTAAAGGCCCAATATCTCGGAAACCTTACAGATCCCCACCCCTAAACCATATATATTCTTGTTCCTGAGGATAAGACATATTCAATGACACCAACCAGGGGCCAGGGTTGGGCCGAGGCCATGCCACACCCCCTCCACTTTATAAAAAGGCCATATATCTCAGAAATCATTGAGATCCCCACCCCTTAACTATATATATTCTTGTTCTTTATGATGAGACGCATTCAGTGACACCAACCTGGGGCCCCCAGGATGCGCGGGGGCATTGCCCCACCCCCTCCACTTCATAAAAGGTCCATTGTCTCCGAAACCATTTAGATCCCCACCCCTAAAACATGGGGGCCCCCAGGATGTGCAGGGGCATTGTCTTCACCCCCTCCATTTCATAAAAGGCCATATATCTCAGAAACCATTCAGATCCCCACCCCTGAACCAAATTTTTTCTTGTTCCTTATGATAAGACACATTCAGTGACACCAACCTGGGGGCCCCCGGGATGCACCGGGGCATTGCCCCACCCTCTCCACTTCATAATAAGGCCCAATATCTTGGAAAGCTAACAGATCCCCACCCCATAACCATATATACTCTTGTTCCTGATGACGAGACACATTCAGTGACACCAACCTTGGGGTCTGCAGTTTGACAGGGCCATTTTCCCACCCCTCCACTTTACAAAAGGCCATATATCTGAGAAACTGTTCAGAGCCCCACCCCTAAACCATACATATTCATGCTCTTTATGATTAGGGACATTCAGTGACACCAACATGGGGGTTCCCTGGGATGTCTTGGGGCATGTGTCACCAGTCAAAATTTTAGGGCATTTACATTTTTGGAAAATTAATGAATAAATAAGTGAGAAAGGGATCTTGATGTGGGGTGAATGTTGAATGAATGGTTTTATTTTTTTAGGTTATAGTAAGAGAGAATGGGTGAATCAGAAAAACAGAATTTCAGGAAAAAAGTAAATTTTACATTGTAGTTTAAATTTCATAATTTCAATATTTTCCCAGGATTTTGTTCATCAAGGTAAATCTTTGTAAAGTAGATCTTGAGGCATTGTTTTGACAAACAAGCATGTTAAGCAACATGGCTTGAGAAATGTTTTTGCACCTTTTAGGAAACAAAGCTGCTTAAAAGTTATAGCTTGGAAACCATCAAGCGAAACAATAAGATTCAATCAACTAAGAAAACATAGGTCACTCCTTGGGTTACAAAATGAAACTTAGTAGACAGCCTAATTAAAAATTAGGGAAACAGTGGTCACTCTGAGCTGACACACTTCTATTGTTCAAACGAACTTGTGATCTTTAGATAATTGGCTTCTTTCTCAGGTGTTAGTCTATAATTTTGAGCAAAATCTTTTAAGACCCTTTTGGGCCTGACTTTTGATTGGTCCCACTGACACTTCTCAAATATTAATCTATTGGTTGGATGAAAGAAGTCGGTTTATTGGCTCATTTTTGAGACAGGGCTGATGAGCCCACACAACATAAAAACATGCTGAACATTAGCAGACAGGCAATCAAAAATCAAAGGCGCAGTTAAGTGACAATCTTTCGAACTAGAACATTGAACTGTTACTTGGTTTTGCATCGTAGACCCTGCACAGACTGTTTTATTCAAAGTTCTGTGTAGAGACTTACAAATCTTTGCTAAATCTTAGTAACAAACTGAAAGAAAATAGACTCTACAACATAAGGAAATTAAGGAAATTAAACAGCTAAGTAAGGGAGATAACTTTAGGAAATTTGCAAAACATTTGATGAAGTAAATTGATGAACATTAAGTTTTGGGAAAATTATATGCTGGTGACATCGCGTTAAGGACATTAATAATTTGTGTTTAGGAACTTGACATTTCAGAACTTGTTTGGGACTTGACATTTCATGTGAATTTTAGAGGAAAATTGTGTGGAAAGTGAATAGTGACAGTTAGGACATTCTAGTGAAAAATAGGACATTGAAATATACAAAATAGTCTGCATCAATCTCGTTATTTGGAACCTTTGACTAAATTTACAGAAATTATTTTAATATACAAATTTGGAAAAGTGCAAATGTGTGTGGCTGAAAAACTCCAGTTTTATACATGAACATTGATCCCGACCTGACGGAGAATATTGTAAGACAATCCCGAGTCGGGTGTTTTTTCTGCCGTCGTGTCAACTACCAGTATACATTGTCTTGGTTTTTTATTGTTGACACGTTACCATGCGACGAAAAGGCAGACATATGTGTCGTTGTCAGTGAGCTAGGCCTTCTGCTGACTGACATGTCGCTGGCGGTCTGTTTTGGATTCACTTTGTGAACGCCGACTTCGGAGCAACTGGTCCGAACGAAAAATAAAACTTAAATGTAAGAAGTGAATGGCTGACGATTCGTGCCAGTTGCTCCTAGGTAATGCTCATAATGGTTCATTGTGAAGGTTTTATTTTGCAAATTCCTGACTAGTTTCTTCCAATAATATGGATTTCTTCAGAGGGATGTTCACAATGTTGGTGTTCCGAGATTTGCGCTGTTTATATACCCTTGGGGCCGGTCAACCGGCCCCCTTATTTGCCGATGCGCACGCATCATGTGTCTAAGACCTCTCACCGGCCCCGGGGGCCGGTAACGTCGCTATCGCTGATGCGATTAACCGGCCCCTTTGGGGCCGGTGGCGTTGCTAACCGCCATTTTTGTATTGTTGCACGTGACGTTCAGATTGAACTGCATTTCCTGTGTTCAGGAAAGAAAATGGCGGTTATTGAAAGCACCAATATGTCCTCCCTGGCCACTATTTGCATGTGGCGTCGGTAGAAGTTTCATTTCCTATATATTTAGGAAAGAAAATAGCGGACATTAAAGCGACTAGATGTCCATGCTGACTGTGATAAAGCAGTCTTTTTGGCGTTATAAAATGAACCTCATTTGCATTGTGTTTTTATGTTAAAATGTAGAGAACTCGGCATGTTCGCCAGTTCAATGCAAACGTATTGAGCTATCCACGAGGTTGCATGTTCATGCACAAACCTGGAGCAGAGGGGTAATAAATGCAAATGTGTGTGGCTGAAAAACTCCAGTTTTATACATGAACATTGATCCCGACCTGACGGAGAATATTGTAAGACAATCCCGAGTCGGGTGTTTTTTCTGCCGTCGTGTCAACTACCAGTATACATTGTCTTGGTTTTTTATTGTTGACACGTTACCATGCGACGAAAAGGCAGACATATGTGTCGTTGTCAGTGAGCTAGGCCTTCTGCTGACTGACATGTCGCTGGCGGTCTGTTTTGGATTCACTTTGTGAACGCCGACTTCGGAGCAACTGGTCCGAACGAAAAATAAAACTTAAATGTAAGAAGTGAATGGCTGACGATTCGTGCCAGTTGCTCCTAGGTAATGCTCATAATGGTTCATTGTGAAGGTTTTATTTTGCAAATTCCTGACTAGTTTCTTCCAATAATATGGATTTCTTCAGAGGGATGTTCACAATGTTGGTGTTCCGAGATTTGCGCTGTTTATATACCCTTGGGGCCGGTCAACCGGCCCCCTTATTTGCCGATGCGCACGCATCATGTGTCTAAGACCTCTCACCGGCCCCGGGGGCCGGTAACGTCGCTATCGCTGATGCGATTAACCGGCCCCTTTGGGGCCGGTGGCGTTGCTAACCGCCATTTTTGTATTGTTGCACGTGACGTTCAGATTGAACTGCATTTCCTGTGTTCAGGAAAGAAAATGGCGGTTATTGAAAGCACCAATATGTCCTCCCTGGCCACTATTTGCATGTGGCGTCGGTAGAAGTTTCATTTCCTATATATTTAGGAAAGAAAATAGCGGACATTAAAGCGACTAGATGTCCATGCTGACTGTGATAAAGCAGTCTTTTTGGCGTTATAAAATGAACCTCATTTGCATTGTGTTTTTATGTTAAAATGTAGAGAACTCGGCATGTTCGCCAGTTCAATGCAAACGTATTGAGCTATCCACGAGGTTGCATGTTCATGCACAAACCTGGAGCAGAGGGGTAATAAATGCAAATGTGTGTGGCTGAAAAACTCCAGTTTTATACATGAACATTGATCCCGACCTGACGGAGAATATTGTAAGACAATCCCGAGTCGGGTGTTTTTTCTGCCGTCGTGTCAACTACCAGTATACATTGTCTTGGTTTTTTATTGTTGACACGTTACCATGCGACGAAAAGGCAGACATATGTGTCGTTGTCAGTGAGCTAGGCCTTCTGCTGACTGACATGTCGCTGGCGGTCTGTTTTGGATTCACTTTGTGAACGCCGACTTCGGAGCAACTGGTCCGAACGAAAAATAAAACTTAAATGTAAGAAGTGAATGGCTGACGATTCGTGCCAGTTGCTCCTAGGTAATGCTCATAATGGTTCATTGTGAAGGTTTTATTTTGCAAATTCCTGACTAGTTTCTTCCAATAATATGGATTTCTTCAGAGGGATGTTCACAATGTTGGTGTTCCGAGATTTGCGCTGTTTATATACCCTTGGGGCCGGTCAACCGGCCCCCTTATTTGCCGATGCGCACGCATCATGTGTCTAAGACCTCTCACCGGCCCCGGGGGCCGGTAACGTCGCTATCGCTGATGCGATTAACCGGCCCCTTTGGGGCCGGTGGCGTTGCTAACCGCCATTTTTGTATTGTTGCACGTGACGTTCAGATTGAACTGCATTTCCTGTGTTCAGGAAAGAAAATGGCGGTTATTGAAAGCACCAATATGTCCTCCCTGGCCACTATTTGCATGTGGCGTCGGTAGAAGTTTCATTTCCTATATATTTAGGAAAGAAAATAGCGGACATTAAAGCGACTAGATGTCCATGCTGACTGTGATAAAGCAGTCTTTTTGGCGTTATAAAATGAACCTCATTTGCATTGTGTTTTTATGTTAAAATGTAGAGAACTCGGCATGTTCGCCAGTTCAATGCAAACGTATTGAGCTATCCACGAGGTTGCATGTTCATGCACAAACCTGGAGCAGAGGGGTAATAAATGCAAATGTGTGTGGCTGAAAAACTCCAGTTTTATACATGAACATTGATCCCGACCTGACGGAGAATATTGTAAGACAATCCCGAGTCGGGTGTTTTTTCTGCCGTCGTGTCAACTACCAGTATACATTGTCTTGGTTTTTTATTGTTGACACGTTACCATGCGACGAAAAGGCAGACATATGTGTCGTTGTCAGTGAGCTAGGCCTTCTGCTGACTGACATGTCGCTGGCGGTCTGTTTTGGATTCACTTTGTGAACGCCGACTTCGGAGCAACTGGTCCGAACGAAAAATAAAACTTAAATGTAAGAAGTGAATGGCTGACGATTCGTGCCAGTTGCTCCTAGGTAATGCTCATAATGGTTCATTGTGAAGGTTTTATTTTGCAAATTCCTGACTAGTTTCTTCCAATAATATGGATTTCTTCAGAGGGATGTTCACAATGTTGGTGTTCCGAGATTTGCGCTGTTTATATACCCTTGGGGCCGGTCAACCGGCCCCCTTATTTGCCGATGCGCACGCATCATGTGTCTAAGACCTCTCACCGGCCCCGGGGGCCGGTAACGTCGCTATCGCTGATGCGATTAACCGGCCCCTTTGGGGCCGGTGGCGTTGCTAACCGCATCAGCGATAGCGACGTTACCGGCCCCCGGGGCCGGTGAGAGGTCTTAGACACATGATGCGTGCGCATCGGCAAATAAGGGGGCCGGTTGACCGGCCCCAAGGGTATATAAACAGCGCAAATCTCGGAACACCAACATTGTGAACATCCCTCTGAAGAAATCCATATTATTGGAAGAAACTAGTCAGGAATTTGCAAAATAAAACCTTCACAATGAACCATTATGAGCATTACCTAGGAGCAACTGGCACGAATCGTCAGCCATTCACTTCTTACATTTAAGTTTTATTTTTCGTTCGGACCAGTTGCTCCGAAGTCGGCGTTCACAAAGTGAATCCAAAACAGACCGCCAGCGACATGTCAGTCAGCAGAAGGCCTAGCTCACTGACAACGACACATATGTCTGCCTTTTCGTCGCATGGTAACGTGTCAACAATAAAAAACCAAGACAATGTATACTGGTAGTTGACACGACGGCAGAAAAAACACCCGACTCGGGATTGTCTTACAATATTCTCCGTCAGGTCGGGATCAATGTTCATGTATAAAACTGGAGTTTTTCAGCCACACACATTTGCATTTATTACCCCTCTGCTCCAGGTTTGTGCATGAACATGCAACCTCGTGGATAGCTCAATACGTTTGCATTGAACTGGCGAACATGCCGAGTTCTCTACATTTTAACATAAAAACACAATGCAAATGAGGTTCATTTTATAACGCCAAAAAGACTGCTTTATCACAGTCAGCATGGACATCTAGTCGCTTTAATGTCCGCTATTTTCTTTCCTAAATATATAGGAAATGAAACTTCTACCGACGCCACATGCAAATAGTGGCCAGGGAGGACATATTGGTGCTTTCAATAACCGCCATTTTCTTTCCTGAACACAGGAAATGCAGTTCAATCTGAACGTCACGTGCAACAATACAAAAATGGCGGTTAGCAACGCCACCGGCCCCAAAGGGGCCGGTTAATCGCATCAGCGATAGCGACGTTACCGGCCCCCGGGGCCGGTGAGAGGTCTTAGACACATGATGCGTGCGCATCGGCAAATAAGGGGGCCGGTTGACCGGCCCCAAGGGTATATAAACAGCGCAAATCTCGGAACACCAACATTGTGAACATCCCTCTGAAGAAATCCATATTATTGGAAGAAACTAGTCAGGAATTTGCAAAATAAAACCTTCACAATGAACCATTATGAGCATTACCTAGGAGCAACTGGCACGAATCGTCAGCCATTCACTTCTTACATTTAAGTTTTATTTTTCGTTCGGACCAGTTGCTCCGAAGTCGGCGTTCACAAAGTGAATCCAAAACAGACCGCCAGCGACATGTCAGTCAGCAGAAGGCCTAGCTCACTGACAACGACACATATGTCTGCCTTTTCGTCGCATGGTAACGTGTCAACAATAAAAAACCAAGACAATGTATACTGGTAGTTGACACGACGGCAGAAAAAACACCCGACTCGGGATTGTCTTACAATATTCTCCGTCAGGTCGGGATCAATGTTCATGTATAAAACTGGAGTTTTTCAGCCACACACATTTGCATTTATTACCCCTCTGCTCCAGGTTTGTGCATGAACATGCAACCTCGTGGATAGCTCAATACGTTTGCATTGAACTGGCGAACATGCCGAGTTCTCTACATTTTAACATAAAAACACAATGCAAATGAGGTTCATTTTATAACGCCAAAAAGACTGCTTTATCACAGTCAGCATGGACATCTAGTCGCTTTAATGTCCGCTATTTTCTTTCCTAAATATATAGGAAATGAAACTTCTACCGACGCCACATGCAAATAGTGGCCAGGGAGGACATATTGGTGCTTTCAATAACCGCCATTTTCTTTCCTGAACACAGGAAATGCAGTTCAATCTGAACGTCACGTGCAACAATACAAAAATGGCGGTTAGCAACGCCACCGGCCCCAAAGGGGCCGGTTAATCGCATCAGCGATAGCGACGTTACCGGCCCCCGGGGCCGGTGAGAGGTCTTAGACACATGATGCGTGCGCATCGGCAAATAAGGGGGCCGGTTGACCGGCCCCAAGGGTATATAAACAGCGCAAATCTCGGAACACCAACATTGTGAACATCCCTCTGAAGAAATCCATATTATTGGAAGAAACTAGTCAGGAATTTGCAAAATAAAACCTTCACAATGAACCATTATGAGCATTACCTAGGAGCAACTGGCACGAATCGTCAGCCATTCACTTCTTACATTTAAGTTTTATTTTTCGTTCGGACCAGTTGCTCCGAAGTCGGCGTTCACAAAGTGAATCCAAAACAGACCGCCAGCGACATGTCAGTCAGCAGAAGGCCTAGCTCACTGACAACGACACATATGTCTGCCTTTTCGTCGCATGGTAACGTGTCAACAATAAAAAACCAAGACAATGTATACTGGTAGTTGACACGACGGCAGAAAAAACACCCGACTCGGGATTGTCTTACAATATTCTCCGTCAGGTCGGGATCAATGTTCATGTATAAAACTGGAGTTTTTCAGCCACACACATTTGCATTTATTACCCCTCTGCTCCAGGTTTGTGCATGAACATGCAACCTCGTGGATAGCTCAATACGTTTGCATTGAACTGGCGAACATGCCGAGTTCTCTACATTTTAACATAAAAACACAATGCAAATGAGGTTCATTTTATAACGCCAAAAAGACTGCTTTATCACAGTCAGCATGGACATCTAGTCGCTTTAATGTCCGCTATTTTCTTTCCTAAATATATAGGAAATGAAACTTCTACCGACGCCACATGCAAATAGTGGCCAGGGAGGACATATTGGTGCTTTCAATAACCGCCATTTTCTTTCCTGAACACAGGAAATGCAGTTCAATCTGAACGTCACGTGCAACAATACAAAAATGGCGGTTAGCAACGCCACCGGCCCCAAAGGGGCCGGTTAATCGCATCAGCGATAGCGACGTTACCGGCCCCCGGGGCCGGTGAGAGGTCTTAGACACATGATGCGTGCGCATCGGCAAATAAGGGGGCCGGTTGACCGGCCCCAAGGGTATATAAACAGCGCAAATCTCGGAACACCAACATTGTGAACATCCCTCTGAAGAAATCCATATTATTGGAAGAAACTAGTCAGGAATTTGCAAAATAAAACCTTCACAATGAACCATTATGAGCATTACCTAGGAGCAACTGGCACGAATCGTCAGCCATTCACTTCTTACATTTAAGTTTTATTTTTCGTTCGGACCAGTTGCTCCGAAGTCGGCGTTCACAAAGTGAATCCAAAACAGACCGCCAGCGACATGTCAGTCAGCAGAAGGCCTAGCTCACTGACAACGACACATATGTCTGCCTTTTCGTCGCATGGTAACGTGTCAACAATAAAAAACCAAGACAATGTATACTGGTAGTTGACACGACGGCAGAAAAAACACCCGACTCGGGATTGTCTTACAATATTCTCCGTCAGGTCGGGATCAATGTTCATGTATAAAACTGGAGTTTTTCAGCCACACACATTTGCATTTATTACCCCTCTGCTCCAGGTTTGTGCATGAACATGCAACCTCGTGGATAGCTCAATACGTTTGCATTGAACTGGCGAACATGCCGAGTTCTCTACATTTTAACATAAAAACACAATGCAAATGAGGTTCATTTTATAACGCCAAAAAGACTGCTTTATCACAGTCAGCATGGACATCTAGTCGCTTTAATGTCCGCTATTTTCTTTCCTAAATATATAGGAAATGAAACTTCTACCGACGCCACATGCAAATAGTGGCCAGGGAGGACATATTGGTGCTTTCAATAACCGCCATTTTCTTTCCTGAACACAGGAAATGCAGTTCAATCTGAACGTCACGTGCAACAATACAAAAATGGCGGTTAGCAACGCCACCGGCCCCAAAGGGGCCGGTTAATCGCATCAGCGATAGCGACGTTACCGGCCCCCGGGGCCGGTGAGAGGTCTTAGACACATGATGCGTGCGCATCGGCAAATAAGGGGGCCGGTTGACCGGCCCCAAGGGTATATAAACAGCGCAAATCTCGGAACACCAACATTGTGAACATCCCTCTGAAGAAATCCATATTATTGGAAGAAACTAGTCAGGAATTTGCAAAATAAAACCTTCACAATGAACCATTATGAGCATTACCTAGGAGCAACTGGCACGAATCGTCAGCCATTCACTTCTTACATTTAAGTTTTATTTTTCGTTCGGACCAGTTGCTCCGAAGTCGGCGTTCACAAAGTGAATCCAAAACAGACCGCCAGCGACATGTCAGTCAGCAGAAGGCCTAGCTCACTGACAACGACACATATGTCTGCCTTTTCGTCGCATGGTAACGTGTCAACAATAAAAAACCAAGACAATGTATACTGGTAGTTGACACGACGGCAGAAAAAACACCCGACTCGGGATTGTCTTACAATATTCTCCGTCAGGTCGGGATCAATGTTCATGTATAAAACTGGAGTTTTTCAGCCACACACATTTGCATTTATTACCCCTCTGCTCCAGGTTTGTGCATGAACATGCAACCTCGTGGATAGCTCAATACGTTTGCATTGAACTGGCGAACATGCCGAGTTCTCTACATTTTAACATAAAAACACAATGCAAATGAGGTTCATTTTATAACGCCAAAAAGACTGCTTTATCACAGTCAGCATGGACATCTAGTCGCTTTAATGTCCGCTATTTTCTTTCCTAAATATATAGGAAATGAAACTTCTACCGACGCCACATGCAAATAGTGGCCAGGGAGGACATATTGGTGCTTTCAATAACCGCCATTTTCTTTCCTGAACACAGGAAATGCAGTTCAATCTGAACGTCACGTGCAACAATACAAAAATGGCGGTTAGCAACGCCACCGGCCCCAAAGGGGCCGGTTAATCGCATCAGCGATAGCGACGTTACCGGCCCCCGGGGCCGGTGAGAGGTCTTAGACACATGATGCGTGCGCATCGGCAAATAAGGGGGCCGGTTGACCGGCCCCAAGGGTATATAAACAGCGCAAATCTCGGAACACCAACATTGTGAACATCCCTCTGAAGAAATCCATATTATTGGAAGAAACTAGTCAGGAATTTGCAAAATAAAACCTTCACAATGAACCATTATGAGCATTACCTAGGAGCAACTGGCACGAATCGTCAGCCATTCACTTCTTACATTTAAGTTTTATTTTTCGTTCGGACCAGTTGCTCCGAAGTCGGCGTTCACAAAGTGAATCCAAAACAGACCGCCAGCGACATGTCAGTCAGCAGAAGGCCTAGCTCACTGACAACGACACATATGTCTGCCTTTTCGTCGCATGGTAACGTGTCAACAATAAAAAACCAAGACAATGTATACTGGTAGTTGACACGACGGCAGAAAAAACACCCGACTCGGGATTGTCTTACAATATTCTCCGTCAGGTCGGGATCAATGTTCATGTATAAAACTGGAGTTTTTCAGCCACACACATTTGCATTTATTACCCCTCTGCTCCAGGTTTGTGCATGAACATGCAACCTCGTGGATAGCTCAATACGTTTGCATTGAACTGGCGAACATGCCGAGTTCTCTACATTTTAACATAAAAACACAATGCAAATGAGGTTCATTTTATAACGCCAAAAAGACTGCTTTATCACAGTCAGCATGGACATCTAGTCGCTTTAATGTCCGCTATTTTCTTTCCTAAATATATAGGAAATGAAACTTCTACCGACGCCACATGCAAATAGTGGCCAGGGAGGACATATTGGTGCTTTCAATAACCGCCATTTTCTTTCCTGAACACAGGAAATGCAGTTCAATCTGAACGTCACGTGCAACAATACAAAAATGGCGGTTAGCAACGCCACCGGCCCCAAAGGGGCCGGTTAATCGCATCAGCGATAGCGACGTTACCGGCCCCCGGGGCCGGTGAGAGGTCTTAGACACATGATGCGTGCGCATCGGCAAATAAGGGGGCCGGTTGACCGGCCCCAAGGGTATATAAACAGCGCAAATCTCGGAACACCAACATTGTGAACATCCCTCTGAAGAAATCCATATTATTGGAAGAAACTAGTCAGGAATTTGCAAAATAAAACCTTCACAATGAACCATTATGAGCATTACCTAGGAGCAACTGGCACGAATCGTCAGCCATTCACTTCTTAAATTTGGAAAAGTGAACTGTGTGTTGTGTCTAACTTTATATACTCTACATCACATCAGACTTTGTGTTTGGTGTGATCCTTATGTCACGCACGAGGCTGGGTTAGGGGACTAACCTAAACCCAGGTCTTGTACGCTACCCTCTTGAGCTTAATTCCCCAAACTTTGCCAAGCGAGTGTGCTCATACAAGGCCTGGGCAAAAAAAGAGGCAGGGACCCATTTAGCACCCCTGCCGCCAGAGACACCCCAACCCCAAACCCTCGGCGGTGACAGTGTGATGGAGAATCCGGGTACGACAACCTCTCAAGACAACAACCAGCCAACAACTAGAACTTCCGATGTTCACCAACCAACACAACTGAGGACCAGCTAGAAGTGCCGATCCAGCAACAGACACTGATAAGTAAAACTGTCGGTATTTTCCTTGCTATTTTATTACTTCGTTTCTTTTGTTTAGTGCTAAATTAAGGTTTTATCTTATCGAAAATGGCTCAATACAAAAATAAGCTAATCTGGAGGTGTTCAAAGAAATCTTGTAGTGTAAATTCTGTAGGCATTGACAGAAGTACATGCAACTTAGCATTATCCGCTCCTTTGGAGGGAAATTTTGTGCAAATTAATATTGGAAAGCAAACAAGCAAAGCACTGATAGACACTGGAGCTCAAATTTCATGTATAGGGGAGCATATTTACAGGCGCTCATTTAAAAATGTTGAAATAGCACCGAGCTCATTAGCTCATATTGTGGGAGTATGTGGCGAGGTCCACAGGGTTTTAGGCCTGGTTACTTTACCATTTAGGCTTGATGGAATTGTTTTGGAACACACATTTCATTTGTTTGAAAAACTTCACCAGCCTGTCATTCTGGGTATGGACTTTTTGAGGCAGCATAAGGCTAAAATTGACCTTGAACAAGGTACAGTTAGTTTCAAAAGTAGCTCTAGTTCAGGAAACAGAACAAGTGAAAATGAAGAACCATCTGTTTGTAATATTTCTTTTGGCCAAGAGGCAAAAACTTGTGTAGGGCTTGTGCGTACAGTTTCTTCTGTTGTGGTTGAACCACAGGCTGAATGCACATTGCCAGTTAGAATTTCATTTTCTTCAAATTCTTCAAATTTAATTGACAGTGCTGTTCTATTGGAACCTTCTGGTGGTCTAAATCAAACTGGTTTAGTAGGCGGAAAGTGTTTAACTAGTGCTGACAGTAATTCTTGTGCATATAGGGTGTTAAATCCAACAAACTATCCTGTCTTTCTGAAAGAAAATTTTGTAATTGCTACATCTCATTTGGTCGATGAGCAAAGTATTACACAGGTCACAGACCATGATGACATTCCTTCTGTTAATGTGCTGAATATGACTAATGAAAATGAATTTGAAACTCACTACCAAAACATTGCTAAAGATTTAGGTTTAAATTTAGATGATACTGACTTGTCTAATGAACAAAAACAAAAACTTTATGCATTTTTAGGCCGCAATAGGGATATTTTTGCAAATGACATGTCTGAATTAGGAAAAACAAATTTACATAGGCATGTCATTCATACGGGCAATGCACGTCCAGTAAGTAAACCCCCTTACAGACAAACCCCAAAAATGCGTGCTGAAACTGAACGGCAGACAAATGAAATGTTAAGAAATGGGTTGATAGAGGAATCTGATAGCCCATGGCATTCCCCTGTAGTGCTTGTTAAGAAACCAAATGGTGAATATAGATTTGCTATAGATTATAGGGAGCTTAATAAGGTAACAGAACCCATGTCATTCCCTATTCCAAATATAAATGATGTTTTTGACACCCTAGCAGATGCTCAAGCAGAAATATTTAGTGTTTGCGACCTTCGTTCTGGGTTTAATCAAGTGCCACTCTGCCCCTCGACCGCAGAAAAGGCAAGCTTTATCACACATCAAGGCATATTTACCCCAAAACGCCTCAGTTTCGGAATTATGAATGGACCTGCATGTTTTCAAAATCTCATGTCTAAGGTCCTTAAGGACCTAAATTGGAAGATAGCTTTAGTGTACATTGATGATATTTTGATTTTCAGCAAAAACTTTGATCAGCACTTGCACCATTTAGATCAGGTCTTTCAAAATTTAAGAGCTGCCAATCTAACAATGCATCCTGGAAAATGTAAATTTGCAGTAAAAGAAATAAAACATTTAGGCCATATTATAAGTAAAGAAGGCATAAAGGTAGACCCTGGAAAGTTTAGTGCTATAGAAACTTATCCAGTTCCTAAAACTGTCAAAAATGTAAGAGCTTTTGTCGGCATGGCACAATATTACAGAAGATACATTAAGGGATTTGCCACTTAATAAATTGTTAAGGAAAGATGTAAAATTTCAGTGGACACAAGAATGTCAAGAAGCTTTTGATACATTGAAAAGGGCATTAATAACCGCTCCAGTGCTGGCTTTCGCTCAGTTTGATAAGCCATTCATTTTAGCAGTAGATGCTTCTGATGAATCTATTGGCTACGTTTTAAGTCAGTTAGACTCAAATGATAGGGAACATCCTATTGCCTATGGAGGTAGAGCATTACGCAATGAAGAGTTAAGGTGGCATATAACAGATAAAGAGGGACTTGCTTTAGTAGAGGCTGTAAGGCAGTTGAGGCCTTATCTTGCTAATATGCCATTCACTGTATATACTGATAATGTTTCTGTAAAGTTCTTACAGCAGATCAAAGATTGTCAAGGTAGGCTAGGTAGATGGTCACTTTTATTGCAAGGGTATAACTTTAAGATCATTCTTAAGTCAAGCAGAAACAATTCCAATGCGGATGGTGTCTCTAGGAGGAGTTATCCTCCCATGGATGAGACAGAGACACCAGAACCAGAGGTAAGTTGTGCTTGACCTTTTGGTTGTGCAGTGACCTTTTGTTATCCAAATGACCCGAGCGATATAAAAGTGCAATCTGTAAATGCTGAGCCACAAAATAACAGCACAGACCAGGAAAAACAGTTTCCCAATCTGCAACGTCTGCAGCAGAATTGTCCAGACTTTAAGGCCATTTATAGGTATAAGACCACAGGTGAGGTGCCTAATGACGGAAAGCAAGCAAAAACTTTGGTCGCAGAGGTCTCACAGTTTGAAATAGAGGATGGTCTTTTATACCACTTTTATACTCCAAGGACACGGGGTATTCCAAGGGAGGAAAGGCTTGTAAAACAGCTAGCTATTCCAAAGATCATGCGTAATGACATTCTGAAGTCATACCATGATTCTTTAGCTGGTGGCGGACACCAAGGTCATGAAAGGACCTTTTCTGCCATAAGACTCAAATACTATTGGCCAAAGATGTATGATGAAATACGGCAATACATAAGGTCATGTGAGCCTTGTCAGCAGGTCAAAAGACCAGTGCATGCTAAACCACCACCATTACAACCACTCCCAGTGGCAGACTTATTTGGCCGATGGCACATTGATATACTCAGCGGCTTACCCACAACCAAGGATAAGTTTAAGCACATACTTGTAGTAGTAGATTCTTAATCCAAATGGATGGAAGCACACCCACTTAGAACCCAGGAGGCGAAAGAAGTTGCAGCAGTTCTGTATAAAGAGGTAATCACTCGGTACGGAGCACCCAGGACACTGGTATCTGATAGGGGCCAAACTTTTATGTCAAACTTAACAAAAGCTTTATGTGAACTGTTTCAAATTACAAGGCATTACACTTCCTCTTATCACGCTCAAACGAATAGCTGTGTCGAAAGAGCAAATTCTGTAATATTACAAGGATTTAGGCTGTACTGTAAAGGTAAACAAGATGATTGGCCAGAAATTCTGCCGCCCATAATGATGGCTTACAGGATGACACCCTCAACTCAGTCGACTCAGGTGTCACCCTTCTTCCTACTGTTTGGCAGAGAAATGCATGTCCCAATTGATACAGCTCTCCTTCCTAAAGATAACCTTGCCCAGGATCACAAGATCCACCTTGCCAATATTCTAAAACAGCTTGAAGTGACCCGTAAAATTGCCACTGAAAACATTAAGGCAGCCCAAGCAAACTACAGGCACCAGTATGATAAAAGGTCCCAGGAGCCAAAATTTCAACCTGCCGAGCGTGTATGGCTTTATTGTACTAAGGTAGCCCCAGGTAATGCTCCTAAGCTCCATAGAAAATGGACAGGACCATATTACATTACTCAGGCCCAAACTTTACATATAAAATAAGGAACTGTGCAACAAACAAAGAGGTAAGGTCATTGATAAATGCAGTAAGGCTAAAGCCATACTTTGACCCTAAGGATAGGCCCACAAACCCTCCAGCAGGTCTTGAAAATGGTGAGGAAGAGTTAGATGCAGAAGAAATAGGTGATGATAATTCAGATGTAGATACAAATACAGGTACTGTGCAGTTAGTGCAGAATCAAGCCCAGGTAGAGGCAAACAGAGGTAGAGGTAGTTTACAAAATCAATGGCAGTCAAATGATACAAGAGGTAGTACACATAGAATACAGCAAAATACAAAAGCAGTAGAGACAAATAGAAATACTGGAAGGAAAAAGACAGAGTTAGTGCAGAATAAGCCAGATTCAATGCAGAATAGTACAAACAAACAAAGTAAGCAGAAATCAAGTGTAGATATTGAGAAAAATGGTAGTCAGACTCAGAAGTCAAATATTGTCAGAAACAATAGTAGTAAGCAGACTCAAGAGAAGTCAGAAACAACAGAACCTACAAAAGGTAAGAAAATACATGGTAAGAAAACACTGCATGAAAAGCAGTCAGTTCAGCCTGAAATTACACCTAAAAAGCTCAGACAGTCTGACTCGCAGCCTGCAGGAAAACCTGTACCTCTTCCTGGTACGTCTCAAGAACCAGATGAGTCTGTGTCGAGACGTGAAAGAATGGAAGGTCAGGAAAGACAGGAGCCAGTCAATGGAGGGAAAATATTTCCTGTGGAAGATATTGACAAACTCCTTTCCTCTAGGCGAAGTAATGGAGTCTTGTACTACAGGGTAAAGTGGAAGCAGTCAGGTTCAGGATCCACCTGGGAGTTTGCTTCTTCCATTCCCGAAGTACTAATAAGAGAATTCCATGCTTCTCGGACAATGTCTGGTAAGAAAAGAAGGCAACCCCTGAAGGGTAAACATAAATTCTTTGAAAAGGCTGAAAATCAACATGAACCCCGAGTAAAGAGGCAAAAAATAAAGATGGTAAGTTCAATGGTAATCCACAGGATGCTGAGAAACAGCAAAACAATGAGAACAAACAGCAGGTAAACAGTGTATCGTCTGCATCAGCATGCAATGAAAGGGAAGAAAATAAGCAAGAAAATATAGTTAATCCCGGAAAACTTGTAGGAGTTAAGCTTATAAAAGGCAGATCTTACTACATGATACAATATGGGAATCAGGAACCTGAGTATCAGCCTGTCAATATGGCTCATATGTATGCTCGAGATTTCATTAGTGGCCTGATTGAAATGAGTAGAAAAGCCAGTATTGAACATAAAATTAAGTTTCTAAAAGAGAGAAATCAACCACGTCCCTTTGACCCACTAAAATCTCTTTTGTGTGACATTATACATGAAGTACGTGCAGCTCAGGATGGAGCCTGGCAATTTCTTTTTACATATAGAAGTCTTGATTTAGCACCAGAGTGGGCTCCCTTTGATTATGTGCCCCCTGGAAGTATGAATGAGTTAATTGGTTCACTTAAGGAAGATTATTACAGAGCACTCGGAAAAAGAATAAGGTACTAAGGCTATAAGGTTCCAGTATATAATATATAGAATTAAAATTTTTAATGCAGTTGCCATCGTCAGGTAAATTTTAGTGTATCTGATAGCATCTCAGATCATGTTAAGGCACAAAACTTGTCTGTATACATTAACTGGCATGTTAATGTGTAGAGATGTTAATAGTGCTAGAGCATAAATGTGAGGCCACACATTATGTCACCCCTGCCTTAACATTATTTGACATGATGCAGGTTAAAATGATCATGAAACTAATCTTGTTGTTCAAGTTGCAGACCCAATGATCTCCTGGAATGGAGCTATGGGCCAGTTCAGCCCTGTACATGGATGTGTCTACCCTCTACCCACAGTCCACTACCAAGGACCAGTCAATGAAGACAGCTGGACAGATCCATCTTCAATTCCATGTGATGATAAAGGGACACTTTGATGTGAAGCACGCAGTTAAGAACAGTGTTTAATATGTGATAAGTGATAAGAAATACAATGAACTATGATGCAGACGACACATTAAAATTTTTTTTCAGTAAGCTCGAGCTTGTAAATAGTATTTTGCATAATCCATTTCTTGTAAATATTCTGCTACTGTAAATAATGAAAAAAAAATATATAAAAAGTAAAGACGAAGAAGAAGAAGAAATTATACAGCAAAACTCAGTAGTAAATAATGACGAAAATAAAATATTTATATGTGCACATTAGTTTGGGGACAAACTAAATTGACCCTGGGGGAAAATGTCACCAGTCAAAATTTTAGGGCATTTAC
Organism: Lucinisca nassula; assembly: GCA_963580285.1. NCBI lineage: Eukaryota > Metazoa > Mollusca > Bivalvia > Lucinida > Lucinidae > Lucinisca > Lucinisca nassula. Next base: position 58,946,423 of record OY757015.1, on the reverse strand, counting down.
ATTTTTGGAAAATTAATGAATAAATAAGTGAGAAAGGGATCTTGATGTGGGGTGAATGTTGAATGAATGGTTTTATTTTTTTAGGTCATAGTAAGAGAGAATGGGTGAATCAGAAAAACAGAATTTCAGGAAAAAAGTAAATTTTACATTGTAGTTTAAATTTCATAATTTCAATATTTTCCCAGGATTTTGTTCATCAAGGTAAATCTTTGTAAAGTAGATCTTGAGGCATTGTTTTGACAAACAAGCATGTTAAGCAACATGGCTTGAGAAATGTTTTTGTACCTTTTAGGAAACAAAGCTGCTTAAGAGTTATAGCTTGGAAACCATCAAGCGAAACAATAAGATTCAATCAACTAAGAAAACATAGGTCACTCCTTGGGTTACAAAATGAAACTTAGTAGACAGCCTAATTAAAAATTAGGGAAACAGTGGTCACTCTGAGCTGACACACTTCTATTGTTCAAACAAACTTGTGATCTTGAGATAATTGGCTTCTTTCTCAGGTGTAAGTCTATAATTTTGAGCAAAATCTTTTAAGTCCCTTTTGGGCCTGACTTTTGATTGGTCCCACTGACACTTCTCAAATATTAATCTATTGGTTGGATGAAAGAAGTCGGTTTATTGGCTCATTTTTGAGACAGGGCTGATGAGCCCACACAACATAAAAACATGCTGAACATTAGCAGACAGGCAATCAAAAATCAAAGGCGCAGTTAAGTGACAATCTTTTGAACTAGAACATTGAACTGTTACTTGGTTTTGCATCGTAGACCCTGCACAGACTGTTTTATTCAAAGTTCTGTGTAGAGACTTACAAATCTTTGCTAAATCTTAGTAACAAACTGAAAGAAAATAGACTCTACAACATAAGGAAATTAAGGAAATTAAACAGCTAAGTAAGGGAGATAACTTCAGGAAACTTGCAAAACATTTGATGAAGTAAATTGATGAACATTAAGTTTTGGGAAAATTATATGCTGGTGACATCGCGTTAAGGACATTAATAATTTGTGTTTAGGAACTTGATATTTCAGAACTTGTTTGGGACTTGACATTTCATGTGAATTTTAGAGGAAAATTGTGTGGAAAGTGAATAGTGACAGTTAGGACATTCTAGTGAAAAATTGGACATTGAAATATACAAAATAGTCTGCATCAATCGCGTTTCTTGGAACCTTTGACTAAATTTACAGAAATTATTTAAATATACAAATTTGGGAAAGTGAACTGTGTGTTGTGTCTAACTTTATATACTTTACATCACATCAGACTTTGTGTTTGGTGTGATCCTTATGTCACGCACGAGGCTGGGTTAGGGGACCAACCTAAACCCAGGTCTTGTACGCTACCCTCTTGAGCTTAATTCCCCAAACTTTGCCAAGCGAGTGTGCTCATACAAGGCCTGGGCAAAAAAAGAGGCAGGGACCCATTTAGCACCCCTGCCACCAGAGACACCCCAACCCCAAACCCTCGGCGGTGACACATGCCCCACCCCTCCACTTCATAATAGGCCCAATATCTCAGAAACCTTACAGATCCCCACCCCTAAACCAACAGTTTTTTAGCTCACCAGAGCCGAAGGCTCCAGGGGAGCTTATAGGATAGGCAGTTGTCCGTCGTCGTCGTCTGTCGTCTCGTATGTCGTCGTCGTCTTGTGTCAACACTTTCAAACGACATCTCCTCTGAAGCCACTGGGCGGATTGGGCCCAAATTTTATCTGTAGCATCCTTGGGCTGGGGAATTGAAAGTTTGTGTTTTTTTTATGAAAATCGGCTCATTAGTTTGGTTGCTATGGCAACCTGTAGTTTCCATAGACTTATAATGGGGAATATTGAAAAATGGCATTTACTGCCAAGCCTCTGCAGATATTTTGACAAAACTTGCATAGAACTGTTCCATAGGCAATCTACTATCTGCCGTATGATTTTAGGCCTTCTGTTCATTTTTATTGGTTGCCATGGAAACCAAAATGCAAAAATTAGATAAAAATACTTAAAAAATCATCTCCTCAGAAACCATATGCTCTAGGAGGCTGAGACTTTATGAAAATAGTCACCATATTTGCCTTTACAGGTTTTGTGTTTTTTTTATGAAATTTGGCCTTTTAGTTTTGTTGCTATGGCAACTTAGCGTTTCCATTGACTTATAATGGGGAAAACTGAAAAATGACATTTACTTCCAAGTCATTGGAGATATTTTGACAAAACTTACATGGACATGTTCCTTGAGTAAACTTCTCTCAGCCATAATGCTTTTATGTCAACCTGGGGGTCCCCTAGGTTGTGACGGGGCCATGCCCTGCCCCCTCCACTTCATAAAATGCCTTATATCTCAGAAACCTTACAGATTCCAACCCCTAAACCATATATATTCTTGTTGCAATAAGTGACACCGATCTGGGGGCCCCCGGGATGTGCCGGGGTCATGCCCTGCCCCCTCTATTTCTTAAAATGCCATTTATCTCAGAAACCATTCAGATCCCCACCCCTTAACTTTATATATTCTTGTTCCTTATGCTAAGATGCATTAAGTGACACCAACCTGGAGGTCCCCCGGGATGTGCCGGGGACATGCCCCACCCACTCCACTTCTTAAAATGCCATTTATCTCAGAAACCATTGAGATCCCCACCCCTAAACCATAGATACTTTTGTTCCTTATGATAAGATGGACTCAGTGACACCAACCTGGGGGTCCCCCGGAATGTGCCGGGGCCATGCCCCACCCCCTCCACTTCATAAAAGGCCCAATATCCCAGTAACCTTACAGATCTCCACCCCTAAACCATATATATTCTTCTCGTTCCTTATGATAAGTCGCATTCAGTGACACCAACTTGGGGGTCCCCCGGGATGTGCGGGGCCCATGCCCAACCCCCTCCACTTCATATAAGGCTAAATATTACAGAAACCTTACAGATCCCCACCCCAAAACCATATATATTCTTGTTCCTTATGATAAGACACATTCAGTGACACCAACCTAGGGGTCACCCATGTTATGCCCGGGCCACACTCCACCCCTTGACTTTACAAAAGACCATATATCTGAGAAACTGTTCAGAGCCCACCCCTAAACCATATATATTCTTGTTCTTTATGATAAGACGCAAACAGTGACACCATCATGGGGGTTTCCCCGGGGTTCCACGGGCCATGCCCCACCCCTTCATAAAAATCCATATATCTCTGAAACCGTTCAGATCCCCACTCCTAAACCATATATATTCTTGTTCCTGGTGATAAGACTCCACTTAATAATAGGCCATATATCTCAGAAACCATTCAAAACCCCATCCTATAATCACATAATATATTCTTGTTCATTGTTATTAGACACATTTAGTCAACCCTGTCTTGGGGGGTCCGCAGGGGCCATTTCTCTCCATTCCACTTCATAAAAGGGCCTCATATCTCAGAAACCGTTCAGATCCACACCATTTAACCATATATATTCTTGATCTTTATGATAAGACATATTCAGTGACAACAATCTTTGGCTTTTCTGGGTTCTGCCATGCCCGAATCCCTCCATTGCTTAAAAGGCCTTACGTCACAGGAACCATACATATCCCCACCGCTAAACCATATATGTCTCTGTTCCTTTTTATAAGACCCATTTAGTGACACCAATCAGGGCTCCATTGGGCAGTGCCCACCTGAGCTCTGGTTTATGAAATTCGGCTCTTTGGTTTGTTTGCTATGGCAAGTTAAGAGTTTCCATTGACTTATAATGGGGAAAATTGAAAACTGACATTAATGCCTCTCAAGATATTTTGTCAAACTTTCATAGAAATGTTCCTTTAATAATGTTCTTTTTGGCCTATTGCCACAGATGGGAAATTTTCAATTGTCATCTGTTGTCTTCAAGCGACATCAGACCTCTGCAGCCACTAGTCTGATTGGGTCGAAATTTTATCTGTAGAAGCCTTGGGAGCAGGGCTTCCATGGTTAATTAAAATACATTGCTGCCAGTGGGCAGTGGCCCCTGAGCTCTGGTGAGCATTGTGGCCCATGTGCCTCTTGTTTTACATTACTCTCTATTTTTCTAAGGGCCAGGAATAAAAAAACAGCTAATTCCATGTCCAGTATTTGCCCTTACAAGAGGGCATTTTTATTGTTTTAAAGTTCACTTTCTCCTCTAAAATCCTCAGCCGCTAAAGTTAGCTGTCGGAACATGGACTGAACAGTTTCCTTGAGATCACTGCAGGAGATATAATCTGTAAAAATGTCTAACACCCTATAAACAACTTTAATGAGCCATTACAGTTAATTAGAGCAACAGTTTAGGGGGAGAATATGATTTTATCATTCCTCAATGGTGTTATTGTAAAATGGATCAGAGAAAAAAAAATGGTGGTCGACACTTTAATGTTCACACTGCTGTCAAGGCAACAATTAAGGGGTTTGGCACTGGCGATTTTCACTGTCGGCAGCATGTTTTGCCAGCGTTAGTTTCGAGGCATTTTTGACACCCTCAGATTTCATTTCAGCGGCCGGCTGGGCCATGCCCCAATTTTTTTTCTCGGTCGTGAGGGGGGGGGGGGGGGGGGGGGGGTGACTACCGCCCCACTTCAACCCCCTAAAGGTATATTTTTAGTGGGGAGTCGCGCGAAAAAACAGGTCATTTTTTAGGACAACTTATCCCAACCCCAACATAGCTATCCAGGGTCGGGGAATGCAGATTTTAAGTGGTACTGGGGCTCAGAAAAAGGGGACGGGGTTCAGACACGTAAAAAGGTGTATCTGAGTGAGAAAGGATTAATATTTACACTAAAATGGTGATAAAAAGATTGTTGTATGCTCTAGTATTTAGAATATATGCTTGAAGTGTAAAAGAGACTGCAGAATGCTGTGTTCATAATGTGCTGTCGAATATACTTCTTGAAAAAGCATTGGTGTGTATGTTTTTAGTGCATATGTAATAGTTACGAAAAATTCATTACTTTGCTTTTCAGGTTGATCACTTTGGCTTTGCCAATTCTGACACTTTCAAACAGAGATACCTGATCAACAAAGATCACTGGAACAAAGATGGACCAATCTTCTTCTACACGGGAAACGAAGGCGATATTACATGGTTTTGTAACAACACAGTAAGTTACTTAGGAAATGCCTTTTGCAGTTATCAAAAAAATATCAAGCCCTGTTCATCCAATAGGTCACCATGACCTGGTGGTTAAGAACACAGTCTTGTACATTAGGCTTCATATCATTATATGGGTCTGATCCTTGGTCAGGTCACATGTTCGCCCCAAATTCTGCAATGGAAATCCAGGTTTTTCTTTCGTTCATTCTTTCTTTCTTTCTACTAGTTTCACCTTAACCCCAGGAGGGGACATAGACGATATACATATATATGTTTTGCGCAAAGAGAATCGGTCCAATCTGGAACTGCCCTTGGTAAAGTAAGGAATTCTCACTTTGCGCTTAACATATTGATTATTTGCCAAGGTAAATGTCTCTGGACAAAGTAGCAATAAAATCAGGTAGATGGTGACTTGTTTTTAGCTCACCAGAGCCGAAGGCTCCGGGGGAGCTCATAGTAAAGGTAGTGGTCCGGCGTCCATTGTTGTTGTCGTCTGCGTCTGCGTCAACATTTTCAAACGACATCTTAACTGAAACTTCTTGGCCATTTGAAACATGTGGAGCCTCTATGGGATGGGGGAACGAAAGTTTGTTCATGAGTACTGGGTTACATGACCAATATGGCCGCCATGCCCATATATGGTAAAAGCTTTTAAAAATCTTCTTTTCAGTAACCTAATGGCCGATGACCTTTAAACTTCGTATGCAGCATCGGGGACCTGGACCCTACCAAGTTGTTCAAATGATGACCTTTTGCTGGCCTTGACCTGTTAAGCGACAAGGTCAAATTTGGTAACTTAGACATTTGTATTGAAAAAAGTGAAACAGTGGATTTTTCTGATTGCATGGTAGCTTATGGCAACAGAAATGATATTTGCAATCAGCTGAATGAAAGTTTAACAATTTCAAAGGCCAAGGTCATATACTGACCTTTGTTTTGGATGACTCAGGTTGAGTATTTTTATCTTCTTCTTCTTTAGGTAAACTGCTGGGTTTATTGAAACCAAATGACACGTGGAGCCTCTGTGGGAAGGGGGAGGAAAGTTTTGTTCCTGAGGACTGGGTCACATGACCAATATGGCCGCCATGCCCATTTATGGAAAAAAACATTTGAAAATCTTCTTCTTAGGAACAGAACGGTCGATGACCTTGAAATTCGGTATGCAGCATCGGGGACTTGGGCCCTACCAAGTTCGTTCAGATGATGACCTTTGGTTGACCTTGACCTGTTTTACGTCAAGGTCAAATTTGGTCACTTAGACATTTGTATGGAAAAAAGGTGACACAGTTGATTTTTCTGATTGCATTGTTGCTTGTGGCATCAGAAATTATATTTGCAATCAGATGTATGAAAGTTTATCAATTCCAAAGGTTAAGGTCATTGACTGACTTTTGTCCTGGATGGCTCAGATTTAGTATTTTTAGCTCACCTGTCACGTAGTGATGAGCTTTTGGAATCACTTTTTGTCCATCGTGCGTGCGTAAATCTTTTCTTCAAACGACATCTCCTCCTTATCCACCGATCGGATTTTGACCAAACTTCACAGGAATGATCCTTAGGCGGTCCCCTTTCAAAGTTGTTCAAATGGTTCCGGTCTGTTGCACATGTAGGTCACAGAAGCTAAAATATACTTTTTTTACTGAAAATTAAAAAAAAAATGTTCCTTCTCTGAAACCGCATGGCCCAGGTCTTTGATATTTGATATGAAGCTTCATGTAGTGTACCTCAAACAAGATTGTTCAAATTAAAGCCCTGGGGCCAAAAATACCCCCGCTTCGGGGGCCTTTGGTTTTACATTTTAAAAATCTTCTCTGAAACCATAAGGCTTAGGTCTTTGATATTTGGTGTGAAGCTTCATCTAGTGGACCTCTGTCAAGATTGTTCAAGTTATAGCCCTAGGGCCAAAAATGTCCCCACCCGGGGAAACCTGGTTTATGAAAAACCTGGTTTTTCATAGGCTTATATAGGGAAACTATTTAAAAATCTTCTTCTCTGAAACCACACGGTCCCCGTCTTTGATATTTGGTATGAAGCCGCATCTAGTGAGCCTCCACTAAGAGTGTTCAAATAACAGCCCTGCGGCCAAAAATGCCCCCGCCCCGGGGGCCTTTGGTTTTACATAGGCTTATATAGGGAAACTTTAAAAATCTTCTCTGAAACAGCAAGGCCCATGTCTTTGATATTTGGTGTGAAGCTTCATCTAGTGGACCTCTATCAAGGTTGTTCAAATTATAGCCCTAGAGCCAACAATGCCCCCGCCCTTGGGCCCTTTGGTTTTTCATAGGCTTATATAGGGAAAATATTTAAAAATCTACTTCTCTGAAACCACAAGGCCCAGGTCTTTGATATTTGGTATGAAGCTTCATCTAGTAGACCTCTACCAAGATTGTTCAAATTATAGCCCTGGGGCCAAAATTCCCCCGGCCCGGGTCCCTTTGGTTTTACATAGAATTATATAGAGAAAATCTTTAAAAAAAATTTCTCTGAAACCGCAACTCCCAGTTCTTTGATATTTGGTTTGAAGCTGCATTTAGTGGACCTCTATCAAGATTGTTCAAATTATAGGCCTAGGGCGAAAAATACCCCCACCTGCGGGCCCTTTGGTTTTACATTGGCTTATACAGGGAAAGTCTTTTTAGCTCACCTGTCACGTAGTGACGAGGTGAGCTTTTGTGATCACTTTTTGTCCGTCGTGCGTGCGTGCGTCCGTGCATCCGTAAACAATTTCAAATAAGTATATCTCTAATACCCCATGGCCAATCTTGATCAAATTCGCTCCCATAGACTCGTAATGGAAATAGGCTTCAAAAATCTTCTTCTCTGAAACCGCATGGCCCAGAGCTTAGGTATTTAGCATGTAGAAACGGCAAGTGGTCACCTACATAATTCCTGCCAATCATGCCCATGGGGTCCAAATTGGTCACGCCCCAGGGCCCCTTAGCTCCTTTAGACTCATAATGGAAAAAAAAAAGTTTCAAAAATCTTCTTCTCTGAAACCATAGGGCCCAGAGCTCAGATATTTAGCATGTAGCAACGACAAGTGGTCACACAAATAATTCCTGCCAATCATGCCCCGGGTCCAAATGGGCCACGCCCTGGGGCCCCTTCGCTCCCATAGACTCATAATGGAAAAAAGCTTTAAAAATCTTCTTCTCTGGAACCACAGGGCCCAGAGCTAAGATATTTAGCAAGAAGCAATGGCAAGTGGTCACCTACATAATTCCTGCCAATCATGCCCCTGGGGTCCATACGGGCCACGCCCCGGGGCCCCTTAGCTCCTTTATGCTCATAATGGAAAAAAGCTTTAAAAAGCTTCTTCTCTAAAACCATAAGGCCCAGAGCTTATATATTTAGCATGTAGCAACGGCAAGTGGTCACCTACATAAATCCTGCCAATCATGCCCCTTGGGTCCAAATGGGCCTCGCCCCGGGCCCCTTAGCTCCTATAGACTCATAATGGAAAAAAATGTTCAAAAATCTTCTTCTCTGACACCACAGTGCTCAAAGTGAGTGAGTGAGTGAGTTTTTGTTTTACGGCATACTAACAGCTAACGTCATACGGAGACGGGACCTCAGTTTAAAGACTTATCCGAAAATCTGGAGAAGCCCGGGATCGATCCTGCGATCCCTGGTTTACAAGGCGAGTAGCGTAACCACTGCACCACGGAGGCTTCTACAGGGCCCAGAGCTTAGATATTTAGCATGTAGCAACGACAAGTGGTCACCTAAATAATTCCTGCCAATCATGCCCCTGGGGTCCAAATGGGCCACGCCCCAGGACCCCTTTGCTCCCATAGACTCATAATGGAAAAAAAGCTTCAAAAATCTTCTCTGAAACCACAGGCCCCAGAGCTTCGATATTTAACATGTAGCAACGGCAAGTGGTCACCTACATTATTTCTGCCAATCATGCCCCTGGGGTCCAAACGGGCCACGCCCCGGGGCCCCTTGGCTCCTATAGGCTCATAATGGAAAAAAAAAAAGCTTTAAAAAGCTTCTCTGAAACCACAAGGCCCAGAGCTGAGATATTTAGCATGTAGCAACGGCAAGTGGTCACCTACATAAATCCTGCCGATCATGCCCCTGGGGTCCAAATGGGCCATACCCCGGGCCCCCTTAGCACCCATAGACTCATAATGGAAAAAAAGCTTCAAAAATCTTCTCCTCTGAAACCACGGGGCCCAGAGCTTAGATATTTAGCATGCAGCAACGGCAAGTGGTCACCTACATAATTCCTGCCAATCATGCCCCTGGGGTCCAAACAGGCCACACCCCGGGGCCCCTTAGCTCCTATAGACTCCTAATGGAAAAAAAGCTTCAAAAATCTTCTCTGAAACCACAGGGCCAAGAGCTTATATATTTAGCATGTAGCAATGGCAAGTGGTCACCTAAATAAATCCTGCCAATCATGTCCCTGGGATCAAAATGGGCCACGCCCCGGGGCCCCTTAGCTCCCATAGACTCATAATGGAAAAAGCTTCAAAAATCTTCTTCTCTGAAACCACAGGGCCAAGAGCTTAGATATTTAGCATGTGGCAATGACAAGTTGTCACCTACATAAATCCTGCCAATCATGCCCCTGGGGTCCAAATTTCCACACCCTTGGACTCCCTTAGCTCCCATGGACTCATAATGGAAAAAAGCTTCAAACATGTTCTTCTCTGAAACCACAGGGCCCAGAGCTTAGATATTTAGCATGTCGCAAAGGCAAGTGATCACCTACATATTTCCTGCTTATCATGCCCCTGGGTTCCAAATGGGCCATGCCCCGGCGCCCCTTCACTCCCATAGACTCATAATGGGAAAAAGCTTCAAAAATCTTCTTCTCTGAAGCCACAGGGCCCAGAGCTTAGATATTTAGCATGTAGCAACGGCAAGTGGTCGCCTACATAATTCCTGCCAATCATGCCTCCGGGGTCCAAACGCAGTGGTTAGCGTGTGGTTAGCGCGTTCGACTCATGATCGAAAGGTTGTGCGTTCGAATCCGGCCACCGGTATCGAGGTGTGTCCTTGGGCAAGACACGTAATGACACTGCCCCACTCCACCCAGGTGTAAATGGGTAGCAGTGGTGTAAAAGCCACTGCCTCTCTCGCGCGTGCGCGTGAAAACACCCGGAATGAGTGTTCGAGAGCGATTCAATAAGCTTGAAGCTTTCATCGCAATCGAACTAAAATAAATTAGTATAAACTAAACGGGCCAACCCCGGGGCCCCTTAGCTCCTATAGACTCATAATGGAAAAAAGCCTCATCTCTGAAACCACAGGGCCCAGAGCTGAGATATTTAGCTTGTAGCAAGGGCAAGTGATCACCTACATAAATCCTGCCAATCATGCCCCCAGGATCCAAATGGGCCCTGCCCCGAGGCCCCTTCGCTCCCATAGACTCATAATGGAAAAAAGCTTCAAAAATCTTATTCTCTGAAACCACAGGGCCCAGGGCTTAGATAGTTAGCATGTAGCAACGGCAAGTCGTGACCTACATAAATCCTGCCATTGATGCCCCTGGGGTCCAAATTGGCCACACCCCGGGGCCCCTTAGCTCCTATATACTCATATTGGAAAAAAAGTTCAAAAATCTTTTCTCTGAAACCACAGGGACCAGAGCTTAGATATTTAGCATGTAGCAACGGCAAGTGGTTACCTACATAATTCCTTTCAATCATGCCCCTGGGTTCCAAATGGGCCACGCCCCGGGGCCCCTTAGCTCCTATAGACTCCTAATGGAAAAAAAGCTTCAAAAATCTTCTTCTCTGAAACCACAGGGCCAAGAGCTTATATATTTAGCATGTAGCAATGGCAAGTGGTCACCTAAATAAATCCTGCCAATCATGTCCCTGGGGTCAAAATGGGCCACGCCCCGGGGCCCCTTAGCTCCCATAGACTCATAATGGAAAAAGCTTCAAAAATCTTCTTCTCTGAAACCACAGGGCCAAGAGCTTAGATATTTAGCATGTGGCAATGACAAGTTGTCACCTACATAAATCCTGCCAATCATGCCCCTGGGGTCCAAATTTCCACACCCTTGGACTCCCTTAGCTCCCATGGACTCATAATGGAAAAAAGCTTCAAAAATGTTCTTCTCTGAAACCACAGGGCCCAGAGCTTAGATATTTAGCATGTCGCAAAGGCAAGTGATCACCTACATATTTCCTGCTTATCATGCCCCTGGGTTCCAAATGGGCCATGCCCCGGCGCCCCTTCACTCCCATAGACTCATAATGGGAAAAAGCTTCAAAAATCTTCTTCTCTGAAGCCACAGGGCCCAGAGCTTAGATATTTAGCATGTAGCAACGGCAAGTGGTCGCCTACATAATTCCTGCCAATCATGCCTCCGGGGTCCAAACGGCCAACCCCGGGGCCCCTTAGCTCCTATAGACTCATAATGGAAAAAAGCCTCATCTCTGAAACCACAGGGCCCAGAGCTGAGATATTTAGCTTGTAGCAAGGGCAAGTGATCACCTACATAAATCCTGCCAATCATGCCCCCAGGATCCAAATGGGCCACGCCCCGAGGCCCCTTCGCTCCCATAGACTCATAATGGAAAAAAGCTTCAAAAATCTTATTCTCTGAAACCACAGGGCCCAGAGCTTAGATATTTAGCATGTAGCAACGGCAAGTCGTGACCTACATAAATCCTGCCATTGATGCCCCTGGGGTCCAAATTGGCCACACCCCGGGGCCCCTTAGCTCCTATATACTCATATTGGAAAAAAAGTTCAAAAATCTTTTCTCTGAAACCACAGGGACCAGAGCTTAGATATTTAGCATGTAGCAACGGCAAGTGGTTACCTACATAATTCCTTTCAATCATGCCCCTGGGTTCCAAATGGGCCACGCCCCGGGGCCCCTTCACTCCCATAGACTCATAATGGGAAAAGCTTCAAAAATCTTTTTCTCTGAAACCACAGGGCCCAGAGCTTATATATATAGCATGTAGTAACGGCAAGTGGTCACCTACATAATTCCTGCCAATCATGCCCCTGGGTTCTCAATGGGCCACGCCCCATGGCCCCTTCGCTCCCATAGACTCATAATGGAAAAAAGCTTTCAAAATTGCTCAACCCGTTGTGCTTGGATGTACAAGATGGCTAAAATTATAAAAACCTCCTTGTGTCAACCAAAATTGCTCGAACCCTCTACTCTACCATATATTATCTTCAATTCCATTTGTACAATATGGATCAGGTGAGCGATCCAGGGCCATCATGGTCCTTTTGTTAAAACTTCTTCTCCAAAACCGCATGGCCTAGTTCTTTGAAATTTGGTGTGTAGCTTCATCTAGTGGACTACTACCACGATTATTCAAATCATAGCCCTTAGGCCAAAAATGCCCCCGCTCTGGGGCCCTTCGATTTTATATTGACTTATATAGGGAAATTTAAAAGAATCTTCTTCTCTGAAACCGCAAGGCCCAGGTCTTTGATATTCGGTGTGAAACTTCGTCTAAATTGTTCAAATTATAGCACTAGGAAATAGAAGTCAAGGCAATGAAAACCTTTGAAAATCTTCTTGTCTGAAAGCAGAAGGCCAAGGTTTTTGATATTTGGTATGAAGCTTCGTCTTGTGGATTTCTACCAAGATTGTTCAAATTATAGCACTGGGGCCAAAAATGGCCCGCCCCTGGGACCCCATGGTTTATATAGATATTATAGACTTATATAAGGAAAACCTTTAAAAATCTTCTTGTCTGAAACCAGAAGGCTCCGGTCTTTGATATTTGGTATGAAGCTTCACCTTTTAGACCTCTTCCAAGATTATTCATATTTTTTTCCCCCGGGGCCAATAATGGCTCTCCCTTGGGTCCACGCGATACCCTTTGGATCAGGTGAGCGATCCAGGCCCATAATGGCCCTCTTGTTATCTTTTATTTCACTTTAGCTGCTGGGTTGATTGAAACCAAATTACATGCGGAAATCCCATGGGAATGGGGAAGAAAAGTTTGTTCCTAGGTACTTGGTCACATAATCAATATGATCGGCATGCCCATATATGATAAAAACCATTGAAAATCTTCTTCTCGGGAACCAAATGGCCAATGACCTTGAAATTTGGTATGCTGCACCAGGGCCTTGGGCCCTACCAAGTTTGTTCAAATGACGGCCTCTGGTTGACCTTGACCTGTTTTACATGAAGGTAAAATATTGTCACTTGGACATTTGTATGAAAAAAAGTGAAACAGTGGATTTTTCTTATTGTATGGTAGCTTGTGGCATCAGAAATGATATTTGCAATCGGCTGAATGAAAGTTTATCAATTTCAAAGGTCAATGTCATTTACTGACTTTTTTCCTTGATGGCGCAGCTTCAGTATTTTGTTATCTTCTTCTATACTTAAACTGCTGGGTTGATTGAAGTCAAATTACATGATGAGCCTCTACGGGAAGTGGGGAGGAAAGTTTGTTCGTGAGGACTAGGTCACATGACCAATATGGCCGCCATGTCCATAGATTTTAAAAACCTTTATTTTTATTCTTTCCAGGCACCGAATGGCCATTGACCTTTAAACTTGATATGCAGCATTGGGGACCTACTTTTTTGTTCAAATGATGACCTTTGGTTGACCCTGACCAGTTTTACGGCAAGGTCAAATTTGATCACTTAGACATATGTATGGAAAAAAGGCAAAACAATAGATACTTCTGATTTCCTGGTAGCCTGTGGCATCAGAAGTGATATTTGCAGTCAGCTGAATGGAAGTTTATCAATTCAAGAGGTCAAGGTCATTTACTGACCATTGGAGCGCTGTGGTGCAGTGGTAAAGCATCGGATTTGAGATTGAGAGGTAGGCGGTTCGATCCCCGCAAGCGTCACTTGTTGTTTCCTTGGGCAAGCTACTTTATCCACATTGCTTTGTACTGGTTTAATCACGGGAAAAAGAGAGCCGCATGGAAGATTAGTACTAGTACCTTCTGTAAATAAGGTCGATTATTATAATCGTTATGATTATTTGTCCTGGTTGCCTCAGATTCAGTATTTTTATCTTCTTCTTCACTTAAACTGCTGGGTTAATTAAAACCAAATTACTTGTGGAACCCTTGTGGCTAACGGGAATGAAATTTGTTTGTAATGACCGATATGGCTGCCATGCTGATACATGGTAAAAAATTTTCATCTCAGGAACCAAATGGTCGATCACCTTGAAATTTGATATGTAGCATCGGGGTCACAGGCCCTGCAAAATTTGTTGAAAAGATGACCTTTGGTTGACCTTGACCTGTTTTACGGCAAGGTTAAATTTGGCCACTTAAACATTTGTATGGAAAAAAGGCAACACAGTGGATCTTACTGATCGCATCGTAGCCTGTTGTATCAGAAATGATATTTGCAATCAGATGAATGAAAGTTAATCAATTCCAAAGGTCAAGGTCATTACTGACCTTTGTCTTGGATGGCTCAGATTCAGTATTTTTTCTTCTTCTCCATTAAAACTGCTGTGCTGATTCAAACCAAACTACATGAGGAGCCGCTATGGAATGGGGCAATGAAAAGTTAATCATGGGATTGTTGTCAAATGACCAAGATAGGCACCACACCTGTATATGGTATAAACCACATGACCTTTGGTTAGCGTAGGGGCACATGGGCCTCTTGTTTTTTGTTGTTGTTGTTTTATTCGGTACCGGTTTTCGGAAACAAATATATCAATTCCCTCAATGATGTGTTTCTTACATGTAGACAAAATCAACTTTATTGAAAAATAGACAAGACAATTTATACCCTTATAAACCCTCCCTTTCTATACGAAGTGGGGTTCACAGCGGTATTCGAAATACCAACTTCCGCTGATATGGCAAAAGGCGGCCACACTGATCAATGCACATCAGTCCATCCAAACTAATGCTAAATTCTGGCGAAAGAATGACGGGGCATGAAGAAATAGATGGGCTTCATGATTCTTCCACGCAGAGCTGAAACCAGACGCACGTGAGTACTGGAAAACCGTTTAGTGGTTCTAAGCATGCCCAGGAAAAGTGGTGCGAGTTGGATCGTCCATGCACATAAACCCTTTTCGTTTCGTTGGGCGGAAGAGCTTGAGATGTCATTTCATCTTAATGTCGGATAAAAGTCCCACAAAATTGGAAGCAACGTCTCAAAAATGACCTATACGGGGACGTTAAACCCCAAATCAAACAAACAAACAAACAAATAATCAGTGACCGTAGGTAGCGTAACATAGATTTTGTGAAAGTTAAAATTGCTGGAGGATTGGTACCGAGTTTCAGGCACAGTCAAAATTGTAAAGGTGGTGTCGAGCCTGCCAGTTTACACATGCAAGCTTTTCCTAGGCTGTCTGATACATAAACGGGTAACAGTACAGAGCATGTTCTTTCATCAGAAACTAACTGTCCATCGTGAATTAGCGGAAGAGAGAGAGATTGGCCGTTGAAAATATCTCATAATCAAAATCCATGAAAGCATGTAAAAATTGCCAAACCTGGCTCGAATCAACCCCGCGACCTGTTCTGGTCGCAGGAGCAATCAGAACATGTGTATATGGATCAGTTTCAATAACACATGACATTTGTTTTGTTCAAAACTGCCAGTTTACATATGCAAGCTTTTCCTAGGCTGTCTGATACGTAAACGGGTAACAGTACAGAGCATGTTCTTTCATTAGAATCTAACTGTCCATCGTGAATTAGCGGAAGAGAGAGAGAGAGATTGGCCGTTGAAAATATCTCATAATCAAAATCCATGAAAGCATGTAAAAACTGCCAAACCTGGCTCGAATCAACCCCGCAACCTGTTCTGGTCGCAGGAGCAATCAGAACATATGTATATGGATCATTTTCAATAACACATGACATTTGTTTTGTTCAAAACTTCCAGTTATCTTTTCACTAAATATGATCTCAGAATGGATGTTTTTCTTACGTTTTTAAATTATTTGAGTATTAACTTCTCAAAAACTGATTACACATATTTTAATAACAGGATTCATTATAGCAGTAAATTCTAAATTAAACACAGAAACATAAATTATTTTTACTTTATCCATATTCTCACTATGCGCAAGAACAAAAAAAATCCGGAATCGTCTTGTACAAGGTAGGAACTATCACTTTGCGCAACAAGATGAGAATTCCTACTTTGAGAATTCGAGAATTGTACCGGTTCCTTCTTTGCGCAGAACATATACACTCCAAATTTGCAGGATGAAAGCCTACTCAGTAACCATGTAATTATGGGAGGGGTCTTTAACCTGCACAGGGGATGACTCTCCCTGCTCAAGGTGGGGGGTGGGGGCTCCAGTTGACGTCCCGATCCGAAGGACAGGGCACTTTGTGACATTCATCCCTGCAAATGATGCCAGTGGAGCATGTTCGGTCGTCAAAATTTTTTCACCGCTGCTGGGGATTGAAGTAGGTACCTCTTGCCTCTAGCATCAGATGCAAGTGCACTAACCACGGAGATATCACGCTCTTTTTGTCGCACCTGCTTTAGCAGGAAGTCATAGGCGTGCAAGTTTCGGCCCGTCCGTAAGTCCGGGCGTTGTTCGATCGGTTGTCCGTCCGTCTTTCTGTCAACATTTTACACTGGGTGTCTTGTCATCTCAACTCCTCTTACAGTTTTATATCAATCATTTTGAAACTTGGCATGTGTTTTTGCCATGGTATGAGGTTATGAATGTGGTATACGTATAATTCTCGAATCAATTTTTGTCATTTTTTTCACATTGTGAACTTTTAATAAAATTAATTTTGTTAATTTTAACCTTCAATTGTCGTCCCGATCCGAAGGACAGTGCACTTTATGACATTCATCCCTGCAAATGATGCCAGCGGAGCATGTTCGGGCATCAAAATTTTTTGATGTACAGTAGGTATCTCTTGTCATCGCAACTCCCCTTACAGTTTTATACCAAACATTTTGAAACTTTGCATGTGTTTTTGCCATGGTAGGAAGATGTGCATGTTGACCCCCGCCCATCGGGGCTTGAAGAAATATATGGGCTGCACGATACTTCCACGCAGAGCTAAATCCGACCTGCACACGAGTACTGGTAAACCGCTTAGAGGATCTTAGCCTGCCCAGGCAAAGCGGTGCTAGTCGGACCGTCCATGCTTATAAACCCTATTGGTTTCATTTGGCGACAGGGCATGGGATGTCATTTTATCTCAATGTCGGATAAAAGTCCGACAAAATTGGCAGCAACGAATCTAAAATGACCTTTACAGTGTTGACGGGGACGTAAAACCTCAAACAAACAAACAAAGATGTGCATGTGGTTTGGACATAATTCTCGAATCAATTTTTGACGTTTTTCACATTGTGAACTTAGTCATTTTTAACCTTCAACTGATATACAGTAGGTACCTCTTGTCATCGCAAGTCCTCTTACAGTTTTATACCAATCATTTTGGAAGATTTGCATGTGTTTTTGCCATGGTATGAGGATGTGCATGTGGTTTGTACATAATTCTCGAATCAATTTTTGACATTTTGTTTTCACATTGTGAACTTAGTCATTTTTAACCTTCAACATTTTTAACCTTCAACTAATATACAGTAGGTACCTCTTGTCATCGCAACTCCTCTTACAGTTTTATACCAATCATTTTGAAACTTTGCATGTATTTTTGTCATGGTATGAGGATGTGCATGTGGTTTGTACATAATTCTCGAATCAATTTTTGTCATTTTGTTTTCACATTGTGAACTTAGTCATTTTTAATCTTCAACATTTTTAACCTTCAACTGATATACAGTAGGTACCTCTTGTCATCGCAACTCCTCTTACAGCATTTTGCCAATCATTTTGAAACTTTGCATGGTTTTTTGCCATGGTACGAGGATGTGTATGTGGTTTGGTTATAAATCTTGGATAAATTTTTTGTCACTTTATTCACATTGTGAACTTAGACATTTTAACCTTCAATTGATACACAGTAGTTACCTCTTGTCATTGCAACTCCTCTTTCAGTTTTATACTAATCATTTTGGATCAAAGATTCGGAGGCATATAGTAAAGTTTTTGGTCTGTCTGTCTGTCTGTCTGTCTGTTTGTCTGTTTCTCTGTTTGTCAGCCGCAAAAACCTGAACATTGGGCATAACTTCTGAATGGTAACTGACAGTGCTTTCATATTTCACATGTGCATTCCTTGTTACAAGACCTTTCAATAGGTACTATAAATTTTGACCTCTTGACCTCGACATTTGACCTACTTTTGACCCCCTTTTTAAAAACTTTGACATTGGCCATAACTTTTGATTCGTTAGTGATAGGACTTTCATATTTAACATGTCTATTCCATGTAACAATACCTTTCCAGTGATACCATAATTTATTACCACGTGACCTTGACCTTGACATTTGACCTACCTCTTTTTTAAAAACACTTTTAACATTGGGTATAACTTTTGAATGGTAACTGATATGGCTTTCATATTTCACACGTGCATTCCTTGTCACAAGACAATTCCAGTGGTACCATAATTTTTGACCTCTTGACATTGACGTTTTACATACTTTTTAAAAACTTTAACTGGCCATAACTTTCGATTGGTAAGTGATAGGGCTTTCATATTGCACATGTGCATTCCTTGTCACAAGACCTTTCTAGTGATACCATTATTTTTTACCTCATGACCTTGACCTTGACGTTTGACATACTTTTTAAAAACTTTAACATTGGCCATAACTTTCGATTGGTAAGTGGTAGGGCTTTCATATTTCACATGTGCATTCCTTGTCATGGTACCATAATTCTTGACCTCGTGACCTTGACGTTTGATCTACTTTTTAAAAACTTTAACATAGCCCATACTTTCGATTGGTAAATGATAGGCCTTTCATATTTTACTTGTGCATTCTTTTTCACAAGACCTTTCCAGTGGTACCATAATATTTTACCTCGTGACCTTGACCTTTGACCTACTTTTTAAAAACTTTAACATTTGCCATAACTTTCGATTGGTAAGTGATAGGGCTTTCATATTTCACATTTGCATTCTTTGTCACAAGACCTTTCCAACGATCCCATAATTTTTTACCTTGTTACCTTGACCTACTTTTTTAAGACTTGAACATTGGCCATACCTTTCGATTGCTTAGTGACACTGCTTTCATATTTAACATGCGCTGTCCAGGGACATCAGTGTTTCACAAACACCTCTTGTTCTCCATAGTATGAGGATGTGAATGTGGTTTGTAATTCTTGGATCACATGTTGTCAGTTTTTGCAAATTGCGAACTGAGTCATTTTAACCCTCTGATAGACAGTAGGTACTGCTTTTCATTGCAATGCTTACAGTTTTTGTCGCACCTGACGTGCAAGTTTCCATCCGTCAGTCAGTCCGATTGTCCGTCCGTCTGTCCGTCTTTCCATCAACATTTTACACATGGTGTCTTGTCATCGCAACTCCCACTTACAGTTTTGTACAAATCATTTTGAAATGTTGCGTACGTTTTCTCTATGGTATGAGGATGTGCGTGTGGTTTGGACATAATTCTCGGATCATTTTTTATCACTTTTTCCACATTATGAACTTATTTAATTTTAACCATCAATTTATATACAGTAGGTACCTCTTTGTCATCCCAACTCCTCTTACAGTTTCGGCCTCCGCCCATCGGGGCTTGAAAAAATAGTTGGGCTGCATGATGCCTCCACGCGGAGCTGAAACCGGCCGCACACGAGTACTGGTAAACCGTTTAGAGTATCTAAGCCTGCCCAGGCAAAGCAGTCCATACTTATAAACCCTATTGGTTTCATTGGGCGACATGGCTTGAGATGTCATTTCATTTCGATGTCGGGAAAAAGTCCCACAAATTTGGATACAACGTCTCCAAAATGACATATACAGTGTTGACGGGGACGTTAAACCTAAAACCAACCAAACAAACCCTCTTACAGTTTTATACCAATCATTTGGGAACTTTGCGTGTGTTTTCGCCATGGTACGAAGATGTGCCTATGGTTTGGATATAAATCTTTGATAAATTTTTTGTCACTTTTTCCACATTGTAAACTTAGCCATTTTTAACCTTAAATTGATATACAGTAGTGACCTCTTGTCATCGCAACTTCTCTTACAGTTTTTGGGTCGATCGGTTTACGATCGACCCTAATTTACTAAATGGCAAAATGGAATTAATGCAGTTGTCCACGTGACCATCACTGATTTGAGAAAACCAATATTATGTTTTATTAATAGAACTTGAAACGTTGCGCTATTTTTATCGATGCAACAAGAACTATCTGGAATCGTGTGCTGGATAATACCCAGATCAGACGCCGAGGAATGTGGCGACTGATCAGCAGGTTGCACAGGAACTTCACTGTTTGCTTAAATAGTGGCATTTGAGGATTAAACGAAATAGTATAAGAATGTAAGTTTGCTCACGTAATGAAAGAATCCAGGCCACGATGTCACGTGACGTGTTTCGCCACGTTCTATTTATACAACTGTTACACAAATGTATGCCAAGTCGAGTAAAAATAGTCTTTTTGCACTCCTGCTAAGAACTTAATTTTAGAACCCTGAGATGTTTAAGTGCCGAAATGAGTAGCACAGACTTTATAGGTGGTACCGTTATTAGACACACAGCGTAGGGCAAGATCGGATATAGAGTACATTGCTTCTGATCAAGTCGGCTCTGTTCGCCATATGTATGCAACAACAGTTTTGAACATGATTCAGGGCCGTAAGGGGCGGGTTGAGGATGCGAATTTCAGGTATTTTGCAGAGGGTGAAAAACTGTATGAATCTGAAATAATTTCCAAAAGATGGGAGGGGGCTGCGTTTGCGCCCTCCCCACTCTGTTGAACAAAATCCAACTACTTCCCTAAGACGTCAGAGCGCAGCGTAAGAAGAAAATTCTGGACTGTTCTCGTTTGTTTGATTTAAGGTTTAACGTCCCCGTCAATACTATATAGGTCATTTGGAGACGTTACTACCAATTATACGGGACTTTCAGTTCTGCGTGGAAGCATCATGCAGCCCATCTATTTATAAATTCAAGCCCCGATGGGCGGGTGGACTGTGCTCCTACACTTGGGTATTGGCAAACAGAATCTACATAATCAGACGCAACATAACGCGACGTCTGATCAGCTCTACTGTTGTTGCTTAAAATTAAAGTAACAGTTCGATTCTCAGCTCAGGACTATTTTCCCAACCTACACTCATAGACGATCGACCCACCAGTACTCTCTGCTTTGATTTACCAATCATTTTTAGCTCACCTGTGCGTCCGTCCGTCCGTGCGTGCGTGCGTGCGTGCGTCCGTAAACAATTTCAAATAAGTATATCTCTTGAAACTTTGCATGTAGTCTATGTCGAATAGGACAGAAAACCTATCCCGTGCAAATTTCATGACGATTTTTGGCGACCTATATCAAATTAAACTTTGGGGCATGTGCAACAATGTCAACCAGTTCGGCACTCTGAGGTCCGCGTCTGAGCTGAATAATGACGTCGTCAAAATGGCGGCTATATCGCTGTCTATATATACGATTATAAATAGTAATGGAATTTCAAGTAATTGAGTCTAATTGAGATTGAAAAGTTTTAAAAGTCTTTGCCTTCTAAAATTTTATCAAAGAAACGACAGTTATACAAAAAAGACTCTTTTAATGCAAGAGAACATAGGGCCTATATGAGCCGGTGCATGACAAAACATACAATAATAAGATACCCAATCAACCTGCGCACCCATCCAATATGACAAGACCATTTGCTTATGTATCTCTGCATAGATCGTAGCCTATAGTAGGTACATGCAATCATCGAACGCGCAGGCTGATATGAGTCTTCGCTGGCCGCTCAAACCTTCATATATGTTTTGTCATGCGCTGGCTCATATATTATATAGGGGTATTTTTGGGTATCTAGAACGTTAACTTGCCACAAATCTTACCGTGACAATATATGCACGATGTATTTTCACCATCTATTAATAGCCGGATTAATGAAGTTTTCCGTGTTCGTCTTAGTACTGCCATCAATCCTGACGATGCTCATGCAATTGATGTAAGGTACCATAACAACTATTACGTTAACCATGTAACAAATGTATTGCGGGCCGAGCCCCAAGACAGTTCGAAGTCTAAAACGGTCGAATCTGAATTGGCAGCCGAAATTGAATTTCTTGGCGAAGTTGAGAAAAGTCTCAACAGAGGCAAGATTTTAACAATGAACGATTTAGTATTAAAGTTCCGAGAAATTAGAGAAAGCAATGGGGTTGAACAATCAGGAATTTCGAAACTTCAAATGCAATAAATCTTGACAGAAAATATTGATGACATACAATTCAGTAAGCCCAGCAGATTAAATGAATCTGAAAGGGTAACTCTGAAAAAGACAAGTGACAGGGCCATTCAGGCTTTTGAGGAAACCCAATTAGAAACCGACATGCAAAATATGTTCAGTGTTGCCAAAACCTTACGTAAACAAATGTTGAATGTCGAAGCTTGGAGGTTCTCCGGCTCTGTAGATAACAACGAGATACTTGGTAAGTGTGTACCTAAATCGCTCGTAATTTTCTTGCGATGGTTAATTCAAGGACCTTCAAAACTTGCCATGGATGACGACAATGTTGATGAGCAGGTTCACAAAAGAGCTTTGACCCTAGCTTAGCATGCAATGTATGCTTGTTTAACAAGAAAGCAGCTCAGTGAAAATAAGAAAACCCTAACATTGCAGCATTCTAATGAATGGCCATTACAATTAAGTGTTGGTTTGACGGTACATACAACATACCGCAGCAAGGAACTTATAGACTTTCTGCATGGACTTTGCCTATCAGTAGATTACAGGCGTATCATAGCAGTTGAAACTCAGCTCGCTTATCAAGCTGTAGTAAGCATGTATGGAAACGAGTCTATGTCCCTAGAAGCTTCATTCCTGGGAGACATATTTTCTTTGCTGTAGACAATTGTGATTTTCAAGAAGATACTGCGGATGGAAAAAATACATTGCATGGCACAGTCATGAATATATATCAGAGAATCAGTGACAACGATGGAGTAACCAGCTTTGCCTTTGATGACAAGATTGAAGATCGCCGGCTTTACGACCTCCCCAAAACCATCACTGAGATTGAAGAATGCAATTTATCAAACGATACGAAGCCAAACTGTGAACTATTTAGCACATTTCCAAATCAGATAGGAACTGAAATTGCAAATACCAAAGAATTGTGCTGGCTTGCAGCAGCTTTCGTTGGTCTCAAAAACAAAATGGAACAGGAGTTAGAACCGGACTCTGGGACTCTACGGCAAGCTGGTTGTCCACCAACATGGTCAGCTCTAAATTCTATTTTGAACAAGCAATTGCCTTTGACCAGAGTTGCTACACCGCCATTGATTGCTGCTCCAGCACATGAATTTTCCACACTTCTCACGGTACTAAAACAAGCTCAGAAGATAAACACAGTTCTTGTTGGAGATGAGCACAATACCGTTGTAACACTTGACATGGGTCTGTACAAACTTGCTCAAAAACTGCTCATGGCAAAGAAGAATGAACTCAAAAATATTGTGCTACGTCCGGGTGAACTCCACATAGTTATTGCTATGCTACGGACAATTGGCTGTTTCATTGACAATTCGGGAATTGACGCAGCTTGGCTTCATGCCGACTTGTATGGTCAAACGACTATAAAACAGATACTAGATGGTAACCATGTGAAAAGCTGAGTGAGAGCACATACCGTGACCCTCGTGTCGTTGTTCACTATGAATATAGAAGCATTTTCTAAGCGAGCCCCAGAAGTCGTCGATGAATGCAAAGCTGAGTTCAGGAAATTCGTTGAGAACTGCAATGATTTGTCATCCCTTGAGAAAATTTCCAGCGGGTATGAAGTGGTAAAAGACTATATCAGATCTTCAGACTTTGAGGCAAAGTTTGCAAATTTTAACAAGGAAGGCAATTTGATGCATCAAGTCATTTTGGTGTATATGAGAATGGTTACCCTGATGTTACAATTTATCAGAGCAGTTCGTAATGGTGACTGGGAAGGGCATTTGTATTTCCTCGCAGCATTTGTCAAGTACTTTTTTGCATTTGACAAACTGAACTACGCTAGAATGACGCCACTCTATATTTCAGAAATGTTTGCATTACAGGAAAGCGATCCCGCGTTATGGCACGAGTTCTCAACAGGATATTGGGTGGTGAACAAAACCCAAGTTGCTCCTTGTGCGCTTGGTGCAGATCATGCATTGGAGCAGGTAAATCGTTGGATGAAGGTAGGTGGTGGAATAGTTGGAATAACTCAGAATCAGACCGCAAGGACAAGGTTCTTTTTGGTAGCCCCGGAGTTAGCGAGACTTAAGACAGAGTCAAAACAATTAGCCAACCGTGACCAAAAGCCCCCATCAAAGCATTACGAACTGTCAAACACAGCTCGTAATAAGTTGTTTTTCTCATTTTTGTTTCTTTCAACGACATTACAAGGTTTTACAAACCCGTTTGAATACGAGGGTGATGACATTGTCAATATAGTAACAAAAGCTGTAGTTCCTGAAAATGTCCAAAGTGACCTGGCAAAGATCGAGAAAGTAGGATCAGAAAGTCTGGATGACTTTCTTGAATCAAGACTGAAGACACAGCGATTAAATGTCTGGGACCCCATGAAAAAGATTTCACTTAAAACATGGAAGACTTCATTGAAGGAAACAAAGCTTAAAGTTGGCGACAAAACTGTGGAGTTGAAAGAAGACAGGGGTTTGTTTGCAAGAATGCTCATTGTCGCCAATTCTAGACCTGACATAAAAATCAAAAATGAGTTCCTTTAAGAGCAATGAAAACATTCATAAGAAAGAAGATGGGTCATACTACGAAGTTTCGGCTAATAAAGCCTCATCCGTGACCCTGTAATGATCCGACAACGGAAGCCAGAGGAAACATACTGCAATTTTGCGAATTTCGAATAGGCAGTCGATTCAAAGTAGAAGTAAAACAAAGATCAGGAATTGATACAATTAACTTACTCCATCCATAAAAGACACCAAAGGGAAAGAAATACAAACATTAAGCGACCAGACCATAATGGAAACCTAAACAAAGGAAGGCCATATGGACAGTTACTTTCCCACAAAATGGCCATATGGCCATCCAAAATTAAAAGACACAAGTGATACACACAGTAAGTAACAAACAACAACATAAATAAATCGCCACAGAAGAGCCGCCTTGGAACGGTCAGTGGAAGATTTCCACTGGGGGGCTTAAATCGATTTTACGTGGCCACAATCCTCGCCCTTACTTCCGTCGCGATTTAGACAAATAATTTGTTCAGTCCGCATGAAGGCGAGACTGATACAAATCAAAATGGGGTCCAAATAATTAAAAACCTGTCTAGAATATGAGTCTAAACTCTAAACAAATAATTTATTTCTGATTTCCCAGAATATTCACGCTGATCTCAAAGGACCAAAAGTAAAATATAAACTGCACTATGGTTCATGTACGGGGAGACGTTTCACGGCCGCCACACGGCACAACACCAGCTGCAGTGAAGGCAAATAAAAATCAAAAATGAGTTCCTTTAAGAGCAATGAAAACATTCATAAGAGAGAAGATGGGTCATACTACGTAGTTTCGGCTAATAAAGCCTCATCAGTGACCCTGTAATGATCCGACAACGGAAGCCAGAGGAAACATACTGCAATTTTGCGAATTTTGAATAGGCAGTCGATTCAAAGACTGATATAAATCAAAATGGGGTCCAAATAATTAAAAACCTGTCTAGAATATGAGTCTAAACTCTAAACAAATAATTTATTTCTGATTTCTCAGAATATTCACGCTAATCTCAAAGGACCAAAAGTAAAATATAAACTGCACTATGGTTGATTTACGGGGAGACGTTTTACGGCCGCCACATGGCCCAACACCAGCTGCAGTGAAGGCAAATAAAAATAAAAAACGAATTCCTTTAAGAGCAATGAAAACATTCATAAGAAAGAAGATGGGTCATACTACGTAGTTTCGGCTAATAAAGCCTCATCAGTGACCCTGTAATGATCCGACAACGGAAGCCAGAGGAAACATACTGCAATTTTGCGAATTTCGAATAGGCAGTCGATTCAAAGACTGATATAAATCAAAATGGGGTCCAAATAATTGAAAACCTGTCTAGAATATGAGTCTAAGCTCTAAACAAATAATTTATTTCTGATTTCTCAGAATATTCACGCTGATCTCAAAGGACCAAAAGTAAAATATTAACTGCACTATGGTTGATGTACGGGGAGACGTTTTACGGCCGCCACACGGCACAACACCAGCTGCAGTGAAGGAGAGAACTATAGAGCCTGGAGAGAACTATAGGCACTTATGAGCTATCAGTTGTGCCGAGGTCGTTGTTTGCAGCAGATGGATTAATAAATCATTGCTCTGACAAAAGTCAACTAATGGCTATTCTGGTGAAACAAGCGGTGCAACCTGTTTTGTCAAACGACGCACCTGCTGTAACCAGCGAAACAGGCAGAGTTGCAGTTGTTGACGCGATGGTCATAGTGCAAGGCCTGGACAAGCCTAAGTCCATCAAGACATGCAAAGATCTTTCAGATCATTTTGTCAGAAAGTAACACGATTTTACAACCGTTACGAAGAAGTGCATTTGATTTTTGACAGATACGATGTTGAAAGATCACTCAAGACAGAAACTCGAACAAGAAGACTTGGCAGTAAACAAAGCATTGCATATCATATCACAGACTCAAGTCGAATTAAGAATGTATCTATGAAAGTGCTGCTGTCAAGTTCAACAACAAAGGATGAGTTGACAGCTTATCTTTCTGTCAATCTGATAGAATATGTGAAAGAAACAGACAAATCATATGTGGTAACGTATCGGGACAAGGTCGTAGCTACTAAAGGCGACTATGAGCACCTCGCCAGTAGTCAGGAAGAAGCAGACACGAAAATAATCCTCCATGCAGTCGACGTGTCCAGACAAGGAGTATCTAAAATTGATATTCATTCAGCTGACACGGATGTCTTCATTCTGTGCCTTGCCCATTTTGACAAATTACCAGAGGATACACTCTTTGTCACAGGAAGTGGCCAGAGGAGAAGGAAAATAAAGCTAGCAGCTATATGCGATACCCTTGGTGATCTCAAAAGCAGAGCTCTTATTTGATTGAATGCCTTTTCCGGTGCAGATATAATATTACTGGGTCAATGTCAGGCAAGGGTAAAATATCATGTTGGCAGGCATTCAGTAACGCAGAATCCTCTATTCATGAAGCATTCAACAAGCTTGGCCAGGTCCCATTGGAGGACGACACTAGGACAGCTCTCGAAAAATATACTGTATCAACCAGGAACATCAATAAGTAATCTCACTGAGTTAAGGTGGTGGATGTTTCGTCGAAAACAGGCCGAATCCAACAAGTTACCACCAACTTTCCTGGAAAGTGTAGAGAGGTCCCACTATCAGTGCATCATATGGAAATCTGCATCTGAACCTACTCCCAATATACCATTGCCTGAAAACCATGGTTGGAGACGGGATGGTGACATTTCTATCCCTTATATGACTACCTTGCCTCCTGCTCCCGAGACCCTGCTCCAGCTGGTAAAATGTGGTTGCAGTAAATCTGCTTGCGACACTTCGCGCTGCAAATGCAAGTCCAATAGTTTGTTTTGCACTGACTTGTGCTCTTGTGGAGCTGAAGCAGATGCATGCAAGAACATTGTTGCTGAGTTTTATGGCGGCGACTTTTGAGGAGTCTAGCGTGCCTTTAGTTTGGCAAGTTATGTCCTTTCAGGAAAAATGTATCTTAATGATAGCAAAAACTTCGGTCATTAATCCAAATAGTATGTTACTATTTTGTGTGACTGGAGTACAACGTACAATACTGTGGTAATGTACCTGTGATAGCATACTATATTCATCTCAGGCATCGCCTCTGCTTCTATAAGCGCCCCTGTTTCCCAAGAAAATGTAAGGATAGCTCTTTCCGCATTTAAAGAACAATTTACTTACTTAACTAAAAGTGAATATTTCTGAATCAGTAGCCTTAATCTACTTTAGAATTTATCATGCAAGGAATGTTTGTGTCCCCCCTATATCTCAGGGTCTCTGCATTCTATGACCAAACCATCCCAATGAGTCTGTGATTACTGTTTCTCACTTGATATGCGTAAACATCAAAATGCTTATGACAAGTGACATTTTACTTAGTTCCCAGTCTAGAATGTGCATTCTGGTAGGAGCTTTCTTCATATTATGGACCGCTTCTTTTTATCAAATGCTAAGCGCACGGGGCGTTTTTGGAGCAAATATGGTATTGGATTCTAAATCAACAAAATTGCAATGCTGTTTAGATAATTGCATTTTTTTATATTTTAACAGACTTAAATGCACAATCTGGTAGAAGCTTTGTGTATATTAAGCACCCCTGCTTTTTATCAAATTTTAAGCGCCCGGGGCGTTTTGTGGAGCGAGTACGGTATTGCGTTGTGGTGCACATGTTGATGATACGAACAGTTTCGTATCACACATAAGGACCCACAAAGACATTTAAAGTGATAAAAATAACTTTTATCAAGCTTACATACTTTCAGTTTCATTAAATATGAATGTGTTTAAATAGCGCAATGGCCGCCATTTTGATGACGTCATTATTTTTCCCAGACGCGGGTCTCAGGGCGACGAACTGGTTGAAATCATTTCATATGCCCTTAAGTTTAATTTGGTATAGGTCGTCAAAAATCGTCATGAATTTTGCACGAGATTCCCATTCGACACAGACAATGTGTTTTTGCCATGGTATGAGGATGTGCATGTGGTTTGGATTTAAATCTTGGATAAATTTTTGTCACTTTTTCCACATTGTGAACTTATTTATTTTTAACCTTCAATTGATATACGTACAGTAGGTACCTCTTTTCATCGCAACTCAGTGTGTTGGGTAGGCTTGGGTGGGGTGGAGGATGTAGTAGGGGGCATGTGCGACATCAACTTCACCGAAGTTGAATCTATATTAGTTTTCTTTGGGTATTCCATTGTTTATCCCAACTCTGATTAACAATAGGCTCATTGGCTTTAAAAAGTGAAATAACTTGAAAGAGTTGTTAATCCATGATCCAAAAGAAAAAAAACAAAAAACAAAAAAACACTGCAACAAAAAAAAACGTTATCAGAAACTTCTTAACTTTCAGGCTTATTCATGTTCTAATAGGAGCATATATGACCAACCAAAGCTAAAGTTTTATCTCCCTTTTGAAGAGATAACCACAGTAGCAGAAACTCAAATAAGACAGCACTGATGTGTCAATTGCCACTGAATGTTACACACTAAGGATGGAAAATAGTCTGAAATTTAGACGTCTCCTTTAACCTATATTTGCTTAGCTTTCCAAATATGGGACAGTGGCAAACAGAGTAGACCTATATTAGAGTATCATCAGGGCTGCATCAGGGTTTTACTTTGCTAAACATTAGTCATGTAGTAATTGTTGCAACAATTTGATGAATAAAACAGACAACCGTACACCTAAGAAATTTATACTATTAGGTTGACGTTTTTGGAGCCTAGCTGTTGCAGCGTAGCTCCAGTGAGATGAGAAGTGATTTCTGCACTACTTTCGCTGTTAATGCAAATGACCCAATCACCAGTGAAAACATAGTGCCCCGTGTTAACAAAGTAGATTATTACGCCGTGCGGTATCTTCTTATAGACTGCTTCACAGACCGCCTATTTCAAACGGAATAGATGAATAGTTTTAATAGATGAACTGTGTAGCAGTCTAATCTTTTTATAGTTCAGTTCATATAACCCAGTTTACAGCCCATTTGTACCATAAAAGCCCAAACCTGGCAACTTGCAATTAGGACACACCCAGATCAGATACCACAGAACGCGGAGTCTCATTATGACCTGCACTGCATACTTACAAAAAAGGTTCAACCATTTTTGCCAAATATTTCGTGGAAGCCACAACCTGACATCCCTGATTTTAAAATGAACTCATTCCATAATGATATAAGGTGTTGAGGATTCCATTCGTTCAAAATGTGTTAAAAGTACGCAGTGTGGGTCGATAATGAATTACCAAAATAAGACAGTTGGAATGAGTTTGGACAGGTAAACGTCAAGCAGTAAATTTTGCAGTTTAGACACAGATGAGACGCCACTTATTGTAGCGTCTGATCTGGGTCTGCTATGTTTGTCCCTAAAAAGGCTGCTAGACATATATTCAGAGTATGGGTTAATGTGTGTGTGTGTGTGTGGGAGGGGGGGGGGGGCAATGTTACTTTTTAAAGCGACCTGTCTGCGTCCTAGGCATGTGACAATAAATAAAGCAAATTATCGGCTCAGACGCAAGTTCGATACCTGCCGAGTTCGGCAACATTCTTTCCAGGAGATTGATTGTGAAAAGTAGAAGTAAAACAAAGATCAGGAATTGATACAATTAACTTACTCCACCCATAAAAGACACCAAAGGGAAAGAAATACAAACATTAAGCGACCAGACCATAATGGAAACCTAAACAAAGGAAGGCCATAAGGACAGTTACTTTCCCACAAAATGGCCATATGGCCATCCAAAACCAAAAGACACAAGTGATACACGCAGTAAGTAACAAACAACAACATAAATAAATCGCCACAGAAGAGCCGCCTTGGAACGGTCAGTGGAAGATTTCCACTGGGGGGCTTAAATCGATTTTACGTGGCCACAATCCTCGCCCTTACTTCCGTCGCGATTTAGACAAATAATTTGTTCAGTCCGCATGAAGGCCTCCTAACTCATCAGTGCAACATCTCCATGAACACAAAAATCAAAGAACCACAGAGGTGAGACAACGGTGAGGACTCGACAGCAAGAAACCACTGAAATGCTGGAGCAAAAGAAAACCAACAGTTAGACTCCGATGAGCCCGACCAGAGACAGAGCATCAGGCACCAACCGACATTATCTCTCTAATTTTCAATAAGCCTGTTTCACGGTGATTTTATCCCTTTCGCTGATTCAAGAAGGGCAGTTGTTGGTTTCCGGTAAAAGACTGTGCACTGTGCTGTATTGACAATAGCCAACCAAAGAAATTGCCTTAATGCCAGATCATTTCATAAATGGCCTCGTTGAGGCAATTTATTTATATATAATAATAATGGAGTATACTGTCTAAACCTCTTCTAATATTTCTATTGATTGATATTGACAATAACTAACCTAAGAAACTGTCGTTTGCAAGATCGCATCATAAATGGCCTCACCGATGCAATATATATTTAGAAAAAATGTTAACAGAGTATAATGTTCATCCCTCTCTGAATATTCCGATCGTTTTGGCATTCGGATTGATATTGACAATACCTTACCCATGAGGCTGTTTTATGCAAGATTACTTTATGAATGGCCTCGCCGAGGCAAAATTATATAAAAATGAATACGGAGTATAACATCTACACCCGGCTTTGATCATTTTCGGCATACAGGTTGATATTGACAATACATAACCCGCAAAATTGCCTTATGCCTAATTACTTTACAAACGGCCTCGCCTAGGCAAACTGAAAAATTATTTCGAAGTGTAACTTCTAATCTACTTGGAATATTTTTGACAACTGTTAGCATACAAATAGATAATGTACAGATCTAACCAACGAGATTCCTGAATGCCCAATTTCTCAATTTTAGCCTTGGCAAGGTAAAAAATTCACCCACTGACACGGTCGTATAACTTTCAAACCGACGGGTATATTTTTATAATGTTTTGCATGCAGATGTAAATTGACAAGATCAAGCTAATGATATTGTCTAATGCCAGATAGCTATATAAACAGGATCACCGAGGCAATTTTTAAAGACTGATTACGGATGTATAACTTATAAACTGCTGGGAAAATTATGCTAATTTTTCACATGAAGATAAACACCATCAAGACGTAACCAAGGAGAATGTCTAATGCAAGATAAATAACCTCCCCAAGGTAATTTTTCAAAAACTGATTACATAAAACAACTTTAAAGTCGCCAAACAATTTCGCAAGCCGCCGTTATTGCACGACGTATAGCTCAGCAGAAATCTTCAAGTAAACTGTAGAACTGCATTGTTGCTGTATTGCTCAAAAACATTGATTGTGGGTACTTGATAAAACTGCCTCGTCAAGGCGGTTCAATCAAGTTCCAGCAATCAATGTTTTGAGCAGAGATAAGATCATATCACAATTTTGTATCTTAAAATTTCCATTTTTTTTTTGCCGAAAAATTGACAATGTATTTGTACAGGCGTGTTTTCGTGATGGTTGTTGCGGGGTCTACACCTTAGCGTGAGTTAATTTCAAGGTCTTGTTGCTTTAACACGACTTCTGGCCCAGAATAGCTTCAAACAGCTATGTTCATTGGATCAATATGAGCCTGAATTAAAATACCAATCAGACGCTAAATCAAATTATCAAAGCTACGCTCCATCAGAACTCTCAGTGCTTTGATTTGTGTATGTGTTCATAATTGGTTAACCAATATATTTAAGAAATAGATGAGCTCTAGCAGTGATTAATTAAGTGATAAATCACTGTTTGTGGGTCAGTTGCACACAAGTGATTGTTTAATTACAACTGACCGACAAACGGTGATTTATCACTCAATAAATCATGGCACTAGAGCTGATCTATTTCGATACACTAAACGTCGACGTAAATGTTATTGATCCCTTCCGATTCCCCCCTATCTTCTGTCATTGTTTAAAGAATTTTTTATTCCCGCCAATATTACTGACTGTATCACATGCGTTTACCTGTTTTCCTTGCTTATCTGATGCAATGTTTAAACGTGATAAAAAAAAAAGAAAAAAAAAAGAAAACAGGCGACTCTTAGCGTTGCGCTCTTCCGCCCATTGATTTATCACTCAATATATCACTAGACTCTACTATTGGCTATACAGGCAACCAGTGTTAGAATATTGAATAACATGTTCTGATACTTGCAGGTCCTTAATTAGCTCACGAAGTGCTCATGGGGAGCTATTGTGATCAGTGAATGTCCGTCGACCGTCGTGCATCATCAACAATTCGATTTAAATGCGAACTCCTCCTAAACCCCTGGGTCAATTGGATTCAAACTTCATAGAAATGTTGCCTGGATGGCTGCCTTCCAAAAAAAGCTAATATCGTTCCGATCCTATGAATTGTGGCGCCAATTTTAAAAATAGAAAAAAATCTTTAAACACCAACTCCTCCTGCACCCTTGGGCCAGTTTCATTCAAACTTCATAGGAATCCTCTCTACCGAAATAGATAAAATGGTTCTGCCCCGATGAGCAAAATGGCCGCCTGAGCTAAAATAGAAAACAAGGTAAATTTGCTTCAAACGCAAACTCATAAACCATTGGCCCAATTGGATTCAAACTTCACAGGAATGTTGCCAGGTGACTCCCTACTAAAACAGCTAAAATCGTTCCGCTGTGACATACAAGATGGCCGCCAGAGCTAAAAATAGAAAAAAAATCTTCAAACGTCAACTCCTCCTGTACCCTTGGGCCAATTTCATTCAAACTTCATAGGAATGTTGCTCATATGACCATCTACCAAAAAAGCTAGAACGATTCCGCTCCGATAAACAAAATGGCCGCCTGAGCTAAAAATAGAAAAGCGTCCTAAATTTGCTTCATATGCGAACTCCTCCTAAACCATTGGGCCAATAGGATTCAATCTTCACTGGAATGTTGCCTAGGTGACTCCTTACTGAAATAGCTGAACTTGTTCCGCTCTGACGAACAAGATGGCCACCAGAGCTAAAAATAGAAAAAAAAATCTTCAAACGTCAACTCCTCCTGTACCCTTGGGCCAATTTCATTCAAACTTCATAGGAATGTTGCTCAGATGACCATCTACCAAAATAGCTAGAACGACCCGGCTCCGATGAACAAAATGGCCGCCTGAGCTAAAAATAGAAAAACGTACTAAATTTGCTTCATATGCGAAACCCTTGGACCAATAGGGTTCAATCTTCACAGGAATGTTGCCTAGGTGACTCCCTACTGAAATAGCTGAACTTGTTCGGCTCTGACGAACAAGATGGCCGCCAGAGCTAAAATAAAACAAAATCTTCAAACGACAACTCTTCCTGTACCCTTGGGTCAATTTCATTCAAACTTCATAGGAATGCTGTTTAGTTGACCCTCTACCAAAATAGCTAAAACGATCCCAATCCGATGAACAAAATGGCCACCAGACCTAAATATAGAAACAAAAACATCGTAAATTTGCTTCAAACGCAAACCCTTGGCTGACTGACTGAACTGGTTTTTAAGGTAACCGGGCGCTATAAGCACATAGGGGCTACCCCTAGAACGTGTCCAGGATTAGTTTTCCCACTTTCTGAAAGGCTTTGGCATGGAGTTGTACACTAATTCCGGTGTACTCCTCTCGCCTCAGTCGCCGTGCAATAAAGGTGAAAGTGGTCTGTAAGTTACCGTGGTTTTTGACATAGTCTCCAAATAGTTGTGGGCTGTCAATCGCGGCTATGGAACCTGGTCAATTCCGACCTGCAAATCGTGTTCCATAGCCATTGCCCGTCTGGCCGTGGTAGAGGTGGAAGGCAAGGAGGCTAAGTTCTAGTGCTTCTGGGCTGCGAATCGCGGCAGTTGTCAGCGGAATACGAATCGTGCTGATCTGCCAGTGCCCTCCCCTTAGTGAAATAGAAGCACTGTAATTTTGAATTTTGAACGCCAGGTCGAAAGTGGGCATGAAGCAACAGAGAAATCAATGCCAATTTCGGCTGCAAATCGCGATTTCTCTGTTTCGCCCGAGCAAACTAGGTCATGTTGCTCTCTCTTAGGGCCGCGTGATTGGCGTCGGACTGGCTATACATGAAGTAGCCTTGCAATACCCATGGTAAACAGGGTTTTCGGACATGCGGCCCTAAGTTCACGATCTCGGTCCGGTGCTGGGTTAGGAACTATCACTCCATCCGTCATCGCCGTATCTAGGAAAAGTTTGTGGACCTTCCGAGTTCTCTTCATGTTTAGTGGGGTCTCTTCAGTGCATATTTCGATGGAGTTTTACAGGTGCTCGTCGAAATACTTTGAGGTGGGTCCTTTGTAGATTATGAAGGCTGGAGTCTCGGCTGTCTTGAATGCGTAAACGGCAAGGTCCACGTTGATAGTTTCAGTTGGTCTTTTTAGTCGATGTAGTTCCAAGATGGTGGAGGGGGAGTCTCTAGTATTTGCCACCCAGGCTCTGCCCAGGTGGTATTTCTCATGCCAAGGTTGGAGTGGGTTCGGTGGCAGCTTCTCGAAGTCCTTTTCTTCGGAGGTGTAGATTCTTCCTCTTATGGTGGCTGGGGCTTGGGCAGGTGACGAGCATCGTTGGGCTTTTGGCGGGGGTGGTCTCTCTGTGGGTG
Organism: Lucinisca nassula; assembly: GCA_963580285.1. Lineage (NCBI taxonomy): Eukaryota > Metazoa > Mollusca > Bivalvia > Lucinida > Lucinidae > Lucinisca > Lucinisca nassula. The sequence goes on along the minus strand of OY757015.1, from coordinate 58,911,021 downwards.
ATAAGGCGGCGGTAGCTGGCTCTGGCGATGACGGCATTGGTTTCTGGATGATTGGTGCAGCGGGTGCGGGTTCAGCGTTAACTGTTGGCTTGCGCTGGAGGACGATCGTTGCTGTAGTCATAGTCACGGTCTCCTCGGCTGGCGGCGCTGCTTGTCGGATCTGTGGTGCTGTCTTCTTGGTTCTCTGTGGAGCTGGAAGGCTCAAGTCCCAAGTAAGGGTGACAGCCACCCTCTGGGGCTCAAGTGCAGTGTTAACTTGAGGCACCCTATGAAGTCGGCAAGACTTCAAGAAGGCTACCAGAGGCTCTGGTAGCCGGTATTCCTTCATAGGAAAAGACATCTTGACGTGTTGAATCTGAGAGATCTGATGACAGAATGATGATGACTCCGTGGATGGCAAACCCTTGGGTCAGTTGGATTCAAACTTCACAGGAATGTTACCTAGGTGACCCCTACTCGTTCCGTTCTGACAAACAAGATGGCCACCAGAGCTAAAAATAGAAACAAATGTTCGAACGACAACTCCTCCTGTTACCTCAGGCCAATTTCATTCAAACCCCATAGCAATGTTGCTTAGTTGACCCTCTGACAAAATGGCCACCAGAGCTAAAAATAGAAAAACATCGAAAATTTGCTTCATGCGCGAACTCCTCCTTAAGCCGTCGGCCAATTTGATTCAAACTTCACACATCTAGGTCACCAGATTCGCCAGATATAAAAAAAATCTTTAGACGAAAATTCCTCCTGCACCCTCAGGTCAATTTCATTCAAGTTCATAGAAATGTTGCAAATGTGACCCTCTCCAAACTCCAAAATAGCTAAAATGGTTCTGCTCAGAAGAGCAAATTGGCGGCCAGGGCTAAAAACAGCAAAAAAAAACGACGTAAATTTTCTTCAAATGTGATCTCTTCCTTATACACTTGAGCCAATTTGATTCAAACTTCACAGAAGTTTCGCTCAGATGGCTCCCTACCAAAATAGCTCAAATGGTTCTGCTCTGACAAACAAGGTGGCTGCCAGAGCTAAACATAGAAGAAAGTCGTATATTTGTTTCAAACACGAACTTCTCCTTAACCCTTAACCAAAATTTGCTCATGGGGTCCAGGTCACATGACCAAAATGGCCGCCGAGCCATATATGGTCTGTTTGTCTGTCCGTCCGTAACCCGTTTGTGAAAATTGGTGGAAGTGACTTACACGCTTGGAATATTTAAACAATTTTTGGCATACTGATAGATACCAATGAGATCTAACCAATGAACTTGCGAAATATTACATTCCATTTAGTATAGCCTCGCCGAGGCGAAAATGTGAAAATTTTCGAACTGCTTCTCCTCGGAAACCGTTGGGCCGATTGAAGTCAAATTTCATATTGAGCCTCTATGGGATGGGGGAAACCAAAATTTGCTCATGGGGTCCAGGTCACATGACCAAAAAGGACACCAAGCCATATATGGTAAAAACCCTTCAAAAATAGTCATCTCCAGAACCACTGGGCAGATTTCCACGAAACTTGATAAATAGCATCTGGGACGTAGGCCCATCATCAATTGCTAAAATGGTGACCCTGGGTTGACCTTGACCTTCTTTGTGCCTAGGTCAAACCTTGACACATATGCTTTTGTATTGGAAAAGTGAGAATGCATTTAATCCTGCAAACGATTCAGAATACAGTACTAAAGTATAAGATATATTTTTGCTCCTTACGATAATGCGCATTCATTGGGGGGACCGTTTTAGGTCCAGGTCACATGACCAAAATGGCCGCCATACCCATATATGGTAACACTCATAAAGGTAAAAGCATCCGGCGGGTCGTGCACTTCAGCTGAAGCACTGGTTTCATTCAAACTTCATAGGAATGTCGCTTATGTCAACCCGCTGTCAAAATAGCTAATTGGTATCACGCATATGAGCAAAATGACTGCCAGAGCTACAAATAGAAAAATGTCAACGGTTTGCTTTAAATTCGAATTCCTCCTTAACACTTGGATCAACATTTGATTCAAACCACACAGGAATGTTGCCTAGGTGGCTCCAAAAAAAATTAACTGAAACGGTTCTGCTGGAATAAACAAGATGACTGTCAGAGCTTAAAATAGAAAAATGACCAATTCCAATTACATTTCATTGGAATATTGTTTGGATTACCCTCTACCAAAAATAGCTAAAACGGTTCCACTCCAATGAGCAAAATGGCTGCCAGAGCTAAAAATAGAAAACATAAATTTGTTTCCAATGTGAGCTCCTCGCAACCCTTGGGCCAATTTGAGTCAAATGTGACAGGAATGTTGCATATGTGGCTCCCTTCCAAAATAGCTAAAATCAGTCTGCTCTGACAAAGAGCTAAAAATAGAAAAATCTTCAACTGTCAACTTCTCCTATACCCTTCAAACTTCATAGGAATGTCGCTTATGTCAACCCGCTATCAAAATAGCTAATTGCGCTGCGTACCAACGCAGCGCCATTTGTGATGGGTTTGAGACGCGGACTATGTATCCATGAAACTTGACTTTTCATTGATATAAGCGACTGACAGTTACTGAAGTTCGCGTTATATATAAAATTAAAACGCTTTTTTAACAATTATAATTTGCGACTACATTCAATTATACATTTGCAATCTGAATTTTTGCCATTCACATTCTATTTTTGATACATTTTGGATTTTTAATAACGGACTATATTTTTTCGTTTTAAACGTCGAAAGGGTATACGGTTTTGATTATTGTTTTATTTTCAATCAGTACAGTCTTGAATATACTCCTGATATCCCGTTGTTGAATCGTCCCAATATTAAAATTCAGTGTTTAAAATAGACGACGATATGTCTGTGTGTGTTTGAAAAAGATGACAGTGTTCCAACACAGAATGGTACAATCTAAGGTTTAAAATTATCCCTTTCGATTCAAATGATCGTCTACTGTGTAATAATTGAGCCTGTTACTACAGCAAAGGTTCACCCTTTCAACCCTGAAGACCAGCACAGATACTATTGCAAACAACGCAGAGCCTGATGAGATGGCTCATAATAAACCACCTTATCAGGATATATTACTTGCCATCCTGATGACGCTTTTAAGCTAGATACTATAATTTGTAGAATGGACGTGCCCAAAGTCAGTGATGGAATAGTCTACTCCAAAAACTCAGAGGTGAAAGGGTTAAAGGGGTGAATAAATCAAAGCACTGGCAGCACTGATAGGTCGAGTATCTCTGAGTGTAGAGTGGAAAAATGGCCCTGTAGGGAACTTGAACTGTTTCGTTTAACCTTTAAATAATTATGCTAAGCAAATAGTGTAGAGCTTGATCAGACACAGCGTTCTGATATGGGTCTACACTGTTTGCAAAACCCAACACATGATTCCAGTCCGGATTCTACAGATAACTCTCTAACATGTACTCTGAACTCACAGCGATACAAATGACCCCCCCCCCCCCCCCCCCAACTTCTTTTTCTCAATTGACCGCTATGGGTTTCCTAAAACACGCCATGTAATTTTGACCCCCTTAAACCCCACTTTTATATAGTAAAACTTTGTTTAACGGTGGTATTGGTATATATTATTTCTTCTTATTTCCGATTTGTTTGTTTGTATTGGAGTTTAACGGCCCAGTCAACACTATTTTAGGCCGGCCTCGGAAGTTCAGTAGGATGCGCGTCTGACTGGTGATTAGCAGGATGCGGGTTCGATACCTGCCGGGTCGGCAACACTCCTTCGTGGAAATTGAACATGAAATCTTTTCTACGGACATTCTCTCACTTCCGCTGTTTCAAGAAGGTCAGTTTTCAGTATCTGACGAAAGAATGTGCACTTTTACAGTACTGGATAACCGCTTACTTATACGCCTGCCAAGGAAAAGTATGGATAGGTCATTTTTGAGCCAGTCAGGGCTCTTGCTCGTAATTATCACCTTGTGTCCCCGACGTGTGTTCCTTGTAAATTACTTGAACATATAGTCTTCTCATCATGGCATTTAAGAAATGAAATTTATTCTTCTGCAGTTCATGGAAGTATGAACGCAGCGGGTCGCATGCAAAGTAAAATGAACCCCTAAGCTCGGAAAGAACTTTGCATGTAGCTACATGAGGACTTGGGATGACAGACTGATGCAGAGCCCTGAGACACCTCTCTTCTACAAACGCTTCATAGATGATTGGTTCGGACTTTGGACCGGTAGCTTGGATACGCTGAAGCAATTCGCCAAATACGCCAACAGCATCCACAGCAACATCCAGATAGAGCTCCGATATAGTACAGAGAAAATAGAATTTCTTGACACATGGGTTCATCTGGCTGATGGGAAAGTCTTCACAAGTGTTTACAGAAAACCTACTGATAAACAGCTCTACCTACACAAGACAGCCAGTCACCCTTCTAGCACAAAATCAGGTTTAGCATATGGTCTCGGATTAAGGTTAAGGAGAATCTGTGAGAAGGATACAGACTATCAAGTTCACAGAAAAGATCTGAAAATCCAGTTACGGAAGCGGGGGTACAGTGGAAGAGATATTGAGCGACAGTTGCAGAAGGTAGATACGCTGAAAAGATCCGACTTGCTTACAGAAAGACACAAGGATAAAAAGGAAGACAGAATACCCCTGGTCCTTACCTACTCAAGACATCTCCCTTATATCCATAAGATCATAAGAAGGCACATGCCTGTGCTACACAAATCTGATAGGATGGCTCGAGTGTTCCAGGCTCCACCCATAGTGGCGTACAGACGTGACAAGAACCTATGTGACGTTCTTGTACATGGAAAGACGAACAAGGTGCTTAAACGGGCTAACAACACATGTTTGTGCAGAATATGTCAAGCACTGCACACGGGCGATGTGTGGAACTCTACTGGTGATGCAGCTTATAAGACAGTCCAGATGGCAAGCTGCAGTGATAGGAATGTCGTCTACACGCTTATCTGTTCGAGATGCAACCAGACAGTATATGTGGGCGAGACGGAAAGGTCGCTGAAGGAGAGGACAGAAGAACATCTGCGGGACGTTCGTCAACAGGCCGACAAGCCTATAATGAGGCACTTTGAGGGGCATAGTGAAGGACACTTGCGAGTGACCATTGTACAGAGAATGTATCAGGAGAGTCGCATATATAGGCAGTTGGCAGAGGAACAGTGGATAGTGAAATTGAAAACTAAAACACATCAAGGATGTAACATCAAACTTTACTAGAGGGACTGTCATTAACAAGGACTTCTTGCTTGAACGGAGGTCATGGCGGGGCCGTTTTAAGCCTGTATGCCCAGACAGGGCACGGCTCAGCTTGCACCAAAGTGCGGCTGATCTGTGTCCTGGCTGTCAGCGCAGATGCATGTAGATGTCTATATTTACATTTCCATTGTAAAGTCTAATGTAAACCTATAGAAAACAATTGCGTTCATACTTCCATGAACGCATCGAATCACATGATTTTCAGTGACGTTAAATGACGTCATTCTAAACCATTGTTCTCTACGGGCGTTGATGACGTCAACGCTGCTCCGCTGTTTGTAGAAAAACAGCGTGTAAATGTTTTTCAGCTTTAAAAGTTTGCCCTACAAGCTTGTTTTCGCCCAGTGATGGGCAAATAATGTAAATATAAAAATAAACTTAATTTTTCTGCTTTTCATGGAATTATGAACGACAGTGGGTCGCTAGCAAAGTTTACATGAACCCCTTCGGGGTTCATTTTACTTTACATGCGACCCGCTGCGTTCATACTTCCATGAACTGCAGAAGAATAAATTTCATTTCTTAAATGACATGCGCGTCGGGGACCCTTATCGGACTGTACTGATGTTCAGTCTGATCTGGTTCCTCCCTGGGCTGCTAGTATTGCGTGTATGGGAATAGGGCGTGACATAGGGTACCCGCCGTGACCTCGGTTTCAGTGGAAGTCCAGTGTAAACTCGCATCATTCTGCGCAAATGCACAAATGCATGGACTGCCTTTACTGGGCATTCAAGTGATTAATTTGCCTGCAGTAGTTTATGGTTTATTATGGTTCTTTTAGCTGTACAGATTTATTTATTCATATTTTTTCCTATTTATCTGCTACACATTTTAGCTTTAGTTAATGCATAATTATTATTCTATTCTCATTTTTATCACTATTGTTTATTTATTTATTTATCCTCTTTTGTTGGCATTTTAATATTTATTATTATTATTTTTTTTTTACTTTTGTTTATTTTTTTTATTAGCTCACCTGTCACGTAGTGACAAGGTGAGCTTTTGGGATCACTTTTTGTCCGTCGTCCGTCGTGCGCGTGTGCGTGCGTGCGTGTGTGCGTGCGTAAACTTTTTCTTCAAACAACATCTCCTCCTAAACCACTGATCAGATTCTAACCAAACTTCACAGGAATGATCCTTAGGTGGTCCCCTTTCAAAGTTGTTCAAATGGTTCCGGTCCATTGCACATCTAGGTCACAGGAGCTAAAAATAGATTTTTAAAATGAAAACTTTAAAAATCTTCTTCTCTGAAATCGAAAGGCCCAGGTCTTCGATATTTGGTATGAAGCTTCATCTAGTGGACCTGTACCAAGATTGTTCAAATTATGGCCATTGGGCCAGAAATGCCCCCGCCCCGGGGGCCTTCTGGTTTACATAGGCTTTTATAGGGAAAATCTTTAAAATATCTTCTTCTCTGAAACCACAAGACCCAGGTCTTTGATATTTAGTATGAAGCTTCACCTAGTGGACCTCTACCAAGATTGTTCAAATTATAGCCCTAGGGCCAAAAATGCCCCCGCCCTGGGGGCATTGGGTTGTACATAGGCTTTTACAGGGAAAATCTTTAAAAATCTTCTTCTCTTAAACCCAAAGGCCCAGGTCTTCGATATTTGGTATGTAGCTTCATCTAGTGGACCTCTACCAAGATTGTTCAAATCATGGCCCTTGGGCCAGAAATACCCCCGCCCCGAGGGCTGCCCCGAGGGCCTTTGGGTTTACATAGGCTTATATAGGGAAAATCTTTAAAAATCTTCTTCTCTGAAACCACAAGGCCCAGGTCTCCGATATTTGGTATGAAGCTTCATCTAGTGGACCTGTACCAAGATTGTTCAAATTATGGCCCTTGGGCCAGAAATGCCCCCGCCCCGGGGGCCTTTGGGTTTACATAGGCTTTTATAGGGAAAATCTTTAAAGATCTTCTTCTCTGAAACCACAAGACCCAGGTCTTTGATATTTGGTGTGAAGCTTCACCTAGTGTACCTCTACCAAGATTGTTCAAATTATAGCCCTAGGGCCAAAAATGCCCCCGCCCGGGGGGGGGGGGGGCATTTGGTTTTACATAGGCTTTTACAGGGAAAATCTTTAAAAATCTTCTTCTCTGAAACCCAAAGGCCCAGGTCTTCGATATTTTGTATGTAGCTTCATCTAGTGGACCTCTACCAAGATTGTTCAAATTATGGCCCTTGGGTCAGAAATACCCCCGCCCCGAGGGCCTTTGGGTTTACATAGGCTTATATAGGGAAAATCTTTAAAAATCTTCTCCTCTGAAACCACAAGGCCCAGGTCTTCGATATTTGGTATGAAGCTTCATCTAGTGGACCTGTACCAAGATTGTTCAAATTATGGCCTTTGGGCCAGAAATGCCCCCGCCCCCGGGGCCTTAGGGTTTACTTAGGCTTTTATAGGGAAAATCTTTAAAAATCTTCTTCTCTGAAACCACAAGACCCAGGTCTTTGATATTTGGTGTGAAGCTTCACCTAGTGGACGTCTACCAAGATTGTTTAAATTATAGCCCTGGGGCCAAAAATGCCCCCGCCCCGTGGGCCTTTGGGTTTACATAGGCTTATATATGGAAAATCTTTAAAAGTCTGCTTCTCTGACACCACAAGGCCCAGGTCTTCGATATTTGCTGTGAAGCTTCACCTAGTAGACCTCTACCAATATTGTTCAAATTATAGCCCTAGGGCCAAAATTGCCCCCGCCCCGGGGGCATTTGGTTTTACATAGGCTTATACAGGGAAAATCTTTAAAAATCGTCTTCTTTGAAACCGTAAGGCTCAGATCTGTGATATTTGGTGTGGAGCTTCACCTAGTGGACGCCTACCAAGATTGTTCAAATTATAGCCCTGGGGCTAAAAATGCCCCCGCCCCGGAGGCCTTTGGTTTTACATAGGCTTATATAGGGAAAATCTTTAAAATCTTCTCTGAAACCGCAAGGCCCAGGTCTTTGATATTTGATGTTAAGCTTCACCTAGTGGACCTCTACCAAGATTGTTCAAATTATAGCCTTCGGGCCAAAAATGCCCCCGCCTCGGGGGCGTTTGGTTTCACATAGGCTTATACAGGGAAAATCTTTAAAAATCTTCTTCTCTGAAACCGCAAGGCTCAGATCTTTGATATTTGGTGTGAAGCTTCATCTAATGAACCTCTACCAAGATTGTTCAAATTATAGCCCTTGGGCCAAAAATGCCCCCATCCCCGGGGGCCTTTGGTTTTTAATGCGGCCTAATTGGCCTAAACTAGCTAGTCTGGCCCAGAAAACATGTACACTCCATATGTTTCACTTCTGTGGTGTATTCCTTGCTTCCAAAGGATAACCCTTTTATAGAACATATTTAACTTCACTACAGCTGGTGTGTGGGAATGTGTGGTGGCGGTAAAACGTCTCCCTGCCCTACATCATAGTGTAGATTATATTTTCTTGTCCTTTGGGATCATTGATTCCATTGTGGAATTTTGAAAATATCTGAGGGTCACTTATGAGGCCTAATTGGCCGAAACTAGCTAGTCTGGCCCAGAAAACATGTACACTCCATATATTTCACTTCTGTGGTGTATACCTAGCTTCCAAAGGATAACCCTTTTATAGAACAAATTATATAGGGAAAATATTAAAAAATCTTCATCTCTGAAACCACAAGGCTCAGGTCTTTGATATTTGGTATGAAGCTTCACCTAGTATAGCCCTTGGGCCAAGAATGTACTAGAGACACTGATTCTTAGGTGAGCGATTCAGGGCCCTCTGGGCCCTCTTGTGTTTTATATTAGGATCACTTTTTGTCTGTCATCCGTGCGTAAACAATTTCTTCAAACGACATCTCCTCCTAAACCACTGATCGGATTTTGACCAAACTTCATAGGAATGATTCTTAGGTGGTCTCCTTTCTGAGTTGTTCAAATGGTTCCGGTCCGTTGCATATCTAGGTCACAGGAGCCAAAAATAGATCTTTTTCACCGAAAACTTAAAAAATCTTCTCTGAAACCACAAGGCCGAGGTCTTTGATATTTGGTATGAAGCTTCATCTAGTGGACCCTACCAAGATTGTTCAAATTATAGTGCTGGGGCTAAAAACGCCCCCGCACCAGGGCCCTTTGGTTTTACATGGGCGTATATAGGGAAAATCTTGAAAAATCTTCTTCTCTGAAACCGCAAGGCCCAGGTCTTTAATATTTGGCATGAAGCTTCATCTAGTGGACCCCTACCAAGATTGTCCAAATTATAGTGCTGGGGCCAAAAATGCCCCCTCCCGGGGGCCCTTTGGTTTTGCATGGGCTTATATAGGGAAAATCATTAAAAAATCTTCTTCTCTGAAACCGCAAGGCCCTGGTCTTTACTATTTGGAATGAAGCTTCATCTAGTGGACCCCTACCAAGATTGTTCAAATTATAGTGCTGGGGCTAAAAATGCCCCCGCCCCGGGGCCCTTTGGTTTTACATAGGCTTATATAGGGAAAATATTTTAAAATCTTCTTCTCTGAAACCGCAAGGCCCAGGTCTTCGATATTTGGTCAGAAGCTTTATTTAGTGGACCCCTTCCAAGATTGTTTGAATTATAGTGCTGGGGCCAAAAATGCCCCCGCCCCAGGGCCCTTTGGTTTTACATGGGCTTATATGGGGAAAATCTTTAAAAATCTTCTTCTCTGAAACCGCAAGGCCCAGGTCTTTGCTATTTGGAATGAAGCTTCATCTAGTGGACTCCTACCAAGATTGTTCAAATTATAGTGCTGGGTCAAAAATTCCCCCGCTCTGGGACCCTTTGGTTTTACATAGGCTTATATAGGGAAAATCTTTAAAAATCTTCTTCTCTGAAACTGCAAGGCCCAGGTCTTTGATATTGGTATGAAGCTTCATCTTGTGGACCAAATTATAGCCCTGGGGCCAAAAATGCCCCCGCCCCGAGACCCTTTGGTTTTACATAGACTTATATAGGGCAATATTTAAAAATCTTCTTCTCTGAAACTGTATGGAGCTTCATCTGGTGAACCTCTACCATTTTTAGCTCACCTGAGCACGAAGTGCTCAAGGTGAGCTTTTGGGATCAGTCTTTGTCCGTCGTCCGTGCGTGCGTGCGTGCGTCCGTCGTCAACTTTTGCTTTAAACAACTTCTCCTCCAAAACTGCTGGACAGATTTTGATCTAATTTCACAGGACTGCTCCTTGGGTGATCCTCTACCAAAATTGCTCAAACTGCTCCACTCCGGTGAACAAGATGGCCGCCAGAGCTAAAAATAGAAAATTCTTTAAACGACTTCTCCTGCTTAACCAGTGGATGGATTTTGAAATTGTTTCACAGGAATGTTCCTTGGATGACCCTCTACCAAAATTGCTCAAACCGTTAAGCTCGGGTGAACAAAATGGCCGCCAGAGCTAAAAATAGAAAAACCTTTAAACAACTTCTTCTCCTTAACCAGTGGATGGGATTTTGAAATTATTGCACAGGAAGGTTTCTTGGGTGCCCCTCTACCAAAATTGCTCAAACCATTCCGCTCGGGTGAACAAAATGGCCACCAGAGCTAAAAATAGAAAAACCTTTAAAGGATTTCTTCTCCTTAACCAGTGGATGGATTTCGAAATTACTTGACAAGAATGTTCCTTGGGTGACCCTCAACCAAAATTGCTCAAACCGTTCCGCTCGGGTGAACAAAATGGCCACCAGAGCTAAAAATAGAAAAAGCTTTAAATGACTTTTTCTCCTTAACTAATGGATGGATTTTGAAATTACTTCACAGGAATGTTCCTTCGGTGACCCTCTACCAAAATAGCCCAAACCGTTCCGCTCGGGTGAACAAAATGGCCGCCAGAGCTAAAAATAGAAAAAGCTTTAAACAACTTTTTCTCCTTAACCTGTGGATGGATTTTGAAATTATTTCACTGGAATGTTCCTTGGGGGATCCTCTACCAAAATTGCTCAAACAGTTCCGCTCGGGTGAACAAAATGGCCACCAGAGCTAAAAATAGAAAAACCTTTAAACACCTTCTATTCTTTAAACAGTGGATGGATTTTGAAATTATTTCATAGGAATGTTTGTTTGGTGACCCTCTACCAAAATTGCTCATACTGTTCCGCTCGGGTGAACAAAATGGCCGCCAGAACTTAAAATAGAAAAAACCTTTAAACGACTTCTCCTTTACCAGCGGATGGATTTTGAAATCACTTAACAGGAATGTTCCTTGGGTGGCCCTCCACCAAAATTGCTCAAACTGTTCAGCTCGCGTTAACAAAATGGCCACCAGAGCTAAAAATAGAATAACCTTTAAACGCACTTTTCTCCTTCACCAGTGGATGGATTTTGAAAATATTTCACCAGAATGTTCCTTGGGTGACCCTCTACCAAAATTGCTCAAACCGTTCTGCTCAGGTCAACAAAATGGCCGCCAGAACTAAAAATAGAAAAACCTTTAAATGACTTCTCCTTAACAAGTGGATGGATTTTGAAATTATTTCACAGGAATGTTCCTTCGGTGACCCTCTACCATAATTGCTCAAACTGTTCCGCTCGGTTGAATAAAATGGCCACCAGAGCTAAAAATAGAAAAAACTTTAAACAACTTCTTCTCCTTTACCCGTAGATGGATTTTCAAATAACTTCACAGGACTGTTCCTTTGGTGACCCTCTACAAAAAGTGCTCAAACCATTCTGCTCTGGTGAACAAGATGGCTGCCAGAGCTAAAAATAGAAAAACCTTTAAACGACTTCTTTTCCTTAACCAGTGGATGGATTTTGAAATTACTTGACAGGAATGTTCCTTGGGTGACCCTCCACCAAAATTGCTCAAACTATGCCGCTCTGGTGAACAAAACCTTTAAACTACTTCTTTTCCTTAACCAGTGGATTGATTATGAAATTATTTGACAGGAATGAGGTTTGAGGTTTTTAGCTGTGGTGGCCATCATGCTCAGTTAAGCAAAATATTTTAAGCAATTTTGTTAGAGGGTCACTCATGGAACATTCCTATAAAATTGCTTCCTTTTAGAGACAGATGTCTTTTGAAATTTTTGGCCCCCACCCACCTTGGCTGCAAGGTGCTTCTACAGGAGTATTGGTAAACCACTTTGAAGGTTTTAGCCTGTCTAGGCAAAGTGGTGCAAGTGGAACCATCAATACATTTAAACCCCATTGGTTTCATTGGGCAACAGGGCTTGAGATGTCATTTCATCAAAAATGACTTCTACTTCTCAAAATGACTTCTACTCCATATATTACCCACAATTCCGTTTGTACAATAGGATCAGGTGAGCGATCCAGGGCCATCATGGCCCTCTTGTTGTTCAAATTATAGCCCTCGGGCCACAAATGCCCCCGCCCGGGGCCCTTTGGTTTTACATAGACTTATATAGAGATAATCTTTGAAAAATCTTCTTCTCTGAAACAGCAAGGCCCAGGTCTTGGATATTTGGTGTCCCTCTATCAAGATTGTTTAAATTATAGCCCTTAGGCCAAAAATACCCCGCCCCGGGGCCATTTGGTCTTACATAGGCTTATATAGGGAATATCTTTAAAATAATGTTCTTCTCTGAAACCGCAAGGCCCAGGTCTTTGATATTTGGTGTGTAGCTTCATCTATTGGACCTTTGCTGAGATTGTTCATATTATAGCCGTTGTTGATATATGGTTTGAACCTTCACCTTTTTAGACCTCCCTCAACATTATGCACATTATAGCCCTGGTGTCAAAAATGGTATGAAGCTTCGAGACCCTTTGGTTATACATAGACTTATATAGGGAAACTCTTTAAAAATCCTCTTCTCTGAAACTGCAAGGCTTAGGTTTTTGATATTTGGTATTAAGCTTCATCTAGTGGACTTCTATCAAGATTGTTTAAATTATAGCGCTGAGACCAAAAATGCCCCTGCCCCGGTTTTACATAGGCTTACGTAGTGCTGGGACCAAAAATGCCCCCCCGGGCTCTTTGGTGTTACATAGGCTTATATAGGGAAAGTCTTTAAAAAAATCTTCTTCTCTGAAACCGCAAGGCCAAGGTCTTTGATATTTGGTGTGTAGCTTCATCTAGTGGACCTTTGCCAAGATTGTTCAAATTATAGCCGTTGTTGATATTTGGTATGAAGCTTCACCTTTTTAGACCTCCCTCAACATTATGCACATTATAACCCTGGGGTCAATAATGGCCCTCCCCGGGGCCCACTTGTTACTCTATGGATCAGGTGAGCGATCCAGGGCCATCATGGCCCTCTTGTGTTTTATATTAGGATCACTTTTTGTCTGTCAACCGTGCGTAAACAATTTCTTCAAACGACATCTCCTCCTAAACCACTTATCGGATTTTGACCAAACTTCACAGTAATGATCCTTTGGTGGACCCCTTTTAAAGTTGTTCAAATGGTTCTGGTCTGCTGCACATAAAAGGTCACAGGGGCCAAAAATAGATTTTTTTAATAAAAACTTAAAAAATCTTCTTCTCTGAAACCATAAGTCCCAGGTCTTTGATATTTGGTATGAAGCTTCATCTAGTGGACCCCTACTAAGATTGTTCAAATTATAGTGCCGGGGCAAACAATGCCCCCGCCCCGGGGCCCTTTGGTTTTACATGGGCTTATATAGGGAAAATCTTTAAAAATCTTCTTCTCTGAAACTGCAAGGCCCAGGTCTTTGCTATATAGTATGAAGCTTCATCTAGTGGACCCCTACCAAGATTGTTCAAATTATAGTGCTGGGGCCAAAAATGCCCCCGCCGCGGGGCCCATTGGTTTTACATGGGCTTATATCGGGAAAATCTTTAAAAATCTTCTTCTCTGAAACCACAAGGCCTAGGTTTTTGATATTTGGTATGAAGTTTCAGCTAGTGGACCTCTACCAAGATTGTTCAAATTATAGCCCTGAGACCAAAAATGCCCCCACCTCGTGGCCCTTTGTTTTTACATAGACTTATATAGGGAAACTCTTTAAAAATCTTCTATGAAACCACAAGGCCCAGGTCTTTGATATTTGGTGTGAAATTTCATGTAGTGGACCTTTATCAAGATTGTACAAATTATAGCCCTGGGGCCAAAAATGCCCTCGCCCCGAGACCCTTTGGTTTTACAAAGACTTACATAGGGAAACTCTTTAAAAATCTTCTTCTCTGAAACTGCAAGGCCCATGTCTTTGATATTTGGTATGGAGCTTCATCTAGTAGACCTCTACCAAGATTGTTCAAATTATAGCCCTTGGGCCACAAATGCCCCTGCCCAGGGGCCCTTTGGTTTTACATAGACTTATATAGAGAAAATCTTTTGAAAATCTTCTTCTCTGAAACTAAAAGGCCCAGGTCTTTGATATTTGGTATGAAGCTTCATCTATTGGACTTCTATCAAGATTATTTAAATTATAGCCCTGAGGCCAAAAATGCCCCCGCCCGTGGGCCATTTGGTTTTACATAGGCTTATGTAGTGCTGGGGCCAAAAATGCCCCCGCCCCAGGGCCCTCTGTTTTTACATAGGCTTATATAGGGAAAATCTTTCAAAAAATCTTCTTTTCTGAAACCGCAAGGCCAAGGTCTTTGATATTAGGTGTGTAGCTTCATCTAGTGGACCTTTGCCAAGATTGTTCAAATTATAGCCTTTTTTTCCCTTTGTTTAGGTTTCTATTATGGTCTGGTCACTTAATGTTTGTTTCTTTCCCTTTGGTGTCTTTGATGGGTGGAGTAAGTTAATTGTATCGATTCCTGATCTTTTTGTTACTTCTACTTTGTTGATATTTGGTATGAAGCCTCACCTTTTTAGACCTCCCTCAACATTATGCACATTATAACCCTGGGGACAATAATGGCCCTCCCCGGGGCCCAATTGTTACTCTGTGGATCAGGTGAGCGATCCAGGGCCATCATGGCCCTCTTGTTTATTTATTTATTTATCTGAATGTTTTCTATAATGTAAGTTCATAACATGGTTGTGAGTTAGCCTGGTCCTCTTGTGATGCTGTGGGCTGCTGGTGATGGTGCTTTCCCGAGTTTTGGCGGGAAATGACGTCGTGTCTTCTGACGTTACGCCAACTTGTCTGCATCTATAAGGAAATGACACGACGTCGTCCCTAGCTACGGCAGATCATCATTACTTTCTTCCTGTCAGCATCACAAGATGGATGTCACTTAGTTGTTTAAGAAATAGATCAGCTCTAGCTGTGATTTGTTGTGTAATAAATCACAGTTTGGAGGTCAGTTGTAAAGTAGACAAATCACAAGCGCGTAGCGCGCGTGATTTGTCTCTTTACAACTGACCGACAAACTGTGATTTATTACCCAACAAATCACTGGCTAGAGCTGATCTATTTCGATTCTAACAGGCTGAAAATCGGCAATACTGTTGTTGTTTCCTTCAAAATCTCACAACTTTTCGCCATTGTTAGAAGAAATCCCGCTAAAATTGTCGACTGGAACACATGCATTTATATCCTTTTCTAACGTTTTCGATGCGAGAAAATGACGTTACACCGTCTAACGTCAAGGAAATCGACTAGTGACGTCATAAATTTGGAGTTTTTAATGACGTCACCTATCACGCTCTTCTGAGGTGTGATTTGTTGCATAATAATTCACAGTTCCTTTCCATTGCCTATATAGGCGCGCTGTGTTAGAATCGACCAATTAATAGATTCCTGAAGAAGGCCAAGGGCCGAAAATTTGAAAAAGAGTAATTTTTAATTCATAGACTATTTGTTATTTTCCTTGCGGAAATTATAATTTAGAAGAATTTGTAAAGAAATAAAGCTTGTAATAAATAGTGTTCTATTTAAAGTTCGGAATGTAAGCAGATTTCTTTAGACATGTCAAACATAGGCTCAAGATGGAAGGGACAGGGGCTAACAGGAAATGGATGACATTTCTCACAGCCTTCTTGCGCATGCGCAGATATACCTTAGTAATAAGGTTCTCACGGGTTTATAGATCTCACGCTACACCGCCATGCCGATATAAGGAAAAAAAAATTAAAAATATTTTTCTCCATAATCAGTGGGCAGACTTGTAATGATACTTGGTATGTAGAATTTGGGACTTGGGCCAAGCATAGTTTGTTTAAATGAAGACCCCGGCTGACCCTGACCTAATTACCTCAAGGTCAAATTTGGTGACATTATATGGGAAAAAGTCAAAACTGAATATGTTTGGAATAAATTGGTAGATGCAGCTAGCTAAATGAGTGAATGAAACTACAGGAGTGTTCATGATCAAGATCATTCCTTGATTTTTGCCCAAGGTCATTCAGATATAGAAATTAAAACTTATTTTTCCACAAAAACCACTGAGTCATTTGTAACCAAATTACATACAAAAGCTTTGAGGAACAAGGGAATGAAAGGAGCGTGATAGCTCAGTGGTTCGTGCACTAGCCTCTGATGCTAGAGGCCATTATTTTGGTGTCTGAACACGCTCCATTGGCATCATTTGCAGGGATGAATGCCAAAAAGTGCACCGTCCTTCGGATCGGGACGTTAACTGGAGGCTCCCTGTGCAGGAATAGTCATCTCCTGTGCAGGTTAAAGACCCCTTCCGTAATTACATGATTACTGTGTAGGCTTTCAACCCTGCAACCTAGAGTGTATGTAATGTACACCTGCGAGTAATGGTCAAATGTGACCGATCGCAGTATAAGTAGAAAGAAAGAAAGAAAATAAAGAATTTGTGTCTGGTCACATGAGCAAGATAACCCCTATTCCCATATACGAGGACTGTTCAAATATGAATGCAACTAAGCACATAAAAATGATTCCGTGATAGATTTCGTTGAAAAATATATATTTTATCCCCTCAAAGTATTCCCCTTTAACAAATATACAAACTTTCAGTCTTCTAATCCAATCATTGAATGCATTTTGGAAGTCTTTTCGAGGTATGCTATGAAGGCACTGGAATATTGCAGAACCGAGGTGTTTTCGCTGTACAAATTTTCGACCAGAAAGGTATTTTTCAGCCGCGGGAACAAAAAAAATCACACGGGGCAAGGTCAGGGGAATACGGGGGTGAGGGAGTTCAACAACCTGTTCTTGCTTCAGATAGTCTTGCACAATGAATGCCTTGTGCGATGACGCATTGTCATGTAGCAATCTGACATTGGCCAAACCAGTTCTTTGAAATATTTCTTCAATTTTCGAAGAACTATTCTTGTAAAACTTCGCATTTACAGATTTGCCTTTTTGCCCCCGCCCATAGGGGCTTGAAGAAATATATGGGCTGCATGTTGCTTCCACGCAGAGCTGAATCCGGCCCGCACACTAGTACTGGTAAACCGCTAAGAGGATCTAAGCCTGTCCAGGAACCGCGGTGCGAGGTGGACCGTCCATGCTAGTAAACCCTATTGGTTTTATTGGGCGACAGGGCTTGAGATGTCATTTCATCTCAATGTCGGGTAAAAGTCCCACAAAATTGGAAGCAACGTCTCCAAAATGACCTTTACAGTGTTGACGGGGACGTTAAACATCAAATCAAACAAACAAACAAACAGATTTGCCTTTAGGCGGGCACAGCAACCTCAATAGCAGGGCTCTGATTTGAAAAGAATATGACATACATTACCTTTTTAACGCTCATGGTCCGCTTTGCAATGCATGGTCTTTTGTAATACTTTGTTGCCCATATTTTGTTCTGAATCTTTCGTTTTGGCTAAAAAAAGTGAACCCATGTCTCGTCACCTGTGACGACATGAGCGAAAGACGTGCATTGTAATTTGGAAACTTTTTAAGCAACTTCTTGGGCACTGAACGCGTGTCTTTTTCTGCTCATCTGTCAACAGATGGGGAATCCATCTAGCATAGATCTTTCTCATTTTCAAATCCCGTTTCAGAATTGTATGAGCTGCTCCTAATGAGATGCCAACCATACTAGCTATTTGCCTAGTGGTGTATCGTGCGTCGGTAGCAACTATTTCTTTCACTCTAGCAACCATCTTGCAGATGTTGCTCTTTTCGGCCGACGATCATGAGGTGCATCTTCTGTTGAGCCTAACCCACAGCTGAATTTTTACACCAACGAAAAACTGTCGGAAAAGATATTTCATTATGCCCATAAACCGAACATATTTCATCAAAAATGTCTTTGCACCGTATACCAAGAATACAACGATTCTTAATATAGGACCGTATTTCAGCGGCGTACTCAGACCTTCTTCCAACCATGTTTTGTATTAGTATACAAGAGTAGACAGTTTTTATCGAACGATAAACATGGCTTAAGTGCACGGATTTTAACAGGTTTGGTATCAATGTATAGGTAAAATGTTTTTCTACGCTGTGATATTTATTTCCAGGTGATTTTCGCATTAGTGCATGAGAAAACGTTCTACTTGCATTCATATTTGAACAGTCCTCGTCTGACAAAATTCTTCAAAGATCTTTTCTGGAACCAATGAGCCAATGGTCATGAAACTTGATATGTGGCATTTGGGACTTAAGCCTATCATATTGTGTTCAAATCATGAACCACAGATGACCTTGACCTGTTTTATGCCAAGGTTATATTTAGTCGCATTTACTTTTGTGTGAAAACTATGTACATGTAATTTTCAGAAACTGTTGCAGCTTTATTGTTATGTATTAGCCAATTGCCTTAGGACCTCTGGTGAGCGCAGTGGCCCATGTTCCTCTTGTTTGTAAGTTTGGCTGATAATTAACCCCTATTACAGCCTTTAAATCATTTATGGGCCGATTTTGTCATTGGCCGATTTGACATGGGCCGATTTTGTTATGGGCCGAAATGACCCGGAACCCTGTAATATATAAGGAGGAAGAATCTAGGTACAGCAACTTAGTAAAACTAATAAAGTTGAACTTTAATGACACACGACGGGTAGTTCGAGAGAGGGGTAGTTTCAGCCACTGAAAGTTAATTATAGTCCCAGGCCAGAAGGCATAATACACATAGTTTTTCGTTTTTAGCTCACCTGAGCACGAAGTGTTCATGGTGAGCTATTGTGATCGGTCAATGTCCGTCGTCCGTCGTCAGTAATTGCTTTAAAAGGCTACTGCTCCTAAACCCTTGGGCCAATTTCATTTAAACTTCACAAGAATGTTGCCTAGGTGGCCCATTACCAAAAATAGCTAAAATGGTTCCGCTCTGATGAACAAGATGGCCGCCAGAGCTAAAAATAGTAAAAAATCTTTAAACGACTACTCCTCCCAAACCCTGTGCCAATTTCATTCAAACTTCATAGAAATGATACTTAGATGACCCTCTACCAAAATAGCTAAGATCGTTCTGCTCCGATGAACAATATGGACGACAGAGCTAAAAAATAGAAAAATCTTTAAACAACTACTACTCCCAAACCCCTGGGCCAATTTCATTCAAACTTCAAAGGAATGATGCTTAGGTGTCCCTCTACCAAAATAGCTAAAAACGTTCTGCTCCTATGAACAATAAGGCTAAGAGAGCTAAAAATAGAAAAATATGAATTCGCTTCAGATGCCAACTCCTAAA
This sequence comes from Lucinisca nassula, assembly GCA_963580285.1. Lineage (NCBI taxonomy): Eukaryota > Metazoa > Mollusca > Bivalvia > Lucinida > Lucinidae > Lucinisca > Lucinisca nassula. The sequence continues at coordinate 58,891,387 of OY757015.1, read as the reverse complement.
TCCTTGAGCCAATTTGTTTCCAACTTCGCCGGAATGCTGCCTAGGTAACTCCCAACAAAAATAGCTAAAATCGTTCCGCTCTGACAAACAAGATGGCCGTTAGAGCTAAAAATAGAAAATTGTTTTAAACGACAACTCCTCCTGTAACATTGGGCAAATTTCATTCAAACTTCATCGGATTGTTGCTAAGATGACCCACTACCAAAATAATAAAAACTGTTATGCCCTGATAAGAAAAATGGCCGCCATAGCTAATCAAAGCACTGAGAGTTCTGATGGAGCGTAGCTTTGATAATTTGATTTAGCGTCTGATTGGTATTTTAACTCATATAGATCCAATGAACATAGCTGTTTGAAGCTATTCTGGGCCAGAGGTCGTGTTAAAGCAACAAGACCTATATTGAAATTAACTCACGCTAAGGTGTAGACCCCGCAACAACCATCACGAAAACACGCCTGTACAAATACATTGTCAAATTTTTGGCAAAAAAATGGAAATTTTAAGATACAAAATTGTGATATTTTCTTATCTCTGCTCAAAACATTGATTGCCGGGAATGGATTGAACCGCCTTGACGAGGCAGTTTTATCAAGTACCCACAATCAATGTTTTTGAGCAATACAGCAACCATGCAGTTCTACAGTTTACTTGAAGATTTCTGTTGAGCTATAGTTCGTGCAATAACTGCGGCTTGCGCAATTGTTTTGCGGCTTTAAAGTCAGTTTATGTAATCAGTTTTTGAATAATTACCTTGGGGAGGTTATTTATCTTGCATTAGACATTCTCCTTGGTTACGCCTTGATGATGTTTATCTTCATGTGAAAAATTATCATAATTTTCCCAGCAGTTTATAAGTTGTATATCCGTAATCAGTCTTTAAAAATTGCCTTGCTGGTTATAAGGCTATCTGCAATTAGACAGTATCATTAGCTTGATCTTGTCAATTTACATCTGCATGCAAAACATTATAAAAATATACCCGTCGGTTTGAAAGTTATACGACCGTGTCAGTGGGTGAATTTTTTACCTTGCCGAGGCTGAAATAAAGAAATTGGACATTCAGGAATCGAGTTGGTTAGATCGGTACATTATCTATCTGTATGCTAACAGTTGTCAAAAATATTCCAAGTAGATTAGAAGTTACACTTCGAAATAATTTTTCAGTTTGCCTAGGCGAGGCCGTTTGTAAAGTAATTTGGCATAAGACAATTTTGCGGGTTGATTATTGTCAATATCAACCTGTATGCCGAAAATGATCAAAGCCGGGTTTAGATGTTATACTCCGTATTCATTTTTTTTATTATTATGCCTCAGCGAGGCCATTCATAAAGTAATCTTGCATAAAACAGCCTCATGGGTTAGGTATTGCCAAAATCAATCCGAATGCCAAAAATGATCGGAATATTCAGAGAGGTTTGAACGTTATACTCTGTTAACATTTTTATGTCCCCGGTAGCGATAGCGGGGACATATTGTTTTTGCCCTGTCTGTTTGTTTGTTGGTTTGTTGGTTTGTACGTGGACAATTTTAACGTTGGCCATAACTTTTGAACCGTTTGAGATAGAGCTTTCATATTTGGCCTGAAGGTTCCTTGTGACAAGACCTTCACATTCATGCAAAACAATTTGACCTGTGACCTTGACCTTGACCTTTGACCTACTTAAAAGAAAAAAATAACATTGGTCATAACTTTTGAACCACTCGAGATACAGCCTTCATATTTAGCATGTATGTTCCATGTGACAAAAGCTTTACATTTATTCAAAAAATTTTGACCTTTGACCTACTTAAAATAAAAAAATAACATTTTGGTCATAACTTTTGAACCGTTTGAGATAGAGCCTTCATATTTTGCATGTAGCTTCCTTGTGACAAGAGCTTTACATTCACACAAAAAATTTTGACCTGTGACCTTGACCTTGACCTTTGACCTACATAAAAGAAAAAGTTAACATTGGTCCTAACTTTTGAACCGTTTGAGATACAGCCTTCATATTTAGCATGTATGTTCCTTGTGACAAAAGCTTTACATTCATGTCAAAAATTTTGACTTGTGACCTTGACCTTGTTCTAAATATATATTGCATCGGTGAGGCCATTTATGAAGTGATCTTGCATACGACAGTTTCTTGGGTTAGTTATTGTCAATATCAATCCATAGGAATATTTGAAGAGGTTTAGACATTATACTCCGTTATAATTATATAAAAATAAATTGCCTCGACGAGGCCATTTATGAAATGATCTGGCATCAAGGCAATTTCTATGGTGAGATATTGTTAATACAGCACAGTGCACAGTCTTTTACCGGAAACCAACAACTGCCCTTCTTGAATCAGCGAAAGGGATAGAATCACCGTGGAACAGATTTCACGATCAATCTCCTGGAAAGAATGTTGCCGAACCCGGCAGGTATCGAACTTGCGTCTGATAGTTTGCTTTATTTATGGTCACATGCCTAGAACGCAGACATGTCGCTTACAAAAAGTAACATTGCCCCCCCCCCCCCCCCTCCCACACACACACATTAACCCATACTCTGAGTATATGTCTAGCAGCCTTTATAGGGACAAACATATAGCAGACCCAGACATTACAACAAGTGGCGTCTCATCCGTGTCTAAACTGCAAATTTTACTGATTACAATATAAGCCTTGACGTGCACCTGTCCAAACTCATTCCAACTGTCTTATTTTGGTAATACATTATCGACCCACACCAGAGAGATTCGTCTATACAGTCGAGATGCATCTATAGAAGTCGATTGACTTGATCAGAGGTTAATTTGATGATGAGTTGATGATGAGTTGCGTACTTAACCCATTTTAAACGAATGAAATCCTCAACACCTTATATCAGTATGGAATGAGTTCATTTTAAAATCAGGGATGTCAGGTTGTGGCTTCCACGAAATATTTGGCAAAAATGGCTGAACCTTTTTGAAAGTATGCAGTGAAGGTCATAATGAGACTCCGCGTTCTGTGGTATCTGGTCTGGGTTTGTCCTGTTTGCAAGTTGCCAGGTTTGGGATTTTATGGTACAAATGGGTTGTAAACTGGGTTATATGAACTGAACTATAAAAAGATTAGACTGCTACACACTTCATCAATTAAAAATATTCATCTATTCCGTTTGAAATAGTGGTCTGTGAAGCAGTCTATAAGAAGATACCGCATGGCGTAATAATCTACTACGTTAACACGGGGTACTATGTTCTCACTGGTGATTGGGTCATATGCAGTAACACTGAAAGTAGTGCCGAAATCACTTCTCATCTCACTGGAGCTACGCTGCAACAGCTACGCTCCAAAAATAGAAAAAAATATCATAAATTTGCTTCAAATGCAAACTCCTCCTTAACCCTTGGGACAATTTGATTCAAACTTCACAGAAATGTTATGTAGGCGACTCCCTACCAAAAATAGCTAAACTCGTTCCGCTTTGGTGAACAAGATGGCCACCAGAGCTAAAAATATAAAAAAAAGTATTCAAACGACAACTCCTCCGGTACCCTTGGGCCGAATCCATTCAAACTTCATAGATGACCCTCTATCAGAATAGCTAAACTGATCCTGCTCGGATTAACAATATGGCCGCCAGAGTTAAAAATAGAAAAAAAAAAACATTGTAAATTTTCTTCAAATGACAACTTTACCTAAACCCTTTAGTCAATTTGATTCAAACTCCACAGGAATGTTGCCTTGGTGACACCCTACCAAAATAGATAAGATCGTTTTGCTCGGATGGTTAGATGGCCACCAGAGCTTAAATTAGAATGTACTAGAGACAGTGTTATTCAGATGAGCGAATCAGGACCCTCTGGGCCCTCTTGTTTGAAAGATAAATGTATGAGACAATTCTCTTGAGTACACTGACCGTTCATTTTCAGGTGTCAATTATCACAAATTTATCAATATTTACAGTAATGGGAAATGATTCATAGGGACTCAAAAGCGAGTAAGAAGCAGCTGTGGTATTCAAGCCAAGCGAGTTAGAAACAGCTGTGGTAAACAAGATAAACGAGTTAGAAACAGCTGTGGTACACAAGACAAGCAAGTTAGAAACAGTTGTGGTATACAAGACAAGCGAGTTAAAACCAGCTGTGGTATACAAGATAACAGAGTGAGAAACAACTGTGGTATACAAGATAAATGAGTAAGAAACAGCTGATGTATACAAGATAAACGAGTTAGAAACAGCTGTGGTATACAAGACAAGCGAGTTAAAACCAGCTGTGGTACACAAGATAAACAGCTGTGAAACAGCTGTGGTATACAAATGTAATAAATGAGTTAGAAACAGCTGTGGTATACAAGATAAACGAGTTAGAAACAGCTGTGGTATACAAGACAAGCGAGTTAAAAGAGCTGTGGTATACAAGACAAGTGAGTTAGAAACAACTGTGGTATACAAGACATCAGTATTTTAGCCGTCAAAGTTTTACTGTCATCACAATACATGCTTATTCTGTCCAGAGTTTCCCCCCTTTGATATTAAAACTAATACGAGTAGCCATTACAATAAAACAACCATGTTACATTTATTGTTGTTATCGCTTATCAGGGATGACAACCTATATCATTCTAATATTGGGCCCATTTGGCATTGTTGCTGATACAAGAAAGACGGTTGGCAGTTTCTGGCAATACTGGTTAACCGCTGATATATTAGCCTGCCCGGGAAAAATGCGTGTAGGTAAACTGAAACAACATAAAAAGTGTTGACTGGACCGCTAAACTTGAAAACAAACAAACAAATAAACTAAATTCAACACGTGTAGATACTTTCCCAGTTCCAAGTGTCCCGATCACTGTTTTGATAAGAGGTGGCAGAAAAATGCTGTATCCTCTAAAACTGGAAGTTTTTTTTTTTCAGAACATGGACTTTCCGGTTGAAACAAAAGTAATTTATGTTTCTATCACTTAGGTGTTTGCTCCTGGAAAAGATTTGCATGGCTCACAGTAGTGGCGTATTTGGTTTACATAAGCTTGAAGGACTCCACTCACCTGTTAGCTGTATCTCCTTTTTGTGACCATCCCATCATACGAAAATACTTACATTTTGCTTTCAAAATGGCTACAAAATATAGGGATCCAATCATGAGGTAATCCTGCTATGATACCCCTGCTATGACAAAGGATGTTATCCCTGATAATGTTTTGTTTGTTTGAACTGCGGTTTAACATCCCCGTCCCGTCAACACAATTTAGATCATTTTGGAGACATTGCTTCCAATTTTGTGGGACTTTTACCCAACATTGAGATGAAATGACGTCTCAAGCCCTGCCGCCCTATGAAACCAAAAGGGTTGATGTACACGGATGGTCCAACTCGCTTCACTTGCCTGGGCAGGCTTAGACATTCTAGGCGGGTTATCAGTACTCATGTGCGGTCAGTTTCAGCTCTGCGTGGAAGCACCATAAAGCCAAATCAATTTCTCCTAACCAATGGTAGGGGGCTTCATGTCTTAATTTAATGTCATTTTCAAATGAAGAAAAGAAAATGTGATATGTTCATTTATGCTTGTAACTTGGTTTAATCAATATTTATTCATATCATTTGACAAGTCAATTTGAATAGTACATGTACAATTTACAATGACAGGATTTGAAAACAAGCGAAACGCTTATACTAATCATCTCATGTTAAGAATAAGTTTTTGTGAATGGCATGCTGTATAAATTCAAACCATACAGTACTTTTTTCATACGAGTTAGTTCGACTTGAGAAGGAAAAAAAGACCAATCGGTCAAAAGATAAAATAAAAGAAAATGATATAGGGAGTAGAAAAGAATAGAGATAGAAAAGAAATAAGAATTGGAAAATGTCCAAAGAGGGAATGTAAAAGTGCTAAAAGATACGTCAACACCAATATACATGCAGAGTCTGCCAAGAGTAACTCGTGTCCATGGGCAATTTTTTTAATCAATTGAAAAGGATGTGATGCCAATTATCCCGCGCACTAATCAGAGAACAAGGCGATTGGTCTTTAAAATATAGGCCTGTACGTCCTTGAAGATACTAGACTAAGTGTTATTCTCGACAGAAATATTGATGTCACCTTGCATTTAAGGCGTAACTATACCAAATTTAGTGACACAGAGGCCTTTCTGATATTTAATCTTCATCACTGTGTCTCAACCCCAAAGTTTTGAAACCGAAACGGATAATGGACAAGACCCGGCAAACACAGCACAACCCCCTCCGAGCACACACCGACCGACGTAGCCTATGAGACATGTCAGCTGGAGGCATCAGGCAAGAGAGCCTACCCGCGGACTTATAGGCGTCCCCTACCGAGCCAACATCAGCAAACATGACTCACACTCCACGGAAGTCCCGGGCATCAGGAAGAAGATGTGCAAAGTAGCGAGACGTGTAAACCAAATCCGCTAAGATACATGTCTCACTTGACAAGTCAGTCTTAGTTTTAGAACAATTAGAATTTTTTGCTTCAAAAGTTAAAGATATAGTTATTTAAATCAGTACTTGAGCACTGATGTCAACACCGCAGTATCAACCTCAGCACTAAGGAACTGATACTGAGCTGATGATACCCTCGGGGACGAACGAATCATCCTCCAACAGAGATATCGACCCAGGGGTTGCAATTAAGGCGTAACTACACCAAATTTAGTGACACAGACACAAAAGCAATCTTGTTGTGACGATAATGTCAAGCGGTATATACTGGCGTATTTTGGTTATCATTTCATACGGATTATATTAAATCGTGGCCAAGCCAAAAGAAAACGGTCATTGCTTTCTACCTCGCCTCATGTACAATTCTGAATAGGTGCTGGTTTAATGCGCTACATTCAGTTCTTAAACGAGTGTGGATAATCTGTGCTAATCTATCTCCGAAGTAAAAATACTCGGGGATTTTTGGCATATTGTGTGTAAGCAATCGTTTAAAGGAAGACAGCGAAGTGGCGTTCTTAGTTGCGTTTGGACGGTTATTCCATGACAGGATAGGTGAGGGAAGAAACGAGTTAGCATGGGTGCTATTATATGAGTTGATAGACAAGTAATGGTCAGAATTTCGAAAGGGATAGTTAGAGACATCGCCTACACGCGGAGGAATTAGCTGCGTGATATACAGAGGTGTTTTCCATCTTGAAGAATAGGTATAGTTTATGCAAATTTCTCCGCTCTGATAGCTTGAGCCAGCCAAGTTCTGCATACAGTTTATCTATCTCTACTAGCTTAGTCGTACCAGAGACAATTCCACCAGTTTCGAGTCGTATTTTCTCAAGAAATATGCATTGTTGCTGAGTACAGTTGTCCCAAACAACGTCTGCATGTTCTAAGAGAGAGCGAATGAAAGAAAAATAAATTTTTGAAAAGATTTTCTGTCAAGCGTGAATTTCAGACTTCTGATGAGATTCATTCGAGACCAAGCTTTTACTTGAATATAGTCAATCTGGTTTTGCCAGTCACAGCGCTTGGAAAGAGGTCAGGCCTAGATGCTTGTGAGAAGTTACTTCATTTATGCAGTTTTCAAATATGATAAACACAAGCCTCAGTGTTACAGAAGAAGACTTTGGTGGTATGACAAGGGTGATTTCGAACTTCTTCGACGCTCCATAGCCGAGACTAGCAATCTATGAAAAGTTATAATAGTAGCACGGTTGTTGAAAATGTTGCATTTAAAATTTTTGACCTGTGTGAAAAATCCTTTCCGAACAGAATTATTACTGTACGACCTTCAGACTTCAAATGGTTTAACGATTCCATTAGGAAATCAATTCGTAAACGAAAACGTGCACACAAACCTGCCAAGCGTTTAAACACTGCTGAAAGCTGGAGAAAATTCAAACAACTACGCAATGAGGTCATCTATATTATTCGTACATCCAAAAAGGACTTCAAAGATAAAATAGCTGATAAAATTAAGAATGATAGATTATCTGGCAATGATTTGTGGAAACTCTTCAAAACTTTGACAGGCACGGCTTAAACTGACCCCATTCCTCCACTGAACCATTAAGGTGAATTAATTACAGACCTAACTGAAAAAGCAAACATATCTATTTGATATTTTCAATCACAATCTACTATAGATGAAGATAATGAAATAATCCCTCATTTAGCCCAACCTATCAACACTATATCATGAGTTACTGTCCAGCAATATGAGGTTTGTTCAGTTCTGAAATCTCTACCAACTGGAAAAGCGTACGGGCCAGACCAAATCAATAACAAAGTTCTCAAAGAATGTGCACAACAATTATCTGGTCCCCTGACTGACCTATTTAACTTCTCTTTGTCGAACTCATCAATGCCTGACGCATGGAAAAGGGCCAACGTTACCCCTATCCACAAGAAGGACGATAAATCCCTTGTTGAAAACCATAGGCCTATCTCTCTCCTAAGTTCTATTTGTAAATCACTTGAAAAAAAATAGTACATAAACACTTGCACAACCTTTTACTGGAAAATACCATTATCACTCCATTTCAGTAAGTTTGTTTGATTTGAGGCTTAACGTCCCCGCCAACACTATTTAGGTCATTTCAGTCAGGGCTTACTCAAGGTGACTTTACAGTAAACCAGCTCGTGGATCTATACAATACCTTTAGCCGGGCCCTGGACGAAGGCAAAGAAGTCCGCGTTGTGGCATCAGCAAAGCCTTCGACATGTCATTTCATCTCAGTGTCGGGTAAAAGTCCCACGAAATTCGAAGTGACGTCTCCAAAATGACCTATGCAGTGTTGACGGGGACGTTAAACCTAAAATTAAACAAACAAAAGCCTTCGACAGAGTCTGGCATAGAGGATTGTTAGCAAAGCTAAAACATTATGGAATCTCTGGTCGCCTTCTGAATTAGTTTGAAAGCTATTTATCAAACAGGTATCAACGAGTGGTGTTACCCGGAGGTAGCTATGAATGGCTTCAAATGAGGGCCCGAGTCGCCAAGGGGTCTATTCTTCTTCCGCTTCTCTTCATCATATACATTAATGACATTGTGCAGCAGATACATTCAAATATCCGATTGTTTGCGGATGACACAATCCTTTACATAAAAGTAGACTTACCAGACTCGGCAGCTGAAATACTAAATATTGATCTTCAGAATAGGCAACTGGGCTGATAGATGGTTAGTTAACTATAACCCAAACAAAACCGAATCATTGCTCCTGAGCCGTAAGATTAACAGGATAAATCACCCAGCACCTTTCTTAAACGATGTGCTTGTAGCTTAGGTTGTGGATGATTTTTAGGACTGCGCCATTGAGGCGATTCTATTAAGAACCCACAGTCAATGTTTTGGGGCGAAAATAAGAAAAGTATAGTATATCCTGGTACACCTTCAAGAAGGGCATTGGCCTCTTTTCAGAATTAATTTTGCTGCTCCTCCTGATATGACGCAGGTCCGATGGAACAAATTCTTTCCTTATAGAGTACCCACTTTTTCAGTGTAGTTCAGAGTGACAAGCAGACTGTAAGTTTCAGAATTTGTATCCCTTGTAAAAAGGTGCAAAAATCTTATATGGATATCTTGTAACCATTTTAAAATTTTTCTTGCAAAATAAAGTCCATGTACTTAAGACACACACACATTTCTGACTTCCAACCAATCAGATTACTCGATGTGCATAATTTATTTCTAATGATTCCCAAGCTGAATGTCAAACAGTGAAGATACTGATCAGATGGCTTCTCAGAAATTTTGTCTTTCTTTGCAAAAGAAGAGAATAGAGAATATTCTGGTTGAGCAGGACTACGGTTGATTTGTACTTGCAGGGTTTCATGTGGGACATAGCTTCAGAGTTCAGTGCCATGCTGGTGTTTGCTGAGCACAGATTCTATGGAGAATCCATACCATACGGGGCCACAGCTTATCAGGTAGCACATGTACAGTTCAGCCCCTTTCCTTAAATTTTTCAATGAAGCTCAGAGTGGCTAGCAAACAGTAAGACACACAGGCTTTCTGTTTTGTAAAATTAATGAAAAAAGTCTTTTGTGCATGTATCTTTTATTTTTAAAATTATTGTTACTTGTATTTGCAGGGTTTCATGTGGGACATAGCTTATGTGTTCAACAAGGCGGTTCTAACATGTACCCACTTTGTAGTTTTTTAGCAGAAATATGGAAAATGATTAAATCTGGTTAACTGGTTAAATTTTCTTTTCATAATCTAAAATGGTGTTCACAACAGTGTTAACTTCACAGGCCTGTCAACATGTCTGCTTATTTTATATCATTGATATTTGGATGCAGAGTGAGGTGTAGCTGATAATAATACCGTGTCCAAAGAAGATGGTGTTTTCTTACCCAGGAGGTATACTTTTTATACGCCCGTTTGAAAAACGGTCGTATTATGTTATGCCCCCTCCCCCCGCCCGACGTCCGTCTGTCCGTCCGTCTGTAAACTTTTCTTTTCCGGATATCTCCTACAGTTTACATCCGATCATACATATAGTTAGACCATGATGTGGGGCAGCACATATTGTTTCGAGGTTGCGGTCCACCAAATATTAATGCCCCTTTGAATTTTTTTAAACTTTTTGTTTCCGCATAACTCTTCCTACAGTTTACAACCGACCAAGCTGAAACCTCATACTTAGACCATGATGTTGGGCAGCGCATATTGTTTCGAGGTTATGGTCCACCAAATAATTATAGAGTTAAGCCTCTTTGATTTTTTTTTGTAAACTTCTCGTTAACGGATAACTCCTCCTATTATATAGTTTACATCTGATCAAGCTGAAACTTCATCCTTAGTTAGACCATGATGCGGGGCAGCGCATATTCTTTCGAGGTTATGGTCCACCAAATAATAATAGGGTTATGCACCTTTGAAATTTTTTGTAAAGTTTTCGTTTCCGGATGACTCCTCCTACATTTTACGCCGGCCTCGGTGGCTCAGTCGGATGCGCGTCTGACTGGTGATCAGGAGGACTCGGGTTCGACTCCCGCCGGGGTCGGCAACATTATTTCGTGGAGATTGATCATGAAATCTTTTCTATGGTCATTCTCTCCCTTCTGCTGATTCAAGAAGGGCAGTTGTCAGTTTCTGGCGCAAGAATGTGCACTGTACTGGTTAACCGCTTACGTATAAGCCTGCTCATGAAAGTGTGGATAGGTAAACTGACCGGCTCAAAAATGACCTAAATAGTATTGACTGGGCCGTTAAACTCCAAAACAAACAAATCCTACATTTTACATCCGCTTTAGCTGAAACTTCAAATATAATTCGACCATGACGTGGGGCAGCGCATATCGTTTCGAGGTGATGGTCCACTAAATATTAATAGAGATATGCCCCTTTGAAAAATTCTGTTAACATTTTGTTCCGGAGAACTCACCCTACATTTTAGATCCGATGATGGTGAAACTTTACATACAGTAAGACTATGATATGGAACAGTGCATGTTATTTTGAGGTTACGGTCTGCCAAATATACCGTACCCCTTTCACAGATTTTTCTAAACATTCCTTTCCCGGATAACTCCTTATGTTTTACATCTGATGAAGCTGAAACTTTACATTAGTAATACCTTGATGTGGAACAGTGCATATTATGTTGAGGTTACAGTCCGCCAAATATTACCAGAGTTATTCCCCTTTCACATATTTTTCTAAATATATTTGGTTTTCGGATAATGCCTCCCACATTTTACATCTGATTACCGGTAAGCTGAAACTTTACGTATAGTAAGACCATGATGTGGAGCAGTGCATATTATTTCAAGGTAACAGTCCATCCCTTAATGCCAGAGTTATACCTATATTATTTTGAGGTTATGTTCCTTCAACTATTATCGACCATGAAAATTTGTTGGAGACAGGTAGTTTGAGCCATTGATGATTATTAATAGTGCCAGGTAATAATATATGGAGCACATATTATTCATTGGTTACATTCCACAAACCCAAACTTGTACAACAGTCCGTATATATATGCTCCATCTTACTAATTTCCACGGGCGTGCGGAGCTCTTGTTTCTATTTATAGCAATGCTGAAATATTTCTGTCAGACAGCTCACATGGAACATTCAGAATGGCGTCCTTATTTTCGCTTTCATAAATTCTCATTTTCTTTGGCACAGTTAATCACCTCTTACTAAAAGGCCAAATTATGTTCAGAGAAGGCTGGTACAATATGTAAAATCACAAAAACAATAGGTGAAACCACAGGCGCTTGAAGTTAAGTCCATCAAAACGGATTGAAAATGTCCAAAAATAAAGACTCTGATGCAATTACGAAATGGCTTAGTGTCACTTTTGATTTTGAACCTTATGAACTACTTATGGACAGAACTTCAAGCTCCTGTGGTAAAACCAATGACTATGGTGTGACTAAGCAGAATAAACATCTTTCTCTGACAAAATCTTTACCATCGAGTAATGAATAGAGTCGGTAATGTGGTAAATCCTTGATTCTAACTATCTGGTAAGCCTTTGGTTTGAATTTGTCTGTCTGTATTGTCTGTAATTTGTGATCTGTTTTGGCTCTAGATATGTAGCATATGGATGCTTGTTTGGACTACCAGTTCTAACAGGTACCTATAATCTAACTTTCTCAGAAGAAATAAGCCGGGCTGAATGGCTCCTTCGAATGTCCAGTGTTGTTCAGCCACATGTGGCAACATGATGTCGTGGTGAATGATCATGAAACATTTTTGTTGATAATATTAATAAATCAACTTCAACTGATTCAAGAAGTGCAGTTGTCATGATTTACGGTAAAACAAACAGGAAGTACTTAGAAGACCTAAGTCTGCTCAGAACAAGTTTGTTTACATTAATAGACTGGCTCAACATGACATTAATAGTGTTTATTGGGCTGTTGAAATCCAAAATCTTAGCAAAAAAAAATCCAAAAAAAAAAAAATCCCCATTTTTGGGTTGATTGTTTATCAGTCGATCCAAAGTTATAAAGTTGTGACTATAAATTCAGGTAAGGGTAATTTATAGAAATAGCTGCACTATATATTCTTATCCCTGTGCATAAGGGGGTTATCTATAGAACGGTGTCTGGAATCATATGTTCGGTTTGACGAACAGTGTAGACCCAGATCAGATTCTGCAGAAACTGGCATCTGATCAGGGTCTACACTATATGCTGACAGTACAGGCATTTAAGTGTCAAACGAAGTTATCGTTCAGGACTTTTTTTCTAGTCTACACTAAGAGACAGTCGACCCACCAGTGCTTTGATTTCCTAAGTTGTTTGTGCCTTTGAAGTTCAGTTTTCCTTGCAATTACTACAAAGTTGACATATATGATTTTACTAGGATCCTAAGCATCTTAACTATCTCACATCTGAGCAAGCATTAGCAGACTTTGCTGTCCTCATAAAATACTTGAAACAGATTATAGCTGGAGCCACTAACAGTTCAGTGGTGACCTTTGGTGGCTCTTATGGTGGGATGCTGGCAGCCTGGATGAGGATAAAATATCCCAATGTTGTTGTGGGGTAAGTTTACAGCTGTTCTTGTAAAACAATTCCACATAATGATGTGTTTGTTTGATTTGAGGTTTAACGTATCCGTCACCACTGTAAAGGTCATTTTGGAGACGTTGCTTCCAACTTTTGGGACTTTTACCCGACATTGAGATGAAATGACATCTCAAGCCCTGCCCCCAATGAAACCAATAGCGTTTATAAGCATGGACGGTCCGACACTCGCACCGCTTTGCCTGGGCAGGCTTAGTGCAGATTATATTCTCTGGTCCTTTGGGATCATTGAGTTCATTTTGAATCATTTTGAAAATAGAGTTCTGCTTCCGGCGCTAGAGGGCGTGGCCGGTGTTGCACATTTCAGTACTGGTCATGAACAGACTCAATAAAACCGAGTCTGCTATTTTCGTTTATTTGGTGTATTCTTTGTTTCCAAAAGATCTAACTTCAGAACTTAAATATTTATCTTCACTGCAGCTGGTGTTGTGCTGTGTGGCGGCCATAAAACGTCTCCCCGTACATCATCATAGTGCAGATTATATTTTCTGGTCCTCTGGGATCATTGAGTTCATTCTGAATCATTTTGAAAACAGAGTTCTGCTTCAGGCGCTAGACGGCGCGGCCGCTGTTGGACATTTCAGTACTGGTCATGAACAGACTCAATAAAACCGAGTCTGCTATTTTCGTTTATTTTGTGTATTCTTTGCTTCCAAAAGGATCTAACTTCAGAACTTATTTAGATCCTCTTAAGTGGTTTACCAGTACTCGTGTGTGGGTCGGTTTCAGCTCAGCGTGGAAGCATCATGCAGCCTATCTATTTCTTCAAGCCCCGGTGGGCGGGGGCCGCTCCACATAATGAGAACAACTATATGTAGGTTGTGTTTTCGTTCTAAAGTCGATTTTTTAGCTCATCAACTGTCATGTAATGACAAGGTGAGCTTTTGGGATCACTTTTCGTCTGTCCACCGTGCGTCCATCCGTGCGTCCGTCCGTAAACAGTTTCTTCAAACAACATCTCCTCCTAAACAACTGATCAGATTTTGACCAAACTTCACAGGAATGATTCTTAGGTGTTCCCGTTTCAAAATTGTTCAGATGGTTCCGGTCCATTTCGCATCAAGGTCACAGGAGCCAGAAATAGATTTTTTTATATGAAAACTTAAAAAATCTTCTCCTCTGAAACCACAAGACCCAGGCCCTCAATATTTGGAAGGTAGCTTCATCTAGTGGACCTCTACCAAGACTGTTCAAATTATAGTCCTGGGGCCAAATATGCCCCCGCTTCGGGGCCCTTAGGTTTTACATAGACTTAATAGGGAAAAGCTTTAAAAATCTTCTTGTCTGAAACCAGAAGGCTCAGCTGTTTGATATTTGGAATGAAACTTCGTCTTGTGGACCTCTATCAAGATTGTTCAAATTATTGCATTGGGGCCAAAAATGCCACCGCCCTGGAGCCCCTTATTTATACATCAACTTATTTAGGAAAAATCTTTAAAAATCTTCTCCTCTGAAACGGCAAGGCCCAGATCTTTGATATTTAGTGTGTAGTTTCATCTAGTGGACCACTACCAATATTATTCAAATTATAGCCCTGGGGCCAAAAAAACCCAACCCCGAGACCCTTTGGTTTTACATTGACTTATATAGGGAAAACATTTAAAAATCTTCTAGTCTGAAACCAGAAGGCTCAGGTGTTTGATATTTGGTATAAAACTTTGTCTTGTTGTCCTCTTATCAAGATTGTTCAAATTAAAGCCCTGGGGCCAAAGATGCCCCCGCCCCGGGGCCACTTGATTTTACACTGACTTATACAGGAATAACCATAAAAATCTTCTCCTCTGAAACCGCAAGAGCCAGGTCTTTGATATTTGGTGTTTAGCTTCATCTAGTGAACCTCTACCAAGATTGTTCAAATTATAGACCTGGGGCCAAAATGCCCCCGCTCCGGGACGACTTAATAGGGAAAACCTTTTAAAATCTTCTTGTCTGAAACCAGAAGGCTTAGGTGTTTGATATTTGGAAAGAAGGTTCGTCTTATAGACTAGTAGTATATAGAGTGTAGGTTCTGGGGCAAAATAAATTTTTGTCCCCGCACCCACAATACTGTGGGGCCCACCCACCCCCAGGTGGGCCACACCGAGTGGGGTACAATTGTTTGTATTAGAGAAATATGGAAGTTAAACATACGAAGATGAACAAGTGTCCTTGGGTTCATAGTTTGTATTAGAGAAACATAGGTAGTTAAAACATACGAAGATGAACAAGTGTCCTTGGGTTCATAGTTTGTATTAGAGAAACATAGAAGTTAAAACATACGAAGATGAACAAGTGTCCTTGGGTTCATAGTTTGTATTCGAGAAACATAGGTAGTTAAAACATACGAAGATAAACAAGTGTCCTTGGGTTCATAGTTTGTATTAGAGAAACATAGAAGTTAAAACATACGAAGATGAACAAGTGTCCTTGGGTTCATAGTTTGTATTAGAGAAACATAGGTAGTTAAAACATACGAAGATGTACAAGTGTCCTTGGGTTCATAGTTTGTATTAGAGAAACATAGGTAGTTAAAACATACGAAGATGAAAAAGTGTCCTTGGATTCCTGTGGGGAAGAGGGAACCCTGCAACAATAATTGCCGCGGGAGATTCTGTGGACGGCACAATAGTATCAGTAAGAGGGTAAGAAGAACAGAACCACTACTATGTACAAGGTGTGGCGTGTCGGTGAAAACACGCCATCTACTTTGTATTGGATGTGGTGTCAAAACGGTTATCACTATAGACAATATATTTAAAAACCGCTGAGTTCAGAAAGAGTTTAGACGATTGTCTGCTATATCTATAGAATGAGTTGCATAGCAGTCGAAGGTGAAATAGGTGCAGGACGGCGCATGCTTGCCGATGTGGCTCCAAAGGCCATGACAAAAAGAGCGTACTAGAAGGGCCTGCAAAGCAAGAGTCTCTCGACAGAACAGAAGAGGGCCAAGAGACTCTCACGGCCGGGTGTAGCGTGAGATTTTTAAACCCGTGAGAAACTTAATACCAAGGTATATCTGTGCATGCGCAAGAAGGCCGTGAGATATGTCATCCATTTCCTGTTAGTCCCTGCCCCTTTCATCTTGAGCCTATGTTTAAAATGTCTAAAGAAATCTGTATATTACGAAAACACGCATATTCAAATATATTGACAAAATTTTACCACTTAACACGAAATTTTTCAAATTAAAATCCTGATATTTTTTTATATTTCTGCACAAAACATAGATTGTGGGTACTCATTAGAACCGCCTCGGCGCGTCGGTTCTAACAAGTACCCACAATCTATGTTTTTGAGCAGAAATAAGGCAAATAATAAATATACTTTCAAACCCCAGTTTCCCTATCCGCTGTTGGTGTTTCTATTAGGTCTGTTGTTGCGTGTTTGTGTTTCTTTCCCTTTGGTGTCTCTGATGGGAACTATGGGTTATGTTTGTGTTTCTTTCCCTTTGGTGTCTCTGATGGGAACTATGGGTTGATTGTATCGATTTCTGATCATTGCCTCTACTTCTATTTAAGGGGATCAAACTTGTATAGGCGTGTTTGCCTGATGAGGTAGGAATGGTAGGTTTGGGCTGGTCGCGATGGGTAGGTAGGTAGATCGCAGTTAGGATCGTATATTTGATTGTTTTGGTAGGTAGGAGGTAGGCAGCAATGTAGGTAAGTAGATATTACGTACGTATATCGATAGGAAGGTATGTAGACGTATAGGTAGTTTGGAACGTTACTAAGTATATATGCTTTTGTTTGAATTTGGGTTTAATGTCCCCGTCAACACTAGGTCATTTTGGAGACGTTGCTTCCAATTTTGTGGGACTTTTACCCGAGATTGAGATGAAATGACAGCTCCAGCCCTGCCGCCCAATGAAACCATAAGGTTTTGAACGGACGACTCATACCACCTTGCCTGGGCAGGCTTAGTTCTTCTCAGCGGTTTACCAGTACTCATGTGTGGTCAGTTTCAGCCCTGCGGTGAAGCAGCATACAGCCCATCTATTTATCCGAGCCCCGATGGGCGAAGGCGATTAAGACGGTATGTACGTAGGTAAGTAGGTAGGTATGCAGTCCGGCTCCGCCCACCGGGGCTTGAAGAAATAGATGGACTGCATGGTAGCTAGGTAGGCAGGTAGGTACGTAGGTAGGATAAATGGTCTGGTGGCTTCGTGGTCCGGTGGGTAGGTAGATAGGTAGGTACTTACGGGCGAGGAAAGTAGGTACTTACGGGCGAGGAAAGTAGGTAGGTAGGTAGGAGGTAGGTAGGAAGGCAGGTAGTTAGGTAAGTAGGAATGACAAGTTTGGGTTTGTGGTGAGTAAAGTGGGTAGGTTCGTAGGTATGTATGCAGGATCGCAGGTGGGTAGGGAAGTTGGTCGTATGTTTCGATAGCTAGGTGTGGGATGGTGGTGCGGTAGGTAAGAATATAGGCAGGCAGGTCGGTAGGTAGATAGGTAGGTAGGATCGTACGTAAAATAGAAGTGAAGGTAATGATCAGGAATCCATACAATTAACACAAAGTTTCCATTCGAAACACAAATGGGAAAGAAACACAAACATGAAACAACTAGACCATGCCATGATGGAAACATCAATAGCAGAAGGGCAAAATGGCAGTTACTTTCCTACAAAATGGCCAATTGGCTAGCCAAAATAAAATAATATAAGCGGTACACACACTCAAAGACAAGCCATACCAAAAATAAACCGCGACAGAAGAACCGCCTTGGAACTGTCAGTGAAACGAATTCCAAAATTAGGTGGGGGTGGGGACTTGAATCGATTTTACATGGTCACAATCCTCGCCTTTACTTCCGTCGCGATTCAGACAAATAATTTGTTCAGTCTGCATGAGGACCTCCTAACTCATCAGTGCAACATCTCCATGAACACAAAAATCAAACGACAACAGCGATGAAACAACGGTGAGGACTCGACAGTAAGAGTTTGTCATTCAGTTTTACGACCCACCTACGGAGACGGGACCTTGGTTACAAGACTCATCCGAAAGTCTGTGAAAACCCGGGATCGAATATGTGACCCCTGGTCTATGAGGCCAGCAACATAACCACTACACCACGGAGGCTTCTTTCCGTATGGGAACGGACGGTCAGACATACTTATTTCTACCTACCTACCTACCTACCTTAGGACCTATTTGGTTTCGTAAGGCGGTAGGACTGGAGATGTCATTTCATCTCAATTTCGGGTAAAAGTCCAACACATTGGTCGCCATGTCTCCAAAATGTCTCTGACAGTGTTGACTGGGACTTTAAACCTCAGGTCAAACAAACAAACAAACACCTACCTACCTTCCCACCAAGACAACCCCCTTACCTTCCTACCTAAAGTAGAAGTAAAACAAAGATCAGAAATCGATACAATTAACTTACTCCACCCATCAAAGACACAAAAGGGAAAGAAACACAAACATGAAGCGATCAGACCATAATGGAAACGTAAACAAAGGAAGGCCATAAGGACAGTTACTTTCCAACAAAACGGCCATATGGCCATCCAAAATAAAAAGACACAAGTGATACACACAGTAAGATAAACAACAACATAAATAAACCGCCACAGAAGATCTACCACACTCATCGGGACTTGAAGAACTAGATTGGCTGCATGATTCCCTACCACACCTGAGTACTGGCAAACCGCATAAGCCTGCCCAGGGAAAGTGATGCGAGTAGGACCATCCATGCATGAAAACCCTATTGTTTCATTGGGTGGCAGGTCTTGAGATGTCTTTTCATCGCAAAGTCGGGTCCCACGAAATTGGAAGCATTGTCTCCAAATGACCAATATAGAATTGACGGGGAAGTTAAACCTCAAATCAAACAAACAAAACCTCAAATCAAACCTGCCAACCTACCTACCCACCAGGACACATCTCCTAACCTACCAACTGAAATCTACCCCGCCCATCGGGACTTAAAGAAATGATGGGCCGCATTATGCCCGACCGCACACGAGTACTGGTAAACCTCATAAGCCTGCCCAGGCAAAGTGATACGAGTCGGACCGTCAATGCATATAAACCCCTTTTAGTTTCCTTAGGCGGCAGGTCTTGAGATGTCTTTTTATCTCAAAGTCGGGTCCCACTAAATTGGAAGCGTCGTCTCCAAATGACCTATACAGTATTGACGGGGACGTTAAACTTTAAATCAAACCTACCTACCTACCCAGCCACCCATCTACCTACCTACCTAGCCAACCAACCACCTATCTACTTACTTATCTAACTAAACAACGTCGACGCAGAAGTAAGAAGTCAGCTTGGCCCCGCCCATCGGGGCTTGAAGAACTAGATGGGCTGCACGATGCTTCCACGCAGAGCTGAAATCGACCGCACACGAGTACTGGTAAACCGCTTAGAGGATCTAAACCTGACCAGGCAAAGCGGCGCGAGTAGGACCGTCTATGCTTATAAACCCTGTTGGTTTCATTGGGCGACAGGGCTTGAGATGTCTTTTCATTTCAATGTTAGGCAAAATTGGAAGCAACGTCTCCAAAATGACCTTATGCAGTGTTGACCGAGACATTAAACCTCAAAGCAAACAAAACAAACAAGAAATGTCCCTACAGTTTTTCTTTTCTTTTTTCTGTAATTTGTTAATCAACACTACCATGAATACGGACCATTTCGACCCTAACTGCAGTCGCACTGAGTGATCTCGGGCGATGCAGATTGGCTTTGGTCAAGTCGGACCCCAATATAAGTCCAGCTTGACAGAGTTGTCTTTAATCAAGGTAGTATCCTTCTACATTCTATAGTATCTGTTTTTTCATTGGGCCCCCGTCAATCGGGGCTTGGTGAATAAATAAATAAATAAATATTATCATATTATAAAATAACTAGTAACACAGCTTCTAATTTCCTTAGGGAGGCTTCTCCGGCATGAAATTAAAGTTTAATTAATGTTCCAGCATAATACTAAGAGAGTTTCGATATCCCAGTCTTTTATAGTTATCGTGTTACACTTTTCACGGCTGAATTCTCTCACACCCCTCCGTGAGGGATTTCATCAACTTTCGGTGCGACTGAAGAATCTCACGGGATCAATAATATCACGCTACACCGGCGGAAACCAAGCTGACCAAGAGACTGTCGCGGCCGGTGGAAATCAAGCGGGCCAAGAGACTCTCGCGGCCGGTGGAAATCAAGCGGACCAAGAGACTGTCGCGGCCAGTGGAAATCAAGCGGGCCAAGAGACTCTCGCGGCCGGTGGAAATCAAGCGGGCCAAGAAAGAGACTCTCGCGGCCGGTGGAAGTCAAGCGGGCCAAGAGAGTCTCGCGGCAGGTGGAAATCAAGCGGACCAAGAGACTCTCGCGGCCGGTGGAAATCAAGCGGGCCAAGAGACTGTCGCGGCCGGTGGAAATCAAGCGGGCCAAGAGACTCTCGCGGCCGGTGGAAATCAAGCGGGCCAAGAGACTCTCGCGGCTGGTGGAAATCAAGCGGGCCAAGAGACTGTCGCGGCCGGTGGAAATCAAGCGGGCCAAGAGACTGTCGCGGCCGGTGGAAACCAAGCGGACCAAGAGACTCTCGCGGCTGGTGGAAATCAAGTGGGCCAAGAGACTCTCGCGGCCGGTGGAAATCAAGCGGGCCAAGAGACTCTCGCGGCCGGTGGAAATCAAGCGGGCCAAGAGACTGTCGCGGCCGGTGGAAATCAAGCGGGCCAAGAGACTCTCGCGGCTGGTGGAAATCAAGTGGGCCAAGAGACTCTCGCGGCCGGTGGAAATCAAGCGGGCCAAGAGACTGTCGCGGCCGGTGGAAATGAAGCGGGCCAAGAGACTGTCGCGGCCGGTGGAAATCAAGCGTGCCAAGAGACTCTTGCGGCTGGTGGAAATCAAGCGGGCCAAGAGACTCTCGCGGCCGGTGGAAATCAAGCGGGCCAACTCTCGCGGCCAGTGGAAATCAAGCGGGCCAAGAGACTGTCGCGGCCGGTGGAAATCAAGCGGGCCAAGAGACTGTCGCGGCCGGTGGAAACCAAGCGGGCCAAGAGACTGTCGCGGCCGGTGGAAACCAAGCGGGCCAAGAGACTCTCGCGGCCGGTGGAAATCAAGCGGGCCAAGAGACTCTCGCGGCCGGTGGAAATCAAGTGGGCCAAGAAACTCTCGCGGCCGGTGGAAATCAAGCGGACCAAGAGACTGTCGTGGCCGGTGGAAACCAAGCGGGCCAAGAGACTCTCGCGGCCGGTGGAAATCAAGCGGGCCAAGAGACTCTCGCGGCCGGTGGAAATCAAGTGGGCCAAGAAACTCTCACGGCCGGCGGAAATCAAGCAGGCAAAGAGACTCTCGAGGCTGGTAGAACATAAGAGGGCCAAGAGACTCTCGAGGCTGGAAGAACAGAAGGGGCCAGCCTGCGCTCTTTTAAGCTCGCCAGCAAGACATATTCAGATGCCACTGTGATCAGGTTTGTCCAACTCTTCCAACAGCTTGGTACGGGCCGTCATAAACGCATCGTCTCTCGCACGTTGAAACAACTTCTTTTTTCCTCCTCCAACAAACCAACAATCCCTTTCTGGCGCTTACGAATTTCTCCTTTCATCTGATTGAACTTACCGATTTCACACAGAATCAGGCGAAATTCTGTTTCAGATATATTATCGTCGTTCAGCGCGATAGAAATGCAGTCTGCGATTGAGTTCAGCGTTGACTCAGCCAAGATACGAATCTCATCGTGTTTTTTGGCTTTTGTTTAGAGCCTCTGGCCAATAAATTTCCCGCCAACACCCCGCAAACCACACAATCGCTCCAGCTTGAAGGCCAAGGGCGACAGGCACCGCGATGATAGTTGACAAGAGTCTGACGCCAGAAGCAGCGAGCCCTGCGCCAGCCGCAGTAAGCGTGGTATCAATCCCATCAACAACATTAGCCCCACGTCTGTATTTCTTGTACAGCGAAGCTCTGAAGTCTCGATCTTTTTCGACACGGAATTTGACCTCGGCCACGTGCTGAAGGCGGTGTTTGTCTCCAGTATCAAGTGGTGGATAGAGAATCATCGTATTAATATAATCTGACTTTTCGCTCTAAATACATAATACTTATCGAAAAGGACGTCCTCTGGCGTGAACTCATTAGGCATAAATCTCTGACCTCGGCCACATGCTGAAGTCGGTGATTATCTCCGGTTTCAAGTCCAGGGTAGAGGCCCATCATGTACTACCCCTCGAGCTGGGTGGGTTTAAAAAGACTACTGGCTAATAATGACTATAGCTTGGTCTGCCGTTAGCGCACCGGGCGAAAATCGCAGCCTTTTGAGAGACACTGGGCCTATAAAAATATCATGTAAATCCAAATGACGGTATTCAGCTTGGTGTTGGATTCTTTCAAGAGTGAACTGCACTTCAGGAGCAGCCCCTTTTTGTGACTATGTGAACCCCAGCCTCCTTATTAACATGCGTTGGTGGCCATTTGAGCTTGAAGCCGGGTAACACTTCAACAAAGTCGTCATGTCTATCTCCGAGAATTAGATAAGGTTGATCGATGATGTTGGCAAGTCCATACCAATAAGTCCCGCTGGGGAGAAATCGTAGACTATTTTCAGGATTCCCTGCCGGTTGTTGTTTGTCTTCAGCACGTTATCTTCGGAAACGGCAATGTACTTCGTCCCAGGGATATATGAGCATAGTCGAGTGTCACTATTTACTACTTTCCTGATTTTATGCTGTTTTTCCGGTCATGACGTACGGAGACGCTATCTTGATGTCGATAAGCCACCTAGTTTGTTGAATGGGGTCCGCAAAAGCAACCCACTTGCTCCCAGTGAAGGCCAGCGTATGAACCCGCTTTGGAACGGCATGTGAGGTATCTACGTCGCTGAGATCACCGAATGACAATGACCCCGCTTGGGCGACCTCTTTTCTTTTGTAGACCCCATTAGAGAGCTGGAAGGCATACAATTGATCTTTTCCGTCCTTACCGAACGCCTCAGTATCACCAAGATCAGCCAAAGCCACCCCAGGGCATTTTCTGATCACACCGGGGCCAATTGCGTCAACCATTCCTTATAAGTAGGGTTGCGCTGATGTACTCGAATGGTAACATCTCTCCGTTGGTATCTCTAAGTGAGACAGTTATCTGTGAAATAGGCCCTGACGACAACCTCTTGTACTGTAAGACAGGAAATGATTCAGTTCTACCAGATCCACACTTTTCGTTCTTGACGGGTATGGATCTAAGTAGTGTAGAGGGGCGACCGTTATGCAGATTGTCTGAAGTACTTAACTCAGCAAGGTGAAAGTAGACCTCACGATGGACGGCCAGCTTGTGTGACTTATCTGCAATGAATGTCTGGGAGATGTATTTCAATACTGGGATAATGCCTAAGTCATCGTCAACTTCCGTGGTCACACGAGCTCTGCAAGTATTGTCGGAAAATCCTAAGAGTGTAGCTAATTCGCTATTCATTGTTATGACTTCATCGGGCTTTACCGTTAATTGCAGTAGACCAGAAAGTTCATCTAGAGTAATTTCGGCGCCCAACCGTTGAAACACCTTTTCGTTCAACTCACAAACGTTATAACACCCGTCGGGTATTATTTTTTCAGTCTTGTTATTTGAGACCTTCTTGTTCCTTTTCGCCGTGCATATGTTGTACCACCAGTGATAATACGTCAACTCGCAGAGAGCAATCTCTAGCTCATGCGTAGACTGGGTCCTGGTAAGATTGGATGGCACATCATTTTGAACGCCAGTGAGTGTGATGTACATAATAATAAAATTATTAACTTGAACAGCACAACAACACCAAAATGGGTATGGACACAAAGGCGTTTACGTTTAATAGCTCGGCAAAATATCAGGCGGGCGGCCATTTCATATATAAGGAGTAGCAGGGGCGCACACCCTAGTCATAATGTCGACGATAAGGGAAGTCACTTCCTTTCTAAGTACCCGGACGTCTACGACGATTATCAAAACCCTCCGCTTACCGTGGACTTTTACCACCCGAGTGACGACCAGAAAGACCGCATGAATGCCTTCGTCATCCTGGGGATGGCCGCGGCCGACCTGGTCGACGATTATCAAAACCCTCCGTTTACCGGGCACTTCAATATGGGAAACAAGACGTGGAACAGCTGGCAGCACGCCCCCTTCAGCTGGTGGCAGTGCCATCTGAAGTTTGTTTTGGCCCCTGCAGACAAGGCCGCTAACAATGTCGTCGTGTGACGGCTCCACTATGTTTACACGCTTAAGCAGGAGCTTGGTGCAACTAAGGCCTATGAACTTCAGCCTTTAGCTAAAGAGAGAGCTATAGTAGATAAACATGTTTGTCATTCAGCCACCAAGTTTGCTGTGTGTGTTACCGAAGGCCAAGACAAGCTTCCTACGCTATACTGGTTACCAAAACTTCATAAAAGACCTTACAAAGCACGGTTTATTGCAAATTCTAGCTCTTGCACTACCACTGAACTTTCTAAATTATTAACTTCCTGTCTTACTGCTATTAAAACGCATTTGATTAAATATTGTGATAAAGTCTTTGAAAGATCAGGAAGAAATCTGTTTTGGTCTATAAAAAATTCGAATGAGGTTTTAAATAAATTGAAATCCAGAAATTTTCGTGCGTCAAGTCTGTCTACTTTTTTTTTTTTTTTTTTTTGGTTTGGGTTTTACGGCCCTTTCAAGATTATTTCACTCATATCGAGCCGATCGTTAATCAGAGGTGGGCGAAAACCGGAGTACCCGGAGAAAAACCACCTGACCTTCCGTTGCAGAACTTGGCGTCTCACACGTGGCCCGAGCGAGGCTCGAACCTACGGCGGTGAGAGACCTAATGACTAAGAGTCAGCGCTCTTATCCACTAGGCCACGGAGGCACGTTAAGTCTGTCTACTTACGATGTTTCCACTCTTTACACTACACTTCCTCATAATCTTATAAAAGAAAAGCTTAATGATTTAATTGAATGGGCTTTCTACAGAGAAGATTCTCTCTATCTTGCATGTAATGTCAGAAATGCATTTTTCACTTCTAAAGAGCATAAGAATTATACACTTTGGTCATGTCAGAAAGTGTGTGATGCCCTCACCTTTCTACTTGACAATATTTATATTAGATTCGGTACTTAGTTATTTAGACAAATTGTGGGTATTCCGATGGGTACGAATTGCGCACCTCTTGTGGCTGATCTGTTCTTGTATTGTTATGAAAGAGACTTCATGTTGTCGCTTTCCATTGATAACCAATCTGAAATTATTGAAGCTTTTAGCTCGACTTCTAGATATTTAGATGATTTATTAAATATTGATAATACCTATTTCGATGGTTTGATCAGTCAGATTTACCCCCCAGAACTTCAGTTAAATAAAGCAAATTCTTCTGATACCTAGGCCCCGTTTTTGGATTTACATTTATCTTTGTAGATGGGTTTGTTTCGTGCAAAATTTATAATAAACGCGATGACTTTGATTTTGAGATTGTAAATTTTCCTTCTTTGGATGGTGATGTTCCTCGTGCGCCATCCTATGGCGTTTATATTTCGCAATTAATTCGATTTGCTAGAGTGTGTAGTCATGTAACTGACTTTAACACTCGTAATAAATTATTAACGGCTAAACTCCTTAATCAGGGTTATCGGTACCATAAACTACGCAAAGCCTTTTCAAAATTTTATAGACGCCATTCTGATTTAATTTCAAAATTCAATATTGGACTTAAATCTCTTCTGCAACAAGGTCTATCGGAACCCGAATTTTATGGTGACTTGGTATATAAATTCAGAAAAATATATAACCGCAATGACTTCAGCACCCAATTTCGTAAAAATCATTCTTCGATATAAAAAGATTGGGTACAACATGGATGTTATACGACAGACTGCATGCATGGTGGTTAACCCGGTCACGATTGGCAACTTTGCTTCCCTCTTTAATTGCACGCCGGTGGGTCAGGCCTCAGATTCTATGACGGTTCCAACGTAAAGGCTTATTGAGAATTAGAGAGATCTAATTCAAGGTAATGTTGGTTGGTGCCTGATGCTCTGTCTCTGGTTGGGCCCATCGGAGTCTAACTGTTGGTTTTCTTTTGCTCCAGCATTTCAGTGGTTTCTTGCTGTCGAGTCCTCACCGTTGTCTCACCTCTGTGGTTCGTTGATTTTTTGTGTTCACGGAGATGTTGCACTGATGAGTTAGGAGGCCTTCATGCGGACTGAACAAATAATTTGTCTAAATCGCGACGGAAGTAAGGGCGAGGATTGTGGCCACGTAAAATCGATTTAAGCCCCCCAGTGGAAATCTTTCCACTGACCGTTCCAAGGCGGTTCTTCTGTGGCGGTTTATTTATGTTGTTGTTTGTAACTTACTGTGTGTATCACTTGTGTCTTTTTATTTTGGATGGCCATATGGCCATTTTGTGGGAGGTAACTGTCCTTATGTCCTTCCTTTGTTTAGGTTTCCATTATGGTCTGGTCGCTTAATGTTTGTGTTTCTTTCCCTTTGGTGTCTTTGATGGGTGGAGTAAGTTAATTGTATCGATTCCTGATCTTTGTTTTACTTCTACTTTGCGGTTTGGTGCGCAACCACCGGATGTGGTGTTTCATTCCAGGACCATCTGCAAGTAGAGGAGCCTCTTCTTACAAGCCTGTATTGATTTTATGTCTATAAAACGATGAGGCGTCTGCTTGAGGAGCTTAATGTCGCCCTCCCTGGGAACAAGTCCAATGCATGGTTCAATAACCAGTTTGACTCCAAGCGGCTTTGCGAGGAGTTCGCCGTTTCACCTTATACGAATTGGAGGCAGAAGTTAGACCATTGGTGTCAAGGGCTCGACTTATATGGGAGTGATATGGAGCCATCGGTTAAATATAGGATGGAGCATCAAGCACAGGGGCCGTTCTTCCACCCCAATGACTCAATCAGACATAAACGGGATATTTCAAAGGCGTGGACGATGTTCATTCTCGATAAATCAGAAGGTTTCACGCAAGCTGGTGTCGGGCGCCTCAACGACTCGATTCGGACTTACGTTTTGGCAATCTTGGGAGCACAAGCTCAGACCCGTTCCAACATTCTCAAAGTCGGGACGGGGTTCGACGCCCAAAAGCAGTTTATGGCGAATCTCGAAGACGCCATCACCTCATGCGTCGATATCCCCAGCAGCATCGATCGCTATCTAAAGACGTTGCAATGTGCATCCACACCACTGGATTACGCCTGCCCGAGAGGGCTCTACTTGATGCCGAGCGACATGGCACTCCATCCCGGCAATGTCCAAGGTTATAATATCCAAATCCAATAGCGGGATCAGATGCTGCCACAACCCAGGAATAAACAAGGTAGCACCGATCGGCGCCAGCAGTGCTGGCAGCTCAAGGACATTCCAGGGGAAAACTGCCTCACCAGCCGGGACCGATCCGCGAGTACTCGCAGGGCCACCGCCCGAAGGGTCGCCTACGTCTGCCGCGGTTGCTCCGCCAGCAGACTGGAAATCCGTTCTCGACCATGAAGAAGAAAAAACAGCTCTCATAGTCGCAGCGGTTGCACTCGGCCTAGTGGCGCTTTGGTTGGTCGCGCGGTCGAGATAACCAGTCCCTAGCAGCCACGAGAAGAAGGGACCCCCCGCCGATGATGAAGACCCAAAAATTATCTGCGAGCCATTAAGCGGCCTTCCCTAGCGTGCTCAAGAGACGATGGACCCGATGATTCCGGGAAGGGCAGGGCAGCTGCGGCCTTGCCGGCCAAATTGGCCAGGACACGCCCGAGGGACTGTAGGTGCTTTTTTACCCACTCCTTGACCTCGCCTTTGCCGGGTGGCTTGGGAGCCGGAGCCGGTTCACTCCCGCCGCCGGTGAGCGCAAGCACTACGGTCGAGATTGCCATCCCAATTGCTGTAAGGATGCTAACGATTTTTATGCCCTCTTCGCGGAAGAATGTCCGTATTCGCTCAGCCAGCGTCTTGTCTTCATGGAGCATCTGCCTGAACGTCTCACGGATTCGGGAGATCTGGGACCGGAGAGCTTCTCTGTTCGTAGAGACGGCTTCGAGCCTTGCCTGTCTTTTAAGTTAGATGTCAGAGAGATCGCCCTCCAGTTTTCTGATTCGGTCTTGAATTGCCTGCTGCATCTCGGTGTCGTCCGTTTCCGTCAGTTTCCGCCGCTCCCTGGCCAAGTGTTTTCAAATTGGGATTTTCCCTCGTCGACCTTCGCCAGGTTGTTCACGAGCTCGTCTCGGGTTCGAGTCGTAGCCTTTTCAAGCCCAGCAAGCTCTCTTTTGGCCTGGGTGACCCACGCGGTGTCGATAGGCTGGTCATCAGTTGTCTTCAATGCGGTCTCGACATCTGTTGTTTGAATAACATCGTGGGCTACGCCGGGGAGCTCTGTCATCTCGACGGATTTCCTTGCTCTTTGGAGTGTATCCACAGCCTCTTTGTTGAGACGCGGCACATTCGATTTATAGTCAGTGAGCCCCAGTGATTGCCGAATTGCATTTATGCCGCCTGTTCCATATTTCGAGGCCAGTGTGGACAGAGCCAGAAACTGAAATCCTCCCCTTGCCGCAGTGATAGGAATCTTTTTGTCGCCGGGGGTCCAATAGAGTGTTTTACCGTCGTCATCAATCCCAAACTGGTCATAGTCGATACTGCCTTCGAAGCGCAACCCCTTATAGACACAGCTCACTTCTTTGTAGAAAGTATCGACCAGGCGCCTCTTCTGGTCAGAAAGTGTTGTCCGTCTTAACTCGCCTCGGAGGTTCTGAAGATTGTCCCTGGCCGCGCGTAGTCCTTGCTTGACGTCCGGTGGTGGGTCCATAACAGCGTCTGGCAGGTTTAACGATTGCGCGTCAGCGTCGGCGTCATCATAAGTGTCGGACCAGTCTTCGAAAGTGGAGTTTTCAAAGTCAGCCATATTTGTGAAACAAATATGCATTTGAAGGTAGTCGCGCGTTTAAAACAGACTTTGTCGAGTGTCAACGAAGTTGACACCATTGTCATCAAGCAATTACGGACGAAAGCTTGACCCCTACCGATGCATCCGCGAACACCTTGGAGAGAAAGGGGTGAGGCAATCGGTGACTATAACTAACAACCCCAGCACGATCGGCCCGAACCAGCAGCTTCTGGTTCGATTCCCCAACCTCGGCCAACATGATGTCATCGTCCCCGGGACCGCGAGGTTGGCCTTCACGATCACGCTGCACAGCGAAGATGCCAATCGGACCTTGGTTCAGAAACTAGGCCGCGCCCTCGTGAAAAAGACCGTCATTAAAATTTCGGGGAACGAGGTCCTCAGCATCGACGACAGTGACGTGTACCACTGCTACTGCGATCTCTGGAGGACGGCTTCAGAGAGGAAAAATGGCCAGTACCAAGGCATTGATACGTCGAATGAACGAAATACGACGAGGATCCGAATCAATGCTGGGGACAAAGACGAGTCCGATCTAGCGGACAAAGCCGTCGCCGATGCTTTCGGCAATCGCTGCTACATCCCACTGGACTTCGAGCTGCTCGAGAGCTACATGCCATTCTGCCAGAGCGCGCTGGGCGACCGGCTCGAGTATTAGCTCACGTTCAACGAATACAGCCGTGTGATCCAGGCCACAGGCAGAGGTGCCTCTTTCGACATTGGAAACATCTGTCTTGAGTATGAATGATCACCCTGCCAGAGCTGGCCCAAATGATCAACAACCAGTACAGCAGCTGCATTTCGACCCTGTATGACCGGGAACTGCGGCACCGCAAAATCGGCAAAGACAAGAGCGACACCCTCTGGAATATCAATCTCAACGTGCCCGCCCGCAGCATGAATGGCATCCTGATGCTCTTTGAGGATGAAGCCGCGCAATAGCCCTTCGCTGGCGACACTGAGGCCTTCTATAACCCGAAAATCGCCAAGGTCGAGGTCACCATCGAGGGGATCCCCAACCAACTCTTCAGCCAAGGGATGCGCTCTTACCAGATGTTTGATGAAGCGAGGAAGCTCTTCCCAACCGGCAGCAAGCGAAACCCTGAAGTGGCAACGGTCGAAAAAGACCTAGCCCTAGCCGACATCAGCCTGGCAGAATACTTAACCAGCAAGTACTCGCTGTGGCTTGACCTCAGGACAAGCGACGACGACCGGCTCCACGGCTCCGGCAGGCGGATAGAGAATGCCAGCGAAGGTGTGACCATCCAGATAACGAAAAGAGCCGAGGCGGCTGGCGCATTGAACTTCTACCTCTACGTCATCATGGATGCACAGCTTAACATCGAAGATGGCCGGTTCGTCTCAGCGGTCTATAAATGTTCCTGAGGAACGATTAGTAAATCTCCTACCGCTTACGGCCCATTCGGCGACAATCAGCGGGTAGACGGGATGCGGAAAAAACGTTTTTATCCTCGATCTGCTCGAAGGCCCCTACCAGGGGCTATTTCAGCACGTAGTGGTTCTGGTCCCACCATACGGTACAACAGGACGTATCAGCAGCGCCCCTGGATCTGGACGGACCCTGAGATTTACGTTCTAGACCCCGGTGAGTGCCTTCACGATTACTTGCGAGCGTTTTACCAGGTGTTCCAGGGCGAGCCGACCCTATACATCATAGACGACGACAGAGGGCTTTGACGAAGAAGAAAGACATGCTGTCAGACCTGGCGTTCTCGGGCCGCCATGCGGAGCAGTCTGTCTGGGTCCTCACGCAGAAGTACAACTCTGGCTTGAAAGACTTGCGCGAGCAGACGCGCTGGGTCTGTTTGTTCCACTGCAAGGATCATGACTCGTTCGCAGACTGTCTGCGTGAAAATGACGCGATCCCCGCACGTTTGTTTGCTTGTTTGTTTGTTTGATTTGAGGTTTAACGTCCCCGTCAACACTGTAAAAGTAATTTTGGAGACGTTGCTTCCAATTTTGTTGGACTTTACCCGACATTAAGATGAAATGACATCTCATGCCCTGTCGCCCAATGAAACCAATAGGGTTTATAAGCATGGACGGTCCGCCTCGCACCGCGGTTCCTGGACATGCTTTGATCCTCTAAGCGGTTTACCAGTACTAGTGTGCGGGTCGGTTTCAGCTCTGCGTGAATGCATCATGCAGCCAATATATTTCTTCAAGCCCCGATGGGCGGGGGCCGATCCCCGCACGAGGACGGGAGTTGGTACGGCGGAATCTAGCCGAGACAAAACACGCTAAGCTTCTGTTGAAGACTGATCAACCCGCTGATTATATAATCATGTAATGATTATTGTAATTAATTAATGGCCATTGCGTGATTAATATTGCTTAGCCGTTGCGAAGCAGTTGCGAAGCTGTTACGAAGCAACGCCAACAACGATGTGCTCAGAGCGGCCGTAATCGCTGCATGTGGTGCTGCTTTTCGCTGTCTTTTTAATCATTTCTCGGGCGCATTCGTCCTTCATCTTTCCGAGAACCTTCTTGTTCTCTGTGCTGTGCAGCAGGTGGCCTTTCTTAAAGTCGGACGTGTCGTAGAGGCCCTGGTGCTTGGCCATGTCCTCGTAGACATCCTCTGTCTCGATTTCGAGGAGGAGGCTGTCAGTGTCTGTGTAGAGGAGCTGGCAGCGTTCTCCGTACTGCCTCTGAAGCCGATTGTAATAGAAATCGTACATCAGGGTCTTTGAAAGGTCCAGAATGATCATACCTACGTAAATCGGTCGATTGGGCATTAGGCTGCTCTTATGCATCTGGACTGCTGCAAGATCATCGTCGAAGATGTTGGCTCTGGCAAAGGCTGGGCTGGCGATGAGAAGCCTGAGTTTATCAGCCTCGTTGGCGCGGACCAGCTTGACGTCGACACGCGTGCGGAGGTTCTCCATCGTCTTGCCGAAGACCGAATTGTTCATGAGCTTGTAGAGATCCTTCTCAAAGTCACTGGTGGCCTTCTTTCGGAGCTCAGTATTCATCCGGATGTAGGGCTCCATCCAGGGGCTCTGCTGGAGGGCACGATGAATCTTGGTCAGACGCATACCCAGAGACCTGTCTAACTGGAGATTCCGATAGTGGAGCACGTAGCGGTCCTTGTCGCGAAGGTCGGGGACCAGCTTCTCGACCTCGGTAGGCGCCACCCCAACGCCACTGACGGAGCCAGTAATAAGGTCGTGCTGATACTCCGACATCCACTCTTTCTGGACCACCATGCGCTCTGGAGCTTACGGTTAGGCGTTGTGTGCCTTGTGCAGCTCTGTTGGATGCTCCAAATCCACCTCTAGGCTATCTGCAGGTTGCTTTGCAATGGTTTTTCCGAGCTGCTGGCGTTCCGATGCATCCACCAACCGAAAGCCTTCAGTGGGGAGATATTGACTCATAGCCCAACCATAAAGATTGTTCGCATCTAGGTAGAGGATGTGGCTACTAGGCTTTTCTGGGTCATAATCCTCAACCTGAGGATTTTTGGCCTTAGCATAGCGCTTTGAGAGCATTGAGATGCCTCCACGCATCCCCTTCCCGATGAACAGGTGCTGGTCATAATCTGTGAGTAGCTGGAGCTCCACTCTTGTCTTCTAGAGAAGGGCGTCCCATGAAAGCCCCGGTCTGGTATAGTAGTGTGCTGGGTCTAAGCCATACTGCGTCAGGCAGGTCTTCCCGGAATTCCTCAAATACATCTACCAGCAGGAGAACATATGTGCGATTGTAGAGGTCGTGGTAGTCCCCCAGGGTCCCACACCCACAGACCTCCCATACTCTCTGCGCGTGGGCGTAGTCGTCGTCGCTGATGTGCTCGTCGGTGAGCTTGCTGTAGAATGCCTCTTTCGGAGGGAGCTTGGGTTCGGCGAAGCGATCCCAGGAGTCCATATACTCGTAGGGGTAGACATCCATCCGGGTCAAGAGCTGCTGGTTTGGCTCGTAGTCGGACGTGATCTGGAAAGCTCCAGGTTGGTTTGCCGCCACCAGCTTGTCAAGGGAAGCTAGCAGGAACTGGGTGCTTTTGATGAAACCGAGCTGCCCGAGAGAGCAGATGTATTTTCCTGTGTTGTTGGGGATGCAGGAGACTCTGCCTTCGACCTTCGAGAAAGCCTGCATGAGCAGGTGGGAGTCGTACCCCCCGGGGTTGTGGAATACCACGGGAATGACGGTGGTCTTTGGGCTTAGCCTCAGCTTAAGGTTGCAGGCGTTGTGGGCTGCCCCTCGATATTAACCTGTGATATGACAGTGGTCGCGGACAGTCACCGTCTAGCGGTTTTTCGCATATATAGCAATTCGCGGCATTGTTATGGGCCGACAGTCCTCCTTTCGTGTCATCTATATGTTTTTAAGGGTTGGCTAGCACGCTCTTAATCTCGCGCTCCTCCCCCAGGAGTGATTTTAAGAAGTACTCTGCTGCATTTTGGCCGCGATACTCGACAGGCGGCTTTGTTGTTCCATCACACCGCACCACGATATAACAGTAGCTGCAAGCTTCATGTTGTTGTGTTCGTTGGGTGTTGCTTTTTGTAGGATCGCGTTCGGGGCCCTCGATCTTGGTGGTGAGAGCCTCAAAGTCTGCATAGATGATGAATGGGTTGGTTGCTGCTTGTGGTGATTCTGGAAGGTGGGCTTGTTCTTACCCTCTTCTGGCATCTCCACCCAGACAGCCGTCTGGCCGATGCCTTCGCACTCAAGCTTATGGGCCTCCAGCAAGTCTTCCTTTTTGTAACCATGAAGACAGCGCTCACAGAAGTGCTTCTTTTTTGGGTGCTTGCTCTGGTGAAATAAGAGGCGGTTAAGGTCTTTGATCCAGGTGTAGTGGAAGTGATTTTATTCGCAATGATCAGCAGCATAATGATCCTTGGTGTCTCTTGTGGTTGTGTGCTGATACGAAGGACGATGATGCCGTTGTCCCAGCCAAAGACATTGATGGCGAGGTTGTTCTGCCGCTCCACTTTATAGATTTGAGAGATTGGTGTGGGACTATCAATCCCTTCAAAGTTCAGACCATCATTGGTTGGATACCAACTTGTTCTCTCTGGGTGATATGGTGGTGGCGGATTTGCCAGAGCCGCTCGGAGCGTCCATCGAAAGCAGTATGGGTCATTGCTTTTAGCTCACCGGAGCCGAAGGCTACGGGGGCTTATAGGATTGGCAGTTGTCCGTCGTCGTCTGCGTCGTTTGTGCTTTTATGAAAATCGGCTCATTAGTTTGGTTGCTATGGCAACTTAGACTTATGATTTTGATTTCGAGACTGTAAATTCCTTTTTTGGACGGTGATGTTCCTCGTTCGACATCGTACGGGGTTTATATTTCGCAATTAATTCAATTCGCTAGAGTGTCTAGTCATGTATCCGACTTCAACACTCATAATAAATTATTAACCGCTAAACTTCTTAATCAGGGGTATCGGTATCATAAACTATCCTTTTGGCCTTAGCATAGCGCTTTGAGACCATTTAGATGCTTTTTTAAGTTTTATAGACGTCATTCTGATTTGGTTTCAAAATTCAATGTTGGACTTAAAACACTTCTGCAACATGGCCTATCGGAACCCGAATTCTATTGTGACTTAGTATATAAATTTAGAAAAATACATGCCTGAAATGACTTTAGTACCCAATTTCGTAAAATCGTTCGTCGATATATATAGATTCGGTACAACATAAATGTTATAAAACAGACTGCATGCATGGTGGTTAACCCAATCACGATTGGCAACTTTGTTTCCCTCTTTGATTGCACACCAGTGGGTCGGGCTTAAGATTATATATTTACATTTCCCGTGTAAAGTCTAATGTAAACCTATAGAAAACAATTGCGTTCATACGCCCATGAACGCATCGAATCACATGATTTTAGTGACGTTAAGTGACGTCATTCTAAACCATTGTTCTCTACGGGCGTTGATGACGTCAACGCTGCACCGCTCTTTGTAGAAAAACAGCGTGTAAATATTTTTCAGCCTTAAGAGTTTGCCCTACAAGCATTTTTTCGCCCATTGATGAGGGGCAAATAATGTAAATATAAAAAATAAACTTAATTTTTCTGCTTTTCATGAAAGTATGAACGACAGTGGGTCACGAGTAAATTTTACATGAACCCCTTCGGGGTTCATTTACTTTGCACGCGACCCACTGCGTTCATACTTCCATGAACTGCAGAAAAATAAGTTTCATTTCTTAAATGACGGTTCCAGCGTAAAAGCATAAATGGATTTTTTTTTATTTTAGTATTCTTTATATTGGTTGGCGCCTGATGATCCGTCTTTGGTAGGACCCTTTGGAGTCTAACTGTTGGTTTTCTTTTGCTCCAGCAATTCTGTTGTTGTATTCTGTCGAGTCCTCAACCTTGTTTCATCTCTGTAGTTTTTTTTATTTGTATGTTCTCGGAGATGTTACACTGATGAGTTAGGAAAGTAGAAGTTCAACAAAGATCAGGAATTGATACAATTAACTTACTCCACCCATAAAAGACACCAAAGGGAAAGAAATACAAACATTAAGCGACAAGACCATAATGGAAACCTAAACAAAGGAAGGCCATAAGGACAGTTACTTTCCCACAAAATGGCCATATGGTCATCCAAAATAAAAAGACAAAATTGATACACACAGTAAGTAACAAACAACAGCATAAATAAATCGCCACAGAAGAGCCGCCTTGGAACGGTCAGTGGAAGATTTCCACTGGGGGGCTTAAATCGATTTTACGTGGCCACAATCCTCGCCCTTACTTCCGTCGCGATTTAGACAAATAATTTGTTCAGTCCGCATGAAGGCCTCCTAACTCATCAGTGCAACATCTCCGTGAACACAAAAATCAAAGAACCACAGAGGTGAGACAACGGTGAGGACCAGACAGCAGGAAACCACAGAAATGCTGGAGCAAAAGAAAACCAACAGTTAGACTCCGATGGGCCCGACCAGAGACAGAGCATCAGGCACCAACCAACATTACCTTGAATTAGATCTCTCTAATTCTCAATAAGCCTTTACGTTGGAGCCGTCATAGAATCTGAGGCCTGCGGACTAAACAAAATTAGTGTATACCCTGACAGAGGTAAAGGCGAGGATTATGGCCCCCCCCCCCCCCCCAGTTTCTTTCCACTGACCGTTCCAAGGCGGTTCTTCTTTGGCGGTTTATTTATGTTGTTGTCTGTTACTTACTGTGTGTATCTCTTGTGTCTTTTTATTTTGGATGGCCATTTGGCCATTTTGTGGGAAAGTAACTGTCCTTATGGCCTTCCTTTGATTAGGTTTCCATTATGGTCTGGTCGCTTCATATTTGGTGTCTTTGATGAGTGGAGTAAGTTAATTGCATCGATTCCTGATCTTTTTTACTTCTACTTAAATTGCGGAAAATTGAATAATGGTATTTACTGCCAAGCCTCTGCAGATATTTTGACAAAACTTTCATAGAAATGCTCCTTAGGCAATCTACTATCTGCCATATGATTTTAGGCATACTGCTCATTTTTATTGGTTGCCATGGACACCAAAATGCAAAAAATAGAGAAAAAAAATACTTAAAAAATCATCTCCTCAGAAACCATATGCTCTAGGAGGCAGAGACTTTATGAAAATATTCACCATATTTGCCTTTATAGGTTTTGTGTTTTTTGTGAAATTCGGCTCTTGAGGTTGATTGCTATGGCAGCTTAGATTTTCCATAGACTTATAATTGGG
This sequence comes from Lucinisca nassula, assembly GCA_963580285.1. NCBI lineage: Eukaryota > Metazoa > Mollusca > Bivalvia > Lucinida > Lucinidae > Lucinisca > Lucinisca nassula. The sequence goes on along the minus strand of OY757015.1, from coordinate 58,854,410 downwards.
AAAATAGAAAAATGGCATTAACTGCCAAGCCTTTGCAGATATTTTGACACAACTTTCATAGAAATGTTCCTTAAGCAATCTTCCATCTGCTATTGATTTTAGGCCCCTTGCTTATTTTGGCTGGTTGCCATGGAAACAAAAATGAAAAAAAAAAAAAATAAAAAATAAATAAATAAAAAAAATCATCTCCGCAGAAACCGTATGCTCTATGAGGCTGAGAGTTTATGGAAATATTCACCATATATGCCTTTACAGGTTTTATGTTTTTAGCTCACCAGAGCAGATGGCACCGGAGGAGCTTATAGGATAGGCAGTTATCCGTCGTCGTCTGCGGCGTCTGCGTCAACACTTTAAAACGACATCTCCTCTGAAGCCACTGGGCCGACTGGCCCAAATTTCATCTATAGCACCCTGGGCCTGGGGGATTGAAGGTTTGTGTTTTTTATGAAGATCGGCTCATTAGTTTGGTTGCTGTGGCAACTTATAATTTCCATAGACTTATAATGGCATTTACTGCCATACCTCTGCAGATATTTTGACAAAACTTTAATAGAAATGATCCTTAGGCAATCTTCTATCTGCCATATGAATTGAGGCCTTCTGCTCATTTTTTAGCTCACCAGAGCCGAAGGCTACGGTGGAGCTTATAAGATAGGCAGTTGTCCGTCGTCTGCGTCTGCGTCTGTCAACACTTTCAAACAACATCTCCTCTGACGCCACTAGGCCGATTGGGCCCAAATTTTATCTGTAGCATCCTTAGGCTAGGGGATTGAACGTTTTGGTTTTTTATGAAAATCGGCTCATTAGTTTGGTTGCTTTGGCAACTTAGAGTTGCCATAGACTGCCTATTCGAAATTCGCAAAATTGCAGTATGTTTCTTCTGGCTTTCTTTGCCGGATCATTACAGGGCCACTGATGAGGCTTTATTAGCCGAAACTACGTAGTATGACCCATCTTCTTTCTTATGAATGTTTTCATTGCTCTTGAAGGAACTCATTTTTGATTTTTATTTGCCTTCACTGCAGCTTGTTTTGTGCCGTGTGGCGGCCGTAAAACGTCTCCCCGTACATCAACCATAGTGCAGTTTATATTTTACTTTTGGTCCTTTGAGATCAACGTGAATATTCTGAGAAATCGGAAATAAATTATTGGTTTAGACTCATATTCTAGACAGGTTTTTAATTATTTTGACCCCAATTTGATTTATGTCAGTCTTTGAACGGGCCTCCGTGGCCTAATGGATAAGAGCGCTGACTCTTAGTCATTAGGTCTCTCACCGCCGTGGGTTCGAGCCTCGCTCGGGTCACGTGTGAGACGCCAAGTTCTGCAACGGAAGGTCAGGTGGTTTTTCTCCGGGTACTCCGGTTTTCGCCCACCTATGATTAACGATCGGCTCGATATGAGTGAAATAATCTTGAAAGGGCCGTAAAACCCAAACCAAAAAAAAAAAAAAAAATGTCAGTCTTTGAATCGACTGCCTATTCGAAATTCGCAAAATTGCAGTATGTTTCTTCTGGCTTTCTTTGCCGGATCATTACAGGGTCACTGATGAGTGATGAGGCTTTATTAGCCGAAACTACGTAGTACGACCCATCTTCTTTCTTATGAATGTTTTCATTGCTCTTGAAGGAACTCATTTTTATAGCCCCGCTTTGAAAAAGTGGGGCTATATTGGATTTGCCATGTCCTTCTGTCATTCCGTGATTCCGTTAATTTGTGTTGGCTCCATAACTTTGTATCTGCTTAACATATTTTCATGAAACTTCACACAAATGTTAAACACCATAAGACAATGTGCAGAGCGAAGGAATTATAACTGTGGATTGCCTACTTTTGGAGTTATTGCCCTTTGAACATTTTCCGTAATTCCGTAATTCCGTGATTCCGTTAATTTGTGTTGGCTCCATAACTTTGTATCTGCTTAACATATTTTCATGAAACTTCACACAAATGTTAAACACCATAAGACAATGTGCAGAGCGAAGGAATTATAACTGTGGATTGCCTACTTTTGGAGTTATTGCCCTTTGAACATTGAAAAATGGCAATTTTAATTGTGTCCGCTTCATAACTCGAAAACCGTTTGAGATATTTTTAGGTAACTTCACACAAATGTTAAGCACTATGAGACGATGTGCAGAGCGCAGGAACCATAACTCTGCATTGCTTATTTTTGGAGTTATTGCCCTTTGAACATTGAAAAATGGCAATTTTAACAGTGTCCGCTTCATAACTCGAAAACCATTTGAGATATTTTCATGACACTTCACACAAGTGTAAAGCACCATGAGACAATGTGCAGAGCGCAGGAACCCTGACTCTGATTTGCCTACTTTAGGAGTTATTACCCTTTGAACATTGAAAAATGGAAGATGAAATTTAGTATAAACATGGACATTCTGGTAATGTATCATGCTCATTGAAATGAGGGACAAGGGCTCACAACTCTTAGAGTTTTTCCAGATAATGTAAAATTTTCAACAGTTATTTCTTGTTCATAACTGTTTTCTCTGCAGCTTAAATAACTTTCTTCTCTAACAGCGCTGAAGCGGGGCTATAGTCAGATCCTCTGACAGCTCTAGTTGATTTTTATTTACAATGGGGGAAAACTGAAAAATGGCATTAACTGCCAAGCCTTTGCAGATATTTTGACAAAACTTTCATAAAAGTGTACCTAATGCAATCTACTATCTGCCATGTGATTTTAGGCCTACTGCTCATTTTTGCTGGTTGCTATGGAAACCAAAATGAAAAAAAAAAAAATAGAAAAAAAAAAAAAAAAATACTTAAAAAATCATCTCCTCAGAAACCGTATGTTTAATGGGGCTGAGACTTTATGGAAATATTCACCATATTTGCCTTTACAGGTTTTGTGTTTTTTTATTAAATTTGGCTTTTTAGTTTTGTTGCTTTGGCAACTTAAAGTTTCCATTTACTTATAATGGGGAAAATTGAAAAATGGCATTTACTGCCAAGTCATTGCAGATATTTTGACAAAACTTTCATAGAAATGTTCCTTGAGTAAACTTCTCTCAATCATATGCTTTTATTAGCTCACCTGAGCCGAAGGCTCATGTGAGGTATTAGTATACCACGAGCCGTCGTCCGTCGTCGTCGTCCGTCGTCGTCGTCCGTCGTCCACACTTTCAAAGAAGTATATCTCCGGAACCAGTGGGCCAATCTTGATCAAATTTCATGTGAAGCATTATCAGGTAGGGGGAAAGGCTGCATATTGTTTTCGGGCAGATCGGATTGGAACTCTGGTTGCCATGGCAACAAATAGCTCCCATAGACTTAACATAGGAAAAAGTTTGTCATCACTCTAGCTCCGTCAATTTTTTTCTGATTGTCTTCATTCTTGCAGATAACGAGGACAGGCATGAAATCTCGATCGAGTTCGATTTTGGGCTGAATCGGATTATTCACTCAGGAGTTACGTGCCCTTGAGCGTTAGGAAAAAGCTTGTCATCACTCTAGCTCCGTCAATTTTTTTCTGATCGACTTCATTCTTGCAGATAACGAGGACAGGCATGAAATCTCGATCAAGTTTGATTTTGGGCTGAATCGGATTATTCACTCAGGAGTTACGTGCCCTTGAGCGTTGAAAAAATTGCCTATTGACTTAACATGGGGAGTATGTTGTCATCACCGTAGCTGCTTCAATTATTTTCAGATTGGCTTTATTCTTGCAGATAACCAGCACAGCCATGAAATCTCGGTCAAGTTCGATAACTGGCAGAATCGGATCATTCACTTAGGAGTTACCTGCCCTTGTGTGTTTTTGCATTAGGGTTAATGGGAATTTCAAAAATGTATATCTTAAAGACTACTTGGCCAACTTTGATCAAATTTCATGTGTCGCATTATTGGGCAAGTGGAAAGGCTTCATTAGGTTTTCAGGCAGATCTGAGTGGAACTCTGGTTGCCATGGCAACATCTAGCTCCCATAGACTTCACATACGAAAAAGCTTGTCATCACTCTAGCTCCGTCAATTTTTTTCTGATCGACTTCATTCTTGCAGATAACCAGTACAGGCATAAAATCTCGGTCAAGTTCGATTTTGGGCCGAATCAGATAATTCACTCAAGAGTTACGTCCCCTTGAGCGCCCGAAAAAATGCCTATCGACTTAACATGGGGAAAATGTTGTTATCACTGTAGCTAGTAACGAGGACAGGCATAAAATCTCGGTTAAGTTCGATTTTGGGCAGAATCGGAATATTGACCTCGGAGCTACGTGACCTTGAGCGACAAAAAATTTGCCCATAGACTTAACATAGGGAAAATGTTGTGACTACGATAGCGACTTGAATTTTTTTCAGATCAGCTTCAAACTTGCAGGTAACGAGGACAGACATAAAATCACGGTTAAGTTCAATTTTGGGCCGAATCGGATTATTTGCCTTGGAGTTACCTGCCCTTGAGCATGAAAAAATACGTTGTGACCACGATAGCAACTTTATTTTTATTCAGATCAGCTTCAAACTTGCAGGTAACGAGGACAGGCATAAAATCCCGGTTAAGTTCGATTTTGGGCCGAATCGGAATATTGACCTCGGAGTTACGTGACCTTGAGCGACAAAAAATTTGCCCATAGACTTAATATAGGGAAAATGTTGTGACTACGATAGCGACTTGAATTTTTTTTTCAGATCAGCTTCAAACTTGCAGGTAACGAGGACAGACATAAAATCTCGGTTAAGTTAGATTTTGGGCCGAATCGGATTATTTGCCTTGGAGTTACCTGCCCTTGAGCATAAAAAAATACGTTGTGACCACGATAGCAACTTTATTTTTATTCAGATCAGCTTCAAACTTGCAGGTAACGTGGACAGGCATAAAATCTCAGTTAAGTTCGAATCGGAATATTGACCTCGGAGTTACATGACCTTGAGCGACAAAAAGTTTGCCCATAGACTTTACATAGGGAAAATGTTGTGACTACGATAGCAACTTGAATTTTTTTCAGATCAGCTTCAAACTTGCAGGTAACGAGGACAGACATAAAATCTCGGTTAAGTTCGATTTTGGGCCGAATCGGATTATTTGCCTTGGAGTTACCTGTCCTTGAGCATAAAAAAATATGTTGTGACCACGATAGCAACTTTATTTTTAGCTCACCTGAGCCGAAGGCTCATGTGAGGTATTAGTATACCACGAGCCGGCGTCCGTCGTCCGTCGTCGTCGTCCGTCGTCCACACTTTCAAAGAAGTATATCTCCGGAACCAGTGGGCCAATCTTGATCAAATTTCATGTGAAGCATTATCAGGTAGGGGGAAAGGCTGCATACATATTTCGGGCAGATCGGATTGGAACTCTGGTTGCCATGGCAACAAATAGCTCCCATAGACTTAACATAGGAAAAAGTTTGTCATCACTCTAGCTCCGTCAATTTTTTTCTGATTGTCTTCATTCTTGCAGATAACGAGGACAGGCATGAAATCTCGATCAAGTTCGATTTTGGGCTGAATCGGATTATTCACTCAGGAGTTACGTGCCCTTGAGCGTTAGGAAAAAGCTTGTCATCACTCTAGCTCCGTCAATTTTTTCTGATCGACTTCATTCTTGCAGATAACGAGGACAGGCATGAAATCTCGATCAAGTTCGATTTTGGGCTGAATCGGATTATTCACTCAGGAGTTACGTGCCCTTGAGCGTTGAAAAAATTGCCTATTGACTTAACATGGGGAGAATGTTGTCATCACCGTAGCTGCTTCAATTATTTTCAGATTGGCTTTATTCTTGCAGATAACCAGCACAGCCATGAAATCTCGGTCAAGTTCGATAACTGGCAGAATCGGATCATTCACTTAGGAGTTACCTGCCCTTGTGTGTTTTTGCATTAGGGTTAATGGGAATTTCAAAAATGTATATCTTAAAGACTACTTGGCCAACTTTGATCAAATTTCATGTGTCGCATTATTGGGCAAGTGGAAAGGCTTCATTAGGTTTTCAGGCAGATCTGAGTGGAACTCTGGTTGCCATGGCAACATCTAGCTCCCATAGACTTCACATAGGAAAATGCTTGTCATCACTCTAGCTCCGTCAATTTTTTTCTGATCGACTTCATTCTTGCAGATAACCAGTACAGGCATAAAATCTCGGTCAAGTTCGATTTTGGGCCGAATCAGATAATTCACTCAAGAGTTACGTCCCCTTGAGCGCCCGAAAAATTGCCTATCGACTTAACATGGGGAAAATGTTGTCATCGTTGTAGCTAGTAACGAGGACAGGCATAAAATCTCGGTTAAGTTCGATTTTGGGCAGAATCGGAATATTGACCTCGGAGTTACGTGACCTTGAGCGACAAAAAATTTGCCCATAGACTTAACATAGGGAAAATTTTGTGACTACGATAGCGACCTGAATTTTTTTCAGATCAGCTTCAAACTTGCAGGTAACGAGGACAGACATAAAATCACGGTTAAGTTCGATTTTGGGCCGAATCGGATTATTTGCCTTGGAGTTACCTGCCCTTGAGCATGAAAAAATACGTTGTGACCACGATAGCAACTTAATTTTTATTCAGATCAGCTTCAAACTTGCAGGTAACGAGGACAGGCATAAAATCCCGGTTAAGTTCAATTTTTGGCCGAATCGGAATATTGACCTCGGAGTTACGTGACCTTGAGCGACAAAAAATTTGCCCATAGACTTAACATAGGGAAAATGTTGTGACTACGATAGCGACTTGAATTTTTTTTAGATCAGCTTCAAACTTGCAGGTAACGAGGACAGACATAAAATCTCGGTGAAGTTAGATTTTGGGCCGAATCGGATTATTTGCCTTGGAGTTACCTGCCCTTGAGCATAAAAAAATACGTTGTGACCACGATAGCAACTTTATTTTTATTCAGATCAGCTTCAAACTTGCAGGTAATGTGGACAGGCATAAAATCTCAGTTAAGTTCGAATCGGAATATTGACCTCGGAGTTACATGACCTTGAGCGACAAAAAATTTGCCCATAGACTTTACATAGGGAAAATGTTGTGACTACGATAGTGACTTGAATTTTTTTCAGATCAGCTTCAAACTTGCAGGTAACAAGGACAGACATAAAATCTCGTTTAAGTTCGATTTTGGGCCGAATCGGATTATTTGCCTTGGAGTTACCTGTCCTTGAGCATAAAAAAATACGTTGTGACCACGATAGCAACTTTATTTTTATTCATATCAGCTTCAAACTTGCAGGTAACAAGGACAGGCATAAAATCACGGTTAAGTTCAATTTTGGGCTGAATCGGAATATTGACCTCGGAGTTACGTGACCTTGAGCGACAAAAAAATTGCCCATAGACTTAATTAGGGAAAATGTTGCGACTACCATAGCGACTTGAAATTTTTTTCAGATCAGCTTCAAACTTGCAGATAACGAGGACAGACATAAAATCTCGGTTAAGTTCGATTTTGGGCCGAATCGGAATATTTGCCTTGGAGTTACCTGCCCTTGAGCATAAAAAAATACGTTGTGACCACGATAGCAACTTTATTTTTATTCATATCAGCTTCAAACTTGCAGGTAACGAGGACAGGCATAAAATCTCGGTTAAGTTCAATTTTTGGCCGAATCGGAATATTGACCTCGGAGTTACGTGACCTTGAGAGACAAAAAAATTTGCCCATAGACTTAACGTAGGGAAAATGTTGTGACAGAAATAGCGACTTGAATTTTTAGCTCACCTGAGCCAAAGGCTCCAGTGAGCCGATAGTATACCAAGGCTCCGGAGTCCGTCGTCTGTCGTCTGTCCATCCGTCGTCCATTCTTTCAATGAAGCATATCTCAGAAGGCAGTCGACCAATCTTGTTTAAATCTTATGTGTAGCACCATTGGGCAAAGGGAAAGGCTGCATTAGGTTTTGGAGCTAGTCTGGTTCATTTGTTCCTTCATTCTTCTTTCTCTCCATATAGAGATAATAGACCAATGTTAAATTTTTAATCAAAGATTTCTCAGGAACTATAAAAGCTAGAAGCATCAAATTTGGTATTCAATAGAATAATGATGACTTATTTTGTGTAAGAGACATATTGGCTTTCTCAGCTTATTTGTTCATCTGTTCTTTCATTCTTCTTTCTCTACATTTTGACCAATGTTAAATTTTCGTCAAAGATTTCTCAGGAACTATAGAAGCTAGAAGTCTCAAACTTGGAATGCAATGCAATAATCATGACTTATATCCTGTAAGGGTCAATGGGCTGGATTCTATTAGCAGATTTAGTAGTCAAGTCTGTGAATTGTTAAAACTTAAGTTCCTCAGGTGAGCGGTTTAGGCTCATTGAGCCTCTTGTTTCAACCTGGGGCTCCCCTAGGTTGTGCCGGGGCCATACCTCGCCCCCTCAACTTCATTAAATGCCTTGTATCTAAGAAACCTTACAAATCCCAACCCCTAAACCATTTATATTCTTGTTCCTTATGACAAGATTCATCAAGTGACACCAACCTGGGGGTCCCCCGGGATGTGCCGGGACATGCCTCACCTCATGAAATACTATTTATCTCAGAAAACATTCAGATCTCCACCCCTAAACCATATATATTCTTGTTCCATATGATAAGAAGCACTCAGTGACACCAACTTGGAGCTTCCCCGGGATGCGCTGGGGCCATTCCCCACACCCTCCACTTCATAAAAGGCCCAATATCCCAGAAACCTTACAGATCCCCATCCCTAAACCATATTTATTCTCGTTCCTTATGATAAGTCGCATTCAGTGACACCAACCTGGGGTTTCCCCGGGATTTGCCGGGGCCATGCCCAACCCCCTCCGATTCACAAAAGGCCAAATATTCCTGAAACCTTTCAGATCCCCACCCCTAAACCATATATATTCTTATTCTTTTTGATATGGCCATGCCCCAGCCCTTTACTTCATTAAAAGCCATATATCTTAGAAACCGTTCAGATCCCCATCCCTTAACCATATATGTTCTTGTTCCTTATGATATGACTCCACTTAATAATAGGCCATATATCTCAAAAACCATTCAAATCCCCAGCCCATAATCACATATTCTTGTTCATTGTTATTAGACACTAGTCACCCCCGTCTTGGGGGCTCCGCAGGGGTCATTTCTCTCCCCTCCACTTCATAAAAGGCCTCATAAAAATTATGTCAGAAACCATTCAGATCCCCACCCTTTAACCTTATGTCCATATGATAAGACACATTCATTGACAACAATCTTGGACTTTTCTGGGATCTGCCATGCCCGAATCCCTCCACTGCTTTAAAGGCCTTACATCTTAGGAACCATACATATCCCCACTGCTAAACCATATATGTCTCTATTTCTTTTGATAAGATGCATTTAGTGACACCAACCGGGGCTCCATTGGGCCTTCACTTTATAAAACACCTAATATTTCAGATACAGTCCACATGGGTGCTCATTTGGGTATGGGGTTTGTTTGGGAGGCTTTATATTTGGTAGATTAAAATCATATCATGTTAAAATACATGGCTGCCATTGGGCAGTAACCACCTGAGCTCTGGTTCACTGAATTCGGCTCTTTGGTTTGTTTGCTATGGCAAATTAAGAGTTTCCATTGACATATAATGGGGAAAATTGAACAATGACATTTATGCCTTTCAAGATATTTGTCAAAGTTTCATAGAAATGACCCTTTAATTATGTTCTTATAGGCCTGTTGTTGCCATAGATGGGAATTTGTCAATTGTCATCTGTTGTCCTGCAACAACACATTCAAGTGACATCAGACCTCTGAAGACACTAGGCTGATTGGGTCTGTAGCATCCTTGAGAGCAGGGCTTCCATGGTTAATTAAAATACACTGCTGCCAGTGGGCAGTGCCAACGCCCCCCCCCCCCCCCCCCCCGAGCTCTGGTGAGCATAGTGGCCCATGGGCCTCTTGTTCATGTTGACCACTGCCTTCTTAAAACTTACTTCTGCTGGGAGTGGAATGTAAGAGCAACCCCGAAGAGGTTGATATCTGGCAGTGTCCAACCACAGAGTTTCTACTTGTTTCTACTTGTTCTACAACCCAGCCAGACCCTCTCTTCGCCCACTTTTCGAGTGTTTCTTGGATATTTGGAAAGGATTGATTGAGAATATCGTTAATCTCTCTAGCCCGAAGAAGGGCCTCCTGTTTGTGGCACAGCACGGGAGTTCCATACTCCACACTGCCGTCCGGATTGTCCTTCCGAAGTTGCACTTTGAGAGCCGGCTGAAACTTCACTCAACCCAGAGCCTCGATCTCTTCCTCGAGTTTGCTTGTGATTTGGTGTCTTAAAGTCTCGAGGAAAGCCATGGGATCTGGATTAGCAGTATCCATCTGCCAACCCCTCATGAAGTCGACAATGACCCATGGAGTTCGAATGAAAATCAACGGTTGAAATAAACCTCGTATCTCATTCTCGTGGTCTAATACGGTTCTTTGTATTCGGGGAATAGGATCGAATTCAATTTCTATGCCTTTTACCTTTCGAATCCTATCGGCTTTCTTCTTGCTAGGTGGAGGAACAGGTCGGGGTTGTATAGGTTGAGACAAGTACCATTTAACATATTCTGGGATAGGCTCATCTTAGATGTTTTGACCTAACTGTTTCTCTAGTTTGCCTATATATAAACAACTCTCTAATAGGAAATCATCAAAATATAAACATCTAAACACAGATTGTCATTGTTATTGTATCTCTAGTTTGCTTATATATAAACAATTCTCTGATAAGAAATTCATCAAAATATAAACATAAAAAACACAGATTGTAACGTTTCTGCGATTTCCCATACAAAGTAGATGGGCTGCTCGCAGATCCGTCTGGCGTACAACCCCACCAAGATCTGTGCAGAATATGGTAGCCCCACAAATTGCCACAACGTACAAACTCCCGTGTTCCCACCCCAACATTTCTTCCGCCATTTCGGGCGAGATCTCCCCCAAGATCTTCCCAACACACTTCTCCCTCGTCCATATCATATCTTCTTCCTCGGGACCCCAACCCAGTTCCAACGCCCATTCGCCGGAAGCCTCCCAGATCTCTTCTATATCTCTCCACTGGATCTGCCCCCTTTCCATGTAGTTCTTCTTGTGTTCTCCAAACCCCTAGAACGTAGGGCAACACCTTCTTTTCTGCACGAGCTCAATGCCTAACTCTTTCTGCACCGACCTTGTAGATAGTAGTGGTTCTGTTCTTTCTACCCTCTTACTGATACTATTGTGCCGCCCACAGAATCTCCCGCGGCAATTATTGTTGCAGGGTTCTCTCTTCCCCACAGGAATCCAAGGACACGTTTTCATCTTCGTATGTTTTAACTACCTATGTTTCTCTAATACAAACTATGCACCCAAGGATACTTGTTCATCTTCGTATGTTTTAACTACTATGTTTCTCTAATACAAACAATTGCACCCCACTCAGTGGGGCCTACCTGGGGGTGGGGTGGGCACCACAGTATTGTGGGTGCGGGGACCATTTTGTTTTTGTCCCAGAACCTACACTCTCTATACTTCTGGACCTCTATCAAGATTGTTCAAATTATAGCCCTGGGACCAAAAATGCCCCCGCCACTAGGCCCCTATAGTTTTATATTGCCTTATATAGGAAACATATAAAAAAATCTTCTCCTGAACCCACAAGGCCCAGGTCTTTGATATTTCGTGTGTAGCTTCATCTAGTGGACCTCTACCAAGATTACTAAATTATAGCCCTTGGGCCAAAAAAGCACCCGCCCCGGGGCCCTTTGGTTTTACATTAACTTATACAGGGAAGACCATTAAAAATTCTTCTTGTCTCAAACCAGAAGTCTCAGGTCTTTGCTAATTGGTATGAAGCTTCGTCTTGAGGGCCTCTCTCAAGAATGTTCAATTTATAGCCCTGGGGCCAAAAATACCCCCGGAACGGGGCCCCTTGGTTTTAATTGACTTATATAGGAAAACTCTTAAGAAATCTTCTCCTCTGAAACCACAAAGCCCAGGTCTTTGCTATTTGGTGTGTAGCTTCATCTAGTGGACCCCTACCAAGATTGTTCAAATTAAAGCCTTTGGGCCAAAAAAAACCCGCCCTGAAGCCTTTTAGTTTTACATTGACTTATATAGGGAAAACCTTTAAAAATCTTCTTGTCTGAAATCAGAAGGCTCAGGTGTTTGATATTTAAGACTGTTCAAATTATAGCCCTGGGGGGCCGAAAATGGCCATGCCCGGGGCCCTCAGGTTTTATTTAGACTTATATAGGAAAACTTTTTAATCTTCTTGTTTGAAACCAACAGGCACCGGTCTTTGATATCTGGTATGAAGCTTCACCTTTTTGACCTCTCTCAAGATAATGCAAATTATAGTCCTGGGGCCAATAATGACCCTCTCCAGGGCCCACTTGTTACACTATGGATCAGGTGAGCGATCCAGGGCCATCATGGCCCTCTGTTTTTATCTTTTTTGCTGCGTTTTTGGGCGATAACTTCTTTATTTTAGATTTTTGATCAACACATCCGGCGAGAAAGTTGTGGAGTAGAAGCTGCTCCAGTTTATCAAAAACGCGGCATATCCGTAAGTTATCTGATCAGAGCTGTAATCAGATGGAGATTTCTACAATTTCAAGTTTTTGCGAAATTTTCTGTTCACACAGTCCCGCCTTGATGATGTGGTTTGTCGATTTGTAGTTTGTTCAGTGTTTGACAGAAGGATTATAATGTGGGCCATTCAAATATCAGACATGCTTAGAACGCACACACTCCAGAGTCAAACGAAAAGTCGCATTGAATTGGGTAGTATTTTTGTCGCACCTGCTTATAGCAGGGTGCGATATAGGCGTCCGCTTTCCGTCCGTGCGTCCGTTCGTCCGTCTATTTACATTTACATCGGAGTTCGACATTTACGTCAACGTTTTTATTTAAGTCAACTACAAACCTCAGCTACCATCAAACCTTACATCAAACATCTCCCTGACCTTCTGTCTTTGTAGGCACCTTGACATGGTGACTTTGACCTATAGTTTGCGCTCCAGTGACTTTGACCCTTATGTCGAAGTTCGACATTTATGTCGAAGTTTGTATTGTAAGCAACTACAAGACTAAACAACAATCAAACATTTCATGAAACATCTGCCTGAGCTCATGACTAGGCAGGCGCTTTGACTGGTGACCTTTACCTATACTTTACGCTCAAGTAACTTGGACACATATTACGTCGATGTTCCAGATCTCCTCAAATAAAAAACGTACAACCACCAAATCTTGCATAGTGCTTCTCCTATATGTACTGACTATGCAGGTACCCTGACCTATATTTTACGCTCCGGTGACTTTTACGTCGAAGTTCCAGACCTCCTCAAATAAAAGGCCCACAACCATCAAATCTTGCATAGTGCTTCTCCTATATGTACTGACACTGCAGGTACCTTGACCCGGTGACCTTGACCTATATTTTACGCTCCAGTGACTTGGACAAAATTTACGTCGATGTTTCAGATCTCCTCAAATTAAAGGTCTACGGCCATCAGATATTGCATAGTGCTTCTCCTAGATGCACTTACTCTGCAGGTACCTTGACATGGTGACTTTGACCTATATTTTACGCTCCAGTGACTTTGACACATTTTACGTCGAAGTCCCAGATCTCCTCAAATAAAAGGCATACGACCATCATATCTTGCATAATGCTTCTCCTAGATGTACTAGCTCTGCAGGTACCTTGACCTTGTGACCTTGACCTATATTGAGGGCGCCGCAAATTTTCCCTGTCTGTCCGTCTGCCTGTCGATCCGTCTGTCAGTCCATTTTTCATGTTTTTTTCTTAATAACATAAAAACCGTCAAACGCATCAACTTCAAACTTTAAATATAAGGTAACAATTTCATTACACAATTTCATGGCAAGTAACATAACTCTATCTACAATACTCTCAGATTTATCGCCCTTTGACATTTCAAATGAAACTTTCTGTAGTTATTGACAGTTGCCTTATAGTAATACCCTGTCTATCCGTCCGTCCGTCCGTCCGTCTGTCTGTCTGTCCATCAACATTTTTATCCCAACGCTTTTTTTTTAAAAAAGCGTTCTGTGATATTGTGAACGCCTCCATCCGTCTTCCGTCCCTCCGTCACGCTATCTCCTCCTTAACCACTGGCCGGAATGCAACCATATTTGCTACATGACTTCCTTACATGGGGGGGGGGCGTGCCAGAGGGACGTTATAATTGGCTCCGCCCAAAGGGGCCATCTCAGGGGTCAAAAGGTCACGTCTGCTATTGTAACTACACTGTAAAAGTCACGCTATCGCCCTAGCGCAAACATTTCTCCACCGATTATAACTTCACACAAATGTTCCTTATGATAATATCTCGAACGAGCTCGACTTACAAGGTCGTGGCCTCATGGTCAAGGTCACTGTGGCTATTTAAAAAAAAAAACTTTGCCATCGCTCTAGCGCCTATATTTTTTCGTCGATTTCAATATAACTTCACGCTATCGCACTAGCGCCAATATTTCTCCACCGATTTCAATATAACTTCACACAAATGTTCCTTATGAAAATATCTCGAGCAAGTTTGACTTTCAAGGTCGTGGCCTCAAGGTGAAGGTCACTATGGCTATTTACAGAAAAAATATGTAATCGCTCTAGCGCCTACATTTCTTGACCAATTTCAATATAATTTCACACAAATGTTCCTTTTGACAATATCTCGAGTGTGTGTCACTGTGGCTATGTTTAGAAAAACTTTGTTATCGCGCTCTAGCGACTTCATTTCTTGACCGATTTCAATATAACTTCACACAAATGTTTCTTATGAAAATATCTCGAGCGAGTTTGACTTCCAAGGTCGTGGCCTCAAGGTCAAGGTCATTGTAGCTATTTTTAGAAAAAACTTGGAAATCGCTCTAGCGCCTACATTTCTTGATCAATTTCAATATCATTTCACACAAATGTTCCTTTGTGTGTTTGACTTTCAAAGTCAAGGTCACTCTGGCTATGTTTTGGAAAAGCTTTGTCATTGCTCTAGCGCCTACATTTCTTGTCCAATTTCAATATAACTTCACACAAATGTTCCTTATGACAATATCTTGAGCGAGTCGACTTTCAAGGTCAAGGTCACTGTGCCTATTTTTAGAAAAAAACTTTGTCATCGCTTTAGCGCCTACTCTTCTTGTCCGATATTAATATAACTTCACACAAATGTTCCTTATGACAATATCTTGAGCGGGTTCGACTTTCAAGCTCAAGGTCACTGTGCCTATTTTTAGAAAAACTTTGTCATCGCTGTAGCCCCTACATTTCTTGATTGATTTCAATATAATTTCACACAAATGTTCCTTATATATATAATATACAATATATCGAGCGAGTTGACTTTCAAGGTCATGACCTCATGGTCAATATCACTATTGTGATTTTTTTAAAAAAAAACTTTGTCATCGCTCTAGCGCCTACATTTCTTGTCCGATTTCAATATAACTTCACACAAATGGTCCTTATGACAATATCTTGAGCGAGTTCGACTTTCAAGGTCATGGTCACTGTGCTTATTTTTAGAAAAACTTTGTCATCGCTCTAGCGCCTACATTTCTTGATTGATTTCAATGTAACATTACACAAATGTTCCTTATGACAATATCTCGAGCGAGGTTACTTTCAAGGTCATGACCCCATGGTCAAGGTCACTGTAGCTATTTTAGAAAAACTTTGTAATCACACAAATGTTCCTTTGTGTGTTTGACTTTCACGGTCAAGGTGACTGTGGCTATTTTTGGAAAAGCTTTGTCATCGCTCTATCGCCTACATTTCTTGTCCGATTTCAATATAACTTCACACAAATGTACCTTATGACAATATCTTGAGCAAGTTCAACTTTCAAGGTCAATGTCACTGTGCCTATTTTTAGAAAAACATTGTCATCGCTCTAGCGCCTACATTTCTTGTCCGATTTCAATATAACTTCACACAAATGTTCCATATGGCAATATCTTAAGCGTGTTTTACTTTCAAGGTCAAGGTCACTGTGCTAATTTTTGGAAAAACTTTTAATCACTCTAGCGCCTACATTTATTGATTCATTTCAATATAACTTCTCGATCGAGTTGACTTTCAAGGTCATGACCTCATGTTCAAGGTCATGGTCAAGGCTACTTTTAAAAAAAATCTTTGTCATCGCTCTAGTGACTGCATTTATTGATGGATTTTTAGCTCAACAGAGCGGAGGTGAGCTTTTGTGTCTGTGAGATGTCCGGCGTCGTCGTTTGTCGTGCGTGCGTTAACTTTTCTTGAGGCCACAGTTTTGATCCAATCATTATCAAACTTGCTCAGAATGATCATCCTGACAATACCTCGGTAAAGTTCAAATATGGGTCGTGTCGGGTAAAAAATAAGGTCACCAGGTCAAATCAAAGGAAAACCTTGTTAACACTCTAGAGGCCACAGCTTTGGTACAATCATCCTCAAACTTGCTCAGGATGATCATCCTGACAGTATCTCGGTCAGTTTCGAATATGGGTCATGTTGGGTCAAAAAGTAGGTCAGTAGATCAAACCATAGAAACACCTTGTTAACACTCTAGAGGCCACAGTTTTGGTCAATCATCTTCAAACTTGCTCAGAATGATCATCCTGACAATATCTCGTTCAGGTTCGAATATGGGTCATGTGGGGTCAAAAAGTAGGTCAGTAGATCAAACCATAGAAACACCTTGTTAACACTCTAGAGGCCACAGGTTTGGTCAATCATCTTCAAACTTGCTCAGAATGATCATCCTGACAATATCTCGTTCAGGTTCGAATATGGGTCATGTGGGGTCAAAAAGTAGGTCAGTAGGTCAGACCATAGAAAAACCTTGTTAACATTCTAGAGGCCCCAGTTTTGGTCCAATCATCCTCAAACTCAGAATGATCATCCTGACAATAGCTCGGTCAAGTTCGAATATGGGTCATGTCGGGTCAAACACTGAAATGCTGGGGCAAAAGAAAACCAATAGTTAGACTCCGACGAGCCCGACCAGAGACAGAGCATCAGGCAACATTACATTGAATTAGATCTGTCTAATTCTCAGTAAGCCTTTATGCTTTAACCATCATAGAATCTTAGGCCTGACCTACCGGCGTGCAATTTAAGAAGGAAGCAAAGTTGTCAACCGTAATTGGGTTGACTACCATGCATGCAGTATAACATTTATGTTGGACCCAATCTTTTTATTAGCTCACCTGTCACGTAGTGACAAGGTGAGCTTTTGTGATCACATTTTGTCAGTCGTGCGTGCGTGCGTCCGTAAACAATTTCAAGTAAGTATATCTCTAATACCCCATGGCCAATCTTGATCAAATTTTATCAGAAGCATCATCAGGTAGGGGGAAAGGCTGCATAAGGGTTTTGGGCTGATCAAATTGGAATTCTGGTTGCCATGGAAACAAAAATGTTCCATATACTTATAATGGGGAAAACGACGTCTCCACTTCTTCTCGGCCTTTTGTGATCCGATCTTCATCAAACTTGCAGATAACCAGGAGGAGCTTACGGTCTACGTCGAGTTCGATTTTGGGCTGTACGGGACAAACAGGTTTGGAGTTACCTGCCCTTAAGCATATATATAAGTGAAAAATGGTGTCTCCAGCTTTTCTCAGCCGTTTATGATCTGATCTTTTCATTAACGAGGACAAGCATAAAATCTCCTTGAGCGTGAAAAATTTTCCCATAGACTTATAATGACGTTTCTACTTTTTCTCAGCCATTTCTAATCCGATCTTCATCAAACTTGCAGATAACCAGGGAGGGGCTTACATTCTACGTCGAGTTCGAATTTGGGCTGCACGGGACAAAAGCTTTAGAGTTACCTGCCCTTGAGCATAAATATAAGTGAAAAATGGTGTCTCCAGCTTTTCTCAGCCGTTGTTGATCTGACTTTTGCCCGACATCGAGATGAAATTATATCTTAAGCCCTTTCCACCTAATGAAACCAATAGGGTCATTATGCATGGACGGTCCAACTGGCACCACTTTTCCTGGGCAGGCTTAGAACCTGTTTACCAGTACTCATGTGTGGTCGGTTCCAGCTCTGCATAGAAGCACCATGTAGCCCAGTCTATTTCTTCAAGCCCCGATGGGCATTCTCTAAACATCATTCGTGATTTTCTGATACACAGGTGAGCGATATAGGGCCATTTGGCCCTCTTGTATCGAAGAATGATTTTACGAAATTGGGTTTTGAAGTCATTGCGGTTATATGTTTTTCTTAATTTATATATTAAGTCACCAAAAAATTCTGGTTTCGATAAACCTTGTTGCAGAATGACGTCTATAAGATTGTAAAAAGGCTTTGCGTAGTTTATGGTATCGATAACCCTGCTTAGATTAGAGCGAATTGTATACAATTCTAGAGGCTGACTTCTTAACGAGAAGTTGGCGGAGATTCTTCGCTGGATGTGTCAATCAAAAATCTAAAATAAAGGTTCTTTTTAAAAGGAAAGGCTTGCCTGGTTTTAAGGGTACTGTTCCCCATGTAAATGTAGCCATATTGCCGCCACATGGATGTACGAGTTAATGTAGATGAAAGTGCTGGTGAGGAAGCAAGTTGCACTGTTCTTGTTAATGGGACATAGACTTTTGATGCAGTGTACTCAAAGGCAATATATGGTTTATCTACACATTGTAATGGACAAACCCATGAGGTGTCAATTTTCTATGTGGCACTACCCTAACTTTTATTGGAAGAAATATTTCAATGTTAAGGTAACTGAGGCATTGACATGTGACCCAATGATCACATTCTCACTTTTGACCAACTATGATAGTAAGGGATCATCGTGATGACCCTGTTCTATTGAATTTGCTCAGTAGTATCTGAATAGTAGTTGGAAGAAGACATTGTTAACAGACAGACAGGAGGAATAATGGACTTATGGAGCCCGGACGATATGCGATTTGGCAAGTAGAAATGGACAAACAAAACAAAATAAATGTTCCTAACAGATTTATGAGAGACAGTAATGTGGTAGAACACATCATACATACTGTTTGTTTTGCTAGGTTTTACGCCCGTCCAACAATCTTTCAGTCATATTCAGGCGGGTAGTTTCCCAACCATCGTTCCTGGAAAGTACCAGTACTAGACTCCGATCCTCCGACAGAAACTACCAAATGTTCTCACATAAACGATCATGGCCGGTAGCGGGGCTCGAACTCATGACCCTCCAGGGATTACAAGTCAGCGACCTTAATCACTGGACCACGGAGGCGGTCTTCCATACATACTGAGTATACATTCATGTCATTTGGCCAGTAAACATGTAATTGTTAGGTGACGACACAAATATACATACAAGGGAGTATAAGACGAAGGAGGAAGAGACATTAAATGTTAACAGCTTTTATTAGCAAAGTATACAAATATTATAAACAAGAGACAACCAAAGTAAACAATGTTACAAATGTTAACAGTTTTTATCGGAAAGTCTAAAAAGAAATAAACAGTATAAAGCTATTTAAGGTGAATCTTAATCTTGATAAAAACTGGACCAATTGACTGTCAGAACGCCGTAAACTTTGTTCATTTATTGGTGGCAGTACCTTCAATATAACTAGAGCTGACAGTGAAACTGACTAGCGCCCCGGCAGCGCTATCAGAGGAGTAGGAAAATGTTGATGTTAAAAAACTTAAAAAAAAAACAACAACAAGGAAATGAAAGAACATAGCTTAAAGAATCATTTTGAACATGATAACTCGGTTTTAGAAACCAACCTGGGTTTTGCGCACAACACATCCTCTCATGATGATTAACATTACTGTCAAGTTATTCTAAAATCAATCCAGGAATTAGAAAGATATTGATCGGACACGATAAAAAAGACGTTTTTTTTTACCTTTCACCTCTAAGTATGACCTTGACCTTTGAGGTACGGACCTGGGTCTTGCGCGTGACACAGTCACATTATGGTTAATATTTCTGCTAAGTAATATATAAATCCATCCAGGTATAAGAAAGTTATAGATTTGACACAATAAAAAGACGCTTTTTTTACCTTTTATCTCTAAGTATGACCTTGACCTTTGAGGTACGGCTGTGGGTCTTGTGCGAGACACTCCGTCACATTATGGTTAACATTTCTGCCAAGTAATATTTAAATCCATCCAGGAATAACAAAGTTATTGATTGGACACGACAAAGACCCTTTTTGACCTTTAACCTCTAAGTATGACCTTGACCTTTGAGGTACGGACCTGAGTCTTGCGCGCAACCTTCCGTCACATTATGGTCAACATTTCTGCCAAGTATATATTTAACTCCATCCAGGAATAAGAAAGTTATGGAGGATAAAAAAATGTGGACGGGCAGACAGACGAACGGACAGAGTGATTACTATAGAGCACCCACACTTTCAACAAAACCCATCGAGTTTTGACCTTCGACTGAATTGTAGACTGCTACACAGATGATTTATGAATGTGGTCAGGTAAACTGTATTGACGGTAGTGCTGAGTAGACCGTGTCCTAGTGGATAAATTCGCTTCGGTGTTTAGTTAAACTTACGGACAGAAACGAAAGCTCTGTCACTAGACCATCTCTCACTAAACTGGTACCCTTTATTCTATTAAAATATGCGAAAGCTATTGAGCTATAGGGTGAGGGAACCAGAACACCGGAAAAAAGCTGACTATATCTCTGAAATTTTTTTTTTTTTTTTTTTTTTAAAAAAAACCTGAGGATCCAAAATAACATAGAAAGAGAATTCTAAAACCGGAACCACTTTTCCAATCTAACTGGCTTGCAGCCAATAAAGAAGTTATCGCCGAAAAACGCGCCAAAAAGATTAAAAATCGACTTTAATTCGCTTTGTATCATTACTTGTCTTATATTGCAATTGTTATAATAGAATGTTAATTCAAATAATTCCAATTAAACCACTTTCTCATAATTATACATTACTATAATAATTTAGTGGATAAAAATGGCATACAAATGGGTAATGTGACAACGTTAACACATATAAGGGCACATGGTTACTAACATCATGACACTGTGACATCCCTATGTTCCTATTGACTTCAGCAATAAAATCCAATTTAAAACAGAATCTTATACTCATGGTCTTTTCATATGAAATTTATGAAATTCGCAGGAGGCTTGTTTCATAAATTAACTGCAAAATGACCACGCATTTAAGATCCTCTATTTATAACACTGTTCATCATAATAATGGACATAACACGGTCATTTTACTCTGTACAGTCCACCTTCTTTATGTCGGCATTCAACTACATGGCCTTCGCCTATCAGGGCAAGGAAAATTGACTTCACTGCATGAAGCTTCCAGACGGAGCTGAAACCGACTGCACATGGTAAACTGCTAACAAGGTCTAAGCCTGCCAAGGTAAAGTGGTACGAGTCAGATTGTCCATGCATATAAACCCTTACTGTAGGGCTTGAGCAGTTATTTGAACTTTTTCATCTCAATGTCGGGTAAAAGTCCCACAAAATTGGAAGCAACGCCTCCAAAATGACTTATATATAGTGTTGACAGGGACGTAAAACCTTAATTCAAACACATGTAAAAACTCAACAATTGAACAGATCCTCCAGATTAATGTAAATTTTCAATGATACTGTATTTAATCCTGCAAGACACAAATGATGAGGATATTTGCCATGTGACGATTTAACAAATGTCGTGGTCCAGGAATAATTATTGGGGAAAGACCATTTATTATGTATTGTACACCTAGGTTTCAAGATGAAATAAAAAAGCAATACGACTTTGACAAGTCTGTATAATGAATACCTTAGAAAATCCTACTTTATACAGTGTACAGTTGGTTTATCTAGTGTATGCATTATTTGCTTCTTTTGTTCCAACAAAACAATTGGACGTTATTAGTAGAACTGCCTCATTGAGTCTGTTCCTTCAACTTCCAACAATCCAGGCTTCAAGCAGAATAAAAGAAGAAACGTTTCACTTGACAAAAAGCAATATTTAGAGACGTTGTAGAAAACATTTTCTTGCACACCAGACAGGGAAATCCTGATAGGAATTCCTTTCATATCTGTCCTTCACAGGGATAAGATAAAATTGGGGAATTTTCATGTTTCAGATGTGCTTGCTATGTGAGTGAGTTTTACGTCTCACCAACAGCTAAGATCACACGGAGACGGGACCTCGGTTTAAAGACTCATCCGAAAGTCTGAAGAAGCCCGGGATCGATCCTGTGACCCCTGGTTTACAAGGCGAGTAACATAACCACAACACCATGGAGGCTTCTATGTGCATGTCATGTACACCACCGATAAGGTCAATGTAACTGAATGTAATGTGTCAATATTGTCATCATCATGAATATGACAGACATTGGCAAATATTAAAAGTCCACACTCTGAAATGAAAGGTGTGCAAGAAAAAGGAATTTAGATAGGTGTGAGGGGTGCATAGAAAAATCTGTCATTGTAATCACACTCAGCACATTTGGCAAGCCTTGTGATGCCGGAGAGTGACAATCAGAGCGGATTTTTCCACCAACCCCTCACACCTATGTAGGAATCTTATATCTCATACATGTGTTATCCTGATGATCACAATTTCAGGTCACTAGCAGCATCAGCTCCCATCTGGCAATTCACTGACATAACACCATGCGAGGCTTTCAATCAGGTGTTGACACAGGGTTATGCTAGATTTTCCAACAGTTGTGCCAGTAATATAAGAAACTCATGGACAGTCATTGACTGGATGGCCAAATCAGGTACAAAACTAGAATGTTATAAATATTTCTTTAAGGGAAAGGAATACACTTTCAAAGGTGGAAACTCTTTCAAAAAATATTTCAGATACAGTTTTTCTTGCCATTTGAAGGGTTTACTGGAATCAATTATGTTTTTGTCAGAAGTATTAATTCCCTTATGAAGACCGGTCCAACTCATGCTTCTGAGAAGCACATCCTTTACTCTAAGAGTACACCCCTGTTTTTTAGAGGGGCTCAGTTTGATAGAAGACGTGTATTTGTGAAGCCTCCGTGGTGCAGTGGTTACGCTACTCGCCTTGTAAACCAGGGATCGCAGGATCGATCCCGGGCTTCTCCAGACTTTCGGATGAGTCTTTAAACCGAGGTCCAGTCTCCGTATGACCTTAGCTGTTGGTGGGACGTAAAACTAAAACTCACTCACTCATCTGTATTTGCTTGTTTGAATTGAGGTTTAATTGTGGTCAACACTATTTAGGTCAATTTTGTGGGACTTTTACCCGACATTGAGATGAAATTACATCCACCCAATGAAACGTATAGGGGTTATATGAATGGAAGGTCCGACTCGCATCGTCTTGCCTGTTCGGTCGGTTTCAGCTTTGTGTGGAAGCACCATACAGCCTAGTTCTATTTATAGAACGTATCGGCCACATTTACAGTTTTGGAAAGGTCTTTCAAGTTTTCATGTGGAATTTGAAGTGCAGACTCCTCTCTACAGTCGACGCGAGGAAACAATGTGAACCAGTCAAAGAAACGCAGGGATACTTCATTGTTGTGTGTGGTGTGCATATTTGGCGAAATGAACCTAAACGAAAGTTACACCAAATACAAGTACAGCCGAACTTCGATGGCTTGAACCCCTTTGGACCATGAAAATTTGTTCGCGACAAGGGTAGTTCGAGTCACTGAGGGCTACTGCCAAGGGGCATAATGGAGATAATTTCTGGATATCTTTTCAATGAGGCGATTCTAATGAGTACACGCAGCATACATATGCAAGATAAAAGATGAAATATCCTAAACTTTCCCTCACTTTCTCTTATGTAGAGAAATTCCCTAAGGTCTCTTGAATGGGTTCGAATCAGCCATGGTAAACGAGTTATCGGTGTTCTAACCATCGAAGTTCTACTGTATTAGGTTTTTACAAAAATCTTCCCCTTCAGTAGCAGGTGGCACAACACTTGTAGTTGAGTGTATCAAGTATTCCAGCTTCCGCATCTTGTAGAACCGTCTGGCAACACCATTTTCATATGTCTGACAATGGTTTGCAATGTAAATGAGCTGAGACAAAGCGAAATACTAATGAAAATTGCCAAAAAAGTGACATCGAAGAAAACAGCCTACCAGCAGCATCTAGAGGAAGAGCAAACCAAACATTTCATATACAATACAAACGCAACGGAAAGGAACGTCATCAACTGCTAGTTGGCCATCCAATCCCAAAAAAGATTGATATTTTTACTTTTGATGGCAAAATTGAGTAGAGTATGGCACCCATGCTAAATGTAATCATTGATGTGTGTCAACAATCATAGGGGTGGATGCCACGTCTGGAAATGCGTCTGAGGCTCAGAAGTAGGTCAAAGGTCAAATGAGTGCAAAATAAACATGAAACTACTTATAACTCTCCTTTAACACATATTTGGGGAAAATGTTTGCTTAAAATCACCATAAACTATTCAGGTGCGGTGAACAATGGAAAATCATTATAAATATTCCCTCAAAGTATGTCAGTCTTATAGGTCAGGGGTCATTTAAGTGCAAAGCTCGTGAATAACGGATGTTTTCTGAACACATTTTGTTATATTTAGCATAAGGTTGTGTTGCTGACCAGTATTTATTGTTGCTGACCAGTATTTATTATATCCCCGCCATACGAAGTATGCTACGGGGGTATACAGTTTTCGTTCTGCCGTTCGTCCGTCCGTCTGTCCATGTGTCCGTCCTTCCGTCCGTCCATCCGTCCATTAACATTTTGGTTAAAGTTTTGCGTTAAAGTTTCTAAGACATTGTATCTTTTGAACCCTTCGACAGATTTAGTTGATACTTACACTGAAGTTACATACTGGTCTAAAGGTTTCATTGATGCATGCCCCACCACCCACTGTGACCTTGAGGTCAAGGTCACAGACTTAGAAATTTTACACTTGGTGAAAGTTTTATGACAGGATTTATAGATGCCTGTATGTTCTAAACTCTAAGACAAATTCAGTTGGTACTTGCATCCATGTTGCATTACAGTCCAACGATTTTGTGCTGCATGTCCCTTCTCCCACAAATTGTGACCTTGACCTCAAGGTCACAGACTTAGACATTTACATTTGGTTAAAATTTTAGGACAAACTTTATAGATGCCTGTATGTACAAAACTCTAAGACAAATTCAATTGATATTTGCATCGATGTTGTATACCAGTCCAAAGATTTCATTGATGCACACCCCACCTGCTTCAGTAACATTGATGCCCCCACCCCTTCAGTAAGTTTGATGCCCTCACACTCTTGTAACGTGTATTTGATTGGAAAATCTGCTTGTTTACATGGATATGGGTTAAATGGAATAAAAAAGGGATACAAATGTTACAGACTTGAATCACTGATGATCCCCGATATTTATATAGCACTGGATTCTTTCTTTGTGACTTTGTTTCTGTAATGGGTCTGAAACATTGCCTTTGCGCAACTACCGTAAGTCAAACGCGACTTCCGTTGAGCTAGCCTGTCCGACAACAGGTTTTATTAGTCAGAACCCACCAGCTGACTGAACCGGGTTGCCAGGCCGGTTTTTATCACAACATAGACAGAATACAACACTGTGCCATTTCTAAAACAGAAAAGGCGATATAAAATGGTTTTGCAAGCATTAAATATTTTCAACTAAAATGTTACTCTGTTATGAGCAGGACCGATTTTAACACTTTCTTTGTGTAAGACAATTAAACATCAAACTTTAACCTTATCCCCTTAATTAAAATGTCGCATCTCGGATAACTGGCAATAATAGATTAACCAATTAACAACACATTTTAACATCCTTTATGCGTGACTAAGCAGGTGCAAAAAGCTTGATATTTTTACGTTTGATGACAAAATTGACTAGAGTATGGCACCCATGCTAAATGTAATCCTTGATGTGCGTCAACAATCATAGGGGTAGGTGCCACGTCTGGAAATGCGTCTGAGGCCAAGAAGTAGGCCAAAGGTCAAATGAGTGCAAAATAAACACGAAATTACTCATAACTCTCTTTTAACATATATTTGGGGAAATTGCTTGCTTAAAATCACCATAAAACTATCCAGGTGCAGTGAACAATGAAAAATTATTTTAAATGTACCCTCTAAGTATGTCATATATGTCAGGGTTTATTTAAGTACAAAACTCGTAAAAAATAGATGTCATATTTAACATAAGGATGTGTTGATGACAAGTATTTATTATAAAAAAAAATACATTTGTTACGTGTATTTGATCGAAGTGAAGGCAATGATCAGGAATCGATTCAATTAACCCACAGCTCCCATCAGAGACACCAAAGGGAAAGAAACATAAACATGAAATAACTGGACCCTAATGGAAACATCAATAGCGGAAAGACAAAAGGACAGTTACTTTTTCACAAAATGGTCAATTGGCTATCTAAAACAAAATAATATAAACGATACACATATTCAAAGACAAACCATAACAAAACTAAATAAACCGCGACAGAAGAATGGCCTTGGAACGGTGAGTGAAGCGAATTCCGCTGGGGGGAGGGGGTGGGGGTACGGTCTTAAATCGATTTTATGCAGCTGTAATCCTCGCCCTTACTTCCGTCGCGATTTGGACAAATCATTTGTTCAGTCCGCATGAAAGCCTCTTAGCTCATCAGTGCAACATCTCACAGAACACAAAAATCAAAACAACCACAGAGATGAAGAGATGAAACAACGGTGAGGACAGCAAGAAACCACTAAAATGCTGGAGCAAAAGAAAACCAAAACTTGTACTCCGATGGGCCCGACCAGAGACAGAGCATCACGCACCAACCAATATTACATAAAACTAAATTCTCTCTAATTCTCAGCAAGCCATTACGCTGGGACCGTCGTAGAATCTAAGGCCTGACCCACCGGCGTGCAATTAAAGAGGGAAGCAAAGTTGTCAACTGTGCTTGGGTTAACTACCATGCATGCAGTCTGTCGTATAACCTTTATGTTGAACCCAATTTTTTATATCGAAGAATGATTCTACGAAATTGGTTGCTGAAGTCATTGAATTATATATATATATATATATATATTTTCTGAATTTGTATAGGAAGTCACCATAAATTTCGGGTTCCGATAGACCTTTTAAGACCAGCATTGGATTTTGGAATTAAATCGGAATGACGTCTTCAAAATTTTGAAAAGGCTTTGTGTAGTTTATGATACCGATAGCCCTGATTAAGAAGTTTAGCAGTTAACAATTTATATCGAGTGTTGAAGTCAGTTACATGACTAGACACTCTGGCAAATCAAATTTATTGCGAAATGTAAACGCCATAGGATACCGCACGAGGAACATCACCAGCCAACGAAGGAAAATTTACAATCTCTAATTCAAAATCATCACGTTTATCATAAATTTTCCAGGAAACAAACCCATCTACAATAGACAGATGTAAATCTAAAAACGGGGCCTCGGTATCAGAAGAATTTGCTTTATTTAACTGAAGTTCTGGGGGTAAATCTGACTGATCAAACCATCGAAATAGGTATTGTTAATATTTAATAAACCACCTAAATATCTAGAAGTCGAGATACGAAGTTAAAATTGCTTGTTATTTATATATGACTATGTCTATCATTTCAGATTATGCGAAAGAAAGCTCGTATCTGTGATATCGGAGAAACCCCTATTTGGTTTGCATTGCATAGACTTGTCAATGTTGAAGCAAAATCATTAAATCATATGGGCGCAATCGCGAATACATATTAGCTATTACCCTTTATATTGTAGTGATCTAAACGGCTCTTAAAATGAAGTGGCATCTTGTAAAATACAAACTTTGAAGACTGTTAAACACTTACATTAAGCGGCAGCAAATTTTGGCGCTTTTTATGAGTATACCTTTTTGCGGATTCATATTTTGGCGGATTTTCGATTTCCGAAGAAAAAGAAACGGTCGAATCTACAAAGCCATGTAAGATGACAAAAAAAATCATCGGATTTGGTCATCAACAGTGTCATGCAAAAACTGTAGTAATTAGTTAAATTTTTGTGTTCACCGTATGATTAACCCAATGTGCTACCTTGATAATCCAAATGTCTGTCTTGAGGTGTGTCACTTTCCTCTTATCTGATTGGTTTACCCATTATATTGAGCTCACAGTTAAAGCCATCAATCAATTACTAATTACATCCACAATTTTGACAATAACTCTCAAGGTGTGTTTGTTTTCATTCAGCCGTTTTGAGCTATCTTATGACTAGAACATTGTCTTTCTTTATTTCGGCTTCTAAAGAAGTAAATACACTTTTTCTTTTGTCACCGATGATGCCTATGACCTATTGACACATTATAGTTGTGATGTGTAAAATAAAGTTCCTTCTTTTGCATTCTTTTTGCTTTATTGGCGGATTTTTATTTTGGCATTTTTTTTTCCTGACTGCAAATAGCGCCAAAATAAAAATGACCGCCAAATATAAGTGTTTTACAGTAGCTGCACGTGACCTTTGATGATGACCCACTTGTGTTGTTATTAGATATATCTTCATCATACACTATATCCTTGATATGTCATTGTGACGTTTAGTAAGAACTCAGAAGACGATTTGGAATGTTGCTTATAATAATGGATGGCATGTGAATAAACACCATATTTTGCAAAATAAACATATTTTGCCAAATATGTACTTAAATGACCTTTGACCTAAGGCCGATTAGGTTGGCCATTATGCTGTTTGTATAATGTGTGGGTTTTACGCTTCCTAGATAAGGAAATGGCAACTCATTTGGCTTTGTTTCAGTTGACATACTAGATAACCCTTTGTACCATAAATATTGATGCATATTTAAAGAAAATTTCTACTTAAATGACCTTTGACCCTGGCCAAATCTATGATACAGCTTCTTTTATCACATATGATACATAAACAATGTCCTAAATACATTGCTGGTGTTTGAATTAACTTTATTTGGTCTACTTAGATAGAGAGAGGGTACAAATACCAGCATATACAAATTTTATTGTATTTTTGCACTCGTTTGACCTCTGACCTAATTCTGAGGCTCAGGGGCATTTTCAGAAGTGGCATCCACCCCTATCACTTTTGCATGACACTAAAGAACACTAATAGCATGGATGCCATACTCTACTCAATTTTGCCATCAGAAGTATTTTTTCGTGGTTTGGATGGCCAACTATGCCTCATCTCCAACGAGGAAAAATTGTTTATTCTGGGTAACCTGTAGTTTCACTTCGTTAAACTAATATTAAGTTGAAAGCAACCCGCAAAATACCAGATGACTAGTTGAGGCTAACGCATGACCTGCAGCTATTGTCTTGAGAGACTTAGAGATCTCTTGCAGTTGTATTTTATAAACTTGTCAATAATGAGCTAGTCTAATGTCAGAGGCTAATTGCGGAGTGTTACATTTAAACCGCTTGCAATATTTCGATGATTTTTGGCATGCAGATAGAAATTGACAGAACCAATGAGAAATTTTATTGTCTAATGCTTGATTTCTTTATAAAAAGCCTCGCCGAGGGATTTTTTCACTGGCTGATATTTTTTTCCAACGCGTTTCAGGCTTGACATTTCGCGCGAATCGTTTGCTACAGACGATTCACAAGTAATATGAAACCTCATTTGCGCTTAGAATTATTAACTACAAAAAAATATTAAATAAATAAATAAAAAAAAAAAACATGACAAATAGATCATTTTCGTCGGACTAGTCATGCTATGTTTAACAACTTTGCGTTCTTGAGCCTACGCTAATGATCGTTTTATTTATAGCTCACCAGAGCCGAAGGCTCCGGGGGAGCTTACAGGATAGGCAGTTGTCCGTCGTCGTCGTCGTCGTCTGACGACATATGTCGTGTGACGTCAACACTTTCAAACAACATCTCCTCTGAAGCCACTGGGCCGATTCAGCCCACATTTCATCTGTAGCATCCTTGGGCTGGGGGATTGAAATTTTGTGCTTTTAATGAAAATCGGCTCATTAGTTTGGTTGCTATGGCAACTTATAATTTCCTTGGACTTATAATGGGGAAAATTAAAAAATGGCATTTACTGCCAAGCCTCTGCAGATATTTTGACAAAACTTTCATAGAAATGTTCCTTAGGCAATATACTATCTGCCATATGATTTTAGGCCTACTGCTCATTTCTATTGGTTGCCATGGAAACCAAAATGAAAAAAAAAAAAACTTAAAAAATCATCTCCTCAGAAACCGTATGCTCTATGAAGCTGAAATTTCATGGAAATATTCACCATATTTACCTTTACAGGTTTTCTTTTTTTTTTTGGTTTGGTTGCTATGGCAACTTAGATTTTCCATAGACTTATAATTGGAAAAATTGAAAAATGGCATTTGCTGCCAAGTCAGTATATATTTTTTGACTAAACTTTTATAGAAATGTTCTTTGAGTAAATGCTCTCGGCCAAATGCTTTTATGCCAATATGGGGGTCCCCCAGTTTGTGCCCGGCCAGGCCCCACCCCCTCCACTTAATAAAAGGGCATATAACTCAGAAACCATTCAGATCCCCATCCCAAAACCATATATATTCTTGTTCCTTATGATAAGACGCATTCAGTGACACTAACTTGGGGGTCCCCCGGGATGCGCTGGGGTCATGCCCCACCCCCTCCATTCCATTAAAGGCCCAATATCTTGAAAAGCTTACAGATTTCCACCCCTTAACCATATATATTCTTGTTCCTTATGAAAAGACGCATTCATTGACACCAATTTCAGGGTCTTTCTGGGTGTGCTGGGGCCTTGCCCCACCCCTCCACTTCACAAAAGGCCATATATCTCAGAAACCATTCAGATCCCCGCCCCTAAACCTCATAATATTCGCAGTATCTCGGAAACCTTATAGATCCCAATCCCCAAACCATATATATATAGTTGTTCTTTATAATAAGACACATTCTTTGACACCAACCTGGAGGTCTCCCAAGTCAAGCCAGGGCCTTGCCCCACCCCACCACTTCACAAAAAGCCATATATTTCAGAAACTGTTCAGAACCCCACCCCTAAACCACATACATAATTTTATCTTCCTTTTGATAAGAAGCATTTAAATAACACTAGCTTGGGGTCCTCCGGGTGCCTGGGCCATGCCCCACTGCTTTACTTCATTGAAAGCCATTTATCTCAGAAATCATTCAGATCCCCACCCCTAAACTATAATATTATTGTTCCATTTGATAAGACTCGTTCAATCACACCAGCCTGGGAGTGTCTTTGTGCTGTGGCAATGTCCCCCGCCCCGCCATATATTTCCGAAATTATTCATATCCCCACCCCATAATCATATATGCTCTTGTTCCTTATCAATAGCACAACAACTCGGGGGTCCGCAGGGGTCATTCCTCTCCTCTCCACTTCATAGAAGGGCCTCATATATCAGAAACTGTTCAGATTCCCACCCATAAACCATATATATTCTTGGTCCTTATGATAAGACACATTTAGGGACAACAATCTTGGGCTTTCCTGGGATTCACAGGGCATGCCCCAACCCCTCCACCGCTTAAGAGGCCTTATATCTCTGGCATACTTATCCCCACTGCTACACCATATATATTCTTGCTCCTTATGATAAGAACGACTAGGGCTCCATTTGGTTCATGCCCTACACCCTCTACTTCATAAAAGACCTAATGTTTCAGATACTGAGTCGACATGGGTGCTCATATGGATATGGGGATTCATTTGGGAGACTTTATATTGGTAGATTAAAATGATATATTGTTAAAATACATGACTGCCACCGGGCAGTGCGCGCCTGAGCTCTGGTGAGCATAGTGGCCCATGGGCCTCTTGTTTATTTTATTTCACATCATCTTTCATTTTAGCCATTCTTGAAATTTTATGTTGCACATTATAAAATGTTCAAAACCTTGTTGCATTGTATACTGTTGGCTTGTCAATTTATTTATTTATTTTGCTAAGTACACTTGATACATTTGATACTTGAAGATACTATTTGCAATCATATACATCGGCTATGTTTATTATTTTTCATTCAATTATTTTTTTTAAATATACATGTACATCACAGACATCACTTTCTTAAATTATAACAGTGACCTATATAATACATAAAAGCAGTCCTCAAACATTGATGTCTCAAAAATGGTACGAGTTACAATTTGCCTGTGGCAATTTGGACAGGTCGTTGAGTCTTTTGGGAGATAACCATTAAATTTTCCGTCTTGTTCGCGTTAATTCCCTTGATTATCAGCGCACAGCTGAGAAAGGTAATGTCCGTATAAGTCCGGTATGCATGAAAACATTATGGTGTTTGGAGTTAAAATCGACGTGTAGGTACTGAGCACATCGTTCTTTATTTCGTCTGCCTCCCCGAAGCATATATATGCTAGAAAAATAGTCATCAAAATTTTATAACATTTTGCGTTGGGAGAAAAATTCACCTCGAGTCAAAATGTTATAATTTTTATATAATTTTGCGTTGGGAGAAAAATTAAGCACGACGCAAAATGTTATAACTTTTATAGAAATCGTCGTAAAGTAAGGTTGCTGAGAGATAAAACCAACTTATTTGCACTATAACTATATGTCCATACAACATATGCATCGCGGAGTTTTTAATAGGCAATAAATGAAAAAGGTTAACTTTGGAAGCAAAGAATACATTATTAGAATAAAGGCATCAATTTTTGGGTTTTTTTTTTTTTTTTCAAAATTTTACAACATTTTGCGTCGGGTGAAAAATAAACCTCGACGCAAAATGTTGTAACTTATGAAGAACTAAATCATGAAAATATTATGATGTTTGCAGTTAAAACCGACGTGTAGGTGCTGAACACATCTTTCTTCACTTCGTCGTCTGCCTCGCCGAAGCGTATATTTGCTAGAAAAATAGTTATCAAAATTTTATAACATTTTGCGTTAGGGGAAAAAATCACATCGACGCAAAATGTTATTATTTTATAACATTTTGCATTGGGAGAAAAATTAAGTACGACGCAAAATGTTTGACTTTTATAACATTCTTAATCGTCGGAAAGTTAAGTTGCTGAGAGATAAAACCAACTTATTTGCACTATATGTCCATACAACCTATGCCTTGCGGAGTCTGTATTAGGCAAGGCATCTATTTTTGAATTTTTACAACATTTTGCGTCGGATGAAAAATAAAGCTCGACGCAAAATGTTGTAACTTATGAAAAACTAAATCATGAAAATATAATGATGTTTGGAGTTAAAATCGACGTGCAGGTACTTAACACATCTTTCTTCACTTCGTCTGCCTCCCCGAAGCGAAAATTTGCTAGAAAAACAGTCATCAAAATTTTATAACATTTTGCGTTGGGGGAAAAAATTCACCTCGACGCCAAATGTTATAATTTTATAACATTATGTCGTTATAACATTTTCCGTGGTGACAAGGCTTTCTAGGTCAACAGTGAGTCATGATAAAATACATGGTAAAATAGTTATGTAAAGATTAATATTTTCATGAATCAGGGTTGAGGACTCAACAACAATCCAACGTCAGAGCAGAATAAAACCACAGGCTAGATCTTGGAGGGTCGAACCCAGGAAATGTCCGGCTCCACCCTTTCTGAATTCAAAGGGTTTAGAATTTGACCAAAGAGCGAAGCAAAGTTGTCCACTGTGAAAGGGTCGACAACCAAACACGTGGCCTGTCGCAACCATGCTATAACCACTTTTCTTGTTTTTAGCAACAATCAGAAAAAGTATCACTGCCTAGTATTCTTCTGAATTTACAACCATAAAACTCAGGTTCCAACCGTCCCTGTTGCAGAAGTATCTTCAAAGAAATGCCATATTTAGAAATAATGTCGTAATGTCGACGATTGATTTAGAAGTTTAGCTGTTAAAATTCTGTTGCGATCATTAAAGTCATATCAACATGACAGCAAGCACTAGCTAAACGAATAAGCTGTGACATATAAACCCCATAAGACATAGCCTTAGGGACGTCACCATCCATGAAAGGAAAATTTACAATTCCAAAATTAAAAACATCTCTTTTATCATAAATTTTGGAAGAGACATTACCATAAGAAACAGTCAAAAGTAAATCAAAACAAGGGTTTCAGAGTCATCAGAATTAGCCTTATTTAACTTTAATTCTTTTGGATAAATTCGTTCAACCATTTGATCAAAATAAACAATATCAATATTTAAAAGATCATACCAATATCGAGAGGCAGTGTTCAACGCCTCAATATCATCGGTATGTTTATTTTTAGAAAGGGACAACATGAAACAAAACAGAAACAAATCTGCAACAAGGGGAACACAGTTTGTACCCATCAGAATACCAAATACTTGTCTAAATAATTGAGATCCAAACCTTACATAGTGCAGAACAAGATGAGATGGCTCATTATGAACAGTCTCCTCAGGATCTATGCTATTTGCCAGTTGTTAATGATTTTGACTAAACCTCCTTTTTACAAGTTGGTTGGTTGGTTGAGGCAAAGATGTCGTGTATCTTACATCACTGGAGTGTCCAATGATATTTGCTTACAGTCGAGCAAGGCCTTCTGTCCTTTCAGCGGGTAATGTTGTTATTTCTTCTGTTTTTACATTTCTGTTTCTTTTTCACTTCCTCCCCTGTACCTCAATTTCATCTACTCTTCTATCTACTATATCTTTTCTGCCTTTCTCTGGGAGAGGAAAGAAAATGATCCACAAGGTTTGAAATGTTGTTAAACCCCAACACAATAGATGAATCCTATTTACAATAATGGACATGTTCAAAATCAAAGACAAGAGTCCACTTCAGAATCTCAGGAGTGAAATGATTTTATGCGCTTTCTGTCCACAGATGAAGGAAGACTGTTTATATCAGAGACATTCAACTTATGTTCAGCACTCACATATAAAGATGTTAGAGATTTTACTAACTGGTTAACTAATGTGTGGGTAGACCTGGGTATGGTAAACTACCCTTATCCTGCCAGCTTTCTGGAGCCACTGCCAGGATGGCCAGTAAAGGTAAGAGTTTTCTCCGGTGCATACTTAAAAGGCGTCAGTCTAGTGAGTCTATAACCCTTTTATAGAACATATTTAACTCTTATTCAACTGCTAGTACATACATTCCTGGAGCAGACAACAGTTTGACTTTTTTAAAAAAAAATTTTACAGTAAATAAGGCAGTAAACATTGAATGGCAGATGATTCACGTGTAATGTCAAGCATTATTTTCACTGAAAATTACACATTGATAATGTCATCTACTAGTTGTTTAGTCGGCCCCGTCCATCGGGGCTTGAAGAAATTGATGGGCTGCATGGTGCTTCCACGCAGAGCTGAAACCGACCCGCACATGAGTACTGGTAAACTGCTTAGTGGATCTAAGCCTGCCAAGGGGAAGTTGTTCGAGTCGGCCCGTCCATGCTTATAAACCCTATTGGTTTCATTGGGCGGCAGGGTTGAGATGTCATTTCGTCTCGATATCGGGTAAAGGTCCCACTAAATTGGAAGCCACGTCTCCAAAATGCCCTTTACAGTGTTCATCTGGGTTTAATTTTGGATCTTGTATGCCACAACCTCTGTATAATACTAATATTGGGGTCCAAAGCAGAAACCAAACCATATTGGTTTCTGCTTTGGACCCAAATATTAGTATTATAAAGATGTCATTTCATATTGGTTTAACAACTGTGTTATACCATACCAGAATGATCCTGTTTCTATATCAATATATTTTTGGAACCCGTCCTTAAAGTGTGTTATATCCAAAGCCATGTTATATTGAACAGTGTTATAATGGACAGTGTTATAATAATGCCTGGCATTACAGGAGAATCGTGCCCCCCAACCATCATGGCTTGAAGAAATAGATGGGTTGCATGATGCTTCCTTGCAGAGCTGAAACCGACCTCATACAAGTACTGGTAAACCACTTACAGGATATAAGCCTGCCCAGGCAAAGTGGTGTGAGTCTGACCGTCCATGTTTAAAAACCCTATTGGTTTCATCGGGCGACAGATCTTGAGATGTCATTTCATCTTGATGTCGGGTAAAAGTCAGTAGTACATGCGCCAGTTTGATGTCAATGACTTCACAAGATGGCCGCCATTTTGATCTTGGCTGACCCTCGATGACCTTTGTGAGGGATGACGCGCTTCGTGGAAACGCCCTAACCCATTCACGTCCTGGGGCATGTGTTTTCGGCCAATTAATAGTAGGGCTTCACATTCGCTCGGGTGGCATTAATTAACTGTGGCTCTTCACATCCGATTTGGGTATCATACTTCTTGGACCATCTTAGAAGTACTTCCTTTCGGGTTTGCTTTTTAATCCATATTCCGCGAAGGCTTGACCACTTGTAGCTCACAATCAAAATGTGCTGTCTTCTCCTGACCAATCCTTAGACAGGCAAACCTTCCCTTTTATCGTGAATAACTCGCCCGACCTTTCCCCCTCGCGACCCCGTCACACAATGACTGCAAATGGCTATACGTTTTGTTGATTTGTGTTAATACCGCTTCTTACGCATGTAGAGTTCCAGTTCTATAAGGGTTGGAAATACAACCCAAGCTGGCACAACAAACGACTTTTGTCAGACGCATTTGCTCCTCCAACCTTTCTCACATAAATGAGTACTGACTGAAGCATTATTAAATAAGTATTAGATTGAGTCACGTGATAAAGTTTTCTTACATTTTGATTGGACACTTATCAGAGGCAACTTATGAGATTTAAGGTACTGTTAGTACTTTGATTTTTTTCGTAAACATATTTAAGCTGAGCGAATAGCCTAATACCTGTTAGAGAAAGACTCGTGGAATGCAGGATAGTAGAGGCTGTTAGTATGGAGCAGATAAGGGAGTGATTTTTGAACCTGTCGAGGTCGGTCAAGATCAGCGGTAGTAACCATGGTGTTTTCCGACAGCTATCAATCAATATTCGAATGATGCAATACTGCGTGCTGATACAAAAGTAAAGGCAATGATCAGGAATCGATAAATTAACCCACAGCTCCCATCAGAGACACCAAGGGAAAGAAACACAAACATGACACAACTAGACCCTAATGGAAACATCACTAGCGGAAATCGCCCCCGCCCATAGGGGCTTGAAGAAATATATGGGCTGCACGATGCTTCCACGCAGAGCTGAATCCGGCCCACACACTAGTACTGGTAAACCGCTAAGAGGATCTAAGCCTGTCCAGGAACCGCAGTGCAAGGCGGACCGTCCATGCTAATAAACCCTATTGGTTTCATTGGGCGACAGGGCTTGAGATGTCATTTCATCTCAATACCGGGTAAAAGTCCCACAAAATTGGAAGCAACGTCTTCCAAATGACCTTTACAGTGTTGACGGGGACGTTAAACCTCAAATCAAACAAATAAAAAATCACTAGCGGAAAGCCAAAAGGACAGTTACTTTCCCACAAAATGGCCAGCTGGCTATCCAAAGCAAAATAATATAAGTGATACACACACACTCTAAGACAGCCATAACAAGAATAAACCACGACAGAAGAACAGCCTTGGAACGGTCAGTGAAACCAATTCCACTTGGTGTTGGGGGGGGGGGGCTTAATTCGATTTTATTTGGCCACAATCCTCGCCCTTACTTCCGTCGCGATTTAGACAAATATTTTGTTCAGTCCGCATGAAGGCCTCCTAATTGTGATCGGTCAATGTCCGTCAGCCGTCGTGAGTCGTCAGCAATTTGCTTTAAATGTGAACTCCTCCTAAACCCTTGGGCCAATTTGATTAAAACTTCACAGCAATATTGCCTGGGTGGCTCCCCTACCAAAATAGCTAAAATCGTTCCGCTCCGATAAACAAGATGATCGCTAGAGCTAAAACTAGAAAGATCTTTAAACGTCAACTCCTCCTGTACACTTAGGCCAATTTCATTCAAATTTCATAGCAAAATCGCCGTCAAAGCTAAAACTAGAAAAAACAAAATTAGAAAACGTTAATTTGCTTCAAAAGCGAACTCCTACTAAACCCTCGGGCCAGTTGGATTCAAACTTCACAGGAATATTGCCGAGGTGGTTCCCTACCAAACCAGCTAAAATTATTCCGCTCTGACGAACAAGATGGCCACCAGAGCTAAAAATAGAAGAAAAAAAATCTTCAAACAACAACGCCTCATGTACAATTTGGCCAATTTCATTCAAACTTCATAGGATTGTTGCTTAGATTACCCTCTACCAAAATAGCTAAAACAATCCAAGCCCGATGAACAAAATGGCCACCAGAGCTAAAAATAGAAAAAAAATCGTAAATTTGCTTCAAAAGCGAACTCAGAAGCCTCCGTAGTCGAGTGGTTACGCTACTCGCCTTGTAAACCAGGGGTCGCAGGTTCGATCCCGGGCTTCTCCAGACTTTCGGATGAGTCTTTAAACCGAGGTCCCGTCTCCATATGACCTTAGATGTTGGTGGGACGTAAAACTGAAACACTCACTCACTCACTCAAAAGCGAACTCCTCTTTAACGCTTGGGTAAATTTGTTGGAATGTTCCGAAGGTGACTCCCTACCAAAATATAATAGCTAAAATCGTTCCACCCTGACGAACAAGATGGCAACCAGAGATAAAAATAGAAAACAAAAGTCTTCAAATGACAACTCCTCCTGTACACTTTGGCTAATGTCTTTCAAACTTCATAGGAATGTTGCTTAGATGGCTCTCTACCAAAATAGCTAAAACGATCCCGCTCTGCTGAGCAAAATGGCCGCCATAGCTAAAAAATAGAAAAAAAAAAACATCGTAAATTTGCATCAAACCCTGGCCAATTTGATTCAAACCCCACAGAAATGCAATGTAGTTAACTACCTACGAAAATAGCTAAAATTGTTCCCCTCTGACGAACAAAATGGTTGCTAGAGCTAAAAACAGAAAAAAGAATCCTCAAACTATAACTCCTCCTGTACCCTTGGACCAATTGCATTCAAACTTCATGTTTCATGTTGCTCAGATGACCCTCTACCAAAATAGCTAAAACGATCCCGCTCCGATGAAAAATATGGCCACCAGAGCTGTTAATAGAAACATTGTACTAGAGACAGTGACATTCAGGTTTGCAAATCAGGGCCCTCTGGGCTCTCTTGTATAACATATACTTGTTGATGCATGTTTTGGTTAATATCAGTGGTAATCTACAACTGGATTCAGTTAGATGTATTGCAGAAAATAATTAAAACAATATAAAATATATTAATTCTTTCTTTATACAAAAAAAAATTGTTGCTTTAACAAGACACTGCCTGGGTAGCTTAGTCGGATGCGTGTCTGACTGCTGATCAGGAGGACGCGGGTTCGATACCTGTTGCGGTCGCAACATCCTGTTTTGCAGATTTTTCATGTAATGTTTTCTACAGTCCCTTCCGCTGATTCAAGTAGGACAGTTTTCAGTTTCTGGCAAAATAATGTGCACTGTACTGGTTAACGGCTTATGTATAAGCCTGCCCATGAAAATCTGGACAGGTAAACTGACAAACTTTATATGACCTAAATATTGATGACTGGGCTGTTAAACTCCAAAACAAAACTAAAAAAGACACTTTGTTGACAGAAGAATTTACTTACCGTGTACATTATGTCTATTTGTCACAATATTTTGAATATTTTGAATTCTACTGTATTGTTTTAGCTCACCTATCACGTAGTGACAAGGTGAGCTTTTGGGATCACTTTTCGTCCGTCGTGCGTCCGTCCGTGCGTGCGTCCGTCCGTGCATCCTTGCATAAACAACTTCTTCAAACGACATCTCCTCCTAAACCACTGATTGGATTTTTATCAAACTTCACAGGAATGATCCTTAGGTGGTTCCCTGTCAACGTTGTTCAAATGGTTCCCGTCCATTGCACATCAAGGTCAAGGGAGCCACAAATAGATTTTTTTTAATGAAAACTAAAACAATCGTCTCCTCTGAAACCGCAAGGCTCAGGTATTTGATATTTGGTATGTAACTTCATCTAGTGGACCTCTACCAAGATTGTTCAAATTAAAGCCCTGGGGCCAAAAATGCCCCTGCCCTGGGGCCCTTGGTTTTACATTTACGTATATAGGAAAAATCTTAAAACAATTTCTCTTCTGAAACCGCAAGGCTCAGGTCTTTGATATTTGGTGAGTAGCTCCATCTACTGGACCTCTACCAAGATTTTCAAATTGTAGCCCTGGGGCCAAAAAATGCCCCCGCCTTGGGGCCCTTTGTTTTTACATAGACTTTCATAGGGAAAACCTTTAAAAATCTTCTTGTGTGGAACCAGAAGGCTTAGGTTTTTGATATTTGGTATGTATGTTCTAATTGTAGCCCTTGTGCCAAAAATGTCCCCGATCTTGGGCCCTTTTTGATTTTACATTGACTTATATAGGAAAAATCTTAAAAAATCTTCTTCTCTGAAACATTAAGGCCCAGGTCTTTGATATTTGTTGTGAAGCTTCATCTAGTGGACCTCTATCAAGATTATCCAAATTATAGCTCTGGGCAAAAAATGCCTCAGCCCCGTGGCCCTTTGGTTTTACATTGACTTATATAGGAAAAATAATTAAAAATCTTCCACTCTGTAACCGCAAGGCCCAGGTCTTTGATATTTGGTGTGTAGCTTCAACTAGTGGATTGTTTAAATTATAGCCCTTGGGCCATAAATGCCCCCGCCCCAGGGCACTTTGGATTTACATAGACTTACATAGGGAAAACCTTTAAAAATATTCTTGTCTGAAAACAGAAGGTATTTGATATTTGGTATGAAGCTTCGTCTTGCTGACCTTTATAAAGATTGTTAAAATTATAGCCCTAGGGCCAAAAATGGTCCCGCCCCAAGGCCTTTTGGTTTTTCTGAAACCAGAAGGCTCAGGTGTTTGATATATGGTATGAAGCTTTGTCTTGTGGACCTCTATCAAGAGTGTTCAAATTATAGCCCTGGGGCCGAAAAATGCCCCCGCCCAAAGGCCCTTTGGTTTTACATTGACTTATATAGAGAAAATCTTTAAAAAAATCTTCTCCTCTGAAACAGCAAGGCCCAGGTCTTCGATATTTGGTGTGTAGCTTCATCCAGTGGACCTCTACTAAGATTGTTCAAATTATAGCCCTTGGGCCAAAAATGCCCCTGCCCAGGGGCCCTTTGTTTTTACATAGACTTACTTAGGGAAAACTCTTCTTGTCTGAGACCAGAAGGCTCAAGTGTTTGATATTTGGTATGTAGGAGTAACAAAGCTTCGTCTTGTGGACCTTTATCAAGATTGTTCAAGTAAAAGCCTATGGGCCAAAAATATCCCCGCCCCAGGCCGCTTTAGTTTTACATTGACTTATATAGGAAAAATCTTTAAAAAATCTTCTCCTCTGAAACTACAAGGCCCAGATCTTTGATAATTGATGTATAGCTTCATCTAGTGGACCTCTACCAAGATTGTTCAAACTCTAGCGTTGGTGCCAGAAATGGTCCCGTTACAAAGACCTTTAAAATCTTCTTCGCCAAAACCACAAGGCCCATGTCTTTGATATTTAGTATGAAGTTTCATGCAGTGCACCTCTTCTAAAATTGTTCCAATTATAGCACTTGGGCAAAAGTGGCTCCCATCTAGGGGCACTTGATTGGTACAGTTTTTTAAGACATCAGAATGTATAAAATACTTTAGTGAAAATTGAATCATTAAAACAGACTTTTACATGGTTTACAATCATTGAAAATCTCCAAAGCCTTTAGAGAGCATTTTGATGTATGCGTGATAATATAAAAAAACAATACATTGTTGTACATGTATAGTTAATGATAATAAGTATTTTATTTAGTTTTTTTTTTATTCCAGGCACCATAGCTCCCAGCTCGAGCCAATTACAATTTGTTCAGATGATGACTCCTGAATGACCTTGACCTATTTTATGCTAAGGTCAAATTTGGTCAAGTAGGCTTTTGTATGGAAAAAAATCAAAACCATTTACTTTTCAGAAACTGTTGCAGCCTGTGAACTAAAATTATTAGATGCAGTTAGCTAAATGAGTTATTTAAACTACCTAAGTATTCAAGGTCATTCCTTGTTCTTAGCCCAAGGTCACTCAGTTATGAGAATTATAACACATTTTTCTCAAAATCGC
This sequence comes from Lucinisca nassula, assembly GCA_963580285.1. Taxonomy (NCBI): domain Eukaryota; kingdom Metazoa; phylum Mollusca; class Bivalvia; order Lucinida; family Lucinidae; genus Lucinisca; species Lucinisca nassula. The sequence goes on along the minus strand of OY757015.1, from coordinate 58,812,467 downwards.
TGGGCTGTTTGTAACCAAATTTCATATGAAACCTTTAGGGAACAATGAAATTTGATTAATACAAATTTAGTCTCTTGACCAATATGGCCACCATGCCCATATATGGTATAAACCCTTTAGAAATCTTCCCAAGAACCAGTGGGCTGATTATCATGAAACTTGGTATGGGAGATTAGGGTCTCGAGCCAATTAAAATTTGTTGAAATGCGTACCCCTGAATGACCTTGACCTATTTCAAGGGAAAGGGAAATTTTGTTCGGATAGGCTTTTTTTATGGGAAAAAAGTAAAAATCATTATTTTTTCAGAAGCTATATCAGACTGTGATCTGTAAATTGGTAGATGGAGTTGGTTAAATGAGTTAATTAAAGTACATGCAAATTCTATGACCTTAACCCAATGTGACTCAGATATGAAAATGAACATATGTTTTCTCAAAATGGCTTGGCCATTTGTAACCAAATTTCATATGAGAGCTTTAAGGAACAAGTCAATAAAATTCATTAATACACATTTAGTCACATGATCAATCCTGATTTTTTGGTAAAAAAGATTCAGAAACCTTTTTCTCTGGAACAAAAGGGCACATTGCCTTGAAAATTGGGTATGTAACATTGGGGACTTAAGTCAGTTATTACTTTTTCAAATGATGACCACTGGGTGAACTTGGCCTAGTTTAGGCCAAGGTCAGCTTTCAATGCATAGGCTTTTGTATGGGAAAAGTAAAAACTGTGCATTCTTTTTTAACCCGTTGCATCCTGTGAACTGATAATTGGAAGATGTTGTTAGCTAAATAAGTAACTCAAACTCCATGAGTACTCAAGGTAGAGCTTATTCTGATATATTAATCAACAATGATTTTCTTGGAAAGCACTGTGACATTTGTAATTAAGGCGTAACTATACCTAATTTAGTGACACAGAGGCCTTTCTGATATTTAATCTTCATCAGTGTGTCTCAACCCCAAAGTTTTGAAACCGAAATGGATGATGGACAAAACCCGGCAAACACAGCACATCCCCCTCCGAGCACACACCGACTGACGTAGCCTATGAGACAGGTCAGCTGGAGGCATCAGGGAAGAGAGCTTACCCTCGGACTTAAAGGTGTCCCCCATCGAGCCAACATCAACAATGACCCACACTCCACGGAAGTCCCGGGCATCAGGAAGGAGATGTCAAAAGTAGCGAGACTTGCAAAATTTAAAATATGACAAAAAGTGTAAACCAAATCCGCTGAGATACACGTCTCACCTGACAAGTCAGTCTTAGATTTAGAACAATTAGAAATTTATGCTGCAAAAATTAAAGGTATAAAATAGGTATTTAAATCAGTATTTGAGCACTGACGTCAACACCGCAGTATCAACCTCAGCACTAAGGAACTGATACTGAGCTGATGATACCCTCGGGGACGAACGAATCATCCACTAGCAGAGATATCGACCCAGTGGTTGCAATTAAGGCGTAACTTTAACTTATTTAGTGACACAGAGGCCTTTCTGATATTTAATCTTAATCAGTGTGTCTCAACCCCAAAGTTTTGAAACCGAAACGGATGATGGACAGGACCCGGCAAACATAGCACATCCCCCTCCGAGCACACACCGACCGACAAAGCCTATGAGACAGGTCAGCTGGAGGCATCAGGCAAGAGAGCCTACCCCCGGACTTATAGGCGTCCCCCACCGAGCCAACATCAACAAACATGACCCACACTCCACCGAAGTTCCGGGCATCAGGAAGGAGATGTCCAAAGTAGCGAGACTTGAAAAATTTATAATATGACAAAAAGTGTAAACCAAATCTGCTAAGATACATGTCTCACCTGACATATGAAAGCTTATAGGAAGAAGACAATGAAACTTGTATGAGTTTTGTCACATTAACAATATGGCCGCCATGCCATTATATGGTAAAAATACTTGAAAAACCTTCTCTGGACTGCCTTGAAAGTTTGTATATTTGTAAACTATTGCAGTCTGTGATCTGAAATTCGGTTGATGCAGAAATGAAAGTACTTGAGTATTTATGGTCAGTGGCTTTCTTTGGTGAGTTCCCATTGTTATTCATATATAAAAATTAAAACTAGTATTTTTTCCAGAAACCACTGAGCAGTTTGTAAGCCAATCTCATAAGAGAGCTTTTAGAAACACGGAATTGAAATTTATATGTAACATTGGTCGTAAGACCAATATGGTCATTATGGCCATATGTAATAAAAACTGTTCAGAAACCTTTTGTTCTGGTACAAATGAGCCAGCTGCCTCTAAACATTAATTTGGGCGGATTGGGGGTGTTCCGATTGGTACTGGTTGCGCGCCTCTTGTGGCTGGTCTGTTCTTGTGTTGTTGTGGGGGGGACTTCATTTTGTCGCTTTCCATTGGTAACCAATCTGGGATTGTTGGGGCTTTTGGCTCTACTTCTGGATATTTAGATGATTTATTAAATATTGATAATGCCTGTTTTGATGGTTTGGTCGGTCGGGCTTGCCCCCTGGAGCTTCGGTTGGATGGAGCAAATTCTTCTGATACCGAGGCCCCGTTTTTGGATTTACATCTATCTATTGTAGATGGATTTGTTTCGTGCGGAATTTATGATAAACGCGATGACTTTGATTTCTGATTTAATTTCAAAATTCAATATGGGACTTAAATCTCTTCTGCAACAAGGTCTATCGGAACCCGAATTTTATGGTGACTTAGTATATAAAGTCGGGGAGGTGTATGGCCGCGGTGGCTTCGGCGCTCAGTTACGTGGGGTCATTCTTCGATATAGGGGGGTTGGGTGCAGCATGGGTGTTGTGCGGCAGACTGCGTGCGTGGTGGTTGGCCAAGTCGCGGTTGACGGCTTTGCTTCCCTCTTTGGTTGCGCGCCGGTGGGTCGGGCCTCGGGTTCTGTGACGGCTCCAACGTAAAGGCTTATTGAGAATTGGAGAGATAATGCTGGTTGGTGCCTGATGCTCTGTCTCTGGTCGGGCTCATCGGAGTCTAACTGTTGGTTTTCTTTTGCTCCAGCATTTCAGTGGTTTCTTGCTGTCGAGTCCTCGCCGTTGTCTCACCTCTGTGGTTCTTTGATTTTTGTGTTCACGGAGATGTTGCACTGATGAGTTCGAGGGCCTTCATGCGGACTGAACAAATTATTTGTCTAAATCGCGACGGAAGTAAGGGCGAGGATTGTGGCCACGTAAAATCGATTTAAGTCCCCCAGTGGAAATCTTCCACTGACCGTTCCAAGGCGGCTCTTCTGTGGCGATTTATTTATGTTGTTGTTTGTTACTTACCGTGTGTATCACTTGTGTCTTTTAATTTTGGATGGTCATATGGCCATTTTGTTGGAAAGTAACTGTCCTTATGGCCTTCCTTTGTTTAGGTTTCCATTATGGTCTGGTCGCTTAATGTTTGTATTTCTTTCCCTTTGGTGTCTTTTATGGGTGGAGTGGGTTAATTGTATCAATCCCTGATCTTTGTTTTACTTCTACTTTGTAGCATTGTAGGCCATCATGATTTGTTCCAATATTGACTCTAAGTTGGCCTTGACCTTTTTTGGCAAGGTCAAGTTTTGTTATATTGGGTAATCCATGGATAGAAAGCAAACGCAATGGAATTGTTTTAAAAAGCTATTGAAGAATCTTAAATTATAGTTTGTAGATGGAGTATTCTAAAAGAACAGATGGACTAACATGAGTATCAAAGGTCAAGTTAGTTCTTTATTCTTTGAATTTGGCCAAGGGTCGCTGAGATTTGAAACATTGAATTTAGGTTTTTAAAAGCTCCTCAGTAGTAGTTGAATTATCCAGTTTATCGACAGTGTTAAATGTCTGCAATTTTTTCTCTTTTTTTTCAGATGAATATCATGCATATGGAAAGAGCTGGAGTATGAGTGGACCACTGGGCTTTTCTTGCATGGAGAGAGAAAACAGATGATTTGATAAGGCGATTCAGGACATATGCTCATCTGATTGGTTTTTTCTTTCTTTGACTGAGTACTATGAGTTCATGTTATCAAGCCTATGTCATGAGCACCCCTGTAAAACCCACTTTTCATAGGAAAAAATGGAATTTTAATAGGGGTGTTCATCATTTTGCTTATTACAGCTGCAAAGCATAGTGTATGGGTACTTTCGGCAGAAAGTTTGAACAAAAATCTAACTTTTAAGGTTAAAAGTTTCATTTTTCCAGTGGCAAAAAAAAAATAAAAATAAAGCATAGGCATGTTAACATGAAGGTAATATTTGACAGTGTTAAACTTTTTATACATGCTGTTTTTTCTATATTCAGGTGACTAACCATGCCACGCAGGAAGTCATGGAGGAAGGCAGAGAGTCACAAGGCTGTGCTTGAGAGACAGAGGAGGGATATGATTGACAAGTCAGGTAAGTATCTAGAAAGTCCGGAACGGATGCCGGCAGGAAGTCCTGAAATGATGCAGGCAAGAAGTCCGGAAATGATGCTGGCACAAAGTCCTGAAATGATGCAGGCAAGAAGTCCGGAACTGATGCCGGCACAAAGTCCTGAATGATGCAGGCAAGAAGACCGGAACTGATGCCGGCACAAAGTCCTGAAATGATGCAGGCAAGAAGTCCGGAACTGATGCAGGCAGAAAGTCCTGTTATGATGCAAGCACAAGACAAAATTCATGAAAAAGTACTGTTCAAATACATTCACAGCATTATTCAAACAATTTCATGTGCAACTTACCAAACAACGATTAAGACAGTTCTGCTGTTCTTTCAACATCCTCTCCATGGAATGCATGCTTAGTCATATTTGGGAGTTTTCATCAAAATGATGCAAGGTTTTCTATTCAGTCAAGAGTTTTTCAATGTACAGGAAATGCTGTGTGTATGCTAGATACTCAGTCTGTTAAGAAGTAACAACTGCTTTAATGCTAGATCGGATTCTGTGGGCTGCAGATTCTCTTTATCAAAGAATCTTTAACAATTTGAAAGAAATGGAACTTTTATTCATTCATTGCTGAAATTGGAAGAGATCCTAAATAACTTTGAAGTTCAAATTGGAAAGATTTTTGTGGAAAAACATGATATTGTTAGTGGAACTTTTGTGGATACACGCAATCATCAAGGTTTACCGACACTCCGTTGTGCCATTCAATCCGCTTTTACCAGTGTGTCCTCTGGTCTTTTAATTATAGGAGCTATATGTTCTGCCATATTCAGGAAGAATAATTTGTATGTATTTTTATGCCCCCGGAATCTAAGATTCTTGGGGGCATATAGTTTTTGGTCTGTCCGTCTGTTTGTCCGTTTGTCTGTTTGTCCGTTTGTCCGTCTGCAAAAACTTTAACATTGGGCATAACTTTTGAATGGTAAGTGGTACAGCTTTCATACTTCACATGTGCATTCCTTGTCACAAGACCTTTCAAGAGGTACCATAAATTTTGACCTCGTGACCTTCACCTTGAGATTTGACCTACTTTTGACCTCCTTTTTAAAAACTTCAACATTGGCTATAACTTTTGATTAGTAACTGATAGAGCTTTAATATTTCACATGTGCATTCCTTGTCGCAAGACCTTTCTATTGGTACTATAATTTTTGACCTCGTGACCTTGACATTTGACCTACTTTTGACCTCCTTTTTAAAAACTTTAACATTGGCTATAACTTTTGATTAGTAACTGATAGAGCTTTAATATTTCACATGTGCATTCCTTGTTAAGGCTTGAACTTTGGCCATACCTTTCGATTGCTTAGTGATACTGCTTTCATATTTAACATGCGCTGTCCGGGGGCATCAGTGTTTCACAAACACATCTTGTTTGATTCTCATTCACATGGCAAGAATGGGCTTTCTTATGCAGATGGTACATCAATTTTAATAGCTTTCTCATGTCTGGATGATGTCAATGCTTATTTATATGCTTTTAATGAGAGTATGAAAATAGATATGAACTTGCAGTTTGACTTCTTGCCAGTAACAATCAGAAAGTATGAATCAAAAAATATTTCCAAAAGGAAGATTGACTTTGGTCTTGAAGCTTACTTTGATGATCAAAATTTACGTCAGACCAAAAAGTCACAGGCTCAGATAAAATACATACATTGTTCTAAGAGAATTACTGAGAGTATTGACCAGAACAATAAGGAAACTAGGCCAGAAATGTCAAAACATGATAAAGAAAAGTTCGGTTTACCAAGAAAAGATGTTGTTGAATCATTTGCAGAGAGTTTTGCTGCAGAAACCGAAAGGTTTGCTGAGGAATTTGTAAAGGATCAAAAGAATAAACTTGAAGAAAAGACTCGGAATAGTACAAATGTGACTAAAAATCAAAAGATGAGGAATAAAGAAATTAAAATAAACAAGAAAAAAGCTATAGAAAGAAAAGAATATATGAGAGTTTATATGCAGAAACGAAGGCAAGACTCTAACTTCAAAGGAAAAGACAAAAATATAGCTCTAAAATCAATGCAGAGTGCTAGACAGTCTGAAGAATATCGAAAAAAGGATAAAGAATATACACTTAAATCGAAGAAGAGTACCAGACAATCTGAAGAATATCGAAAAAAGGATAAAGAATGTACACTAAAATCAATGCAGAGTGCTAGATAGTCTGAAGAATGTCGAAAAAAGGATAGAGAATAGACACTTAAATCTAAGCAGAGTGCTAGACAATCTGAAGAATATCGGAAAAAGGATAGAGAATATACACTTAAATCTAAGCAGAGTGCTAGACAATCTGAAGAATAGCGAAAATACACTAAAATCAATGCAGAGTGCTAGACAGTCTGAAGAATATGGAAGAAAGGATGGAGAATATACACTTAAATCAATGCAGAGTGCTAGACAATCTGAAGAATATCGAAAAAAGGATAAAAAATATACACTCAAATCTAAGCAGAGTGCTACGCAATCTGAAGAATTCCGGACAAAAGACAAAGCTATGACAAAGGCATGTATTAGAAGGGCTATATTAGTAGATGAAAATAAAATGGGAAAGTTAAAAGAAACGAGAATCTCGACAATGCCTTGAATTAAATAAAAAAGATATTGCAATACAAAATCTATCAAAGAGGAAGGCGAGATCAGATCCATACAAATTAGAACAAGAAAGGGTCGCAAAACATTAGTGGAGACTAAATGAAAGAAACAAGAAAGCTGAAAACATTATAGACAGTAAAAGAAAAGCTACCAAGCGTAAAGATCCATCTTTTGCACAAGTTGAAAAGATAAACATAAAGCGCAGAAAATGTGGTTATGATATTGATGTTTGCATTGAAAACTTTCACAAGAATATATCAGTTGGCCCTGTCTATATATGTAGTTGCTGTCAACAGACATGGTTTGAAGAGACTGTATCAAAAGCTAAAACATTTGTTTATAAAGACAAGGAAAAATACTTAACAGGTGTGAAATCAGTCAATGAAGAAGAATGGATATGCTGTACATGCAAAGACAATATAAAATGTGGAAAAGTACCCAAATTGTCTGTTTTAAATGGAATGAAATTGCCAGCAAAACCAAAAGAATTGGAACTGTTCTCACTTGAAGAACGCCATATTGCTCTACGTATACCAATCATGCAGATGCTAGAACTACCTAGAGGTCGCCAGTTATCAGTAAAGGGAAATGTTGTTAATGTACCTACTGATATACAACCAGTTGTTAATGCTTTACCAAGACCTTTTGATGAAAATATCACAGTTGCAGTGAAATTAAAGAAGATGTCATTTAAGTCTTATGTATTCTCAGAAAATGTTCGACCAGTTCATGTGCTTTGTGCTTTGCACTGGTTAATGAGTGGGAGTGAATTGTACAAACATGCAAATATTGAAATAGACCAGCAGTGGTTAAAGAGAATCACAGAAGAAAGTAATGAAACATTGCATGCATTTTTAGTGACAAAAAAGCCTCCCCAGAAACATACAATGTTGATTTTGATGGTGTTTCGGATGAAAGTCTTCAGGCTATTCCATATGATCAGAACCAAGCTGAAGTTATACATAAATTTTCGAGTCATGCACAAAAGAATGTTCTAAGTATGATATTGTTGATTTTGATGGTGTTGTTAGTGAAATGTGTGACAATTGTTCGATTGATCAGATAGAAAAAATGATGATATTTCAAATGATAACACATCTCATGTCGAAGAACTTTATGATTCAGAGGCAGAAGAAACCGTACAGGAAAATGTGGGAAATATTGACACACTATTAGATGATGGAGTTCTTGAAAACAGAAATTCTACTTTCACATTTGCTCCTTGTGAAGGTCAGCGACCACTTAGTATATTTCAAGATAAAGATTCAGAATATCTTTGTTTCCCAACCACATTTTGTGGACAGAGGCGAATAGATAATGCTGATAGAAAAGTTCCTGTACATTATAGTGATATTGCAAAGTGGGAATCGAGAAGTCAGGATAGGCGAGCTGCTAACCTAATATATTTTTTAAACTGAAAAAAAATACAAATGAATCAATTGAATGATAAAGCAAACCTTGCTGAAAGAAGGTGTCAAACTGGAACAAATAATATTACTGCTGTACAAGCAAGAAACTCAGACTGTATTGACAGTATTGTAAAAAATGATGAAGGTTACTATTTGTTTAAACAGCTTAGAAATTCTCCAGCATATTTAGAAAAAAAGATGTTTATGCTATGATTCGACAATTGGGTTCTTCTGTGGCGATTTATTTTATGTTGTTGTTTGTTACTTACTGTGTGTATCACTTGTGTCTTTTAGTTTCGGATGACCATATGGCCATTTTGTGGGAAAGTAACTGTCCTTATGGCCTTCCTTTGTTTAGGTTTCCATTATGGTCTGGTCGCTTAATGTTTGTATTTCTTTCCCTTTGGTGTCTTTTATGGGTGGAGTAAGTTAATTGTATCAATTCCTGATCTTTGTTTTACTTCTACTTTGCCAACTTGGTTCATGTCATTGTCCTCGGCTGATACAAGATGGATTGACCTTTTGAAAATGTTAGCTGTCTTAAATAAAAATTTGAACTACACTGATGATCAAATTGAAAACTTGGCTTGGGAACAGAAGATAAAACTCATTCAGTCTGATCCAGTCACTTGCTCCAGATACTTAGAGCATAGGGTTAAAGCATTCATCAATACAGTTCTCAAGAGTGAGCACCAACCTCTTGTTGATTACTTTTTAGAGTGGAATTTCAGCAACATGGATCGCCACACATTCACATGATTGTATGGATACAGAATGCACCAAGATTCAATGTGGATTCAGATGTGTGTGGAGTTGGCTGCTTATGCGGATCAGTATTTAATCAGTTATATGATGCGGCTCTCTTAACTAGAGGCTATACTCAACATACTCCCTGTCCTTACATTGATTCTGAAATTAATCATAAACGCCATTTCTTCAAAATATCCTTCATTAATAAGGGTATAGATTTTATAGATTGGCCCAGTATTTTCCGTGAGAGCTCGGTGCTTTCTTCCATTTCTGCTTATTTTCAAAATACTGAAACACCTATAATTTGCTATAAATATAACAAACCTGTTAGATCTATCATTTTTAATTTCAATAAACTTGTTTCAGATCTTGATATTGATACTAATTACTCATGATCCATGTGATTTTAAAAACTCAGTGTATTGCTATCCTGCTGCTGGTCATGTAATTACTGGCAATTTGAAAATTATTCCTGATTCTAGGATATGGAATATAATTTCTAAAGGACCGAAATATCGGTTTCCTTCTAAAATTGATTTCAGTAAATGTAGAGATGAAATCGCTGCTGCCTTGCATGAATTCGGTAATCGATGGTGTAAGCGAGAGTATGTTGAGCATAAAGCCCTTAAGGACTGGAAACTTAGCATTTTAAAAATAGCGAATAAACCCATTTCTTTCTATTCTCAAAATACCAACTTATTACCTCCAAAGCCTGAGACGTCTTTACGTCATCTTAAACTAGGTATTCAAGAATTTCATAAGAAGTTTATTTTGGCCCCTGCAGACAAGGCCGCTAACAACGTCGTCATTGTGTGACGGCTCCACTATGTTAACACGCTTAAGCAGGAGTTTGGTGGTACTAAGGCCTAGGAACTTCAGCCTTTAGCTGAAGTGAGAGCTATAGTAGATGAACATATTTGTCATTCAGTCACCAAGTTTGCTGTGTGTGTTACCGAAGGCCAAGACACGCTTCCTACGCTATACTGGTTACCAAAACTTCATAAAAGACCTTACAAAGCACGGTTTTATTGCAAATTCTAGCTCTTGCACTACCACTGAACTTTCTAAATTATTAACTTCCTGTCTTACTGCTATTAAAACGCATGTAATTAAATATTGTGATAAAGTCTTTGAAAGATCAGGAAGAAATCTGTTTTGGTCTATAAAATTCGAATGAGGTTTTAAATAAATTGAAATCCAGACGTTTTCGTGCTTCAAGTCTGTCTACTTACGATTTTTCCACTCTTTACACTACACTTCCTCATAACCTTATAAAAGAAAAGCTTAATGATTTAATTGAATGGGCTTTTCACAGAGAAGATTCTCTCTATCTTGAATGTAATGTCAGAAATGTATTTTTCACTTCTAAAGAGCAAAAGAATTATACACTTTGGTCATGTCAGAAAGTGTGTGATGCCCTCACCTTTCTACTTGACAGTATTTATATTAGTTTCGGTACTAAGTTATTTAGACAAATTATGGGTACTCCGATGGGTACGAATTGCGTACCTCTTGTGGCTGATCTGTTCTTGTATTGTTATGAAAGAGACTTCATGTTGTCGCTTTCCATTGATAACCAATCTGAAATTATTGAAGCTTTTAGCTCCACTTCTAGATATTTAGATGATTTATTAAATATTGATAATACATATTTCGATGGTTTGATTAGTCAGATTCCCCCCCCCCAGAACTTCAGTTAAATAAAGCAAATTCTTCTGATACTGAGGCCCCGTTTTTGGATTAACATCTACTATTGTAGATGGGTTTGTTTCGTGCAAAATTTAAGATAAACGAGATGACTTTAATTTTGAGATTGTAAATTTTCCTTTTTTGGATGGTGATGTTCCTCGTGCGCCATCCTATGGCGTTTATATTTCGCAATTAATTCGATTTGCTAGAGTGTGTAGTGATGTATCTGACTTCAACACTCATAATAAATTATTAACGGCTAAATTTCTTAATCAGGGTTATCGGTACCATAAACTACGCAAAGCATTTTCAAAATTTTATAGACGCCATTCTGATTTAATTTCACAATTCAAAATTGGACTTGAATCTCTTCTGCAACAAGGTCTATCGGAACCCGAATTTTATGGTGACTTAGTTTATAAATTCAGAAAAATATATAACTGCAATGACTTCAGCACCCAATTTCGTAAAATCATTCTTCGATATAAAAACATTAGGTACAACATGGATGTTATACGAGAGACTGCATGCATGGTAGTTAACCCAAACACGGTTGGCATCTTTGCTTCCCTCTTTAATTGCACGCCGGTAGGTCAGGCCTCGGATTGTATGACGGTTCCAACGTAAAGGCTTATTGAGAATTAGAGAGATATAATTCAAGGTCTTGTCGCTTGGTGCCTGATGCTCTGTCTCTGGTCGGGCCCATCGGAGTCTAACTGTTGGTTTTCTTTTGCTCCAGCATTTCAGTGGTTTTTTGCTGTCGAGTCCTCATCATTGTCTCACCTCTGTGGTTCTTTGATTATTTATGTTCACGGAGATGTTGCTCTGATGAGTTGGGGGCCTTCATGCGGACTGAACAAATTGTTTGTCTTGGTCGCGGCGGAGGTGGGGGCGGACATTGTGGCCACGTGGGGTCGGTTTGGGCCCCCGTTTGGGATCTTTCCGCTGGCCGTTCCAAGGCGGTTCTTCTGTGGCGGTTTGTTTGTGTTGTTTGTTGCTTGCTGTGTGTGTCACTTGTGTTATTTTATTTTGGATGGCCATTTTGTGGGAAAGTAACTGTCCTTGTGGCCTTCCTTTGTTTAGGTTTTCATTGTTGTCTGGTCGCTTCATGTTTGTGTTTCTTTCCCTTTGGTGTCTTTGATGGGTGGACTAAGTTAATTGTATCGATTCCTGATCTTTGTTTTTCTTCTGCTTTAAAATGTTCTATAGACAATCCGCATCTTAGTCATTTAATAGAACTTCAAATTCACAAACATTCTAGAACATGTAGATAACGAGAAGATAAGATCTGTCGATTTGGTAATCCATTGCCACCTCTATGGTCTTACAGCCTCTTGAAACTGAAAAAGACAAGTATTATAAATTATACCAAAACTTACAGAAAACAATGAACAGTAAGAAAGATGGATATGATATGTCTTATGAGGAGTTTCTGACAAGTGTTGTACAAATGAGTGAGGAAGAATATATTAAATGTATCAGAAGTTATTTAAACTCTTCAAAAGTGTTTTTGAAAAGAAATCCGAGTGAGATCCGTGTAAATTTGTACAATGATAGTGTCTCAAAAGCTTTGAAGGCAAACATCGACATACAATTTGTGTTAGATCCATATGCTTGTGCTATGTACATAGTTTAATATATTAGTAAATCGCAAAGAGGAATGAGTAATTTGTTGCATGCAGCTGCAAAAGAAACAAGGAATGGCAATATGGATCTCAAAAGGCAAGTTAGACATATTGGAAATGTATTTTCAAACAGCATTGAAGTAAGTGCACAAGAGGCAGTGTATTTGGTACTGCAAATGCCATTGACTAAAAGTTCAAGGAGTGTTGTCTTTATAAATACGTCACTTCCAAACCAGAGAGTACAGTTACTGAAACCAAAGTCAGTACTTGATGAACTGCCGGCAGAGTCAACAGATATAATGTCAGACAATAAAATTAAAAGATACTCTAAGCGTCTTAAACCATTGGAAAAGTATTGCTTAGCCGATTATGTGTCTGAGTTAGAAGTAATTTACCCAGATGGACAGAGTGACACCAGAGATGAGGAGGAGCAAGATCATGAGAAAGATGCAGAAATGTCAGATGAAGAATGCTTTGGTGATGGTGAAACTATTTTAACTTTAAAGAATGGCATAAAAATCAAACGATGTCGTAATTCTAAAATATTAAGGTATGTGAGATTCAATCGCAAAATAGCTGAAGAGAGATATTATAGAGAGAAGCTTTTACTTTTTCACCCATGGAGAAATGAAGAGACTGACTTACTTGGAACATTTAGAACATATAAAGAAGACCATGAGTCTATGAAGCATGTGATAGACCATACATGTTCCACTTACGAACATTATGCTGAAGAGTTGAAATTAGCAAGAGATTTAGCAGAAATCGAATATGATGCATTCGATGATATTGCACCAAGTACACAACAAGTTGAAGGTGATGATGCTGAAATGGAACCAGTTCAGTCCGAAGAGTTTATATATTTAAATCCTGATAGAATTGAACATAGAGACTATGATATAGGGACTAAAATTGGATCTTATGTTTCTGCACCTCAGATTGATGTGAATGAAAATATTCTTTCAGATATTGATTATAGAAAGCTTCTGCAGTGTTGAAATAGTAAACAAAAATAGTTTTACTATCATGTGATTAAATGGATAAAAACAAAGGATGCCCCTTTATATGTATTTCTTTCTGGCGGAGCTGGTGTTGGAAAAAGTCTAGTTGTTAGAGCATTGTATCAGATTTTGTTTAGAATACTAAATCTGAAAGAAGGAGAAGATGCGGATCATACAAGGGTTCTTCTTTGTGCATTTACAGGAAAAGCAGCATTTATTATTAATGGTTCTACCATCTCATCTGCATTTAAACAAAAGTATAAGCAATCGGATCAAACATTAACCTGTGACAGTCTGAATACCTTTAGATCAAAATACCGTGATCTGTCAGTTGTGATTATTGATGAAATTTCAATGGTAAGTAATTCTATGTTGAATTTTATTGATAAGAGACTTCAAACATTGCAAGGAACAAAAGCACCTTTTGGTGGTTTTAGCATTATTGCTGTTTTTTTTTTTCAGTTGAAAGCTGTGAGTGGTGATTGGATATTTAATGACATGAAACATGATGCACTGCTTTATCACAAAATCTCTGGAAAGACTTATTTACCATGTTTGAATTAACAGAAATTAGGAGACAGAAAGATGACCTTGAATTTGCAGAATTATTAAATAGGTTAAGGATCAATGCCTTGACTGCTGTAGACAAGTCTATGTTTAAGCAGTGTGAAGTAACCACAAATGATATTATACAAAAATTGCACCTCACCTCTTTGCAGAAAACTATTTCATGCATGTTTTTAATGATGAAATTATAAGAAATATGGAAACAGAAAAGGTTGAAATACCTTCTATGGATACATATGTCTAACCTAAGTTATCTAAAGAAAAGATAGACTGTGCACTCAAGAACCTAAGGAATGTAACAGATTCAAACCAAACAGCAAATCTACATTGCTCTTTAACAGTTGTTGTTGACATGATTTATGATTTAACAATAAACATAAAAACAGAAGATGGGCTAGCAAATGGAGCATCATGTGTAGTTAAGTTTATTGAGTATAAACTACAAACCACACGACGTCCAAGCATAATTTGGGTTCAGTTTGATGACAGAAGAGCAGGAATGGAAACAAGAATCAAATACAAAAACAGGGGACTGTATCATAGTATTGATGATAGTTGGACACCAATGTTTGATGTCAACAGGTCATTTACTTACAACACAAAGACCTTTCAGAGAGTTCAATTCCCTTTGCAACCTTCGGCAGGGCATTCGGTACATAGCGCACAAGGTAGTACCCTTGGAAGAGTTGTCATTGACTTATCACAACGTAAATACGTTCTATAAAAGGGTTATCCTTTGGAAGCAAGGAATACACCATAGAAATGAAAAATATGGAGTGAACATGTTTTCTGGGCCAGACTAGCTAGTTTCGGCCAATCAGGCCTCATCAGTGACCCTCAGACATTTTCAAAATTCCACAATGGAATCATTGATCCCAAAGGACAAGAAAATATAATCTACACTATGATGTAGGGCAGGGAGACGTTTTACCGCCGCCACACATTCCCACACACCAGCTGTAGTGAAGTTAAATATGTTCTATAAAAGGGTTATCCTTTGGAAGCAAGGAATACACCATAGAAATGAAAAATATGGAGTGAACATGTTTTCTGGGCCAGACTAGCTAGTTTCGGCCAATCAGGCCTCATTAGTGACCCTCAGACATTTTCAAAATTCCACAATGGAATCAATGATCCCAAAGGACAAGAAAATATAATCTACACTATGATGTAGGGCAGGGAGACGTTTTACCGCCGCCACACAATCCCACACACCAGCTGTAGTGAAGTTAAATATGTTCTATAAAAGGGTTATCCTTTGGAAGCAAGGAATACACCATAGAAACCCGCAAAGTTCCACATTCACACTCTGTTGTCAATTGAAAAGCTTTAGAGCCTTAACTTCAATGAGAAAGCATTACAAGTTGATGATCAGGTTAAGACAGAAATGCAGCGATTGCATGAAACAGCAATGCTTCAACTGTGTGATACATCTTTAGAATTGATAGATCCAGTTTCACATTTCAAAGTTGCTTTCAATAATTACAGATCCTTGAATCTTCATTTTGATGATGTTCGACATGACAAAAATCTGTTGTCAACCCACATATTTGGATTATCAGAAACGCGACTAGGCGGTTCCAAGGCGGTTTTTCTGTGGCGATTTATTTATGTTGTTTGTTACTTACTGTGTGTATCACTTGTGTCTTTTTATTTTGGATGGCCATATGGCCATTTTATGGGAGAGTAACTGTCCTTATGACCTTCCTTCGTTTAGGTTTCCATTATGGTCTGGTCGCTTAATGTTTGTGTTTCTTTCCCTTTGGTGTCTTTAATGGGTGGAGTAAGTTAATTGTATCGATTCCTGATCTTTGATTTATTTCTACTTTACATCAGTATGACAATGATTGTGATTATGCAATAGACGGCTATATTTAATAAGAAATGACCAAATTGGATGCAGTACTTGCAGAAGACCTCCTCATGGTTTAGCAGTTTATGCCAAAGATGATATCATTGTAACACAGGATAACACATTGTAACATTGTAACACAGGACAGAAAGTATAGTTCAGATACATTCGAATTTATTATGATAACTGCCAGACATGTTTCGATTGAAAGTCAGATTGAATTTTTGTATAAGTCACCTCAAATGTCTGACAGTAATCTTCTTTCTTGTCTGAACAAAGAACTTATTCCATATTTGACCCCATCAAAGCCATTGGTGATAATTGGAGATTTCAATATTGATATTTTGCTGAAACATAGCATTGTTAGCAAATTAAGTGGGAAGTTTTCATGCAAAATGCTTATAAACGAATGTACCACAGATAATATGACAACGCTTGATTTGATATTTTCGAATGTTGATTTTTCATATGTTGATGGTGCAGTTGGAACATGTGAAACATACTGGTCAGATCACAAACTAATCTTTTTCCACATAAAATCCACATAGTTGAAGACTTTTGACCTGCATATTTTTAAATATATAAAACCAGCCTCTCATATTAAGGTTGCGGTTTTTTACCATTTGTCTTGGTGAAACTGGAACAGAGAAAACTATTGGTCAGATCATAAGTACTGCACTTTTTTGCATAACAACTTGGAAATTGTGTCATGTGTTTTTATGCTTCTTTTCAGTGCACTCACCCACCACATTAAATGCAGTATTTACCTTTTTTAAAGGTAGATATTGCTGGTGGTTTTGCAAGATTTGGGTGGCCACCGCTAACAGATATCAGGAAATGACCACCCACATAAAACTCCTTATAGTCTGTCCATCCGTAGACAAAATCTTGTCTCTGCAACCCCTCCTACATTTTTAAGGGATTTTGATGAAACTTTACAGTTATTGTTCCCATAACCTGAAGGTTATAATATTTTATCAAGGCTATGCTAAGACATTTTTATTAGCTCACCGTCACGTAGTGACGAGGTGAGCTTTTGGGATCACTTTTCGTCCGTCGTGCGTCCGTCCGTGCGTCCGTAAACAATTCTTTAAACAACATCTCCTCCTAAACCACTGATTGGATTTTGACCAAACTTCACAGGAATGATCCTTAGGTGGTCCCCTTTCAAAGTTGTTCAAATGGTTCCGGTCCGTTGCACATCTAGGTCAAAGGAGCCAAAAATAGATTTTTTTCACCAAAAACTTAAAAAATCTTCTTCTCTGAAACCACAAGGCCCAGGTCTTTGATATTTGGTATGAAGCTTCATCTAGTGGACTTCTACCAAGATTGTTCAAATTATAGTGCTGGGGCCAAAAATGCCCCCGCTCCAGGGCCCTTTGGTTTTACATGGGCTTATATACGGAAGAGCTTTAAAAATCTTCTTCTCTGAAACCATAAGGCCCAGGTCTTTGATATTTGGTATGAAGCTTCATCTAGGGGACCTCTACCAAGATTGTTCAAATTATAGTGCTGGGGCCAAAAATGCCCCCGCCCCGGGGCCCTTTGGTTTTACATAGGCTTATATAGGGAAAATCTTTAAAAATCTTCTTCTCTGAAACCCCAAGGCCTAGGTCTTTGATATTTGGTATGAAGCTTCATCTAGTGGACCCCTACCAAGATTGTTCAAATTATAGTGCTGGGGCCAAAAATGCCCCCGCTCCAGGGCCCTTTGGTTTTACATGGGCTTATATACGGAAGAGCTTTAAAAATCTTCTTCTCTGAACCATAAGGCCCAGGTCTTCGATATTTGGTATGAAGCTTCATCTAGGGGACCTCTACCAAGATTGTTCAAATTATAGTGCTGGGGCCAAAAATGCCCCCGCCCCGGGGCCCTTTTGTTTTACATGGGCTTATATACGGAAGAGCTTTAAAAATCTTCTTCTCTGAAACCGTAAGGCCCAGGTCTTTGATATTTGGTATGAAGCTTCATCTAGGGGACCTCTACCAAGATTGTTCAAATTATAGTGCTGGGGCCAAAAATGCCCCCGCCCCGGGGCCCTTTGGTTTTACATAGGCTTATATAGGGAAAATCTTTAAAAATCTTCTTCTCTGAAACCCCAAGGCCTAGGTCTTTGATATTTGGTATGAAGCTTCATCTAGTGGACCCCTACCAAGATTGTTCAAATTATAGTGCTGGGGCCAAAAATGCCCCCGCTCCAGGGCCCTTTGGTTTTACATGGGCTTATATACGGAAGAGCTTTAAAAATCTTCTTCTCTGAACCATAAGGCCCAGGTCTTCGATATTTGGTATGAAGCTTCATCTAGGGGACCTCTACCAAGATTGTTCAAATTATAGTGCTGGGGCCAAAAATGCCCCCGCCCCGGGGCCCTTTGGTTTTACATAGGCTTATATAGGGAAAATCTTTAAAAATCTTCTTCTCTGAAACCCCAAGGCCTAGGTCTTTGATAATTGGTATGAAGCTTCATCTAGTGGACCCCTACCAAGATTGTTCAAATTATAATGCTGGGGTCAAATATGCCCTTTGGTTTTACATGGGCTTATATAGGGAAAATCTTTAAAAATTTTCTTCTCTGAAACCGTAAGGCCCATGTCTTTGATATTTGGTATGAAGCTTCACCCCACAAGGCCCAGGTCCTCCCCCCCCCGCCCCCCGCTCTGGGGCCCTTTGGTTTTATATGGGCTTATATAGGGAAAATCCTTAAAAATCTTCTTCTCTGAAACCGCAAGACCTAGGTCTTTGATATTTGGTATGAAGCTTCACCTAGTGGACCCCTACCAAGGGGGAAATCTTTAAAAATCTTCTTCTCTGAAAGCGCAAGGCCCAGGTCTTCAATATTTGGTAAGAAGCTTCATCTAGTGGACCCCTACCAAGATTGTTCGAATTATAGTGCTGGGGGCCAAAAATGCCCCTGCCCCAGGGCCCTTTGGTTTTATATGGGCTTATGTAGGGAAAATCTTTAAAAATCTTCTTCTCTGAAACCACAAGGCCCAGGTCTTTGCTATTTGGAATGAAGCTTCATCTAGTGGACCCCTACCAAGATTGTTCAAATTATAGCCCTGGGGCCAAAAATGCCCCTGCTCAGGGGCCCTTTGGTTTGAGATGGGCTTATATATGGAAAATCTTTAAAAATCTTCTTCTCTGAAACAGCAAGGCCAGGTCTTTGATATTTGGTATGAGGCTTCATCTTGTGGACCCCTACCAAGATTGTTCAAATAAAAGTGCTGGGGCCAAAAATGCCCCCCGCCCTGGGGCCCTTTGGTTTTTCATAGGCTTATATGGGGAAAATCTTTAAAAATTTTCTTCTCTGAAACCGTAAGGGCCATGTTTTTGATATTTGGTATGAAGCTTCATCCAGTGGACCCCTACCAAGATTGTTCAAATTATTGTGCTGGGGCCAAAAATGCCCCCGCCCGGGGCCTTTTGGTTGTACATGGGCATATATAGGGAAAATCTTTAAAAATCTTCTTCTCTGAAACCGCTAGGCCCAGGTCTTTGATATTTGGTATGAAGCTTAATCTAGTGGACCCCTACCAAGATTGTTCAAATTATAATGCTGGGGCCTGAAATGCCCTCGCTCTGAGGCCCTTTGGTTTTACATGGCTTGTATAGGGAAAATCTTTAAAAATCTTCTTCTGAAACCACAAGTCCCAGGTCTTTGATATTTGGTATGAAGCTTCACCTAGAAGACCCCTATCAAGATTGTTCAAATTATAGCCCTGGGGACAAAAATGCTCCCGCTCCATGGCCCTTTGGTTTTACATTGACTTATATAGGGAAAATCTTGAAAAATCTTTGTCTCTGAATTCAAAAGGCCTTGGTCTTTGATATTTGGTATTAGGCTTCATCTAGTGGACCTCTACCAAAATTGTTCAAATGATAGCCCTGGAGCCAAAAATGCCCCTGCCCCGAGACCCTTTGGTTTTGCATAGACTTATATAGGGAAATCTTTAAAAATCTTCTTCGCTGAAACCACAAGGCCCATGTCTCTGATATTTGGTATGGAGCTTCATCTAGTGGACCTCTACCAAGATTGTTCAAATTATAGCCCCTGCCCTGGGGCCCTTTGGTTTTACATAGACTTATATATAGAGATTATCTTTGAAAATCTTCATCTCTGAAACAGCAAGGCCTAGGTCTTTGATATTTGGTGTGAAGCTTCATCTAGTGGACCTCTATCAAGATTGTTTAAATTATAGCCCTGAGGCCAAAAATGCCCCCGCCCCGGGGCCATTTGGTTTTACATAGGCTTATGTAGGGAATATATTTAAAAAATCTTCTCTGAATCCTGAAGGTCCAGGTCTTTGATATTTGGTGTGTAGCTTCATCTAGTGGACCTTTGCCAAGATTGTTCAAATTATAGGCTTTGTTGATATTTGGTATGAAGCTTCACCTTTTTAGACCTCCCTCAACATTATGCACATTGTAGTCCTGGGGTCAATAATGGCCCTCCCCGAGGCCCACTTGTTACTCTATCATATGGGTCAGGTGAGCGATCCAGGGCCATCATGGCCCTCTTGTTAGAGTTATGGTCCTTTGTCAGTTTTAGCCATTTTACCAACAGAAGTTCTTGTCTCCGCAACTACTCCCACAGTGTTCAAGATATTTTGATGAAACTTTGTTTGTTTGTTTGATTTGAGGTTTGATATCCCCCTCAACACTGTAAAGGTCATTTTGGAGACGTTGCTTCCAATTTTGTGGGACGTTTACCCAACATTGAGATGAAATGACATCTCAAGCCATGCCGCCCAATGAAACCGATAACGTTTTTAATAATAGACAGTCAGACTCGCATCGCTTAGCCTGGGCAGGCTTAGATCCTCTAAGTGGTTTACCAGTACTGGTGTGCTCAGCTCTGCATGGAAGCATCATGCAGCCCATCTATTTCTTCAAGCCCCGATAACTTTCCAGTTATTGTTCCTATGACCTGAAATTGGTCATATTTTATGGAGGTTGTGCCTGATTGATCTGTACCAGAGTTGTGGCCATTTGTCATTCTAAGCCCTGTTGTCAACAGAAGTTTTTGTCTCCACAACTCTTCCTACAGTTTTCAAGGGCTTTTGGTGAAACTTTCCAGTTATTGTATGCATGACGTCGACCTGAATATGATCATATTTTATTGAGATCATGCTCAATAAATTACTGAATTTTCCTAGGGTTTTGGCCCTTAGTCTTACAGGTTTTGAGATCACATTTTTTCCTACAACTTTAGGAAAATTTAAAAAAAATTAGTCTGTTGAAAGGGTTTTAAAATTCCAAAACATAGCTTACGACAAATGTTATAGACATATTCACCACATACTGACATTTCAAAGATGGGCGTCACTTGGCCTGAGACCTTTTATTTACAATATTCTGAATTCTGCCTAATAACATGTTGTATTGCATTCTTATTTGCAACACTATTTTGACATGTAAATCTGCTGTTCTTAGAGAAAGGTTTATCCCAGTATTTTGAATTTTGCCAATATTTTATTATTTCTTATTTGCAACAATAATTTTACATGTAAATCTGTTATTACTTGAAAAGGCTGAAAACAGATTTTCTTCAAAAAAATTTAAATAACAATTTTCTATATACTTGCAAGATCCGGAAAATATTCATTGGTGATCAAGAGAATAAGGTGATGCATCTGCATTCTTTGGATAGAAATGACTCACATTATTTTTAGCTGTTCATTATTTTGTGCACCTAAAGATACCTTTTTGGGCACATATCATGACATAGATTCTTAGTTTATGCCTTATTATAATTAAGCCCACTGTAACAGAATTAATTCTTTGTGGGTTGAAGATAGACGTGACAACCAATATATTTATGATAGAAAAGTAACTTAATCTATAATATGAGCCTTATACATCAGTGTAACTTATGAAAAGGTCAAAGAAACAGTCTAGATAAAACTAAGGAGACTGGCTTCTCACTTTTGATATGGAAGCAGCTATTTCAGATCATCAGTGTTTCTTATGTAAATTTTGTCATACCATGTAATACTGTTTGTTAACCACTGTGTTGAAAGGAAATCATAGTTACATATATTGATTTCTTTGTCAAATTATGACTACATCATGAACAAAGACTAACTGCATGTATTCAAGAAGTCTTGTGTATACTCTACAACTTGGACTTCAAGATTTCATCCTGAAGAGTTTAACTGGTTCAACTGATGACAACCCTGGATCTCTGAAGACATTTTTATTAGTCAGGTAAAGAAACATGTCTTCCCTTTCTTCACATTTTTTTCTAAACATCACTCATGATTTTCTGGTACACAGGTGAGCGATTAGGGCCATCATGGGCCTCTTGTTAGCTCACCAGAGCCGAAGGCTCCGGTGGAGCTTATAGTATAGGCAGTGATCCGCTGTCCGTCTTCCGCGTCCACGTCAACATTTTCAAACGACTTCTCCTCAGAAACTGCTGGGCCAATTGACACCAAATTACATGTGGGTTCTCCATGGGTTGGGGGAAAGAAAGTTTGTTCATGGGATCTTGGTCACATGGCCAAGATGGCCACCATGCCCATATATGGTAAAAACCTTTAAAAATCTTCTTCTCAGGAACCAAATGGCGGATGACCTTGAAACTTGGTAGGCAGCATCGGGGACTCGGGGGCCCTACCAATTTTGTTCAAATAATGACCTTTGGAAAAAGGGCAAAACAGTGAATTTTTCCGATTGCATAGTAACCTGTGGCCTCAGAAATGATATTTGCAATCATCAGCTGAATGGAAGTTTATCAATTGCAAAGGTCAGTGTCATTTACTGACCTTTGTCCTGGAAGGCTCAGATTCAGTAATTTATCTTCTTCTCAACTTAAACTGCCGGGTAGTTTGAAACCAAATTATATGTGGAGCTTCTATGGGTAGGGGGAACGAAAGTTGTTAGTAAGGACTGGGTCTCCTGACCAAAGTGGCCGCCATGCCAATTTATGGTAAAAACCCTTAAAATCGTCTTCTCAGGAACCAAATGGCCGATGACCTTGAAACTTGGTATGCAGCATTGGGGACTCGGGCCCTACTAAGTTTGTTCAAATGATGACCTTTGGTTTACCTTGACCTGTTTTACGTCAAGGTCAAATTTGGTCACTTAGACATTTGTATGGAAAAGGGCAAAACAGTGGATTTTTCTGATTGCATTGTAACCTGTGGCATCAGAAATGATATTTGCAATCAGCTGCATGGAAGTTTATCCATTCCAACGGTCAAGGTCATTTACTGACCTTTGTCCTGGATGGCTCAGATTCAGTATTATAATTTTCTTCTCCACTCAAACTGCTAAGTTCATTGAAACCTAATTACACGTGGAGCTTCTATGGGTAGGGGGAACGAAAGTTTGTTCGTAAGGACTTGGTCACATGACCAATATGGTCACCATGCCCATATATGGTAAAAACCTTAAATCTTCTTCTCAGGAACCAAATGGCCGATGACTTTGAAACTTGGTATGAAGCATCTGGGACTCGGGCTTTACCATTTTGTTCAAATGTTGACATTTGGTTGACCTTGACCTGTTTTATGTCAAGGTCAAATTGGGTTTCTTAGACATGTGTATGGAAAAAAAGGCAAAACAGTGGTTTTTAACTCACCAGAGCCAAAGACTCCTGGGGAGCTTATAGAATAGGCAGTGGTCTGCTATCTGTCGTCTGCGTCCACATCCGGGTCAACATTTTCAAAGGACCCAATCGCCTCAGAAACTACTGGGCCAATTGAAACCAAATTACATGTGGGTTCTCCATGGGTTGGGGGAAAGAAAGTTTGTTCATGGGATCTTGGTTACATAACCAAGATGGCGCCATGCCCATTTAGAATAAACACTTTAAAATCTTCTTCTCAGGAACCATACAGCCTATGACCTTGAAACTTGTTATCTTCTTCTCCACTAAAACTGCTGTTCTGATTTAAACCTAATCACGTGGAAAGCCTCTATGGGATGAGGCAATGAAAAGTTTGACCGTAGGATTGTTGTCTCATGATCAACAGGTGCGCCATCCCTGTATATGGTATAAACCACATGACCTCTGGTGAGCGTAGTGGCCCATGGGCCTCTTGTTATTAATGGCGTAAATCTATTGTTCCTTTGATACGTTTATCCTAGTATCTGAAGTCTGTCAAATAATACATTTCATTGTTTTGTTATTTGCAAAAGTATTTTGACATGTAAATCTGTTGTTACTTGAAAAGGCTGACAACAGATTTCCTTTAAAAAGATTCAAGTAATCATTTGTCTACATTATTTCAAGATCATGTAAAGCTTTATTGAAAATCAAGAGAATAAGTTGATGCATCTGTATTCTGTGGATACTGACATTATTTTAGCTGTTCTTTATATTAGATTTTGTGCATGTTAAGATACCTTTTGGCACATATCGCCTTATAGATTCTACACATGCCTGTGTTGCTTAGTTTATCCCTTATTCTCATGCCTGTCTGACTGAGCACAAGTCAAAGACACAGTCTGGACAAAACTTTTGAGACTTCAGGTCAGCTGTGTTTCTTATATATGTAAATTTTGTCATAGCATACACAGATATTGATTTCTTTGTCAAATTATGACTACATCTTGAACAAAGAATTACAGCATGGATTCAAGACGTGTATACAATACATCATGCCCTTTAAAGAGTCCAACTGGTTAAACTCATGTACAACTACAGGGAATACACATTAACAACCCTGGAGCTATAAAGAAGATTTATATCACTCAAGTAAACAAACATGTCTTGCCTTTCTTCACAGTTTCTTTTTTTAAAGATTACTTATGATTTTCTGGTACACACGTGAGCGATGGAGGGCCATCATGTTGTTTTTAAGTTACTACTCAAAGTTTGATTGGGATCACTTTTTACATGCAAAATAATTTTTGATAAATTAATCAGCTGAATCCAAATTTGATACATAATGGTAGAAAACATATCCTTCTGAAAGACTAGTGTTTAATTTTGTCAACTGGCACTGCATTCAAGCGGGACAACAACAACCGTCTTGGCACCCACAAAATTTGCCGTTACACGAAGGGACAATTGTTTTTTTACAAATTTCCAAATTTGTTCAGACAAACGTGCCTAATAACGTGAATGGCGTCCACGGGTATCAATTACAGCACGACTGCCCCTGCGCATGCAGACTGTATCCGGTTTTGTAGATGTATCCGGTTTTGTAGAATCAGCCTCCAATCAGCAACCAATGCATCTTTGAGCTGCTGTAAAGTCCTCGGCTGCATGGGTCGGGCTGAAACAGCATGCTGTAGCATGTCCCACGCATGCTCGATCGTATTAAAGTCCGGTGATCGTGCAGGCCGGTCCTTACGAAGGATTGTCTCACTTTCCAGATAGGCATCCGTGACGTGGGCACGGTGGGGACGGGCATTATTGTCCATCAGAATAAAGTCCTGGCCGATCGCACCGGCATATGGTGTCACAAACTGATCAAGAATCTCATTACAGTTCCTGACTGCCGTTAACCATGGCTAACTATATCTGACATTAGCCCGATGACTTTCAACTGTGACAGTCGCACAGAAAGTCAATATTGGGTTGTCTCCCTTTGACTGAGGCCTACGATATATACATATCGTGTACCTATCGTGTAATCAATATTGTGTTTTAATCCGGCTATGTGTGAAAATGCCCCCGGGGGCTATTGAACGATAGATACATCTAGTTAATTTAGAACTGCGTGTTTTGGTACTTTAAGCGAGAAAAATTCTCTTTTTGTCAAACGGTTAAAATTGAGCCTTTTTTGTACTTAAAATATTATCGGATCTTATAAATCCATTTTTTCTGGAATGTGATATTCCACATTATTCTTTTGAAAAAAAAAGCATTTAAAGTTAATGGATGACAGATTGCATTATTTAAAATTGTATTGTTTAGAAAAGCAACATGTTCAAAAGTCCATGTAATAAAAACCCATGTAAACCCCACTTTACATTATATACAGAAAAGAGAGGTTAAGAGGGGTTACAATGTGTGTTCCGCACCAAGACATTGTATTTTTCATCATAAAAATAATGTTTTTTTTTTTTTTTTTTTTTTAGATATAAATTAACATTTCGAAGATAAGAAAGAAAACATTGTCACATGGATATGTTTTTTAATGGGTTCACAGTTTTGTTTGTTTAGATGCTTAACGTCCCCGTCAACACTGTATAGGTAATTTTGCGGACGTTGCTTCCAATTTTGAGGGAATTTTACCCGACACCGAGATGACATCTCAAGCCTTAACACCCAATGAAACCAGAAGGGTTTATCTGCATGGACGGTCTAACTCGCACCACTTTTCATGGGCAGGCTTAGAGCCCCCATGCAGTTTACTAGTACTCATGTGCTGTGCAGTCAGTTCAGCTCTGCGTGGAAGCATCATGCAGCCCAATCTATTTCGTCAAGCCCCGATGGGCGGAGGCCGTGATGGGTTGACAGCAAAGGCCCTGATCTAAGCTCGACGTCTGATCTGAGCATGCACTGTTTCCAGCATAAGTGTCCATGTTTGGGCTTTCCCGTCCAAAATGCACTTAAATCTGCTTGACTATCATTATAATGTTAACAAGTCCATGTCACTGATGAACACCCCTTCTAAATCCAACTTTATATAGAGAAAACTGGTTTGCGGGAACATACATATATATTTTTCTATTACTTTTGTCCCAAACATATGTTGTGGGTATTCGTTAGAAGCGAGGCGGTTCTAACAAGATCCACAACCTATATTTAAAGTAGTAATAAACTATGAGTCTTTTTTTTTTTAATAACCGTTATCTGCAACCTAAAGAATGCATTATTTCACACGGATGTGTTATCATAATGGTGTCAATGATCATTCAATATTGTAAAATATCCATGTAAGGTAATGCTTACTTACACTGTTTGAAATTAACTGTGACTAATCAAAAATATAAAACGAAGCATTAGGTTTTAATTACTCTTTATTTATCTGTAACCATTTTAATTATCTATAATAACATACTGCAAATTCAAACATCAAATATTTATTCTGGAAAGAAAGGTTCATTGATTGTTAATTTGTTTGTTTGATTCAAGGTTTAACGTCCCCGTCAATACTGTATAGGTCATTTTGGAGACGTTGCTTCCAATTTTGTGGGACTTTTACCCGACATTGAGATGAAATGACATCTTAAGCCCTTCCGCCCAGTGAAACCAATAGGGTTTATAAGCATGGACGTTCCGACTCGCACCGGCTTAGATCCTCTAAGCGGTACTCATTATCTAAATAGCACCAATACTTCATTTGTATAAAGAATGCACAGTAGTACCCATGACTCAATCTTTCCGGAATTAAGGTAATCCATTATACCTTGCAAGCGTGTCCAGTAATCTTCGGGCTTCCTGACGGTCGGTAGCCGGAACGCAATACACAATCCACGTGTCATAAAAGCGATAATTGTCTTCTGCTTAAATACCCGCGATATTTTCCCCTGAGTGTAATAAAACGTTGATTATGGGCACAGAAGGGCCAAATTGAAATCTGTCTACCTATGTTTTTGTGTTTATTAAGTCAAAATCATGCTCAAAACATAGGTTGTGTGTGCTCGTTAGAACCGCCTAACGAGTACCCACAGCCTGTGTCTTGAATCCGAAATAAGAAAAATAATTAATACCCCCGTAAATCCTTTTTTTCTCTATATAAACTGGGGTTTAAGGGGGTGTTCATTTCATGGACATGCTCACGTGATGCATAAATGTAATTAAAAAAAATCAGAATGAACTGGTTCTTAATAGTACCATCAATCAACGTATTGAGCAATAAATAAATTTTAAATAAATAAATCGTAAATAAATAAATTATAATAACATATCCGTGCGGCTTAGTAGGGTATTGTTGATATCTCAAAAACAGTTAATTTGTTAATGAAAATTTATCGATACTCAAAACCGGTTTTGTATTCTCGTTAGAACCGCCTCATTGAGGTGGCTCTAACGAGCACCCACAATTTATGTCTTGGAGAAGAAATAAAAAAATGAATACCACAGTAAACCCCAGTTTTCTCTATATAAAGCATGGTTTAAGGGGATGTTCCTTACACGGCTTGTTGCCGTGAAAAAAACAATATTGACTAAAATAATATAGAAGAATAAGAAGCAAGTACTTTCGAACTATGTTTTTGTGTTATGTTAAAATCTTGCTGATCCCTGATTACCCGACTGTTCAATATATAAAGTTGGGTTTACATGTATATTCTTTTCCCCGGAATGATGGAAGGAAAACCAGAAAAGGGGTACACCCTGATCTTAATAAATCATTTAACAGTTGAAATAAATACATAAATATAAAACAAATAAATCGTTATGAGCTGGTTCTAAATATAACCAACACTCCATGCTGGCGGAATTAATAATCAAACGTATGTTACGAAAAGGAAAAATACAAACATCTCTTTTGTGTTCTTGTATTCAATCAAAACAATGTGCGAACAGCGAAATGTCACAAATGCGAAAATGCGAACAGCGAAATGTCAGATTAGCCTGCACATACAGCACCTTTCTTTCTTTCGTTCTTTCAATTGTAATCTTATTACTAGCATTGTTTGTTTAAATTGCTTAGTAAGTATAAAAAATCAAATCGGGTCATGAAAAATAAATACATAAATAAATAAATAAGACACAAATCAGACACTGCATTCTAGATTGATAAATAAATAAATAAATAAATAAGACGCAGATCAGACACCGCATTTTAGATTGATTTACATTCCAAGGAGATGCCCAGGCGAAGATGAGTTCATTTCACGGTCGACGGAGAATGACACGCTTAGGGATTACACGCCTGTGTAGACGATAAAGCCTTTTCTGAATAAGCTCCAAATTTAATCGCAAAATGCCGTTATTAAATATAATTTTGAAATATTATTACTGCTATCAAAATGCACAATATTGTAACCACATTGCGTCTGATACAGGCGATTGTTAGCAATATTAACAGAAAGTGAAGATTTTAGCCGTTAAAGTGGGGTACTGTCGTTGTTTTTCCACAGTTTTGTATGCTTCATATAAGGATTAAGAGCTGTTAATTTGAAAAATAAAAATGCCGCCATCTAATTAAATAAAAGTTCCACTTATTTGATATCTTTTTGAAGGTATTTAAACGAACAATTAGATTAAATCGGAACATGTTTGTCAAATTGAAAAATAAATAAGTTATGTTTTTTTTTTTAAATTATTTTCCATTAAAGCGCATGCTATTTACAAAAAGGCATTCTGTACAGGTAAGCCGAGAAGGTCAGCGCACAGTAAAAGGCTTAATCCTTTGCGCCAACGGCATAAATGTCAATAATAGTTGCGGATGGTTCCATTTTCAACGACGACCAAGTCAGTTTTAGCGTTCACGCTTATCCCAGCCCAAACTATGACTGATCCCTTTCCATAGCGATCGTGTTCTGCCACATTCGAATCGCTCTTTAGACATTCCCCACAGTCATTGACGTTTATCAGTGATGTCTAGACAGAATCTGGACTCATCAGTAAACAGTACTGGCGTCCAGTCAGGAATCGTCAACCTGACGTGAGTTCTGGCAAAGTCCAACCGGTTTTGCACGTGCTGTCTCGTCAGCGGAACACGTACAGCAGGCAATAAGTCCGAACTCGTGGAGCCCGTTTCTGACAGTTTGCGTAGAAATTCGTACTCAACTCGTTATTCAAAGGCATAGTGTTCAGGAACCGTTGACGTCGAGACTGAATCAACGAAAATGGGTCCTTACCTTGAGTTGTAGCCCTTTCTCGACCCCCGTCGTGTCTGTGTGAAGGATTTCCGTGGGTAAGATGCCGACTCGACATTCGGGAAACCACGCTCTGAGACATATTCAGAATCCCAGCAACACGACGTTGACAGACGCCAGATTCCAACGTCACCGTTCATTTCTTCTTCTAAACGTCCCCTAGGCATTTTTGAGTTTCACAAATCAAATGAAACTTTTTTTCGCTTAGTAAAGGAACACTGCTAAGTTTGATTTTTCTGTTGGAATGCAGTGTTACGCAAGAATTTTTGGGTGCATGAATCCATTTGCGAAGTGTGGGAAATGTGCACTTTCATGAGTACTGAATTGCATATGAGTTTCTGATTAAGGAGGGTCGCTCTTAAATGACTCTGCCGTAAACAAGTTCGATTTTTAATAGTTTGTATTTTGGTTTTAAAGTGTCTTCTGAGGTTTTTGTAAAATTTAATAACCATTGCAATGTGTTCTTTCTTGTAAAATATTTTGCGATTCATAGACTACTTTCCGGTCTAGTTCGCATGGCTGTACGCACCGGGAAACATAGAGATAAACAAACTAATCCTGTGTTTTTCTAGCTACTGATTTATTGCCCCGATTGCAGTTCATCAGCTTTCCACGGCAAATCTGAACTCTCTTTAACACAAGATGTTTACTTTATTTTTCCATTGGTGTCAAAAATATAGCCCCGAAGAGTCTGCCACTGCACATATTCCTTGGCCATACTTTGTCAACACAAACAAAACAATGAATCAATAGTGACGTTTACTTAAGTCTGCATGACGTCATATATATGAAAAAAACACTGCCATATTTACCTACCTAGTTATTGGTATGAACTAAGAGTGCAGACACAACTGTGATACACATTACTCTGTTAATTACCAGTCGCAGTCTCAGTTTCAAATACTGATATTTACATTTCCAGTGTAAAGTCTACTGTAAACCTATAGAAAACAGTTGCGTTCATACGTCCATGAACGCATCGAATCGCGTGCTATTAAGTGACGTGATTCTAAACCATTGTTCTCTACGGGCGTTGATGACGTCAACGCTGCTCCGCTCTTCGTAGAAAAACAGCGTGTAAATGTTTTTCAACTTTAAAACGTTGCCCTACAAGCATCTTTTTTGCCCAGTGATGAGGGGCAAACAATGTAAATATAAAAAAATAAACTTAATTTTTCTGCTTTTCATGAAGGTATGAACGGCAGTGGCTCGCTAGCAAAGTTTACATGAACCCCTTCGGGGTTCATTTACTTTGCACGCGACCCACTGCGTTCATACTTCCATGAACTGCAGAAAAATAAATTTCATTTCTTAATTATTCCACCTAAGTGAACAAATAGTCTGTTCCAAAACCCTCATTTAGGATCTTACCCCTCAGCAGGTCCGTACGCATTGGGGTGAGAGAGAGAGCTAGAGAGAGAGAGAGAGAGAGAGAGAGAGAGAGAATCAAAATCGAGGCTCGAACTTCGGAATCGAGGATTGCATTAGTGTGCTTCGTCTGTGCTTGGTCGTCCCAAAAACTTCTTATATTGTTAGTCTGTACAAAACATGATAGCCGGCCCCGCCAATCTGGGCTTGAAGAAAAAGATTGTGCTGCATGATTCTTCCACGCAGAGCTGAAACCAGTCGAACATGAGTACTGGTAGACCGCCCTGTCCAGGTAAAATGGTGCAAGACGGACCGTCCTTAATATAAACATATAGATTGGTTTCATTGGCCGTCAGGTTTCATCTCAAAGTCGGGTAAAAGTCCCACAAATTGGGAAGTCATGTCTCCAAAATGACCAGTATTATGTTGACGTTAAAAATGACATATCAAGCCCTGCCGTCCAACGAAACCAATATAGTTTATATGCATGGACTCCGACCAATTTTCATGGGCAGGGTTATACCCTGTAAGCGGTTTACTAGTACTCAGGTGCGGTCGGCTTCAGCTCTGCGTGAAAGCCCAATCGATTTCTTCAAGCCCTAATGGGCGAGGGCCGGTACATTGACAAAGTTCGGTTATGATGATGGTTGTGTGGGCACACAAAGGCTCCGCGTGGCTCATTCTAAACCATCATCTTTATATTCGAAACAGATCAAAGTGAATTTTTCTTGCATACCCTGACGATTATGGTCTTTTGGTTGTATTTCTCTGAACAGATTTGAAAAACATTACAGATAAAAGAAGGAACACTATGAACATAGAAATCACTATGTAAATCAAAAGGGTTTAACTTATATCTGTATGAATAGCTGTGATGCACAGACTGATTCGAGTCGGCGCTTACAAAAGAAAATCAGGATTCTCCCTTTTGATTGCGTTACGACTGCAATGAGGTTAATGCGATCCGAAAAGTCGGTCAGCCTGAACGGAAGTGCAGGCAGAACAGATCAGCCTGCACAGATGCGCATGCTGATGTGTGTTTTCGCTGGTCACACAGTTCTCATTGTAGTTTTTGTCGCGCGATGTATCATATGTAATTAGCACATTCAGTGTCTTGTATGGGAGGTGTGAAGTAATTGTATTGTATTTCGTTTTGTTTTGAGACTATTAAGGACTTCGGCGTCGGCGCTGCATAGAGACGTAGTGTCGACGTCGATGCTTCTGTGCCTCGGCCATTAAGTCATTTCTTTATTGTTTTATTTTATTCATTTGTGTGTGTGTGTGTGTGTGTGTCTGTGTGTGTGTGTATGTGTGTGTGTGTGTGTGTGTGTCTGTGTGTGTGTGTGTGTGTGTGTGTGTGTGTGTGTGTGTGTGTGAGGGTTGGGGTGTGTGTGTGGTGGGGGGGGGGTAGTTTGAGAGCAGCGTGACATGATGAGGCCATCCGCAATCGCAGTTGACCATCGTACAATTTCTGAAATCGGAAGCTGCTGCGACTGTACGCTCAAAAATACACCATATTTATGAAAAACACTACAAATTAATAAAATTTGGTACCAACACCTGGGTAGAAGCCTCCGCGGTGTAGTGGTTACGCTACTCGCTTGTAAACCAGGGGTCGCAGGATCGATCCCGGGCTTCTCCAGACTTTCGGATGAGTCTTTAAACCGAGGTCCCGTCTCCGTATGACCTTAGTTTGTTGGTGGGACGTTAAACTCAAACACTCACTTTATTAACACCTGTGAAGGACACATACTTGGGAAGTTAAGAGACATCTCTTCAAATTTGCTTCGATTTGGAATCATAAGGTACCCTGTTCTGCACAGTAAAACGATTTTGCTGCTGCATCAGTGATTTATTTCATTCTCGCTCGCGGCGACCATTATTTTTTCACATTTTGACTGTCTCGTGGTCAGTTTACACTTTTTTCTGAATGATCTAACGTTTCAGGTCAATATGGCATGAAACAAATTTGTCACAGTCAAATTTTTACTAAACATGATGTTCTCCTTAAGGGGAATGGGAACATCTGGCTGATGATTTCGCCATTTTTCAAACGGAGACAATTTTCGGGACTTCCCGTTCGCTTTTCAATAAGCCATGTCCCACGAAAAAAGGGTTCTACGAGGGTTCTCGTACTTTTAAAAGAAAAAATTTGAACTGTTTTCTACTTTCCCTATAACTTTTGCAGGAACTAAAACGGGAAACATAGAAATTTCGAATTGTTTTGCATCAGCATATTGCATTTCTTTTTATCAATTTCAACCCGTTTCATTCGGGGGTGGAGTAATAAATTGACAACAAAGTCAATAAATTGACAACAAAGTAAGATAAAAAATATCCAATACTCTTCAAGTTTTCTCAGCCAAGCTACATGTAATTTTGGCCAATTTTGATCTCCTTTCTATGAAAAGTATTAAAATAATACTTGAAAATACCATCTGCTATGTTGATTATGATTGGGTCCCGTTTTGCTTACATGTTCAGTCTGAGTCATGTTAGCCAATTCAGATACCTGTGCAAAATGCATCGATCCTGATGAGATCGCTCATTGGGAGCTGTCTTATCAGGATAATTTTTTTTTCGATTTCCATATTGTTTGTAATTTTGATTAAATGCTGACTACAATGACTTCAATTAACTACAATGTGTGTGTCCAAATTTGATAATGGAATCTACTTTAGAAACTTAAGGGTGAAATATCATTCCATGTATGGTTTTTGCAGGTAGTGTGTGGAAAGTTGTTAGTTCCTTATGAAGGTAAAGAGTTGCTACAACACATTAACGAAGGGGTCAACATTTATTTTAACTATACGGGAACAGCAAAATGCCTCAATATATCACAGCAAGCCACCTCAGATCTCGGAGACCTTGGCTGGGATTATCAGGTAGGTGGCTGCACACTTCGAGCGCAAATCACCAGTATTGGACGGTATTTCCAATGTATTTCCCTTCTTTTTGAGAGAAAAATCATATGATTTGTCTGCTGGGCCAAGGATTCACATGAAATAGAGGATATTTGATTTTTTCAGTGTAAGATCGAATTTTATTTCATCGAATGAACACCAAAACTGTTATTTTCACGAGTGGCGTAGCCACGAGTGAAAATAGCAGTTTTGGTGTTCATGAGTGAAATAAAATTTGATCTTGCACTGAAAAAATCAAATTTCCTGTTTCTTACATGCTTCAAAAGGCAATATTTGGCGTCTTTAATGGTGTCGCCCACATTCGGAGAAAATTATCTTTGTTCCTGTTCGTTTCGCGTCAATTTAGTGGTGTCCATCGTGTTTAGTGGGTATACTATTGGGTGTAAACTGAAAGTTTGCACCTGAGAAATGGCCTGGGATGGTATTATTATAAATGATTAATGAAATAATTGAGAGAGTAGTTTTCCAAAGAAGTTGCTGGCAAGTCTAACGTCGCGCGACAAAAGACGTGACGTCATCGTTATAAATGACGTCAGTAACGTCCCCGTCACACATGAACGGGCTATGCGTCAATTAGAACACATTTCAGTATTGTTCAGTTATCTGACAAGGATAAAATTGAAATTAGAGTTAGATTTGAAGAAAAAAGTAGTCCCAAACAGTGAAAAATAAAAAATCGTATTTTCACTGTTTGAAACAGTGAAAATATCGATTTATATTTCACTGATAAATCTCTATCATTCATTGAAAAGCATGTAAGAAATGTCAATCTTTTTTCTCTGAAAAATAAAGATTTAAACTGTCATCAGCTCTAGAATTGCACGACCCGCAGAAAAAGCGACCGACTGAAGTCGGTTGATTTTCTAAGAGTGCCCTAAAAGTCACCGTGTCATTCTGTCATTCTGTCAGTCTGTCTGTCCATCCGTAACCCGTTTGTGAAAATTGGTGATAGTGACTTAACCGCTTGGAATATTTAAACAATTTTTGGCATACTGATAGATATCAATGAGATCTAACCAATGACTTTGCGAAATATTATATTCCATTTAGTATAGCCTCGCCGAGGCGAAAAATGTGAAAATTTTCGAACTGCTTCTCCTCGGAAACCGTTGGGCCGATTGAAGTCAAATTTCATATGGAGCCTATATGGGATGGGGAAAACCAAAATTTGCTCATGGGGTCCAGGTCACATGACCAAAATGGCCGCCAAGCCATATATGGTCTGTCTGTCCGTCCGTAACCCGTTAGTGAAAATTGGTGATAGTGACTTAACCACTTGGAATATTTAAACAATTTTTGGCATACTGATAGATATCAACGAGATCTAAGCAATGAACTTGCGAAATATTACATTCCATTTAGAATACCCTCGCCTCTATGGGATGGGGAAACCAAAATTTGCTCATGGGGTCCAGGTCACATGACCAAAATGGCCGCCATACCCATATATGGTAACACTCGTAAAGCTAAAAGCATCCGGCGGGTCGTGCACTTCAGCAGCTTTTATTGGGGGAACCGTTTTAAGTCCAGGTCACATGATCAAAATGGCCGCCATACCCATATATGGTAACACTCGTAAAGCTAAAAGCATCCGGCGGGTCGTGCACTTCAGCAGAAGCACTGGTTTTCCATAGTACTTGAATTGTTAAGAAGGACAATTGTTGTGAGATGAGCGATTTAGTTTGTGCAGGTCTGTCGTAATTGTTTGGGTTGGAGTTTAATCGCCCAGTTAATATTGTTAAGGCAGGTCTGTTTACTTGTCCAGGGCAGACTGATACTTAAATGGTTGACAAGTACATTGCATATTCTTTTGCGTTATCTCCCCTTCCTATATAACACTTTCAAACGACATCTCCTCTTGAGCCACTTGGCCAATTGGGCTCAGATTTTATCTGTAGCATCTTTGGGCTGGAGGATTGTAAGTTTTTGTTTTTATGGCAATCGTCTCATTAGTTTGGTTGCTATGGCAACTTATAGTTTCCGTAAACTTATAATGGAGAAAATTGAAAAATGGCATTTACTGCCAAATAGAAGTGGAAGCAATGATCAGGAATCGATACAATTAACCGACAGCTCCCGTCAGAGACACCAAAGGGAAAGAAACACAAACATGAAACAACAGACCCAAATGGAAATATCAATAGAGGAAAGCCAAAAGGGCAGTTACTTTCCTACAAAATGGCCAATTGGCTATCCAAAATAAAATAATATAAGCGACCCAAAAACAAACCATAACAAAAATAAACCGCGACAGAAGAACCGCCTTGGAACGGTCAAGGAAACGAATTCCACTGGGGGTGGGGGTGGGTTAGGGGCTTAAATCGATTATACATGTCCACAATCCTCGCCCTTAATTCTATCGCGATTTAGACAAATAATTTGTTCAGTCCGCATGAAGGCCTCCTAACTCAAGCCTCTGCAGATATTTTGACAAAACTTTCATAGAAATGTTTCTTAGGCAATCTTCTATATGATTTTAGGCCGATAAAAATGAAATGTACAAATATGAAACACTGAACATACAGCTGTACATGAAATAGACCATCAATAATTGTTTATACAGGATGACAGGCTCATACAAAATGATAATTACTGGGCAATGGATGTACATGTATAAGATAATCTACACACATTCTATGACAACTAACTAATAATTACCCAAATGGATATAATTTAGGGAAAAAATAGTTACTTGGGTTGTCAACTGAAACAAAACTCCAGATATTTTTTATGAGTTTTGCTCAAGAATCCCTAGATGCTGCATATATATACAATTATTTACAAAGATATAATTTCAAAAATAATGTAAACATTACAAAACTTTACGAGATCCGTGGGATCAACAAAGAGTCTTGCTAAAACTGGTCAGCAAAGGCCGAACGGAAGATCAATGGCCAGTACTGGAGGACTGTCACTTTTCGGAATGACTGCATAAAAAGTCTATCAACATTTAATCACTCTGATTCTGAGTCTGACTCTG
Organism: Lucinisca nassula; assembly: GCA_963580285.1. Lineage (NCBI taxonomy): Eukaryota > Metazoa > Mollusca > Bivalvia > Lucinida > Lucinidae > Lucinisca > Lucinisca nassula. The sequence goes on along the minus strand of OY757015.1, from coordinate 58,775,574 downwards.
AGTCTGAGTCTGACAGAACATCTTGTGACGGCGGCATCGCACTGTGCGGATTCTGACAACTCATGCCATGGCTGCATGCACAAGAATCTACAAATGATAGAAAATATGAAAAGAAGAATTGAATGAGTTAGGTTCATTGTTTTCGTCCGGTATCGGAGAAATGCTTATGCACCTAGCTGCATCTTGCTTCAACACTGATGCCTGCCCGACCGTTATAGAGGACTGAGACTGACCATACTGGGGCTGTATACTAATTCTGTCTCCAAAGTGGCTCAGCAGTCTACGCTGAAGCAGGTCAATCCGGTAGGAGGCAGGGGCGTCATCAGTCTGCTGAAGTAAGCCATTGTATTTGTCGAGCAAATATTTCAACTCATAGGCTCTTCCTTCTACGAACAGACCGGCTTGAATTTCATCAACTAGTAATAAAAACGGATATTTTGGCTGGTCACCAGTGCCTGAGGTTGTACATTTGTTTACTGTTGTATAGGTATTTGTGGTAACAACCGAAATGATACTGAGCCTTAGAAGTGGCGAGCTGAAGACCCGTTAAACGGATTCGCATAATGTCATCTTGCAATCGGTTCATAGCCTCCATTAATTCCGCCATTGATTTCTCTTGAAACTTGTGAAGTTTCTTTCATTCTTGAAGCGAAGCTTCTGGCAAATCAAGCAAACAGACAATTCTAAATTAGGACAGGAAGAACGCCAGACCATTCCAGTGCTGTCGCAAGTTGACTGCGAGATTGACTGCTTATCTAGGACTGTGTCCACAGACAGTGGGACGAATTCTGGTTCCCCTGCCGAAAGACGAGGTCGTTTTGGCCCCTTGAAAATTCTGACAGGACTTGCGCATTCATCTTCACCGGTCGCCATAGTTGCTACAGCTGGCTAAAAGTGCTAAGAAGTAGACAACCCCCTATCGCAATATCCTTCCTAGAGACGTTACGATGTCGTCTCCTACAAACCACAAACAGGGGTGATCAGAGGGAAAATAGGAAAGGGTAGATTCTTAAAAGACAGTCACTGAAGGAAAGGACACACTTAAGTCTAATGTACAATACTAGACTAACGTAGAGCAAGGAAGTATCCGTAGAGTGCAAACAAAATAGAGGAGGTAGAGATGGAAAGAAGGAACAGGATGTGTAGCATAGGACACCTTCAGTGAGAAAAGGGAGGAATAGAATGCCACAGAGGGCCGAAAGATGTAACACCTTAGAGGTGTGATGTTTCTATTGACACTGCTGGATATAGAAGAGTGAGGGAAGCATGCAGTTTCACAAGAGATGGCCAAGCAGTCTATAGACAGGAGCTGCAAATGGAAGGTAAAGTTGAATGATATGAAATTACCAGTCAGGTACCTAGTCAGATTTAGTTCTAAGGTACGATTTTGTAACGCCTAGTTCGGTTTCTTACCTGTATTGAATGGGATTTATGGGTCTCGGCTATGTATAGGTTAGTACGATATAAACTTATTGTAGTCAGTGAACAACGTTTATTTCGTGCGTGATGATGTACGAACTCGTTTCATATCTTCTTTACAACAAACTTTTGTATTTATTGTGTTATTTGATTATTGGCGTCTTTTAAGGCTGTGTATACAAACAAAGAGATTTTTTTTTTTTCAATTTTGGTCTTACTACACAGGTTGAAATGGACCATTGTCATTTGTTGGATTGAAGGAGATACCGGAGGTTTTCCGTAAAACATGAATGCATGATCATTAACCTTTCAAATACCGAAGAGAAAATTCGATATTTCCTTGTCCTCGTATACGTGGGAGAAAAACAATCCGCAAAGTGTCTTTTTTACAGGGACGTAATTTAAGTGGTAGAAATTTGTGTCTTCATCGGTTTTTTCTGATTGTTTGTTATCATATTTTGCTTTGAATTGTTCATTCGTTCCTTAATACATTGATAATTTGTTCTCATGAACAATGATTAAGATGCAGTTGATTGGAGAAGTAAGCATTATAAAACTTTATATATGTGGGTGGGGGTACTAAATAGCCTAAAAAGGTACTTTGGGCATTTGTGCATGACATTTTATTTACAGTGTTAAAAGATAGCATAATAAGCTGTATTTAAATGCATGTTTCGTCTTTGATAAGGAAGTTGGATTAAATTTTAAAATATTCACAGGTGGCCTCGCGACTAATAGCCTTGATAGCTCAGTGGCTAGTGCGTTCTACTTACAATCGAAAGGTGCTTGGTTCAAATCCGGCCACCAAAAGAATGATGGCATTGACGAAAAGTCCTAACAAGCTGCAGGGCAACGTACTAAAATATAGTTGCGATAAAAAAAAACGTGTTATATGGGAAAAGGTCTAGGATGTAGATTTAGAAAAGTTTCCTCAACTAGCTGAAAATGAGCTTAGGGATTTGACCATGGGCATATATCAGCTGAAACAAGCTCAGTGTTACACAGATGAGCATTTCGATGAGAATGGGCAGTATTAAATCTTGATGCATAAAGAGGAGGAAGGTATATTTAAAGTCCATATTCTTTCCAGGCATACTTCCAGTAAAACGTAATAGTTTATGGATCGAGTACAGTCAAGGACTAAATCCCATTAGTGGGTGGTACTGTCGGTGCCGAAGTGGGGCACGCACAGTTGGTTGCTGTGCACATATAGCATCTGTACTCTGGTACTTAAGTTTCTTTAGATACAAAACAGAAAATAATGACGCTAAACTTAAAGGAACTCACATAGACCACGTCGTAGATGCAGACACTTGGAGGGCATCAAATGAGTCTGATGTATTTCAATAGAAAGGATAGATGGTTATCGGGTATATACATAGCACTAAATTCATTTACATCCCTCTCGGTCTGATAGAGAACAGGAAAGAAGACGAACACACCAAAGTCAAACATCAGACTTGTGAACCCATGAACAAAAGTAAAAAGGAAAGGTTCAGGGAAAGCCACACTCACAAGATGTGGCCAAATCACGGACAGACAAAACACATATATCATGCAAAAATCAACAATTTCTTCCTCACAAGGGGTGATTAAAATGTGAAACAAAAGACACACAACAAATGTAACACACACAGGGGATATCAACAAGCCAAAGTATCACATGAACCGCATCAGAACCACTGCCTTAGAATGCTACCAATGGGATGGAGGACCCTCTATGTCCAGCCAACCATCACCATGGGTTCAGGTGTAAAATATTGAATGCTTATTTCGTTTACTGGATTTCTACCATAACTGTCGGTGTCTAAATCAGGATCTCTGCAGTGACTCTGCTTCCTGTCAAATCCCATAGCAATTGTTGGTCAGCCAAAGCTGATAATCTATTGAAAAGTAAAACAAAGATCAGGAATCAATACAATTACCTTACTCCACCCATCAAAGACACCAAAGGGAAAGAAACACAAACATGAAGCGACCAGACCATAATAGAAACCTAAACAAAGGATGGCCATAAGGACAGTTACTTTCCCACAAAATGGCCAAATGGCTATCCAAAATAAAAAGACACAAGTGATACATACAGTAAGTAGTACCAAACAACAACATAAATTAACCATCACAGAAGAACCGCCTTGGAACGGTCAGTGGAAAGAAATCCACTGGGGGGCTTAAATGGATTTTACGTGGCCACAATCCTCGCCCGCCCTTCCGTCGCGATTAAGACAAATAATTTGTTCAGTCCGCATGAAGGCCTCCTATCTCATCAGTGCAACATCTCCGTGAACACAAATAATCAAAGAACCACAGAGGTGAGACAACGGTGAGGACTCGACAGCAAGAAACCACTGAAATGCTGGAGCAAAAGAAAACCAACAGTTAGACTCTGAAGACTGGCTGCGAAATCACTTGATAGGTAAATTCATAAAAACAACACCTAACAGTTGGTCAACCATGTATGTGGTGCCAAGACTTAAATGAAAAGCTCAAAGAGTACCAGAATCAAAGGCCAGAGACTATTGAAGGCTCCAAAATGATTTACAAGTGAAGGGACAGAGAAAGCAAGTGCTTGAAGGGCTCTTTAAGCAATCATTTCTTGGTTTACCTGAAAGCTAAAACTGCTGTGGAATCTGGACAAGATGAACCACAATTTTCTACTAACCATTTTGGCTGCAGTTCCAAATACATGTAAAATCAACCGAAAAGCTTCAAAATAAATAATCTGATGCAATGCAAAATTTATTCAGAATCAGAATCAGAATTGTTACTGGCGACACGTCAAATGACACTCATACACCAGGACCTGTGATGTGGGAAGTTAGTCTCTAGCTCTAACCAAAGAGGTAAATTTAGCTACACAATCATCAGCACCTTCAGCTGTCGAAATAATCGAATCGGGAAGGGCATTCCAATCTCTAATGGTTCTGGGGAAGAACGACTCTTTATAAATGTCAGTTCTTGCGCTAAGGGTCTGAAATGCCAACGAATGGTGATTTCTACAGTGTCTAGCTGGGGGAACAAGGTCATCTGTTGGAATGCTGGCAGCACCCTTTAGACCTTTGTATAAAAGGATTAGCCTACTGTCTTTTCTCCTTTTCTTGAGAGACTCCCATTTTAATTTTCCAAGTATTCCAGTCATGCTCCCAGTTTCAAAGCAGTAATTGCCTGTTACATATCTAGCAGCTCTATTTTGAACTTTCTCAATTTCATCGTTAAGGACCACTCCATTGGGGTCCCAGATACAACTACCATATTCCAAGATTGGGCGAACAAGACCTTTATATGCTGCCTCTTTTACATCCTGAGGGCACTGATGAAGATTTCGCCTCAGGAAACCAAGCGTTCTATTTGCCTTAGTACACATGTTGCTAATATGAGTATTCCATCTCAAGTTGTGTGAGATTGTCACTCCAAGGTATTTAATGGAGGACCGTTCCCTCTAACGTGTAAGAAGCCTCAACTTTATTACATCTCTTCCTAGTTATCTGCATAATATTGCATTTAACTGGCTGAAATCTCATGCCCCATTTACGTGCCCAACATCCTAATCTATCTATGTCAGCCTGAAGTTTCAAAGAGTCATCTGTATCTCTAATTTCCCGGTAACAAACACAGTCATCTGCGAAAAGTCTTATTTCTGAGTCAATGTCAGTGGAAATATCATTGATGTACAGGGAGAACAATAGAGGACCAAGAACAGTCCCTTGTGGGACTCCAGACAAAACCGGCGCCCATACTGAAGATTCACCATTAACAACAACACGCTGTTTTCTGTAGCAAAGGAAGGAATCTATCCATTTAAGAGTTTTCCCTCCAATTCCATAACCAAATTATTTGGATTTAAGTAGTTCATGAGGAGGGGTGTCAAAAAAAAGCCTTCTCGAAGTCCAGAATAAATGTGTCCACCTGCCCCCCTTTGTCCAGGATTTTTGCCCAATCATTGATAACCGTGCTCAACTGAGTTTCGCAACTATGCCTTTTCCTAAATGCATGTTGTCTGTTTGACAAAAGTTTATGTTCATCCAAGTGGGCCATGATGTTTGAGCAGACTATGTGTTCAAGCAATTTACATAGAACACAAGTCAGTGACACCGGACGATAATTACGAGCAAGAGCCCTGTCCCCTTTTTTGAAAAGTGGACAGATGTTCGCTAGGAGCCATTCTTTGGGAATTTCACCCGTATCGAGAGATTGTTGGAAAAGATGAGCAAAAACTGGACCTAACTCGTTTGCTAGTTCCTTCAGGACTCTAGGATGAAGCTCATCAGGCCCTAAAGCTTTAGAAGGGTTCAAGCCTTTGAGTAACTTGATCACTCCCGCCGAGGATACAACAATATTTTCCATGAAAGGGGCCGATCTTCCAGTCAATGGAACTTCGTTGAACTCAGTTTTATTAAATGCATCATTGAATTGACCAACCAATTCCTCTGCCCTTTCAGAGTCCGATTCAGCGACCCCGTTCCCTCCTCTTTTATTAAGGGGAGGGATACCTTGCCTATCTTTCTTCTGGCTATTGATATATCTGTAGAAGTCTCTGGGATTTGCCTTTACATCACCTACCAAGTTATTAACATACTGATCATGCTGATTTTTGATGTCATTTTTAATTTCTCGTCTCAAGTTTTCAAATTTTGCTCTGAGTTTACCACTTCCCAACTTTTTTGCCTTAGCATGAATCTTATTTCTCCTCCGAATTTTTCTTCTTATTTCTGGTTGATCCAAGGAATTGAAGATACAGACCTGCTAGTTTTGGAGGGGATATGATTTTCGGACGAAGCTTGAATGAATGACTTTATCAAATCAAAGTTCTCCTGGATAGACCGAGCGTCAGAATGACCATTAAAGTATTTCTCACTTGCGAATTTGAGGGAATCCTTCCTCATAGTTTCATAGTCACCTTTTTGATATAAGTACACCTTTCTACGAGGTTTCTTTATAGGTGGTATGAAGATTTTCAAAAATCCAGAGACAATATCATGATCACTTAGTTTGTCCGGGGATTGAATATCCCCAAACTGTCCTGGCAAAGTTGTAAGAATCAAATCCAAAGTGTTTTTATCTCGAGTAGGGAAGTCAACAACCTGTTCCAAGCCATGATCATTCATGATGTCAACCAACACCTGTCCCTCTGACGGACTCAGCATCGTGCCTTGTTTGCTGAGCCTATCTGGCCAAACAATCTCTCTGAAGTTGAAGTCACCTAGAACATGTACTGCAGGAAGTTTTTTACCCTTATTCTGAGACTTAATGCGATCAAGCTGATCTTTAAATAACTGGAAGTTTTCGACAGTGTCGTTTGGAGGTCGATACCAACTTGCAATAAAGTGGGAAGTTTTGTTTGCAAAAACCTTAACCCAAACAGATTCTGAATCGTTTTCCAGTTCCATGAATGGCATATGAGAGATATCACTGTGAACGAGCAACATCACCCCGCCGCCATGAGTGTTTCTATCTTTTCTGTAGACACTGTATTCGCAAGTTTCAGGGAAAAGCTCCGAAGTCATAATCGAACTGTCAATCTTAGTTTCCTGAATAGCCACAATATGTGGTTGGTGAGTATCAAGGAAAGCTAAAATTCAAGTATCTTTCCTCTTAAACCGTTAATGTTAATGCTGCAAAGTTTCAAACCTTTTACAAAATTCGGCTTTCTCATGTCAGTAGTCGGAGATTTAACTCCTTTCTCCTTTGACAGAGGTTCAAATTTATTACTTTCTTCAAGTTCTATAGGTTCGCTGAAGAACGAGTCAGAAAAATTAAAAAACTCGCACTTCGGGCATATCCATGAACAACTCGAGTTAACCAGTTTGCCATACTCGGCGTCTGAAAGGAAAGCGCAATCAGTGTGAATCCACATTTCACACTGGTCACACTGAACTGCCTTATGCTCATTCAGAACATCACCACTGCATAGGCCACAGTCTGCTTTGCAATCTTTGCAATACCAAGTTCCAATTCCAATTTCAAGCTCTAGCAATTTGTTTTCATCCAATTCAGAACATGAGGAATGAAAATGCTTTTCACAGTCCTCACAGTAATATTTCTTATTAAGTCCAGAAATATTTCAATGTTATAGGTAAGTATGACCTAAAAGGAGACTTATTCTAAATGAGAAAGTTTCGGTTTTTCTAACTTCATCTAAATTGTCAGTAAGATAAATGTATGAAGATGAGCTGGCATTAAGCCAAGGAATTTTTGCAGTAGAAATAGCAAAGGGGTATATTTAACCCACCCATATTGTTTAAGTCGTTATCAAAGAAGATATTTACAAATCACCTAATAGCTTCATAAGATCGACAGAAAATCATTGTGTGCTGGGTTTTTGGCTGTTTTGAAGAATCCTTTTGCCATATATCAATAGATTTTAAATATGACAGAAAATATGTCAAAAAATGGATTCAGGGGCCGATAACTCTATAAATAATTACAGAAGAAAAAAAATGCTCATAATTTGGCAATGCCTATTATATCTTTACCCATGTCAAGTACTTTTGCAGTAGCTTTGGAAATAAACTGATGTTGTGGTTTCACGTAAAGACGGTCAGTAAATTTAGTACGACTTATAAGTGAGTATAGTGGTAAAGTGAAGAATTTTTCCACAAAAACATATACATTATGTTTAACAAGTACAAAGGTCTAAACAATACTAAAAAGACCCACTTGCCAGGATGCTTTGTGCTAGAGATAATAGCGTAAGAATCAAAGGCCTCTCAATGGGGTAGAATTACCCCACCCACTTCGGTTGCTCATAGAGCCAATACCGTTACATCTGCGGATCTGAAATTTCACCACATTACAGCAAATACATCCTATGTTGAGTATGCAAAGTTTAAAGAAAATCAAAAGTGGCCATAAAATGGGCCTTATAGGGACTGCTCCTTTAAGTTCTTAGTTTGTACAATCGACTCTATCTAACCGATTTGTGAATGGAATGTTCCGAAAGTCGTTACGTGATAGCGTGGCCTAGATTAAGATATTGTTATTGTTTTCCTTTCATTACGTGAGCAACATGGCATTCTTATACCATTTTATTTAACCCTTAAATATCACTATTTAAGCACACAGCGTAGTCCCTGTGCGACCGGCTGAACAGACTCCACATTCCACGGGGTCTGACCTGGGTATTCGATGTTTGCCAAACCCAGCAAACGATTCCTGTCCAGACTCTATAAATAGCTCTGGCCTGCATGTAACATCGATAGAAATAGCTAGACTTTTTCCATTAATAACCGTTTTGGTTTTCCCAAATCAGTGAAGGTCACGTGGACAACAGCATAATTTGCCATTAGGATCGATTGTACACAATCCGAATTTACTAAATGGCAAAATCCGATATCATGCTGTTGTCTACGTGACCACAATCGACCCAAAAATGGCATTAACTGCCAAACCTTTGCAGATATTTTGACACAGCTTTCATAGAAATTTTCCTTAAGCAGTCTTCTATCAGACGTGGTTTTAGGCCTATTGCTCATTTTTACTGGTTGAAACCAAAATGAAAAAAGTAGAAAAAAATACTAAAACAATCATCTCCTCAGAAACCATATGCACTATGAGGCTGAGAGTTTATGGAAATATTCATGATATATGCCTATACAGGTTTTCTGTTTTTCAAGAAATTCGGCTCTTTAGTTTGGTTGTTATGGCAACTTAGATTTTCCATAGACTTATTATGGGGAAAATTGAAAAATGGCATTAACTGCCAAGCCTCCGCAGATACTTTAACAAAACTTCCATAGAAATGTTCCTTAAGTAATCTGCCATATGATTTTTGGCATATTGCCCATTTTTATTGGTTGCCATTGTCACAGGGTTGGAAAAAGAACATGACTCGACCGGAACTCGAACACAGGGCCTCTTGCATACCGTGCGAACACTCTACCCACTGAGCTACCGAGCCACACGGTCGACCCGCTACATTTTCCCCCTGCTTAATTAGATTCGTCCCGAATCTCTCCTATCCAGTCCGGCTGCGAGACTTATTTTCATACTCTTTCATGCCCTCGGACGCGGTGCTGGACCAACATTGGCGCCACCAAATGTCACAGGGTTGGAAAAAGAACATGATTCGACCGGGACTCGAACCCAGGGCCTCTTGCATACCGTGCAAACACTCTATCGACTGAGCTACCGAGCCAAACGGTCGACCTGGAAACATGGAAACCAAAAAGCAACTAATAGAAAAAATAGAAAAAAAAATACTTCAAAAATCATCTTCTCAGAAACTATATGCTATATGAGGCTGAGAGTTTATGGAAATATTCACAATACTTGGTTTTGTGTTTTTTATGAAGTTCGGCTCTTTAGTTTGGTTGCTATGGCAACTTAGATTTTCCATAGACTTGTAGACTTGATTTTCCATGTACATCATAGTGTAGTTTATATTTTCTTGTCCTTTGGGATCATTGATTCGATTGTGGAATTTTGAAAATATTTGAGGGTCACTAATGAGGCCCAATTGGCCGAAACTAGCTAGTCTGGCCCAGAAAACATGTACACTTCATATTTTCCGGTTCTCTGGTGTATTCCTTGCTTCTGGTGTCTGGGAATGTGTGGCGGCAGTAAAAATCTCCGTGCCCTAGTGTAGTTTATATTTTTGTCCTTTGGGATCATTTATTCCATTGTGGAATTTTGAAAATATTTCAGGGTCACTGATGAGGCCTAATTGGCCGAAACTAGCTAGTCTGGCCCAGAAAACATGTACACTTCATATTTTCCGGTCCTGTTGTGTATTCTTTGCTTCCAAAGGATAACCCTTTTATAGAAGATTTGTAATGGGAAAATCGAAAAATGGCATTTACTGCCAAGCCTCTGCAGATATGGCAACTTAGATTTTCCATAGACTTGTAGACTTGATTTTCCATAGACTTGATTTTCTCACCTCTGTGGTTCTTTGATTTTTTGTGTTCACGGAGATGTTGCACTGATGAGTTAGGAGGCCTTCATGCGGACTGAACAAATTATTTGTCTAAATCGCGACGGAAGTAAGGGCGAGGATTCTGGCCACGTAAAATCGATTTAAGCCCCCCAGTGGAAATCTTTCCACTGACCGTTCCAAGGCGGTTCTTCTGTGGTGATTTATTTATGTTGTTGTTTGTTACTTTACTATGTGTATCACTTGTGTCTTTAATTTTGGATGGACATATGGCCATTTTGTGGGAAAGTAACTGTCCTTATGGCCTTCCTTTGTTTAGGTTTCCATTATGGTCTGGTCGCTTAATGTTTGTATTTCTTTCCCTTTGGTGTCTTTGGTGGGTGGAGTAAGTTAATTGTATCGATTCCTGATCTTTGTTTTACTTCTACTTTGTACATCATAGTGTAGTTTATATTTTCTTGCCCTTTGGGATCATTGATTCCATTGTGGAATTTTGAAAATATTGGAGGGTCACTGATGAGGCCTAATTACCGCCAAGCCTCTGCAGATATTTTGACAAAACTTTCATAGAAATGTTCCTTAAGTAATCGACCATCTGCCATATGATTTTAGGACTTTTGCTCATTTTACTGGTTGCCATGGAAACCAAAATGAAAAAAAAATAAAAAATTAATAGAAAAAAAATACTTAAAAAATCATCTCCTCAGAAACCGTATGCTCTGTGAGGCTGAGTCCTTATAGAATTATTCATTATATTTGCCTTTTCAGGTTTAATGTTTTTATGAAATTCGGCTCATTAGTTTGGTTGCTAAGGCAACTTAGAGTTTCTATTGACTTATAATGGGGAAAACTGAAAAATAGAATTTACTGCCAAGCCTCTGCAGATATTTGACAAAACATTTATAGAAATGTTCCTTAAGTAATCTACCATCTGCCGTATGATTTTAGGCCTATTGCTCATTTTTACTGATTGCCATGCCAGTATGAAAAAAAAAATAAATAGAAAAAAAAAAACTAAAGAAAATCATCTCAGAAACCGTATGCTCTATGAGGCTGAATTTTATATAAATATTCATCAAATTTGCCTTTTCAGGTTTTCAGGCTTATTGAAAATTAGAGAGATAATTTTGATTGGTGCCTGATGCTCTGTCTCTGGTTGGGCTCTTCGGAGTCTAACTGTTGGTTTTCTTTTGCTCCAGCATTTCAGTGGTTTCTTGCTGTCGAGTCCTCACCGTTGTCTCACCTCTGTGGTTCTTTTATTTTTGTGTTCACGGAGATGTTGCACTGATGAGTTAGGAGGCCTTCATGCGGACTGAACAAATTATTTGTCTAAATCGCGACGGAAGTAAGGGCGAGGATTGTGGCCACGTAAAATCGATTTAAGCCCCCTAGTGGAAATCTTCCACTGACCGTTCCAAGGCGGCTCTTCTGTGGCGATTTATTTGTGTTGTTATTTGTTGCTTGCTGTGTGTATCACTTGTGTCTTTTGGTTTTGGATGGCCATATGGCCATTTTGTGGGAAAGTAACTGTCCTTATGGCCTTCCTTTGTTTAGGTTTCCATTGTGGTCTGGTCGCTTAATGTTTGTATTTCTTTCCCTTTGGTGTCTTTTATGGGTGGAGTAAGTTAATTGTATCAATTCCTGATCTTTGTTTTACTTCTACCTTTTATGGGTTTTATTAGCTCACCTGTCACGTAGTGACAAGGTGAGCTTTTGGGATCACTTTTTGTCCGTCGTTCGTCGTGCGTGCGTGCGTCCGTGCGTGCGTGCGTCCGTAAACTTTTCTTCAAACGACATCTCCTCCTTAACCACTGATCGGATTTTGACCAAACTTCACAGGAATGATCCTTAGGTGGTCCCCTTTCAAAGTTGTTCAAATGGTTCCGGTCCGTTGCACATATAGGTCACAGTAGCCAAAAATAGATTTTTTTCACCGAAAACTTAAAAAATCTTCTTCTCTGAAACCGCAAGGCCCAGATCTTTGATATTTGGTGTGAAGCTTCATCTAGTGGACCCCTACCAATATAGTTCAAATTATAGTGCTGGGGCCAAAAATGCCCCCGCACGGGGGCCCTTTGGTTTTACAAGGGCTTATATAGGGAAAATCTTTAAAAATCTTCTTCTCTGAAACTGCAAGGTCCAGATCTTTGATATTTGGTATGAAGCTTCATCTAGTGGACCCCTACCAAGATTGTTCAAATTATAGTGCTAGAGCTAAAAATGCCCCCGCACAGGGGCCCTTTGGTTTTACATGGGCTTATATAAGGATAATCTTGAAAAATCTTCTTCTCTGAAACCGCAAGGCCCAGGTCTTTGATATTTGGTATGAAGCTTCATCTAGTAGACCCCTACCAAGATTGTTCAAATTATAGTGCTGGGGCCAAAAATGCCCCCGCACGGGGGCCCTTTGGTTTTACATGGGCTTATATAGGGAAAATCTTGAAAAATCTTCTTCTCTGAAACCGCAAGGCCCAGGTCTTTGATATTAGGTATGAAGCTTTATCTAGTGGACCCCTACCAAGATTATTCAAATTATTGTGCTGAAGCTAAAAATGCCCCCACACGGGGGCCCTTTGGTTTTACATGGGCTTATATAGGGAAAATCTTGAAAAATCTTCTTCTCTGAAACCGCTAGGCCAAGGTCTTTGATATTTGGTATGAAGCTTCAACAAGTGGACCCCTACCAAGATTGTTCAAATTATAGTGCTGGGGCCAAAAATGCCCCCGCACCAGGGCCCTTTTGTTTTACATAGGCTTATATAGGGAAAATCTTTAAAAATCTTCTTCTCTGAAACTGCAAGGCCCAGGTCTTTGATATTTGGTATGAAGCTTCATCTAGTGGACCCCTACCAAGATTGTTCAAATTATAGTGCTGGAGCTAAAAATGCCCCCAGCACGGGGGCCCTTTGGTTTTACATGGGCTTATATAGGGAAAATCTTGAAAAATCTTCTTCTCTGAAACCGCAAGGCCCAGGTCTTTGATATTTGGTATGAAGCTTCATCTAGTAGACCCCTACCAAGATTGTTCAAATTATAGTGCTGGGGCCAAAAATGCCCCTGCACCAGGGCCCTTTTGTTTTACATAGGCTTATATATAGAATATATTGAAAAATCTTCTTCTCTGAAACTGCAAGGCCCAGGTCTTTGATATTTGGTATGAAGCTTCATCTTGTGGACCTCTACCAAGATTGTTCAAATGATAGTGCTGGGGCCAAAAATGCCCCCGCACGGGGGCCCTTTGGTTTTACATGGGCTTATATAGGGAAAATCTTGAAAAATCTTCTTCTCTGAAACCACAAGGCTTAGGTCTTCGATATTTGTTATGACGCTTCAGCTAGTGGACCTCTATAAAGATTGTTCAAATTATAGCCCTGAGACCAAAAATGTCCCCGCCATGTTGGCCTTTGGTTTTACATAGACTTATATAGGGAAAATCTTTAAAAATCATCTTCTCTGAAACACAAGGCTTAGGTCTTTGATATTTGTTATGAAGCTTCAGCTAGTGGACCTCTACCAAGATTGTTCAAATTATAGCACTGAGGCCAAAAGTGCCCCCGCTCCGGGTCCCTTTGGTTTAACATAGACTTATATAGGGAAAATCTTGTTTTACATAGACTTCTATATGCAGGGTAAACCTTTAAAATCTTTTTCTCTGAAACCAGAAAACCCAGGTCTTTCATATTCGATATGAAGCTTCATCTTGTGGACCTCTACCAAGATTGTTCAAATTTTAGCCCTGGGGCCAAAATTGACCCTGCCCAGGGCCCACTTGTTATGCTTTGGATCAGGTGAGCGAACCAGGGCCCTCTGGGCCCTCTTGTTTATGAAATTAGGCTCTTTAGTTTGGTTGACTTACTATGGGGAAAATTGAAAAATGGAATTTACTGCTACGCCTTTCCAGATATTTTGACAAATCTTTCCTAAAAAATATTTTAAGCAGTCATCTAATTGCTGTATGATTTTAGGCCAACTGGTCACTTTTTTGGTTGCCATGGAAATCAAAATGCGCCCAAAAATAGAATAAAAACATACTTAAAATAGTCTTCTCGAAAAACCATCTGCTCTTTGAGGCTGAGACTTTATGTAATTATTTACCATATTTGCCTGAACAGGTTTTATGGTGGTGGTGGTCGGAGTCGGGGTGGGGGGGTGGGGGGGGGGGGGGGTAATGAAATTTGGCTCTTTAGTTTGGTTGCTATTGCATTTTTTTTGTAATGAGGAAAATTGAAAATTTGCATTTACTGCCAAATCTTAGTCTTGGCAAAACGTTCATATAAATATTTTTTCAGCAATCTTGTTTCTGCCATATGATTTTAGGCCTACTGCTCATTTTCATTGGTCTGTCAACCAAAAAAAAAATTGTTTTTAAACAATCAACTCCTCATAAACCATATGCTCTATGAGGCTGAGGCTCTATGGAAATATTCACCATATTGTCTTTACAGTTTTTGTGTTTTGTTTTTTTACTCACTTGAGCACGAAGTGCTCAAGGTGAGCTTTTGTGATCGGTCTTTGTCCGCCGTCCGTGCGACCATCCGTCTGTCGTCAACTTTTGCTTTAAACGACTTCTTCTCCTAAACTGCTGGACAGATTTTGAAATAATTTCACAGTAATGTTCCTTGGGTGACCCTCTACCAAAATTGCTCAAAACGTTCTGCTCGGGTGAACAAGATTGCCCCCAGAGGTAAAAATAGAAAAACCTTTGAACGACTTCTCCTCCTTAACCAGTGCATGGATTTTGAAATAATTTTACAGGAAGGTTCCTTGGGTGACTTTTTACCAAAATTGCTCAACCCATTCCGCTCGGATGAACAAGATGGCCGCCAGAGCTAAAAATAGAAAACCTTAAAACGACTTCTCCTTAACCAGTGAATGGATTTCAAAATAGTTTAACAAGACTGTTCCTTGGGTGAACATCTACAAAAATTGCTCAACTCGTTCCGCTCGCGTGAACAAGATGGCCGCCAGGGCTAAAAATAGAAAAATAACCCTTTAAACGACTTCTCCTCCTTAACCAGTGCATGACTTTTGAAATAATTTTACAGGAATCTTCCTTGGGTGACCTTCTTCCAAAATGGCTCAAACCATTCTGCTTGGATGAATAAGATGGCCACCAGAGCTAAAAATAGAAAAACCTTTAAACAACTTCTTCTCCTTAACCAGTGAATGGATTTCAAAATAGTTTCACAGGAATGTTCCTTGGATGACCTTCTACCAGAATTGCTCAAACTGTTATGCTCGGATGAACAAGACTGCCAACAGAGCTAAAAATAGGAAAAAAACCTTTAAATGACTTCTTCTCCTTAACCAGCGGATGGGTTTCATAATAATTTTTCAGGAATGTCCCTTGGGTGACCCTCAATCAAAAATGCTCAAAATGTCCCGCTCGTAGATGAACAAGATTGCCACCAGAGCTAAACATAGTAGAATCTTTAAAACTCTTCTGTTCCTTAACTATTGGATAGATTTTGAAATCAGTGCACAAGAATGTTCCTTGATGGACCCTCTACCAAAATTGCTCAAACTGCTCTGCTCAAATGAACAAGATGGCCACAGGAATGTTTCTTGGGTGACCCTCTATTAAAATTGTTCAAACAGTTCTTCTGGGATGAAAAAGGTGTCCGCTAGAGCTAATAATAGAAAAACTTTTTAATAACGTCTACTTAACCAGTGGATGGATTTCCAATTCATTTCATTACAATAACACACCCGTGTGTCATAGAGCATTTTTCGTATCTTCAAAATGGCAACTTTTCTGATGAAAATCCATGATCTTTTTTATCAATGCTCAAAACATTGGTTGTTGGTGCTCGGTAGAACTGCCTCGTTGAGGCGGTTCTAACGAGTACCCACAACATATGTCTTGGGTAGAAAGAAGAAAAATAATGTATACCCGCATAAACCCCAGTTTTCTCTATATGAAGTGGGGTTTATGGAGTCTTCATTTCACTGACTTGTTCACGTGATGTCACTGGAATGTTCCTTGGGTGACCCTCTTCCAAAATTGCTCAACCCGTTGTGCTTGGATGAACAAGATGGCTATAATTATAAAAACGTCCTTGGGTCAACCGAAATTGCTCAAACCATATATACTGGCCAGCCAAATCCGCCGATATGTCGCCGATTGAGCTTGGGTCGGATACCAAGGGAGATCATCCATCGCACAATCGCTAGCATGCCCAGAAGGTGTCGTGCATGCATCAATGCTCGTGGTACATGGACCAGATACTGATCCCCTTTGCATATACACCTTCCCTGTGACATTGAAGTTTCGCTTCTTTTATTTGAATTTAGGGTTTCCCTAATTTTTTGTCCCTAGTATACATGGCTACCAGTGGGCAGTGCTCCATGAGCTCTTGTGAGCATAGTAGCACATGGGCCTCTTGTTTAGTTATCACCCCTGACAGTATAACCTTGTAATGGCCATAACCCCAGTACATTTCAGATATATTGCTGGGACTTGCCACAGTTGTATATACAAGGTTGAAAAGGAATATCATGTGCAAGTACCACAACTAAGTATACCCATACTTTTTGCATTGGAAATCTTATATCTTCATCATGTTGAGAGGCGATCCTTAGTATCATTAGGTGACGATAGTCTCGATAAACATTACATATACAACATCTACTGTCGGCTTACTTGTGTATTTTTTAATTTTGGTGCACTTTCTATTTGTGAACAATCTTCTGAAGGCCATATTGGCTTTTTGTCGGGGGATTTGCCATCTCTTCGGATGGCTATTTTGATCATTTGCTATCTATGCATTTTGTATAATGTATAGATTATATAGAAAAATGATTTTGCTATTTGAGCTATACATTTTGTGCTTACAAAATATATATTTGATCAATATATTAAGTACAAGCTAATGCTTACTTAAAAAATGGTAAAATTATTTTGAAAAATGACCGTAAATGGTCATTTTGCTGTATGTTTAATACATTTTGTACAAGCTAATGCTTACAGATAACCATTTTCCTTATGCTCATTTGCTATATGATCTATACATTTCGTACATGTTATTGCTTGCAAGTGTTATTGCTTGCTTGCAAGACTTTTAGATTATATAGAAAAACGATCATAAATGATCATTTTTGCTATCTGACCTTTACATTTGGTAAACCACAATATAGATTCAATAGTGATGACACATTTTCTTTGGGGTCGAACAAATATACAATCAAAGCAAAGTTATAGCTAGTTTCAATAATTGCTCATAACCAGTGCTTTAGCTGAAGTGCACGACCCGCCGGATTCTTTTAGATTTATGAGTGCTACCATATATGGGTATGGCGGCCATTTTGGTCATGTGACCTGGACCTAAAATGGTTCCCCCAATAAATGCGCCTTATCGTAAGGAGCGAAAATATATCTTATACTTTAGTACTGTATTCTGAATCGTTTGCAGGATAAAATGCATTCTCACTTTTCCAATACAAAAGCATATGTGTCAAAGTTTGACCAAGGCACAAAGAAGGTCAAGGTCAACCCAGGGTCACCATTTTAGCAATTTATGATGGGCCTACGTCCCAGATGCTATTTATCAAATTTCGTGGAAATCTGCCCAGTGGTTCTGGAGAAGACTATTTTGAAGGGTTTTTACCATATATGGCTTGGTCATGTGACATGGACCCCATGAGCATATTTTGATTTCCCCCATCCCATAGAGGCTCCATATGAAATTTGACTTCAATCGGCCCAACGGTTTCCGAAGAGAAGCAGTTCGAAAATTTTCACATTTTTTGCCTCGGCGAGGCTATACTAAATGGAATGTAATATTTCGCAAGTTCATTGGTTAGATCTCATTGATATCTATCAGTATGCCAAAATTTGTTTAAATATTCCAAGCGGTTAAGTCACTATCACCAATTTTCACAAATGGGTTATGGACGGACAGACAAACCGACCATATATGGCTTGGCGGCCATTTTGGTCATGTGACCTGGACCCCATGCGCAAATTTTGGTTTCCCCCATCCCATAGAGGCTCCATATGAAATTTGACTTCAATCGGCCCAACGGTTTCCGAGGAGAAGCAGTTCGAAAATTTTCACATTTTTCGCCTTAGCGAGGCTATACTAAATGGAATGTAATATTTCGCAAGTTCATTGGTTAGATCTCATTGATATCTATCAGTATGCCAAAAATTGTTTAAATATTCCAAGCGGTTATGTCACTATCACCAATTTTCACAAACGGGTTACGGACGGACAGACTGACAGAATGACACGGTGATTTTAGGGCACTCTTAGAAAATCAACCGACTTCAGTCGGTCGCTTTTTCTGCGGGTCGAGCAAATCTCAAAGATCAATTTTTCATTTACCCAAAACAAGTTATCATCAAATAAACTGAATAATCTGAGCATACCACTAGCAAAAGCTAGTAATTTATGGGTCATGCGTGTCTTTCCAGTGCCTCAATTGACCTCTCTTTCCAACAAGTTGACAAGTGTTTAAGTGAGTGAGTGCTTGAGTTTTATGTTCCACGCAGACGGGACCTCGGTTTAAAGACTCATCCGAAAGTCTGGAGAAGCCCGGGATCGATCCTGCGACCCCTGGTTTACAAGGCGAATAGCTTAACACTACACCACGAAGGCTTCTGACAAGTGTTTTAAATGAATACCTTTGTAAATGCCTGATTATATATAGAGAGAAACACTTGGTTTAACCAGGTATACATTATTTTCTTCCATCTTGCCGAAAACATGGATTGTGGGTAGGCATTTCTAATGAGAACACACAAATCTGTGTTGGAAGCAAATAGAAATTTTTATCAGACAAATTCTACAACCAGTAAAGTAAGCACTATATCCCAAGTGTCTGTTTTTCTAATGTGCATACAAACCTAGATCAAAGGGCCAAAGGCACTGAAATGAGTCAATCAGAAATAACCTGTATGTTACTCATATTTCATTGGTACTGAGAGTAAGCTTGAACAATAAGTTCTGAATACTTTGAGCCTTTGGATGCAAAGAATACACAAAATAAACGAAAATAGCAGTTTTATTGAGTCTCGTCATGACCAGTACTGAAATGTGCAACACCGGCCACGCCCTCTAGCGCCGGCTTTAGCAGAACTCTATTTTCAAAATGAACTCATTGATCCAAAAGGACCAGAAAATATAATCCGCACTATGATGATGTACGGGAGACGTTTTACGGCCGCCACACGGTACAACACCAGCGGCAGAGAAGATAAAATATGTTCTGAATTGGAAGCAAAGAACACACAAAATAAACGAAAATAGCAGACTCGGTTTTATTATGCCCCTAACTTCTGCCCTGTCCGTCCGTTACGCTTTAAGTACCTAGGTAAACTACAGAATGACTTGAGCTAGGATCTTGAAATTTCATATATGGCATGAGCATGAAAAATAAGCGGACCCGTATTTTTTTTTCTTTTCCGTCGGACTTGTCCTTGCGGAGTTATGCCCCTTTTTTTGACTTATGCATTGTGGCTATAGGGAAACCTTGTGAACAAAATATCGGGCAAACCGCTTGAGTTATGCCCCTTTTTATGCCCCCAACTTCGAAGACGTTGTTCGAAGTTGGATGGGCATATTGCTTCTGCCCTGTGCGTCCGTCCGTCCGTTACGCTTTAAGTACTTAGGGTAAACTACAGAATGGCTTGAGCTAGGATCTTGAAATTTCATATATGGCATGAGCATGAAAAATAAGCGGACCCGTATTTTTTTTTTCTTTTCCGTCGGACTTGTCCTTGCGGAGTTATGCCCCTTTTTTTACTTATGCGTTGTGGCTATAGGGAAACCTTGTGAACAAAATATCGGGAGAACCGCTTGAGCTAGGCTCGTGATATTTGGTATACAGTTTTGGTCTAATGTGTAGATGACCTGATTAACTTTTGACGAAATTCCAGAAATATTTAACGGAGTTATGCCCCTTTTTTCCTTATGCATTGTGGCTATAGGGAAACCTTGTGAACACAATATCTGGAATTCCCCTTGAGTTAGGCTCATGATATTTGGCATACAGTTAAGGTCTAATGTGTAGATGACCTGATAAACTTTTGACGAAATTCCGAAACATTTTAACGGAGTTATGTGCCTTTTTCGACTTAAGCATTGAGGCTATGGGGAAACATTGTTAACAAAATATCTGGAGAACCGCTTGAGTTAGGCTCATGATATTTGGCATACAGTTTGGGTCTATTGTGTAGATTACCTGATTTACTTTTGACGAAATTCCAAACATATTTAATGGAGTTATGCCCCTTTTTGGACATGCATTGTGGCTATATGGAAACCTTGTGAATAAATTATCTGGAGAACCGCTTGAGCTAGGCTCTTGAATTTTGGTATACAGTTTTGGTCTAATGTGTAGATGACCTGATTAACTTTTGACGAAATTCTGAAAATATTTAATGGAGTCATGCCCCTTTTTTTGACATACATTGTGCTATAGGGAAACCTTGTGAACAAAATAACTGGAGAACCACTTGAGCTAGGTTAATATTTGACAGGTTTATTTCCAATGCAAATGATCATGAGGTACTATTTACTGTCCCATTTAGGGGCAAGCATATGGTTGGGGCATAGTGTTTCACAAACTCAATTTCTAGCTGGACTTATGCATTGTGGCTATAGGGAAATCATGTGAACAAAATATCTGGAGAACCGCTTGAGCTAGGCTCATGATATTTGTTATACAGTTTGGGTCTAATGTGCTAATGTGTCTGATTAGCAAATCCCGAAAAATTTTAACGGAGTTATGCGCCTTTTTCGACTTAAGCATTGTGGCTATGGGGAAATCTTGTGAACAAAATGTCTGGAGAACCCCTTGAGCTAGGCTCATGATATTTGGCATACAGTTTGGGTCTAATGTGTAGATGACCTGATTAACTTTTGACTAAATTGCGAAAATATTTAATGGAGTTATGCCCCTTTTTTGATTTATGAATTGTGGCTATAGGGAAACCTTGTGAACAAAATATCTGGAGAACCGCTTGGGCTAGGCTCATGATATTTGGCATACAGTTTGGGTCTAATGTGTAGATTACCTGAATAAGGTTCTGCCCTGTCCGTCCATCAGTCCGTCCGTTACGCTATAAGTACCTAGGTAAACTACAGAATGGCTTGAGCCAGGATCTTTAAATTTCATATATGGCATGAGCATGAAAAATAGCGGACCCGTATTTTTAGCTCACCTGGGCCGAAGGCTCCAGGGCAGCTTATAATATAGTGGATCCCCCGTCGTCGTCGTCCGTCCACACTTTTCAGCAGCTATATCTCTGCAGCCTGCAGGCTGATTTCAATCATTTCTCATCTGTAGCATGCCTCTGGTTGGGCATTGATGACATAAACTTTTTTTCGAAATCACTCAAAAACTTTGGTTGTTATGGCAACCACAAGGTCCCATAGACTTACTATGGGAATATGCTTGTCATCACCGTTGCGCCTTCAGTTTCGATCGGATCTTTCTAAACCTTATATGTAATGTGGCTGGGGATATAAACTCGTATGAGTTCATCACGCTAACAAGTCCGTGAAATGAACACCCCCTTACACCCCACTTTATATAGAGAAAACAGGGGTTTAGGGGGTCTACATTATTTTCCTTATTTCTGCTCCTAGACATAGTTTGTGGGTACTCGTTAGAACCGCCTCATTGAGGCGTTTCTAACGAGCACCCACAACCTATCTTTGCAGTACAAATAAGAAAAATATCACGGATTTTCATCAGAAAGGTAGCCATTTTGCAGATATGAAAAATACACGATGTCGCACGGGTGTGTTATCGTAATGTCGAAAACCGGCCAAGTCGGCCAATTTATCGTAGAGTTACGTCCCTTTGATTGCAGAAAATGCCAATTTTGACCTTGTCATCACCGTAGCCCCTTCAGTTTTGATCGAATCTTTCTGAAACTTATATGTAAGGTGGCTGGGGATAAAATCTCGGATGAGTTTAAAAACCGGTCAAGTCGGCCCATTGATCATAGAGTTACGTCCCTTTGATTGCTGAAAATGTGGATTTTTGACCTTGCCATCATTGTAGCCCCTTCAGTTTTGATCGGATTTTTTTAAAACTTATATATAAAGTGGCTGGGGATAAAAATCTCAGATGAGTTCGAAAACCGGCCAAGTCGGCCCATTTATCATAGAGTTACGTCCCTTTGATTGCTGAAAATGCCGATTTTTGACTTTGTCATCATGGTAGCCCCTTCAGTCCTGATCGGATCTTTCTGAAACTTATATGTAAGGCAACTGGGGATAAAACCTCGGATGAGTTCGAATACAAGCCAAGTCGGCCCATTTATCATAGAGTAACGTCCCTTTGATTGCTGAAAATGCCTTTTTTTTACATTGTCATAACCGTAGCTCCTTCAGTTTTGATCGGATCTTTCTAAAACTTATATGTAGGGTGGCTGGGGATAAAACCTCAGAGGCGTTCGAATACCGGCCATGTCGGCCCATTTATCATAGAGTAACGTCCCTTTGATTGCTGAAAATGCCTATTTTTGACCTTGTCATCACCGTAGCTCCTTCAGTTTTGCTTGGATCTTTCTGAAACTTATATGTAATGTGGCTGGGGATAAAAACTCGGTTGAGTTCGAAAACCGGCTAAGTCGGCCCATTTTTCATAGAGTTACATCCCTTTGATTGCTGAAAATGCCAGTTTTTGCTCACCTGGGCCGAAGCCTCCAGGGGAGCTTATAGTATAGTGGGTCCTCCGTCGTCCGTCCGTCGGTCCGTCCTCCGTCCGTCCACACTTTTGAGCAGCTATATCTCTGCAGCCTGCAGGCTGATCTCAATCATTTCTCACCAGTAGCATGCCTCTGGTGGGGCATTGATAACATAAGCTTTTTTTCGAAATCGCACATAAACTTTGGTTGCTATCACGCCTGGTAAACTCGAAGGGGTAGCTAGCGGTTATGCACTCAGAATCCTTATGGGAACTTCCGGCTATGACTTACGAGACTTCAAAAGTGTCAACAAATAGATGGGTGTTCCCGATTGATGGATTTTAGTCAACTAAGTAAACATTTTTGAAAAATCGGGCAATGCTATTCTCAACAACTTTCATTTCTGCATCAGAAAAACGGTATATATATTAAAAGGCAAGTGGTCGATTTGTAATTTAATTTCTCCCGGAGGAAGGGTGCCAGATATTTTGTTTTTACCTGTTTTCCAGTGCAATTTTCAGTTCCCCAGGCTATGCAAAACTTATCTAACACGTCAAAAAAGGTGTTATTCAAATTACTTCCATGTTGAAATGCATACGCTGCAGAATTTTCGCAGAATTTGTTCCAGGAGCTTAAATATTTGTGCCGATTATGACTTACGAGGCGGATAACCCCTAACGAGAATATCACCCGTTACGGGGACAGGAAAAAACCAACTGACGGGTATCTGCTTACATTTCGTCTCTTCATTCAATATTTGTTACAGTGTACGATTATATCAGATAAATACATTAAAAATTTATTAAACTCAAGTTTTGAACAGTTCGTACGAGCGCCTGAATTTTGATATATTTAATCTCAGTTAACAGCAGACAATACCGTTCAGAATAAAATTAATATTATTTTAGTCGTAGCGAGTAACTGCAGTTGTTTCATGACTTTCATGGTCTGGTCGCTTAATGTTTGTGTTTCTTTCCCTTTGGTGTCTTTGATAGGTGGAGTAAGTTAATTGTATCGATTCCTGATCTTTTTTTACTTCTACTTTGATTAACTGTTTGTATGGGTTATTGAATGAAGAAGCGAATTGTAATCAGGCACTCTTCAGTTGGCTTTTCCTGTCCCCGTAAGTAATATTTCCGCAAGGGGTAATCGGCCTCGTAAGTCATAATCGCTACAAATATTGAAGCCCCTGGGACCAAACTGTGGAAGATTTGCAGCTCATGTATTTCAGCATGAAAGTAGTTCGAAATACGTCTTATTTGACAATATCATAAAATTACATAGTCCAGGTAGCTAAAAATGCCTTCATTCGGCACAAGAATACAGGTAAAAACAGACGACATTCCTCCGTGAGAAAGTAAATTGAAAATCGATCACTTGCCTTTTCATGTCCACATCTATCTTTTCTGTTGCAGAAATGAAAGTTGTTGGGAATAGCATTGTCCGATTTTTCAAAATATATTTACAAAGTTGACTAAAAGGCATCAATCGGGAGCACTCACACAATTGTTGACATTTTTGAAGTCTCGTCAGTCATAGCCGGAAGTTCCCGTAAGGATTTTGAGTGTATAACCGCTGGTTACCCCATACGAGTCTACCAGGCGTGGCTATGGCAATCACCAGGTCCCATAGACTTACAATGGGAAAATGCTTGTCATCACCGTAGCGCCTTCAGTTTTGATCGAATCTTTTTGAAACTTATATGTAAGGTGGCTGGGGATAAAATCTCGGATGAGTTCGAAAACCAGCCAAGTCGGCCCATTTATCATAGAGTAACGTCTCTTTTATTGCTGAAAATGCCGATTTTTGACCTAATCATCACCGTAGCCCTTTCAGTTTTGATCTGATGTTTCTGAAACTTTTATGCAAGATGGCTGGGGATAAAACCTCGGATGAGTTCGAATACCGGCCAAGCCGGCCCATTTATCATAGAGTTACCTCCTTTGATTGCTGGAAATGCTGATTCTTTACCTTGTCATCAACGTAGCCCCTTCAGTTTTGATTGGATCTTTCTGTAACTAAAATGTAAGGTGGCTGGGGATAAAATCTTGGATGAATTCCAAAACCTGCCAAGTCAGCCCATTTTTCATAGAGTTATGTCCCTTTGATTGCTGAAAATGTCAATTTTTGACCTTGTCATCACCGTAGCCCCTTAACTTTTGATCGGATCTTTCTGAAACGTATGTGTAAGGTTGCTGGGGATTAAACCTCGAATGAGTTCGAAAACCGGCCAAGTTAGCCCATTTGTCATAGAGTAACATACCTTTGATTGCTGAAAATGTCAAATTATGACCTTGTAATTACCGTAGCCCCTTCAGTTTTGATCGGATCTTTCTGAAACTTACATGTAAGGTGGCTGGGAATAAAACCTCGGACGAGTTCGAATACCGGCCAAGACGGCACATTTATCATAGAGTTACGTGCCTTTGATTGCTGAAAATGCCTATTTTCGACCTTGTCATCACTGCTGCCCCTTCAGTTTTGAACGGATCTTCATGAAACTTACAAACAAGGAAGTCAGGCAGAAAAGCTTGGAGGAGTTTGAAAACTCTGGTTGTTTGCATATTTATCATAGAGTAACATCACTTTGATTGCAGCAGCTAATTGCTTACTTTTGACCTTGTCATCACCATAGCCCCTTCAGTTTATATTGGATCGTCCTGAAAGTTACACATAAGGCAAGTCAGGAATAAAAGCTTGAATGAAGTTGAAAACCGGTGAGGTCAGCTGATTTATCATAGGTTACATTCTACTTGATTGCAGAAAATGCTTACCATGTCATCACCTTGTCCTCAAATAAATCCTTCAGTAAAGCTTGGCACTTCCTGAAACTTTGAATCTGTAAGCTCAGGTGAGCGATACAGGACCAGCTTGGTCCTCTTGTTTTTCTTTTCCGTCGGACTTGTCCTGGTGGAGTGACGCCCCTTTTTATGCCCCCGCCATTCGAAGAATGGTGGAAAGGGCATATAGCGTTGTCCCTGTCCGTCCGTCCGTTCGTCCGTCCGTGCGTCCGAAACTTGAACACAGTCAATTACTTCCTTATTTCTTGTTGGATTTTAAAATTACTTGGCAGAAATGTTAACCATCATGAGACTACGTGTCACGTGCAAAACCCAGGTCCATACCTCCAAGGTCAAGGTCATACTTAGAGGTCAAAGGTCAAAAAAGGGTCCAAAACTTAAACGCAGTCAATAACTTTCTTATTTCTGGATGGATTTTGAAATTACTTTGTAGAAATAATAACCATCATGAGACGATGTGTCATGTGCAAAACCCAGGTGCGTACCTCCAAGGTCAAGGTCATACTTAGAGGTCAAAGGTCAAAAAAGGGTCCGAAACTTAAACGCAGTCAATAACTTAATTGTTTCTGGATGGATTTTGAAATTACTTTTAAGAAATGTTAACCATCATGAGACGATGTATCACGTGCAAACCCAGATCCGTTCCTCCAAGGTCAAGGTCATACTTAGAGGTCAAAGTTCCAAAAAGGGTCCGAAACTTAAACGCAGTCAATAACTTACTTATTTCTGGATGGATTTTAAAATTACTTTAAAGAAATATTAACCATCATGAGACGATGTGTCACGTGTAAACCCAGATCCTTACCTCCAAGGTCAATGTCATACTTAGAGGTCAAAGGTAAAAAAAAAGCTCCAAAACTTAAACGCAGTCAATAACTTTCTTATCTCTGGATGGATTTTAAAATTACTTGGCAGAAATGTTGGCCATCATGAGACAATCTGCCTCACACAAAAACAAGGTCCTTACCTACAAGGTCAAGGTCATACTTAGAGATCAGACGTATAAAAAGGGTCCAAAACTTAAACACGGACAATAACTTTTTATGGGTGAATACGAACATAGACATATTTTCAGGCGGGGGCATCCGTGTCCTATGGACGCATTTCTAGTTGACTTATGTATTGTGGCTGTAGGGAAACCTTGTGAACACAATATCTGGAGAACCGCTTGAGCTAGGCTCATGATACTTGGCATACAGTTTCGGACTAATGTGTAGATGACCTGATTAACTTTTGACGAAATTCTGGAAATACATAACAAGAGTTATGCCCCTTTTTTGACTTATGCATTGTGGCTATAGAGAAACCTTGTGAACAAAATATCGAGAGAATTGCTTGAGCTAGGCTCATGATATTTGGCATACAGTTTCGGTTTAATGTGTAGATGACCTGATTTACTTTTGACCAAATTCCGAAAATATTTAACGGAGTTATGTCCCTTTTATGACTTATGCATTGTGGCTATATGTAAACCTTGTGAACAAAATATCTGGAGAACCGCTTGAGCTAGGCTCGTTATTTTTGGCATACAGTTTGGGTCTAATGTGTAGATGACCTAATTAACTTTTGACGAAGTTCCGAAAATATTTAAGGGAGTTATGCCCCTTTTTGGACTTATGCATTGTGACTATAGGGAAACCTTGTGAACAAAATATCTGGAGAACCGCTTGAGCTAGGCTCATGCTATTTGGTATACACTTTTGGTCTAATGTGTAGATGACTTGATTAACTTTTGACGAAATTCTGAAAATATTTAATGGAGTCATGCCCCTTTTTGGACTTATACATTTTGGCTATAGGGAAACCTTGTGAACAAAATAACAGGAGAACCACTTGAGCTAGGCTCGTGATATTTGGCAGTCTGTTTGCTACTAAGGCATAGATGACCTGAATAACTTTTGTTTAAAATCTGTTAATATTTGACAGGTTTATTTTTAATGCAAATGATCATTAGGTACTGTTTACTGTCCCATTTAGGGACAAGAATATGGTTCGGGGCATAGTGTTTCACAAACACAATTTCTAGTTTAGTCTGTTCATGACCAGTCCAGAAATGTGCATCACCGGCCACGCCCTCTAGCGCCGGCTTAAGCAGCACTCTATTTTCAAAAAGAACTCATTGATCCCAAAGGACCAGAAAATATAATTAGCACTATGATGATGTACCGTGAGACGTTTTACGGCCGCCACGAGACACAACACCAGCGGCACTGAAGATAAGTTCTGAATAGTTAGATCCTTGGACGCAAAGAATACACATAATAAACGAAAATAGCAGACTCGGTTTTAATTGAGTCTGTTCATGAGTAGTACTGAAATGTGCAACACCGGCCACGCCCTGTAGCGCCGCCTTAAGCAGTTCTTTATTTTTAGCTCACCTGAGCCGAAGGCTCATGTGAGGTATTAGTATACCACGAGCCGTCGTCCGTCGTCCGTCGTCGTCGTCGTCGTCCGTCGTCCACACTTTCAAAGAAGTATATCTCCGGAACCAGTGGGCCAATCTTGATCAAATTTCATGTGAAGCATTATCAGGTAGGGGGAAAGGCTGCATACTGTTTTCGGGCAGATCGGATTGGAACTCTGGTTGCCATGGCAACAAATAGCTCCCATAGACTTAACATAGGAAAAAGTTTGTCATCACTCTAGCTCCGTCAATTTTTTTCTGATCGTCTTCATTCTTGCAGATAACGAGGACAGGCATGAAATCTCGATCAAGTTCGATTTTGGGCTGAATCGGATTATTCACTCAGGAGTTACGTGCCCTTGAGCGTTAGGAAAAAGCTTGTCATCACTCTAGCTCCGTCAATTTTTTTCTGATCGACTTCATTCTTGCAGATAACGAGGACAGGCATGAAATCTCGATCAAGTTCGATTTTGGGCTGAATCGGATTATTCACTCAGGAGTTATGTGCCCTTGAGCGTTGAAAAAAATGCCTATTGACTTAACATGGGGAGAATGTTGTCATCACCGGAGCTGCTTCAATTAATTTCAGATTGGCTTTATTCTTGCAGATAACCAGCACAGTCATGAAATCTCGGTCAAGTTCGATAACTGGCAGAATCGGATCATTCACTTAGGAGTTACCTGCCCTTGTGTGTTTTTGCATTAGGGTTAATGGGAATTTCAAAAATGTATATCTTAAAGACTACTTGGCCAACTTTGATCAAATTTCATGTGTCGCATTATTGGGCAAGTGGAAAGGCTTCATTAGGTTTTCAGGCAGATCTGAGTGGAACTCTGGTTGCCATGGCAACATCTAGCTCCCATAGACTTCACATAGGAAAAAGCTTGTCATCACTCTAGCTCCGTCAATTTTTTTCTGATCGACTTCATTCTTGCAGATAACCAGTACAGGCATAAAATCTCGGTCAAGTTCGATTTTGGGCCGAATCAGATAATTCACTCAAGAGTTACGTCCC
The DNA here is from genome assembly GCA_963580285.1 of Lucinisca nassula. Lineage (NCBI taxonomy): Eukaryota > Metazoa > Mollusca > Bivalvia > Lucinida > Lucinidae > Lucinisca > Lucinisca nassula. The sequence continues at coordinate 58,746,419 of OY757015.1, read as the reverse complement.
CTTGAGCGCCCGAAAAATTGCCTATCGACTTAACATGGGGAAAATGTTGTCATCACTGTAGCTAGTAACGAGGACAGGCATAAAATCTCGGTTAAGTTCGATTTTGGGCAGAATCGGAATATTGACCTCGGAGTTACGTCACGACAAAAAATTTGCCCATAGACTTAACATAGGGAAAATGTTGTGACTACGATAGCGACTTGAATTTTTTTCAGATCAGCTTCAAACTTGCAGGTAACGAGGACAGACATAAAATCACGGTTAAGTTCGATTTTGGGCCGAATCGGATTATTTGCCTTGGAGTTACCTGTCCTTGAGCATGAAAAAATACGTTGTGACCACGATAGCAACTTTATTTTTATTCAGATCAGCTTCAAACTTGCAGGTAACGAGGACAGGCATAAAATCCCGGTTAAGTTCGATTTTGGGCCGAATCGGAATATTGACCTCGGAGTTACGTGACCTTGAGCGACAAAAAATTTGCCCATAGACTTAACATAGGGAAAATGTTGTGACTACGATAGCGACTTGAATTTTTTCCAGATCAGCTTCAAACTTGCAGGTAACGAGGACAGACATAAAATCTCGGTTAAGTTCGATTTTGGGCCAAATCAGGTTATTTGCCTTGGAGTTACCTGCCCTTGAGCATAAAAAAATACGTTGTGACCACGATAGCAACTTTATTTTTATTCAGATCAGCTTCAAACTTGCAGGTAACGTGGACAGGCATAAAATCTCAGTTAAGTTCGAATCGGAATATTGACCTCGGAGTTACATGACCTTGAGCGACAAAAAATTTGCCCATAGACTTTACATAGGGAAAATGTTGTGACTACGATAGCGACTTGAATTTTTTTCAGATCAGCTTCAAACTTGCAGGTAACGAGGACAGACATAAAATCTCGGTTAAGTTCGATTTTGGGCCGAATCGGATTATTTGCCTTGGAGTTACCTGTCCTTGAGCATAAAAAAATACGTTGTGACCACGATAGCAACTTTATTTTTATTCATATCAGCTTCAAACTTGCAGGTAACGAGGACAGGCATAAAATCTCGGTTAAGTTCAATTTTGGGCCGAATCGGAATATTGACCTCGGAGTTACGTGACCTTGAGCGACAAAAAATTTGCCCATAGACTAATTAGGGAAAATGTTGCTACTACGATAGCGACTTGAATTTTTTTCAGATCAGCTTCAAACTTGCAGGTAACAAGGACAGACATAAAATCTCGGTTAAGTTCGATTTTGGGCCGAATCGGAATATTTGCCTTGGAGTTACCTGCCCTTGAGCATAAAAAAATACGTTGTGACCACGATAGCAACTTTATTTTTATTCATATCAGCTTCAAACTTGCAGGTAACGAGGACAGGCATAAAATCTCGGTTAAGTTCGATTTTGGGCCGAATCGGAATATTGACCTCGGAGTTACGTGACCTTGAGAGACAAAAAAATTTGCCCATAGACTTAACGTAGGGAAAATGTTGTGACAGAAATAGCGACTTGAATTTTTAGCTCACTTGAGCCAAATGCTCCAGTGAGCCGATAGTATACCAAGGCTCCGGAGTCCGTCGTCTGTCGTCCGTCCATCCGTCGTTCACACTTTCAATGAAGCATATCTCAGAAGGCAGTCGACCAATCTTGTTTAAATTTTATGTGTAGCACCATTGGGCAAGGGGAAAGGCTGCATTAGGTTTTGGAGCTAGTCTGGTTCATTTGTTCCTTCATTCTTCTTTCTCTCCATATAGAGATAATAGACCAATGTTAAATTTTTAATCAAAGATTTCTCAGGAACTGTAAAAGCTAGAAGCATCAAATTTGGTATTCAGTAGAATAATGATGACTTATTTTGTGTAAGAGACATTGGGCTTTCTCAGCTTATTTGTTCATCTGTTCTTTCATTCTTCTTTCTCTCCATTTTGACCAATGTTAAATTTTCGTCAAAGATTTCTCAGGAACTATAGAAGCTAGAAGTCTCAAACTTGGAATGCAATGCAATAATCATGACTTATATCCTGTAAGGGTCAATGGGCTGGATTCTATTAGCAGATTTAGTAGTCAAGTCTGTGAATTGTTAAAACTTAAGTTCCTCAGGTGAGCGGTTTAGGCTCATTGAGCCTCTTGTCAAAATGAACTCATTGATCTCAAAGGACCAGAAAATATAATCTGCACTATAATGATATACAGGGAGACGTTTTACGGCCGCCACACGGCACAACACAAGTTTGAAAACTCGTGTGCTAACTGGGATAGAATCTGTCATTAACAAGAAAATGTGTTTGTGAAACAATATGCCCTCCACCATATGCTTGCCACTAATAGACACACAATTAAAATTGGTTTCCCCATAGCCACAATGCGTAAGTCAAAAAAAGAGCGTAACTCCATTAAATATTTTCGGAATTTCATCAAAAATTAATCAGGTCATCTATACCTTACACCCAAACTCTACTAAATATCATGAGCCTAGCTGAAGCAGTTCTCCGGATATTTGGCTCACAAGTTTTCCCCAGTGTCACAATGCATAAGTCCGAAAAGAGGCGTTACTCCATTAAGTATTTTCAGAATTTCATCAAAAGTTAATCAGGTCATTTACACATTAGACCCAAACTCTCTACTGAATATCATGAGCCTAGCTCAAGCGGTTCTTCAGATATTGTGTTCACAATGTTTTCCCATAGCCGCAATGCATAAGTCCGAAATGGGGCGTTTCTCCGTTAAATATTTTCGGAATTTTGTCAAAAGTTAATCAGGTCATTTACACCTTAGATCCAAACTGTTTACTAAATATCATGAGCCTAGCTCAGTGGTTCTCGCGATATCTTGCTCACAAGGTTTCCCTATAGCCACAATGCATAGGTCCGAAATGGGGCGTAACTCTGCAAAGACAAGTCCGGCGAAAAAAAAAAATACGTGTCCGCTTTTTTTTCATGCACATTCCATATATGAAATTTCGAGATCCTAGCTCAAACCATTCTTGAGTTTCCTACAGGGTGAAAACTTAACGGACAGGCGGATAGACAGACGGACAAGACAGAATCAATATGCCCCATCAACTTCTTCAAAAATGGGGGCATAAAATGAACTCGGGAAAGAGTTCATTTAGAATATAAAATGGGTTATCTTGAATAAATTAATATATTATTGAAATCTTTCATAGAGTTGCTCAGAGATGGTGATGCCAATGTGTTCAAATGGTATTGGTGACTTTTTCCCACCCGTGGAGTGGAATTTTACCTCCTACAGTGAAGAGTGCCATAAAAGATGGAAGACACTGCCAAGGCCCTACTGGATAGAAACCGAGTACTGGGGCAAACAACTACAAAATGCTTCAAACATTATATTCAGGTAAGGCACATGTAACTTGAAGGTCATCATTGACAAACAGTGTAGGCCCAGATCAAATGCTGCTATATGCGGTGTTTGTTATGGCCTTCACTGTTTGTATAAACTCGGCTATTTTCTCATTGAAAACTTAACATGGCTCCCCTAAGTTTCGACACACCTTCTATACACAGTGTGAGAAAGATTCCATGTTCAGTTGAAAATGGGTTAACCCTTTCATCCGAGAGTCCTGAGGTTGACTCTTCCAGCTTTGAATCGCTGTCTTATGCACTCCACGGAGGTTAAGTCTTGTTGGAAGAACGAATCTGGAAACACCCAGCCTTCTAAATAGGAGATATAGTCACAAGCGTTAGCCAGATGACAGACAGTGTAGATATAGATGAGTCGACTCATTATGGGCCTCCTCTGGAGCTACACTGTTTGGACAGGTATCAATACGAGACTACAGGATTGAAAGGGTTATGATAATTTGTGACCATGCTTCACCATGCACTTTGTTAACATGTGACATATTTAACCCTTTCATGGCTCCGAAAATGACATTTTTTCTGATATACCCAGAATATTGCCTAACATGTTTTCAGTATAGCTTTTGGCTTATGAAATTAAAGCCAAACAAAATAAAGACGAATAGCTGAAAAACACCCACCTCCTGTGGGATTCGAATCTGGGCCACTCGGATGAAAGTCCAATGCTCTAACCACTGAGACAAAGAATCAACTCCCTGATGCAGTTATTAGGGAGTTGTGATAAAACCTATAAGCTATGCGTAATCTACCAAAGTAGATAATGGAAGGAAGAATTACAGTCGGTAGCAATCCCCTCTTCAAGGAAGTCATCATTGATGATGACGCGAAGCCATTTTCAGCTATATAAAGTCCATTACAGGACAAGCACCCATCGTGGGACACAGGAATCGTAACAAAGGAATAAAGCATGGTTGAAATAAAAATTCCTTCCTATGATGGGATTTGAATATGTTCTTTAAAAGGGTTATCCTTTGGAAGCAAGGAATACACCACAGAACTGACAAAATATAGAGTTTACATGTTTCTGGGCCAGACTAGCTAGTTTGGGCCATGTAGGCCTCATCAGTGACCCTCAGATATTTTCAAAATTCCACAGTGGAATCAATGATCCCAGAGGACAAGAAAATATAATCTACACTATGATGTAGGGCAGGGAGACGTTTTACCGCCGCCACACATTCCCACACACCAGCTGTAGTGAAGTTAAATATGTTCTATAAAAGGGTTATCCTTTGGAAGCAAGGAATACACCACAGAACTGACAAAATATAGAGTCTACATGTTTCTGGGCCAGACTAGCTAGTTTCGGCCATTTAGGCCTCATCAGTGACCCTCAGATATTTTCAAAATTCCACAGTGGAATCAATGATCCCAGAGGACAAGAAAATATAATCTACACTATGATGTAGGGCAGGGAGACGTTTTACTTGAAGCCGGGCTGCTGGGGTGAAAGTCAATAGCTCTAACAAGTGAGCCAGAGAGTAGTTGTCAGAGAGCGGTGATAAACATACTATGTGTAATTTATTAAGGTAGATAATAGAAAAGAGGATTGCAGTCAATAACATTTGAAACAAGTGTAAGTACAAGTCCAGAAGCAAAAACATTTTTCTGACAAACTTAGAGTGATCACATTGTCTAGAGCAAACCAGTTTTCACCATTTGATAGGCTTTTTCAAACTTAAAAGGAGACAACAGAATTAAATATCCACCAAAAAAAAACATTTTAGAAAAATAGAACCAAAGATGGTATTCAATACCTGAAAGAGCATCAAAAAGTGGAAACAACTAAAATGAACCCCATATATTTAAACAAAAGTCCTACCAGTTTTGTGTAAATAAACAAAAAAGAAAATTAAAAAATAATTAAATAAATAAACACAAATTTAACATTCTAACCAGGGATTATACATGTACGCCCGTGGCAAGTTAATATTTGTTGGACTACAACCTCCAAAAGTATGAAATGCTCCATATCATGGTCTAACTATATATCAAGCTTCAGCTTAATCGTGTCTAAATTGTAGGTGAAGTTAGCCGGAAAACGAAATGTTTACAGAAATTTTCAAAAGGGTATCACTGTATACAGCCCAGTTATCGACAGAGCGTTAGTTTCCGATATGCTGTAACCTTTTTAGGCAGTACAATCAAAGTTTTGATGCGATTGACATTTTATTGATTTCTTCTTCTTCTTTATACGAGGACTGTTCAAATATGAATGCAAGTAGAACGTTTTTTCATGCACTAATGCGAAAATCACCTGGAAATAAATATCACAGCGTAGAAAAACATTTTACCTATACTTTGATACCAAAAAAGTTTCCAAATTACAATGCACGGTCTTTCACTAATGTCGTCACAGGTGACGAGACATGGGTTCACTTTTTTGAGCCAAAACGAAAGATTCAGAACAAAATATGGGCAACAAAGTATTGCAAAAGACCATGCATTGCAAAGCGGACCATGAGCGTCAAGAAGGTAATGTATTGCCATATTCTTTTCAAATCAGGGCCCTGCTATTCAGGTTGCTGTGCCTAAAGGCAAATCTTTAAATGCGAATTTTTACAAGACTAAAGTTCTTAGAAAATTGAAGAAATATTTCAAAGAACAAAGACCCGCAACTGGTTTGGCCAATGTCAGATTGCTACATGACAATGCGTCATCGCACAAGGCGTTCATTGTGCAAGACTATCTGAAGCAGGAAAAGGTTGTTGAACTCCCTCACCCGTGTATTCCCCTGACCTTGCCCCGTGAACTTTTTTTGTTCCCGCGGCTGAAAAAATACCTTTCTGGTCGAAAATTTGTACAGCGCAAACACCTCGGTTCTGCAATATTCCATTGCATTCATAGTATACCTCGAAAAGACTACCAAAATGCATTCAATGATTGGATCAGAAGACTGAAAGTTTGTATATCTGTTAAAGGGGACTACTTTGAGGGGACAAAATAAATTTTTTCGTCGAAATCTATCACGGAATCATTTTTATGTGCTTAGTTGCATTCGTATTTGAACAGTCCTCGTTCACACAATCCATGTATCTGCACCTATCTTTTGGCAGACAGTAAAGGTCTGTGTACAATCAAATGTTGTTTGTCCGTGCATTTCATGACACATTTTGCACAACACAAGTGCGATCCAATCTATGCAGTAAAAGGGCAGATGACCATTTCCGTTGAAAACCAATCAGAAATCATTGAAGCTCGACTTCTAGATATTTTGATGATTTATTAAATATTGACAATATCTATTTCGATGCTTTGATCAGTCAAATTTACCCCACATAATTTCAGTTAAATAAAGCAAATTCTTCTGATACCGAGGCCGCGTTTTTGGATTTACATATGTCTATTGTAGATGGGTTTGTTTCTTGCAAAATTTATGATAAACGTGATGATTTTGATTTTGAGATTGTTAATTTCCCTTTCTTGGATGGTGATGTACCTCGTGCGGCATCCTATGGCGTTTATAATTTGCAATTAATTCGATTGGCCAGAGTGTCTAGTCATGTAACTGACTTCAACACTCGTAATGAATTGTTAACAGCTAAACTTCTTAATCAGGGTTACCGGTGTCATAAACTACGCAAAGCCTTTTCAAAATTTTATAGACGTCATTCCGATTTAATTTCAGAATTCAACGTTGGGCAGAAATCTCTTCTGCAACAAGGTCTATCGTAACCCGAATTTTATGGTGACTTGGTAAAAAATTCAGAACAATGACTTCAGCACCCAATTTCGTAAAATCATTTTCGATATAAAAAGATAGGGTACACCATAAATGTTATACGCCAGACTGCATGTATGGTAGTTAACCCAATCACGGATTCACGGTTTACAACTTTGCTTCTCTCTTTAATTGCACAGCGTCAGGCCTCTGATTCTATGAGGTTCTAGCGTAAAGGCTTACTGAGAATTAGAATTTCTAATTTTATGTAATGTTGGTTGATGCTCAGTCTCAGTCTAACTTGCTCCAGCATTTCAGTGGTTTCTTGCTGTCGAGTCTTCACCGCTGTTTCATCTCTGTGGTTGTCACGGAGATGTTGCACTGATGAGTTAGGAGGCCTTCATGCGGACTGAACAAATTTTTTGTCTAAACCTCGACGGAAGTAAGGGCGAGGGTTGTGCCACGTAAAATCGATTTAAGCCCCCAAGTGGGATTTATTTCACTAACCGTTCCAAGGCGGTTCTTCTGTCGCGGTTTATTCTTATTATGGTTTGTCTTCGAGTGTATGTATCACTTATATTATTTTGTTTTGGATAGCCAATCAGCCATTTTGTGGGAAAGTAACTATCCTTTGGGCTTTCTGCTATTGATGTTTCCATTAGGGTCTAGTTGTTTATTGATTGTTCTTCTTTCCCTTTGGTGTCTCTGATGGGAGCTGTTGGTTAATTGCATCGATTCCTGATCATTGCAAACTCTTCTATTTCTTTTCTATGTGAGTAAAATTTAATTTTTATCATCTAGCCAGTATTAATACAACACCAGCTGTATGTTTCCTGTAGAAAGCAATAAGGAAACAAAATAATGATGATTTAAAATTTACGATGCTATCGTTTGTTTTGGATATTTTCTTTGGCATGGTATTGTTTGTTTCCGTATTTGCAGTTAGCATTTCACATCATTTTCTTTCTTGATGAAGAAAACTTCCTCCAAAACAATATGTGAAGCTCAAATCAATAAAAAGGTACGCACAGAAAAGTGTGCTCATTAGCTTTTCAATGAAAATCACAGTCATATTCACTTTGGATGCTGGATATGGTCAAATTTTGCTTTGATACTTGAATACAATTTAGCTCATCAGAGCCAAATATATAGTATGGGCAGTGGTCCGCCGTCAGTTTATACTTATTTTAGTTCGATTGCGATGGAAGCTTCAGTCTTATTGAATCGCCCTCGAACTCTCATTCCGGATGTTTTCACGCGCGCGGGAGAGAGGCAGTGACTATTACACCACTGCTACCCACCTGGGTGGAGTGAGGGAGTGGCATTACGTGCCTTGCCCAAGGACAAACCTCGATACCGGGTGCCGGATTCGAACGCACAACCTCTCGATCATGAGTCGAACGCTTTAACCACTGCGCCATCTATGGGAAAGTTGTTTCTTAAGGTCTGGGTCACATGACCAATATGGCCACCATGCCCATATATGGCAAAAACCTGTAAAAATCTTCTCAGGAACCAAATGGCCGATGATCTTGAAACTTGGTATGCAGCATCGGAGACTCTGGCCCTACCAAGTTTGTTCAAATGATGAGCTTTGGTTGACCTTTACCTGTTTTACGTCAAGGTCAAATTTGGTCACCTAAGCATTAGTATTGAAAAAGGGAAAAACAGTGGATTTGCTGATTGCATGATAGTATCGTGCATCAAAAATGATATTTGCAATCAGCTGAATGGACGTTTATCAATTCCAATTACTGGCCTATGTCCTGGAAGGCCCAGAATCAGGATTTTTTTTATTTTCTCCACTTAAACCGCCGAGTTGATTGAAACCATATTACATGTGGAGCCTCTGTTGGAAGGGGGACGAAAGGCTGTTCGTAAGGACTGGGTCAAATGACCAATATGGCCACCATGCCAAAATATGGTAAAAAAACATAAACAAGAGGCCCATGGGCCACTATGCTCACCACAGCTCAGGTGGGCACTGCCCAATGACAGCCATGTATTTTAACATGATACCATTTTAATCTACCAATTATAAAGTCTCCCAAATGAACCCCTATATCAAAATGAGCATCCATATGGACTCAGTATCTAAAACATTAGGCCTTTTATTAAGTAGAGGGTTTAGGGCATGGACCCAATGGAGCCCTGGTTGGTATCACTAAATGCGTCTTATCATAAGGAATAAGGATATATTGTGTAGCAGTGGGGATCTGTATACCGAGTTATAAGGCCTCTTAAGCGGTGGAGGGGCTGGGGCATGTCCTGTTGATCCTAGGAAAGCCCAAGATTGTTGTCCCTATAAGGACCAAGAATATATATATATGGTTTATGGGTGGGAATCTGAATGGTTTCTGATATATGAAGCCCTTCTATGACGTGGAGAGGAGAGGAATAGCCCCTGCGACCCCCAAGTGGGTGTGCTATTGATAAGGAACAAGAACATATATGCTTATGGGGTGGGGATTTGAATGTTTTTTTTTTACAGAAATATATGGCCTTTTAAGAGGGGCAGGGCGCATTGCCCTATCACAAAGTGAACCCCAGATTGGTGTGACTGAATGAGTCTTAACATAAGGAACAAGAATATTATAGTTTATGGGTGGGGATCTGAATTATTTCTGAGATATGTGGCTTTTAATGAAGTGAAGCAGTTAGGCATGACCCAGGCAGTCCGGATGACTCCAAAGCTAGTGTTATTTGAATGTGTCATATCACAAGGAAGATAATTATATATGGTTTCGGGGTGAGGCTCTGAACAGTTTCTGAGATGTATAGCCTTTTGTGAAGTGGTAGGGTGGGCAAGGCCCTGGCTTGACCCGGAAGACCTCCAGGTTGACGTCAATGAATGTGTCTTATCATAAGGAACAACAATATATATTGTTAGAGGTGGGGATCTGTAAGGTTTCCAAGATATTGGGACTTTAATGAAATGAAGGGGTGGAGCACGACTCCGGCACATCCTGGGGGACCCCCAGGTTAGTGTCAATGAATGCGAAATATCATAAGAAACAATAATATATAAGGTTTTGGCGCGGGGATCTGAATGGTTTCTGAGATAGATGGCCTTTGTGAAGTGGACGGGTGGGGCAAGGCCCCGGCGCACCCAGGAAGACCCCCAAATTGGTGTCAATGAATGAGTCTCTTCATAAGGAACAAGAATATATAGGGTTTAGGGGTGGTAATCTGTAAGGTTTCCAAGATATTGGGCTTTTTATGAAATGGAGGGGGTGGGGCATGACCCCGGCATAACCCGGGGGGCCCCCAGGTTGGTGTCACTGAATGCGTCATATCATAAGGAACAAGAATATATATGGTTTTGGGGTGGGGATCTAAATGGTTTCTGAGATAAATGGCCTTTTGTGAAGAAGAAGAAGGGGTGGGGCAAGGCCCAGGCGCACCCTGGGAGACCCCCAAGTTGGCGTCAGTGAATGTATATTTTCATAAGGAACAAGAATATATATGGTTTAGGGGTGGGGATCTGTAAGGTTTCCAAGATATTGGGCCTTTTATGGAATGGAGGGGGTTGGACATGACCCCGGCACGTGCCGGGGGACCCCCAGGTTGGTGTCACTGAATGCATCTTATCATAAGGAACAAGAATATATATGGTTTTGGGGTAGGGATCTGGATGGTTTCCGAGTTATAAGGCCTTTAATGAAATGGAGGGGGTGGGGCATGGCCCCGGCTTAACCTGGGGGACCCCCATGTTGGCATTAAAGCATATGGCTGAGAGACATTTACTCAAGGAACATTTCTATAAAAGTTTTGTCAAAATATCTGCAATAACTTTTTTCATTTTTCAATTTTCCCCATTATAAGTCTATGGAAAATCTTAAGTTGCCATGGCAACAAAACTAAAGAGGCAAATTTTATAAAAAAAAAAACACAAAACCTATAAAGGCAAATATGGTGAATATTTCCAAAAACTCTCAGCCTAATAGAGCATTCGGTTTCTGAGGAGATGATTTTTGAAGTATTTTTTTTTTCTATTTTTTATTATGGTTTCCATGGCAACCAATAGAAATGAGCAGTAGGCCTAAAATCTAATGGCAGATAGTAGATTGCCTAAGGAACATTTCTATGAAAGTTTTGTCAAAATATCTGCAACGGTTTGGCAGTAAATGCCATTTTTCTATTTTCCCCATTATAAGTATATGGAAACTCTAAGTTGCCATAGCAACCAATCTAATGAGCCTATTTTCATTAAAAACACAAATTTTCAATCCCCCTGCCCAAGGATGCTACAGATGAAATTTGGGCTGAATCGGCCCAGTGGCTTCAGAGGAGATGTCGTTTGAAAATGTTGACGAAGACGACGCAGACGCAGACAATGACGGACAACTGCCTATCCTATAAGCTCCCCCGGAGCCTTCTGCTCTAGTGAGCTAAAAATCAGTGGCCCGCCATCCAGCGTCGGCATCAGCGTCAACTTTTTTTCAAATGACATCTCCTCTGAAACTACTTGGCCGATTGAAACCAAATTACATGCGGAACATCTATGTTTGTTCGTAAGGTCTGGGTCACATTACCAATATGGCCGCCATGCCTATATATGGTAAAACCTTTAAAAATCTTCTTCTCAAGAACTAATTGGCTGGTGTTTGCCTTGTCATTTGCATGTTTTGCATTTGTATCAAATAATTTTCCAGGTTTAATGATGATGATGATGATTTCGTGTTTAACGACGCGTCAACTTCCAGCTTTAAAAGCTGTTGATCCACTTAAGTGATGTCTATATATAATTGAATGGTTTTCATACATATCCACCACTTTACCCATATTATACCCCACAGCTCATCAAATACCTGCTTTAATTCTACACCAAGCCTAGAGTGACAATTTATATCGTCATGAACATCAACCATGCCCTCTATGTTATAAAGTGACCTTTAAAATGTTACTGCATAAATTATTGCAAAAATAAATATACTAGTCCTTTGAAAAGCTATAAGTAGAGTGTTTGAGTTTTACGTCCCACCAACAGCTAAGGTCATACGGAGACTGGACCTCGGTTTAAAGACTCATTCGAAAGTCTGGAGAAGCCCGGGATAGATCCTGCGACCCCTGGTATACAAGATGAGTAGCGTAACCACTGCACCACTGAGGCTTCTAGCTATAAGTAGAAACAGGAGGGTTACGGGTTATGGAAAAAAAGGAAATGAATTGCAATGGAACACTTTAAAATGTGTCTGGGGTAAAACAACCAAATCCCAATGGTGGCAGAACTTTTCTAGTATCCTTGTAGCATAAAAACCAAGTTTCTATGTGCTTTGAGTATTTATAGGTAATATGTTTATATTTAAATCCTTATCCCTAAACATGTAATGATCTAACATATGTGTGTTTTAACCCCTAAGCCACATGGACTGATATTTTATTAACATTAATTTCATAATAAAGTGAAGAGTGGTTTAATACAGTTGCTTCGATTGGTAATGTAGATAACTGAACAGGTTGGACTATCTCCCACAGTGTGTTGTTTCACTAACTATGAATCATTACATTTTATTCCTTTTTTTTCATGTCACACACAAAGTAGACCATTTGCCTGGTATCTGACATGTTCCATTTAAATATACAGTCAATACTCAATCAGTTAAATAACATATTGGGCATGCAGTATATTTAAGTACTTATAAATAGTATACACTTGTGACAGCTATATTGATTTGCAAAAAGAATTTAAAATATCATTCTTTTATCAACAGATTTATCTTGAAAGAAATAGTGTTTATTTATTGCAAACCAATATTTGATAGTTTACCACTAGAAACAAAATTTGTAACATAAATAACAAGGTTTTACTTACCATAAGTGATTTTTTCTGCAACTACATAGAGTACATTTTAGTGCAGGACAATGTCCGTGTTATTTTATGAAGGTAACAAGAGTTAAAATATTTATGCGGATGATCTGTAGTTGACCATATTTCTTACTAATATTATTGATTACGTTACTAAAATGTCCATAACTGTTCTTATTAACATTGTTATTTGTATTGTTGGTACTTTTATGATATTGAATATGCTAAATTAATAAAAGTTTCAAAAGTTGAACGTCTAAGTTTCCAAAATTGTCAAAATATTTGTTTCAATTTAACTTTTCATTTTTTTTAGCTCACCTGTTATGTAATGATGAGGTGAGCTTTTGGGATCTTTTCGTCCGCCGTCAGTGCGTCCGTCCGTCCGTAATTAATTTCTTCAAACGACATCTCCTAAACCACTGATCGGATTTTGACCAAACTTCACAGGAATGATCCTTAGGAGGTCGGTCCCCTTTCAAAGTTGTTCAAATGGTTCCGGTCCGTTGCACATCTAGGTCACAGGAGCCAAAAATAGATTTTTTTCACCGAAAACTTAAAAAACCTTCTTCTCTGATACCACAAGGCCCAGGTCTATGATATTTGGTATGAAGCTTCATCTAGTGGACCTTTACCAAGATTGTTCAAATTATAGTGCTGAGGCAAAAAAAAAATGCCCCCGCGCCGGGTCCCTTTGGTTTTACATAGGATTATATAGGGAAAATCTTTAAAAATCTTCTTCTCTGAAACCACATGGCCCGGGTTTTTGATATTTGGTATGAAGCTTCATCTAGTGGACCCCTACCAAGATTGTTCAAATTATAGTGCTGGGGCAAAAATGCCCCCACTCAGAGGCCCTTTGGTTTTACATGGGCTTATATAGGGAACATCTTTAAAAATCTTCTCTGAAACCACAAGGTCCAGGTCTATGATATTTGGTATGGAGCTTCATCTAGTGGACCCTTACCAAGATTGTTCAATTTATAGTGCTGAGGCCAAAAAATACCCCCGCCCCGGGTCCCTTTGGGTTTACATAGGATTGTTCAAATTGTAGTGCCAGGGGCAAAAATGCCCCCACTCCGGGGCCCTTTGGTTTTACATAGGCTTATAAAGGGAAAATCTTTAAAAATCTTCTTCTCTGAAACCGCAAGGCCCAGGTCTTTGATATTTGGTATGAAGCTTTATCTAGTGGACCCCTACCAAGATTGTTTAAATTATATTGCCAGGGGCAAAAATGCCCCCAATCCGGGGCCCTTTGGTTTTACATAGGCTTATATAGGAAAAATCTTTAAAAATCTTCTTCTCTGAAACCACAAGGCCCAGGTCTTTGATATTTGGTATGGAGCTTCATCTAGTTGACCCTTACCAAGATTGTTCAATTTATAGTGCTGAGGCCAAAAATGCTCCCGCCCCGGGTCCCTTTGGTGTTACATTGGATTATATAGGGAAAATCTTTAAAAATCTTCTTCTCTGAAACCACATGGCCCAGGTTTTTGATATTTGGTATGAAGCTTCATCTAGTGGACCCCAACCAAGATTGTTAAAATTATAGTGCAAAAATGCCCCCACTCCATGGCCCTTTGGTTTTACATGGGCTTATATAGGGAAAATCTTTAAAGATCTTCTTCTCTGAAACCACAAGGCCAAGGTCTTTGATATTCGGTATGAAGCTTCATCTAGTGGACCCCTACCAGAATTGTTCAAATTATAGTGCTTGGGCCAAAAATGCCCCCGCCCCGGGGCCCTTTGGTTTTACATGGGCTTACATAGGGAAAATCTTTAAAAAGCTTCTTCCCTGAAACCGCAAGGCCCAGGTCTTTGATATTTGGTATGAAGCTTCATTTAGTGGACCCCTACCAAGGTTGTTCAGATTATAGTGCTGGGGGCAAAAATGCCCCCACTCCGGGGCCCTTTGGTTTTACATAGGCTTACATAGGAAAAATCTTTAAAAATCTTCTCTGAAACCGCAAGGCCAAGGTCTTTGATATTTGGTATGAAGCTTCATCTTGTGGACCTCTACAAACAATGTTCAGATAATAGCCCTGAGGCCAAAAATGACCCCGCTCAGGGGCCCTTTGGTTTTACATAGGCTTAAATTGGGAAAATCTTCTTCTCTGAAACCACAAGGCCTAGGTCTTTGATACTTGGTGTGAAGCTTCATCTAGTGGACCTCTACCAAGATTGTTCAAATTATAGCCCTGAGACCAAATATGCCCCCGCCTCGGGGGCCCTTTGGTTTTGCATAGACTTATAGTGGGAAAAATCTTTAAAAATCTTCTCCTGTGAAACCACAAGTCCTAGGTCTTTGATATTTGGTGTGAAATTTCATCTAGTGGACCTCTATCAAGATTGTTCAGCCAAAAATGCCCCCACCCCGAGATTCTTTGGTTTTACATTGACTTATATAGGGAAATCTTTAAAAAAAATTCTTCTCTGAAACTGCAAGGCCCATGTCTTTGATATTTGGTATGTAGCTTCATCTAGTGGACCGCTACCAAGATTGTTTAAATTTTAGCCCTCGGTCTACAAAAGCCCCTGCCTGGGGGCCCTTTGGTTTTACATAGACTTATATAGAGACAATCTTTGAAAATCTTCTTCTCTGAAACAGCAAAGCCCAGGTCTTTGATATTTGATGTGAAGCTTCATATAGTTGACCTTTATCAAGATTGTTTAAATTATAGCCCTGAGGCATAATGCCCCCGCCCCGGGGCCATTTGGTTTTACATAGGCTTATATAGGGAATATCTTTAAAAAAAATCTTCTCTGAAACCGCAAGGCCTAGGTCTTTGGTATTTGGTGTGTAGCTTCATCTAGTGGACCTTTGCCAAGATTGTTCAAATTATAGCCTTTGTTGATATTTGGTATGAAGCTTCACCTTTTTAGACCTCCCTCAACATTATGCACATTATTGTCCTGGGGTCAATAATGGCCCTCCCCGGGGGCGCACTTGTTATCCCCTCGCAACAACGTTGCGAATGGGGATATAGCATCGGTGCCGTGCGTCCGTGTGTTAGTGTGTCTGTGTGTGTGTGTGTGTGTGTGTCTGTCTGTCCGCAACCTTGTGAGCAGGATAGAAGGCACAGTATTCATCGTAGAAGCATCAAACCTTCCACAAATGTTCACCATGTACAGAGGATGAACCCTATTGAATTTCAAGGTCAGGGGTCAAAGGTCAAGGTCACAATGGACTCGACCTTGAAAACCTTGTGAGCAGGATAGACGACACAGTATTCATCGTAGAAGCATCAAACCTTCCACAAATGTTCACCATGTACAGTGGATGAACCCTATTGAATTTCAAGGTCAGGGGTCAAAGGTCAAGGTCACAATGGACTTGACCTTGAAAACCTTGTGAGCAGGATAGAAGACACAGTATTCACCGTAGAAGCATCAAACCTTCCACAAATATTCACCATGTACAGAGGATGAACCCTATTGAATTTCAAGGTCAGGGGTCAAAGGTCAAGGTCACAATGGACTCAACCTTGAAAACATTTTGAGCAGGATAGAAGACACAGTATTCATCGTAGAAGCATCAAACCTTCCACAAATGTTCACCATGTACAGAGGATGAACCCTATTGAATTTCAAGGTCAGGGGTCAAAGGTCAAGGTCACAATGGACTCGACCTTGAAAACCTTGTGAGCAGGATAGACGACACAGTATTCATCGTAGAAGCATCAAACCTTCCACAAATGTTCACCATGTACAGAGGATGAACCCTATTGAATTTCAAGGTCAGGGGTCAAAGGTCAAGGTCACAATGGACATGACCTTGAAAACCTTGTGAGCAGGATAGAAGACACAGTATTCATCGTAGAAGCATCAAACCTTCCACAAATGTTCACCATGTACAGAGGATGAACCCTATTGAATTTCAAGGTCAGGGGTCAAAGGTCAAGGTCACAATGGACTTGACCTTGAAAACCTTGTGAGCAGGATAGACGACACAGTATTCATCGTAGAAGCATCAAACCTTCCACAAATGTTCACCATGTACAGAGGATGAACCCTATTGAATTTCAAGGTCAGGGGTCAAAGGTCAAGGTCACAATGGTCTAACATATTCAGATTGGATTTTCATGTTAATGAATGGTATGCAGTTGCGAGGGGATGCTACGCTTGCGTTGCCTTGTTACTCTATGGATCAGGTGAGCGATCCAGGGCCATCATGACCCTCTTGTTTTTATTTGGCAGCCATCTTAGACTCCATCTTGAATTTTTGGAAATGCCCAAGAGTGACAAGATGGCATCAATCAGATTCTGAAAGCAGAAGGTCTCAGCTTCCGAAATATGTCAAACCATTTTGTATACACCGCAAATCCAGGTTCATCAAAAATATCCCCGAATTCTGCCGGACTAAAACTCATCCGAACTTTCATTCCCAGCATACTTATATGCTAGGTTCAGGAAGATTCTATCAAAACTAAACGACTTGTGGTTTTTGTTTGTTTGTTTGTTTGTATTGGAGTTTAAAAGCCCAGTCAACACTATGTTAGGTCATGTTTTAGCCGGCCAGTTTACGTATACACATTTTTCCTTGGCAGGATTATACCTAAGTGGTTAACCAGTACAGTGCACATTCTTTCCCAAGCAACTGACAACTGCCCTTCTTGAATCAGAGGGAGAGAATGACCATAGAAAAGATTTTATGACCAATCTCCACGAAAGAATATTTCCGACCCCGGCAGGTATTGAACCCGCGTTCTCCTGATCACCAGTCCGACGCGCATCTGACTGAGCTGCCGAGGCCGGCCGAAACGATTTATGGTACAAAATAGTTGTTTTCAGCAAAAAGAGGACTTAACACTTTGACTAATGTGCCAACAATGTTAGTTTGCAAACTCATTGAAGTTTTTATCCCTAACTTATATGTAAGTTTCAGGAAAATCGGTTCAAATTGATAATGACAATGTCAAAAATGGACATCTTCAGCAATCAAAGGGACATAATTCTATGATAAATAGGCCGACCTCACCAGTTTGGAAACTCATCCAAGGTTTTATCCCTGATTTTTTTGTTTGTAAGTTTCAAGAAGATCCAATCAAAACTAAAGGGGCTACAGTAAGGACAGAGTCACAAACAGCCATTTTCTGCAATCAAAGTGACGTAACTCTATGATAAATAGGCTGACCTCATCAGTTTTCAAACTCATCTGAGCTTTTATCTCCAACTTACTTGCATGTAAGTTTCAAGAAGATCCGATAAAAAGCTGAAGACACGGTAAGCATTTTCTAAAATCAAGTAGAACATAACTCTATGATAAATAGGCTGATCTCACCAGTTGTCGAACTCATTCAAGCTTTTATCCCTGACTTGCTTATATGTAACTTTCAAGAAGATCCGATATAAACTGAATGGGGTCTATTGTGATGACAAGGTCAACAATAAGCGATTGCTTCATTCAAAAGGATGTAACTCTATGATAATTAGGCCAACCTCACTAGTTTTCGAATTCATCCAAACTTTTATCCCTGACTTACTTGATTTGTAAAACTGAAGGGGCAGTGTCGAAAATAAGCAGCCAAGCAGGAGACATAACTCTGTGATTAATTGACTGACATCGCTTGTTTTCGAACTCGTCTGAGCTTTTATCCCTGACTTACTAACATGTAATTTTTAAGAAGATCCGATGAAAAGTGAAGGAGTTACGGTCAAAAAGAGGCATATTCTGCAAACAAAGTCACGTAACTCTATGATAAATAGTCTAACTTTGTCAGTTCTCGAAGTCATCCAAGCTTTTATCGTTCAATTACTTACATGTTTTAAGACGATCCGATAAAAATTGAAGGAGCTACGGTGATGACAAGGTCTGCCTAGGCATTTTCTGTAATCAAGGGGGACATATCTCTCTGACATATAGGCCGGCCTCACCATTTTTTGAACTCAGCTAAGTTTGTTTTTTTAGTGCGATGACAAACGTACATACGGTGACGACAAGGTCAAACATAGGCATAATCTGCAGACCAAAGCTTGCAGACCTTTGGACCGTGGACCGGTCTGCAGTGGACCAAAGGGTATAATCTGCAGACCAATTACCTTGCAGACCAAGTTCCAATAATCAATATTTCATATTCTATAGACATATATATACTGATATGAAAAAGAAATAATAATAAAAAATCGTTTTTAATGTTGATTGCGAAATTTATTTTATCTTTTTATTAAATATCAGCTATTTATTTTAGCAGTAACAATAAAATACCATGAAAAATATTTTCTGAACAAACATTCTCATAAACACTGAGAAAATGCTTTTAACTGATTCAAAAACTGAAAGAAATAGAACATAATACATCCATGTACCGTAATTACAATCTTAAATGGCTTCTGTCTTATCTCTAGGACTAACCTTTTTCAGATGAAAATGTTTGATATTTTTCTTATTTCTAGTCCAAATATAGATTGTGAGTGCTTGTTAGAACCGCCTCAGTGAGGCGGAACCACCTCAGTGAGGCAGTTCTAACGAGTTCCCACAATCCAAATATAGATTCGAGTGCTTGTTAGAAATGCCTCAATCATGCGGTCCAAACTAGTACCCACAATGTATATGTTTTTGAGCAAAATTAAAGAAATAATGAATACCACCCCTACCCCTTCGTAAACCCTACGTTTCTCTATTGAAAGTACAGGTTAGAGGAGTATTCATTTTACAGTCTTGATATAATGCTTCCTTACGTATGTAAAACATGGCTTTATTGGCTTGGAGATTTTTTTATATTTATTCTTATTTCTGCTTGTGGTGCTCTTTTGAAGTACCAACAGCAATTTTTAAACAAAACTAAAAAAAAAATCTTTTTTCCCCCAGGTTCATTTTTCCTTGATTGTTACATATTAATAGAAATAAACAATAAAATAAAGCAAATAAATATATTATAAAAAATAAACAAAAATAATTTATTAAATAATAAATAACTGCTTAATTATGGGTCCTGTGTGAGAACTGCAATGGAAGTTCACATTTTTCTGTTTTCAGCTCAACAGAAGAAAATTAATAATAAAAGGTCCTAATTAACCCGTTTGGTACCGGCAACCCCAAAATGGGTACATCGGCAAACAGTGTAGGCCCAGATCAGATGCCGCAGAATGTGGCATCTGATCGGGGCATACACTATTTGCAAAAATTCAGCTATTTGAAGATAACAGAACCTGTCACCCCTACATTTCGAAATGGATTCCTGTTGTTTATGAAGAGGAAGATTCCATTTGGTACAAAAGGTGTTAACACCCAAAATAATTTTAAAAAATGCTTCTGAAAGATCAAACAACACATTTTAAAAAGGGAGACTTTCAATCATTTGCAATTTCAACCTAATCATAGGCTTACAGCCATTTGTTCTAATATATAACTTTGCCCCACCTACAATAGGATAAGCCCCACCTACAAATAACCGTTAAACTGTCAATCACAACTATTTCAACATCAAGCCTTTTTCTTTACTTCTCAAAGAAAATCTTGTTTAGCATGGAAATGTTGTTCTCTGAATTGTTTGTTTGTTTGAATTGAGGTTTAACGTCCCCGTCAACACTGTAAAGGTCATTTTGGAGATGTTGCTTCCAATTTTGTGGGACTTTTACCCGACATTGAGATGAAATGACATCTCAAGCCCTGTCACCCAATGAAACCAATAGGGTTTATTAGCATGGACGGTCCGCCTCGCACCGTGGTTCCTGGACAGGCTTAGATCCTTTAAGCGGTTTACCAGTACTAGTGTGCAGGCCGGATTCAGCTCTGCGTGGAAGCATCATGCAGCCCATATATTTCTTCAAGCCCCTATGGGCGGGGGCGGGTTGTTCTCTGAAAACAAACAAAAGAAAAAAAAATTTTAATGCCATCTGCTTGGTGCTTAAGTTTTTTTTTTTTTTTCCCCATATACAGCTCTGAATGTAATACTCGGAAGTCTGCTACACTGTTACATGAATATATTTCCTAACATTAGCTAGTTATCCCCCGCCGAAGGCGGAGGGATATAGTTTTGGCGTTGTCCGTCCGTCCGTCCTTCCGTACACACAAATGGATAGATAGGTGGCTATGAACTTGGACAGAATCAATGTAAGTCAATGAGAGAAAGTGCGATTTATTCCGTTAGACACATAAAAGGTCTGTTATGTGGTTAAAATTAGCCACCTAAGTATCAATCTTGCTCAAAATAGCCACATAAGTATCCATTTGTGAGAACTTCCGTCCATCCGTCCGTCCGTCCTTCCGTCCGTCCGTCACACTTTTTTGTCCGGAACCGTTTCTCAGCAACTATTGCATGGAATTAAATGAAACTTGAAATAAATATGTATTATTATGCTGTGGTGATGCACGCGCAAATTTTTTTCGGATTGACTTTTTACATCCAGAGTTATGGCCCCTTGAATGATTGAAATTCTGGATTTTTCGTCGTCTCACTTTGTCCGGAACCGTTTCTCAGCAACTATTGCATGGAATTAAATGAAAATTGAAATATATATGTATTATTATGCAGCAGTGATGCACACGCAATTTTTTTTCGGATTGACTTTTTACATCCAGAGTTATGGCCCCTTAAATGATTGAAATTCTGGATTTTTTCGTCATCTCACTTTGTCCGGAACTGTTTCTCAGCAACTATTGCATGGAATTAAATGAAACGTGAAATAAATATGTATTATTATGCTGCGGTGATGCACGCCCAATTTTTTTTCTGGATTGACTCTTTACATCCAGAGTTATGGCCCCTTAAATGATCGAAATTCTGGATTTTTCGTCGTCTCACTTTGTCCGGAACCGTTTCTCAGCAACTATTGCATGGAATTAAATGAAACTTGAAATAAATATGTATTATTATGCTGTGGTGATGCACGCGCATTTTTTTTCCGGATTTACTTTTTACATCCAGAGTTATGGCCCCTTAAATGATTGTAATCCTGGATTTTTCGTCATCTCACTTTTTTGTCGGGAACTGTTTCTCAGCAAGTATTGCATGGAATTATATGAAACTTGAAATAAATATGTATTATTATGCTGTGGTGATGCACGCACAAATTTTTTTCGGATTGACTTTTTACACCCAGAGTTATGGCCCCTTAAATGATTAAAATTCTGGATTTTTCGTCGTCTCACTTTGTCTGGAACCGCTTCTCAGCAACTATTGCATGGAATAAAATGAAACTTGAAATAAATATGTATTATTATGCTGCCGTGATGCACGCGCAATTTTTTTTCCGGATTTACCTGGATTGACTTTTTTATCCAGAGTTATTTCCCCTTAAATGATTGAAATTGAGGAATTTTGTCTATTCGGTGATTATATCGGGTTTTTTTAATATTGGCGAATTTTATTTTGGTATCCTTGAAACCACATAACAGGTAAATAAACCTCAACTCTGACAGACAAGTTAATCTCTACTGATAATTAGGTCAGTAGGTCAGGGTACAGCCTCTCATCCAGGGAGTAAATGTTCAGCGGGGCCCTTCCTCATTGTCTCTAGTTTGCTTCTTAGAACCATCCTCAATTTTGGCCAGATATATTTTCTTGCCATTCTACACGAAAAACCCATTCGGCGGGGGATATCAATTCAACGAATTTGCTTGTTATAGATGGTCTGAACGGCAAAAAAAAGAAAAAAAAAAAAAATAGGTAAATAAATTAAATAAATAAGTCACCAGGACAAATTAATTTGGCCAGATTGTCCTAAAAAAATAAATAAATTAATCAATAACTTTGTTTTTGTTTTTATTTGCTAGTGGAGAAATTTCCAATGGAACTGAACATATTTTTTTTTAAAAGAGTAACACGATGCCTAAATATTCTTTTCTTTCTTGGAGATTGATCATGAAATCTTTTCTTCAGTCTTTCTCTCCCTTCCGCTGGTTCAAGAAGGGCAGTTGTCAGTTTCTGGCGAAAGAATGTGCACTGTACTGGTTAACCGCTTATGTATACGCCTGTCCAGGAGAAGCGTGGATAGGTAAACTAACCAACTAAAAAATGACCTAAAATAGTGTTGACTGGGCCGTTAAACTCCAATACAAACAAACAATATTTCATTTATTAATATGGTGAAAAATTTCCTTGTGGCATTTTCCTTTCATTTAGTTTTTCCCACTTATCCCGCTGAATAAGACAATCCCTACATTTGCAAACAGTATAGCTCCAGATAAACCATCTGTTCAGTGTCTTCACTGTTCATCATGCAGTTTGTGAATTTAACAGATAGATTTTATAAGTATCAAAAGTACTTACCAATTTCAAGTGAACATTTTTAAAAGAGTAACAATATGCCATCTGATCTGGAACTTCACTGTTAATCATGCAGTTTGTGAATTTAACAGATAGCTTGTATGACGTATATTGAAAGTAGAGAAATTCTAATTTCAAGTGAACATTTTTAAAAGAGTAACAATATGCCACCGTGTCAGGATCTTCACTGTTCATCATGCAGTTTGTGAATTTAACATATAGCTTGTATGAATTATATTCAAATCAGTGAAATTCTAATTTCAAGTGAACATTTTTAAAAGAGTAACAATATTCCATCTGATCAGGATCTTTACTGTTCATCATGCAGTTTGTGAATTAAAATAATAATAATAATAAATAAAAAATCCCAGATAGATAGTATAAAGTATATAGAAAGTACTCAACTAAACATTTTTATCAGAGTAACATGATGCCAAAAATATATTTCATAAAATTCTATGGTGAAAAATTTCCTGAGCATAATAATATGTTTTTCCTTTTATTTATTTTATTTTAATATTTCTTTTTTTCCTTTTCTTTCTGTATATATGCCCATGAGGTGATATACCATACCAACAGGTGTCATTTTCAATAAACAGTAACTAGTGGCTGATTAAAGCACTGGTCCTCTTGTATTTGGTCCTCAAATTATACCCCTGGTCCTCTGGAGAACTTGGTCCTCATTCCCCTGGTCCTCCAGTGAAAGTAAGTCCTCAAAGTATACCTTCCCCAAGATGAGGAAGGCATTACGCTAATTCTTCCATGAGTCATGGTGCATTCAATTATTTTTTTTTTTAAATCTTATATATTCCGAACTTAGGTAATGGGTGCACAGTAGAACCACCTCATTGTGGTAGATTTTTTTTGCAGTGTTGACCCAAATCAGACTTCTCCTAGAGGCAGTCTGATCAGGGTCCACATTGCATGTATGCAAAAATATGTTTCAAAAGTTTGCAAGAAGATATAGTTGCTGACATATACATAACAAAGAATCCTTTTACCGCGAGTAAATAGTGTAGATCCAGATCAGTCGCCACAGAAAATTAAAAACCAAGAAACAATAAATGAACCATGACTATATTGTTTTCTCTGGTTGTCTATTCAAACCAGCTATGAACTATGAAATGTATCTGCTATTGCATAAGACCTGTCAATCAGTTTTGAAATTTCTGTCAATCACTGTGATGTCAGAATACCACTCAACTTACAGCCAATCAGATCAATAGAATTGATGATAATCCTTCAGACTCAGATAAAGAATTATAAGAGAAAGAAAGAAAGAATGCACAGTTCATGGGAAGAAACAGTACCTGACCTTTCATTGCTGTACTCACTAGTCCATAATTACTTACTTACTTAATTAACTAGACAAAAGTGCCCAGTGGGGCACGTATACCCCCGGCTAGTGCTGAACTACAAAGGGAAATAACTCTAAAAGGCCTGACCCCTTGGCCCTTATTTTCTTTCCCACAATACAAGTAGTCATACTGATCATGTGTGCAAAATTTCAAGTTTCTATGTGAAGCAGTTCCTGAGATATCTTTGACACAAAATAATTGTTTACGGACAGACAGACAGACAGACAGACGGAAAAGACAAAAACTATATACCCCCATGGCATGCGCCGGGGGTATAATTAATTAAATCCAGGAAATTAAAATGAATATGGGGGAAAGTCCCAATGCTGGTCTTTTGACAACACACTTTGTGACATGCAGCCCAGCAGGCACATTACGTAATTGTGACGTCCGATCGACGTCATTACAATGCCATGAGGTTTATGCAACGTCAAATCTACGTCAGTGCAATGACGTTGCACCGACGTTGAGTTGACGTTGCCCTAGCGACGTGTGCCTGCTGTGAGCACTCTTCTTGATTGCCAAAACTGACATTACTGGTTCTAGCAAGCATTCTCAACCTTTGTTTTGGACAAATATCACACATTTTGGTCAGAAAAATAACTGTTTTTGAGATATGTAAGAATGCACTATATCTCGCGAATGTGATATAGTAATTCTCCAGTTTTTACACCAATGTTGAAATTCGGAAGTTGAAACCATGTTATATATATAGTTAGTTGAACAAATGTGTTATATGCAAAAAAAAATAATAATAATAAAATAAAATCCCATAGATTTTTAGAAGATTTTTCCCAAAGATTTTTGTAGGAAAAACACAAGAGACATTTTTCCAAACAATCTGTGTATCTTTTAGATCCACCTTTAAACTGAATTATTTTTTGCATCCCCACCCATCCGGGGTTGGAGAAATTGACTGGGCTGCATGGTGTTTCCATGCAGAGCTGAAACAGACTGAACTTCAATACTGGTAAACCGTGTACAAGCCTGCCCAGTAAAAGTGGTGTCAGTTGGACCACTCCATAGAGGTTTTTTGTGCAGTAGGGCTTGGGGTGTCATTCTGTCTCAATGTTGGGTAAAAGTCAAACAAAATCGTAAACAACGTCTCCAAAATGACCTAAATAGTATTTCATCAGAAAAGTGGCCATTTTGGACATGTGAACAAATGCACTATGTTTCACGGCGGTGTCATCGTAATATATATAGAAAACTGGGGTTTCCAGGGGTATGTCTGATCCAAGATCCAGGTTGTTGGTACTCGTTAGATCTGCCACAATGAGGTGCTTCGAATGTGCACCTACAAAGTATGCCTGGAAAATATTATATAAATATTAAATCATACAGAAGAGTTTTCGTAAGGCCCACCTATTCTTGGAAAACTAAGAAAATTATCTGTTAATTTCCATGTCAACAAGTCCAAAAAATTAAAACATATGTTGACCGCATTTTCTTCAGTGATAAATGGGTTTCAAAAATTGTAAAAGAAACAAAAAAAATTTTTTAAGAGCTAAAAAGTGTTGTAGGAATGAAAGCAGATCAAAAGAGCACCACAAGCAGAAATAAGAATAAATATCATACATTTCCATCAAAATAATCCCAATTTTAACCCTGAAAGAAAGCATTATATCAGATGTAATATGCCCGATTTCCTTCAAACTAAATTATTTGAATAGCATTTCAATGATTATGAGAATGTTTGCTTTTAGATAATATTTTCCATGTTCATTATTATTGTTTTTATTATTATTATTGCAATACCGTATTGTGCTTAAAAATTGGGACAGAAAAAAATAATCACTTTTTGAGCTGTCCCAATATTTAGCTCGATGAAAAATAATTTTTTTTTTAGGTGTCCCAAAACTTTGGTTTGGGGTCGAAGGGGTAGTCGCAATGCGCCGCAATACAGCCAAAAGTATTGGGGCATATCGACAAAGAAATAATGAAACTGATCTGTTCGTAAATGATAGATACTGTGTTTTTACAAAACCCGGTAATAAATAAATAATTACCTCTTGATTGCCATGTTCATTTCTTTAATTATCCTTAAAGACACATTTTTCGATTACATAACATCCTAATGACCGTTTATTAAAGAATCCAGCATTGAGATAAAAGACACTTGGGGTATTCAGGCTGTCATACAGGTAGGGGACCAAGAGAGGGTAATAAATTACCTAGGGATATGACTTTGACATTTGACATCTATTCATTTACACCTAAGTCCTTATTTTGATTTGCATGGAAGAAACAACAGCCCTTTTTTCCGATTTTATATTTAGTAGCCATTATTTATAATCATTACAGAAAATGCCAGTTCAAATATATTGGTAATTTTTTTCCACCAAAAACGATTATTTTTCAGATAAAATCCTGATAACTTTATTATTTCTGCTCTAAACATATATTATGGGTACTCATTAGAACCACCTCGGCGAAGCGGTTCAGACGAGTACCCACAATTTGTTTTTACAGTGTGACTGCTCATTAGAACTGCTTCCATGAGACGGTTCTAACAAGGACACACAATATATGTTTTTGAGGAAAAAGAAACATCCCCTAAACCCCACTTTCGATAGAGAAAATGGGGGTTTCGAGGGTATACATTATTTTCCATATTTTTGCTCCAAGTCATACGTTGCGGGTGCTCGTTAGAATCATCTCATTGAGTCATAGGTTGTGGGTACTCGTTTGAACCGCCTCAATGAGGCGGCTCTAACGAGCACCCACAACCTATGTTTGCAATATAAATAAGAAAAATAAATTTAATTGTGTTTTTTATTTTAGTTTTAAACTTGAAAAGGTGAAAAATAAAATCTTAAAAAAAAAAAATCCTTTTTTTTTCTCTTTTCTGATACGATTCTGTCGAAAACAAACATTTTATAGTTCCATCTTGACTGAAATTATAAAATGCTAATGTTTTAGACATTATATGATTTGTGTATCACATACTTTCAACCAAAAAAAAAAAATAAATAAAAAAATAAATAAATATAAATAAATAAAGGTAATAAATTGATTGATTAAATTTTGAGGTTGATCAATTCATTTACCTTGTTTGTTTACTTCTTTGCACTTTTGAGCAAAGGAAACAATGGATATCAGTGTTTTTCTTTACTTAATTTTAAAATAAAAAAAAAAGTTATTTAAACAATATGTTGTTGGAAATAATGTCAGTAAATTATACTATCACTCAAGTACCCTTATTGAGCCCCCTATTAAACAAGAAATCTGCTCATAATCACCTCATAATCACTTAGATAAGATAAGCCTTTGATGTGCACTATGGTCAGAAGGAAATGTTTATTGAGGATCATTAGACAGGCCACCCCTTTTATATAAGGAAAAAAATGTGTCTTTAATCTCCTTATTTGACCCAAGTCTACATAAATCAGATGTTTGCAAGTAATTTGCTGCAAACAAGAATTACTAAATAGCCCAGGTGGACAGTTACACTTTCGTGATCGGCACATTACGGTTGACTAATCTGAGAGTCGGTACCTTTTGAAGAGGTTCCGAAATAGAGTTCAAAGGTTGTTGTTCAATTTTAAGAATGATTGATGTACCGGTCTTAAGGTTTTTAAATGTGTAGACAGTCCATCAAATTTTCTGCTGACACAGGTAACGTCAACCCCAGCTGGCACACAATAGCTGACCAACGACGGGCCGTCAGCGATACGACATCGTCACGTCATATCGCCGTTTGTGCCACGTTGACCCGTTATTGTTTGCTGTTTGTCTTAGCTCCTCGAACAAAGCGTTTATGTTTCCAGATACAGCAAATTCTAAACCGAACTGTTGCTAAATGGAGCAAACTCATTCCCTTAAAAATGACAGCAACAGTCATAATCAATATGTTCTTCACATACAAGACCCATTATCGTATAGAACCTGATCAGACGACTTGCCACAAAAACATGGGTTTTATCATTTTCACAGTGGGCAGGTGTCTGAAAGGATTAAAAGATCAATGGAGACATGTGCAGTCTTCACACTTCGTTTGTTGGCTGCCATTCAATGTTAATGACACAATCAGAGTACTTGGTGTTGTTCTGGTCGAGAAAAGATCCCTCAAAAAGGGGAAAAAGGTAAAGAGAGAATAAGAGTGAAAGAGTACTAAAATAAGGCTACTTGTCGGACGTGTATAATAAGTAACAAGAAGTAACACTTTTCAGAATATTGAAGATTTACTCATAAACTGATCTGCATTTTCTTGTCACTTTTCATAAGGTTCGTTTTCCCATGACAAAGGCGACCAAAAACACAGGATGTCAAATGATAATAAGACTATCAAAACATTTACTACAATTTTTATTTCCTAATAAAACTGAAGCATCAAACAAAACTGTGAACAGCCGAGACTCCCATTAGCCCCATGTGGTCGTTTCAAGGCCAACAATAAATTTGATAAGTGGAATTATGACCCTGTCATGTGGAAACCTGCGTTGGCTGATCTGAGTCTCGGCAACTCGCAGAAAACAAAAAGGAACAAACAATCTATCAAACAAACAAATCAGCAAGCATGCAAAATGGAAAATTTTGAAATGAAGATAAAAAAAGTTTCATGATTTTTCCGGTCCGTCTGTTATACAGAAGAAAATAGGATTGAGAAGTGCACCTTCCATTTGCCCTGAAGTTATCTGCTGAGAACGTAGTTTTATTTATTATTTGGTCGGTGTTTTTTTTTTTATTATTATTTTCCTCTTTTCTTTTAAAAAATATTATTTATGGCGGAAAAAGACACACAGAACAAAAATATAATAAAAATAGGCAAATTTGCATGTGACTGCCACATGACTGGTCACGTTGCGGTCACATGATATGGATCTAAAAAAAATGGCGGCCACAGGTCAGTAAAGTAGAAGTAAAACAAAGATCAGGAATTGATACAATTAACTTACTCCACCCATAAAAGACACCAAAGGGAAAGAAATACAAACATTAAGCGACCAGACCATAATGGAAACCTAAACAAAGGAAGGCCATAAGGACAGTTGCTTTCCCACAAAATGGCCATATGGCCATCCAAAACCAAAAGACACAAGTGATACACACAGTAAGTAACAAACAACAACATAAATAAATCGCCACAGAAGAGCCGCCTTGGAACGGTCAGTGGAAGATTTCCACTGGGGGGCTTAAATCGATTTTACGTGGCCACAATCCTCGCCCTTACTTCCGTCGCGATTTAGACAAATAATTTGTTCAGTCCGCATGAAGGCCTCCTAACTCATCAGTGCAACATCTCCGTGAACACAAAAATCAAAGAACCACAGAGGTGAGACAACGGTGAGGACTCGACAGCAAGAAACCACTGAAATGCTGGAGCAAAAGAAAACCAACAGTTAGACTCCGATGAGCCCGACCAGAGACAGAGCATCAGGCACCAACCGACATTATCTCTCTAATTTTCAATAAGCCTTTACGTTGGAGCCGTCATAGAATCTGAGGCCTGACCCACCGGCGTGCAATTAAAGAGGGAAGCAAAGTTGCCAACCGTGATTGGGTTAACTACCATGCATGCAGTCTGTCGTATAATATCCATGTTGTACCCAATCTTTTTATATCGAAGAATGATTTTACGAAATTGGGTGCTGAAGTCAGTACGGTTCTATATTTTTCTGAATTTATATGCTAAGTCACCATAAAATTCGGGTTCCGATAGACCTTGTTGCAGAAGAGATTTAATTCCAATATTGAATTTTGAAATTAAATCAGAATGGAATCTATAAAATTTTGAAAAGGCTTTGCGTAGTTTATGGTACCGATAACCCTGATTAAGGAGTTTAGCCGTTAATAATTTATTACGAGTGTTGAAGTCAGTTACATGACTACACACTCTAGCAAATCGAATTAATTGCGAAATATAAACGCCATAGGATGGCGCACGAGGAACATCACCATCCAAAAAAGGAAAATTTACAATCTCAAAATCAAAGTCATCGCGTTTATCATAAATTTTGCACGAAACAAATCCATCTACAATAGATAGATGTAAATCCAAAAAACGGGGCCTCGGTATCAGAAGAATTTGCTTTATTTAACTGAAGTTCTAGGGGGTAAATCTGACTGATCAAACCATCAAAATAGGTATTTTCAATATTTAATAAATCATCTAAATATCTAGAAGTAGAGCTAAAAGCTTCAATAATTTCAGATTGGTTATCAATGGAAAGCGACAAAATGAAGTCTCTTTCATAACAATACAAGAACAGATCAGCCACAAGAGGTGCGCAATTAGTACCCATCGGAATACCCACAATTTGTCTAAATAACTTAGTACCGAATCTAATATAAATATTGTCAAGTAGAAAGGTGAGGGCATCACACACTTTCTGACATGACCAAAGTGTATAATTCTTATGCTCTTTAGAAGTGAAAAATGCATTTCTGACATTACATGCAAGATAGAGAGAAGCTTCTCTGTGAAAAGCCCATTCAATTAAATCATTAAGCTTTTCTTTTATAAGATTATGAGGAAGTGTAGTGTAAAGAGTGGAAAAATCGTAGGTAGACAGACTAGAAGCACGAAAATGTCTAGATTTCAATTTATTTAAAACCTCATTCGAATTTTTTATAGACCAAAACAGATTTCTTCCTGATCTTTCAAAGACTTTATCACAATATTTAATTACATGCGTTTTAATAGCAGTAAGACAGGAAGTTAATAATTTAGAAAGTTCAGTAGTAGTGCAAGAGCTAGAATTTGCAATAAGTAGAAGTAAAACAAAGATCAGGAATTGATACAATTAACTTACTCCACCCATAAAAGACACCAAAGGGAAAGAAATACAAACATTAAGCGACCAGACCATAATGGAAACCTAAACAAAGGAAGGCCATAAGGACAGTTACTTTCCCACAAAATGGCCATATGGCCATCCAAAACCAAAAGACACAAGTGATACACACAGTAAGTAACAAACAACAACATAAATAAATCGCCACAGAAGAGCCGCCTTGGAACGGTCAGTGGAAGATTTCCACTGGGGGGCTTAAATCGATTTTACGTGGCCACAATCCTCGCCCTTACTTCCGTCGCGATTTAGACAAATAATTTGTTCAGTCCACATGAAGGCCTCCTAACTCATCAGTGCAACATCTCCGTGAACACAAAAATCAAAGAACCACAGAGGTGAGACAACGGTGAGGACTCGACAGCAAGAAACCACTGAAATGCTGGAGCAAAAGAAAACCAACAGTTAGACAATAAACCGTGCTTTGTAAGGTTTTTTATGAAGTTTTGGTAACCAGTATAGCGTAGGAAGCTTGTCTTGGCCTTCGTTAACACACACAGCAAAAAGGTGGCTGAAAGACAAATATGTTTATCTACTATAGCTCTCTCTTCAGCTAAAGGCTGAAGTTCATAGGCCTTAGTACCACCAAGCTCCTGCTTAAGCGTGTTAACATAGTGGAGCCGTCACACAACGACGACGTTGTTAGCGGCCTTGTCTGCAGGGGCCAAAACAAACTTCTTATGAAATTCTTGAATACCTAGTTTAAGATGACGTAAAGACGTCTTGGGCTTAGGAGGTAATAAGTTAGTATTTTGAGAATAGAAAGAAATGCGTTTATTCACTAGTTTTAAAATGCTAAGTTTCCAGTCCTTAAGGGCTTTATGCTCAACATACTCTCGCTTACACCATTGATTACCGAATTCATTCAAGGAAGCAGCGATTTCATCTCTACATTTACTGAAATCAGTTTTAGAAGGAAACCGATATTTCGGTCCTTTAGAAATTATATTCCTTATCCTAGAATCAGGAATAATTTTCAACTTGCCAGTAATTACATGACCAGCAGCAGGATAGCAATACTTTGAGTTTTTACAATCACATGAATCAGGAGTATTAGTATCAATATCAAGATCTGAAACAAGTTTATTGAAATTAAAAATGATAGATCTAACAGGTTTGTTATATTTATAGCAAATTATAGGTGTTTCAGTATTTTGAAAATAAGCAGGAATGGAAGAAAGCACCGATCTCTCACGGAAGATACTGGGCAAATCTATAAAATCCATACCCTTATTAATGAAGGATATTTTGAAGAAATGGCGTTTATGATTAATTTCAGAATCAATGTAAGGACGGAGAGTATGCTGAGTATAGCCTCTAGTTAAGAGAGCCGCATCATATAACTGATGAGAACTATCGTAGAATTTATTCGCCTCGGTGTCCAGAAGACGTAAAACAGAAACAGATAATGAACTTAAAAATGAAAGCATAGAGTGGCGTCCATGATTTAATAATATAATTGACAGTCACTTCAGTCTAGTATTGTTTCGTTTAAACGCACGTGTTTTACGTTTAAAGTTACCATTTTTCCTGGTGCCGTGAGATCTAGTTCTGCGTTTTCGACATTCCAGGAGTGAGAAAATATCAAAGTCCGGCATTCTGGAAATATTACCCTCATGATAAATGTTGTCATCAAATCCCAGTGGAAAAGGGGTCTGT
Organism: Lucinisca nassula; assembly: GCA_963580285.1. NCBI lineage: Eukaryota > Metazoa > Mollusca > Bivalvia > Lucinida > Lucinidae > Lucinisca > Lucinisca nassula. The sequence goes on along the minus strand of OY757015.1, from coordinate 58,713,562 downwards.
AAAAATTTAATCCATTTCAGTTCAGCTTCATGTCTTTTGATTATTTTGAATCTAGATGTAGAATTTGCATCGTAATAAAGTTTTTCCACTGGTTGTATAACAATGTTATTTACAGAATGACCTGTACGTCGAAAGTGACGGTACAAGAAAGTGTCAGTTTTCTTAGGCTTACTCATTCTACGATAATGCTCGTTCAATCTAGTTTTAAGCATGCGGTTAGTTTGACCGACGTACTGCATATTACAGTTTGTAGCACGTCAAGTAATTAGATAAATTAAATCTGTAGACTGTCATGTCAAATCAGACATGTTAACTGCAGAGAAGCGTCTACCGTTTACAGATGAAGTAACGGTAGACGCAGTGCTTAAATGCGAACAACATCTGCACCTCTTGGCATTGCACTTAGAAATACTGGGATACATTCCACTTCTTTTCCATGGATTAGTATATTTTCGAAGGATGGGCGATTTGAGAGGAGATAGTCTTATACGAAGACTACTCCCAAAAACATTGGTATTGCCTGCTCCTTTGAGATTAACTGAAGTTACAGAAGACAAATTTAAGGGTCTAACCAATACCGAAGGCAACATAGTATTAAAGTTCTTAATAGAATGGGGAATCCGTACAGAAGAAGCAGAGTGTAACCTAAGGGGTGATATTGATATTTTAAATGTATTTGTAATACTCATTTTGGTTAATAAGGTTGTGATACCGTCAAAACCATTTCCAGATTATGTTCAGACACAAATAAACATGATAAACTCATTAGGTGATCAGAAATGCTAATGCTTGTAATTCTTTAATTTCAATTCGGTGTATATTGATGAATAATTCTTTTCCGGATAAAATCGGCTCTGAATATCTTCATTTCATCACGGTAAGATTGACAACATGAAAAATAAAAAACGCCATGTGCGGCATTTTTCTTCTTACGTTTTCGTAAAAATAAACCTGTCCCAATTCTTTGGAAAGAAAAAATACATAATTTTCTTGTGATTTTTAGTATGTCCCAAATCTTTGGACTGTCAAAAATAATTATTTTCAAGATTTTCAACCGTGTCCCAAAACCTTGGGTGTTCCAATCTTTAAGCACAATACGGTAATAATTATTCAAGTAAAATACATTTTGCAGTAAACATTTGAAATAAACAAGCTTTTTGTTTTTATTTCTTTTCAATTCAATATTTATAATCTATATATGATATAGTGATTATTTCTGTCTGCGTAAATCTTGGTCTGCAAGGTAATTGGTCTGCAGATTATACCCTTTGGTCTACTGCAGACCGGTCCACGGTCCAAAGGTCTGCAAGCTTTGGTCTGCAGAATATACCCAACCTATTTAAATCAAGGTGGACATAACTCTCTGAAATATAGGCCGACCTCACCAATTTTTTTTTAACTCAGCCAAGTTTTTATCCCTTACTTACAAGTAAGTTTCAAAAAGAGGCGATGAAAACAAGGGGCTATGGAAATAAGGTCAAAATCAGTCCTTTTCAGCAGTAAAGGGGGCATAATTCTATGATAGATATGCCAACCTCGTCAGTTTACGAACTAATCCGAGCTTTTATCCCTGACTTACTTGTTTGTAAGTTTCAAGAAGATCCGATTGAAACTGAAGGGGATACGGTGATGACAAGGTCAAAAATAAGCTTTTTCAGCAAAGTAGACAACATAACTCCATTAGTAGTCGACCGACATCGCTAGTTTTCGAACTCTTCCGAGCTTTAAACCTTGACTTACTTGTATGTAAATTTCAGGAAGATCCGATCAAAACTGAATGAATGGGCTACGGTGATGACAATGTCAAAAATAGGCGTTTTCTGTAATCAAGGGGGTCGTAACTCTGTAATATCGGTCGACCTCACCAACTTTTGAACTCAGCCAAGGCTTTAGCCCTTACTTGCTTACAAGTAAGTTTCATAAAGAGCCGATGAAAACTGAAGGGGCTATGGTGATGCAAGGTCAAACTCCGGCATTTTCAGCAGTTATTCAGAAGAAAATTTTCAGAAGTAAATCTACGATAGACCTCGTCAGTTTTCGAACTCATTCAAGCTTTTATCCCTGACATACTTGGTTATAAGTTTCAAGAAGATCCGGTCAAAACTGAAGGGGCTACGTTGATGACAAGATCAAAAATACGCATTTTCAGCAAAGTAGGGGACATAACTCCGTGAGTAATTGACCGACGTTGCTAGTTTTCGAACTCATGCGAGCTTTAAACTCTGACTTACATGTGTGTAAGTTTCAGGAAGTTCCAATCAAAACTGAAGGACCTACGGTTATGACAAGGTCACAAATAGGCATTTTCGGCAATCAACGGGACGTAACTCTACGATTAATGGTCCGACTTGGTCGGTTTTCTAACTCATCCGAGCGTGTAACTCTGACTTACATGTATGTAAGTTTCAGGAAGAACCTATCAAAACTGAAGAGGCTACCGTGATGACAAGGTCAAAAATAGGCATTTTCAGCAATCAAGGGACGTAACTCTATAATTAATGAGCCCACTTGGCCGGTTTTCGAACTCATCAGAGTTTTTATCCCGAGCCACCTTATAACACTATTGGTTGGATTTTAAGTAATTTTTATTAAGGCACCTTTTTGTAAATAAGTTCTTATATTTTGGAATCCTGAATCTAATGCTATGACGTAAAATGTCCTACAGGATTATTATTAGTAAGACATGTATTTTTTCAAAGAAATAGCTAGCTAAATATATGTCATGGGCTAATAAGGTAATCACACAGTTGTAATGTAGAAAGTATATTGAGCATAAGCGAAATCACTATGGAAACTATATCTTTGAATTAGCATTATAAGGTCACATGACCTTAGGATATAAAAGAGCACTGCGCTCCTTGGGTTGGGGCTTTTTGGTTATTGGTTTTGGTTAAGTAACTAAGAAATTATGGAAACGTATTTCGAACCTGGGTGGTCGTTTGTTGTAGACATGAAAACTTAGTCACTATACGAGTATTGACTTTCTTCTTATTACACAACGCGAGAGACATGGTATAGTATTACAGTAATTCTTTTTGGTGCCGTGACCAGGATTATTCACCTTTTGGACTTTATTTGTGGACAATAACAATGGCATTTTATGACATGTGCATATGGATGCCAGAATCTTTCAACAAACTACGTAACGACGATCATTCAAGGCAAGGATCATACTGGTATGTACTTTCACATATTTACATGACAAAATCAGGCTTAACAATATGGTCAGTTGTTGTCGCATGTATCCATTATGTGCATCGGGTTAAATTCTAACTTTTCTTTTTACATAGGTGAATAAATATTGGAAGGCTTATAGAGCTATATTTATAACCTGACGTCCACGTTTGGATAGTTGCCAATGGAATATTGCAGACAGTACGATTTGCATCGATTCTATGGAACTGGGAAACCATTTAGTTGTCTGGGTTTTTATGTTGGCACTGAGTTATGATGATTGTTCTGAGACAAGGTTGTCCTGAAACAAGGTTATCTTGGATTTGGCTGTTAACGATATCTATTTTAAACTTGGTTATCTAAAGTTTTGGTGATGTATATTGGTTTCCATGGAAACGGTTATTGGATAGAGGTTAATGATGTCTTGAAACTAGGTTTAAGCATATTGAAATGAGTATATGTTGTATGGATGTTTTATAAATAGTTTTAATTGGGTTTTATGAGCTTTAGGACCTCTCGCGAATCTCTGTTGCAACTGTGAGCTGTGTGTCTTGTATGAGACTGGTGATGACAAAAAATAGGTCAGGGTTTGGAACTTCCTATTGTTATTTTCTGGCATCAGTATTTTGTTGTGTATTTTGTCGTGTCTTGTCCTACATGTTATGGTTTAGATAAAAGTCCCTTATTCTTGTTTGATGCAAGTCAAAATGTACCTCTGCATCATGTAAAGCTGGGATATTGTTAGACTGTGATAATAGTGGGAATGCAGAAAGGCTTGTATATTGGGTGTCGGCATTTCATATGTCGGGCGGTTAGTTTCACTTTAGAGAGATACATTTTCTCTGCACTCGTATACTTTGTACCTTTGGTTGGCATCATGCCATGAGGTTATTGGAGATGTCTTTTTGTTGTCTATGTTGGGTCCAGGTGCAAATGATTGTTTGCTGATAAGGAAACATAAGGTTTCGAATTTATGCAATAAAATTATTGCTGGTTTAAGGTTGTGCAATAAAAGTTATTGCTGGTTTAAGGAAAAAGAGGCTGGGAAACTTAAATATAATTATGCAAATAAAAATGTAAAGAATTATAAGAGTGGTATAGCTTTCCACTTCTTCATTTTGTTTTGTTTGCTTCGATTGGATCTATGAAACTGTGTGTGTTGGTTTGGTTTGGGATTTTTGTGATGTCAGTGTATTTTAAGGTGTAAGAAACGATTTGGTGTACAAGTTGACTTCTATTTTAAGTATACATAGATGTAGCCAGAGAAAAGGCACATGTTTCGCAAATAGAACTGCATGTGACTTGTATGCAGTATATTGTCGAGCCTCGTGTTGTTCGTGTATCTATGAACAAGAGAATCCAGTATGTGCTGAGACACGAATGTGACAAGGCCATCTGAAGGTCGTGGTGGGTCTACGTACTCGGGCTAAAATTCAGCTAATGATGAAGATGTTATCAGCCATGACAAAGGGAAATGTGTACAGGTTTAAGAGGTACACAAGAATATTTCTGAATGCAATGATAATTTGCATACAGCCAAAAATATCGATGGAGAAGCATGCGAGCTGATGGGATTTCAGCGATGTGTATACAGGAAGGTAAATCGCCGACGAGAGACATGTATGTTTGATAGTATGATGAACAGTGGGCCTACGAATGTGTGTGGAACTATATATACGGTGTTGCTGTAGAAACAATGTATCGACGTAGAACTGTGTGAACTATATATTGGACATTTCGATTAGCTGATTCAACACTAACCTATGAAGGGAAACCCCAAACTTTTCAGTAGTGACGTCATGGAACTATGAATGAACAATTGTTGGCGCACATTTTGGACATAAGAAGAATCGTGTGAATTTGCTTACCTGAGAGAATTTGGTTGGATTTAAAGTAATTTTTATTAAGGCACCTTTTTGTAAATAAGTTCTTATATTTTGGAATCCTGAATCTAATGCTATGACGTAAAATGTCCAACAGGATTATTAGTAAGACATGTATTATTTTCAAGAAATAGCTAGCTAGATATATGTCATGGGCTTATAAGGTATCACACAGTTGTAATGTAGAAAGTATATTTAGCATAAGCGAAATCACTATGGAAACTATATCTTTGAATTAGCATAATAAGGTCACATGACCTTAGGATACAAAAGAGCACTGCCTTCCTTGGGTTGGGGCTTTTGGGTTATTGGTTTTGGTTAAGTAACTAAGAAATTATGGAATCGTATTTCGAACCTGGGTAGTCGTTTGTTGTAGACATTAAAACTTAGTCACTATATGAGTATTGACTTTCTTCTAATTACACAACGCGAAGGACATGATATAGTATTCCACCTTACTTATAAGGTTCAGAAAGATACGATCAAAACTGAAGGTAATAATAGTTCGTCTGTCATTACTGACAATGACCAATCTTAATCATATTTGAGAAATGTTACTGTTTGTGTGTTCTAAAATGGCTGATGAGACCGATTTAGCTCCGAACTGTCTGTTGCAAATAGAGCAACAGAGGCTAGAGGTTGACAGCTCTGTTGGCGATGCCTTAGCTCTGGCTTTGCGCTGTGCACGTTTCTGCTCAGCTTCACTGATTCTTTTTGCCTCATATTCAGTGGCACCCCTTTTGATGAGTCCTCGCCACTTTGCTGTCCTGTGTAATTTGTTCCCACTACTTTGTTGGAGTGTTGAATTCTCTGAGGGAGGCTTTGAGGGTGCCCTTGTAGCGCTGACTGCCTTCAAACTGAAGGTGCTACGGTGATGACAAGCATTTTCCCATTGAAGGTCTAAGGGACCTTCTGATTGCCATAGCAACCAAAGTTTTTATTCGATTTCGAAAAAAAGCTATGTCATCAATGCTCCACCAGAACCATGCTACAGATGAGAAATGGTTGAGATCAGCCTACAGGTTGCAGTGATATAACTAGTCAAAAGTGTGGACGGACGGACGACGGAAGACCAATTATACTATAAGCTCCACAGGAGCCTTCGGCCCAGGTGAGCTAAAAACAGAAACTTTCAAGCCCCTTTCCCCAAGGATGCTACAGATGAATTTTGGGCCCAATCTGCTCAGTGGCTTCAGAGGAAATGTCGTTTGAAAATGTTGACGCCAGACGACGAAGGACAATTGCCTATCCTATAAGCTCCCCCGGAGGCTTCGGCTCTGGTGACCTAAATGCAAATTCCTGTTGAGGCCAATATGGTGAATATTTTCATATATCATAAAGTCTCAGCCTACAATTATAGGCAGATAGTAGATTGCTTAAGGAACATTTCTAAAGCTTTCTACGTATGGTTTCTACGGAGATTATTTTTTAAGTTTTTTTTTTTTTTGGCCTTTGGTTTCCAACCACTAAAAATGAGCAGTAGGCCTAAAATTATATGTTAGATAGAAGATAGTTAAGGAACGTTTCTATGAACGTTTTGTCAAAATATCTGCAAAGGCTTGGCAGTAATGCCATTTGTCAATTTTTCCCATTATAAGTCTATGGAAACTCTTAAGTTACCGTAGCAACCACATTAATGAGCCCGATTTCATTAAAAACAAAACAGACAAACTTTCATTTTCCCAGCCCAAGGATGCTACAGATTAAATTTGAGCTCAATCGGCCCAATGGCTTCAGAGGAGATGTCGTTTGAAAGTGTTGACGGACGACGACGCAGACGACGACGGACAAGTGCCTGTCCTATAAGCTCCCCCGGAGCGTGCCTGTCCTATAAGCTCCCCCGGAGCCATCGGCGCTGGTGAGCTCAAAATCTTCTCAGCTGAGGCAATGATAAGGAAAAGATACAATTAACCCACAACTCCCATCAGTGACACTAAAGGTCAAGAAATACAAGCATGAAATAACTAGACCTTATTTAGTGACACAGAGGCTTTCTGATATTTAATCTTAATCAGTGTGTCTCAACCCCAAAGTTTTGAAACCGAAACGGATGATGGACAGGACCCGGCAAACATAGCACATCCCCCTCCGAGCATACACCGACCGACGTAGCTCATGAGACATGCAAGAGACGCCTACCATCGGACTAAAAGGCGTCCCATCGAGCCAACATCAGCAAACATGGCCCACACTCCACGGAAGTCCCGGGCATCAGGAAGGAGATGTCCAAAGTAGCGAGACTTGCAAAATTTAAAATATAACTAATAGTGGCAGCCAAATCCGCTAAGATACATTTCTCACCTGACAAGGCAGTCTTGGTTTTAGAAAGATTAGAATTTTATACTGCAAAAGTTTCCAAATATGATTAAGATTGGTCATTGTAATGTTCAGAAAGATATAATATGGTTATTTAAATCAGTACTTGAGTACTGACGTCAGCCTCAGTATTAAGGAACTGATACTGAGCTGATGATACCCTCGGGCACGAACGAATCACCCACCAGCAGAGATACCGACCCAGTGGTTGCAATTAAGGCGTAACTATGCCAAGTTTAGTGACACAGATGCCTTTCTGATATTTACTATTCATCATTGTGTCTCAACCCCAAAGCTCTGTAAACCAAAACGGATGATGGACAAGACCCGGTAAACACAGCACCCATCCCCCCTCCGAGCACACACCGACCCAAGTAGTTCTTGAGACAGGTCAACTGGAGGCATCAGGCAAGAGACGCAAAAGATCTCAAAAACTATTGGAGCGGGATTTATGGCCCTTTGTCACTTTGAGCTAGAGCCTTGTTAATAGGTATACAGATTAGGTCTTTAGAGGAGAATACCTTATCAAATTTGCAACCACTTTAATGTTTTGTTAAGAGTTATGGCTCTTTGCCATTTTGGCCATTTAATTGTGTTTCTGTCTTATAGTACTTTATTTCAAATAAAAGCGACAGTGCATGATACCCCATCGCTGCGGGTCAATATGGTTAGATCCATGACCACAATAGGCTCCCTTAAGTGTTCTATATATCTGTAAAAAAGTTTATCTAGGTATTCCATAAAGTGAAGCAGCTATGGGCCAAAAACATTTCTTACATAGAAAATAAATACATGAATAAAAGCCCAAAAACTATTTAATGGAAATTGTTAAAAACCGTAATCTGCCAAATTTCACGGAGATGTTGCACTGATGAGTTAGGAGGCCTTCATGGGGACTGAACAAATTATTTGTCTAAATCGCGAGGGAAGGAAGGGCGAGGATTGTGGCCACGTAAAATCGATTTCAGCCCCCCAGTGGAAATCATTCCACTAACCGTTCCAAGGCGGTTCTTCTGTGGCGGTTTATTTATGGTGTTGTTTGTTACTTACTGTGTGTATCACTTGTGTCTTTTTATTTTGGATGGCCATATGGCCATTTTGTGGGAAAGTTACTGTCCTTATGGCCTTCCTTTGTTGAAGTTTCCATTATGGTCTGGTCGCTTAATGTTTGTGTTTCTTTCCCTTTGGTGTCTTTGATGGGTGGAGTAAGTTAATTGTATCGATTCCTGATCTTTGTTCTACTTCTACTTTAATTCATTTTGTCCACTAACCATCCCAACCATGCTTCAATAAACGGTCTATATATCTATGAATTTTTATCCAAATTTTCCATGAAGTAAAGGAATAAAAAAACAAAACCCATCTATTGAGAATTGTTAACTGCCATAACTCTGACAAAGATGTTAATTAATTTTGCCTATCAACAGTCCAAAACATGCTTCCTTTAATAGTACATATATGTGAAGTTTCATCCATAATCCATTAAGTTAAGGAAAAGTCTTCAAACATTTATTGGGACTTGTACACGGCCATAACTGTTGAATATGTTAACGTATTTTGCCAATTAACAATACTTAACAATCTTCCTATAGTGGTCTATATATCTGTGAAATTTCATCGATACATTCCATTCAGTAATGGTATAAGTGTTCAAAAACCATTTAATGGAAATTGTTAACGAAATTGTTAACGAAAATAACACTGTCAAATATTAACGTATTTATGCCATGAGCAATGCCCAAACCACACATTCCAAAAACCAATATATATACAAAATTTTATCCAATTATTCCATAAAATAAGCGAATAAGAGTCCAAAAACCATTAAATTAAAATTGTTAACGGCAATAACTCTGTCAAATGTTACTGCGTTTTGCCTATTAACAATCCAAAATCTGCTTCTTATGGTGGTCTATATATCCGTGAAGTTCATACATATATGCCATTTATATAGGAGTAAGTGCACAAAAACTATTTTATGGGAATTGTTTCTCCATTAACTATTAATATTTTTCGCCCATTATCAATCCCGAACCACTCATACCGAATACCAATGTATATACGAAATTTGAAGAAAATCCGTGGAAAAATAATCATGTTATTGATCGGAAACGCCCTAAAATCCCTTATTTTGACCTAAAAAGGGCCGTGTAGCACCCCCCCCCCCCCTCCGAGCATACACCGACCGACGTAGCTTAATCCATTAACAATCCCATTGCACTCGTTCCCGGTATAAACATGTATACAAAATTTGAAAAAAAAAAATTGTGAAAAAATACTCAAGTTATCGATCGTAAATGGTGCGGCCGGACGGACGGATGGTCGTACCGACAGACGGACGGAAAGACACTCGACGGTATATCATAATACCCCACCACTATTGTGTTGCCTAAAAACTTAACAGGCTGACAGATAGGGAATCACAAGTACTTGACCTGCTTAACATTTGAAACAACTTCGAAAAAATTGCTTTGAAAATTTGGGCATTTTACAAACACAATTTCTAGTTATACTTAGCTTTCTTAATTTCGGCTGTAGCTTTTTGTCTAGCTATCTTGTATATAGTGGCGAACAATTTCTCGATTAAAAATGTTATGCCATATCTACGAATGGTTTGAAAAAAAAATCGTACTCTTCAGTGGTCGAATGCAGTATGTTTCCAGTCTCAGATTTTCAAGTGTTCTACACAGATATGGGCAATTTTCATATCAAACTGATGGGGTGACAAGAACAACAATAATGTGAAATCAAAACTCTAACATACTCCAAAAGGTTTTATGGTTGTGAAGTCTGGGGTCTCCTGCAAATGAAATTGAGCATGATCTTTGGAACTTTACGTGAACAATAGTAAATGTGATAAAAATAATCACAAATGATTACAGTGATGCCTGAGCATAAAATAAGTTCAAAACATCATAAACTGGAATGTATATATACACTAGTTTGGGGGGGTAGCCCTATTTTCAGATGTGGAAATAAACCAAACTGTTGTAGAGTTATAATGAAAGCAGATATGAGCAAAATAAGGAATAGTAATTAACCCGGCACAATACCATGGGAATATGTGCGTGGGCAGAACCCTGGGGAAATTAACTATAGGCTAAACTCTCTCCCTACCCCGCGTTAAGTGTTCTGCTCAAACCTGGTGTAATATTTAATTGTAAATTACCAAAGTCTTCATTATTCGTAACCTTCACCTTAGATGTTTTGGTGATCCTGATCTTGTATTCAGGTCACAGCTCTCAACGACTGTCAAATTTCGGGCCAAAATAGCTTGACCCTCCGCACCTTATTATCTGGGCGGATTTATGAATTGTGGTAAAACTTGTCGGAATACATTGTTGCAATCTAACAAAGACTTAATTGGATTTTGGCAATCTTGACATTTCAATGGGTTTCAAAAGACAATTAAGTTCGACCAAAATTTGCTTGTCTGTACCCTGTTTGCTTGTCTACACCATACCTCTTGAATGGAAGTATGAATTATGGTGGTCAAACTTTGTACAGTATTCTGTTGCAACTTACCAAAGACTTGAATAGATTTTAGTGACCTAAAATTGCTTATCAAGGTCACGTGTGTGCAAAGATGGTCAAATTTTACCCGTTTTGCTGTTTGCAGTATATCTCCTGTGCCAATAGATGAATTCAAACCAAATTTTATATTATATATTTGTTCAATATACAGAAACCTTGATGCATTTTGGTGACCGTCACCTCATTTTCAAGGTCACAGTGGACCAAAGATTGTTCTATTTTTGCTTGTTTGTACCATATCTCTTGAACAGATAAGACAATTCTGGTCAATCTTGGTACATTAAATCATGAAGACTAGATGCTTATTTGTTAACGTTTGACCTCATTTTAAGGTCACATTTTGGGCAGCATTTATGCTGAAGGAAACATATTTTTCTCCTGAAACATTTCTAGTTGTCAGATTTTGTCATATTTTCAACGATTGAGCGTTATACCGTCATAAATGTCATTGTACATTTTTGTATCTTCTTGGGCATTTGTGCCTACTGGCAGTTTAAATAAAATCTTCTTCTGCTTCTTCTTCTCTCAATGTAGATCAAGCTCAATATTCCCTACTTTTCAAGGTCCTTTTAATACATCAGTATTGCTTTGATTTTTATAAATTTTAGTCTGATTGATTGTAAACCTGGCAATAATCTCAGTGTCTTTATAATTTTATAAATGAACAGAACTGTCAGTCATCTAGACAATTTCAAATAGTAATAGAATCTAGAATTCATCTATTGGCAAAGTGCTGGTGTTGTCTGACTGCTGCAGCTGACTTAAACGTCAATGTCATTGAACACAGGAATTTTACACAGCATTTTTGAAACAGTAAGTTGTTGGGTAGATTTTAAGAATTGTGAAACAGTAAGTTGTTGGGTAGATTTTAAGAATTGTGAAACAGTAAGTTGTTCGGTAGATATTAGATATTGTGAAACAAGATGTTGGATAGGTTTTAAAGATCAGGTAAAACTTTATTTACATTTCTCATAAACGGGCAAACTTCAATGGCTCGAACACCTTTGGAACCATGACAATTTAAAAACAAAAGACAAGTTCTCCCTGAATGATTACAAAAATATAAATGACTGCAGTCATTGGATTTCTAATGGGGACTGAATAACGAGTTGAAAACAAGCCATTGGTGTTTGAGACATTGAAATAATACTGCTATTGATTGCTTATTTGATTTCAAGGAGCAGAACTTAGTTGGGTGCAGGTTATATGTTGTTGGGGGGTGTTGACCTGGTTTCTTTATTTTGAAATTCTCCAATAAACTTACGATTTGGGTATTTTGTTAAAATCGCCTCACTAATATGTACTTACAAATATCCACAACATATGCTTCTTGTTATAGGTGGAAAAAAGCAAGCCTTTTACTACCGAATCAGCCTGCTGTTGACTCTATTTATTTATTCAGATTATCTCCAAATTTAGCAATTGTCATTGTTGGATATGTCTCTGAATTCTTTATAGTGTCTACTTTTAGAAGGTAAACATTCTGAGAACAAAAACTGCCTTTATATATAATGAAGGTCATCTGTATACTATACTCACATGTTCAAAGACTTAATCATTGTGCTTAATTCATGCCATAAACATGTTCTGTTTTCATTTCAGTAATGGTGACCTTGACCCTTGGTCATCAGGTGGAGTCCAAGAGAGTCCTAATCCTAGCATAATTCCACTGGTCATCAAGGATGGTGCCCATCATTTTGATCTACGTGCCTCTAACCCCTTAGACACCCCGGAGGTTAAAGAGGCAAGAATTCAGGAAAAAAACATCTTAAAAATGTGGTTGGGGGATACACAGGGATATTCCCCACATTAGCAATTCCAAGCAAAATCAATTTTATATGCAAAATGGCTTTGCATGGGTTGTGTAAGCTGTGATAATTCAACAAACATTAAAACAACATTGCCATATTCATGATAATGAGTGCACATGCTGTGATAAGTACATGCTCAATACTTTTCAAGAAGTTCTTATTTTATACCAAGAGTGCACGATTATGCAGTGTGTTGAATTTGAAAGAGAATTCATTTATGCTTCTGTGATAAAAAGCGGTGAATGGTTGACTTCTGTTTATCAGGAACTTATTGTGTTTTAATATATTTTCTCTGTATGTCAATTTTGGACATGGGTAGTTCAACCAAATACTGGAGCAAGTGATTGCTCTTAAGAGAGTGCCTTCTAGGGCCTGTTTTTATGATAAGAATGAAATACCTAAATGCACCGGGTCCTTATCAGGTTGCCTAGGTGTGATGTCATAATGTGGATATGCTGGGTTGGCAAACAGCTATTTAGCACTGAACAAAATATCTGGGCCCTATTGTTTTAAACTAACAATATAATTTGTGAACATATCATTAAAAATAAAAAATATCTTTCTCTTGTGTCTGGTTATTCTGAATGGATTTGGAAATTACTTGGTAGACATGTTTACCATCATGAGTCGATGTGTCATGCACAAGACCCGGTTGGTACGTCCAAAGTCAAGGTCATCCTTAGAGGTCAAAGGTAAAGAACATTGTTTTTTTCCTGTGTCCTCTCAATAGCTTTTTTGTTCCTAGATGGATTTGGAAATCACGTGGCAGAAATGTTAACCATCATGAGACAAGTTGTTACACGTAAGACATCTCCCCTATCCCACACGTAAGACCAAGGTCCGTATTTGTAATGTCAAGGTCATACTTAGCGGTCGAAGGTCAAATACAAACATCAAAACATTTTCAGGCGGGGACATCCGTGGCGCTCTTGTTTACTCACCTGAGCCGAAGGCTCCAGGAGAGCTATTGTGATCGGTCACCGTCCGTCGTCATCGTCGTCCATCCATCCGTCCGCCAGTCCGTTCACAATTTCTTTAAAACAACATCTCCCCTAAACCACTGAACGGATCCTGGCACAACTTGATATTTGGGTGATCCTTTTTATCCCCCGACCGAATAGGTTCGGGGGATATAGCGATCAGCCTGGCGTCCGTCCGTCCGTCCGTCCGTCCGTAGACGCAACCTTGTGATGGCCATAACTCCGATACCCATTGAGATTCATTGATGGTTCTTGGCACAATTGTTCTCAAGGCTGAGACGGCGTGTCATGCGCAAGAACCAGAACTCTGGATGCCATACCTTTTGAGTTATTTCCCCTTTTAATAAAATAGAATGACTACTTTGTGATGGCCATAAATCCAATACCCTTGGAGATATGTTGATGGTACCTGGCACAGTTGTTCACAAGGCTGAGACAGCGTGTCATGCACAAGAACCACAACTCTGGTAGTCATGTTTTTTTAGTTATCTCCCCTTCCAACAAAATTGAGTGACTACCTTGTGATGGCCATAACTCCAATACCCTTTTTGATATATTGATGATACCATTCACAGTTGTTCACAAGGCCGAGGCAGTGTGTCATGCACAAGAACCACAACTCTGGGTGCCATAGTTTTTGAGTTATCTCCCCTTCCAATAATATAGAATCACTACCTTGTGATGGCCACATCTCCAATACTCCTTGAGATATATTGATGGTACTTGGTACAGTTGTACATGGGATTAAGCAGGTGTGTCACGTTCAAGAACCATGACTCTGGGTGCCCTGGTTTTTGAATTATCTCCCCTGACAATATAACCTTGTGATGGTCATAACTCCAAAACCTTACAGATCCCCACCCCTAAACCATATATATTATTGTTCCTTATGATAAAACACATTCATTGACACCAACCTTGGGGCCCCCCGGAAGCGCTGGGGCTTTGTTTGCCCCACCCCTTCCACTTCATAAAAGGCCTAATATCTCGGAAACCTAACAGATCCCCACCCCTAAACCATATACATTATTGTTCCTTATGATAAGACACATTCAATGACACCAACCTGCCCCCCCCCCTGGGATGGGCCAGGGCCTTGCCCTAACCCCCCTCCACTTCATAAAAGGCCCAATATATCGGAAACCTTAGAGATCCCCACCCCTAAACCATATATATTATTGTTCCTTATGATAAGACACATTCAATGACACCAACCTGGGGGCCGTCTGGGATTGGCCAGGGCCCTGCCTCACCCCCTCCACTTCATAAAAGGCCATATATCTCAGAAACCATTTTGATCCCCACCCCAAAACCATATATATTCTTGTTTCTTATGATAAGATGCATTCAGTGACACCAACCTGCGGGTCCCCTGGGAAGTGTCTGGGCCAAGCCCCATCCTCTCCACTTCAAAAAAGGCCCAATTTCTCAGAAACCGATCAGATCCCCACCCCTAAACCATATATATTCTTGTTTCTGATGATAAGACGCATTCAGTGATTCCAACCTAGGGGTCTCTCGGGATGCGCCATTGCCCCACCCCTCCACTTCATAAAAGGCTATATATCTCAGAAAAATTTCAGATTCCCACCCCAAAACCATATATATTCTTGTTTCTTTTGATAAGACGCATTCAGTGAAACCAACCTGGGGGTCCTCTGGGATGTGCCCGGTCCATGTCCTACCCCCTCCACTCCATAAAAGGCCCAAATTCTCAGAAACAGTTCAGATCTCGACCCCTTATCCATATATATTCTTGTTTTTTATGATAAGACGCATTCAGTGATTCCAACCTAGGGGTCTTCAGGGGTGTGCTGGGGGTATGCCCCACCCTGCCACTTCATAAAAGGCGATAAATCTCAGAAACCTATCAGATTCACACCCCTAAACCATATATATTCTTGTTTATGATAAAACACATTCAGAGACACCAACCTGGGGGTCTCTTGGGATGTGCCCGGGCCATTCCCCACCCCTCCACTTAATAAAAGGCCCAATATTTCAGGAACCGTTAAGACCCCCACCCATAAACCATATATTTTCTTTTCCTTATGATAAGATGCATTCAGTGATATCAAATTGGGCTCTGTTGGGTCATCTCCCACCCTTCCACTTCATAAAAGGCTTCAGATACAGAGTCGACATGGAATGGGGGTTCATCCGGGAGACTTTATAATCAATAAATTAAAACCATACCTGGCTGCCATTGGGCAGTGCCCGCCTAAGCTCTGGTGAGCATCGTTGCCGATGGGCCTCTGGTTTAGTTATCTCCCCTGACAGTATAACCTTGTGATGTCTATAACTGCAATACCTGTGATATATTGCTGGTTTAATTCTGGTGCACCTTCTATTGGTGAACAATCTTCTACGGGCCATATTGGCTTTTGGTCGGGGGATTTACCATCTCTTGCAATGATTATTTTCAAAACTGCTTAAAGAATTTCGTTATGCAGAAATCTGGTTGCCATGGCTACAAATACAAACAAGAGGGCAATGATGGCCCTGGATCGCTCACCTGATCCATAGAGTAACAAGTGGACCCCGGAGAGGGCCATTATTGACCCCAGGGTTATAATGTGCATAATGTTGAGGGAGGTCTAAAAAGGTGAATCTTCATACCAAATATCAACAAAGGCTATAACTGTCCACTAGATGAAGCTCCATACCAAATATCAAAGACATGGGCCTTGCAGTTTCAGAGAAGAAGATTTTTAAAGACTTCCCTATATAAGTCTATGCAAAACCAAAGGGTCTCGGGGCGGGGGCATGGGCATTTTTAGCCCAAGGGCTATAATTTGAACAATCTTGATAGAGGTCCACTAGATGAAATTTCACACCAAATATCAAATACCTAGGCCTTGTTGTTTCCCAGAATAAATGTTTTAAAGATTTTCCCTATATAAGTCTATGTAAAACCAAAGGGCCCCGAGGCAGGGGCATTTTTGACCTCAGGGCTATAATTTGAACAATCTTGGTAGAGGTCCACTAGCTTAAGACCTGGGCCCTGCAGTTTCAGAGAAGAAGATTTTTTAAGATTTTCCCTACATAAGCCTATGTAAAACCAAAGGGCCACGTGGTGGGGGCATTTTTGGTCTCAGGGCTATAATTTGAACAATCTTGGTAGAGGTCCACTAGCTGAAGCTTCATAACAAATATCAAAGACCTAAGCTTTGTGGTTTCAGAGAAGATTTTTAAAGATTTTCGCTATATTAGTCTGTGTAAAACTAAAGGGGCCTGGAGGGGCATTTTTGGCCCCAGGGCTATAATCTGAACAATGTTGGTAGAGGT
This sequence comes from Lucinisca nassula, assembly GCA_963580285.1. NCBI lineage: Eukaryota > Metazoa > Mollusca > Bivalvia > Lucinida > Lucinidae > Lucinisca > Lucinisca nassula. Next base: position 58,696,576 of record OY757015.1, on the reverse strand, counting down.
CCACTAGCTGAAGCTTCATAACAAATATCAAAGACCTAAGCCTTGTGGTTTCAGAGAAGAAGATTTTTAAAGATTTTCCCTATATAAGTCTATGTAAAACCAAAGGGCCCAATGGCGGGGGCATTTTTTGTCTCAGGGCTATAATTTGAACAATCTTGGTAGAGGTCCACTAGCTGAAGCTTCATAACAAATGTCAGGGACTTAAGCCTTGTGGTTTCCGAGAAGAAGATTTTTAAAGATTTTTCATATGACCATGTGAAACAAAAGGGCCCTGGGGCGGGACAATTTTTGGCCCAAGCACTATTATTTGAATAATTTTGGTAGGGGTCCATTAGATGAAGCTTCATACCAAATATCAAAGACCTGGTCCTTGCCATTTCAGAGAAGAAGATTTTCAAAGATTTTCCCTATATAAGCCTATATAAGCCTATGTAAAACCAAAGGGCCCCTGAGCGGGGGCATTTTTGGCCCTAGGGCTATAATTTGAACAATCTTGATACAGGTCCGCTAGATGAAGCTTCACACCAAATATCAAAGATCTGAGCCTTGCGGTTTCAGAGAAGAAGATTTTTAAAGATTTTCCCTGTATAAGCCTATGTAAAACCAAAGACCCTTGCCCAGGGGCATTTTCGGTCCCAGGGCTATAATTTGAACAATCTTGGTAGAGGTCCACTAGGTGAAGCTTCACACCAAATATCAAAGACCTCAGCCTTGCGGTTTCAGAGTAGACGATTTTAAAGATTTTCCCTATATAAGCCTATGTAAAACGAAAGGCCCCCCGGGCGGGGGCATTTTTGGCCCTAGGGCAATAATTTGAACAATCTTGGTAGAGATCCACTAGGTGAAGCTTCACACCAAATATCAAAGACCTGGGCCTTGTGGTTTCAGAGAAGAAGATTTTTAAAGCTTTTACCTATATAAGCCCATGTAAAACCAAAAGGCCCCCGGGGCGGGGGCATTTCCAGCCCAAGAATCATAATTTGAACAATCTTGGTAGAGGTCCACTAGATGAAGCTTTATACCAAATATCGAAGACCTGGGCCTTTCGGTTTCAGAGAAGAAGATTTTTAAAGATTTTCCCTGTATAAGCCTATGTAAAACCAAAGGCCCCCGGGGCGGGGGCATTTTTGGCCCTGGGGCTATAATTTGAAAAATCTTGGTAGAGGTCTACTAGGTGAAGCTTCACACCAAATATCAAAGACCTAAGCCTTGCGGTTTCAGAGAAAAAGATTTTTAAATACTTTCCCTATATAAGCCTATGTAAACCCAAAGGCCCCCGGGGCGGGGGCATTTCTGGCCCATAGGCCATAATTTGAACAATCTTGGTAGAGGTCCACTAGATGAAGCTTCATACCAAATATCAAAGACCCGGGCCTTTCAGTTTCAGAGAAGAAGATTTTTTCTGATTTTCCCAGTGTAAGCCTATGTAAAACCAAAGGCCCCCGGGGCGGGGGCATTTTTGGCCCTAGGGCTATAATTTGAACAATCTTGGTAGAGGTCCACTAGGTGAAGCTTCACACCAAATATCAAAGAACTGGGCCTTGTGGTTTCAGAGAAGAAGATTTTTAAAGATTTTCCCTATATAAGCCTATGTAAACACAAAGGCCCCCGGGGCGGGGGCATTTCTGGCCCAAGGGCCATAATTTGAACAATCTTGGTAGAGGTCCACTAGATGAAGCTTCATAACAAATATCGAAGACCTGGGCCTTTTGGTTTCAGAGAAAAATTTTAAAGTTTTCATTTCAAAAATCTATTTTTAGCTCCTGTGACCCAGATGTGCAATGGACCGGAACCATTTGAACAACTTTGAAAGGGGACCACCTAAGGATCATTCCTGTGAAGTTTGGTCAAAATCTGATCTGTGGTTTAGGAGGAGATGTCATTTGAAGAAAAAGTTTACGCACACACGCACGCACACACGCACGCACGACGGACAAAAAGTGATCCCAAAAGCTCACCTTGTCACTACGTGACAGGTGAGCTAAAAAAAAACTTTAAAAAATCTTCTTGTCAGAAACCAGAAACCCCAGTTCTCTGACATTTGGTGTGTAGCTTCACCTTAAAAACATCTACAAAAGTTGCTCAAAATATTGCCCTGTGATCAAAATTGGCCCCGCCTTAGGGGTCACATATTTTACATACATCCGTAGTGGGAAAAACCTTTCAAAATCTTCTTGCCTGAAACCAGAAGGCATGGGTCTTTGATATTAAGTATGTAGCTTCATCTAGTGGCCCTCTACCAAGATGTTTGAATTATGGCCGTATGGCCTAAAATGGTCCCGCCCTGGTGCCTACTTGTTTACATAGACCTATATGTGAAATCCTTTATAAAATCTTCTTGTCTGAAACCAGAAGGCCCAGGTCTTTGATATTGGGTAAGTGGACCTCTATCAAGATTGTTCAAATTATAGCCCTAGGGCCAAAATGGTCTGAAACCAGAAAGTCCAGGTCTTTGATATTTGGTATGAAGCTCCAATTAGTGTACCTCTACCATGATTGTTCAAATGAAAGCCCTAGGGCCAAAAATGGGCCAACCCCGGGATCCCACTTGTTTTTAGCTCACCTGATCCGAAGGTTCCCGGGGAGCTATTTTGATCACTCACTGTCCACAATTTCTTCAAACAATAACGGCCCCGGCCATCGGGGCTTGAAGAAATATATCGGCTGCATGATGCTTCCACGCAGACCTGAATCTGACCCTCACACGAGTACTGGTAAGCCGCTTAGAGGATCTAAGCCTGCCCAGGCAAAGCGGCGCGCACGAGTCAGGCCGTCCATGCTTATAAACCCTATTGGTTTCACAGGGCGACAGGGCTTGAGATGTCATTTCATCTCAATATCGGGTAAAAGTCCCACAAAATTGAAATGACCTTTACAGAGTAGACGGGGACGTTAAACCTCAAAGCAAACAAACAAATCTTCAAACAATATATCCTAAACCACTGATTGGATTTTGACAAAACTTCACGTTGGTCTTCTTTCAAAAATATTCAAATGGTTCCAGTCCATTGTACATCTAGGTCACAGGAGATTTTTAACTGTAAAGTTAAAGAATTTTCTTCTCTGAAACCACAAGACCCAGGTCTTTGATATTTGTTATTTAGCTTCATTTAATGGACATCTACCATATTTGTTCTAATTATAGCCCTGGGGCCAAAATTGGCACCGTCCTGGGGCCCACTTGTTTAACATAGACTTGTAAAGGAAAGTCTTTAAAAATCTTATTTACCGAAGCAAGAAGCCACATGTCTTTGATATATAGTATGTAGCTTAGTTTAGACTTTATTTCTTTTTGTATATACATATTACACGTAATACGAGTGATACAATACACAAAGCACAAACATGTCAATATATACAAAATGGGATTCAGAAGAAAGTCATAAGACTTGTGTAATCTGTTTCCCATTGGGTACTCTGACTGAAGCATCACTATATATGTGTACACACATGATAAAGCAGTTGTTACTAACATGGATTTAGAGAATATTACTAGAGTGAGAATCAATACATGTATAACAAATGATATGCTATGCTGCTGCTTGGCTGGGGATCGGGGGAGGGGGGGGGGGGGGGCGGAGGGAGCAACGGTGATGACACTGGTATAACGCTCACTGGACATCTCGATTTACTTCAAGTAGGGTAATCGTCCTTATTCCAAAGTTTGTCTACAGGTGAAAATTTCTATATTAGATGTCTTACTGTCTATTGAATTTTGAATCTGCGGCTTTGAATGATAAATTCTTGCACTGACAACATAATGGTTTTGTTTTGTTCGTATGTCAAGTTTGAGTCGCCGAATAGTAGAGTATTCAATGTTGGGTCACAAAACTCAGAGATACTATCGAGAAGCTGTTGTCTGATACCTACGTACTTAGCACAATCAAGGAAATAATGCCTAGTGTCTTCAACTGACCCACAGTCACAAAAGAAGCTGTCTACAATATTTTTAGAAAATAGATGTTGGTTCAAGGAACTGCAATGTGTTCTTAATCGAGAATGGTAAATCTGTCCTAGACGTCGACCTTCATAATAAAACAACGGAGGCTTGCTCAATCCAGTATAGAGTCTATATTTAAAAGACGATAACGTAGGTAATTCACGTATAACTTGAGGAAGCTCGTTCCATTCACGTATGACAGAGGGTAGGAAGGAGTTATAGTAAAGTTGCGTGTTTGCATGAACAGTCTGCAAGTTATTAACATTTCTAAGGTTATATCGGGAAGTATTACCAATTGTAGGGGGAACCAAAGCGTTTAGATAATCAGGACATAGGCCATTCACCATTTTGTAAAATTGGATAAGTTTGTGTTTCTTTCGTCTTTCTGAAAGTTTTTCCCACCCGACCTCTTCAAGAAGTGCATTAATCGAAACAAGTTTTGTAGCACCAGATACAATGCGAGCAGCCTCATGCTGAATTTTTTCTAATTCGTTGGACTCGTACTGCGCGCAATTATTCCATATGACGTCGCCGTATTCGAGAAGTGGACGTATGAATGAAAAATAAATAGTTTGCAATGATTTTCTGTCTAATTGAAATTTTAATTTCCGCATAATATTAATTCTCGACCAAGCTTTAGTTTTCAAAATTTCAAGATGATCATGCCAGGTACAGTCACTATTTAGCGTAATCCCTAAATGTTTATGCGCATTCACTTCCAATATAGGTTGGGTATTCATGCAAATGGGAGGGTGATAAGGTCTATTATGCTTTCTAGAAATTAAGAGAACTTCTGACTTGTTAGGGTTGAATTTTACAAGCCATTTTTCCGCCCAACAGTAGACTCTCGCTACATCGTCATTAAGAGTTTGAGCAGCTGTCATTGGATTATCGACAATAAGATAAAGGCTCGTATCATCGGCAAATAGCCGTATGGTAGAGTTTATATTTTCGACTATATCATTTATGTAAACAAGAAAAAGCAGTGGTCCCAGGATAGAACCCTGGGGTACACCAGCTTTGAGACTGGTCCAATCCGAGGATACACCCGGAAGCACTACACGTTGGCTTCTATTATTTAGGTAGTCCGTAAACCAATCAATTAGAGAACCGGAGATGCCCACAGTTTGCAGTTTAAAAAGAAGGCCCCTATGCCAGACCCTGTCGAAGGCTTTACTAATATCGAAAAATACAGCACGCACTTCTTTGCCTTCGTCCAAGGCCTGGCAAAAGGTATTGTATATATCAGTAAGTTGGTTTACAGTGGAATCACCAGCAATAAAACCTGATTGCAATGTAGTTATGACTCTGTTTTCCATAAGAAAACATAAGAAAATTGAAAACATATTTATGGACAAGCTTTTCCATTACTTTGCCAATCATACTGAGAAGAGAGATAGGTCTATAGTTGGATGAGTCTGATTGATCTCCCTTTTTAAATATAGGTGTAACATTTGCCTGTTTCCATATGTTCGGGACTTGGCCACATGAAAGCGAGTAATTGAAGAGTTCACAAAGGGGAAAGGATAATGGATGAGCAAGCTCTTTCAGTAAGCGGTTATTTATTAGGTCTGGTCCAGATGCTTTACCAACTTTCAAAGATTTTAATACAGATTCAACTTCATTTGGAGACACCGATATGTTATTGAGTGAGGAATAAACACGACGTCTAAACCTCGGTAAGGTAGCTCGTATGTAGCTTCATCTAGCGGACTAAGATTTTTTCAAATTATAGTCCAAGGGGCAAAAATGACCCTGCCCAGGGGCCCAATTGTTTTACCACGGACTTGTAAGAGAAACACCATTAAAAAATCCTCTTGTCCGAAAATAGAAGGGCCAGGTCTTTGATATTTGGTATGTAGCTTCTAGTAGACCTCTATCAAGGTTGTTCAAATTATAGCCCTATGGCCAAAAAATGGCCCCGCCCCATGGCCCACTTATTTTACATAGACTTCTAAGGTAAAAACCTTTAAAAATCATCTTGGCTAAAACCAGAAGGCCCAGGTCTTTGATATTTTGTAAGTAGCTTCATCTTTGGACCTCTACCAAGATTGTTCACATTATAGCCCTATAGCCAAAAATGGTACCGCCCTGGCCATCTTAAGCATCAGGTCATAGGTCTAGGTTCGAGCCTTGCTTGGTCACATGCAGGAAGCCAATTCCTGCAAAAGAGGTGATGGCTTTTCCACTGGTACTCCATTTTTCGCCAACCTCTGATTAATGATCATCTAAAATAAGTGATAGAATCTTGAAAGGACTGTGTAACCAGAGAAAAAAATAGTGAAATTCTGGTATTAAGACACCTAAAATCAGGACTAATTTGATATAAAAAGCATATTTTGAAGGGTACACTGAATTTTTCGTGTTTTTTTCCTACAATATTCTCTGGTCAGGGACCACCTTTAAGATTGTTCAAAAGTGGTCTGTAAGACCACTTTTGAACAGTCCTAAAGGTGGTCTTAATATAGTATTTTACTGTATTTTCTTTGTGTTGAAAACCAGATTGTGGGTACTTATCAGAACTGCCTTTTTAACTTCTGAGGCTAGGCAGTTTTCTGAGCAGAACAAGGACATGAGCAGCAGACAAATCAATTACAATAACACCTCCGTATGACAGTCATGTCCCCAAAACTGATGACATTTCGAGATATTTTTCTTGTTTTTACTCAAAACTTGTTTGTCCTATTTAGAACTGCCTCACTGAGGCAAATCTAAACAAGCCCCACAACCTATGACTTTGAACAGATATAAAAAGAAAAAATGCATACCGTAATGATCGTAAGTATTGGGACAGATAGGCCTAAGCAAACAGTGCAGACCCAGATCAATACTTTTGAAGTTGTAGTCTGATCAGGGTCTACACTGTTTGCCGTTCTGCTTGTACCTTTTGGACTTCTTGCTGGATTGTGAAAGAAATTAAGCTTTGGAGAATATCAGCAAATCTCAGTGTCCAAGTTTGAGGATTTTTTATGGTACCCTTTAACCCTTTTTGTACAGAAACCCCAAAACAGGTACCCTGGTAAAAATTGCAGGCCCAGATCAGACAACACTGAACGCGGCTTCTGATCAGGGGCCTCACTGTTTGCAGGATGTCCAGCCATTTTACAAATGAATTTTAAGAAATCATAGCCGGACATCCCTAAAATTTGAAATGGACTTGTGCTATATATAAGGAGGAAAATTCCATTTGGTACAAAACGGGTTAAACCCCAGTTTTCTGCGTATGATGTGGGGTTTACAAGGGGTGTTCATTACATGGACTTGTAAATATGACATTTAAGACGCACATGCACAAGCAGTGATTTCTCCAGTCGCCTTCCTTTATTGGGTGTATTGGCATCAAAGAAAATGAAACAAAAATCTATTATTGCATTTTAATGTCAGTTACCAACCAAAAATATGTTAATATACAGAGTAGCTGGCATTTACAAACAAAACTTGATAATCTGCTATCACATGGTATGTAAACTGCAGACATTGTTGATGCTTAAACCAATGACTGCTGTTTGTCATGTACTTTCATACAGGCGAACTTACAGGTAACAAATTAATGCCTATCAGGTCTAAAACAACATCACACACTGACAAATAAGTACTAAGCACAATACATTCAGCAACACATAACCCAGAACAAATAGCCAGAATAAGAACTTGATTGTTCTCTAGAATTGGCAAAATGGGAATATTTATATCTTCATTACGTCACAAACTGGACACCCGGAACTTTTATTTTTGAAAAGATGCATATTTCGATAAGTCTCAATAACAAGTTGAAAATGCATTATCTTTTGCCTGTTCTCACTGCAACCATTACAGTCATTAATAAATAATGTGAGGCAGGTAATAACAACAAATAATGCTTATCACCGAGGACTTCATTGTTGATATATTACATAGCAATCATTACTTTCATAAATAAATAACTTGAGGTAAGAACTGATTTTGTTTTACAAATTTGAGGTTTAATGATGATGATGAATTTCGTGTTTAACCACGCATCAACCCTCTTGTGGGTCATAAGCATCTAACTGTTAATGGTTAAAGGGTATAGAGAATTATGAGGATATTGAAAGTAAAAAAAGTCAGAATGATAATGTATAAAAAGCTGAAACAGTTAAATCTTATGAAAAAGTCCAGTTTCTTTTAAGAATAGAATTATATTATCAACAGGTACATCTTGAAACAGTTGTTGCAAAGTGTCAGCTTTGAAATATAAGTTACACGAGGGTGAAAAGTCAACACAGTCAATTAAGATATGTTTCACAGTGAATGGCTGATCACATCCTACACAAGAAGGCTGATCATCACCATTAAAAATATAAGAATGAGTAAAACTGGTATGGCCAATGGGCAGTCGCGTTAATACTACATCCTCTTTCCTGGAAAACTGGAGGACAGCATTTTGTTCCAACAAGAGGTTTAATGGCATGGAGTTTGTTATTTATTGCACGGTCCCATTTACCTTGCCATTCTGACAAGATGTATCTGTTGATATATGGTTTAAATTTTTTAAAAGGAGTTTTAAAAGCAGACAGATCAAGATGGAGCGATGCCTTTGCTTTCTTGTCAGCATATTCATTGCCGACAATGCCGATATGGCTCGGAAGCCAACAAAACAAGATTTGGTGTGTTTTAGAAATTTCATGATGTTTTTCGATCAATTTTTGTATTTGAGGATTATAGATGATGAATGGTCTCAAGCCTTAAGCACAGAAAGTGAATCGGAAATTATCAGTGCTTTTTCAATTTTGAGGTTTAATGTCTCCGTCAACACTATAAGTCATTTTGGAGACGTTGCTTCTAATTTTGTGAGACTTCTACCTGACATGGAGATGAAATGACATTTCATGCCCTGTCGCCCAATGAAACCAATATGTTTTATAAGCATGGATATCAATACAAATATTACACTGCAGAGATCCTTTACATTTCTCAACTTTAGGCAATACTTCTGTCCAGTATGTTCAGATGCTAGTAAAATTCAGGTGATATCATATATGTTCAAATGCCTCATTTAACAATTTCTTGAAAATGTATAGTGTTGCTAAATGTATTGCGTGTAATGTTGCAAAATCCATTTAAAATAACATTCCAGATCACCTGAAAGGCTAAGGAAAGAAGCTGCTCAGATTTTAATCAATATGTCTGCTGCGAGTTATGACATTCTCACAATTTTGCAACATTATGGACAGGGCCATTCGAAACCAGAGATAAAAACCTTTTTTAGGAAACTCTGGAAACTGTGTCCAAATGGCTGGTAACCAACTAGAACCAATTTAATTTGCTAAGTGAAAAAACACATGAAAACAATTTTATATAAGAATAAAGATGCAGAAATTACTGTCACATGGCGACCCATTTATCAATCTCTATGTATTGAACAACAACAATGACCTCTTCGGAAAATAGCCAAGATAAATATACAGGCGAACCCCTTTATGTCAAATTTCAAGGGACTGGAGATACTACCGAGTTATCCAAGTTCGAGAGGCAAATCGCGACGTCATCTGTTTCTTAGATCGAGCCCCTTCTCAACCTCCATCAGCACTTCGTATTTCAGCTCCAGCGACTTTTTGTCTAATTTTCGCTTCACCCCTTTCCTTGCTGATCCAGTTATCCCCCCGGAGACGGGTCCTTGGCTGGATTGCTCAGCAACAGGAGTAAAGTTCACCGATCTAACTATCCCCCCAGGGCCAGACCCGGGTCCTTCATTAGATTGCTCGGCATTAGACAGCGTAGACATCATAAAGGTTTTATCACGAATGATATTGAGCATGCAATAAAATCACATTAAATATCTTCTGCACGAGTTAACTCATTTATGACACTAATTTTGAGACAGTTGCCAAACAAATTAAAGACTGTTTATAACCCCTCTTACCAAAGGACGCCGCTTAACAGTGCTCAGTTAATTAAATATCAAAGGCGTCGCTAATCGCTCGAAGGTTTGAATCGAACACACCTATTCTATTCACCTATGACGTATACACAAAACATTAGAGGTCAATTAGTCTACACAACAGCTGATCAGTATGTCCGCATCAGTTACACTCATTAATCGGACATTGTATGCAATAATGGATTAATCTGTTCTCAGTTAAAGGATATTGATCCATCAATGAAAGGTAATTTCTTTGATTTAAAATTCTTTTCATTTATCAACTCATTTGTGAGACTTTTGTACTGTCAAACTTAGGAATTTATGGAACCGTTGGTGACTGACAACACATTTTAATGGCGCCGGTTCAAGTTTTCGGCCAAAAATTTTGACTTCGACACAAGCAGTAGTAAATATTATGGCAAACTGCTTTTGGGGAATAGAAAATCTCTTCGAAATAACGGTCTTAATGTTAACCGAGTTCGACACAAATGGGGTCCAAATGCAATAAATATATAGGGAAATTGCTCGGGAATGGAAGATCACTTCGACATAAGTGGTTCTATCGAGATATTCAAGTTTGAAATACCGAGGGTTCGCCTGTATATGCATTTAGTCGGGTGTTAAATTATTAAAATAAGAGTTCATGAGCCTCATGTCAAATTGTTCAAACTATACTCAGTTTACTTGCTGATCCAGGTATCCCCCCAACAACTGGGTCCTTTGCTGGATTGCTCAGCAACAAGGTTTTAAACAAACAGGTCTAGCTACAACCAAAGTGGTGGATCTGGGTCCTTCATTAGATTCTACAGTTGTAGATATTATAGAGGTTGATTTTATAGGTACAGGTTTTGAAGGAAGATGATCAGACCAAAGGAGGCGACTTACTATCAGGCATTATCTGTTTATTGGTTGATCCAGCTATCCCCCAACAACCAGGTCCTTTGCTAGATTGCTCAGCAACAAGGCTTGTCTGAAGATCTCTCAAAAGGATTGGACTTGGGTCTTTCACTATATGCCACAGTTGTATAAATTACACGGGCTAATTTTAAAGGTCCGAGTTCTTGGAGGACTATCAGATAAAAACAAGACTGATCAAAAAGTGACCCTTGTTATCTGCTATTTCAAAAGACCTATTTACTTGTTGATCCAGCTATTCCTTCACTGGATTGCTCAGCACAAAGATATAAACCATTAGATCACTGACTACAAGGTTTGGACCTGGGACCTTCATTTGATTCCTCAATTTAATATAATACAGGTGTTAACTGAAGTTTGGGCTCTTGGAGGACAATTATGAGACAAAATCAAAGCACTGAGAGTGCTAATGGAGCGTAGCTTTGATAATTTGATTTAGCATCTGATTGGTATTTTAATTCAGGCTCATATTCATATTGATCCAATGAACATAGCTGTTTGAAGCTATTCTGGGCCAGAAGTCGTGTTAAAGGAACAAGACCTATATTGAAATTAACTCACGCTAAGGTGTAGACCCCGCAACAACCATCACGAAAACACGCCTGTACAAATACATTATCAATTTTTCGGCAAATAAAATGGAAATTTTAAGGTACAAAATTGTGATATTTTCTTATCTCGGCTCAAAACATTGATTGCCGGGACTTGATTGAACCGCCTTGACAAGGCAGTTTTATCAAGTACCCACAATCAATGTTTTTGAGCAATACAGCAACCATACAGTTCTACAGTTTACTTGAAGATTTCTGCTGAGCTATAGTTCGTGCAAAAACTGCGGCTTGCGCAATTATTTGGCGGCTTTAAAGTTATTTTATGTAATCAATTATTGAAAATTACCTTGGTGAGGTTATTTATCTTGCATTATACATTCACCTTGGTTACGTCTTGATGATGTTTATCTTCATGTGAAAAAATATCATAACTTTCCCAGCAGTTATACATCCGTAATCAGTCTTTAAAATTGCCTCGGTGAGGCTGTTTATAAAGCTATCTGGCATTGGACAATATTGATCTTGATCTTGTCAATTTACATCTGCATGCAAAACATTATAAAAATATACCCGTCGGTTTGACCGTGTCAGTGTGTGAATTTTTTACCTTGCCGAGGCTAAAATAAAGAAATTTGGCATTCAGGAATCGCGTTGGTTAGATCTGTACATTATCTATCTGTATGTTAACAGTTGTCAAAATATTCCAAGTAGATTGAAGTTACACTTCGAAATAATTTTTCAGTTTGCCTAGCCAAGGCCGTTTGTAAAGTAATTTGGCATAAGGCAATTTTGCGGGTTATGTATTGTCAATATCAACCTATATGCCGAAAATGATCAAAGCCGGGTTTAGATGTTATACTCTGTATTCATTTTTTATATTATTTTGCCTCGGCGAGGCTATTCATAAAGTAATCTTGCATAAAACAGCCTCATGGGTTAGGTATTGTCAATATCAATCCGAATGCCAAAAATGATCGGAATATTCGAACAGGTTTTGAACATTATACTCTGTTAACATTTTTCTAAATATATATTGCATCGGTGAGGCCATTTATGAAGTGATCTTGCATAGGGACAGTTTCTTGGGTTAGTTATTGTCAATATAGGAATATTTGAAGAGGTTTAGACATTATACTCCGTTATTATTATATAAAAATAAATTGCCTCGAAGAGGCCATTTATGAAACGATCTGGCATTAAGGCAATTTCTTTGGTTAGATATTGTCAATACAGCACAGTGCACAGTCTTTTACTGGAAACCAACAACTGCCCTTCTTGAATCAGCGAAAGGGATAGAATCACCGTGGAACAGATTTCACGATCAATCTTCCTGGAAAGAATGTTGCCAAACCCGGCAGGTATCGAACTTGGGTCTGAGCTGATAATTTGCTTTATTTATGGTCACATGCCTGACAGACAGGTCGCTTTAAAAAAGTAGCATTGTCCCCCCCCCCCCCCCCCCCACACACACACACTAACCATACTCTGAGTATATGTCTAGCAGCCTTTTTAGGGACAAACATAGCAGACCCAGATCAGACGCTACAACAAGTGGCGTCCTCATCTGTGTCTAAACTGCAAAATTTACTGCTTACAAGTTACAATATAAGCCTTGAAGTGCACTTGTCCAAACTCATTCCAACTATCTTATTTTGGTAATACATTATCGACCCACACTGCGTACTTTTAACCCATTTTAAATTAATGGAATCCTCAACACCTTATATCAGTATGGAATGAGTTCATTTTAAAATCGGGGATGTCAGGTTGTGGCTTCCACGAAATATTTGGCAAAAATGGCTGAACCTTTTAAGTATGCAGTGGTCATAATGAGACTCCGCGTTCTGTGGCATCTGATCTGGGTTTGTCCCGTTTGCAAGTTGCCAGGTTTGGGATTTTATGGTACAAATGGGCTGTAAACTGGGTTATATGAACTGAACTATAAAAAGATTAGACTGCTACACAGTTCATCTATTAAAATATTCATCTATTCCATTTGAAATAGGTGGTCTGTGAAGCAGTCTATAAGAAGATACCGCATGGCGTTATAATCTACTATGTTAACACGGGGTACTATGTTCTCACTGGTGATTGGGTCATATGCAGTAACACCGAAAGTAGTGCTGAAATCACTTATCATTTCACTGGAGCTACGCTGCAACAGCTACGCTCCAAAAATTGGAAGATATGTTATTGTTATCTGCAATTTCAAAAGACCCCAGAAAGCTGTACTTCAGCTTATTTGCTGATCCAGTTATCGCACCTTGAACTGGGTCCTTCACTGGATTGCTCAGCAACAAGTTTTACCTAACAGATTAACAAGGATTGGACGTGGGTCTTTAATAGCATTCTGCAGTTGTAGGCAACATAGATATTTAAAGGTGGAGATCTTAACGGAAATGATCAGACAAATGGAAGTGACTTGTATTCTGCAATTTCAAAAGACTGGAGAAACTAATTCAGATTATTTGCTGATCAGCTATCCCCACTTGAACAGGGTTCTTGGCTGGATTGCTCAGCAGCAAGGTCTGAAGTAACAGATCTAACTCACACCACAAGTTTAAGACCTGGGACCTTCATTAGATCTCAGTTGTATATATTATAGAGGTTAATTTTAAAGGTTTGGGCTATTTGAGGACAGTCAAAATATGATGCCTTTTACCTGCAATTAAAAAAAAAAAAAAAAAAAAATCAGTTTATATGCTGATCCAGCTATCCCCCATGAACTGGGTCCTTCGTTCGATTGCTCAGCTAGATTGCTCAGCAACAAGGTTATAACAGACGATCAAAAAGTGACCCTTGATATCTGCAATTTCAAAAGACCTGTTTATTTGCTGATCCATCTATCCCCCCATAAGTTGGGTCCTTAACTGGATTGCTCAGCAACAAGGTATAAACCATTAGATCTTTCATTGCAAGTTAATTTTAAAGGTTGGGCTCTTGGCGGGCAATTATCAGACTAAAGGAGCAGACATGTTATCAGCAATTCAAAAGACCAGAGTGTACACCTGCGAGTAATGGTCAAATGTGATCGATTGGATCGCAGTATCAGTAGATAGATAGAAACTTCAGTTTATTTGCTGATCCAGCAATCCCCCACCCCTTGAACTGGGTTCTTTGCTGGATTTCTCAGCAACAAAGTTTAAACTAACAGATTTAACTTTCACCCAAAGTATAGGACCTGGGTCCTTCATTAAATTCCCGGTTGTAGACATAATAGAAATTGAGTTTAAAGGTGGAGTTCTTGAAAGTCAATGATCAAAAGTGACCCTTGATATCTGCAATTTAAATGGATGTTTATTTGCTGATCCAGCTATCCCCCATAAATTGGGTTCTTCACTGGGTTGCTCATATAAACTAACAAATCACTCTACAAGGATTAGACCTGGGGCCTTCATTAAATTCTTCAACTTAAAATAATAGAGGTTAATTATAAAGTTTGGGCTGTTGGAGGACAATTATCAGACAATAAAAAGAGGTGACATGTTATCTGCAATTTCAAAAGACCAGAGAAATTTCTTCGGTTTATTTGCTGATCCAGACAGGGCAAATACTCCCAAATCAAAGAATCAAATGGGTCCTTCACTGGATTGCTCAGCAACAAGGTATAAACTAATAGATCTCTCACTACAAGGATTGGACCGGGGAACCTTCATTAGCTTCCTCAATTGAAAATAATATACAGGTTCATTTTAAAGGTTGGGCTCTTGGATGACAATTATCAGACAAAAGGAGGTAACTTGTTAAATAAATTTTATAAGACCAAAGAGATGATTCAGTTTGCATGCTGATCCAGCTATCCCCCCAATGAACTGGGTCCTTTGCAGGATTGCTCAGCAACAAGTTTTTGACTAACATCTAATTCTCACAAGAATTGGACCTGTCTCTTTTTAATAGAATTCTGCAGTTGTAGGTATCATAGAAGTTCAAGTAAAACATGGAGATCTTGACGGAAAATGATCAGACAAAAGGAGGGGACTTGTTATCTGCAACTTAAAAAAATCCAGAGAAATTCAGTTTAATCCCGCTATTCCCAATGAAATGGATTGTTCAGCAACAGGGTTTAAAGCAACAAACCTAACTCCTATCACAAGGGTTTGACTCGGGTCCTTCATTAGATTCTGTAATTGTATATATTATACAAGTTAATGCCAAAACGACTTTTGTTGACATTTAGTAATGAGATATAAGTTGCAGGAATATGTCTTAAATAGAATTAAAATAATTTAATCTAAAACTAAACTAAATATGAAATTAAAACAGGATTTAATCTAAAACTAAAAATGAGCCGTCCTTTCCCAAACATAAATCTAGGATATTGTTATTTAAACGCTAACCAGGATTAAAGAACAAGAAAAACGCCAAATGGCATTATGGACGGGTTTTTGAAAAAAAGGTTAACCAAAAGGTAAACCGAGACGCAGACGCCCGCCCAACCGCATGGACATGGCTATTCTAAAGGATGGAATTTTTCCTTGAAAAAACCATCCAAAATGTTAAGTACTTGTTGGATAATCTTTTTTAAGAACTGCTAGAAATAATGGAGAAGTTAGCTTATATTTTACTATCTTGACAAGGTAAGTACAACTAGATGTAAATGGTATTTTGTTCATTTCCTTATCAGAAAAAAACCTAGTATTACAGGTTTTGAAAGATACTTTAAAATTGCAAAATAGACCAGATTTTTTTTAAAATAATTGGCAAGTTCCTTTTAATTTTCTATTGATATTTATGTTGTTCAATAAAACATTTAGCATGTCCAATCTCTTCTCTTGTCCATACAGAAATCTCAGAAAATAAACGGCCAATCACAATGTCTCGTCTGTAAAAAAAACAACAAAATAAACGGCCAATCAAGAGGTCTTATCCTGTTGATCACTATCTGCCAATCACCGTCTCTCACCCAGATCTCTGAACACCTACAATATATACAAAATAAACATCAGGATGAAGCCCATTACAAAAACACGCCATTCCAATAGACTGAAAATTTTACAAATGAAAATCTTTTGATAAAAAGTTCTGGTATTTTTCATATTTCTGCTCAAAACAGATTGTGGAAACTCGTTAGAACCGCCCACCAAGGTGGTTCTAACAGGTACCCACATTGTTTAATTTTGAGCAAAAATCATATAAAAGTGGGATTTAAGGTGGTCAAAATTATACAGGCGTGTTTTCACGATGAAACAACCAAAGGCATGCACAAGATTGCACAGGAGTTCGTTTTCTTTTGTTTTTAATTTAGAAATAAATAAATTTTGTTTAAAAGCTATATTTTCATTTAGCTTTTAAAATAAAATATGACTCGGCCACTGCCCATTGTGGTCTTGAAGAAAAAAAGGCACTGCTGAAAACAACAGCACACGAGAACTGGTAAACCACATTGAGGATCAAAGCCAGCCCAGGCAAAGTTGTGCGAGTCTGACTGTCCATGCTATAAACCCTATTGGCTTCATTGGGGGGCAGGGCTTAAGATGTCACTTCATCTCAATGCCTGGTAAAAGTCTCACAAAATTGGAAGCAATGTCTCCAAAATGACCTATATAGTGTTGGCAGAGACTTTAAACATCAAACAATCAATGGCTATTTACCATACATTAATCCAATGTGTTGAAACCTATGGAATTCCTCCAAATAACTAATAGGGATAATGTTGGAAGATTTTATCTTGCAAATGTATGCTATGTGTACCCCAACGAGGCCATTCTAATGCGTACACACAGCAAACATTTATAAAATATAACACCAAAAGATATCCCACAATTATCTCCATTATACACCAAAAGATATCCCACAATTATCTCCATTATACACCAAAAGATATCCCACAATTATCTCCATTATACACCAAAAGATATCCCACAATTATCTCCATTAGGCCTCTTGATACAGCACTAAAACTAACCCTCCATGCTCGAACTTCCGCTGCCTCAAACAAATTTTCATGGTCCAAAAGGTGTTTGAGCCCTCGAAGTTAAACTGTAGGGAACATGATGGTATTGATCAAAATACTAGAATGCCGTTTTCATCAGTACAATCAAACAGGATGAAATTGCGTACCAAGTGTGATCAGTCTGTCCTGTTAGCATAAGCCTTCTATTATTGCCTCTGGACTACACCAAAGCAGACTAGAGAAAATTTTCCAGACTGGCTTGATGCACAGACTAATCAGTCTTTCAGTAGTCAAGATTTTCTCCAGGTGCTCCGACTTACACCGATGATTAACAACTGGCTAAATGTAAGCGAGTTAATATTGAAAGGGCTGTACAATAAATGAAACCAAGAACTGTCAAGAGACGAACAAACAAGCAATATTCCATGTGCAGGCTGTACCTTCTATATATCAAAGAAACTACATCTTTTTTATTCAAGAATTTCGAATGGAATTCCGTAGAGAATTATGATTTGTTTGATTTGAGGTTTAATGTCCCCGTCAACACTGTAAAGGTCATTTTGGAGACGTTGCTTCCAATTTTGTGGGACTTTTACCCGACATTGAGATGAAATGACATCTCAAGCCCTGTCCCCCAATGACACCAACAGGGTTTATTAGCATGGACAGTCCACCTCACACCGCGAAAATCAAACAAACAAACAAATCAGCCTGCCGAGATATAACTGGTCAAAGGTGTGGATGGACGGACAATGGACGATGGCCCAGGTGAGCTGAGAATACTCATTTTCAGCAATCAATGTTAGGAGGCCGATTGGCAAATGAAGTTCAATGTGGCCAAATGTCATTCCATGAGGGTGTCACGGCACCCTCCAGACAAGCAGATTAAATTCAACTACTCATTAAATCAGCATACTTTGGAACATGTCCAATCCGCAAAATATCTTGGTATCACCATTACTGATAATCTTGATTGGGGTCAACATATTTCTGAGATTACCTCTAAAGCAACTAGGACATTAGGGTTTCTTAGACGTAATTTGGCTTTTGCACCTAGGCAGACAAAGGATGTTGCATACAAAACCTTGGTTAGACCTCAGTATGCATCACCTGTTTGGCATCCCCATGTTAAAACTCAGGTTCAACAGGTTGAGAAGGTTCAGAGGACGGCTGCCCGATGGACCTGCAGGCGATGACGGAACAGAAGTAGTGTTGGTGAAATGCTCGATGAGCTGGAGTGGCCATCGTTGGAGGCCCGTCGCGAGCAGTCCTCTTTAACCTTCTTTTATAAGATACACTCTGACACAGTGTCTCTTAATAAAGATAAATACTTAACCCCTGTGACTACTTCAACTCAAACAAGGGCATCAAAACTAAACAACAGTCAATATTGTAGGTACCAGGCCTATAGTGATGCCCTGAAGAATTCTTTCTTCCCTAGAACTATTCCTCAGTGGAATAGTCTTCCCTCCTCTGTGGTAAATGCCAAAACTGCAGAGGAGTTCAAAGCCCGCATGGTGTAGATTGGGATCCAGAGGTCTGCGTTTTAGTACGGTACACCTCTGAAAGCAGATTGTAAATAGTTTTAAGAACTCATCCAGTGGGTGTTTTTTTTTTTTTTTTGTTTGCTAATTTCTAAACTTAGCGCACCACCCAACTGAGGTAATGGCCAAGTATGACCGACTCAGTATATGAAGATAGATAGATAGATAGATCCTTTGGGAGCAATGAATACACCAAATAATACACCAAAGTAGAAGTGGAGGCAATGATCAGTAATCAATACAATTAACCCACAGCTCCCATCATAGACACCAAAGGGAAAGAAACACAGACATGAAACAACAGACCCTAATGGAAACATAAATAGCAGAAAGCCAAAAGGACAGTTACTTTCCCACAAAATGGCCAATAGGCTACAATCCTCGCCCTTACTTCCGTCGAATTTGTTCAGTCCGCATGAAGACTGAAACTAGATTTCATTTCTCCACAAAAATAATACTAACTGGTATGTATAGAGCCCATGAACTCATTATACCCGCTTTTCGAAGAAAAATCGGGTATATTGTTTTCGTACCAAAGTTGAGTGGTCGTCAGTCTATCCATCAGTCTGTCTGTATGTCCATCCATCATGTTTCTTGTAAATGGATCTCCTCTGCAACCACTGTAGTTACACTTTTGAAACTTTGCATGTGGATAGTACATGGTGTGTAGATGGCAGTGGGCTACTTTTGTGACCTTGACCCCAACATGGCCCCAAGGTCAAAGGTCAGAAAGTAGAACAAGAGCACCGCATGCGGGTGCCAACGCTCGGCTGCAGTTTCATTTAGAAAACAAAAATTCTAAGTCGAAAAAGGGGCATAACTGTGCCAAAAATATTTTGAGGGTTACCTCACCTATTTTCATAATGAACAACTAGTCCGAGTTTCAAGTAAATATGTTCAGTAATGACAGAGATACCACAAAATGTCCAAGTTTTTGCACGACGACGCAGACAACTCCAGAGATATGACAATACCTCGTTTTCTTCGAAAACAGCTGAGCTAAAAATAGAAAAAGCAGGTATTTGGGATGGTATACCATTGACTGCGCGATCTAGTTCCCATTAAGGTCAAAAAACAGATTTCTCTAGAAAAGAGTTAGCAAATAATTCAGGATGAGTTACTCCTGATTTTATCATAAGTGACAGCCCTTTCAAAATTATTTTACTTATTTCAAACTGATCATTAATCAGGTGGGTGAACAACAGGATTTCGCAAAGAAAAACCACCGGACCTTCCATTACAGAACTTGGCAACAATGTTGAAACAAGAGGCCCATGGGCAACTATGCTCACCAGAGCTCAGGTGGTCACTGCCCAATGACAGCCATGTATTTTAAGGGTGCATTATTGAGCTATCTGGAAAAAATGCCTCCAAAAATAAAATACATATAGCCGGTATTTTTCTTTAAAACAATATGCAAAAATGCGAACAATTATGATGACAGGTAAACGAGTTTGAGAGGGATTCCCTAACTAGGTTTCGCACACTAGTTAGATCTATTTTTAGTTCGTGACAAAAATAGTATCCCCATATATGACATTATAAGACGTTCATTTTTGGCCTTGTTTGCTTAGGCCATGCCTGAATCGGAAGAAATATGACGCTGAATACCATGCCATAAGTAACGACACTCAGAGACGATACTGTCGCCATGTATGTGTAAAGTGACAGATTTATTTTTAGAACAGAAATTCCGAACACATGTTCAGAGCTAAGGGTAAACATGAATGAAAACGACCATTTTCACAAAGTTCTGAAGCTGTATTTGGCTCCAAAAGTTTACACATGACAAAGGAGTATGCATTGAAGATAAAAACCAGAAAAAAAATTTTGAGACCCGGTAGCTCAATAATGCACCTTTAACATGATATCATTTTAATCTACAAATTATAAAGTTTCCCAAATGAACCCCTATATCCAAATGAGCATCCATCTGGACTCAGTATGTAAAACATTAGGCCTTTTATTAAGTAGAGGGTGTAGGGCATGGACCCAATGGAGCCCTGGCCCAGAGGTTATAAAACTTTTTTCATGCTCAACGCAGATGAGCATGAAACTTGTGGTGCTCATAAAAATTAAAATACTAAGAAGTTGGGCAATTTTTCTTTCTCAGATAGCAGAGAATGTTATTTATCTGGCTCACAAATTTTAAAATGCCAACAAATGTTGGCATTTTAAAATTTGAGCAGGACAAATTTCATGCTCAAGTGAGTTGAGCATGAAAAAAGTTTTATAACCTAGGGGCCTGGTTGGAATCACTAAATGCGTCTTATCATAAGGAATAAGAATATATATGGTGCAACATTGGGGATCTGTATACCGGAGTTATAAGGCCTCTTAAGCAGTGGAGGGGTTGGGGAATGTCCTGTTGATCCCAGTAAAGCCCAAGATTGTTGTCCCTATAAGGTGGGGTGGGGATTTGAATGGTTTCTGAAATATATGGCCTTTTAAAGTGGAGGGGCGGGGTGCATTGCCCTAGCACAAAGTAACCCCCAGGTTGGTGTGACTGAGTCTTATCATAAAGAACAAGAATGTTATAGTTTATGGGTGGGGATCTGAATAATTTCTGAGATATATGGCTTTTAATGAAGTAAAGCAGTGGGGCATGACCCAGGCAGTCCGTATGACTCCCAAGCTAGTGTTATTTGAATGTGTCTTATCACGAAAAAGATAATTATATATGGTTTAGGGGTGGGGCTCTGAACAGTTTCCGAGATATATAGCCTTTTGTGAAGTGGTGGGGTGGGGCAAGGCCCTGGCTTGACCCGGGAGACCTCCAGGTTGACGTCAATGAATGTGTCTTATCATAAGGAACAATATATATGGTTAGATGTGGGGATCTGTAAGGTTTCCAAGATAATGGGTCTTTAATGAAATGAAGGAGTGGGGCACAACTCCGGCACATCCTGGGGGACCCCAAGGTTAGTGTTAATGAATGCGTCATATAAGAAACAAGAATATATAAGGTTTTGGTTTGTTTGTTTCATTTGAGGTTTAACCTTCCCGTCAACACTGTAAAGGTCATTTTGGAGACGTTGCTTCCAATTCTGTGGGACTTATACCTGACAATGAGATAAAATGACATCTCAAACCCTGCCGCCCACTGAAACCAATAGGGTTTATAAGCATGGACGAGCCGACTCGCACCGCTTTGCCTGGGCAGGCTTAGATCCTCTAAGCGGTTTACCAGTCCTAGTGTGTGGGTGGGTTTCAGCTCTGCGTGGAAGCATCATGCAGCCTATAAGGTTTTGGGGCGGGGATCTGAATGGTTTCTGAGATAGATGGCCTCTTGTGAAGTGGAGGGGTGGGGCAAGGCCCCGGCGCACCCAGGAAGACCCCCACATTGGTGTCAATGAATAAGCTTCTTCATACGGAACAAGAATATATAGGGTTTAGGGGTGGGTATCTAAGTTTTCCAAGATATTGGGCCTTTTATGAAATGGAGGGGGTGGGGCATGACCCCGGCACAATCCAGGGACCCCCAGATTGGTGTCACTGAATGCGTCTTATCATAAGGAACAAGAATATATATGGTTTTGGGGTGGGGATCTGGATGGTTTCCGAGTTATATGGCCTTTTATGAAGTGGAGGGGGTGGGGCATGGCCCCGGCTTACCTGCGGGACCCCCATGTTGGCATTAAAGCATATGGCTGAGAGACATTTACTCAAGGAACATTTCTGTAAAGGTTTTGTCAAAATAGCTGCAATAACTTGGCAGCAAATGCGATTTTTCAATTTTCCCCATTGTAAGTCTATGGAAAATCTAAGTTGCCATAGCAACCAAACTAAAGAGCCAAATTTCATAAAAAACACTAAACCTGTAAAGGCAAATATGGTGAATATTTCCATAAACTCAACCTAATAGAGCATTCGGTTTCTGCGGAGATGATTTTTGAAGTATTTTTTTTTCTATTTTTTTTATTTTGGTTTCCATGGCAACCAATAGAAATGAGCAGTAGGCCTAAAATCATACAGCAGATAGTAGATTGCCTAAGGAACATTTCTATGAAAGTTTTGTCAAAATATCTGCAGAGGCTTGGAAGTAAATGCCATTTTTCAATTTTCCCCAATATAAGTCTATGGAAACTACAAGTTGCCATAGCAACCAAACTAATGAGCCGATTTCGATAAAAAACAAACTTTCAATCCCCCAGCCCAAGGATGCTACAGATGAAATTTGGGCTGAATCAGCCCAGTGGTTTCAAAGATGTTGAAAGTGTTGACGCCAGACAACGACGGACAACTGCCTATCCTATAAGCTCCCCCGGAGCCTTCCGCTCTGGGGAGCTAAAAATAAAGTGCATCTCATCAGGTGAACGTCTGAGGTTTGCAACCAGGTCCACACACAGGCTCCGCTACACAGACTAGCAAAATGGTTGAAGTTACAAGTAGTTTTGCAGAAAAAAAAAAAAAACTACTTTTTTTTCAGAGAAAACAGTTGTCCCCCACCACATACCCCTTTCAAAACTAAATTAATTTAACAGTATGCTGTGACCTTGAAAATAAGGTCAAGGTCACAAAAACCTATATCAGTTCTTCATCCTGACCAAATGTTAAATCCATGCAAATTTGATTAAAATCCACCCAGTAGTTCATGATATACTGCATACCTAAATTTGACCTACTTAGCATGGCTGTGACCTTGAAAATAAGGTCAAGGTCAGCAAAGATTAATAGGTACTTCATCCTGTCCCAATGTGTATCCATGCAAATTTGATTAAAATGCATCCAGGAGTTCTCGAGATATCTTGCACACAAGAAAGTTATTCAGACACATATACCTACTCATACACCGAGGGGATATGACAAACCGATCTGCTCAGCTAAACCAGTCAACATTGCCCCTCCCATTGGGGCTGGGAGGAATAGATGGGCTGCATGTTGTTTCCATGCAGAGCTGAACTGGCCACACAAGAACTGGTTAAACACTTAGAAAGTCCAAGCCTGACCAGGCAAAGTGTTGGGAGTCAGACCATCCAATGCATATAAGCCTTTTGCTTTCTTTGAGATGTAATTTCAATTCAATCCTAATGCTAAATTGGCCATTTTGTGGGAAAGCAACTGTCCTTTTGGCTTTCCGCTATTGATGTTTCCATTAGGGTCTGTTGTTTCATGTTTGTGCTTCTTTCCCTTTGTTGTCTCTGATGGGAGCTGTCTGTTAATTGTATCATTTCTGGATCATTGCCTTCACTTCTATTTTGTCGGGGATGGTAAACCTTAATTCAAACAAATACCCATCTAACAATATGAAATATTCCCCCAATCTGTATCAAAAATCCCTAAACGGGTAACTGGCAAACAGTGCAGGCCAAGATCAAAAGCCACAGAATGAGCCGTCCGATCAGGGCCTACACCGTTTGCAAAAAGATTAGCTATTTTCCCTCGATGTTTACATGGACTCGGGTTATATATAAGGAGGAAGATTCCATTTGGTACAAAATTGGTTAAAATGATTAATTTGTAGGCTTTGATTTGGTTTG
Organism: Lucinisca nassula; assembly: GCA_963580285.1. Lineage (NCBI taxonomy): Eukaryota > Metazoa > Mollusca > Bivalvia > Lucinida > Lucinidae > Lucinisca > Lucinisca nassula. Next base: position 58,672,372 of record OY757015.1, on the reverse strand, counting down.
GAATAGCATAACAGGGATAAACAATATTTGCTTCCGAATTCTTATAATAATTAAGTGGGTATTTGTTAGAACTGCCTCAACAAGGCGATTCCATTATAAACCCACAACTGTTTCCATGAAAAGTAGGAAAAAATTAAACCAAATTATCCTCTTAGGCATCTTAATCTGAAAGTATGATTGAAATCCAAACAGTGAACATGACTCTTAAAATATGCAGTTTTCAATACATTTAACTACAGAACTAGACTGTGCAACCAGTCTGATCAGATCAGTATTTTCTGATTGAATAAGCCTTCTATCGACTCTGGACTACAAAAAAATGGACAAGCAAAAATTTTTCAGATTGGTTAGATCATACCTGTGATAAAGTTTTTAACTGCATGAGGGAGATTTGCCGTTGTGATGGAGATGTAAAGAATCTATAGGGAAATTGTCAGTTCAAATGAGGGACACTAACATTTTACTGAAATTTTGCATAAATTGGGCAAAAATTAGCATCAAAATGAGTCTCCCTTCTGATGAGGGAGGTATCACAGGTATGCTAGATGCGCAGACATTTTTTCAGTGGACAAATATTTTTTATCCAGGTGCTCTGATTTTCACCAGATTCACAACTGGCTAAATGGAACTGAACTAATATTGAAAGGGATGCTGGTTTGTTTGAGGTTTAACGTCCATGTCAACACTAGTTAGGTGATTTTTGAGATGTTGCTTCCAATTTTGCAGGATTTTACTCCACAGAGATGAACTGACATCAAGCCCTGCTGCCCAGTGAAACCAACAAAGTTTATAAGCATGACTGTCCGACTCACACCACATTGCCTGGGCGAGCTTAGACCTATCGGGTTTACCAGTATGCTTGGGCAGTCAGTTTCAGCTCTGCATGGAAGGACCAAGCAGCCTAATCTTCCTCCAAGCCCTGATCAACAGGGGCCTTCAAAGGAATGTAAAACTGACTAAAACAAAGAAGAGACCTACCAGGTATCCCAAGATTATTGCAGCATCAATACTTCTTGTTTTGCCTTATATTCAGTGTGGATGTATCCACCGCTCATCTTTTTAGATCATGATTTTAGCAGAATATTTGCTACAATCAACCTTTATTCCAATTGTGGATATACAACAAAAATGCTAAGAATTGCAACTGATCTAATTCTAAGCACAAGATTTGAGATCAAAGAAAACCTACCAACTACACATCCTGTGCAGTTCAATACAACTTCATTCTTGCAAGGATAACAGCAGACTCCATTTACAATCTGGAATGCTGACAAATCTACTCCAGCTACTAGATGACCATCACATCGCCTCTTGACCAACACATAATCCACTTTACTATCACTAAGACCATTACCATGACCATCACATCTGTCCTGAGTCATCATATGCCACTCTCAAATTATGACTCGCAGTGCTGAATTAGAAAGGAAAAAAAAAAGTAAATAAAAAAAATACACTAAAAAAGTCCTTTAAAAGAAGATTTTTACTTGACATTTAGAGCCGGCCTCTGTAGCCCTGTCGGATGCACGTCCGACTGGTGATCAGGACGTGGGTTCGATACCTGCCTGGGTCGGCAACATTCTTCGTGGAGATTGATCATGAAATCTTTTCTATTGTCCTTCTCTCCCTTCCGCTGATTCAAGAAGGGCAGTTGTGAGCTTCTGGCAAAAGAATGTGCGCTGTACTGGTTAATTGCTTATGTATAAGCCTGCCCAGGAAAAGTGTGGATAGTTAAACTGACCGGCTCAAAAATGACCTAAGTGTTGAGTGGGCCGTTAACTCCAATACAAGTATACACCAATACAAACAAACAAACAAAACTTTAAATTTCATGTAAATTGTTGGGAGTTTCACAGCCCAATCAACATTAGCTGTTATTAAGAGCCAAACAACCGAGCAATTAGCAGCCAGTTCAAAACTTACATTACTGTGAACATATTTCACTAGCTCTAAACAAAGATCAATAACAAGTTCATTTAACAAACAAGGCTTTGAGGGTGACTGATAGAACATTGAACATCACTATAGACAGCCATAAACTCCCTGTCCATCACTATCAAAAATATAGTTTCTATTCCTATCACTATGTGTATTACTATTCCTATCACTGTGTATTACACTGCCAGAACTACCACTGGACAGTCTCACAATGAGCAAGCAATTCCCAGTCTTCTAAAGTCCATCCATCAATCACATTACATATACATATAATGACCAATGTCAAAGAACCAAACATGCTGAGTGTGGCATGATCTAGACTTTGTAATGAAAGCATCATATTTTTTCTAATTTCGTAGCTGTCAAACTCACTTATCTAGACTTCATGATGAAACTATCAATGTTCTGTGCCAAACACATTATTTTCGAGTCATCGAGTTATGCACAAGTCTCTTAATTAGTACTAGTTCACACAGTAATTGAAGGAATCCAATAAGCCAACCTTTACCGAAATGGAAGTGGCTTGTAACAGGACTATCCAACTTTCTAACTGAATGCTTTTATTGCACGACCCGCAGAAAAAGCGACCAACTGAAGTCGGTTGATTTTCTAAGAGTGCCCTAAAATCACTGTCATTCTGTCATTCCGTCCGTAACCCGTTTGTGAAAATTGGTGATAGTGACTTAACCGCTTGGAATATTTAAACAATTTTTGGCATACTGATAGATATCAATGAGATCTAACCAATGAACTTGCGAAATATTACATTCCATTTAGTATAGTCTCTCCGAGGCGAAAAATGTGAAAATTTTCGAACTGCTTCTCCTCAGAAACCGTTGGGCCGATTGAAGTCAAATTTCATATGGAGCCTCTAGGAGATGGGGGAAACCAAAATTTACTCATGGGGTCCAGATCACATGACCAAAATGGCCACCAAGCCATATATGGTCTGTCTGTCCGTCCGTCCGTAACCCGTTTGTGAAAATTGGTGATAGTAACTTAACCGCTTGGAATATTTAAACAATTTTTGGCATACTGATAGATATCAATGAGATCTAACCAATGAACTTGCGAAATATTACTTTCCATTTAGTATAGCCTGGCCGAGGTGAAAAATGTGAAAATTTTCAAACTGCTTCTCCTCGGAAACTGTTGGGCCGATTGAAGTCAAATTTCATATGGAGCCTCTATGGGATGGGGGGGAAACCAAAATTTGCTCATGGGGTCCAGGTCACATGACCGAAATGGCCGCTAAGCCATACAAGGTAAAACCCTTCAAAAATAGTCTTCTCCAGAACCACTGGGCAGATTTCCACGAAACTTGATAAATAGCATCTGGGATGTAGGCCCATCATAAATTGCTAAAATGGTGACCCTGGGTTGACCTTGACCTTCTTTGTGCCTCAGGTCAAACTTTGGTATTGGAAAAGTGAGAATGCATTTTATTCTGCAAACGATTCAGAATACAGTACTAAAGTATAAGATATATTTTTGCTCCTTACGATAAGGCACATTTATTGGGGGAACCGTTTTAGGTCCAGGTCACATGACCAAAATGGCCGCCATACCCATATATGGTAACACTCATAAAGCTAAAAGCATCTGGCGGGTCGTGCACTTCAGCTGAAGCACTGGTTTTTATTTACTATTTATCTATTTACTTAATTACTGATTAGTTTAACTGTTTACTTAGCCGTTTAATTTTAATTAAACCGCTATTTATCAATTCATATATTATTTCTTTCTTTCTATTTTAGTATTTATTTACTTATTTAATTTTTAAGATTTTAAAGCAAAAAGGAGACCGTCATACTACAAATCCACAAAGTAATTTAAAGAAAATTGCAGTCTTAGACGTGCAAGACAAGCGCTAAATCATGCTTTTTCAATAACTAAAGAGACACAAACATAATGGCTATCATAAGCCACACAGTGATTAGTTTGCATGAAATTTAGCATCAAAACACTAGATGGATGGAAAGGGCAGCTGGGCAGCTTCCAATTTCATATCAAGACCCTTTTTTTTTGTTTTTACACCCCATTCAAGATTATTTCACATTGAGCCAATTGTTAATCAGGTGGGCAAAAACCAAAATACCAGGAGAAAAAACGTCTGACATTGCGTTGCAGAACTTAGCATCTTACATGTGACCCAAGCCAGGCTGTGAGAGGTTTAATGATTAAGAGTCAGTGCTCTTATCCACTAGGTCATGAAGGCCTGTTGAAATAAAGGTCTTATCTTAAAATGTCACAAAGCAGGATGGTCTTGAGGGGAATTTTGTTTTATCTCAAAAATGATTCTAGATTTAGTTTACTGTAGTAATACCTCTTCTTGGCATATGGATGCCGTGCTTAATTCTAAATCTCAACAACTTGGTTTTTCAACACTGGACCACCTGAAATACTATTAGGTGACCCAAACTCCCAGGTAAACATGTCCTGGATGATCCAAAACTCCTGGTAAAACTAGGTCAAGGTCATAAGGCAAAACTTTATGGTATCACCAGAAAGGTCATCTAACAAGGAATGTACATGTGAAATATAACAGCCTTATCAATCAAGTTATGGCCAATTTGATAGTCATTTTAAAAGTAGGTCATTTTAAAAGTAGGTCAAATGTTAAGAACTAAGAAATTATGGTACCATTGGAAAGGTCTTTTGAAAAGAAATGCACATGGAGTTATGCAAGTCCTATCACTTACCAATAAAAAGTTATGGACAATGTTATTTTAAAAATAAGGTCAAACATCAAGGTCAAGGTCATAAGGTTAAGATATATGGTGTCACCGGAAAGATCTTGACGAAGTATGCACATGTGAAATATTAAAGTCCTATCAGTAAACTATCGAAAAAGTACATAACGTGAACACATCGCTGAAATGAACACCCCGCCTAAACCCCACTTTATTTTGAGAAAACTGGGGTTAACGAGGGTATACATTATTTCTTATTTCTGCTTCAAAAGGTTGTGGGTACTCATTAGAACTGTCTCGATGAGGCGGTTCTAATGAGCACCCACAAACTATGTTCAGAGTATAAAAAGAAAAATATCACATTTTCATCAGAAAAGTAGCCATATTTGAGATGTGAAAAAATGGACTATGTCGCATGGGTCTGTTATGAGGAGAAAGTAGGATCCCTTCCCACTTCAAATCTTGTGCAATGGAATCCCTAAGTTATCCCTTCCCACTTCATGTCTTGTGCAGTGGAAGCCCTAAGTTATCCTTGTGCAGTGGAATCCCTAAGATAAGTCCTTAAAGAAAAATGTAACAGTAAGTTGATCATATAATGGCCAATGGAAAAAGAATATAACAAGCTGTGTGTCACAGGATTAAGACTTCGTGATTTAAGCATTTTTTTTTTTTTTTCAATTTAGTAGCCTGTACCAAACTCTTACCCAGATTTCATGTCAAAAATGTTTTGATTCCCCATCAGGAAGTGGATGGGGGACCACAGAAATGCTCTTTGTCTATATCCCCACTGCTCGCTCAGCATCTCCCAAACCCTCCCAACAAATCTTGGCCAAATATTCCCTTCAGTGAGCCGACTCGCAGAACCCGTAAAGAAAACATTCAGACTCAAGGCTATGGCCACAGATGAAGGTCACAAGTTTGAATCTTTGTGTCTGCTCCATCTCTTTCAGCCCCGGAAGGATTCAGTCAACTTTGGCCAAACATACCCCACGAGTCTGAATCCCTGAATCCTGTGCCTGCTCCACACCCCCTAGGACTCCCATTGGTCTAACTGAGTGCGAAACCCCTACCTCAACCATGCCAACCCAATGTTTAGCCACAACTGAAGGTCATCATTTTGAGCCTTGAATTTCCTATACACTTATTATCTCTTTTACCCCTAATTCCCATCAGCCCTGGTCCAACACTCGCCACAGTGAGATGTACAGAACCCATAACCACATGACAACAGGAGTTGAAGGCCACAGCTGAAGGCCAGGAGTCCGAGCACTGAACCCCATGTCCGCTCCTTACCTATTTCACCCCCTGGAAGATTTTCATTCAACTCTTACCCCAGTGAGAAGATGTGCAGAAACTGCAACTCAGTCATGCAGACACATGATCATGGTCACAATTGAAGGTCAAGAGCCAGATCCTCAAACTTTGCCTCCCCTCCATATCTCCAAAGGACCCTCCTTCAACTTGTTCAATAAAGATCTGAATATGAGGATATGCTGAACCCACAGCTCAGCCATGCAGACTCCAGGTGAAGGTCACAAATGAAGGTCACAAGCTCCAGCCCTGAACTTCCTGTACGGTCCACATCCCCCGCCCCCCACCCCTGGAAAGATTCTCACCAAACCTAAGTCAAATGAGGGCCAAATAAAGATGAGCAGAACCTGCAACTCAAACATCCAGGGCCAAATTGCGCTGAGGGACACAGCTGCCCCTCAGACTGCACTGTTCAATGTTTTAACTGTGCCAATCACGGTTTTGAAATCTTAAATACTTTGCACATGTCATTAGGTATTTAGTCACTTTTCAATAGAAAACACCAAACTAGAGCTGTCAGTGAAACTGACTAGGGCCCTGGCAGCGCTATCAGAGGAGTAAAAATTTGTGGACGGACAGACGGACAGACAGACGGACGGACAGAGTGATTACTATAGGGGCACCCACACCTTCAGTGCGGGGCCCTAATTAGCTAATTGAACGAGTACACTCTTGCAGCATATCAATAGAATATATTTTAGATCATTAAATAAATGAGTTGAAATGATTCAAAACTAACTTGTAGCATGACTATCCTGACCACTTCCTAACAGAATTTATCTTTACCTATTTTAATCATTTAATAACTATTTATTTATTTATTTACCAAGCGATTGATTTTTTACTTTATAAATTTATTTATGTACTTAATTTTTTACTTATTTTATACTTATTTATTAATGAATTTCTTAGTATTAATTTATTCATTATTTAATTTTTCTATTATTTATTTATTTTAATGTTAAGAAGTCAACAAAACAGTCATTCTACAAGTCAAAAATTGAACAAGAAAGCAATCCTAAGGACAGCCATATCCCCCCATGCCACAGCCCAACCCAGAATGCCAAGGCCACAGGTTCCACTCATCATCCCACCTAGGCCATAATTTGAGCAAAGTTCAATGAAAATCCCCCCATGAGCAAAAGGGATATAGAGCTGACAGGAAACCACAAGGCTCAACCGTATGACCCTCATCTTCAATCCTCACCCAGAGCTACGGGTTCAACATTATCATCCCACTCTGTCCAGCACTAGACCAAAGCCCAAGCAAAATCCTTCCAATAGCAAGGAGATATAGCAGAGAAACAAATCTTGAGGCCCAAACTTCCAACCCCCAACCGTGACCATGACCAAGTACCAACACGGCCAAGTCACAGGCCCTGCACACCATCCCAATGAGGCAAAGGTTCGCCCAAAGTCAAATGAAAACCCACCAAGGGGTGAATGAGACGGTGCCTACATGAAACTCAATGTCCAAACTCCTGTACCCCAACCAGGACCACCACCCTGAGCCGCCAGAGATACACTTACAGGAAATTGAAGGATCAAACAACTGACCCTCAATTGTTGTCTTCACCTTGAAGCCGAGTCAGGTACCGTACATAAACTCAATTAGGCCAACATTTGTCCAGTTTAATGAAAATCTCTAAAGGGGGCAAAGGAGATATGGAACAAACACAAAACCCAAAACCCAAAAAGAGCACTGCATGCGGGTGCCAACGCTCGGCTGCAGTTTCTTATAGTTAAAAATTCTAAGTAGAAAAAGGGGCATAACTATGCCAAAAATATTTTGAGGGTTACCTCACCTATTGGTATGAGTTCCCCTTTTCATAATGAACAACTAGTCCGAGTTTCAAGTAAATATGTTCAGTAATGACAGAGATATTACAAAATGTCCAAGTTTTTGGAATCTGGCGTCTCTCAACATCGTGTTGCTGGGATTCTGAAAGTGTCTCAGAGGGTGGTTTCCCGAATGTGGAGTCGGCATCTTACCCATGGAAATGATTCATACAGACACGGCGGGTCGAGAAAGGGCTACAACTCAACGTCAGGGCCGTTTCTTGTTGGTTCAGTCTCGACGTCAACAGTTCCTGAACGCTACGCGTTTGCATATGGAGCTTAGGAACGGAACTGGAGTACGAATTTCTACACAAACTGCTGTTTCAGCCCGGCCTGTGCATCCGAGGACTTTACAGGAGCTCAAAGATGCATTGGTTGCTGAATGAAAGCGGATTCAACAAAACCGAATACAGACTCGGATTACGAGCATGCGCAGGCGATGTCGTACTGTAATTGATGCCCGTGGACGCCATACACGTTATTAGGCACTTTTGTCTAAACAAATTTGGAAATTTGTGAAAAATCAGTTTTCCAAATCCCTTCGTGTTACGGCAAATTTTGGGGGTGCCAAGGGGGTTGCTGTTGTCAAGCTTGAATGCAGTACCAGTTAACAAAATTAATCACTAGGTTTTGTGAAGGATACGTGTTCTATCATTACGTATCAAATTTGGATTCAGCCGATTAATTCATTCAAAAATTATTTTGCATTAAAAAAGTGATCCCTATCAAACTTTGAGTAGTATAGTAATCTCCATTTCACCCTGACACCTCCCATCAAGTTTCATCTCAATTCGACCTTTGGTTCTGGAGGAGATGTCGTTTGAAGAATTTTAAGATGGCCCGCATGGTGGCCATGCTGGATATCTGAATGGATTGTTTTTAGCAAATCTGAATCGCCATGTCACCCCGATGCCTTCCATCAAGTTTCAGTTCAACTCAACCTTTGGTTTGAGAGAGGTCGTTTGATGAATTTCAAGATGGCTGCCATGGCGGTAATCTTGGAAATCCAAATGGAACCATTTTAGCAAATCTGAATATCCATGTATCGGCTTAATCTGACTTCCCGTTTGGGAAGAGATGTCGAAAATGTGAAAAGCTAACAACGGACAACAGGCCACGGCATAAGCTGACCTGGAACTTTGCTCCAGGTGAGCTAATAAATGAAGGCAGGTAAGTATTTGTTAAAGGATACTTTGTCACAATAAGAGCTCTACAGAGCTTATGGTAGTTGTTTCAGATATGCAACGTTAAATAAGACTATCTTTTATCTTTATATATGATCCTATGAAATGTAGGTGTGTGAGAATTTGGGTTTAACCTGGCTTTCAACAATTTTTCAGTCATATCACGACGGTGTCCGGTTGCGACAGGGAGCTCAATGCTCACTTTTATAGTGCTGCCTCACTGAAGTATCATGTCCCAGACACATTACACGATACCACACCCTGTCACATTATCCTGACACTGGGTCGACAAGTCCTAGCTCTACCCCGTAAATCTGAGTGCCAAGCAAGGAGCAGCTAGTACCATTTTTATCGACTTTGGTATGTCGCGGCCCGGGATCGAATCTGTGACCTCCCGTTCCCCGGAGCGGACATTCTACCAACTGAGCCTAATATAGGGGCCAGTATATGAAATGTGGGGGTGCAACACTATTCCTGGTTAGGCTTAAAACCCAAGTGGTTAAGCAGTACTCCTGTGCTGTCGGTTTCAGCTCTGCATAGAAGCAACATGCAGCCCAATCTATTTTCTTCAAGCCCCAATGGGCGGGGCTCGGTTCAAGGGGCAATAACTCTAAAAGTAGGAAAATCAGAGTTATGGTTCATGTGTTCTGCACGTCATCATGGTGCTCTAAATGTCTGAAGTTTGTTTGATTTGATTTTGTTTGTTTGATTTGAGGTTTAACGTCCCCATCAACACTGTAAAGTTCATTTTGGAGACGTTGCTTCCAATTTTGTGGGACTTACCCGACATTGAAATGAAATGACATCTCAATCCCTGTTGCCCAATAAAACCAATAGGGTAGAAGTATATAGAGTGGGGGTTTTGGGACAAATTTTTTTCATCCCCGCACCCGCAATTTTGTGCGGCCCACCAACCCACCCGCTGGGTGGGCCCCACTGAGTGGGATGCAATAGAACAAAATATTTGTTTGCACTCTGGCTGCCATATCGCCTGCTGCCACTAGGTTCTGGCACAATTTATTCAGATGCTCCATTCAGCCTTCCAACACTGGCACAGATCAATATATAAGTATACAGAATCACACTCTGGCTGCTATATCGCATGTGCAGTACACTCTGGCTGCCACTAGGTTCTGGCACAGAATTTTTTTTCAGATGCTCCATTCAGCAAATTATGAGAGCGTATTTTTTTTTCGGGGCTACCGCAGTTTCGGCTACCATTTTAGCTCACCAGAGGCGAAGGCTCCGGGGCAGCTAATAGGATAGGCAGTTGTCCCTCGTCTGCGTCGTATGTCCGTCGTCAACACTTTCAAACGAATTCTCCTCTGAAGCCACTGGGCCGATTGGGCCCAAATTTTATCTGTACCATCCTTGGGCGGGGGGATTGAAAGTGTGTTTTTTATGAAAATCGGCTCATTAGTTTGGTTGCTATGGCAACTTGAATTTCCCATAGACTTATAATGGGGAAAATTGAAAAATGGCATTTACTGATAAGCCTCTGCAGATATTTTGACAAAACTTTCATAGAAATGTTCCTTAGACAATCTATACACTCTGCCATATGAATCTAGGGCTGCTGCTCATTTTGTATTGGTTGCCATGGAAACCAAAATGAAAAAAAAAATTGAAAAAAAAAAAATCATCTCAGAAACCGTATGCTCTGAGGCTGAGAGTTTATGAAAATATTCACCATATTTGCCTTTACAGGTTTTGTGTTTTTTATGAAATTCGGCTCTTTAGTTTTGTTGCTATGGCAACTTAAATTTTCCATAGACTTATAATTGAAAAATGGCATTAACTACCAAGCCTTTGCAGATATTTTGACAAAATTTTCATAGAAACGTTCTTGGAGTAAACTTCTCTCAGCCATATGCTTTTGTCAACCTGTGGGTCCCGTAGGTTGTGCCAGGGCCATGCCCCGCCCCTCCACTTCATAAAATTCCTTATATCTCAGAAACCTTACAGATCCCCACCCCTAAACAACATACATTCTTGTTCCTTATGAAAAGACACATTAAGTGACACCAACCTGGGACATGCCCCACCCCCTCCACTTCATTAAATGCCATTTATCTCAAACCATTCAGATTCCCACCCTTAAACCGTATATATTCTTGTTTCTTATGATAAGACACTCAATGACAGCAACCTGAGGATCCCTAGGGATGTGCCTGGGCCATGCCCCACCCCTTCTATTTCATAACAGCCCAATATCCTAGAAATCCTACAGATTCCCACCCCTAAACCATATATATTCTTGTTCCTTATGATAATTCGCATTCAGTGACACCAACCTGGGGGACACCCAGGATGTGCCGGGGCCATGCCAAACCCCCTCCACTTCATAAAAGGCCAAATATTCTAGAAACCCTACAAATCCCCACCCCTAAACCATATATATTCTTGTTCCTTATGATAAGATGCATTAAGTGACACCAACTTTGGGGTTCCCCCAGATGTGCCGGGGACATGCCCCACCCCCTCCACTTCATCAAATGCCATTATCACAGAAATCATTCAGATCCCCACCCCTTAACCATATATATTCTTATTCCTTATGATAAGACGCACTCAGTGACACCAACCTGGGGGTCCCCCGGGATGTGCCATGGCCATGCCCCATCCCCACCACTTCATAAAAGGCCAAATATTCCAGAAACATTTCAGATCCCCACCCCTAAACCATATGTATTCTTGTTTCTTATGTTAAGACACATTCAGTGACACCAACCTAGGAGTCACCCAGGGCATGCCCGGGCGTTGCTCCACCCCTCAACTTCACAAAAGACCATATATCTGAGAAACTGTTCAGAGCTCTACCCCTAAACCATGATATATTCTTGTTTCTATGATAAGACGCAATCAGTGACAGCAGCATGGGGGACTCCCGGGGTGCCACCGGCCATGTCCCACCCCTTTACTTCATTAAAAACCATAGATCTCAGAAACTGTTCAGATCACCACCCCTTATAACCATATATATTCTTCTTCATTATGATAAGTCCCCACTTCATAAAAGGCCATATATCTCAGAAACCATTCAAACCCCCACCCCATAATCACATTATATTCTTGTTCATTTTTATTAGACACATTCAGTCACCCCCATCTTGGGGGGTCCGCAGGGGCCATTTCTCTCCCATCAACTTCATAAAAGCGCCTCATATCTCAGAAACCGTTCAGAATTCAGTGACAGCAATCTTGGGTTTTTCTGGGATCCACCATGTCCGAATCCCTCCACTGCTTAAAAAGCCTTACATCTCAGGAGCCATACATATCCCCACCGCTAAACCATAATGTCTCTGTTCCTTTTGATAAGATGCATTTAGTGACACCAACCAGGGCTCCATTGGGTTCATGCCCCACCCTCTCTACTTTATATAACACCTAATATTTCAGATACAGTCCACTAAAGCATTAAAACTTAGCCTCCTTGCCTTCCTCCTCTACCACGGCCAGACGGGCAATGGCTATGGAACACGATTTGCAGGTCGGAATTGACCAGGTTCCATAGCCGCGATTGATAGCCCACAACTATTTGGAGACTGTCAAAAACCACGATAACTTTCAGACCACTTTCACCTTTATTGCACCGTGACTGGGGCGAGAGGAGTACACCGGAATTAGTGTACAAGTCCATGCGAAAGCCTTTCAGAAAGTGGGAAAACTAATCCTGGACACTGTCTAGGGGTAGCCCCTATGTGCTTATAGCACCCGGTCACCTTAAAAACTAGTTCAGTCAGTCAGTCAGTCAGATACAGTCCAGATGAGTGCTCATTTGGGTATGGGGTTTGTTTGGGAGACTTTATAATTGGTAGATAAAATCATATCCTGTTAAAATACAATGTCATGGGCAGTGCCCACCTGAGCTCTGGTTTATGAAATTTGGCTCTTTGATTTGTTTGCTATGGCAAGTTAAGAATTTCCATTGACTTATAAATGGGGAAAATTGAAAAATGACATTTATGCCTTTCAAGATATTTTGTCAAACTTACATAGAAATGTTCCTTTAATAATGTTCTTTTAGGCCTATTAGTTGCCACAGATGGGAAATTGTCAATTGTCATCTGTTGTCCTGCAACAACACATTCAAGCGACATCAGACCTCTGAAGCCACTTGGCCGATTGGGTCCAAATTCTATCTGTAGTATTCTTGGGCCCAGGGCTTCCATGGTTAAAATACATTGCTGCTAGTGGGCAGTGCCCCCTGAGCTCTGGTGAGCATAGTGTCCCATGGGCCTCTTGTTTATTTTTGTATGGGTATGTAGGGACACGAGAGCACATTTTCCCCGGGGCTACCGCTTTTTCGGCTACCTATTTGCATGGGTAGATAGATAACACAAAGAATACAATTTTTGCGGATTGGCAAAAAACTCCAATTAGACATTGGTAGATCGGAAAAAAATATCGAGCAACCATACTAGTATCCAACACCGTAAAGCTACCAAAGCAACATGGCAGTACAAGCAACGTTCAAGTCCATGGGCCTGCAATCCGAAAAACTTGTGGCTGCCCACCTTCAAGAGAACACACGAGAGCAATTTTGTGCCAGACATTGCCCAGGTCGACTACCTGGCTGGCAACTTGGGCCGCACACACCTGCGCCCCCTCCCCGGGCTTCTGACGTTTATCGACGACATCTACGCCTACGGCTACCTACGCAGCGAAGATTGTGTAGTCCTCTCTTGCACCACCGGAGAGGGTGATGCCGCGAAAAACACGGTGCAAAGGGTTTCTACCGCTGTATACGAAAGCCTGGGGAAGGCCCCAAACGGTACCACCCGAGGCCACATAGAGACAAGAATCGTCCACACGATCGCGACACGGGAAAAGACAGACGGAAGTGCCATCCGGGAGACCATCACCAGGATCGAGTTGGACACCAACAGAAAGCCCTGGCAATGTGGCGAGAGCTATATCCAGGAACTTGGAGGTTGGCGAAGTTCACAAGCCGATCGGCTGCCACCTGGCCGCCTGTCGACTGCCCAAACCAGCATCTGCGGCAGACCTTCTTGCACAGAAGATGTGCAGGCCCGAGGAGCCACCCGCCGAACACCAACCTGCCGGCCGTTGTTCCGGAACAACTAGAGCAGAAGCCACCGCCGGTCCGGCATCCCTTCTACATGGACTAGCCCGCCTGATGGCACACACTGCCAATTTGCTTTGCCAATGTACCATTGCAAAGCAGGTATGGAAGTAGTTCGCAGAAGGGGGCTCCTTTTTGGCCACATTGGGCCGGAACCAGCGGCGTGTTGGAGCTGGTCATGTTGGAGGTGGGCCAAGTTCGCGGGCTGATCGGCTGCCACTTGGCCAACTATGTCGACTGCCTGAACCAGCATCTGCGGCAGACCTCTTGCACCCTGATGTGCAGGCCCGAGGAGGCACCCGCATCGAAGTATCACTAGGCATGCCCTGGGCGAGACCCCCGAGACTCTTGCCGCCTCGGTCTAGTGGGTCTGGAGAATGACCATGTGCCAGGCAGAAGGCAGAGATATCTCCACCTACCAATTGCACGATGTGCCCGAAATCGCAGCGGGCCGTGCCATCTCTATGCTATCGACCAGGAACCGCGAAAAACGTCTCCAAGATATCCGCGATGCAGAAAACACCGAAGACTGGCCGAAAGATGCTTGGGTTCGACTGGTGGCAGAGCGACAACGACATGAGGAAGAGCAGCAATGGCGAGCCAAGAGATGGAACGGCTTGCCCAGCTGATGGATGCGAACAGGCGATTCGAGGAGTAGTTGCGGGAGCTATGTTCAGGCGTCTAAGCCGTTCTACCCGCAGACGAGATTGAGAAGGTTGCAGATGTGGCAGAATATGGAACTTCCTTGGTTTCCATCGGACCAAGGTGGTGGCGGAGGAGGCAGAGCAGTGGCGCGAACACTCCCTTGTTGTCTTGCAGAACCCAACGGACAACGCTTGTATGGGCAACAAAAGGGCTTGAGGGAATTCTTGACGAGTGCGCTGATCTCTTCGAGTCCAGAACCGACAGCCGAAAGAGAAAAGCATTCTGGTTCCCTCCCCTTGACGCTGGCAGGCTGGAGATCGAGATAGACCCGACTAGGATGTTTCCGTCGAGGGACAGTAGCAACTTCACGTAGAACCAGATTCGGATTGTTGCTGCCCAAACCCCCAGCGTCTGGCCGCCCTGCAGGCCTTGGCAACCATAGAGGCTGCGCACCAAGAAGCTGAGTAACGTGCCCGCTTCTGGAGGCGCCAAACCAAAGGACAGCACGAAGGCGATCGACCTGTGGCCCGGAGAATATATCTGTAGGCGAAACACCTCGACGACCTTTCGCGGTGACCCCCGCATCCTCCTCTTCCTAGTGCCGCAGGGGGCGCAGGTGTATGCGGCCAAAGTTGTCGGCCAGGTAGTCGACCTGAGCAATGTCTGGTATAAGATTGCTCCCGTGTGTGCTCTCTAGAAGGTGGGCGACCACAAGCTTTTCGGATCGCAGGCCCATGGACAGGAACGTTGCTTGTACTGCCATGTTGCTTTGGTAGCTCTATGGTGTTGGATACTAGTATGGTTGCTCGATATGTTTGGATCTACCAATGTCTAATTGGAGTTTTTTGGCAACCCACAATCTGCAAAAATTGTATGCTTTGTGTTCCCCATCTACCCATGAAAAAAGGTAGCTGAAAAAGCGGTAGCCCCGGGGCAAAAATGCACTCTCGTGTCCCTACCAACCCATGCAAAAAAAAAAAGGTCGACGAACCTGCAGTAGCAGGGGTCAAAATACGCTCTCAATTTGCTGAATGGAGCATCTGAATTGGTATCCTTTGCCAGAACCGGGGAGGTCATGGAGATTCAGATTTGCTAAAAACAATCCATCCAAGATTAATTTCCATTGGAGAAATAGATGGGATACCCATCTATTTCTTCAAAGTTGACCTTTGGTTCAGGAGGAGATGTCCTTTGAAGAATGGATATAGGAACGGAAAGATTTTAGCAAATATCACATCCCCATGCCTGCCATCAAGTTTCAGCTCAATTCGACCTTTGGTTCGGGAGGAGGTCATTTGAAGAATTTGATGATGGCGGCCATCTTGGATATTGGAATGGAACATTTTATGCAAATCTGAATCTCCATGTCATCCTGACGTCTCCAAACAAGTTTCACCTCAATTCAACCTTTGGTTTGGAATATGTCATTTGAAGAATTTCAAGATGGCCACCATGGCTGCCATTTTGGATATCCAAATGGAATGATTTTAGCATTTCACCCTGATGCTTCCCATCAAGTTTCAGGTAAATTCGACCTTTGGTTTGGGAGGAGATGTCATTTGAAGAATTTCAAGATGGCCACCATGGTGGCCATCTTGGATATTGGAACGGAACAATGAGCAAATCTAAATCTCCATGTCATCCCGATACCTCTTATCAAGTTTCGGCTCAATTCGACCATTGGTTTGGGAGATGTCGTTTGAAGAATTTCAAGATGGCCCCCATGGTGGCCATGTTGGGTATCTGAATGGATTGTTTTTAGCAAATCTGAATCTCCATGTCACCCCGATGCCTTCCATCAAATTTCAGCTCAACTCAACCTTTGGTTTGGGAGAGATTGTTTGATGAATTTCAAGATGGCGGCCATCTTGGAAATCCAAAGGGAACCATTTTAGCAAATCTGAATCTCCATGTATCAGCTTAATCTGACTTCCGGTTTGGGAAGAGATGTCAAAAATGTGAAAAGCTAACGACGGACAACAGGCCGCGGTATAAGCTGACCTGGAGCTTTGCTCCAAGCTAATAAATGAAGGCAGACAAGTATTTGGGAAGAGATGTCAACAAGAGGCTCAATGAGCCTAAACCGCTCACCTGAGGAACTTAAGTTTTAACAATTCACAGACTTGACTACTAAATCTGCTAATAGAATCCAGCCCATTGACCCTTACAGGATATAAGTCATCATTATTGCATTGCATTCCAAGTTTGAGACTTCTAGCTTCTATAGTTCCTGAGAAATCTTTGACGAAAATTTAACATTGGTCAAATGGAGAGAAAGAAGAATGAAAGAACAAATGAACAAATAAGCTGAGAAAGCCCAATGTCTCTTACACAAAATAAGTCATCATTATTCTATTGAATACCAAATTTGATGCTTCTAGCTTTTATAGTTCCTGAGAAATCTTTGATTAAAAATTTAACATTGGTCTATTATCTCTATATGGAGAGAAAGAAGAATGAAGGAACAAATGAACCAGACTAGCTCCAAAACCTAATGCAGCCTTTCCCCTTGCCCAATGGTGCTACACTTAAAATTTAAACAAGATTGGTCGACTGCCTTCTGAGATATGCTGCATCGAAAGTGTGGACGACGGATGGACGGAGGACAGACGACGGACTCTGGAGCCTTGGTATACTATCAGCTCACTGGAGCCTTTGGCTCAGGTGAGCTAAAAATTCAAGTCCCTATTTCTGTCACAACAATTTCCCTACGTTAAGTCTATGGGCAAATTTTTTTGTCACTCAAGGTCACGTAACTCCGAGGTCAATATTCCGATTCGGCCCAAAATCGAACTTAACCGAGATTTTATGCCTGTCCTCGTTACCTGCAAGTTTGAAGCTGATATGAATAAAAATAAAGTTGCTATCGTGGTCACAACGTATTTTTTTATGCTCAAGGGCAGGTAACTCCAAGGCAAATAATCCGATTCGGCCCAAAATCGATCTTAACCGAGATTTTATGTCTGTCCTCGTTACCTGCAAGTTTGAAGCTGATCTGAAAAAAGTTCAAGTCGCTATCGTAGTCACAACATTTTCCCTATGTTAAGTCTATGGGCAAATTTTTTGTCGCTCAAGGTCATGTAACTCCGAGGTCAATATTCTGATTCGAACTGAGATTTTATGCCTGTCCACGTTACCTGCAAGTTTGAAGCTGATCTGAATAAAAATAAAGTTGCTATCGTGGTCACAACGTATTTTTTTATGCTCAAGGGCAGGTAACTCCAAGGCAAATAATCCGATTCGGCCCAAAATCCAACTTAACCGAGATTTTATGTCTGTCCTCATTACCTGCAAGATTGAAGCTGATCTGAAAAAAATTCAAGTGGCTATCGTAGTCACAACATTTTCCCTATGTTAAGTCTATGGGCAAATTTTTTGTCGCTCAAGGTCACGTAACTCCGAGGTCAATATTCCGATTCGGCCCAAAATCGAACTTAACCGGGATTTTATGCCTGTCCTCGTTACCTGCAAGTTTGAAGCTGATCTGAATAAAAATAAAGTTGCTATCGTGGTCACAACGTATTTTTTCATGCTCAAGGGCAGGTAACTCCAAGGCAAATAATCTGATTCGGCCCAAAATCGAACTTAACCGTGATTTTATGTCTGTCCTCGTTACCTGCAAGTTTGAAGCTGATCTGAAAACAAGAGGCTCAATGAGCCTAAACCGCTCACCTGAGGAACTTAAGTTTTAACAATTCACAGACTTGACTACTAAATCTGCTAATAGAATCCAGCCCATTGACCCTTACAGGATATAAGTCATGATTATTGCATTGCATTCCAAGTTTGAGACTTCTAGCTTCTATAGTTCCTGAGAAATCGTTGACGAAAATTTAACATTGGTCAAAATGGAGAGAAAGAAGAATGAAAGAACAGATGAACAAATAAGCTGAGAAAGCCCAATGTCTCTTACACAAAATAAGTCATCATTATTCTATTGAATACCAAATTTGATGCTTCTAGCTTTTATAGTTCCTGAGAAATCTTTGATTAAAAATTTAACATTGGTCTATTATCTCTATATGGAGAGAAAGAAGAATGAAGGAACAAATGAACCAGACTAGCTCCAAAACCTAATGCAGCCTTTCCCCTTGCCCAATGGTGCTACACATAAAATTTAAACAAGATTGGTCGACTGCCTTCTGAGATATGCTTCATTGAAAGTGTGGACGACGGATGGACGGACAACAGACGACGGACTCCGGAGCCTTGGTATACTATCGGCTCACTGGAGCCTTTGGCTCAGGTGAGCTAAAAATTCAAGTCCCTATTTCTGTCACAACATTTTCCCTACGTTAAGTCTATGGGCAAATTTTTTTGTCTCTCAAGGTCACGTAACTCCCGAGGTCAATATTCCGATTCGGCCCAAAATCGAACTTAACCGAGATTTTATGCCTGTCCTCTTTACCTGCAAGTTTGAAGCTGATATGAATAAAAATAAAGTTGCTATCGTGGTCACAACGTATTTTTTTATGCTCAAGGGCAGGTAACTCCAAGGCAAATATTCCGATTCGGCCCAAAATCGAACTTAACCAAGATTTTATGTCTGTCCTCGTTACCTGCAAGTTTGAAGCTGATCTGAAAAAAATTCAAGTCGCTATCGTAGTCACAACATTTTCCCTATGTTAAGTCTATGGGCAAATTTTTTGTCGCTCAAGGTCAATATTCCGATTCTGCCCAAAATCAAACTTAACCGAGATTTTATGCCTGTCCTCGTTACTAGCTACAGTGATGACAACATTTTCCCCATGTTAAGTCGATAGGCAATTTTTCGTGCGCTCAAGGGGACATAACTCTTGAGTGAATTATCTGATTCGGCCCAAAATCGAACTTGACCGAGATTTAATGCCTGTACTGGTTATCTGCAAGAATGAAGTCGATCAGAAAAAAATTGACGGAGCTAGAGTGATGACAAGCTTTTTCCTATGTGAAGTCTATGGGAGCTAGATGTTGCCATGGCAACCAGAGTTCCACTCCGGGTAGTCCGGTTTTCGCCCACCTATGATTAACGATCGGCTCGATATGAGTGAAATAATCTTGAAATGGCCGTAAAACCCAAACCAAAAAAAAAAAAAAAAAAAGATCTGCCTGAAAACCTAATGAAGCCTTTCCACTTGCCCAATAATGTGACACATGAAATTTGATCAAAGTTGGCCAAGTAGTTTCAAGATATACATTTTTGAAATTCCCATTAACCCTAATGCAAAAACACACAAGGGCAGGTAACTCCTAAGTGAATGATCCAATTCTGCCAGTTATCGAACTTGACCGAGATTTCATGGCTGTGCTGGTTATCTGCAAGAATAAAGCCAATCTGAAAATAATTGAAGCAGCTACGGTGATGACAACATTCTCCCCATGTTAAGTCAATAGGCAATTTTTTCAACGCTCAAGGGCACGTAACTCCTGAGTGAATAATCCGATTCAGCCCAAAATCGAACTTGATCGAGATTTCATGCCTGTCCTCGTTATCTGCAAGAATGAAGTCGATCAGAAAAAAATTGACGGAGCTAGAGTGATGACAAGCTTTTTCCTAACGCTCAAGGGCACGTAACTCCTGAGTGAATAATCCGATTCAGCCCAAAATCGAACTTGATCGAGATTTCATGCCTGTCCTCGTTATCTGCAAGAATGAAGACGATCAGAAAAAAATTGACGGAGCTAGAGTGATGACAAACTTTTTCCTATGTTAAGTCTATGGGAGCTATTTGTTGCCATGGCAACCAGAGTTCCAATCCGATCTGCCCGAAAACAGTATGCAGCCTTTCCCCCTACCTGATAATGCTTCACATGAAATTTGATCAAGATTGGCCCACTGGTTCCGGAGATATACTTCTTTGAAAGTGTGGACGACGGACGACGACGACGGACGACGGCTCGTGGTATACTAATACCTCACATGAGCCTTCGGCTCAAGTGAGCTAAAAATTGACGGAGCTAGAGTGATGACAAGCTTTTTCCTATGTTAAGAACGCTCAAGGGCATGTAACTCCTGAGTGAATAATCCGATTCAGCCCAAAATCGAACTTGATCGAGATTTCATGCCTGTCCTCGTTATCTGCAAGAATGAAGACAATCAGAAAAAAATTGACGGAGCTAGAGTGATGACAAACTTTTTCCTATGTTAAGTCTATGGGAGCTATTTGTTGCCATGGCAACCAGAGTTCCAATCCGATCTGCCCGAAAACAGTATGCAGCCTTTCCCCCTACCTGATAATGCTTCACATGAAATTTGATCAAGATTGGCCAACTGGTTCCGGAGATATACTTCTTTGAAAGTGTGGACGACGACGACGGACGACGACGACGGATGACGGACGCCGGCTCGTGGTATACTAATACCTCACATGAGCCTTCGGCTCAGGTGAGCTAAAAATGTGAAAAGTTAACGACGGACAACAGGCCGCGGTATAAGCTGACCTGGAGCTTTGCTCCACGTGAGCTAATAAATGAAGGCAGGCAAGTATTTGGGAAGAGATGTCAAAAATGTGAAAAGCTAACGACGGACAACAGGCCACGGCATAAGCTGACCTGGAGCTTTGCTCCACGTGAGCTAATAAATGAAGGCAGGCAAGTATTTGGGAAGAGATGTCAAAAATGTGAAAAGCTAACGACGGACAACAGGCCGCGGTATAAGCTGACCTGGAGCTTTGCTCCACGTGAGCTAATAAATGAAGGCAGGCAAGTATTTGGGAAGAGATGTCAAAAATGTGAAAAGCTAACGACGACGGACAACAGGCCGCGGTATAAGCTGACCTGGAGCTTTGCTCCACGTGAGCTAATAAATGAAGGCAGGCAAGTATTTGTTAAAAGATACTTTATCACAATAAGAGCTCTATAAAGCTTATGGTAGTTGTTTTGGATATGCAACGTTAAATAAGGCTTCTTTATTTTTTATCTTTATATGAAATGTAGGGGGTGGGACATGGCCCCCCGAGAACCTGGGTACCCTCATGTTGGCATAAAAGCATATGGCTGAAAGAAGTTTACTCAAGAAACATTTCTATTCATTTTTTTTGTTTGATTTGAGGTTTAACCTCCCCGTCAACACTGTAAAGGTCATTTTGGAGACATTGCTTCCAACTTTGTGGGACTTTTACCCGACATCGAGATGACATGACATCTCAAGCCCTGTCGCCCAATGAAACCAATAGGGTTTATAAGCATGGACAGCCCGACTTGTGTGCACCACTTTGCCTGGACAGGGTTAAATCCTCTAAGCGGTTTACCATTACTCGAGTGCGGGCCGGATTCAGCTCTGGGTGGAAGCATCATGCAGCCCATATATTCAAGCCCAGATGGGCGGGGGCCGCATTTCTATTGTTTTGTCAAAATATCTGAAGTGACTTGGAAGTAAATGCCATTTTTCAATTTTCCCCATTATAAGTCAACATTCTTTCGTGGAGATAGATATGCGCATCTGACTGGTGATCAGAAGGACATAGGCTCGATACCTGCCGGGGTCGGCAACATTCTTTGGTGGAGATAGATCAGGAAATCTTTTCTATGGTCATTCTCTCCCTTCTGTTGATTCAAGAAGGGAAGTTGCCAGTTTCTGGCCAAATGTGCAGTTTACTGGTGAACCCCTTATGTATAGGCCTGCCCAAGAAAGTGGATAGGTAAACTGACCGGCTCAAAAATGGCCTAAAATAGTGATGACTGGGCTTTTAAACACCAATACAAACAAACAAGTTATGAAACTGATAGAAACTGCTATGTTCGATGTTCAAAGAGCATTAACTCCAAAAGTAAGAAAATCAGAGTTAGAGTTCATATGTTCTGCACGTCATCTTATGGTGCTCTACATATTTGAAGTTTGGTGATATCTCAAATGGTACCAGACTTATCGACTGGACACGAAGCCATGAGGTGCTGACAGAGGGACACTAAAAAAATCGGACGATATAAACATAATACACCGCCTCCTTTTTAGTGGTGGTGCATGACGACATCTTTAGCCCTGCGGCCCAATGAAACCAAAAGGCTTATAAATGCACTGGATGGTCTGATTCACACAGTTTTAGTTTTGTAAGCAGTTTACCAGTACTCGTGTGATCAGTTTCTGCTCATCAATATTACTAGCCTCGCCTAATATTCAGTGTGTTTGTATTAACTACTTTATTTAAAATTAAGATATTTTAAAGCCTGATTTTAGTAGAATACTTGCTACAATCAACCCTCTTTATACTGACATTTGATATGCAACAAAAATAATTAGAGTGACAATGGCAACTAATTCTTAGCTCAAGACTGAGATTAATAGAACAACTACCAAATTAACATGCTGTGCAGTTTAATACAACTACATTTTTGCTAGGATAACAGACTACATTGCAATCTGGAATGCTGACACCTCTACTCCAGCTAAGAGATGACCAACAGTTGACCATCACATCACCTACAAGACTATCACTATGGTCATTGCCATGAGCATCATACGCCACATTATGATTGGTGGTGCAGCCACATTATGATTGGTGGGGGAGGGGGAGGGAGGGAGAGACGGAGGAGGGTGGGTTTGTTTTACAGCCCAATGAAGGTATTTTACTTACATTGAAGCCTTATTTACAATAAATACCTCGAATTAAATTGCCTGACCTTCCATTGCAGAACTTGGCATCTCACATGTGATCCAAGCCAGGCTGTGAGAGGCCTAGTGATTAAGAGTAAGGCTGGCACGATTAAATTCCACAAAAATGAATATCAATACTGATTCGCTTGCAATCGATTATTTGATAAGTACTATTTACAACACATAGTTGTGCCTAAAATAGCTGTCCGAGTGGCAAACAGTGCAGACCCAGATAAGACGCCGCGTACTGCGGATGTCTGTTTAAATACATAGGGTACAGTACAGCATAGTTATGGAAGAAGACTTGCTTACACAAAGCCAGACAGGCTAAAATTATGACAATCTTCAGTAATTTCTCATTGATTATCAATCGCAATGACAGGAATGATAATTATATTTTCAGCTCTGATTAGCCAGCCCTAATTAAAAGGTCAGTGCTCTTATCCACTAGGCATTGAAGGTCTGTTGAAATAAGAAATGTCTTAAAATGTCACAAAGCAGGATGGACTCTGGGGGATTTCGTTTTATCTCAAAAATGTTTCTAGATTTAGTTTACTGTAGTAATACCTCTTCTAGGCATATAGATGGTGTGCTTAAGTTCTAAATCTCAACTTGGTTTTTCAACACTTGACCACCTGAAGTACTATTAGGTGACCAAAACCAAAATCCCAGGTAAATATGTCCTGGATGATCCAAAACTCCTGGTAAAACTAGGTCATGGTCATAAGGCAAAACATTATGGTATCACCAGAAAGGTCTTCTAACAAGGAATGTACATGTGAAATATGACAGCCTTATCACTTAATCAAGTTATGGCCATTTCATAGTCATTTTAAAAGTAGGTCAAATGTCAAGGACTAGGAAATTATGGTACCATTGGAAAGGTCTTTTGACAAGAAATGCACAAGTGAGTTATGCAAGTCCAATCACTTACCAATAAAAAGTTATGGCCAATGTTATTTTAAAAAGAAGGTCAAACATCTAGGTCAAGGTCATAAGGTAAAAATATATGGTATCACCGGAAATATCTTGTGACGAAGTATGTACACGTGAAATATAAAAGTTTTATCACTTAAATAAAGTCCAATGTTAAAGCTTTGAAAAAGGAGGTCAAAAATCAAGTTCAAGGTATTAGGTCATAAATCATCAAATCACCAGTAAGGTCTTGTGGCAGGAATGCAGAGGTGAAATGCAAAATCCCTATCACCATCTTAAGTTATGGCCAAGTTTTTAAAAAGTAGAATTCCTTCCCACTTCAAATCTTGTGTAGTAGTGGAATCCATACGATATCCTTGTGCAGTGGAATCACTAAGACAAGAGGCTCAATGAGCCTAAACCGCTCACCTGAGGAACTTAAGTTTTAACAATTCACAGACTTGACTACTAAATCTGCTAATAGAATCCAGCCCATTGACCCTTACAGGATATAAGTCATCATTATTGCATTGCATTCCAAGTTTGAGACTTCTAGCTTCTATAGTTCCTGAGAAATCTTTGACGAAAATTTAACATTGGTCAAAATGGAGAGAAAGAAGAATGAAAGAACAAATGAACAAATAAGCTGAGAAAGCCCAATGTCTCTTACACAAAATAAGTCATCATTATTCTATTGAATACCAAATTTGATGCTTCTAGCTTTTATAGTTCCTGAGAAATCTTTGATTAAAAATTTAACATTGGTCTATTATCTCTATATGGAGAGAAAGAAGAATGAAGGAACAAATGAACCAGACTAGCTCCAAAACCTAATGCAGCCTTTCCCCTTGCCCAATGGTGCTACACATAAAATTTAAACAAGATTGGTCGACTGCCTTCTGAGATATGCTGCATTGAAAGTGTGGACGATGGATGGACGGACGACAGACGACGGACTCCGGAGCCTTGGTATACTATCAGCTCACTGGAGCCTTTGGCTCAGGTGAGCTAAAAATTCAAGTCGCTATTTCTGTCACAACATTTTCCCTACGTTAAGTCTATGGGCAAATTTTTTTGTCTCTCAAGGTCACGTAACTCCGAGGTCAATATTCCGATTCGGCCCAAAATCGAACTTAACCGAGATTTTATGCCTGTCCTCGTTACCTGCAAGTTTGAAGCTGATATGAATAAAAATAAAGTTGCTATCGTGGTCACAACGTATTTTTTTATGCTCAAGGGCAGGTAACTCCAAGGCAAATAATCCAATTCGGCCCAAAATCGAACTTAACCGAGATTTTATGTCTGTCCTCGTTACCTGCAAGTTTGAAGCTGATCTGAAAAAAATTCAAGTCGCTATCGTAGTCACAACATTTTCCCTATGTTAAGTCTATGGGCAAATTTTTTGTCGCTCAAGGTCATGTAACTCCGAGGTCAATATTCCGATTCGAACTTAACTGAGATTTTATGCCTGTCCACGTTACCTGCAAGTTTGAAGCTGATCTGAATAAAAATAAAGTTGCTATCGTGGTCACAACGTACTTTTTTATGCTCAAGGGCAGGTAACTCCAAGGCAAATAATCCGATTCGGCCCAAAATCTAACTTAACCGAGATTTTATGTCTGTCCTCGTTACCTGCAAGTTTGAAGCTGATCTGAAAAAAATTCAAGTGGCTATCGTAGTCACAACATTTTCCCTATGTTAAGTCTATGGGCAAATTTTTTGTCGCTCAAGGTCACGTAACTCCGAGGTCAATATTCCGATTCGGCCCAAAATCGAACTTAACCGGGATTTTATGCCTGTCCTCGTTACCTGCAAGTTTGAAGCTGATCTGAATAAAAATAAAGTTGCTGTCGTGGTCACAACTTATTTTTTCATGCTCAAGGGCAGGTAACTCCAAGGCAAATAATCCGATTCGGCCCAAAATCGAACTTGACCGAGATTTTATGCCTGTACTGGTTATCTGCAAGAATGAAGTCGATCAGAAAAAAATTGACGGAGCTAGAGTGATGACAAGCTTTTTCCTATGTGAAGTCTATGGGAGCTAGATGTTGCCATGGCAACCAGAGTTCCACTCAGATCTGCCTGAAAACCTAATGAAGCCTTTCCACTTGCCCAATAATGCGACACATGAAATTTGATCAAAGTTGGCCAAGTAGTCTTTAAGATATACATTTTTTAAATTCCCATTAACCCTAATGCAAAAACACACAAGGGCAGGTAACTCCTAAGTAAATGATCCGATTCTGCCAGTTATCGAACTTGACCGAGATTTCATGGCTGTGCTGGTTATCTGCAAGAATAAAGCCAATCTGAAAATAATTGAAGCAGCTACGGTGATGACAACATTCTCCCCATGTTAAGTCAATAGGCAATTTTTTCAACGCTCAAGGGCACGTAACTCCTGAGTGAACTAGAGCTGTCAGAGGATCTGACTATAGCCCCGCTATAGCGCTATCAGAGGAGTAAGACACATTGACTCTAAAAGCTTTTAACCTATCAGGGGAGCTTTCTTAGTTCCAGAGAAAACTTTAATATTTTTTTTTTTCTTTGCTGGGGAGATAACCCCAAGAGTAATGTTGTTGGCCATTATTTACTTACATCCACCTAATGTTCATGTTTATACAAAGTTTCAGCTTTCTAGCTTTCTTAGTACCTGAGAAAACTGTATCGAAAATATTTTTCATGGTTTGATGGTTAGAAAAGTGAAATGATTTTTTTACTTGCAGAAAATATCCTATCAGGGGAGATAACTCCAAGAGTTATGGGCCTTTGGCCATTATTTTGGTAAGGGCCATACATCCACCCACTTTTCATGTTCATACAAAGTTTCAGTATTCTAGCTTTCTTAGTTCCTGAGAAAACTGTCACCAAACCTTTTCATTTATTAAAAAAAACTATACTATCAGGGGAGATAACTCCAAAAGTAATGGGCCCTCGGCCATTATTTTGGTTAGCTCCCTATATCCACCCATTGTCCACATTTATGCAAAGTTTGAGGTTTCTAGCTTCTTTAGTTCCTGAGAAAACTGTGACCAAACATTTTCATTTAAAAAAAACCTATATTTTCATTTATTTAAAAAACCTATCAGGAGAGATAACTCCAACAGTTATGGGCCCTTGGCCATTATTTTGGTAAGCTCCCTATATCCACCCATTGTCCACATTTATGCAAAGTTTGAGCTTTCTAGCTTCTTTCGTTCCTGAGAAAACTGTGACCAAACATTTTCATTTAAAAAAACCTATCAGGGGAGATAACTCCAAGAGTTATGGGCCCTTGGTCATAATTTCGGTAAGGTCCGTGGAGGCACCCATTGTCCACGTGTATACAAAGTTTTAGTTTTCTAGCTCTCTTAGTTTCGGGGAAAACTGTGACGAAAAAATAACGGAATAACGGAATTACGGAATTACAGAATTACAGAATTACGGAATTACAGAATTACGGAATGACAGGGCAAATCCAATATAGCCCCACTTTTCAAGCGGGGCTATAATAATCCGATTCAGCCCAAAATCGAACTTGATCGAGATTTCATGCCTGTCCTCGTTATCTGCAAGAATGAAGTCGATCAGAAAAAAATTAACGGAGCTAGAGTGATGACAAGCTTTTTCCTATGTTAAGAACGCTCAAGGGCATGTAACTCCTGAGTGAATAATCCGATTCAGCCCAAAATCAAACTTGATCGAGATTTTATGCCTGTCCTCGTTATCTGCAAGAATGAAGTCGATCAGAAAAAAATTGACGGAGCTAGAGTGATGACAAACTTTTTCCTATGTTAAGTCTATGGGAGCTATTTGTTGCCATGGCAACAAGAGTTCCAATCCGATCTGCCCGAAAACAGTATGCAGCCTTTCCCCCTACCTGATAATGCTTCACATGGAATTTGATCAAGATTGGCCCACTGGTTCCGGAGATATACTTCTTTGAAAGTGTGGACGACGGACGACGACGACGACGGACGACGGACGCCGGCTCGTGGTATACTAATACCTCACATGAGCCTTCGGCTCAGGTGAGCTAATAAGTCATTAAAGAAGTTGATCATATAATGACCAATGAAAATCAAACAAGCTGTGCGTCACACAATTAAGACTGATTTAAGAATCGTTTTGATTTTGTAGCCTGTACCAAACTCTTATCCAGATTTCATGTCAAAAATGTTTCGATTCAACATCAGGAAGTGGATGGGGGACCACAGAAACGCTCTATATCCACACTGCTTGCTCAGCATCTCCAGAATCCTCCAACAGACGTCCACGAAACCCTGCCAAATATTCCGTCAGTGAGCGACGTGCAGAACCCATAAATAAACCATGCCGATTCAATGGCCACAGTTGAAGGTCACAAGTTTGAATCTTTGAATTTTGTGCCCGCTCTTTCTCTTGCAGCCCCGGAAGGACTTTCAGTAAACTTTGGACAAACATACCCCACCAGTCTGAACCCCTGAATCCTTTGCCTGCTCCACACCCTGTAGGACTCCCATAGGCCTAACTGAGTATGTGCAAAACCCCTAACTCAACCACGCCAACCCAATGTGAAGCCACAACTGAAGGTCATCATTTTGAGCCTTGAATTTTCTATCCATTTTATTATCTCTTTAACCCCTGATTTCCACCAGCCCTGGTCAAACATCAGCCACAGTGAGATGTGCAGAATGCATAACCACACCATGACAATACGAGTTGGAAGGCCATAGATGAAGACCAGGAATTTTTTTTTTTTTTTTTTTGGTTTTACGGCCCTTTCAAGATTATTTCACTCATATCGAGCCGATCGTTAATCAGAGGTGGGCGAAAACCGGAGTACCCGGAGAAAAACCACCTGACCTTCCGTTGCAGAACTTGGCGTCTCACATGTGACCCGAGCGTGGCTCGAACCACAGCGGTGAGAGACCTAATGATCAAGAGTCAGCGCTCTTAACCACTAGGCCACGGAGGCCCGTTGAAGAAAAGGAATCTGAGCACTGAACCCCATGTCCGCTCTTTATCTATTTCACCCCCTGGAAGATTTTCATTCAACTCCAGCCAAACACTTGCCCCAGTGAGAAGATGTGCAGACACATGATCATGGTCACAATTAAAGGTCAAGAGCCAGATCCTCAAACTTTGCCTCTCTTCCATATCTCCCTACCCACAGAAGGATCCTCATTCAACTTTGGTCCAATGAAGATCTGAATATGATGATATGCTGAACCCACAGCTCAACCATGCAGACTCCAGGTGAAGGTCACAAATGAAGGACACAAGCTCCTGTGAATTTCCCGTCTGCTCCACATCCCCCGGCCCCCACCCCTGGAAAGATTCTCAAACCTAGGTCAAATGAGGGCCCAAAAAAGATGAGCAGAACCTGCAACTCAAACATCCAGTGCCAAACTGCTTTGGGGGACATAGCTGTCCCTGAGGCTGCCCTGTTCAATTTTTTAACTGTGCCAAACACATTGTTTTGAAATCTTAAAGAAATATTGTTTTGCACTAGTCATTAAGTATTTAGTCTCTTTTCAATGAAAAACACCAAATTAGCTAATTTAATGAGTACACTCTAGCTGCATATCAAGAGAATATATTTAAGATCAATAAATAAATGAGTGGAAATGATTCAAGAGTAACTTGTAGCATGACTATCCTGCCCACTTCCGAACAGAATTTATCTTTACCTATTTTAATCATTTAATAACTATATTTATTTCCTAAGCTATTGATTTTTTTACTGTATAACTATTTTTTTTATATTTATTTACTTAATTTTTTACTTATTTATTTTATACTTATTAATTTATTTACTTCTTATTTATTTATTCATTATTTAATTTTTTTATTATTTATTTATTTACTTTAAATGTTAGGAAGTCAACAAAACAGTCATTCTACAAGTTCACAAAGTTATCAAAAATTGAACAAGAAAGCAATCCTAAGGACAGCCATATCGCCCTGCCACAAACCAACCCAGAATGCTCAAGCAAGAGGTTCCACTCATCATCCCACCTAGGCCATAATTTGAGCAAAGTTCAATGAAAATCCTTCCATGGGCAAAAGGGATATAGCCGACAGGACACCCCGAGGCTCAACCGTATGACCCTCATCGGCAATCCTCACCAAGAGCCTGCATGACTCAGTTACGTGTTCAGCATATCATCCCACTCTGTCCAACACTAGACCAAAGCCCAATCAAAATCCTTCTGATGGCAAGGAGATATAGCGGAGAAACAAATCTTGAGGCCCAAACTCCCAACCCCTAACCGTGACCATGACCAAGTGTCAACACGGCCAAGTCACAGGCCCGGCACACCATCCCAATGAGGCAAATGAAAACCCACCAAGGGGCAAATAAGACCGTGCTGACATGAAACCCAACGTCCAAACTCCTGATCCCCCACCAGGACCACCACCCCAAGCCGCCATGGTGCGACCAGTGCACCGAGGCAAATATTCGACCAAAGCTCAATGAAAACTGCTCAAGTGTTATAAAAGATATAGTTACAGGAAATTCAAGGATCAAACTACTGACCCTCAATTGAGGCCTTCACCTTGAAGCAGAGTCAGGTACTGCACATCAACTCAATTAGGCCAACATTTGTCCGAAGTTTAATGTAAATCCCTCAAGGGGCAAAGGAGATATGGAACAGACACAAAACCCAAAAACCCAAACAAGTGACCCTCAACTATGAACCCGACCTCGAATCGGCATAGCCCATCCATGGGCCCCGCACACCAGCTCACTGTGGGAACATTTGACCAAAGTCTTATAAAAATCTATCAAAGGTCTAGGAGATACGGAGCAGACTAGAAAGTGTTATAGACAGACTGACAGGCAAAGGGCACTTCCATCATCCCCCATCTGCCTTGCCGAAGGGGATTAATGAAAACAAGATGTGTTTGTGGAACACTGATGCCCCCAGACAGCGCATGTTAAATATGAAAGTAGTATCACTAAGCAATCTTGAAAAAGTAGGTCAAGGTCACAAGATCAAAATTTTTGGCATCATTGGAAAGGTCTTGTGACATAGAATGTACATGTGAAATATGAAAGCCCCATCACTTACCAGTCTAAAGTTATGGTGAATGTTAAAGTTTTTAAAAAGTAGGTCAAACGTCAAGGTCAATGTCACGAGATCAAAAATTATGGTACCACTTAAAAGGTCTTGTGAAAAAGAATGCACATGTGAAATATGAAAGCCCTATCACTAACCAAACGAAAGTTATGGTGAATGTTTTTAAAAAGTAGGTCAAACATCAAGGTCAAGAGGTAAAAAATTATGGTACCACTAGAAAGGTCTTGTGACAAGGAATGCACATGTGAAATATGAAAGCCCTATCACTTATCAATCGAAAGTTATGGCCAATGTTAAAGTTTCTAAAAAATGTCAAGGGGAAAATGAAAACAGAGTTATGGTCCTTGGTGAGAATGTTGCCCTTGTGATGGTGAAAAAGTGTGTGAAGTTTCACGGGACTAGGTCAAATACTTTTGAAGTTATGATCAAGGTTAAAGTTTTTGTGATGAACAGACAAAATCAAGCTTTAAGTTTTTGTGAAGGACAGACAAACAAACAGACAGGGCAAATCCTATATGCACATCCCCCCCCCCGAATCAAAGTGGGGGTTTATAAAAGATTTGTCAATGAAGGAATACTAACCCCTTAGACCTCCAAATAATAACACCAGTGTCTTTGAGTCAATAAAATAAAAGTAAGATTTACTTTATACAAGAGGGCCCAATGGCCCTATATCGCTCACCTGTGTACCAGAAAATCATTAGTGTAGGAGACCACTTGACATTGCTACACTAAATATCTAAGCTCTGGGGTATATGGCTTTGGAAAAGAAGATATTTGAAGCTTTTTTCAATTATAAGTCTAAAGGAGCAGAGGGGCCCCGGGGTGTGGCCAATTTGAATCCCAGGGGCAGGGTTAGCAGGATTTATGTAGGTGACTATTTTATGTTGCTAGATACTAAATATCTAAGCTCTGTGCTTCAAAGTTTCAGAGAAGATTTTTGAAGCTATTCTCCATTTTGAGTCAATTGGAGCTAAGGGGGTCACAGGGCGTGGCCCATTTGGACCCCAGGAGCATGGTTGGCTAGATTTATGTAGGTGACCACTTGCCATTGCTACATGCTAAATAGCTAAGCTCTGGGCCCTGTGGTTTCAGAGAAGAAGATTTTTGAAACCCTTTTCCATTATGAGTCTATGGGAGCTAAGGGGCCCCGGGGTGTGGCCCATTTGGACCCCAGGGGCATAATTGGCAGGATTTATGTAGGTGACCACTTGCCATTGCCACATGCTAAATATCTAAGCTCTGGGCCCTATGGTTTCAGAGAAGAAGATTTTTGAAGTTCTTTTTTTCCATTACAAGTCTATGGGAGCTTAGGGGCCCTGGGGTGTGACCCATTTGGACCCCAGGGGCATGGTTGGCAGGATTTATGTGGGTAACCACTTACCGTTGCTACATGTCAAATATCTAAGTTCTGGGCCCTATGGTTTCAGAGAAGAAGTTTTTTGCAGCTTTTTTCCATTATAAGTCTATGGGAGCTAAGGGGCCCGGGGCGTGGCCCATTTGGACCCCAGGGGCATGATTGGCAGGATTAATGTGGGTAACCACTTGCCATTGCTACATGCTAAATATCTAAGCTCTGGGCCCTGTGGTTTCAGAGAAGAAGATTTTTGAAGGTTTTTACCATTATGAGTCTATGGGACCTAGGGGCCCCAGGGCGTGGCCTGTTTGGAGCCCAGGGGCACGATTGGCAGGAATTATGTAGGTGACCACTTGCCATTGCTACATGCAAAATATCTAAGCTCTGGGTCCTATGGTTTTAGAGAAGAAGATTTTTCAAGTTTTTTTTTTCCATTACGAGTCTATGGGAGCTAAGGGGCCCCGGGGTGTGGCCCATTTGGACCCCAGGGGCATGATTGGCAGGATTTATGTAGGTAACCACTTGCCGTTACTACATGTTAAATATCTAAGTTCCGGGCCCTGTGGTTTCAGAGAAGAAGATTTTTGAAGCTTTTTTCCATTATGAGTCTATGGGAGCTAAGGGGCCCCGGGGCGTGGCCCAATTGGACCCCAGGGGCACGATTGGCAGGAATTATGTAGGTGACTACTTGCCTTTGCTACATGCTAAATATCTAAGCTCTGGGCCCTATGGTTTCAGAGAAAAAGATTTTTGAAAGTTTTTTTTTCCATTATGAGTCTATGGGAGCTAAGGGGCCCCAGGGTGTGGCCAATTTGGACCCCAGGGGCATGATTGGCACGATTTATGTAGGTGACCACTTGACATTGTTACAAGCTAATTATCTAAGCTCTGGGCCCTGTGGTTTCAGCGAAGAAGATTTTTTAAATTTTTCCCATTATTAGTCTATGGGAGCTATATGTTGCCATGGCAACCAGAATTCCAATCTGATCAGCCCAAAAACCTTATGCAGCCTTTCCCCCTACCTGATGATTCTTCAAATGAAATTTTATCAAGAATGGCCAAGGGGTATTAGAGATATACTTATTTGAAATTGTTTACGGACGCACGCACGCACGACGGACGACGGACAAAAAGTGATCCCAAAAGCTCACCTCGTCACTTCGTGACAGGTGAGCTAAAAATGCATCTAAACTATACCAAAAGCCTGATAAAAAAATTAGTGTTAGAATATGGTAAATAGTGCAGACTACCAGGCTTTTTAATAATAAAGGAAGGAATTCTACTTTCTCCTACATTTTAAAAACTTGGCCATAACTTACGACTGGTGATTCACCTCTGCATTCCTGCAACAAAACCTTACTGGTTTACCCGGTACCTTGAACTTGATTTTTGACCTTTTTCAAAACTAACATTGGACGTTCATTTCAATTGTTAAGTGATAGAAATTTTATATTCCATGTGTTAATACTTCGTCACAAGATCTTTCCTATGATACCATGTATTTTTACCTTATGACCTTGACCTTGATGTATGACCTTTTTAAATAACATTGGCCATAAGTTTTTATTGGTAAGTGATTGGACTTGCATAACTCACAAGTGCATTTCTTGTCAAAAGACCTTTCCATTGGTACCATAATTTCCTAGTCCTTGACATTTGACCTACTTTTAAAATGACTAAAATTGGCCATAACTTTATTAAGTCGTATTCCACATGTACATTCCTTGTTAGAAGACCTTTCTGGTGATACCATAATGTTTTGCCTGATGACCTTGACCTAGTTTTACCAGGAGTTTTGGATCATCCAGGACATGTTTACCTGGGAGTTTGGGCCACCTAATAGAATTTCAGGTGGTCCAGTGTTGAAAAACCAAGTTGTTGAGATTTAGAACTTAAGCACAGCATCCATATGCCTAGAAGAGGTATTACTACAGTAAACTAAATCTAGAATCATTTTTCAGATAAAACAAAATCCCCCAGAGTCCATCCTGCTTTGTGACATTTTAAGACCTTTCTTATTTCAACAGGCCTTCATGGCCTAGTGGAAAAGAGCACTCTCAGCAGACACTCAACGTTTAATAAATGTTGAAAATTTGGCGTAATGACTTGTAATGAAAAATAATTTTGTAAAATGCACTTGAACAAATTCATTCAAAATAATACCAGTTGAAAGGAATATTGTTCTGTATGTTGGAGGCTTTTACCCAACTGCCACAGAAGCTGAAGGCAGCCACCTATTTCGAGGCACCAGGTGACTCGGCAAGGGGACTGTTTTTGGTGGGGTCTCACCACTCTGCCACAGTCCAGAAGGCAGCCACCATATTTCTACTCCCAGGCTGGCACGGGGCCGGGTGGGGCATGGACCCAATGGAGTCCTGGTTGGTATCACTAAATGCCTCTTATCATAAGGAACAAGAATATATATGGTTTAGCAGTGGAGATCTGTATGCCAAAAATATAAGGCCCCTTAAGCAGTGGAGGGGTTGGGACATGCCCTATTGATCCTAGGAAAGCCCAAGATTGTTGTCCCTAAATGTGTCTTATCATAAGGACCAAGAATATAATATGGTTTATTGGTGGGAATTTTAATGGTTTCTGATATATGAGGCCCTTCTATGAAGTGGAGAGGAGACGAATGGCCCCTGCAGACTACCAAGTTGTTGTGGTATTGTTAAGGAACAAGTACATTTATGATTATGGGGTGGGGATTTGAATGGTTTGAAATATATTGCCTTTTATGAAGTGGAGGGGCGGGGCACATTGCCAATGCACAAAGAGGCCACCAGGTTGGTGTGAATGAATGAGTCTTATCATAAGGAACAAGAATATATATAGTTTAGGGTTGGGGATCTGAATGATTTCTGAAATATATTCCATTTAATGAAGTAAAGCAGTGGGGAATGGCCCGGGCGCCCCTGAGGACTCCCAAGCTGGTGTCATTTGAGCGTCTTATCATAAGGAAGATGAATATATATGGTTTAGTGGTGGAGCTCTGAATAGTTTCTGAGTCTCAGAGATATATGGCCTTTTGTGAAGTGGAGGGGTGGGGTGGGGTGGGGTGGGGTGGGGTGGGGTGGGGCAAGGCCCTGGCTTGACCCAGAAGACCTCCAGATTGGTGTCAATGAATGAGTCTTATCATATGGAACAACAATATATATGATTCTAGGGGTGGGGATCATCAAGGTTTCCAAGATATTGGGCCTTTAATGAAATGAAGGGGTTGGGCACAGCCCCGGCACATCCCAGGGAGACCCCCAGGTTGGTGTCAATGAACACCTCTTCATAAGGAACAAGAATATATATGGTTAAGGGGTAGGGATCTGTAAGGTTTCTGAGATATTGGGCCTTTTATGAAATGGTGGGGGTTGGGCATGACCCTGGCACATCCCATGGGATCCCCAGGTTGGAGTCACTGAATGCGTCTTATCAAAAGGAACAAGAATATATATGGTTTAGGGGTGGGGATCTGAATGGTTTCCAAGATATTTGGCCTTTTGTGAAGTGGAGGCGTGAGGCAAGGCCTCAGCACACCCAGGGAGATCCCCCAAGTTGTTTCTTTCATTAGGAACAAGAATATATATGGTTAAGGGGCGGGGATCTGCAATGTTTCCGAGATATTGGGCCTTTTATGAAATGGAAGGGGTGGGGCATGACCCCAGCACATCCCTAGGGACCCCCAGGTTGGTGTCACTGAATTTGTCTTATCATAAGTAACTATCATACTAATCACGTGACTTTTACCGCGCTGGATGCTTTTATGAGCTCTCCTGACAAAATAGAGGATTTTAATTATTTTAGTGCCTTTTATTAATTTTGCATCTTATCAAAGTGATTTAAATACCTAATGCTGAATAGGAAGAGAAAACTAGAGCTACTGAGCCGGAGAAAAAACAGAAGGCCGACGAGCCATTGTTGTCGGAACAGTCCAAGATGGCGTCGAACATAGAAAATGATGTTGAGTGCATTTCAAATAGTGAATTGGATATAACTAGAAAAAGTGTCCATAGGACACGGATGCCCCCGCCAAATGCCATTCATGAAACGGTTTACTATATGGAACTAAATCAAGGGTAGATAATTCAAAAACCAAAAAACTGTAAGCGCTAGAGCAATGACAAAGTTTTTCAAAAATAGCCACAGTGACCTTGAACCTTGAAAGTCGAAATCGTTCGAGGTATTGTCATAAGGAACATTTGTGTGAAGTTATAGTGAAATCGGTGAAGAAATGTAGGCGCTGGAGCGATGACAAAGTTTTTCTAAAAATAGCTATTGTAACCTTGACCTTCCTTGAAAGTCGAAATGGCTTGAGATATTGTCATAAGGAACATTTGTGTGAAGTTATATTGAAATTGGTGAAGAAATCTAAGCGCTAGAGCGATGACAGTTTTTCTAAAAATAGCCCCAGTGACCTTGAACTTGAAAGTGGAAGATATCTCTAGAGATATTGTCATAAGGAACATTTGTGTGAAGTTATATTGAAATCGGTGAAGAAATGTAGGCGCTAGAGCGATGATAAAATTTTTCTAAAAATAGCCACAGTGAAATAGCCACAGTGACATTGACCTTGAGGTCATGACCTTGAAAGTCGAACTCGCTCAAGATATTGTCATAAGGAACAATTGAGTGAAGTTATATTGAAATCAGTTAAGAAATGTAGGCGCTAGAGCGATGACAAAGTTTTTCTAAAAATAGCCACAGTGACCTTGACCTTGAGGTCATGACCTTGAAAGTCGAACTCGCTCGAGATATAGTCAAACATTTGTATGAAATAATATTGAAATCAGTGAAGAAATGTAGGCGCTGGAGCGATGACAAAGTTTTTCTAAAAATAGCCACAGTGACCTTGACCTTGAGGTCATGACCTTGAAAGTCGAACTCACTCGAGATATTGTCATAAAAAACATTTGTGTGACGTTATATTGTAATCGGTGAAGGAATGTAGGCGCTAGAGCGATGACAAAGATCCCTTGACCTTGAGATCATGACCTTGAAAGTCGAACTCGCTTGAGATTTTTTTATAAGGAACATTTGTGTGAAGTTATGCTATATCCCCCCTCACAACTAAGTTGTGCGAGGGGATAAAAATATTACAAATGTACTTCAAATCAATCATAAAATATATGCATCAAGGGCAGATAATCCAAAAATCAAAAATGCAAGGGTTGTCTTCCTTGTTCATGACACATCGTCCCAGTGTGATGAATGCACCTGTGAAGTTTCATGAATATATTGCATACGGTTTAGGAGTTATGGCCCGGACACGGTTTACTATATGGTACTAAGTCAAGGGCAGATAATTCAAAAACCAAAAATGCAAGAGTTGTCTTCCTTGTTCATGTCACATCGTCTTAGTGTGATGAATGCACCTGTGAAGTTTCATGAATATATTCCATAAGATTTAGTAGTTATGGCCCGGACACGATTTAATATATGGTACAAAGTCAAGGGCAGATAATTCACAAACCAAAAGCGCAAGAATTGTCTTCCTTGTTCATGACACATCTTCCAAGTGTGATGAATGCACCTGTGAATTTTCATGAATATATTCCATACGGTTTAGGGATTATGGCCCGGACACCACATACCATTTGACTATATATGGATGTAAGTCAAGGGCAGATAATTAAACAAGAGGGCCATGATGGCCCTGGATCGCTCACCTGATCCATAGTGTAACAAGTGGGCCCCAGAGAGGGCCATTATTGGCCCCAGGGCTTTAATGTACATAATGTTGAGGGAGGTCTTAAAGGTGAAGCTTCATACCAAACATCAACAAAGGCTAAAATTTGAACAATCTTGTCAAAGGTCCACTAGATGAAGCTACACATCAAATATCAAAGACCTGGGCCTAGCGGTTTCAGAGAAGAAGATTTTTAAAGATTTTGCCTATATAAGCCTATGTAAAATCAAAGGGCCCCGGGACAGGGGCATTTTTTGCCCCAGCACTATAGTTTGAACAATCTTGGTAGGGGTCCACTAGATGAAGCTTCATACCAAATATCAAAGTTCTGGGCCTTGTGGTTTCAGAGAAGAAGATTTTTAAAGATTTTCCCTATATAAGCCTATGTAAAACCAAAGGGCCCCGTGGCAGGGGGGGATTTTTTGTCCCAGCACTATAATTTGAACAATCTTGGTAGGGGTCCACTAGACGAAGCTTCATACCAAATATCAAAGTCCTGGGCCTTGTGGTTTCAGAGAAGAAGATTTTTAAAGATTTTCCCTATATAAGCCTATGTAAAACCAAAGGGCCCCGGGGCAGGGGCATTTTTGGCCCCAGCACTAAAATTGGAACAATCTTGGTAGGGGTCCACTAGATGAAGCTTCATACCAAATATCAAAGTCCTGGGCCTTGTGGTTTTAGAGAAGAAAATTTTTAAAGATTTTCCCTATATAAGCCTATGTAAAACCAAAGGGCCCCGTGGCGGGGGCATTTTTGGCCCCAGCACTATAATTTGAACAATCTTGGTAGGGGTCCACTAGATGAAGCTTCATACCAAATATATAAGACCTGGGCCTTGTGGTTTCAGAGAAGAAGATTTTTAAAAATTTTCCCTATATAAGCCAATGTAAAAGCAAAGGGCCCCGTGGCGGGGGCATTTTTGTCCCAGCACTAAAATTTGAACAATCTTGGTAGGGGTCCACTAGATGAAGCTTCATACCAAATATCAAAGTCCTGGGCCTTGTGGTTTCAGAAAAGAAAATTTTTAAAGATTTTCCCTATATAAGCCCATGTAAAACCAAAGGGCCCCGTGGCGGGGGCATTTTTTGTCCCAGCACTAAAATTTGAACAATCTTGGTAGGGGTCCACTAGATGAAGCTTCATACCAAATATCAAAGACCTGGGCCTTGTGGTTTCAGAGAAGAAGATTTTTTAAGATTTTCCCTATATAAGCCTATGTAAAACCAAAGGGCCCCGGGGCGGGGGCATTTTTGGCCCCAGCACTGTAATTTGAACAATCTTGGTAGGGGTCAACTAGATGAAGCTTCATACCAAATATCAAAGACCTGGGCCTTGTGGTTTCAGAGAAGAAGATTTTTAAAGATTTTCCCTATATAAGCCAATGTAAAACCAAAGGGCCCCGTGGCGGGGGCATTTTTTGTCCCAGCACTATAATTTGAACAATCTTGGTAGGGGTCCACTAGATGAAGCTTCATACCAAATATCAAAGTCCTGGGCCTTGTGGTTTCAGAGTAGAAGATTTTTGAAGATTTTCCCTATATAAGCCTATGTAAAACCAAAGGGCCCTGGGGCGGGGGCATTTTTGGCCCCAGCACTATAATTTGAACAATCTTGGTAGGGGTCCACTAGATGAAGCTTCATACCAAATATCAAAGACCTGGGCCTTGTGGTTTCAGAGAAGAAGATTTTTAAAGATTTTCCCTATATAAGCCAATGTAAAACCAAAGGGCCCCGTGGCGGGGGCATTTTTCGTCCCAGCACTCAAATTTGAACAATCTTGGTAGGGGTCCACTAGATGAAGCTTCATACCAAATATCAAAGTCCTGGGCCTTGTGGTTTCAGAGAAGAAGATTTTTAAAGATTTTCCCTATATAAGCCTATGTAAAACCAAAGGGCCCCCGTGCGGGGGCATTTTTGGCCCCAGCACTATAATTTGAACAATCTTGGTAGGGGTCCACTAGATGAAGCTTCATACCAAATAACAAAGACCTGGGCCTTGTGGTTTCAGAGAAGAAGATTTTTTAAGTTTTTGGTGAAAAAAATCTGTTTTTGGCTCCTGTGACCTAGATGTGCAACGGACCGGAACCATTTGACCCATATTCAAACTTGACCGAGATATTGTCATGATGATCATTCTGAGC
The DNA here is from genome assembly GCA_963580285.1 of Lucinisca nassula. Lineage (NCBI taxonomy): Eukaryota > Metazoa > Mollusca > Bivalvia > Lucinida > Lucinidae > Lucinisca > Lucinisca nassula. The sequence continues at coordinate 58,631,965 of OY757015.1, read as the reverse complement.
AAGTTTGATTAAGATTGGACCAAAATTGTGGCCCCTAGGGTGTTCACAAGGTTTTTATATGATTTGACCCGCTGACCTACTTTTTAACCCGATATGACCCATATTCGAACTGGACTGAAATATTGTCACAATGGTCATTCTGAGCAAGTTTCATGATAATTGGACCAAAACAGTGGCCTTCAGAGTGTTCACAAGGTTTTTCTATGATTTGACCTACTGACCTACTTTTTGACCGGACATGACCCATATTCGAACTTGACCAAGATATTGTCATGATGATCATTCTGAGCAAGTTTGATTATGATTGGACCAAAATTGTGGCCTCTAGGGTGTTCACAAGGTTCTATGATTTGACCCGCTGACCTACTTTTTGACCCGACATGACCCATATTCAAACTTGACCGAGATATTGTCACAATGATCATTCTGAGCAAGTTTGATGATAATTGAACCATAACTGTGCCCTCTAGAGTGTTCACAAGGACTATCTATGGTTTGACCTACTGACCTACTTTTTGACCCTACATGATCCATATTCGAACCTGACCGAGATATTGTCATGATAATTATTCTGAGCAAGTTTGATGATGATTGGACCAAAACTGTGCCCTCTAGAGTGTTCACAAGGTTTTTCTATGATTTGACCTACTGACCTACTTTTTCACCCGACATGACCCATATTCGAACTTGACCGAGATATTGTCATGATGATCATTCTGAGCAAGTTTGATGATGATTGGACCAAAACTGTGGCCTCTAGTTTGTTCACAAGAAAAAGTTTACGCACGACGGACGACGGACGACGCACGACGACGCCGGACATCTTACGGTCACAAAAGCTCACCATGACCTTCGGTCAGGTGAGCTAAAAACTAAACAAGCAGGAGTTGTCTTTCTTGTTCATGACACATCTTCCAAGTGTGATAAATGCACCTGTGAAGTTTCATGAATATATTCCATACGGTTTAGGAGTTATGGCCCGGACACGATGTCACCGGACGAACGAACGAACAAACGGATGGACAGGGGTAAAACTTAATGCCCTTCCGCTATTCTTCGAATAGGCGGGGGCATAAATATGGACTCTGAAGGTGAGCAATGCTTACCTTCATTTATGCAAAACATATCAAGCGACATTAATAAATCTATTAACGGTTTGAGCAAACGCATGACCCAAATGGAAACTAGTTTTTAGCAGACCCTTGTAACAAGACTGTAGTGTGATCAATGATAAGGTAAAAGAGGAGATGGCCCGGGTTCGTTTGGAGTTTATTTCTGAACTGTGTGCAGTAAAAACCGGACTTTTGGATTTAGAAAATGTTGTGTGTGATAGGGCGCCTGATTCATCTCAACGGAAGTTCTGTTCTGTTGTGATTCGGAATCTAAAACAGGGACATAATGAAAATGAAGGCTCTAATTCTATTGTCAAGAATAAGGTTATCTCCCTTGTCAGAGACGGATTGAAACTGAAAGACGTTCGAGTCACTAATGCGAAGCGTAAACAGTCAAAGGGGGATAATCCGGGTATAGTGATAGCAACTTTGGAAACACGTGAGCAAGTAACAAAGATATTTGAGACTAAGTAACATTTGCGTAAAACAAATGAATATCAGTCTGTGTACATTGACCCCTATTTGAGCAAAAGTGAACTATCTGTGCAGGCTTCTTTCCGGACTTTGCTAAAAGAGATTGGAAAAAATGACGTTTATCATGTTCAGGACTCAAAACTGTTTCCAAGGAATGGTAGTATGGAGATGAGTGGGCGTGGTTATAGTCGTGATCAGCGAGGCGATGACAGCATACGATCACATGGTTCGAGTAGTGGTAGCCGGCGGCAGGGAAACCGGTCGTATGCTCGCTCACCTGAACCAGCCAGGCGTGGTCAACACTTACGCGATGGAGGAAGCACATCAACAGACATGTCACATGTACGGTCACACAACAGCTCAACTGAATCGAGCGGGCGTGGTCAACGCTTGCGCGGAAGTCGGAGTCCGTCAAATGACAGATCACATGTACGGTCGCCTAAGTTACCTGGGCGGTCTGATGGTAGAAGGGGTTGCAGTCTTGATCGCCATGGACGTCACGAGGGTGAATCGATTATGCGTGACAATGGGAGACGGGGCACAGCAAACGGACAGAATGGACAGAATAGCGGCGAGTTAAATCGGCAAAATGACAATGGTGCTTTAGAAAATAGGCAATCCGATTTGGTTTCCTAAACGTAGGCGGCTGGTCTCTTTTGAATGATGAAAACTTTGTTTTTAGGGAAAACATAGTTTTTATTGAATAGTTGTGACATATTTGCAGTTTGTGAAACTTTCTTATGCGGCGATTCAAAGTTAGAATTAAATGGTTACAAGTGGATTGGTAATAATAGAAAACAACAGCATTAAAGAGCAAAGTGTGGGTCAGGCGGTGTAGGTATTTTTGTAAAAAACTCGCTTTTGAATAGTTTTAATTAGTGACTATTTTAGATGAAAAAGTTGATATTTTGTGGATAAAGTTCTGGAAGGCAACGACAAGTTTTTGCGTCTGTGTCTGTTATCTGCCCCCAGCTGGTTCAACGCGATTAAATGATGCAGAACAGTTTTATACAATACTAACAGAACAGGTTTATCAGTATCAAAATGAAGCATCGAACATTTATATTTGCAGCGACGTCAATTCAAGGTGCGGAGAAACGGCAGAGCGGCGACGTCAATTCAAGGTGGGGAGAAACGGCATATTATATTGAAGGCGTTGATGATGTCAGTGAACGTGAAGTGATTGATTTTACATCAAACCATTATGGAGATTTATTACTCGGCTTTCTAACAGACTAACTTTTGTATGCTGAATGGCAGAGTTAAGGAAACAAGAGGGCCATGATGGCCCTGGATCGCTCACCTGATCCATAGTGTAACAAGTGGGCCCCAGGGAGGGCCATTATTGGCAGAAGGGCTTTAATGTGCATAATGTTGAGGGAGGTCTTAAAGGTGAAGCTTCATACCAAACAAAAACAAAGGCTATAATTTGAACAATCTTGGCAAAGGTCCACTAGATGACGCTACACACCAAATATCAAAGACCTGGGCCTTGCTGTTTCAGAGAAGAAGATTTTTATAAAGATATTCCCTACATAAGTCTATGCACCAGGCAATATAAGTCTCTGTAAAACCAAAGGGCCCGGGGTGGGGGGGCATTTGTGGCCCCAGGGCTATAATTTTAACAAACTTGGTAGAGGACCACTAGATGAAGCTCCATACCAAATATCAAAGACCTGGGCCTTGCAGTTTCAGAGAAGAAGATTTTTAAAAATTTCCCTTTATAAGTCTATGTAAAACCAAAGGGTCTCTGGGCGGCGACATTTTTGGCCCCAGGGCTATAATTTCAACAATCTTGGTAGAGGTCCACTAGATGACGCTTCATACCAAATATCAAAGACCTGGGCCTTCTGGTTTCAGACGAGAAGATTTTTAAAGGTTTCCCTATAAAAGCCTGTGTAAAACCAGTGGGCCCTGGCCCGGGGGCATTTTTTGGCCCAAGGGCTATAATTTGAACAATCTTGGTAACGGTCCACTTGACGAAGCTACTTACCAAATATCAAAGACCTGGGCCTTCTGGTTTCAGACAAGAAGATTTTTAAAGGTTTTCCCAATATAAGCCTATGTAAAACCAGTGGGCCCCGGGGCGGGGCCAGTGGGGCCAGTTTTGGCCCCAGGGCTATAATTTGAACAATCTTGGTAGAGGTCCACTAGAAGAAGCTTCATACCAAATATCAAAGACCTGGGTCTTCTGGTTTCAGACAAGAAGATTTTTAAAGGTTTTCCATATATAAGCCTATGTAAAACCAGTGGGCCCCGGAGCGGGGCCGTTTTTTGCCCAAGGGCTTATAATCCATCCACTGGTTAAGCAGGAGAAGCTCTGGTGGCCATTTTGTTCGCCCGAGCTGAACAGTATGAGCAATTTTGTTAGAGGGACACCAAACGAACATTCCTGTGAAATAATTTCAAAATCCATCCACTGGTTAAGGAGAAGTGAGTGAGTTTTAGTTTTACGTCCCACCAACAGCTAAGGTCATACGGAGACGGGACCTCGATTTAAAGACTCATCCGAAAGTCTGGAGAAGCCCGGGATCGATCCTGCGATCTGGTTAAGGAGAAGAAATCGTTTAAAAGTTTTTCTATTTTTAGCTCTGGCGGACATTTTGTTCACCCAAGCAGAACGGTATGAGCATTTTTTGATGAGATTCACCAAAGGAACATTCCTGTGAAATAATTTCAAAATCCATCCACTGGTTAAGGAGAAGAAGTCGTTTAAAGGTTTTTCTATTTTTAGCTCTGGCGGCCATTTTGTTCACCCGAGCAGAACGGTTTGAGCAATTCTGGTAGAGGGTCACACAAGGAACATTACTTTGAAATAATTTCAAAATCCATCCACTGGTTAAGAAGATAAAGCCGTTTAAACATTATTCTATTTTTAGCTCTGGCGGCCATCTTGTTCACCCAAGCGGAACGGTTTGAGCAATTTTAGTAGAGGGTCACCCAAGGAACATTCCTGTGAAGTAATTTCAAAATCCATCCACTAGTTAAGGAGTAGAAGTCGTTTAAAGGTTTTTCTATTTTTAGCTCTGGTGGCCATCTTGTTCACTGGAGCGGAATGGTAAGAGCAATTTTGGCAGAGGGTCACCTAAGGAACATTCCTGTGAAGTAATTTCGAAATCCATCTACTGGTTAAGGAGAAGAAGTCGTTTAAAGGTTTTTCTATTTTTAGCTCTGGCGGCCATTTTGTTCACCGGAGCGGAACGGTTTGAGCAATTTTAGTAGAGGGGCTCCCAAGGAACATTCCTGTGCAATAATTTCAAAATCCATCCACTGGTTAAGGAGAAGTCGTTTAAAGGTTTTTCTATTTTTAGCTCTGGCGGCCATTTTGTTCATCCAAGCAGAACGGTTTGAGCAATTCTGGTAGAGGGTCACACAAGGAACATTACTTTGAAATAATTTCAAAATCCATCCACTGGTTAAGAAGATAAAGCCGTTTAAACATTATTCTATTTTTAGCTCTGGCGGCCATCTTGTTCACCCAAGCGGAACGGTTTGAGCAATTTTAGTAGAGGGTCACCCAAGGAACATTCCTGTGAAGTAATTTCAAAATCCATCCACTAGTTAAGGAGTAGAAGTCGTTTAAAGGTTTTTCTATTTTTAGCTCTGGTGGCCATCTTGTTCACTGGAGCGGAATGGTAAGAGCAATTTTGGCAGAGGGTCACCTAAGAAACATTCCTGTGAAGTAATTTCGAAATCCATCCACTGGTTAAGGAGAAGAAGTCGTTTAAAGGTTTTTCTATTTTTAGCTCTGGCGGCCATTTTGTTCACCCGAGCGGAACAGTTTGAGCAATTTTGGTAGAGGATCACCCAACGAACATTCCTGTGAAGTAATTTCGAAATCCATCCACTGATTAAGGAGAAGAAGTCCTTTAAAGGTTTTTCTATTTTTAGCTCTGGCGGCCATTTTGTTCACCCGAGCGGAACGGTTTGAGCAATTTTAGTAGAGGGGCTCCCAAGGAACATTCCTGTGCAATAATTTCAAAATCCATCCACTGGTTAAGGAGAAGAAGTCATTTAAAGGTTTTTCTATTTTTAGCTCTGGCGGCCATTTTGTTCATCCGAGCGGAACGGTTTGAGCAATTTTAGTAGAGGGGCACCCAAGGAACATTCCTGTGCAATATTTTCAAAATCCATCCACTGGTTAAGGAGAAGAAGTCGTTTAAAGGTTTTTCTATTTTTAGCTCTGGCGGCCATTTTGTTCATCCGAGTGGAACAGTTTGAGCAATTTTGGTAGAGGGTCACTCAAGGAACATTCCTGTGAAGTAATTTCGTAATCCATCCACTGATTAAGGAGAAGAAGTCCTTTAAAGGTTTTTCTATTTTTAGCTCTGGCGGCCATTTTGTTCACCCGAGCGGAACGGTTTGAGCAATTTTAGTAGAGGGGCACCCAAGGAACATTCCTGTGCAATAATTTCAAAATCCATCCACTGGTTAAGGAGAAGAAGTCGTTTAAAGGTTTTTCTATTTTTAGCTCTGGTGGCCATTTTGTTCATCCGAGCGGAACAGTTTGAGCAATTTTGGTAGAGGGTCACCCAAGGAACATTCCTGTGAAGTAATTTCGAAATCCATCCACTGATAAAGGAGAAGAAGTCCTTTAAAGGTTTTTCTATTTTTAGCTCTGGCGGCCATTTTGTTCACCGGAGCGGAACGGTTTGAGCAATTTTAGTAGAGGGGCTCCCAAGGAACATTCCTGTGCAATAATTTCAAAATCCATCCACTGGTTAAGGGGAAGAAGTCGTTTAAAGGTTTTTCTATTTTTAACTCTGGCGGCCATTTTGTTCACCCGAGCGGAACGGTTTGAGCAATTTTAGTAGAGGGGCACCCAAGGAACATTCCTGTGAAATAATTTAAAAATCCATCCACTGGTTAAGGAGAAGAAGTCGTTTAAAGGTTTTTCTATTTTTAGCTCTGGCGGCCATTTTGTTCACCCGAGCGGAACTGTTTGAGCAATTTTGGTAGAAGGTCATCCAAGGAACATTCCTGTGAACTTAATTCAAAATCCATCCACTGGTTAAGCAGGAGAAGTGGTTTAAAGGTTTTTCTATTTTTAGCTCTGGCGGCCATCTTGTTCACCCGAGCAGAACAGTTTGAGCAATTTTGGTAGAGGATCACCCAAGGAGCATTCCTGTGAAATTAGATCAAAATCTGTCCAGCAGTTTTGTAGAAGAAGTTGTTTAAAGCAAAAGTTGACGACGGACGCACGGACGCCGGACAAAGACCGATCCCAAAAGCTCACCTTGAGCACTTCGTGCTCAGGTGAGCTAAAAATGACTTTACGCATGTTTCGCATCGCGGCAGATCAGTGGTTGACTACGTATTGGTACCACATGAGCAAATTCGTGACGTCAATTCATTCAATGTATACCGTATGACTGAGACTATTGAACATTTTAAAATTAACGGATATGAAAAGGTACCTGACCATTCCATATTAATATGGGAAGCGAAATAGTAACGAGTAGGCCTAATGAAACAAATGGACAAAATGCATCTGCATCGCGAAAATTGTTTAAAGTTTCAAATACTCCAACAGAGCTTTTTAACATCGTGTATGCGGATAACTTAATACGTAGGACAGTGGAGCGGATTGAACTTAGTTTGTCAGATGCGAATGGAGCAAATGACTTGACACTGCATTCACGGACTTAATTCATTCACAAATGAATGCTAAGTTGAAACGTGTTCCCCATGAGAAGTCATTTAACTTAAAAGGCAAGAAAATGAGATGTAAAAAACATTGGAATAATGAACTGCAATTACAATGGAATTAGGTGTGTGAAAAAGAGAGACAATGGTTGAAATGTACTAACAGTATCACTAGGAATGTGTTAAAAGCGAATTATTGTGCAGAACGTTGACGTTTTGATCAGATAAACAGACGTTATAAGCGACAACATCCGAGAACAGAACAAGAAAAACTACATGACCTACTTCAAAATGATACAAGGTGCGATTTCTGGAAAGAAATTGGAAAATTATCATTGGCAAATGAACGGAAATAAAAAATACCGATGGAAGTGGATGATCAGGATGGGCATCCTATATTTGATCAGGATCAAGTGTTGGAAAAACGGAAAACTGATGACAGCAAATTACTGAACTCAGAAAGTTCTGAGTATTTCGATGAAGAACATTATGAAACTGTACTAAGGCAACTGCGTGAAAACGCAGTGAGGAATAATAGTCGGCTTAATGTGGACTGTCTAAACACGGATATAACGTATCAGGAGGTTTACAAGGCTGTTCACCGCGCAAAATTACGTAAGGCTGCTGGATTTGATGGTATTCCTTCTGAAGTTTTACGATATGATATATGTATTGAACTGCTTTAGAAAATAATATCATATTGCTTTAAGACTGGGGAAGTACCAACAGAATGGACGAAAGGAATTATAAATCCAATACCAAAGGCGGAGGCGAAGGATGCGAGGAATCCTCTTAGCTACCGTGGAATCTCATTGTCTGTGCCACATAAAATATATGCAGATATATTGAATCAGAGACTTACAAAATGACTTGAAATAATTTGTTGGTGGATGAACAAAATGGGTTCAGGAAAAATCTAAGTTGTTTGGAGAATATTTACTCTTTATACACAATTATTAAACACAGAACTGTCTAGGCAATCAACATTTGTTTGTTTTATTGATTTCCATAAGGCCTTTGATAAAGTTAAAAGAAATCTCTTGTTGTTTAAACTTATGTCTATAGGAATATCAGGAAGAATACTAGATGCTATTCAATCCTTATATGACAATGTACAATGTACTGTCAAAGTTAATGAACTGTTTTCTCCCTGGTTCCCTGTATCACACAGTGTGAAGCAGGGGGTGTAAAATATCGCCAACATTATTTTCCGCGTATATAAATGACTAAGCGCAAGAAATCAAGAGTCTTAATTGTGGTGTGACCCTGGACAAAATTATGATATCAGTCTTACTCTACGCTGATGATATCGTATTAATATTACATGCGGCGGAGAAGCTGCAACTGATGCTTGACAAGTTGAACTCTTGGTGTAGAAAATGGAAGTTGACTGTTAACCCAGAAAAAACCAAAGTCATACACTTTAGAGCGGTATCTGTACCACGAAGTAATTTTGTATTCAAGTGTGGCGATAAAGATATCGAATATACGTCGAATTACAAATATCTCCGTCTGTGGCTACAAGAACACTTAAATATGAATAAAACTGTCTAGGAACTCTCAAAGTCTGCAAGCCGTGCTCTGTCTGCACTATACACTAAAAGTCTAAAGGCTGGCGGAATGACTATAGAAGTGTTCGAAAAATTATATCAGTCATTGGTAGAACCAGTGTTGTTTTATGCCAGTGGATTATGGGGAATTTCAGATTACAGAGAAATACAAACTGTCCAAAATAAAGCTTGTAGATATTTTCTGGGCAGGGGTAAATGTGCTTCAAATGTAGCCTTACGAGGAGACATGGGATGGTATTCATGTTATGTGAAATCAAAACTTGAAGTATTTAGCATGTGGATTAAATTAAGAAACGTTTCTGATGATAGATTATTAAAGTCTACCCATGAGTGGTCAAAGCGCAATAACCGTGGTTGGGAAGCTAGGGTGCGTAAATTGTCAAATAAACTTATTGTAACAAATATAATCAATGATCAAAGTTTGCCTATACCCTTTGCTCTTGAAAATGTTAGCACAATTCTTCGTAATAACGATGTTGAAAAATGGAATAGAGACTTACAAGTTCTGATAAGTTAAGAACATATAAATTTAATTTTGAAAGGGAATGGTACTGTACTTTACCATTATCTAGGGACCAACGTCGCGTTTTGTTTAAGTTACGTTCTTGCAGTTTGCCGTTACACGTGGAAACCGGTCGGTTTACAAGACCAAAAACTCCATTGTAAATGTAAATTTTGTTATTCTTCAAGAGTCGAAGATGAAATGCACTTTCTGTTGGACTGTGAATTATACACTGATATTAGACATATGCTTTATGAAAAAGCTTCAAGTTTAAATCAAAACTTTGGTCAGTTTGACTCATGCGAAAAAATGAAATTTATAATGCAGCACAAAGACATTCAATTCACACTTGGAAATGTTGTCACTAAAGTGTTTTGTAGGAGAAAGATGTTCATTTGAGGTATAAAATACCAACCATGCTGGGGTAGCTGGTGCAACGTGGGGCAGCGGGGTGGGTGTCGGGCCGTCGGACAGCAAACTTCTGCAAAAACTTCTGTGTTGGGGGTTTTCTCTGGCAGGTGTTGTTCCGCCCCGCCCCTCGATGCTCGCTGTCCAATGTCGCATTTGTTCCCAGCAGGCACACGTCGCTAGGGCAACGTCAAATCAAAGTCGGTGGATGTGACGTTGCTTAAGCGTTATGACGTTGCACTGACTTTGATGTGACGTCGCAATTACGTCTTGTGCCTGCTGGGGTTGGTTCGGGATGGCTTATATACTACTGTGCAATTGTAAATTTTAAAGTAACTTAACCGATAATGCGTTTTACGATACATGTGTATAGTGTCTTGTAAGTCAACTTTGGCTGGATACCAATATAATCTTAAGTATTTTAAATGTGCAATTTTTGATATATATTGATATATGACACTTTAATAAACAAATTACTTACTTACTAGTAACAAGAATATTTATGGTTTAGGGGTGGGGATCTGAATGGTTTCTGAGATATATGGCCTTTTATGAAGTTGAGGGGGTGGGGCATGGCCCCAGCACAACCTGGGGGACCCCCATGTTGACATAAAAGCATATAGAGCATTCGGTTTGAGATGATTTTTGAAGTTGTTTTTTTTTTCTATTTTTTTTTTTATTTTGATTTCCATGGCAACCTGCAATAGAAATGAGCAGTAGGCCTAAAATCATACGGCAGATAGTAGGTTGCCTAAGTAAGGAACATTTCTATGAAAGTTTTGTCAAAATATCACGGCCCCCGCCCATAGGGGCTTGAAGAAATATATGGGCTGTACAATGCTTCCACGCAGAGCTGAATCCGGCCTGCACACTAGTAGTGGTAAAATGCTTGGAGGATCTAAGCCTGTCCAGGAACCGCGGTGCGAGGCGGACCGTCCATGCTAATTAACCCTATTGGTTTCATTGGGCGACAGGGCTTGAGATGTCATTTCATCTCAATGTCGGGTAAAAGTCCCACAAAATTGGAAGCAACGTCTCCAAAATGACCTTTACAGTGTTGACGGGGACATTAAACCTCAAATCAAACAAACAAAGCATCTGCAATGGTTTGGCAGTAAATGCCATTTTTCTATTTTCCCCATTATAAGTCTATGGAAACTCAGTTGCCATAGCAACCAAATTAATGAGCCGATTTTCATTAAAAACAAAAACTTTCAATCCCCCTGCCCAAGGATGCTACAGATGAAATTTGGGCTAAATCGGCCCAGTGGCTTCAGAGGAGATTTCGTTTGAAAATGTTGGCGAAGACGACGGACAATTGCCTATCCTATAAGCTCCCGCGGAGCCTTCGGCTATGGTGAGCTAAAAACTAGATGGATGGAAAGGCCAGCTTCCAATTTCATAATATCAAGTTTCAAGACTCCAGCAAATGAGAAAAATCATTGGGGGGGGGGGGGGGGGGGGGGGGGGGAGAGGAGTGTGGGTTTGTTTTACAGCCAAATGAAGGTATTTTACTTACATTGAGCCAATTGTTAATTAGTTGGGCAAAAAATAAATACCTCAAATTAAATTGCCTGACCTTCCATTGCAGAACTTGGCATCTCACATGTGATCCAAGCCAGGCTGTGAGAGGCCTAGTGATTAAGAGAAAGGCTGGCACGATTAAATTCCACAAAAATGAATATCAATACTGATTCGCTTGCAATCGATTATTTGATAAGTACTATTTACTGCACATAGTTGTGCCTAAAATAGCTGTATGAGTGGCAAACCGTGCAGACCCAGATGAGACGCCGCTTACTGCGGTCTGTCTGTTTAAATGCATATGGTAAAGTACAGCATAATTATGGTAGGAGACATGCTCAGACAAAGCCAGACAGGCTAAAATTATGACAATCTTCAGTAATTTCTCATCGATTATCAATCACAATGACAGGAATGATAATCAATTATATTTTCAGCTCCGATTAGCCAGCCCTAATTAAGAGTCAGTGCTCTTATCCATTAGGCATTGAAGGCCTGTTGAAATGAGAAAGGTCTTAAAATGTCGACATACAAAGCAGGATGGATTTTGTTTTATCTCAAAAATGATTCTAGATTTAGTTTACTGTAGTAATACCTCTTCTAGGCATATAGATGGTGTGCTTAAGTTCTAAATCTCAACAACTTGGTTTTTCAACACTGGACCACCTGAAATACTATTAGGTGACCGAAACCAAACTCCTAGGTAAACATGTCCTGGATGATCCAAAACTCCCAGGTAAAACTAGGTCAAGGTCATAAGTCGAAACATTATTGTATCACCAGAAAGGTCTTCTAACAAGGAATGTACATGTGAAATATGACAGCCTTATCACTTAATCAAGTTATGGCCAATTTTATAGTAATTTTAAAAGTAGGTCAAATGTCAAGGACTAGGAAATTATGGTACCATTGGAAAGGTCTTTTGACAAGAAATGCACATGTGAGTTATGCAAGTCCAATCACTTACCAATAAAAAGTAATGGCCAATGTTATTTTAAAAAGAAGGTCAAACAGCAAGGTCAAGATCATAAGGTAAAAATATATGGTATCACCGGAAATATCTTGTGACGAAGTATGTACACATGAAATATAAAAGTTCTATCACTTAACAATTGACAATAACGTCCAATGTTAAAGCTTTGAAAAAGGAGGTCAAAAATCAAGTTCAAGGTATCAGGTCATAAATCGTCAAATCACCAGTAAGGTCTTGTGGCAGGAATGCAGAGGTGAAATGCAAAATCCATATCACCATCGTAAGTTATGGCCAAGTTTTTAAAAAGTAGAATTCCTTCCCACTTCAAATCTTGTGTAGTGGAATCCATAAGATATCCTTGTGCAGTGGAATCACTAAGATAAGTCCTTAAAGAAGTTGATCAAATAATGACCAATGGAAATCAAACAAGCTGTGCGTCACACAATTAAGACTGATTTAAGGATTGTTTTGATTTTGTAGCCTGTACCAAACTCTTACCCAGATTTCATGTCAAAAATGTTTTGATTCCACATCAGGAAGTGGATGGGGGACCACAGAAATGCTCTATATCCACACTGCTCGCTAAGCATCTCCAGAATCCTCCAACAGACGTCCAAGAAACCCTAGCCAAATATTCCGTCAGTGAGCGATGCGCAGAACCCATAAATAAACCATGCCGATTCAATGGCCACAGTTGAAGGTCACAAGTTTGAATCTTTGAATTTTGTGCCCACTCCTTCTCTTGCAGCCCCGGAAGGACTTTCAGTAAACTTTGGACAAACATACCCCACCAGTCTGAACCCCTGAATCCTCTGCCTGCTCCACACCCCATAGGACTCACATAGGCCTAAATGAGTATGTGCAAAACCCCTAACTCAACCACGCCAACCCAATGTGAAGCCACAACTGAAGGTCATCATTTTGAGCCTTGAATTTTCTATCCATTTTATTATCTCTTTAACCCCTGATTCCCACCAGCCCTGGTCAAACATCAGCCACAGTGAGATGTGCAGAATGCATAACCACACCATGACAACACGAGTTGAAGGCCATAGATGAAGACCAGGAATTTTTTTTTGGGGGGTTTTACGGCCCTTTCAAGATTATTTCACTCATATCGAGCCGATCGTTAATCAGAGGTGGGGAAAACCGGAGTACCCGGAGAAAAACCACCTGACCTTCAGTTGCAGAACTTGGCGTCCTACATGTGACCCGAGCGAGGCTCGAACCACAGCGGTGAGAGACCTAATGATCAAGAGTCAGCGCTCTTAACCACTAGGCCACGGAGGCCCGTTGAAGACCAGGAATCTGAGCACTGAACCCCATGTCCGCTCTTTATCTATTTCACCCCCTGGAAGATTTTCATTCAACTCCAGCCAAACACTTGCCCCAGTGAGAAGATGTGCAGACACATGATCATGGTCACAATTAAAGGTCAAGAGCCAGATCCTCAAACTTTGCCTCTCTTCCATATCTCCCTACCCACAGAAGGATCCTCATTCAACTTTGGTCCAATGAAGATCTGAATATGATGATATGCTGAACCCACAGCTCAACCATGCAGACTCCAGGTGAAGGTCACAAATGAAGGTCACAAGCTCCAGCTGTGAATTTCCCGTCTGCTCCACATCCCCCGCCCCCCACCCCTGGAAAGATTCTCAAACCTAGGTCAAATGAGGGCCCAAAAAAGATGAGCAGAACCTGCAACTCAAACATCCAGTGCCAAACTGCTTTGGGGGACATAGCTGTCCCTGAGGCTGCCCTGTTCAATTTTTTAACTGTGCCAAACACATTCTTTTGAAATCTTAAAGAAATATTGTTTTGCACTAGTCATTAGGTATTTAGTCACTTTTCAATGAAAAACACCAAATTAGCTAATTTAATGAGTACACTCTAGCTGCATATCAAGAGAATATATTTAAGATCAGTAACTTGTAGCATGACTATCCTGTCCACTTCCTAACAGAATTTATCTTTACCTATTTTAATAATTTAATAACTAATTTATTTACTAAGCTATTGATTTTTTTACTTTATAACTATTTTTTTATATTTATTTACTTAATTTTTTACTTATTTATTTTATCCTTATTAATTTATTTACTTCTTATTTATTTATTCATTATTTAATTTTTCTATTACTGTATTTATTTACTTTAAATGTTAGGAAGTCAACAAAACAGTCATTCTACAAGTTCACAAAGTTATCAAAAATTGAACAAGAAAGCAATCCTAAGGACAGCCATATCGCCCTGCCACAGACCAACCCAGAATGCTCAAGCCTGAGGTTCCACTCATCATCCCACCTAGGCCATAATTTGAGCAAAGTTCAATGAAAATCCTTCCATGGGCAAAAGGGATATAGAGCCGACAGGACACCCCGAGGCTCAACCGTATGACCCTCATCGGTAATCCTCACCAAGAGCCTGCATGACTCAGTTACGTGTTCAGCATATCATCCCACTCTATCCAACACTAGACCAAAGCCCAATCAAAATCCTTCCAATGGCAAGGAGATATAGCGGAGAAACAAATCTTGAGGCCCAAACTCCCAACCCCTAACCGTTACCATGACCAAGTGTCAACACGGCCAAGTCACAGGCCCGGCACACCATCCCAATGAGGCAAATGAAAACCCACCAAGGGGCAAATAAGACCGTGCTGACATGAAACCCAACGTCCAAACTCCTGATCCCCCACCAGGACCACCACCCCAAGCCGCCATGGTGCGATTAGGGGCCTGCACACCAGTGCACCGAGGCAAATATTCGACCAAAGCTCAATGAAAACTGCTCAAGTGTTATAAAAGATATAGTTACAGGAAATTCAAGGATCAAACTACTGACCCTCATTTGAGGCCTTCACCTTGAAGCAGAGTCAGGTACTGCACATCAACTCAATTAGGCCAACATTTGTCCGAAGTTTAATGTAAATCCCTCAAGGGGCAAAGGAGATATGGAATAGACACAAAACCCAAAAACCCAAACAAGTGACCCTCAACTATGAACCCGACCTCGAATCGGCATAGCCCATCCATGGGCCCCGCACACCAGCTCACTGTGGGAACATTTGACCAAAGTCTTATAAAAATCTATCAAAGGTCTAGGAGATACGGAGCAGACTAGAAAGTGTTATAGACAGACTGACAGGCAAAGGGCACTTCCATCATCCCCCATCTGCCTTGCCGAAGGGGATTAATGAAAACAAGATGTGTTTGTGGAACACTGATGCCCCCAGACAGGGCATGTTAAATATTAAAGTAGTATCACTAAGCAATCTTGAAAAAGTAGGTCAAGGTCACAAGGTCAACATTTTTGGCATCATTGGAAAGGTCTTGTGACATAGAATGTACATGTGAAATATGAAAGCCCCATCACTTACCAGTCTAAAGTTATGGCGAATGTTAAAGTTTTTAAAAAGTAGGTCAAACGTCAAGGTCAATGTCACGAGATCAAAAATTATGGTACCACTTAAAAGGTCTTGTGAAAAAGAATGCACATGTGAAATATGAAAGCCCTATCACTAACCAAACGAAAGTTATGGTGAATGTTTTTAAAAAGTAGGTCAAACATCAAGGTCAAGAGGTAAAAAATTATGGTACCACTAGAAAGGTCTTGTGACAAGGAATGCACATGTGAAATATGAAAGCCCTATCACTTATCAATCGAAAGTTATGGCCAATGTTAAAGTTTCTAAAAAATGTCAAGGGGGAAAATGAAAACAGAGTTATGGTCCTTGGTGAGAATGTAGCCCTTGTGATGGTGAATAAGTGTGTGAAGTTTCATGGGACTAGGTCAAATACTTTTGAAGTTATGATCAAGGTTAAAGTTTTTGTGATGAACAGACAAAATCAAGGTTTAAGTTTTTGTGAAGGACAGACAAACAAACAGACAGGGCAAATCCTATATGCACCACCCCCCCCCCCCCAAAAAAAAACCACCCCCCCCCCACCCCGAATCAAAGGGGAGTTTACAAACGATTTGTCAATGAAGGAATACTAACCCCTTAGACCTCCAAATAATAACACCAGTGTCTTTGAGTCAATAAAATAAAAGTAAGATTTACTTTATACAAGAGGGCCCAATGGCCCTATATCGCTCACCTGTGTACCAGAAAATCATTAGTGTAGGAGACCACTTGACATTGCTACACTAAATATCTAAGCTCTGGGGTATATGGCTTTGGAAAAGAAGATATTTGAAGCTTTTTTCAATTATAAGTCTAAAGGAGCAGAGAGGCCCCGGGGTGTGGCCAATTTGAATCCCAGGGGCAGGGTTAGCAGGATTTATGTAGGTGACTATTTTATGTTGCTAGATACTAAATATCTAAGCTCTGTGCTTCAAAGTTTCAGAGAAGATTTTTGAAGCTATTCTCCATTTTGAGTCAATTGGAGCTAAGGGGGTCACAGGGCGTGGCCCATTTGGACCCCAGGAGCATGGTTGGCTAGATTTATGTAGGTGACCACTTGCCATTGCTACATGCTAAATATCTAAGCTCTGGGCCCTGTGGTTTCAGAGAAGAAGAATTTTGAAGCCCTTTTCCATTATGAGTCTATTGGAGCTAAGGGGCCCCGGGGTGTGGCCCATTTGGACCCCAGGGGCATAATTGGCAGAATTTATGTAGGTGACCACTTGCCATTGCTACATGCTAAATATCTAAGCTCTGGGCCCTATGGTTTTAGAGAAGAAGATTTTTCAAGTTTTTTTTTTTCCCATTACGAGTCTATGGGAGCTAAGGGGCCCCGGGGTGTGGCCCATTTGGACCCCAGGGTCATGATTGGCAGGATTTATGTTGGTAACCACTTGCCGTTACTACATATTAAATATCTAAGTTCCGGGCCGAGTGGTTTCAGAGAAGAAGATTTTTGAAGCTTTTTTCCATTATAAGTCTATGGGAGCTAAGGGGCCCCGGGGCGTGGCCCATTTGGACCCCAGGGGCATGATTGGCAGGATTTATGTAGGTGACCACTTGCCATTGCTACATGCTAAATATCTAAGCGCTGGGCCCTGCGGTTTCAGAGAAGAAGATTTTTGAAGCTTTTTTCCATTATGAGTCTATGGGAGCTAAGGGGCCCCAGGGCGTGGCCCAATTGGACCCCAGGGGCACGATTGGCAGGAATTATGTAGGTGACCACTTGCCATTGCTACATGCTAAATATCTAAGCTCTGGGCCCTGTGGTTTCAGAGAAGAAGATTTTTGAAGGTTTTTACCATTATGAGTCTATGGGACCTAGAGGTCCCAGGGCGTGGCCTGTTTGGAGCCCAGGGGCACGATTGGCAGGAATTATGTAGGTGACCACTTGCCACTGCTGCATGCAAAATATCTAAGCTCTGGGCCCTATGGTTTTAGAGAAGAAGATTTTTCAAGTTTTTTTTTTCCATTGCAAGTCTATGGGAGCTAAGGGGCCCCGGGGTGTGGCCCATTTGGACCCCAGGGGCATGATTGGCAGGATTTATGTAGGTAACCACTTGCCATTACTACATGTTAAATATCTAAGTTCAGGGCCCTGTGGTTTCAGAGAAGAAGATTTTTGAAGCTTTTTTCCATTATGAGTCTATGGGAGCTAAGGGGCCCCAGGGTGTGGCCAATTTGGACCCCAGGGGCATGATTGGCACGATTTATGTAGGTGACCACTTGACATTGTTACAAGTTAATTATCTAAGCTCTGGGCCCTGTGGTTTCAGAGAAGAAGATTTTTTAAATTTTTCCCATTATTAGTCTATGGGAGCTATATGTTGCCATGGCAACCAGAATTCCAATCTGATCAGCCCAAAAACCTTATGCAGCCTTATGATTTATATCAGTCTTTGAATCGATTGCCTATTCGAAATTCGCAAAATTGCAGTATGTTTCCTCTAGCTTTCTTTGCCGGATAATTACAGGGCCACTGATGAAGCTTTATTAGCCAAAACTACGTAGTATGACCCATCTTCTTTCTTATGAATGTTCTCATTGCTCCTAAAGGAACTCATTTTTGATTTTTTATTTGGCCTCACTGCAGCTGGTGTTGTGCCGTGTGGCGGCCGTAAAACGTCTCCCCGTACATCAACCATAGTGCAGTTTATATTTTACTTTTGGTCCTTTGAGATCAACGTGAATATTCTGAGAAATCAGAAATAAATTATTGGTCTAGACTCATATTCTAGGCAGGTTTTCAATTATTTGGACCCCATTTTGATTTATATCAGTCTTTGAATCGACTGCCTATTCGAAATTCGCAAAATTGCAGTATGTTTCCTCTAGCTTTCTTTGCCGGATAATTACAGGGCCACTGATGAAGCTTTATTAGCCGAAACTACGTAGTATGACCCATCTTCTTTCTTATGAATGTTCTCATTGCTCTTAAAGGAACTCATTTTTGATTTTTTATTTGGCCTCACTGCAGCTGGTGTTGTGCCGTGTGGCGGCCGTAAAACGTCTCCCCGTACATCAACCATAGTGCAGTTTATATTTTACTTTTGGTCCTTTGAGATCAACGTGAATATTCTGAGAAATCAGAAATAAATTATTGGTCTAGACTCATATTCTAGGCAGGTTTTCAATTATTTGGACCCCATTTTGATTTATATCAGTCTTTGAATCGACTGCCTATTCGAAATTCGCAAAATTGCAGTATGTTTCCTCTAGCTTTCTTTGCCGGATAATTACAGGGCCACTGATGAAGCTTTATTAGCCGAAACTACGTAGTATGACCCATCTTCTTTCTTATGAATGTTCTCATTGCTCTTAAAGGAACTCATTTTTGATTTTTTATATCCCCCTACCTGATGATTCTTCAAATGAAATTTTATCAAGAATGGCCAAGGGGTATTAGAGATATACTTATTTGACATTGTTTACGGACGCACGCACGCACGACGGACGACGGACAAAAAGTGATCCCAAAAGCTCACCTCGTCACTTCGTGACAGGTGAGCTAAAAACGCATCTAAACTATACCAAAAGCCTGTGAAAAAAAATTGGTGTTAGAATGTGGTAAATAGTGCAGACTACCAGGCTTTTTAATAATAAAGGAAGGAATTCTACTTTCTCCTACAATTTAAAAACTTGGCCATAACTTACGACTGGTGATAGGGATTTTGCATTTCACCTCTGCATTCCTGCAACAAAACCTTACTGGTTTACCCGGTACCTTGAACTTGATTTTTGACCTTTTCAAAACTAATATTGGACGTTATTTTCAATTGTTAAGTGATAGAAATTTTATATTCCATGTGTTAATACTTCGTCACAAGATCTTTCCTATGATACCATGTATTTTTACCTTATGACCTTGACCTTGATGTATGACCTTTTTAAATAACATTGGCCATAAGTTTTTATTGGTAAGTGATTGGACTTGCATAACTCACAAGTGCATTTCTTGTCAAAAGACCTTTCCATTGGTACCATAATTTCCTAGTCCTTGACATTTGACCTACTTTTAAAATGACTAAAATTGGCCATAACTTTATTAAGTGATAAGGCTGTCGTATTCCACATGTACATTCCTTGTTAGAAGACCTTTCTGGTGATACCATAATGTTTTGCCTGATGACCTTGACCTAGTTTTACCAGGAGTTTTGGATCATCCAGGACATGTTTACCTGGGAGTTTGGGCCACCTAATAGAATTTCAGGTGGTCCAGTGTTGAAAAACCAAGTTGTTGAGATTTAGAACTTAAGCAAAGCATCCATATGCCTAGAAGAGGTATTACTACAGTAAACTAAATCTAGAATCATTTTTCAGATAAAACAAAATCCCCCAGAGTCCATCCTGCTTTGTGACATTTTAAGACCTTTCTTATTTCAACAGGCCTTCATGGCCTAGTGGAAAAGAGCACTCCCAGCAGACACTCAACGTTTAGTAAATGTTGAAAATTTGGCGTAATGACTTGTAATAAAAAATAATTTTGTAAAATGCACTTGAACAAATTTAGTCAAAATAATACCAGTTGAAAGGAAGATTGTTCTGTATGTTGGAGGCTTTTACCCAACTGCCACAGAAGCTGAAGGCAGCCACCTATTTCGAGGCACCAGGTGACTCGGCAAGGGGACTGTTTTTGGTGGGGTCTCACCACTCTGCCACAGTCCCGAAGGCAGCCACCATATTTCTACCCCCAGGCTGGCACGGGGCCGGGTGGGGCATGGACCCAATGGAGTCCTGGTTGGTATCACTAAATGCCTCTTATCATAAGGAACAAGAATATATATGGTTTAGCAGTGGGGATCTGTATGCCAAAAATATAAGGCCCCTTAAGCAGTGGAGGGGTTGGGACATGCCCTATTGATCCTAGGAAAGCCCAAGATTGTTGTCCCTAAATGTGTCTTATCATAAGATAAGATTATTGGTGGGAATTTTAATGGTTTCTGATATATGAGGCCCTTCTATGAAGTGGAGAGGAGACGAATGGCCCCTGCAGACTACCAAGTTGTTGTGGTATTGTTAAGGAACAAGTACATTTATGATTATGGGGTGGGGATTTGAATGGTTTCTGAAATATATTGCCTTTTATGAAGTGGAGGGGCGGGGCACATTGCCCATGCACAAAGAGGCCACCAGGTTGGTGTGAATGAATGAGTCTTATCATAAGGAACAAGAATATATATAGTTTAGGGTTGGGGATCTGAATGATTTCTGAAATATATTCCATTTAATGAAGTAAAGTAGTGGGGTATGGCCCGGGCGCCCCTGAGGACTCCCAAGCTGGTGTCATTTGAGCGTCTTATCATAAGGAAGATGAATATATATGGTTTAGTGGTGGAGCTCTGAAAAGTTTCTGAGTCTCAGAGATATATGGCCTTTTGTGAAGTGGAGGGGTGGGGTGGGGTGGGGTGGGGCAAGGCCCTGGCTTGACCCAGAAGACCCCCAGATTGGTGTCAATGAATGAGTCTTATCATATGGAACAACAATATATATGATTCTAGGGGTGGGGATCATCAAGGTTTCCAAGATATTGGGCCTTTTATGAAATGAAGGGGTTGGGCACAGCCCCGGCACATCCCAGGGAGACCCCCAGGTTGGTGTCAATGAACACCTCTTCATAAGGAACAAGAATATATATGGTTAAGGGGTAGGGATCTGTAAGGTTTCTGAGATATTGGGCCTTTTATGAAATGGTGGGGGTTGGGCATGACCCTGGCACATCCCAGGGGATCCCCAGGTTGGAGTCACTGAATGCGTCTTATCAAAAGGAACAAGAATATATATGGTTTAGGGGTGGGGATCTGAATGGTTTCCGAGATATTTGGCCTTTTGTGAAGTGGAGGCTTGAGGCAAGGTCTCAGCACACCCAGGGAGATCCCCCAAGTTGTTTCTTTTCATAAGGGACAAGAATATATATGGTTTAGGGGTGGGGATCTGCAAGGTTTCCGAGATATTGGGCCTTTTATGAAATGGAGGGGGTGGGGCATGACCCCAGCACATCCCTAGGGACCCCAAGGTTGGTGTCACTGAATTTGTCTTATCATAAGTAACTATCATACTAATCACGTGACTTTTACCGCGCTGGATGCTTTTATGAGCTCTCCTGACAAAATAGAGGATTTTAATTATTTTAGTGCCTTTTATTAATTTTGCATCTTATCAAAGTGATTTTAAATACCTAATGCCGAATAGGAAGAGAAAACTAGAGCAATTTGTGTCCGATTTAAAAACTGAGCCGGAGAAAAAACAGAAGGCCGACGAGCCATTGTTGTCGGAACAGTCCAAGATGGCGTCGAACATAGAAAATGATGTTGAGTGCATTTCAAATAGTGAATTGGATATAACTAGAAAAAGTGTCCATAGGACACGGATGCCCCCGCCAAATGCCATTCATGAAACGGTTTACTATATGGAACTAAATCAAGGGCAGATAATTCAAAAACAAAAAAAATGTAAGCGCTAGAGCAATGACAAAGTTTTTCAAAAATAGCCACAGTGACCTTGACCTTGAAAGTCGAAATCGTTCGAGGTATTGTCATAAGGAACATTTGTGTGAAGTTATATTGAAATCGGTGAAGAAATGTAGGCGCTGGAGCGATGACAAAGTTTTTCTAAAAATAGCTATTGTAACCTTGACCTTCCTTGAAAGTCGAAATGGCTTGAGATATTGTCATAAGGAACATTTGTGTGAAGTTATATTGAAATCAGTGAAGAAATGTAAGCGCTAGAGCGATGACAAAGTTTTTCTAAAAATAGCCACAGTGACCTTGAACTTGAAAGTGGAAGATATCTCTAGAGATATTGTCATAAGGAACATTTGTGTGAAGTTATATTGAAATCGGTGAAGAAATGTAGGCGCTAGAGCGATGATAAAATTTTTCTAAAAATAGCCACAGTGAAATAGCCACAGTGACATTGACCTTGAGGTCATGACCTTGAAAGTCGAACTCGCTCGAGATATAGTCATAAACATTTGTATGAAATAATATTGAAATCAGTGAAGAAATGTAGGCGCTGGAGCGATGACAAAGTTTTTTTAAAATAGCCACAGTGACCTTGACCTTAAGGTCATGACCTTGAAAGTCGAACTCACTCAAGATATTGTCATAAGAAACATTTATGTGAAGTTATATTGAAATCGGTGAAGGAATGTAGGCGCTAGAGCGATGACAAAGTTTTTCTAAAAATAGCCACAGTGACCTTGACCTTGAGATCATGACCTTGAAAGTCCAACTTGCTCCAGATTTTTTTATAAGGAACATTTGTGTGAAGTTATAATGAAATTGGTGAAGAAATGTAGGCACTAGAGCGATGACAAAGTTTTTCTAAAAATAGCCACAGTGACCTTGACCTTGAGATCATGACCTTGAAAGTCGAACTCGCTCGAGATTTTTTTATAAGGAACATTTGTGTGAAGTTATGCTATATCCCCCCTCACAATTAAGTTGTGCGAGGGGATAAAAATATTACAAATGTACTTCAAATCAATCATAAAATATATGCATCAAGGGCAGATAATCCAAAAATCAAAAATGCAAGAGTTGTCTTCCTTGTTCATGACACATCATCCCAGTGTGATGAATGCACCTGTGAAGTTTCATGAATATATTGCATACGGTTTAGGAGTTATGGCCCGGACACGGTTTACTATATGGTACTAAGTCAAGGGCAGATAATTCAAAAACCGAAAATGCAAGAGTTGTCTTCCTTGTTCATGACACATCGTCTTCGAATAGGCGGGGGCATAAATATGGACTCTGAAGGTGAGCAATGCTTACCTTCATTTATGCAAAACATATCAAGCGACATTAATAAATCTATTAACGGTTTGAGCAAACGCATGACCCAAATGGAAACTAGTTTTGAGCAGACCAATGTAACAAGACTGTAGTGTGATCAATGATAAGGTAAAAGAGGAGATGGCCCGGGTTCGTTTGGAGTTTATTTCTGAACTGTGTGCAGTAAAAACCGGACTTTTGGATTTAGAAAATGTTGTGTGTGATAGGGCGCCTGATTCATCTCAACGGAAGTTCTGTTCTGTTGTGATTCGGAATCTAAAACAGGGACATAATGAAAATGAAGGCTCTAATTCTATTGTCAAGAATAAGGTTATCTCCCTTGTCAGAGACGGATTGAAACTGAAAGACGTTCGAGTCACTAATGCGAAGCGTAAACAGTCAAAGGGGGATAATCCGGGTATAGTGATAGCAACTTTGGAAACACGTGAGCAAGTAACAAAGATATTTGAGACTAAGTAACATTTGCGTAAAACAAATGAATATCAGTCTGTGTACATTGACCCCTATTTGAGCAAAAGTGAACTATCTGTGCAGGCTTCTTTCCGGACTTTGCTAAAAGAGATTGGAAAAAATGACGTTTATCATGTTCAGGACTCAAAACTGTTTCCAAGGAATCGTAGTAAGGAGATGAGTGGGCGTGGTTATAGTCGTGATCAGCGAGGCGATGACAGCATACGATCACATGGTTCGAGTAGTGGTAGCCAGCGACAGGGAAACCGGTCGTATGCTCGCTCACCTGAACCGGGCAGGCGTGGTCAACACTTACGCGATGGAGGAAGCACATCAACAGACATGTCACATGTACGGTCACACAACAGCTCAACTGAATCGAGCGGGCGTGGTCAACGCTTGCGCGGAAGTCGGAGTCCGTCAAATGACAGATCACATGTACGGTCGCCTAAGTTACCTGGGCGGTCTGATGGTAGAAGGGGTCGCAGTCTTTTGATCGCCATGGACGTCACGAGGGTGAATCGATTATGCGTGACAATGGGAGACGGGGCACAGCAAACGGACAGAATGGACAGAATAGCGAAGAGTTAAATCGGCAAAATGACAATAGTGCTTTAGAAAATAGGCAATCCGATTTGGTTTCCTAAACGTAGGCGGCTGGTCTCTTTTGAATGATGAAAACTTTGTTTTTAGGGAAAACATAGTTTTTTATTGAATAGTTGTGACATATTTGCAGTTTGTGAAACTTTCTTATGCGGCGATTCAAAGTTAGAATTAAATGGTTACAAGTGGATTGGTAATAATAGAAAACAACGGCATTAAAGAGCAAAGCGTGGGTCAGGCGGTGTAGGTATTTTTGTAAAAACCTCGCTTTTGAATAGTTTTAATTAGTGTATTTTAGATGAAAAAGTTGATATTTTGTGGATAAAGTTCTGGAAGGCAACGACAAGTTTTTGCGTCTGTGTCTGTTATCTGCCCCCAGCTGGTTCAACGCGATTAAATGACGCAGAACAGTTTTATACAATACTAACAGAACAAGTTTATCAGTATCAAAATGAAGCATCGAACATTTATATTTGCGGCGACGTCAATTCAAGGTGCGGAGAAACGGCAGATTATATTGAAGGCGTTGATGATGTCAGTTGATTTTACATCAAACCATTATGGAGATTTATTACTGGGCTTTCTAACAGACTAACTTTTGTATGCTGAATGGCAGAGTTAAGGAAAAAAATGACTTTACGCATGTTTTGCATCGCGGCAGATCAGTGGTTGACTACGTATTGGTACCACATGAGCAAATTCGTGACGTCAATTCATTCAATGTATACCGTATGACTGAGACTATTGAACATTTTAAACTTAACGGATGTGAAAAGGTACCTGACCATTCCATATTAATATGGGAAGCGGAAATAGTAACGAGTAGGCCTAATGAAACAAATGGACAAAATGCATCTGCATCGCGAAAATTGTTTAACGTTTCAAATATTCCAACAGAGCTTTTTAACATCGTGTATGCGGATAACTTAATACGTAGGACAGTGGAGCGGATTGAACTTAGTTTGTCAGATGCGAATGGAGCAAATGACTTGACACTGCATTCACGGACTTAATTCATTCACAAATGAATGCTAAGTTGAAAAGTGTTCCCCATGAGAAGTCATTTAATTTAAAAGGCAAGAAAATGAGATGTAAAAAATATTGGAATAATGAACTGCAATTACAATGGAATAAGGTGTGTGAAAAAGAGAGACAATGGTTGAAATGTACTAACAGTATCACTAGGAATGTGTTAAAAGCGAATTATTGTGCAGAACGTTGACGTTTTGATCAGATAAACAGACATTATAAGCGACAACATCCGAGAACAGAACAAGAAAAACTACATGACCTACTTCAAAATGATACAAGGTGTGATTTCTGGAAAGAAATTGGAAAATTATCATTGGCAAATGAACGGAAATAAAAAATACCGATGGAAGTGGATGATCAGGATGGGCATCCTATATTTGATCAGGATCAAGTGTTGGAAAAACGGAAAACTGATGACAGCAAATTACTGAACTCAGAAAGTTCTGAGTATTTCGATGAAGAACATTATGAAACTGTACTAAGGCAACTGCGTGAAAACGCAGTGAGGAATAATAGTCGGCTTAATGTGGACTGTCTAAACACGGATATAACGTATCAGGAGGTTTACAAGGCTGTTCACCGCGCAAAATTACGTAAGGCTGCTGGATTTGATGGTATTCCTTCTGAAGTTTTACGATATGATATATGTATTGAACTGCTTTATAAAATAATATCATATTGCTTTAAGACTGGGGAAGTACCAACAGAATGGACGAAAGGAATTATAAATCCAATACCAAAGTCGGGAGGTGAAGGACGCGAGGAATCCTCTTAGCTACCGTGGAATCTCATTGTCTGTGCCATATAAAATATACGCAGATATATTGAATCAGAGACTTACAAAATGACTTGAAATAATTTGTTGGTGGATGAACAAAATGGGTTCAGGAAAAATCTAAGTTGTTTGGAGCATATTTACTCTTTATACACAATTATTAAACACAAAACTGTCTAGGCAATCAACATTTGTTTGTTTTATTGATTTCCATAAGGCCTTTGATAAAGCTAAAAGAAATCTCTTGTTGTTTAAACTTATGTCTATAGGAATATCAGGAAGAATACTAGACGCTATTCAATCCTTATATGACAATGTACAATGTACTGTCAAAGTTAATGAACTGTTTTCTCCCTGGTTCCCTGTATCACACGGTGTGAAGCAGGGGGTGTAAAATATCGCCAACATTATTTTCCGCGTATATAAATGACTAAGCGCAAGAAATCAAGAGTCTTAATTGTGGTGTGACCCTGGACGAAATTATGATATCAGTCTTACTCTACGCTGATGATATCGTATTAATATTACATGCGGCGGAGAAGCTGCAACTGATGCTTGACAAGTTGAACTCTTGGTGTAGAAAATGGAAGTTGACTGTTAACCCAGAAAAAACCAAAGTCATACACTTTAGAGCGGTATCTGTACCACGAAGTAATTTTGTATTCAAGTGTGGCGATAAAGATATCGAATATACGTCGAATTACAAATATCTCCGTCTGTGGCTACAAGAACACTTAAATATGAATAAAACTGTCTCGGAACTCTCAAAGTCTGCAAGCCGTGCTCTGTCTGCACTATACACTAAAAGTCTAAAGACTGGCGGAATGACTACAGAAGTGTTAGAAAAATTATATCAGTCATTGGTAGAACCAGTGTTGTTTTATGCCAGTGGATTGTGGGGAATTTCAGATTACAGAGAAATACAAACTGTCCAAAATAAAGCTTGTAGATATTTTCTGGGCGGGGGTAAATGTGCTTCAAATGTAGCCTTACGAGGTATTCATATTATGTGAAATCAAAACTTGAAGTATTTCGCATGTGGATTAAATTAAGAAACGTTTCTGATGATAGATTATTAAAGTCTACCCATGAGTGGTCAAAGCGCAATAACCGTGGTTGGGAAGCTAGGGTGCGTAAATTGTCAAATAAACTTATTGTAACAAATATAATCAATGATCAAAGTTTGCCTATACCCTTTGCTCTTGAAAATGTTAGAACAATTCTTCGTAATAACGATGTTGAAAAATGGAATAGAGACTCACAAGTTCTGATAAGTTAAGAACATATAAATTTAATTTTGAAAGGGAATGGTACTGTACTTTACCATTATCTAGGGACCAACGTCACGTTTTGTTTAAGTTACGTTCTTGCAGTTTGCCGTTACACGTGGAAACCGGTCGGTTTACAAGACCAAAAACTCCATTGTAAATGTAAATTTTGTAATTCTTCAAGAGTCGAAGATGAAATGCACTTTCTGTTGGACTGTGAATTATACACTGATATTAGACATATGCTTTATGAAAAAGCTTCAAGTTTAAATCAAAACTTTGGTCAGTTTGACTCATGCGAAAAAATGAAATTTATAATGCAGCACAAAGACATTCAATTCACACTTGGAAATGTTGTCACTAAAGTGTTTTGCAGGAGAAAGATGTTCATTTGAGGTATAAAATACCGACCATGCTGGGGTAGCTGGTGTGACGTGGGGCAGCGGGGTGGGTGTCGGGCCGTCGGACAGCAAACTTCTGCAAAAACTTCTGTGTTGGGGTTTTCTCTGGCAGGTGTTGTTCCGCCCCGCCCCTCGATGCTCGCTGTCCAATGTCGCATTTGTTCCCAGCAGGCACACGTCGCTATGGCAACGTCAAATCAACGTCAGTGGATGTGACGTTGCTTAAGCGTTATGACGTTGCACTGACTTTGATGTGACGTCGCAATTACGTCATGTGCCTGCTGGGGTTGGTTCGGGATGGCTTATATACTACTGTGCAATTGTAAATTTTAAAGTAACTTAACCGATAACTTAACCGATAATGCGTTTTACGATACATGTGTATAGTGTCTTGTAAGTCAACTTTGGCAGGATACCAATATAATCTTAAGTATTTTAAATGTGCAATTTTAGATATACAGTCGAACTTCGATGGCTCGAACTCGACGGGACCGCCGAAAAAAGTTCGAGCCATCGGTAGTTCGAGCCATTGGAGTCCAACTCGGCAAGATCCATCTTTGTGTACTATGATTTTTTATCATAGCTGCGGCGATTTTGGTGACTTGCGGTACATTTATCGGTCATAATTTAAGCCACGAAGTATACCTTTCGCACTTTCTTTTAATTCCCTGTTTTCCCGTTGACGATCTGGGTATCCCCCGTTGCCGGGTCCTTCACCAGATTGCTCGAAAGCTGACGTACTCTCTGACATGACTGCAGGAGTGAATGATGAGCCATATTTTTGGTCCGTATTTTAAGGCAAAGACTGTAATTTTGGTAGGTCTTACTCAGTGTCGGTGTGAAATTTTAATTTGTGAAAATATTTTGCCAGGTTTAATTTCCTTATGCCGCCTCATTAGCCCTGGGTTATTAAAGGTGTTTACAATAAACATAATTTGACACCTTCTCAACATTAAATCTCTTGACCTGTTGATCAAGGGGATTGCACAAATCAAATGCACCTGTGTTATTTAAACAGCTGTTTCGGCAAGACGCTTTGTCAATATCAAAGCGTCTTATGATACTGATCACGCGCTTGCGTGACTTGATCGATAAAATTGGAATTTTTTGAAAATGTAATTAGTGCGAGCCATCGGTGGGATTTTACATATAAAATGCACTCTAGGGACCAGGCTTAGAGTTCGAGGGTTCGAGCCATCGTGGTTCGAGCCAAGGGTGGCGTGTTTAGTTAAAATGAATAGGGATTTTGCCGGGACCGAAAAGTTAGTTCGACCCAAACGTGGTGTTCGAGCCTACCGAGTTCGAGCCATCAAAGTTCGACTGTATATTGATATATGACACTTTAATAAACAAATTACTTACTTACTTACTAGTAACAAGAATATTTATGGTTTAGGGGTGGGGATCTGAATGGTTTCTGAGATATATGGCCTTTTATGAAGTTGAGGGGGTGGGGCAGGGCCCCAGCACAACCTGGGGGACCCCCATGTTGACATAAAAGCATATAGAGCATTCGGTTTGAGATGATTTTTGAAGTCATTTTTTTTTCTTTTTTTTTTTTTTTATTTTGATTTCCATGGCAACCAATAGAAATGAGCAGTAGGCCTAAAATCATACGGCAGATAGTAGGTTGCCTAAGTAAGGAACATTTCTATGAAAGTTTTGTCAAAATATCACGGCCCCCGCCCATAGGGGCTTGAAGAAATATATGGGCTGTACAATGCTTCCACCCAGAGCTGAATCCGGCCTGCACACTAGTAGTGGTAAAATGCTTGGAGGATCTAAGCCTGTCCAGGAACCGCGGTGCGAGGCGGACCGTCCATGCTAATTAACCCTATTGGTTTCATTGGGCGACAGGGCTTGAGATGTCATTTCATCTCAATGTCGGGTAAAAGTCCCACAAAATTGGAAGCAACGTCTCCAAAATGACCTTTACAGTGTTGACGGGGACGTTAAACCTCAAATCAAACAAACAAAGCATCTGCAATGGTTTGGCAGTAAATGCCATTTTTCTATTTTCCCCATTATGAGTCTATGGAAACTTAGTTGCCATAGCAACCAAATTAATGAGCCGATTTTCATTAAAAACAAAAACTTTCAATCCCCCTGCCCAAGGATGCTACAGATGAAATTTGGACTAAATCGGCCCAGTGGCTTCAGAGGAGATTTCGTTTGAAAATGTTGACGAAGACGACGGAGCATTCGGCTATGGTGAGCTAAAAACTAGATGGATGGAAAGGCCAGCTTCCAATTTCATAATATCAAGTTTCAAGACTCCAGCAAATGAGAACAAGAGGCTCAATGAGCCTAAACTGCTCACCTGAGGAACTTAAGTTTTAACAATTCACAGACTTGACTACTAAATCTGCTAATAGAATCCAGCCCATTGACCCTTACAGGATATAAGTCATCATTATTGCATTGCATTCCAAGTTTGAGACTTCTAGCTTCTATAGTTCCTGAGAAATCTTTGACGAAAATTTAACATTGGTCAAAATGGAGAGAAAGAAGAATGAAAGAACAGATGAACAAATAAGCTGAGAAAGCCCAATGTCTCTTACACAAAATAAGTCATCATTATTCTATTGAATACCAAATTTGATGCTTCTAGCTTTTATAGTTCCTGAGAAATCTTTGATTAAAAATTTAACATTGGTCTATTATCTCTATATGGAGAGAAAGAAGAATGAAGGAACAAATGAACCAGACTAGCTCCAAAACCTAATGCAGCCTTTCCCCTTGCCCAATGGTGCTACACATAAAATTTAAACAAGATTGGTCGACTGCCTTCTGAGATATGCTTCATTGAAAGTGTGGACGACGGATGGACGGACGACAGACGACGGACTCCGGAGCCTTGGTATACTATCAGCTCACTGGAGCCTTTGGCTCAGGTGAGCTAAAAATTCAAGTCGCTATTTCTGTCACAACATTTTCCCTACGTTAAGTCTATGGGAAAATTTTTTTGTCTCTCAAGGTCACGTAACTCCGAGGTCAATATTCCGATTCGGCACAAAATCGAACTTAACCGAGATTTTATGCCTGTCCTTGTTACCTGCAAGTTTGAAGCTGATATGAATAAAAATAAAGTTGCTATCGTGGTCACAACGTATTTTTTTATGCTCAAGGGCAGGTAACTCCAATCCAAGGCAAATATTCCGATTCGGCCCAAAATCGAACTTAACCGAGATTTTATGTCTGTCCTCGTTACCTGCAAGTTTGAAGCTGATCTGAAAAAAATTCAAGTCGCTATCATAGTCGCAACATTTTCCCTAATTAAGTCTATGGGCAAATTTTTTGTCGCTCAAGGTCACGTAACTCCGAGGTCAATATTCCGATTCGGCCCAAAATTGAACGTAACCGAGATTTTATGCCTGTCCTCGTTACCTGCAAGTTTGAAGCTGATATGAATAAAAATAAAGGTGCTATCGTGGTCACAACGTACTTTTTTATGCTCAAGGGCAGGTAACTCCAAGGCAAATAATCCGATTCGGCCCAAAATCGAACTTAACCGAGATTTTATGTCTGTCCTCGTTACCTGCAAGTTTGAAGCTGATCTGAAAAAAATTCAAGTCGCTATCGTAGTCACAACATTTTCCCTATGTAAAGTCTATGGGCAAATTTTTTGTCGCTCAAGGTCATGTAACTCCGAGGTCAATATTCCGATTCGAACTTAACTGAGATTCTATGCCTGTCCACGTTACCTGCAAGTTTGAAGCTGATCTGAATAAAAATAAAGTTGCTATCGTGGTCACAACGTATTTTTTTATGCTCAAGGGCAGGTAACTCCAAGGCAAATAATCCGATTCGGCCCAAAATCGAACTTGACCGAGATTTTATGCCTGTCCTCGTTACCTGCAAGTTTGAAGCTGATATGAATAAAAATAAAGTTGCTATCGTGGTCACAACGTATTTTTTTATGCTCAAGGGCAGGTAACTCCAAGGCAAATAATCCGATTCGACCCAAAATCGAACTTGACCGAGATTTTATGCCTGTACTGGTTATCTGCAAGAATGAAGTCGATCAGAAAAAAATTGACGGAGCTAGAGTGATGACAAGCTTTTTCCTATGTGAAGTCTATGGGAGCTAGATGTTGCCATGGCAACCAGAGTTCCACTCAGATCTGCCTGAAAACCTAATGAAGCCTTTCCACTTGCCCAATAATGAGACACATGAAATTTGATCAAAGTTGGCCAAGTAGTCTTTAAGATATACATTTTTGAAATTCCCATTAACCCTAATGCAAAAACACACAAGGGCAGGTAACTCCTAAGTGAATGATCCGATTCTGCCAGTTATCGAACTTGACCGAGATTTCATGGCTGTGCTGGTTATCTGCAAGAATAAAGCCAATCTGAAAATAATTGAAGCAGCTACGGTGATGACAACATTCTCCCCATGTTAAGTCAATAGGCAATTTTTTCAACGCTCAAGGGCACGTAACTCCTGAGTGAATAATCCGATTCAGCCAAAATCGAACTTGATCGAGATTTCATGCCTGTCCTCGTTATCTGCAAGAATGAAATCGATCAGAAAAAAATTGACGGAGCTAGAATGATGACAAGCTTTTTCCTATGTTAAGAACGCTCAAGGGCACGTAACTCCTGAGTGAATAATCCGATTCAGCCCAAAATCGAACTTGATCGAGATTTCATGCCTGTCCTCGTTATCTGCAAGAATGAAGACGATCAGAAAAAAATTGACGGAGCTAGAGTGATGACAAACTTTTTCCTATGTTAAGTCTATGGGAGCTATTTGTTGCCATGGCAACCAGAGTTCCAATCCGATCTGCCCGAAAACAGTATGCAGCCTTTCCCCCTACCTGATAATGCTTCACATGAAATTTGATCAAGATTGGCCCACTGGTTCCGGAGATATACTTCTTTGAAAGTGTGGACGACGACGGACGCCGGCTCGTGGTATACTAATACCTCACATGAGCTTTCGGCTCAGGTGAGCTAAAAATCATTGGGGGGGGGGGGGGGGGGGGGGGGGGGGGGGCGGGGAGGAGTGTGGGTTTGTTTTACAGCCAAATGAAGGTATTTTACTTACATTGAGCCAATTGTTAATTAGTTGGGCAAAAAATAAATACCTCAAATTAAATTGCCTGACCTTCCATTGCAGAACTTGGCATCTCACATGTGATCCAAGCCAGGCTGTGAGAGGCCTAGTGATTAAGAGTAAGGCTGGCACGATTAAATTCCACAAAAATGAATATCAATACTGATTCGCTTGCAATCGATTATTTGATAAGTACTATTTACTGCACATAGTTGTGCCTAAAATAGCTGTATGAGTGGCAAACCGTGCAGACCCAGATGAGACGCCGCTTACTGCGGTCTGTCTGTTTAAATACATATGGTAAAGTACAGCATAATTATGGTAGGAGACATGCTCAGACAAAGCCAGACAGGCTAAAATTATGACAATCTTCAGTAATTTCTCATCGATTATCAATCACAATGACAGGAATGATAATCAATTATATTTTCAGCTCCGATTAGCCAGCCCTAATTAAGAGTCAGTGCTCTTATCCACTAGGCATTGAAGGCCTGTTGAAATGAGAAAGGTCTTAAAATGTCGACATACAAAGCAGGATGGATTTTGTTTTATCTCAAAAATGATTCTAGATTTAGTTTACTGTAGTAATACCTCTTCTAGGCATATAGATGGTGTGCTTAAGTTCTAAATCTCAACAACTTGGTTTTTCAACACTGGACCACCTGAAATACTATTAGGTGACCGAAACCAAACTCCTAGGTAAACCTGTCCTGGATGATCCAAAACTCCCAGGTAAATCTAGGTCAAGGTCATAAGTCGAAACATTATTGTATCACCAGAAAGGTCTTCTAACAAGGAATGTACATGTGAAATATGACAGCCTTATCACTTAATCAAGTTATGGCCAATTTTATAGTAATTTTAAAAGTAGGTCAAATGTCAAGGACTAGGAAATTATGGTACCATTGGAAAGGTCTTTTGACAAGAAATGCACATGTGAGTTATGCAAGTCCAATCACTTACCAATAAAAAGTAATGGCCAATGTTATTTTAAAAAGAAGGTCAAACAGCAAGGTCAAGATCATAAGGTAAAAATATATGGTATCACCGGAAATATCTTGTGACGAAGTATGTACACGTGAAATATAAAAGTTCTATCACTTAACAATTGACAATAACGTCCAATGTTAAAGCTTTGAAAAAGGAGGTCAAAAATCAAGTTCAAGGTATCAGGGCATAAATCGTCAAATCACCAGTAAGGTCTTGTGGCAGGAATGCAGAGGTGAAATGCAAAATCCATATCACCATCGTAAGTTATGGCCAAGTTTTTAAAAAGTAGAATTCCTTCCCACTTCAAATCTTGTGTAGTGGAATCCATAAGATATCCTTGTGCAGTGGAATCACTAAGATAAGTCCTTAAAGAAGTTGATCATATAATGACCAATGGAAATCAAACAAGCTGTGCGTCACACAATTAAGACTGATTTAAGGATTGTTTTGATTTTGTAGCCTGTACCAAACTCTTACCCAGATTTCATGTCAAAAATGTTTTGATTCCACATCAGGAAGTGGATGGGGGACCACAGAAATGCTCTATATCCACACTGCTCGCTCAGCATCTCCAGAATCCTCCAACAGACATCCACGAAACCCTAGCCAAATATTCCGTCAGTGAGCGATGCGCAGAACCCATAAATAAACCATGCCGATTCAATGGCCACAGTTGAAGGTCACAAGTTTGAATCTTTGAATTTTGTGCCCGCTGTTTCTCTTGCAGCCCCGGAAGGACTTTCAGTAAACTTTGGACAAACATACCCCACCATTCTGAACCCCTGAATCCTCTGCCTGCTCCACACCCCGTAGAACTCCCATAGGCCTAACTGAGTATGTGCAAACCCCTAACTCAACCACGCCAACCCAATGTGAAGCCACAACTGAAGGTCATCATTTTGAGCCTTGAATTTTCTATCCATTTTATTATCTCTTTAACCCCTGATTCCCACCAGCCCTGGTCAAACATCAGCCACAGTGAGATGTGCAGAATGCATAACCACACCATGACAACACGAGTTGAAGGCCATAGATGAAGACCAGGAATTTTTTTTGGGGGGGGGGGGGGTTTACGGCCCTTTCAAGATTATTTCACTCATATCGAGCCGATCATTAATCAGAGGTAGGCGAAAACCAGAGTACCGGGAGAAAAACCACCTGACCTTCCGTTGCAGAACTTGGCGTCTCACATGTGACCCAAGCGAGGCTCGAACCACAGCGGTGAGAGACCTAATGATCAAGAGTCAGCGCTCAACCACTAGGCCACGGAGGCCCGT
This sequence comes from Lucinisca nassula, assembly GCA_963580285.1. Classification (NCBI taxonomy): domain Eukaryota; kingdom Metazoa; phylum Mollusca; class Bivalvia; order Lucinida; family Lucinidae; genus Lucinisca; species Lucinisca nassula. The sequence goes on along the minus strand of OY757015.1, from coordinate 58,596,693 downwards.
TGAATACCAGCAATCTGAGCACTGAACCCCATGTCCGCTCTTTATCTATTTCACCCCCTGGAAGATTTTCATTCAACTCCAGCCAAACACTTGCCCCAGTGAGAAGATGTGCAGACACATGATCATGGTCACAATTAAAGGTCAAGAGCCAGATCCTCAAACTTTGCCTCTCTTCCTTATCTCCCTACCCACAGAAGGATCCTCATTCAACTTTGGTCCAATGAAGATCTGAATATGATGATATGCTGAACCCACAGCTCAACCATGCAGACTCCAGGTGAAGGTCACAAATGAAGGACACAAGCTCCTGTGAATATCCCGTCTGCTCCACATCCCCCGCCCCCCGCCCCTGGAAAGATTCTCAAACCTAGGTCAAATGAAGGCCCAAAAAAGATGAGCAGAACCTGCAACTCAAACATCCAGTGCCAAACTGCTTAGGGGGACATAGCTGTCCCTGAGGCTGCCCTGTTCAATTTTTTAACTGTGCCAATTAATATAAACACATTGTTTTGAAATCTTAAAGAAATATTGTTTTGCACTAGTCATTAGGTATTTAGTCACTTTTCAATGAAAAACACCAAATTAGCTAATTTAATGAGTACACTAGCTGCATATCAAGAGAATATATTTTAGATCATTAAATAAATGAGTGGAAATGATTCAAGAGTAACTTGTAGCATGACTATCCTGCCCACTTCCGAACAGAATTTATCTTTACCTATTTTAATCATTTAATAACTATATTTATTTACTAAGCTATTGATTTTTTTTACTTTATAACTATTTTTTTATATTTATTTACTTAATTTTTTACTTATTTATTTTAACCTTATTAATTTATTTACTTCTTATTTATCTATTCATTATTTAATTTTTCTATTACTGTATTTATTTATTTACTTTAAATGTTAGGAAGTCAACAAAACAGTCATTCTACAAGTTCACAAAGTTATCAAAAATTGAACAAGAAAGCAATCCTAAGGACAGCCATATCGCCCTGCCACAGACCAACCCAGAATGCTCAAGCCAGAGGTTCCACTCATCATCCCACCTAGGCCATAATTTGAGCAAAGTTCAATGAAAATCCTTCCATGGGCAAAAGGGATATAGAGCCGACAGGACACCCCGAGGCTCAACCGTATGACCCTCATCGGCAATCCTCACCAAGAGCCTGCATGACTCAGTTACATGTTCAGCATATCATCCCACTCTGTCCAACACTAGACCAAAGCCCAATCAAAATCCTTCCAATGGCAAGGAGATATAGCGGAGAAACAAATCTTGAGGCCCAAACTCCCAACCCCTAACCGTGACCATGACCAAGTGTCAACACGGCCAAGTCACAGGCCCGGCACACCATCCCAATGAGGCAAATGAAAACCCACCAAGGGGCAAATAAGACCGTGCTGACATGAAACCCAACGTCCAAACTCCTGATCCCCCACCAGGACCACCACCCCAAGCCGCCATGGTGCGATTAGGGGCCTGCACACCAGTGCACCGAGGCAAATATTCGACCAAAGCTCAATGAAAACTGCTCAAGTGTTATAAAAGATATAGTTACAGGAAATTCAAGGATCAAACTACTGACCCTCAATTGAGGCCTTCACCTTGAAGCAGAGTCAGGTACTGCACATCAACTCAATTAGGCCAACATTTGTCCGAAGTTTAATGTAAATCCCTCAAGGGGCAAAGGAGATATGGAACAGACACAAAACCCAAAAACCCAAACAAGTGACCCTCAACTATGAACCCGACCTCGAATCGGCATAGCCCATCCATGGGCCCCGCACACCAGCTCACTGTGGGAACATTTGACCAAAGTCTTATAAAAATCTATCAAAGGTCTAGGAGATACGGAGCAGACTAGAAAGTGTTATAGACAGACTGACAGGCAAAGGGCACTTCCATCATCCCCCATCTGCCTTGCCGAAAGGGGATTAATGAAAACAAGATGTGTTTGTGAAACACTGATGCCCCCAGACAGCGCATGTTAAATATGAAAGTAGTATCACTAAGCAATCTTGAAAAAGTAGGTCAAGGTCACAAGGTCAAAATTTTTGGCATCATTGGAAAGGTCTTGTGACATAGAATGTACATGTGAAATATGAAAGCCCCATCACTTACCAGTCTAAAGTTATGGTGAATGTTAAAGTTTTTAAAAAGTAGGTCAAACGTCAAGGTCAATGTCACGAGATCAAAAATTATGGTACCACTTAAAAGGTCTTGTGAAAAAGAATGCACATGTGAAATATGAAAGCCCTATCACTAACCAAACGAAAGTTATGGTGAATGTTTTTAAAAAGTAGGTCAAACATCAAGGTCAAGAGGTAAAAAATTATGGTACCACTAGAAAGGTCTTGTGATAAGGAATGCACATGTGAAATATGAAAGCCCTATCACTTATCAATCGAAAGTTATGGCCAATGTTAAAGTTTCTAAAAAATGTCAAGGGGAAAAATGAAAACAGAGTTATGGTCCTTGGTGATAATGTAGCCCTTGTGATGGTGAATAAGTGTGTGAAGTTTCATGGGACTAGGTCAAATACTTTTGAAGTTATGATCAAGGTTAAAGTTTTTGTGATGAACAGACAAAATCAAGGTTTAAGTTTTTGTGAAGGACAGACAAACAAACAGACAGGGCAAATCCTATATGCAACACCCCCCCCCCCCCCGCCCAATCAAAGGGGGGTTTACAAAAGATTTGTCAATGAAGGAATACTAACCCCTTAGACCTCCAAATAATAACACCAGTGTCTTTGAGTCAATAAAATAAAAGTAAGATTTACTTTATACAAGAGGGCCCAATGGCCCTATATCGCTCACCTGTGTACCAGAAAATCATTAGTGTAGGAGACCACTTGACATTGCTACACTAAATATCTAAGCTCTGGGCCTTATGGCTTTGGAAAAGAAGATATTTGAAGCTTTTTTCAATTATAAGTCTAAAGGAGCAGAGGGGCCCCGGGGTGTGGCCGATTTGAATCCCAGGGGCAGGGTTAGCAGGATTTATGTAGGTGACTATTTTATGTTGCTAGATACTAAATATCTAAGCTCTGTGCTTCACAGTTTCAGAGAAGATTTTTGAAGCTATTCTCCATTTTGAGTCAATTGGAGCTAAGGGGGTCACAGGGCGTGGCCCATTTGGACCCCAGGAGAATGGTTGGCTAGATTTATGTAGGTGACCACTTGCCATTGCTACATGCTAAATATCTAAGCTCTGGGCCCTGTGGTTTCAGGGAAGAAGATTTTTGAAGCTTTTTTCCATTATGAGTCTATGGGAGCTAAGGGGCCCCAGGGTGTGGCCAATTTGGACCCCAGGGGCATGATTGGCAGGATTTATGTAGGTGACCACTTGACATTGTTACAAGCTAATTATCTAAGCTCTGGGCCCTGTGGTTCCAGAGAAGAAGATTTTTTAAATTTTTCCCGTTATGAGTCTATGGGAGCTATATGTTGCCATGGCAACCAGAATTCCAATCTGATCAACCCAAAAACCTTATGCAGCCTTTCCCCCTACCTGATGATTCTTCACATGAAATTTTATCAAGAATGGCCAAGGGGTATTAGAGATATACTTATTTGAAATTGTTTACGGACGCACGCACGCACGGACGCACGCACGGACGACGGACTAAAAGTGATCCCAAAAGCTCACCTCGTCACTACATGACAGGTGAGCTAAAAATGCATCTAAACTATACCAAAAGCCTGATAAAAAAAATTAGTGTTAGAATGTGGTAAATAGTGCAGACTACCAGGCTTTTTAATAATAAAGGAAGGAATTCTACTTTCTCCTACATTTTAAAAACTTGGCCATAACTTACGACTAGAGATAGGGATTTTGCATTTCACCTCTGCATTCCTGCAACAAAACCTTACTGGTTTACCCGGTACCTTGAACTTGATTTTTGACCTTTTTCAAAACTAACATTGGACGTTATTTTCAATTGTTAAGTGATAGAAATTTTATATTCCATGTGTTAATACTTCGTCACAAGATCTTTCCTATGATACCATGTATTTTTACCTTATGACCTTGACCTTGATGTATGACCTTTTTAAATAACATTGGCCATAAGTTTTTATTGGTAAGTGATTGGACTTGCATAACTCACAAGTGCATTTCTGGTCTAAAGACCTTTCCATTGGTACCATAATTTCCTAGTCCTTGACGTTTGACCTACTTTTAAAATTACTATAAAATTGGCCATAACTTTATTAAGTGATAAGGCTGTCGTATTCCACATGTACATTCCTTGTCAGAAGACCTTTCTGGTGATACCATAATGTTTTGCCTGATGACCTTGACCTAGTTTTACCAGGAGTTTTGGATCATCCAGGACATGTTTACCTGGGAGTTTGGGCCACCTAATAGAATTTCAGGTGATCCAGTGTTGAAAAACGAAGTTGTTGAGATTTAGAACTTAAGCACAGCATCCATATGCCTAGAAGAGGTATTACTACAGTAAACTAAATCTAGAATCATTTTTCAGATAAAACAAAATCCCCCAGAGTCCATCCTGCTTTGTGACATTTTAAGACCTTTCTTATTTCAACAGGCTTTCATGGCCTAGTGGAAAAGAGCACTCCCAGCAGACACTCAACGTTTAATAAATGTTGAAAATTTGGCGTAATGACTTGTAATGAAAAATAATTTTGTAAAATGCACTTGAACAAATTTATTCAAAATAATACCAGTTGAAAGGAAGATTGTTCTGTATGTTGGAGGCTTTTACCCAACTGCCACAGAAGCTGAAGGCAGCCACCTATTTCGAGGCACCAGGTGACTCGGCAAGGGGACTGTTTTTGTTGGGGTCTCACCACTCTGCCACAGTCCCGAACGCAGCCACCATATTTCTACCCCCAGGCTGGCACGGGGCCGGGTGGGGCATGGACCCAATGGAGTCCTGGTTGGTATCACTAAATGCCTCTTATCATAAGGAACAAGAATATATATGGTTTAGCAGTGGGGATCTGTATGCCAAAAATATAAGGCCCCTTAAGCAGTGGAGGGGTTGGGACATGCCCTATTGATCCTAGGAAAGCCCAAGATTGTTGTCCCTAAATGTGTCTTATCATAAGGACCAAGAATATAATATGGTTTATTGGTGGGAATTTTAATGGTTTCTGATATATGAGGCCCTTCTATGAAGTGGAGAGGAGACGAATGGCCCCTGCAGACTACCAAGTTGTTGTGGTATTGTTAAGGAACAAGTACATTTATGATTATTGGGTGGGGATTTGAATGGTTTCTGAAATATATTGCCTTTTATGAAGTGGTGGGGCGGGGCACATTGCCCATGCACAAAGAGGCCACCAGGTTGGTGTGAATGAATGAGTCTTATCATAAGGAACAAGAATATATATAGTTTAGGGTTGGGGATCTGAATGATTTCTGAAATATATTCCATTTAATGAAGTAAAGCAGTGGGGAATGGCCCGGGCGCCCCTGCGGACTCCCAAGCTGGTGTCATTTGAGCGTCTTATCATAAGGAAGATGAATATATATGGTTTAGTGGTGGAGCTCTGAATAGTTTCTGGGTCTCAAAGATATATGGCCTTTTGTGAAGTGGATGGGTGGGCTGGGGTGGGGCAAGGCCCTGGCTTGACCCAGAAGACCCCCAGATTGGTGTCAATGAATGAGTCTTATCATATGGAACAACAATATATATGATTCTAGGGGTGGGGATCATCAAGGTTTCCAAGATATTGGGCCTTTTATGAAATGAAGGGGTTGGGCACAGCCCCGGCACATCCCAGGGAGACCCCCAGGTTGGTGTCAATGAACACCTCTTCATAAGGAACAAGAATATATATGGTTAAGGGGTAGGGATCTGTAAGGTTTCTGAGATATTGGGCCTTTTATGAAATGGTGGGGGTTGGGTATGACCCTGGCACATCCCAGGGGATCCCCAGGTTGGAGTCACTGAATGCGTCTTATCAAAAGGAACAAGAATATATATGGTTTAGGGGTGGGGATCTGAATGGTTTCCAAGATATTTGGCCTTTTGTGAAGCGGAGGCATGAGGCAAGGCCTCAGCACACCCAGGGAGATCTCCCAACTTGTTTCTTTTCATTAGGAACAAGAATATATATGGTTTAGGGGTGGGGATCTGCAAGGTTTCCGAGATATTGGGCCTTTTATGAAATGGAGGGGGTGGGGCATGACCCCAGCACATCCCTAGGGACCCCCAGGTTGGTGTCACTGAATTTGTCTTATCATAAGTAACTATCATACTAATCACGTGACTTTTACCGCGCTGGATGCTTTTATGAGCTCTCCTGACAAAATAGAGGATTTTAATTATTTTAGTGCCTTTTATTAATTTTGCATCTTATCAAAGTGATTTTAAATACCTAATGCCGAATAGGAAGAGAAAACTAGAGCAAATTGTGTCCGATTTAAAAACTGAGCCGGAGAAAAAACAGAAGGCCGACGAGCCATTGTTGTCGGAACAGTCCAAGATGGCGTCGAACATAGAAAATGATGTCGAGTGCATTTCAAATAGTGAATTGGATATAACTAGAAAAAGTGTCCATAGGACACGGATGCCCCCGCCAAATGCCATTCATGAAACGGTTTACTATATGGAACTAAATCAAGGGCAGATAGTTCAAAAACCAAAAAAATGTAAGCGCTAGAGCAATGACAAAGTTTTTCAAAAATAGCCACAGTGACCTTGACCTTGAAAGTCGAAATCGTTCGAGGTATTGTCATAAGGAACATTTGTGTGAAGTTATATTGAAATCGGTGAAGAAATGTAGACGCTAGAGCGATGATAAAATTTTTCTAAAAATAGCCACAGTGAAATAGCCACAGTGACCTTGACCTTGAGGTCATGACCTTGAAAGTCGAACTCGCTCAAGATATTGTCATAAGGAACAATTGTGTGAAGTTATATTGAAATCAGTTAAGAAATGTAGGCGCTAGAGCGATGACAAAGTTTTTCTAAAAATAGCCACAGTGACCTTGACCTTGAGGTCATGACCTTGAAAGTCGAACTCGCTCAAGATATTGTCATAAGGAACAATTGTGTGAAGTTATATTGAAATCAGTGAAGAAATGTAGGCGCTGGAGCGATGACAAAGTTTTTCTAAAAATAGCCACAGTGACCTTGACCTTAAGGTCATGACCTTGAAAGTCGAACTCACTCGAGATATTGTCATAAGAAACATTTGTGTGAAGTTATATTGAAATCGGTGAAGGAATGTAGGCGCTAGAGCGATGACAGTTTTTCTAAAAATAGCCACAGTGACCTTGACCTTGAGATCATGACCTTGAAAGTCCAACTTGCTCCAGATTTTTTTATAAGGAACATTTGTGTGAAGTTATAATGAAATTGGTGGAGAAATGTAGGCACTAGAGCGATGACAAAGTTTTTCTAAAAATAGCCAGTGACCTTGACCTTGAGATCATGACCTTGAAAGTCGAACTCGCTCGAGATTTTTTTATAAGGAACATTTGTGTGAAGTTATGCTATATCCCCCCTCACAACTAAGTTGTGCGAGGGGATAAAAATATTACAAATGTACTTCAAATCAATCATAAAATATATGCATCAAGGGCAGATAATCCAAAAATCAAAAATGCAAGAGTTGTCTTCCTTGTTCATGACACATCGTCCCAGTGTGATGAATGCACCTGTGAAGTTTCATGAATATATTGCATACGGTTTAGGAGTTATGGCCCGGACACGGTTTACTATATGGTACTAAGTCAAGGGCAGATAATTAAAAAACCAAAAATGCAAGAGTTGTCTTCCTTGTTCATGACACATCGTCTTAGTGTGATGAATGCACCTGTGAAGTTTCATGAATATATTCCATAAGATTTAGTAGTTATGGCCCGGACACGATTTAATATATGGTACAAAGTCAAGGGCAGATAATTCACAAACCAAAAGCGCAAGAATTGTCTTCCTTGTTCATGACACATCGTCCAAGTGTGATGAATGCACCTGTGAAGTTTCATGAATATATTCCATACGGTTTAGGGATTATGGCCCGGACACACCATACCATTTGACTATATATGGATGTAAGTCAAGGGCAGATAATTCAAAAACTAAACAAGCAGGAGTTGTCTTTCTTGTTCATGACACATCGTCTCAGTGTGATAAATGCACCTGTGAAGTTTCATGAATATATTCCATACGGTTTAGGAGTTATGGCCCGGACACGATGTCACCTGACGAACGAACGAACGAAAGTATGGACAGGGGTAAAACTTAATGCCCTTCCACTATTCTTCGAATAGGCGGGGGCATAAATATGGACTCTGAAGGTGAGCAATGCTTACCTTCATTTATGCAAAACATATCAAGCGACATTAATAAATCTATTAACGGTTTGAGCAAACGCATGACCCAAATGGAAACTAGTTTTGAGCAGACCAATGTAACAAGACTGTAGTGTGATCAATGATAAGGTAAAAGAGGAGATGGCCCGGGTTCGATTGGAGTTTATTTCTGAACTGTGTGCAGTAAAAACCGGACTTTTGGATTTAGAAAATGTTGTGTGTGATAGGGCGCCTGATTCATCTCAACGGAAGTTCTGTTCTGTTGTGATTCGGAATCTAAAACAGGGACATAATGAAAATGAAGGCTCTAATTCTATTGGCAAGAATAAGGTTATCTCCCTTGTCAGAGACGGATTGAAACTGAAAGACGTTCGAGACACTAATGCTAAGCGTAAACAGTCAAAGGGGGATAATCCGGGTATAGTGATAGCAACTTTGGAAACACGTGAGCAAGTAACAAAGATATTTGAGACTAAGAAACATTTGCGTAAAACAAATGAATATCAGTCTGTGTACATTGACCCCTATTTGAGCAAAAGTGAACTATCTGTGCAGGCTTCTTTCCGGACTTTGCTAAAAGAGATTGGAAAAAATGACGTTTATCATGTTCAGGACTCAAAACTGTTTCCAAGGAATCGTAGTATGGAGATGAGTGGGCGTGGTTATAGTCGTGATCAGCGAGGCGATGACAGCATACGATCACATGGTTCGAGTAGTGGTAGCCGGCGACAGGGAAACCGATCGTATGCTCGCTCACCTGAACCGGGCAGGCGTGGTCAACACTTACGCGATGGAGGAAGCACATCAACAGACATGTCACATGTACGGTCACACAACAGCTCAACTGAATCGAGCGGGTGTGGTCAACGCTTGCGCGGAAGTCGGAGTCCGTCAAATGACAGATAACATGTACGGTCGCCTAAGTTACCTGGGCGGTCTGATGGTAGAAGGGGTCGCAGTCTTTTGATCGCCATGGACGTCACCAGGGTGAATCGATTATGCGTGACAATGGGAGACGGGGCACAGCAAACGGACAGAATGGACAGAATAGCGACGAGTTAAATCGGCAAAATGACAATGGTGCTTTAGAAAATAGGCAATCCGATTTGGTTTCCTAAACGTAGGCGGCTGGTCTCTTTTGAATGATGAAAACTTTGTTTTTAGGGAAAACATAGTTTTTATTGAATAGTTGTGACATATTTGCAGTTTGTGAAACTTTCTTATGCGGCGATTCAAAGTTAGAATTAAATGGTTACAAGTGGATTGGTAATAATAGAAAACAACGGCATTAAAGAGCAAAGCGTGGGTCAGGCGGTGTAGGTATTTTTGTAAAAACCTCGCTTTTGAATAGTTTTAATTAGTGTATTTTAGATGAAAAAGTTGATATTTTGTGGATAAAGTTCTGGAAGGCAACGACAAGTTTTTGCGTCTGTGTCTGTTATCTGCCCCCAGCTGGTTCAACGCGATTAAATGACGCAGAACAGTTTTATACAATACTAACAGAACAGGTTTATCAGTATCAAAATGAAGCATCGAACATTTATATTTGCAGCGACGTCAATTCAAGGTGCGGAGAAACGGCAGATTATATTGAAGGCGTTGATGATGTCAGTTGATTTTACATCAAACCATTATGGAGATTTATTACTAGGCTTTCTAACAGACTAACTTTTGTATGCTGAATGGCAGAGTTAAGGAAAAAAATGACTTTACGCATGTTTTGCATCGCGGCAGATCAGTGGTTGACTACGTATTGGTACCACATGAGCAAATTCGTGACGTCAATTCATTCAATGTATACCGTATGACTGAGACTATTGAACATTTTAAACTTAACGGATGTGAAAAGGTACCTGACCATTCCATATTAATATGGGAAGCGGAAATAGTCAGAGTAGGCCTAATGAAACAAATGGACAAAATGCATCTGCATCGCAAAAATTGTTTAATGTTTCAAATATTCCAACAGAGCTTTTTAACATCGTGTATGCGGATAACTTAATACGTAGGACAGTGGAGCGGATTGAACTTAGTTTGTCAGATGCGAATGGAGCAAATGACTTGACACTGCATTCACGGACTTAATTCATTCACAAACTAGAACTTGTTTTTCTCCAAAAACACAGATGTCTCCCCCGTTTTTGACTGCTAAGTATAACCTTGACATTGGAGGTATTGAGCTGGGTCTTGTGTGCAACACATCATCTAATGAAGATGAACATTTCTGCATAGTAACTTTAAAAATGTTCACAGAAAAATAAAAAAGTTATTGGCCGTAAACAAAAAAAGCACTTTTTTACCTTTGACCTCTAAGTATGGCCTTGACCTTTGCAGTACAACACATCGTCTCATGATGGTTAACATTTCTGCCAAGTAATTTCATAATCCATCAAAGAATAAGTTAGTTATTGACTGTCCTTTTTTTACCTTTGACCTCTAGGTATGACCTTGACATTGGAGGTATGGACCTTGGTCTTACACATGACTCATGGTCCAACTTTCAAGCCTCTAGCTCCAACAGTTTTTGAGATATCTTGCTGACAAGATTTTATTAAAAAAAATTCAAAGGGCAATAACTCTTGAAAGGGGCATAATCCGGATGAGAAAAAAATTTGTGTCAGCTTATTTTCCATTAGGAATGCATATATGAAATTTCAAAACCATAGCATACACAGTTCTAAAGTTATGCTATGCATCACTTTTAGGATTCATTACAATGGGCACAAATTACCAAAATGACAAAGGGCCATAACTCGCAAAGTATTTTTCGGAATTTTGTCAAAAGTTAATCAGTTCATATACTCATCACCACCAATATACTCAACAACTTTCAAGGCTCTAGCTCCAATAGTGTTTGAGATATTTTGCTGACAAGATTTTAATAAAAAGATTTCAAAGGGCAATAACTCTTGAAAGGGGCATAATCCAGACGAGATAAAAAATACGCGTCAGCTAATTTTTCATGAGGAACCCATATATGAAATTTCAAAACCCTAGCATACACGGTTCTAAAGTTATGCTGTGCATCACTTTTAGCATACATTACAATGGGCACAAATTACCAAAATGACAAAGGGCCATAACTCACAAAGTATTTTTGGGAATTTTGTCAAAAGTTACTCAGTTGATCTATTCATAACCACCAATATATTCACCAACTTTCAAGCCTCTAGCTCCAATAGTTTTTGAGATATCTTGCTGACAAGATTTTATGAAAAAAAATTCAAAGGGCAATAACTCTTGAAAGGGGCATAATCCTGACGAGAAAAAAAATACGCATCAGCTTATTTTCCATCAGAAATGCATATATGAAATTTCAAAACTATAGCATACACCGTTTAAAGTAATGCTATGCATCACTTTTAGCATACATTACAATGGGCACAAATTACCAAAATGACAAAGGGCCATAACTCACAAAGTATTTTTCGGAATTTTGTCATAAGTTAATCAGTTCATCTACTCATCACCAACAATCTATTCACCAACTTTCAAGGCTCTAGCTCCAATAATTTTTTTTTGAGATTTTATAAAAAAATTTCAAGGGCAATAACTCTTGAAAGGGGCATATTCCGGACGAGAAAAAAAATATGCGTCAGCTAATTTCCCATGAGGAATCCATATATGAAATTTCAAAACCCTAGCATACATGGTTCTAAAGTTATGCTATGCATCACTTTTAGCATACATTACAATGGGCACAAATTACCAAAATGACAAAGGGCCATAACTCACAAAGTATTTTTCGGAATTTTGTCAAAAGTTAATCAGTTCATCTACTCATCACCATCAATATAATCACCAACTTTCAAGGCTCTAGCTCCAATAGTTTTTGAGATATCTTGCTGACAAGATTTTATTAAAAAAAAAAATTCAAAGGGCAATAACTCTTGAAGGGGGCATAATCCGGACGAGAAAAAAAATACGCGTCAGCTAATTTGCCATGAGGAATCCATATATGAAATTTCAAAACCCTAGCATATACGGTTCTTTAGTTATGCTATGCATCAAAAGCGTAATGGACGGATGAACGGACGAACGAACCAGAACCAATATGCTCCTCAAACTTTTTCAAAGTTGGGGGCATAATAAGAAAGTTATTGACAGAACACAAAAAAGGCCCTTTTTTTACCTTTAACCTCTATGTATGACCTTGACCTTTTAGGTATTAAACTGGGTCATGCATGCAACACATCATCTCATGGTGGTTAACATTTCTGCCTAGCAATTTCAAAATCCATCTAAAAATAAGAAAGTTATTGACCAAACACAAAAAAGGCCCCTTTTTTACCTTTGACCTCTATGTATGACCTTGACATTTTAGGTACCAAACTGAATCATGCATGCAACACATCATCCCATGATAGTTAACATGTTTGCCAAGTAACTTCAAATTCTATTTAAAAATAGGCAAGTTATTGACAAAACCCGAAAAAAGGCCCCTTTTTTTACCTTTGACCTCTAAGTATGACCTTGACCTTTGAGGTACCAACCTGGGTCATGCGCGCAACACATCGCCTTATATTGGTTCACATTTCTGCCATGTGATTTCAAAATCCATCTCAAAATAAGAAAGTTATTGACCAAATACGAAAAAAAGGCCCACTTTTTGACCTTTGACCTCTAAGTATGACCTTGACCTTTGAGGTACTGACCTGCCTCATGTGCACCACACATCGTCTCATGATTGTTAATAATTATGCCAAGTAATTTTAAAATCCATCTCAAAATTAGAAAGTTATTGACCAAATACGAAAAAAAGGCCCCTTTTTTGACCTTTGACCTCTAAGTATGACCTTGACCTTTGAAGAACCGACCTGCCTCATGCGCACCACACATAGTCTTATGGTTGTTAATACTTATGCCAAGTAATTTTAAAATCCATCTCAAAATAAAGTTATTGACCAAATACGAAAAAAAGGCCCCTTTTTTGACCTTTGACCTCTAAGTATGACTTTGACCTTTGAGGTACAGACCTGCCTCATGTGCACCACACATCGTCTTATGGTTGTTAATAATTATGCCAAGTAATTTTAAAATCCATCTCAAAATAAGAAAGTTATTGACCAAATACGAAAAAAAGGCCCCTTTTTTGACCTTTGACCTCTAAGTATGACCTTGACCATTGAGGTACCCCTGCCTCATGCGCACCACACATCGTCTTATGGTTGTTAATATTTCTGCCGAGTAATTTTAAAATCCATCAAAAAACTAGACAAAAGTGCCCAGTGGGGCACGTATACCCCCGGCCAGTGCCATCACCTCAGCTGAAACAAGAACTACAAAGGGAAATAATTATAAAAGGCCTGACCCCTTGGCCCTTATTTTCATTCCCTCAATACAACTAGTCATACTGATCATGTTTGCAAAATTTCAAGTTTCTATGTACAGTAGTTATTGAGAAATCTTTGACACAAAATAAAAATATACACTATTAAACAGCAAGAACTACAAAGGGAAATAACTCTAAAAGGCCTGACCCCTTGGCCCTTATTTTCTTTCCCACAATACAAATAGTCATACTGATCATGTGTGCAAAATTTCAAGTTTCTATGTGAAGCAGTTCCTGAGATATCTTTGACACAAAATAATTGGCAAGTGCCATCACCTCAGCTGAAACAAGAACTACAAAGGGAAATAACTCTAAAAGGCCTGACCCCTTGGCCCTTATTTTCTTTCCCACAATACAACTAGTCATACTGATCATGTTTGCAAAATTTCAAGTTTCTATGTACAGTAGTTATTGAGAAATCTTTGACACAAAATAAAAATATACACTATTAAACAGCAAGAACTACAAAGGGAAATAACTAATAGGCCTGACCCCTTGGCCCTTTTTTTCTTTCCCACAATACAAGTAGTCATACTGATCATGTGTGCAAAATTTCAAGTGTCTATGTGAAGCAGTTCCTGAGATATCTTTGACACAAAATAATTGGCAAGTGCCATCACCTCAGCTGAAACAAGAACTACAAAGGGAAATAACTCTAAAAGGCCTGACCCCTTGGCCCTTATTTTCTTTCCCACAATACAAGTAGTCATACTGATCATGTGTGCAAAATTTCAAGTTTCTATGTGAAGCAATTCCTGAGATATCTTTGACACAAAATAATTGTTTACGGACAGACAGACAGACGGAAAAGACAAAAACTATATACCCCCATTGCATACTTTGTATGCCGGGGGTATAAAAAGAAAGTTATTGACCGGACACGATTTGCCCATACCTATATACATACCAACAAACTTCCAAGGGAGATAATTCAAAAAGTATAAATGTGAGAGTTATGGTTCTTGTGCACTGCACGTCGTCTAATGCTGATTAATATTTATACGAAGTTTCGTGGAGATAGCTCTAACGGTTTTCAAGTTACAGAGCGGACACGAAAGTGTGACAGACAGACGGACAGACAGACGCCCGGGGGAAAAACAATATGTCTCTCCGAAAAAAAAATTTTCGGGGGAGACATAATGAATGCTAAGTTGAAACGTGTTCCCCATGAGAAGTCATTTAACTTAAAAGGCAAGAAAATGAGATGTAAAAAATATTGGAATAATGAACTGCAATTACAATGGAATAAGGTGTGTGAAAAAGAGAGACAATGGTTGAAATGTACTAACAGTATCACTAGGAATGTGTTAAAAGCGAATTATTGTGCAGAACGTTGACGTTTTGATCAGATAAACAGACGTTATAAGCGACAACATCCGAGAACAGAACAAGAAAAACTACATGACCTACACCAAAATGATACAAGGTGTGATTTCTGGAAAGAAATTGGAAAATTATCATTGGCAAATGAACGGAAATAAAAAATACCGATGGAAGTGGATGATCAGGATGGGCATCCTATATTTGATCAGGATCAAGTGTTGGAAAAACGGAAAACTGATGACAGCAAATTACTGAACTCAGAAAGTTCTGAGTATTTCGATGAAGAACATTATGAAACTGTACTAAGGCAACTGCGTGAAAACGCAGTGAGGAATAATAGTCGGCTTAATGTGGACTGTTTAAACACGGATATAACGTATCAGGAGGTTTACAAGGCTGTTCACCGCGCAAAATTACGTAAGGCTGCTGGATTTGATGGTATTCCTTCTGAAGTTTTACGATATGATATATGTATTGAACTGCTTTATAAAATAATATCATATTGCTTTAAGACTGGGGAAGTACCAACAGAATGGACGAAAGGAATTATAAATCCAATACCAAAGTCGGGAGGCCAAGGACGCGAGGAATCCTCTTAGCTACCGTGGAATCTCATTGTCTGTGCCATATAAAATATACGCAGATATATTGAATCAGAGACTTACAAAATGACTTGAAATAATTTGTTGGTGGATGAACAAAATGGGTTCAGGAAAAATCTAAGTTGTTTGGAGCATATTTACTCTTTATACACAATTATTAAACACAAAACTGTCTAGGCAATCAACATTTGTTTGTTTTATTGATTTCCATAAGGCCTTTGATAAAGCTAAAAGAAATCTCTTGTTGTTTAAACTTATGTCTATAGGAATATCAGGAAGAATACTAGACGCTATTCAATCCTTATATGACAATGTACAATGTACTGTCAAAGTTAATGAACTGTTTTCTCCCTGGTTCCCTGTATCACACGGTGTGAAGCAGGGGGTGTAAAATATCGCCAACATTATTTTCCGCGTATATAAAATGACTAAGCGCAAGAAATCAAGTCTTAATTGTGGTGTGACCCTGGACGAAATTATGATATCAGTCTTACTCTACGCTGATGATATCGTATTAATATTACATGCGGCGGAGAAGCTGCAACTGATGCTTGACAAGTTGAACTCTTGGTGTAGAAAATGGAAGTTGACTGTTAACCCAGAAAAAACCAAAGTCATACACTTTAGAGCGGTATCTGTACCACGAAGTAATTTTGTATTCAAGTGTGGCGATAAAGATATCGAATATACGTCGAATTACAAATATCTCGGTCTGTGGCTACAAGAACACTTAAATATGAATAAAACTGTCTCGGAACTCTCAAAGTCTGCAAGCCGTGCTCTGTCTGCACTATACACTAAAAGTCTAAAGGCTGGCGGAATAACTATAGAAGTGTTCCAAAAATTATATCAGTCATTGGTAGAACCAGTGTTGTTTTACGCCAGTGGATTGTGGGGAATTTCAGATTACAGAGAAATACAAACTGTCCAAAATAAAGCTTGTAGATATTTTCTGGGCGGGGGTAAATGTGCTTCAAATGTAGCCTTACGAGGAGACATGGGATGGTATTCATGTTATGTGAAATCAAAACTTGAAGTATTTCGCATGTGGATTAAATTAAGAAACGTTTCTGATGATAGATTATTAAAGTTTACCCATGAGTGGTCAAAGCGCAATAACCGTGGTTGGGAAGCTAGGGTGCGTAAATTGTCAAATAAACTTATTGTAACAAATATAATCAATGATCAAAGTTTGCCTATACCCTTTGCTCTTGAAAATGTTAGAACAATTCTTCGTAAAAATGGAATAGAGACTTACAAGTTCTGATAAGTTAAGAACATATAAATTTAATTTTGAAAGGGAATGGTACTGTACTTTACCATTATCTAGGGACCAACGTCGCGTTTTGTTTAAGTTACGTTCTTGCAGTTTGTCGTTACACGTGGAAACCGGTCGGTTTACAAGACCAAAAACTCCATTGTAAATGTAAATTTTGTAATTCTTCAAGAGTCGAAGATGAAATGCACTTTCTGTTGGACTGTGAATTATACACTGATATTAGACATATGCTTTATGAAAAAGCTTCAAGTTTAAATCAAAACTTTGGTCAGTTTGACTCATGCGAAAAAATGAAATTTATAATGCAGCACAAAGACATTCAATTCACACTTGGAAATGTTGTCACTAAAGTGTTTTGTAGGAGAAAGATGTTCATTTGAGGTATAAAATACCGACCATGCTGGGGTAGCTGGTGCGACGTGGGGCAGCGGGGTGGGTGTCGGGCCGTCGGACAGCAAGCTTCTGCAAAAACTTCTGTGTTGGGTTTTCTCTGGCAGGTGTTGTTCCGCCCCGCCCCTCGATGCTCGCTGTCCGATGTCGCATTTGTTCCCAGCAGGCACACGTCGCTAGGGCAACGTCAAATCAACATCGGTGGATGTGACGTTGCTTAAGCGTTATGACGTTGCACTGACTTTGATGTGACGTCGCAATTACGTCATGTGCCTGCTGGGGTTGGTTCGGGATGGCTTACATACTACTGTGCAATTGTAAATTTTAAAGTAACTTAACCGATAATGCGTTTTACGATACATGTGTATAGTGTCTTGTAAGTCAACTTTGGCTGGATACCAATATAATCTTAAGTATTTTAAATGTGCAATTTTAGATATATATTGATATATGACACTTTAATAAACAAATTACTTACTTACTTACTAGTAACAAGAATATTTATGGTTTAGGGGTGGGGATCTGAATGGTTTCTGAGATATATGGCCTTTTATGAAGTTGAGGGGGTGGGGCATGGCCCCAGCACAACCTGGGGGACCCCCATGTTGACATAAAAGCATATAGAGCATTCGGTTTGAGATGATTTTTGAAGTCATTTTTTTTTTATTTTTTTTTTTTTTTATTTTGATTTCCATGGCAACCAATAGAAATGAGCAGTAGGCCTAAAATCATACGGCAGATAGTAGGTTGCCTAAGTAAGGAACATTTCTATGAAAGTTTTGTCAAAATATCACGGCCCCCGCCCATAGGGGCTTGAAGAAATATATGGGCTGTACAATGCTTCCACCCAGAGCTGAATCCGGCCTGCACACTAGTAGTGGTAAAATGCTTGGAGGATCTAAGCCTGTCCAGGAACCGCGGTGCGAGGCGGACCGTCCATGCTAATTAACCCTATTGGTTTCATTGGGCGACAGGGCTTGAGATGTCATTTCATCTCAATGTCGGGTAAAAGTCCCACAAAATTGGAAGCAACGTCTCCAAAATGACCTTTACAGTGTTGACGGGGACATTAAACCTCAAATCAAACAAACAAAGCATCTGCAATGGTTTGGCAGTAAATGCCATTTTTCTATTTTCCCCATTATAAGTCTATGGAAACTCAGTTGCCATAGCAACCAAATTAATGAGCCGATTTTCATTAAAAACAAAAACTTTCAATCCCCCTGCCCAAGGATGCTACAGATGAAATTTGGGCTAAATCGGCCCAGTGGCTTCAGAGGAGATTTCGTTTGAAAATGTTGACGAAGACGACGGACAATTGCCTATCCTATAAGCTCCCGCGGAGCATTCGGCTATGGTGAGCTAAAAACTAGATGGATGGAAAGGCCAGCTTCCAATTTCATAATATCAAGTTTCAAGACTCCAGCAAATGAGAAAAATCATTGGGGGGGGGGGGGGGGGGGGGGGGGGGGGAAGAGAGGAGTGTGGGTTTGTTTTACAGCCAAATGAAGGTATTTTACTTACATTGAGCCAATTGTTAATTAGTTGGGCAAAAAATAAATACCTCAAATTAAATTGCCTGACCTTCCATTGCAGAACTTGGCATCTCACATGTGATCCAAGCCAGACTGTGAGAGGCCTAGTGATTAAGAGTAAGGCTGGCACGATTAAATTCCACAAAAATGAATATTAATACTGATTCGCTTGCAATAGATTATTTGATAAGTACTATTTACTGCACATAGTTGTGCCTAAAATAGCTGTATGAGTGGCAAACCGTGCAGACCCAGATGAGACGCCGCTTACTGCGGTCTGTCTGTTTAAATACATATGGTAAAGTACAGCATAATTATGGTAGGAGACATGCTCAGACAAAGCCAGACAGGCTAAAATTATGACAATCTTCAGTAATTTCTCATCGATTATCAATCACAATGACAGGAATGATAATCAATTATATTTTCAGCTCCGATTAGCCAGCCCTAATTAAGAGTCAGTGCTCTTATCCACTAGGCATTGAAGGCCTGTTGAAATGAGAAAGGTCTTAAAATGTCGACATACAAAGCAGGATGGATTTTGTTTTATCTCAAAAATGATTCTAGATTTAGTTTACTGTAGTAATACCTCTTCTAGGCATATAGATGGTGTGCTTAAGTTCTAAATCTCAACAACTTGGTTTTTCAACACTGGACCACCTGAAATACTATTAGGTGACCGAAACCAAACTCCTAGGTAAACCTGTCCTGGATGATCCAAAACTCCCAGGTAAATCTAGGTCAAGGTCATAAGTCGAAACATTATTGTATCACCAGAAAGGTCTTCTAACAAGGAATGTACATGTGAAATATGACAGCCTTATCACTTAATCAAGTTATGGCCAATTTTATAGTAATTTTAAAAGTAGGTCAAAAGTCAAGGACTAGGAAATTATGGTACCATTGGAAAGGTCTTTTGACAAGAAATGCACATGTGAGTTATGCAAGTCCAATCACTTACCAATAAAAAGTAATGGCCAATGTTATTTTAAAAAGAAGGTCAAACAGCAAGGTCAAGATCATAAGGTAAAAATATATGGTTTCACCGGAAATATCTTGTGACAAAGTATGTACATGTGAAATATAAAAGTTCTATCACTTAACAATTGACAACAACGTCCAATGTTAAAGCTTTGAAAAAGGAGGTCAAAAATCAAGTTCAAGGTATCAGGTCATAAATCGTCAAATCACCAGTAAGGTCTTGTGGCAGGAATGCAGAGGTGAAATGCAAAATCCATATCACCATCGTAAGTTATGGCCAAGTTTTTAAAAAGTAGAATTCCTTCCCACTTCAAATCTTGTGTAGTGGAATCCATAAGATATCCTTGTGCAGTGGAATCACTAAGATAAGTCCTTAAAGAAGTTGATCATATAATGACCAATGGAAATCAAACAAGCTGTGCGTCACACAATTAAGACTGATTTAAGGATTGTTTTGATTTTGTAGCCTGTACCAAACTCTTACCCAGATTTCATGTCAAAAATGTTTTGATTCCACATCAGGAAGTGGATGGGGGACCACAGAAATGCTCTATATCCACACTGCTCGCTCAGCATCTCCAGAATCCTCCAACAGACATCCACGAAACCCTAGCCAAATATTCCGTCAGTGAGCGATGCGCAGAACCCATAAATAAACCATGCCGTTTCAATGGCCACAGTTGAAGGTCACAAGTTTGAATCTTTGAATTTTGTGCCCGCTCTTTCTCTTGCAGCCCCGGAAGGACTTTCAGTAAACTTTGGACAAACATACCCCACCAGTCTGAACCCCTGAATCCTCTGCCTGCTCCACACCCCGTAGGACTCCCATAGGCCTAACTGAGTATGTGCAAAACCCCTAACTCAACCATGCCAACCCAAAGTGAAGCCACAACTGAAAGTCATCATTTTGAGCCTTGAATTTTCTATCCATTTTATTATCTCTTTAACCCCTGATTCCCACCAGCCCTGGTCAAACACCCGCCACAGTGTGATGTGCAGAACGCATAACCACACCATGACAACACGAGTTGAAGGCCATAGATGAAGACCAGGAATCAGAGCACCAAACCCCATGTCCGCTCTTTATCTATTTCACCCCTGGAAGGTTTTCATTCAACTCCGGCCAAACACTTGCCCCAGTGAGAAGATGTGCAGAAACTGCAACTCAGTCATGCAGACACATGATCATGGTCACAATTAAAGGTCAAGAGCCAGATCCTCAAACTTTGCCTCCCCACCATATTTTCCTACCCACAGAAGGACCCTCATTCAACTTTGGTCCAATGAAGATCTGAATATGATGATATGCTGAACCTACAGCTCAACCATGCAGACTCCAGGTGAAGGTCACAAATGAAGGTCACAAGCTCCAGCTGTGAATTTCCTGTCTGCTCCACATCCCCCGCCCCCCACCCCTGGAAAGATTCTCAAACCTAGGTCAAATGAGGGCCCAAAAGAGATGAGCAGAACCTGCAACTCAAACATGTAGTGCCAAACTGCATTGAGGGACATAGCTGTCCCTGAGGCTGCCCTGTTCAATTTTGTAACTGTGCCAAACACATTGTTTTGAAATCTTAAAGAAATATTGTTTTGCACTAGTCATTAGGTATTTAGTCACTTTTCAATGAAAAACACCAAATTAGCTAATTGAACGAGTACACTCTAGCTGCATATCAAGAGAATATATTTTAGATCATTAAATAAATGAGTGGAAATGATTCAAGAGTAACTTGTAGTATGACTATCCTGACCACTTCCTAACAGAATTTATCTTTACCTATTTTAATAATTTAATAACTAATTTATTTACTAAGCTATTGATTTTTTTACTTTATAACTATTTTTTTATACTTATTTATTTACTTAATTTTTTACTTATTTATTCTATACTTATTAATTTATTTACTTCTTATTTATTTATTCATTATATATTTTTTTTATTATTTATTTATTTACTTTAAATGTTAGGAAGTCAACAAAACAGTCATTCTACAAGTTCACAAAGTTATCAAAAATTGAACAAGAAAGCAATCCTAAGGACAGCCATATGGCCCTGCCACTGAAAAACCCAGAATGCTCAAGCCACAGGTTCCACTCATCCTCCCACCTAGGCCATAATTTGAGCAAAGTTCAATGAAAATCCCTCCATGGGCAAAAGGGATATAGAGCCGACAGGACAGCCCAAGGCTCAACCCTCATCTGCAATCCTCACCAACAGCCTGCATGACTGAGCTATGGTTTCAGCATATTATCCCACTCTGTCGAAAACTGGACCAAAGCCCTGCCAATGGCAAGGAGATATAGCGGAGAAACAAATCTTGAGGCCCGAACTCCCAACCCCTAACCATGACCATGACCAAGTGTCAACACGGCCAAGTCACAGGCCCAGCACACCATCCCAATGAAGCAAATGAAAACCCACCAAGGGGCAAATAAGACCGCGCCGACATGAAACCCAACGTCCAAACTCCCGATCCCCCACCATGACCACCACCCCAAACTGCCACGATGCGATTAGGGGCCTGCACACCAGTGCACCGAGGCAAATATTCGACCAAAGCTCAATGAAAACTGCTCAAGTGTTATAAAAGATATAGTTACAGGAAATTCAAGGATCAAACTACTGACCCTCAATTGAGGCCTTCACCTTGAAGCAGAGTCAGGTACTGCACATCAACTCAATTAGGCCAACATTTGTCCGAAGTTTAATGTAAATCCCTAAAGGGGCAAAGGAGATATGGAACAGACACAAAACCCAACAAGAGGGCCCAATGGCCCTATATCGCTCACCTGTGTACCAGAAAATCATTAGTGTAGGAGACCACTTGACATTGCTATATACTAAATATCTAAGCTCAGGCAAAGCGGTGTCCATGCTTATAAACCCTACTAGTTTCATTGGGCAACAGGGCTTGAGATGTAATTTCATCTCAATGTCGGGTAAAAGTCCCACAAAATTGGAAGAGACATCTCCAAAATGACATATACAGTGTTGACGGGGATGTAAAACCTCAAATCAAACAAAATCTGTGGCTTATGGTTTTGGAGAAAAAGATTTTTTTTAAGTTTTTTCCAGTATAAGTCTATAGGAGCTAATGAGCCCTGGGCTTGGCCAATTTTGACCCAAAGGGCACGGTTGGCAGGATTTATGTAGGCGACCATTTTGTGTTGCTATATGCTAAATATCTAAGGTCTGTACTTCATGGTTTCAAAGAATTTTGAAGCTTTTTTTCCATTATAAGTTTGTAGGAGTTAAGGGGCCACAGGATTTGGACCCCAGGGGCATGATTGGCAGGATTCATGTAGGCGACCACTCGACATTGCTACATGCTAAATACCTAAGCTCTGGGACTTATGGTTTCAGAGAAGAAGATTTTTTTCCCCCATTTTAAGTTTTTTTTTTTTTGTTGTTTTGTTTTTTTCATTATAAGGGCCCTGTGGTTTCAGAGCAGAAGATTTTTGAAGTTTCTCCAATTGTAAGTCTATGGAAGTTAAAGATCCCTGGGGTGTGGCCAATTTGGATCCCAGGGGCATAACTGGCAGGGTTTATGTAGGTGGCCACTTAACCTAGCTACATACTAAAAATCTAAGCTCTGGGCCTTATGGTTTCATAGAAGATTTTTTAAGTTTTTTTCCATTATAAGTCTATTGGAGGTGATGAGCTCGGGCATGGCCAATTTTGACCCCAGGGGCAGGGTAAGCAGGATTTATGTAGCTGGCTATTTTATGTTGCTAGACACTAAATATCTAAGTTCTGTGCTTCACAGTTTCTGAAGATTTTTGAAGCTTTTTTCCATTATGAGTCTATGGGAGCTAAGGGGCCCCTGGGCATGGCCCATTTGGACCCCAGGGGCATGATTAGCAGGAAGTATGTAGGAGACCACTTGCAGTTGCTACATGCTAAATATCTAAGCTCTGGGCTCTGTGTTTTCAGAGAAGAAGATTTTTGAAGTTTTTTTTTTTCATTATGCGTCTATGGGAGCTATGGGGGTCCCAGGGTGTGGCCCATTTGGACCCCAGGGGCATGATTGGCAGGATTTATGTAGGTGACCACTTGTCATTGCTACATGCTAAATATCTAAGCTCTGGGCCCTGTGGTTTCAGAGAAGATTTTTGAAGCTTTTTTCCAGTATGAGTCTATAGGAGCTAAAGGGCCCAGGGGCATGGCCTGTTTGGACCCCAGGGGCATGATTGGCAGGAACTACATATGTGACCACTTGCCGTTGCTACATGCTAAATATCTGAGCTCTGGGCCCTGTGGTTTCAGAGAAGAAGATTTTTTAAGCTTTTTCTTCCATTATGAGTCTATAGGAGCTAACTGGCCCCGGGGCGTGGCCCTTTTGGACCCAAGGGGTATGATTGCCAGGAATTATGTAGGTGACCATTTGCCATTGATACGTGCTAAATATCTAAGCTCTGGGCCCTGTGGTTTCAGAGAAGAAGATTTTTGAAGCTTTTTTCCATTATGAGTCTATGGGAGTGAAGGGGCCCCGGGGCGTGGCCCATTTGGAACCCAGGGGCATGATTGGCAGGAATCATGTAGGTGACCAATTGGCGTTCCTACATGCTAAATATCTAAACTCTGGGCCCTGTAGTTTCAGAGAAGAAGATTTTTGAAGCTTTTTTTACCACTATGAGCCTATGGGAGCTAAGGGGCCCCGGGGCGTGGCCCATTTGGAACCTAGGGGCATGATTGGGAAGATTTATGTAGGTGACCACTTGCCCTTGCTACATGCCAAATATCTCAGCTCTGGGCCCTGTGGTTTCAGAGAAGAAGATTTTGGAAGCTTTTTTCCACTATGAGTCTATAGGAGCTAAATGGCCCCGGGGCGTGGCCCGTTTCGACCCCAGGGGCATGATTGGCAGGAATTATGTATGTGACCACTTGCCGTTGCTACATGCTAAATATCTAAGCTCTGGGCCCTGTGGTTTCAGAGAAGAAGATTTTTGAAGCTTTTTTCCATTATGAGTCTATGGGAGCTAAGGGGCCCCTGGGCATGGCCCATTTGGACCCCAGGGGCATGATTAGCAGGAAATATGTAGGAGACCACTTGCAGTTGCTACATGCTGAATATCTAAGCTCTGGGCTCTGTGTTTTCAGAGAAGAAGATTTTTGAAGTTTTTTTTTTTCATTATGCGTCTATGGGAGCTATGGGGGTCCCAGGGTGTGGCCCATTTGGACCCCAGGGGCATGATTGGCAGGATTTATGTAGGTGACCACTTGTCATTGCTACATGCTAAATATCTAAGCTCTGGGCCCTGTGGTTTCAGAGAAGATGATTTTTGAAGCTTTTTTTCCAGTAGGAGTCTATAGGAGCTAAAGGGCCCCGGGGCGTGGCCAATTTGGACCCTAGGGGCATGATTGGCAGGAACTATGTATGTGACCACTTGCCGTTGCTACATGCTAAAAATTTAAGCTCTGGGCCCTGTGGTTTCAGAGAAGAAGATTTTTGAAGCTTTTTTTCCATTATGAGTCTTTTGGAGCTAAGGGCCCCCGGGGTGTGGCCAATTTGGACCCCAGGGGCATGATTGGCAGGAATTATGTAGGTGACCACTTGCCCTTGCTATATGCTAAATATCTAAGCTCTGGGTCCTGTGGTTTCCGAGAAGATTTTTGAAGCTTTTTGTTCCATTGTGAATCTATGGAAGCGAAGGGGCCCTTGGGCGTGGCCAATGTGGACCCCAGGGGCATGATTGGCAGGAATTATGTAGGTGACCACTGGCCGTTGCTACATGCTAAATATCTCAGCTCTGGGCCCTGTGGTTTCCGAGAAGAAGATTTTTGAAGCTTTTTGTTCCATTATGAGTCTATGGGAGCGAAGGGGCCCCAGGGCGCCGCCCATTTGGAACCCAGGGGCATGATTGGCAGGAATTATGTAGGTGACCACTGGCCGTTGCTACATGCTAAATATCTTAGCTCTGGGCCTTGTGGTTTCAGAGAGAAGATATTTTAATTTTTTTCCCATTGTAAGTCTATGGGAGCTGTATGTTGCCATAGCAACCAGAATTCCAATCTGATCAGCCCAAAAACCTTATGCAGCCTTTCCCCCTACCTGGTGAAGCTTCTCTTGAAATTTGATCAAGTTTGACCATGGGGTATTAGAGATATACTTATTTGAAATTTTTTACGGACGCACGCACGCACGACGGACGAGGGACAAAAAGTGACCACAAAAGCTCACTAAGTGACAGGTGAGCTAAAAACCCAAACAAGTGACCCTCAACTATGAACCCAACCTCAAATCGGCATTGCCCATCCATGGGCCCCGCACACCAGCTCACTGTGGGAACATTTGACCAAAGTCAGATGAAAATCTATCAAAGGTCTAGGAGATAGGGAGCAGACTAGGAAGTGTTCTAGACAGACTGACAGGCAAAGGGCACTTCTATCATCCCCCATCTGCCTTGCCGAAAGGGGATTAATGAAAACAAGATGTGTTTGTGAAACACTGATGCCCCCGGACAGCGCATGTTAAATGTGAAAGTAGTATCACTAAGCAATCTTGAAAAAGTAGGTCAAGGTCACAAGGTCAAAATTTTTGGCATCATTGGAAAGGTCTTGTGACATAGAATGTACATGTGAAATATGAAAGCCCCATCACTTACCAGTCTAAAGTTATGGCGAATGTTAAAGTTTTTAAAAAGTAGGTCAAACTTCAAGGTCAATGTCACGAGATCAAAAATTATGGTACCACTTAAAAGGTCTTGTGAAAAAGAATGCACATGTGAAATATGAAAGCCCTATCACTAACCAAACGAAAGTTATGGCGAATTTTTTTTAAAAAGTAGGTCAAACATCAAGGTCAAGAGGTAAAAAATTATGGTACCACCAGAAAGGTCTTGTGACAAGGAATGCACATGTGAAATATGTAAGCTCTATCACTTATCAATTGAAAGTTATGGCCAATGTTAAAGTTTCTAAAAAATGTCAAGGGGAAAAATGAAAACAGAGTTATGGTCCTTGGTGAGAATGTAGCCCTTGTGATGGTGAATAAGTGTGTGAAGTTTCATGGGGCTAGGTCAAATACTTTTGAAGTTATGACCAAGGTTAATGTTTTTGTGACGGACAGACAAAACAGACAGACAGGGCAAAATACTATATGCCCCCCCCCCCCTCCCCGAATCAAAGGGGGGCATAAAAATAAGTCTTACACTCATGACACGGAAGTTATTATAAATCCAAAACACAATGTTTTTCTGATTACAATAGGCAGAGACACTAAGTAAAATCCAAACAAGTAGTTGTCCTGGCATTCCAAGACAAATAACAAAAGAAAAGAATGGCCATATACTTAGTATACTTTTCAGTATAGTTACAAAAGATTTGTTAATGAAGGAATACTAACCCCTTAGACCTCCAAATGATAACGCATTATGATGACTTGCATAACTCACATGTGCATTTCATGTCAAAAGACCTTTCCATTGGTACCATAATTCCTAGTCCTTGACATTTGACCTTCTTTTAAAATGACTATAAAATTGGTCCTAACTTTATTAAGTTATAAGGCCATCCTATTTCACATGTACATTCCTTGTTAGAAGACCTTTCTGGTGATACCATAAAGTTTTGCCTTATGACCTTACCTAGTTTTAGCAGGAGTTTTGGATCATCCAGGACATGTTTACCTGGGAGTTTGGGTCACCTAATAGTATTTCAGGTGGTCCAGTGTTGAAAAACCAAGTTGTTGAGATTTAGAACTTAAGCACAGCATCCATATGCCTAGAAGAGGTATTACTACAGTAAACTAAACCTATGAGGATAGGCTGAAAAGTTCTGAGCCTGACCAAGAAGCAGGCATCGAACAGCCATGAAATTTTGTATTCATTAAATCCAAACCTTTATTACTTGATTTGACTCAAATGAGTTCAAGTTTACCTGCAATAACATAGAAATTCTAGACTTTGAAAATTGATACTAGTACGTTTTTGAATAAATGGACGAAATCTGGCATCGTGGTGTCATCAAGTACCTCCATAAAAAGGGGTTACCTCCTAAGGACATTCATGCTGATATGGTTGCTACATTAGGGTATGCAACCGTGAAAAGGTGGGCAGCAAATTTTAAGAGGAGCAAGCACAGCCTTGAAGATGATGACCGGTGTGGACGACCCACAACGGCAACAACTGAGGAAACCATCAGCCAAGTGCACAGGGCTGTGATGGATGACAGGCGTTTAACTGTGAATCAGTTAGCTAACACTGTTGGCAACACAGTGAATTAGGAATGATGAAGTTTTCGGCCAGATGGGTGCCACGGCTTTTGACGCCTGACCAAAAGTTGACCAGACTGAACCTGTCATGCCAATTTGGCTATTTTTGAAGCAGACCAAGATGGGTTTTCTTGACTGTTTTGTCACTAAGGATGAGTGTTGGATTCATCACTTTGAGCCAGAGACCAAATAACAGTCCATGCAAATGAAGCACCCTGGCTCACCCCCTCCAAAGAAGGCAAAGGTTGTCTCCTCTGCAGGGAAGGTGATGGAATCAGTATTCTGGGATGCCAAGGGTATAATATTCATAGATTACCTTCAAAAGGGCAGAACAATTAATGGGGAGTATTATGCAGATCTGCTAAAACAATTGCGAAAAGCAATTAAGGCTAAACGACACGAAAAATTGACAAAAAGGGTCTTGTTCCATCAGAACAATGCGCCTGCTCATAAATCGGTTGTTGCAATGGCTGCTGTGCATGATTGTGGCTTCACACTTGTCGATCACCCTCTGTATTCTCCTGATCTAGCTCCATCAGATTATTTCCGTTTCCAAACATGAAGAAGCACTTGGTTAGGCAGCATTATCGGTCAGACGAGGAGGTGATAGCTGCTGTGGAGGAGTTTTTCAAGGCCAAGATGAGACCTTCTATACCACTGGGATCCAAGGACTCCAGCATCGGTGGAGGAAGTGTGTGGACAGGAAGGGAGACTATGTTGAAAAATAAGGCACTTTCAGCATGTACAAACCATTGGATCTTGGTCAGGCTCAGAACTTTTCAGCCTACCTCGTAGAATCATTTTTCAGATAAAACAAAATCGCCCCGAGTCCATCTTGCTTTGTGAATTTTTAAGACCATTCTTATTTCAACAGGCCTTTATGGCCTAGTGGATAAAAGCACTCAGCAGACACTCAACTTTTAATAAATGTTGAAAATTTGGCGTAATGAAAAATAATTATGTAAGATGCATTTGAACAAATTTATTCAAAATAATACCGGTTGAACGGACAATTGTTCTGTAAGTTGGAGGCGTTTACCCAACTGCCACAGAAGCTGAAGGCAGCCACCTATTTCGGGGCACCGGGTGACTCAGCAAGGGGACTTTTCGGTGGGGTCTTACCACTCTGCCACAGTCCCGAAGGCAGCCGCCATATTTCTACCACCCCCCCCCCCCCGGGCTGGCACGGGGCCGGGTGGGGCATGGACCTAATGGAGCCCTGGTTGGTATCACTAAATGCGTCATTTATCATAAGGAACAAGAACATATAAGGTTTAGCAGTGGGGATCTGTATGCCAGAAATATAAGGCCCCTTAAGCAGTTGAGGGGTTGGGACATGCCCTATTGATCCTAGGAAAGCCCAAGATTGTTGTCCCTAAATGTGTCTTATCATAAAGACCAAGAATATAATATGGTTTACTGGTGGGAATCTTAATGGTTTCTGATATATGAGGCCCATCTATGAAGTGGAGAGGAGAGGAATGGCCCTTGCAGACTACCAAGTTGTTGTGCTATTGTTAAGGAACACGTACATTTATGATTATTGGGTGGGGATTTGAATGGTTTCTGAAATATATTGCCTTTTATGAAGTGGAGGGGCTGGGCACATTGCCCACACACAAAGAGACCCCCAGGTTGGTGTGAATGAATGAGTCTTATCATAAGGAACAAGAATATAATTATATAGTTTAGGG
This sequence comes from Lucinisca nassula, assembly GCA_963580285.1. NCBI lineage: Eukaryota > Metazoa > Mollusca > Bivalvia > Lucinida > Lucinidae > Lucinisca > Lucinisca nassula. Next base: position 58,567,043 of record OY757015.1, on the reverse strand, counting down.
TTGGGGATCTGAATGATTTCTGAGATAATTATTGCTTTTAATGAAGTAAAGCAGTGGGGAATGGCCCGGGGACCCCTGAGGAATCCCAAGCTGGTGCCATTTGAGCGTCTTGTCATAAGAAAGATGAATATATTTGGTTTTGGGGTGGAGCTCTGAATGGTTTCTGAGTCTCAGAGATATATGGCCTTTTCTGAAATGGAGGGGTGGGGTGGGGTGGGGCAAGGCCCTGGCTTGACCCAGGAGACCCCCAGGTTGGTGTCAATGAGACTTATATGGAAACAATATATATGATTCTAGGGGTGGGGATCATCAAGGTTTCCAAGATATTGGGCCTTTTATGAAATGAAGGTGTTGGGCACAGCCCCGGCACATCTCAGGTTGGTGTCAATAAACATCTCTTCATAAGGAACAAGAATGTATTTGGTTAGAGGTGGGGATCTAAGGTTTCTGAGATATTGGGCCTTTTATGAAATAGAGGGGGTGGGGCATGACCCTGGCGCATCCCATGGGACCCCCAGGTTGGTGTCACCGAATGCGTCTTATCAAAAGGAACAAGAATATATATGGTTTAGGGGTGGGGATCTGAATGGTTTCCGAGATATAATATTATGGCCTTTTGTGAAGTTGAGGCGTGAGGCAAGACCTCAGCACACCCCGGGAGACCCCCCTAGTTGCGTCTTTTCATATATATGGTTTAGGGGTGGGGATCTGCAAGGTTTCCGAGATATTGGGCCTTTTATGAAATGGAGGGGGTGGGCATGACCCCAGCACAACCTGGGGGGCCCCCATGTTGGCATAAAAGCATATGGCTGAGAGAAGTTTACTCAAGGAACATTTCTATAAAATAATCAAAATATCTGCAATGACTTGGCAGTATATTAAATTTATACGGTTTAGGGGTGGGGATCTGTAAGGTTTCCGAGATATTGAAATTTTATGAAGTGGATGGGATGGGACAATGCCCCCATGCATCCCGGGGCCCCCAGGTTGGCGTCACTGCATGCTTCTTATCATAAGGAACAAGAATATATATGGTTTAGGGGTGGAGATCAGAATGTTTCCGAGATATGACCTTTTATAGTGGAGGGGTAGGGCAGGGCCACAGTGCATCCCGGGGGGACCCCAACTTGGTGTCACTGAATGTGTCTTATCATAAGGAAAAATAATATAATTACATGTATATGGTTTAGGGGTGCGGGTCTAAGGTTTCCGAGATATTTGGCCTTTTTATGAAGTGGAAGGGTTGGGCATGGCCCAGGGCACCGAAGGGGACCCCCATGTTGGTGTCACTGAATGTCCCTAATCATAAGGAACATGAATATATATGGTTTAGGGCGAGACTGAACAGATTCTCGGATATATGACCTTTTGTGAAGTTGACAGGTGGGACATAGCCCCGGCACACTCAAGCAGACCCCCGAAGAACATCCCTGGGGCCCACAGGTTGGTGTCACTGAATGCGTCTTATCATAAGAAACAAGAATATATATGGTTTAGGGGTGGGGATCTGTAAGGTTTCCGCGATATTGGGCCTTTTATGAAGAGGAGGGGGTGGGGCAATGCCCAGCACATCCCAGGGACCCCAAGGTTGGTGTCACTGAATGCCTCTTATCATAAGGAATAAGAAAATATATGGTTAAGGGGTGGGGATCTTAATGGTTACTTTGATATATATTGCCTTTTATGAAGTTGAGGGGGTGGGGCAGCCCCCAGGTTGGTGTCATTTAATATGCCTCTTTTTGTAAGGAACAAGAATATATATGGTTTAGGGGTGGGGATCTGAATGGTTTCTGAGATATATGGCCTTTTATTAAGTGAAATGGGTGGAGCAGGGCCCCAGCACAACCCCAGGACCTTCAGGTTGGCATAAAAGCATATGGCTGAGAGAAGTTTACTCAAGAAAACATTTCTATAAAGGTTTTGTCAAAATATCTGCAAAGGCTTGGCAGTAAATGCCATTTTCCAATTTTCCCCATTATAAGTCTATGGAAACTAAGTTGACATAGCAACCAAACTAATGAGCCGAATTTCATAAACAAGAGGGCCCAGAGGGCCCTAAATCGCTCACCTGAGAATTAGTGTCTCCAGAACATTCTAGGCCCAAGGGCTAAAATTTGAACAAACTTGAACAAACTTGGTAATGGTCCACTAGATGAAGCTTCATACCAAATATCAAAGACCTGGGCCTTCTGGTTTCAGACAAGAAGATTTTTAAAGGTATTCCCTATATAAGCCTATGAAAAACCAAAGGGTCCCGGGTTGGGGGCATTTTTGGCCCCAGGGCTATAATTTGAACAATCTTGGAAGAGGTCCACTAGATGAAGCTTCACATCAAATACCAAAGATCTGGGCTTTGCGGTTTCAGAGAAGAAGATTTTTAAAGATTTTCCCTGTATAAGCCTATGTAAAACCAAAGGCCCCCCGGGGCGGGTGCATTTTTGGCCCCAAGGCTATAATTTGAACAATCTTAGTAAAGGTCCACCAGGTAAAGCTTCACACCAAATATTAAAGACATGGGCCTTGTGGTTTCAGAGAAGAAGATTTTTTTAATGATTTTCCCTATATAAGCCTATGTAAAACCATAGGCCCCCAGGGCGGGGGCATTTTGGCCCCCAGTGCTAAAATTTGAACAATCTTGGTAGAGGTCCACCAGGTAAAGCTTCATACAAAATATTAAAGACGTGGGCCTTGTGGTTTCAGAGAAGAAGATTTTTTAATGATTTTCCCCATATAAGCCTATGTAAAACCATAGCCCCCCGGGGCGGGGGCATTTTGGCCCCCAGTGCTAAAATTTGAACAATCTTGGTAGAGGTCCACTAGATGAAGCTTCACACCAAATATCAAAGAATTGGGCCTTGCGGTTTCAGAGAAGAAGATTTTTAAAGATTTTCCCTGTATAAGCCTATGTTAAACCAAAGGCCCCAGGGGCGGGGGCATTTTTGGCCTAAAGGCTATAATTTGAACAATCTTAGTAGAGGTCCACCAGGTAAAGCTTCACACAAAATATTAAAGACCTGGGCCTTTTGGTTTCAGAGAAGAAGATTTTTTAATGATTTTCCCTATATAAGTTCTATAAAAGGGTTATCCTTTGGAAGCAAGGAATACACCACAGAAGTGAAAAGTATGGAGTGTACATGTTTTCTGGGCCAGACTAGCTAGTTTAGGCCTCATCAGTGACCCTCAGATATTTTCAAAATTCCACAATGGAATCAATGATCCCAAAGGACAAGAAAATATAATCTACACTATGGTGTAAATTTGAACAATCTTGAAAGAGGCCCACTAGATGAAGATTCACACCAAATATCAAAGATCTGGGCCTTGTGGTTTCAGAGATTTTTAAAGATTTTCCCTGTATAATAATAATCAAAAACAAGTTCCTTTAAGAGCAATGAAAATATTCATAAGAAAGAAGATGGGTCATACTACGTAGTTTCGGCTAACAAAGCCTCATCAGTGACCCTGTAATGATCCGGCAACGAAAGCCAGAGGAAGCATACTGCAATTTTGCGAATTTCGAATAGGCAGTCGATTCAAAGACTGATATAAATCAAAATGAGGTCCAATAATTAAAAACCTTTCTAGAATTTGAGTCTAAACTAATAATATATTTCTGATTTCTCAGAATATTCATGCTGATCTCAAAGGACCAAAAGTAAAATATAAACTGCACTATGGTTGATGTACGGGGAGACGTTATACGGCCGCCACACGGCACAACACCAGCTGCAGTGAAGGAAAATAATAATCAAAAACAAGTTCCTTTAAAAGCAATGAAAATATTCATAAGAAAGAAGATGGGTCATACTACGGAGTTTCGGCTAACAAAGCCGCACAACAACCCTGTAATGATCCGGCAAAGAAAGCCAGAGGAAGCATACTGCAATTTTGCGAATTTCAAATAGGCAGTCGATTCAAAGACTGATATAAATCAAAATGAGGTCCAAATAATTAAAAACCTTTCTAGAATTTGAGTCTAAACTAATAATATATTTCTGATTTCTCAGAATATTCACGCTGATCTCAAAGGACCAAAAGTAAAATATAAACTGCACTATGGTTGATGTACGGGGAGACGTTTTACGGCGTCACATGGCACAACACCAGCTGCAGTGAAGGAAAATAATAATCAAAAACAAGTTCCTTTAAGAGCAATGAAAATATAAGAAAGAAGATGGGTCATACTACGTAGCTTTGGCTAACAAAGCCTCATCAGTGACCCTGTAATGATCCGGCAACGAAAGCCAGAGGAAGCATACTGCAATTTTGCGAATTTCAAATAGGCAGTCGATTCAAAGACTGATATAAATCAAAATGAGGTCCAAATAATTAAAAACCTTTCTAGAATTTGAGTCTAAACTAATAATATATATCTGATTTCTCAGAATATTCACGCTGATCTCAAAGGACCAAAAGTAAAGTATAAACTGCACTATGGTTGATGTACAGGGAGACGTTTTACGGCCGCCACATGGCACAACACCAGCTGCAGTGAAGGAAAATAATAATCAAAAACAAGTTCCTTTAAGAGCAATGAAAATATTCATAAGAAAGAAGATGGGTCATACTACGTAGTTTCGGCTAACAAAGCCTCATCAGTGACCCTGTAATAATCCGGCAACGAAAGCCAGAGGAAGCGTACTGCAATTTTGCGAATTTCGAATAGGCAGACGATTCAAAGACTGATATAAATCAAAATGAGGTCCAAATAATTAAAAACCTTTCTAGAATTTGAGTCTAAACTAATAATATATTTCTGATTTCTCAGAATATTCACGCTGATCTCAAAGGACCAAAAGTAAAGTATAAACTGCACTATGGTTGATGTACGGGGAGACGTTTTACGGCCGCCACATGGCACAACACCAGCTGCAGTGAAGGAAAATAATAATCAAAAACAAGTTCCTTTAAGAGCAATGAAAATATTCATAAGAAAAAAGATGGGTCATACTACGTAGTTTCGGCTAACAAAGCCTCATCAGTGACCCTGTAATGATCCGGCAACGAAAGCCAGAGGAAGCATACTGCAATTTTGCGAATTTCGAATAGGCAGTCGATTCAAAGACGGATATAAATTAAAATGAGGTCCAAATAATTAAAAATCTTTCTAGAATTTGAGTCTAAACTAATAATATATTTCTGATTTCTCAGAATATTCACGCTGATCTCAAAGGACCAAAAGTAAAATATAAACTGCACTATGGAAAAACCTATGTAAAACCAAAGGTTCCCGGGGCGGGAGCATTTTTGGCCCCCAGGCTATAATTTGAACAATTTTGGTAGAGGCCCACTAGATGAAGCTTCATACCAAATATCGAAGATCTGGGCCTTGCGGTTTCAGAGAAGAAGATTTTTTAATGATTTTCCCTATATAAGCCCATGTAAAACCAAAGGCCCCCGGGGCGGGGGCATTTTGGCCCCCAGGGCTATAATTTGAACAATCTTGGTAGAGGCCCACTAGATGAAGCTTCATACCAAATATCGAAGATCTGGGCCTTGCGGTTTCAGAGAAGAAGATTTTTAAAGATTTTCCCTGTATAAGCCTATGTAAAACCAAAGGCCCCCGGGGCGGGGGTATTTTTGGCCCCCAGGCTATAATTTGAACCATCTTAGTAGAGGTCCACCAGGTAAAGCTTCACACCAAATATTAAAGACATGAGCCTTGTGGTTTCAGAGAAGAAGATTTTTTAATGATTTTCCCTATGTAAGCCCATGTAAAACCAAAGGCCCCCGGGGCGGGGGCATTTTGGCCCCTAGGGCTATAATTTGAACAATCTTGGTAGAGGTCCACTAGATGAAGCTTCATACCAAATATCGAAGACCTGGGCCTTGCGGTTTCAGAGAAGAAGATTTTTAAAGTTTTCGTTTAAAAAATCTATTTTTAGCTCCTGTGACCTAGATGTGCAATGGACTGGAACCATTTGAACAACTTTGAAAGGGGACCACCTAAGGATCATTCCTGTGAAGTTTGGTCAAAATCCGATCAGTGGTTTAGGAGGAGATGTCATTTGAAGAACAAGAGGGCCCAGAGGGCCCTGGTTCGCTCACCTGATCCAAAGCATAACAAGTGGGCCCCGGCAGGGTCAATTTTGGCCCCAGGGCTAAAATTTGAACAAGATGAAGCTTCATATCGAATATGAAAGACCTGGGCTTTCTGGTTTCAGAGAAAAAGAATTTAAAGGTTTACCCTGCATATAGAAGTCTATGTAAACAAGATTTTCCCTATATAAGTCTATGTTAAACCAAAGGGCCCCGGAGCGGGGGCATTTTTGGCCCCAGTGCTATAATTTGAACAATCTTGGTAGAGGTCCACTAGCTGAAGCTTCATAACAAATATCAAAGACCTAAGCCTTGTGTTTCAGAGAAGATGATTTTTAAGGATTTTCCCTATATAAGTCTATGTAAAACCAAAGGGCCACATGGCGGGGGCATTTTTGGTCTCAGGGCTATAATTTGAACAATCTTTATAGAGGTCCACTAGCTGAAGCGTCATAACAAATATCGAAGACCTAAGCCTTGTGGTTTCAGAGAAGAAGATTTTTCAAGATTTTCCCTATATAAGTCTATGTAAAACCAAAGGGCCCCGGAGCGGGGGCATTTTTGGCCCCAGGGCTATAATTTGAACAATCTTGGTAGAGGTCCACAAGATGAAGCTTCATACCAAATATCAAAGACCTGGGCCTAGCAGTTTCAGAGAAGAAGATTTTTAAAGATTTTCCCTATATAAGCCTATGTAAAACAAAAGGGCCCTGTTGCGGGGGCATTTTTGGCCCCAGCACTATAATTTGAACAATCTTGGTAGGGTTCTACTAGATGAAGCTTCATACCAAATATTAAAGACCTGGGCCTTGAGGTTTCAGAGAAGAAGATTTTTCAAGATTTTCCCTATATAAGCCCATGTAAAACCAAAGGGCCCCCATGCGGGGGGGCATTTTTAGCTCCAGCACTATAATTTGAACAATCTTTGTAGGGGTCCACTAGATGAAGCTTCATACCAAATATCAAAGACCTGGGCCTTGCAGTTTCAGAGAAGAAGATTTTTAAAGATTTTCCCTATGTAAGCCCATGTAAAACAAAAGGGCCCTGGTGCGGGGGCATTTTTGGCCCCAGCACTATAATTTGAACAATCTTGGTAGGGGTCCACTTGATAAAGCTTATAACCAAATATCAAAGACCTGGGCCGAGCGGTTTCAGAGAAGAAGATTTTTCAAGATTTTCCCTATATAAGCCCATGTAAAACCAAAGGGCCCCCGTGCGGGGGCATTTTTAGCTTCAGCACTATAATTTGAACAATCTTGGTAGGGGTCCACTAGATAAAGCTTCATACCTAATATCAAAGACCTGGGCCTTGCGGTTTCAGAGAAGAAGATTTTTAAAGATTTACCCTATATAAGCCCATGTAAAACCAAAGGGCCCCTGTGCGGGGGCATTTTTGGCCCCAGCACTATAATTTGAACAATCTTGGTAGGGGTCCACTTGATGAAGCTTCATACCAAATATCAAAGACCTGGGCCTTGCGGTTTCAGAGAAGAAGATTTTTCAAGATTTTCCCTATATAAGCCCATGTAAAACCAAAGGGCCCCCGTGCGGGGGCATTTTTAGCTCCAGCACTATAATTTGAACAATCTTGGTAGGGGTCCACTAGATGAAGCTTCATACCAAATATCAAAGATCTGGGCCTTGCAGTTTCAGAGAAGAAGATTTTTAAAGATTTTCCCTATATAAGCCCATGTAAAACCAAAGGGCCCCCGTGCAGGGGCATTTTTGGCCCCAGCACTATAATTTGAACAATCTTGGTAGGGGTCAACTAGATGAAGCTTCATACCAAATATCAAAGACCTGGGCCTTGCGGTTGCAGAGAAGAAGATTTTTTAAGTTTTCGGTGAAAAAAATCTATTTTTGGCTACTGTGACCTATATGTGCAACGGACCGGAACCATTTGAACAACTTTGAAAGGGGACCACCTAAGGATCATTCCTGTGAAGTTTGGTCAAAATCCGATCAGTGGTTTAGGAGGAGATGTCGTTTGAAGAAAAGTTTACGGACGGACGCACGGACGGACGCACGGACGGACGCACGACGGACGACGGACAAAAAGTGATCCCAAAAGCTCACCTTGTCACTACGTGACAGGTGAGCTAAAAAGTTTACGCACACACTCATGCACTGATGACGGACAACGGACGAAAAGTGATCACAAAAGCTGACCTTGTCACTATGTGACAGGTGAGCTAAAAACACAAACTTTCAATCCCCCAACCCGAGGATGCTACAGATGAAATTTGGGCCCAATTGGCGCAGCAGCTTCAGAGATGTCGTTTGAAAGTGTTGACGTCACACAACGTCTGACGGACGACGATGGACAACTGCCCATCCTATAAGCTCCCCCGGAGCCTTCGGCTCTGGTAAGCTAAAATAGATTGGGCTGCATGCTGCTTCCACGCAGAGCTGAAACCGACTGCACAGGAGTACTGGTAAACCGCTTAGGTTTTAAGCCTATCCAGGAATAGTGTTGCAAGTCGAACCATCCACGCATATAAACATTATTGGTTTTATTTGGTGGCAGGGCTTGAGATGTCATTTCATCTGAATATTGGGTAAAAGTCACACAAAATTGGAAGCAGCATCTCCAAAATGACCTTTACAGTGTTGACTGGGATTTTATACCTCAAATTAAACAAAAATCTCTTGAACAATAGCCATCCATCCATGAAAACTTCTTCAGTCATTTCACACTAAAGATGCCACAAGAATTGCAGTTGTCAGTTTCGGGGAGAAGAGTGTTCAGTGTACTGCTTGGGAAAATGAGTGGTTTGGTAAACTGAAAGGCTCAGTGCAAGCATATGTGTCTGACTCCGAACAAGCTTGAGCTTTGTGTGCCATAATATACGGAACCGAAAAATATAAATGAGCATTTGAAGAAATAATCAGGTTTGCAGAAAATCTATTTAATGACACAATAATATAATCATTCCTGAATGTTACTACCATAGAGAGTTCAATTTCCAGTGAGAATGTTTGGAACACAAATCCGTTCTGTCACAGAGGTAGTCATTTCACAAGTTCAAAACAAGCAGTTAATAGCCAGTATGTCCTCTGTTTGTATTCAGTCCTGCACGCACACCCTGGTCATGGACAGGATTAAACGTTTGATCTCTGCCTGGGGAATAGCATTCCACTCCTGTATGAGCGCGAGACTCAAGGCTTGGCGCGTTGTTGGCGTCTGGGGGCAGGGTTATGTACACACCTATCCAAGACGTCCCACAAATGTTTTATAGGAGAGAGACCTGAACTATACCGAGGCCAGTGCATCACATCAGCGTTGTTTTGCTGAAGTAACGCCATGCTGAGTATTGCTACATGCGCCCGAGCGTTATCCCGTTGAAACGTAACGTCGTGCTGTCGTACATATGGAACAACTACCGGTCGTAAAACAACGTCAACGTAATGCCGAGCCGTCAAAGATCCATCAATGAATACCAGGGGCTTTCTATGACCATAAGATATGCCAGCCCACACCAACCCACTGCCTCTAAATCGATCACGTTCAACCAAACAATTGTCACGATTAACGCTCTCCATCACATCTTTACACAGGTTGACGCCAGTCAGCTCTGTACAACAAGTACCTGGACTCGTCAGAAAACATTACGTTACACCACTGACGAAGGGGAACCAGGTTTGGCCTATGTTGTGTGAGCCACGCCATTCTAACCTGACGTCGTGGTGTAAAGGCATACCAACGTATGGACGACGAGGATGTAAGCCAAACTCGAAGGCGATTCCTGACAGTATCTGCACTATTTCGATTGTTGTGCATTCCTGGTGTCACCCCAAGACATCTCGACGGCTGTATGGAACCGATTATGAAGATGGGTTAGGCGGATGTATCGGTCCCATTGATGTATCCCGACGTGTGAAAGCCCACTTCTGGGCCTGTCATTTGTTTGTTTGTTTGTTTGATTGATTGATTTTTACCCAACATTGAGATGAAATGACTTCTCAGCCCTGTCGCCCAATGAAACCAATAGGGTTTATAAGCATGGACGGTCTGCCTCGCACCGCGGTTCCTGGACAGGCTCAGATCCTCTAAGTGGTTTACCAGTACTAGTGTGTGGAAGATTTCAGCTCTGCATGGAAGCATCTATTTCTTCAAGCCCCGATGGGCGGGGGCGGCACCACGCCGGTTGTTTCCCTTTAGGGGTCTTCAGGTACTGAGTGTCCAAGATATTGGGAAAATGAAAGTAGATGAAATCTGGCGTGTCTGAATGATGTGAGCAATAATTGCTTTTATAATCGAGATACTGGTGCTCATATTCGTTGACAATGTAAGAGCAATATTGGAATGTCATTTATTACGCTAATAACACATTTTGAAATTGCAAATCACTAAGGACGTTTACGGAAATTACCGAAACCGGATGGATGGATGGATGGATGGATGATTTATTTAAAGACGCTCAACCCTAACAGGGCATATAGTTCTAAAACAGTTATATATTATACATAAAATTGTGCAAGATTAAACAATTAAAATTTTAATAATTACAGTTTGTTAAAAAGACCGATTTCTTTAAGAAAATTGATTAATTGGTAAAAAGGAATAATATTAAAAAGATCTTTCATTGTAGTTATGTTAAAATATTTTGAACGTATATGATTAAATTCAATACATGAGATGAAAAAGTGTTTAACAGTGAACGGTTCGTTACAAGATATACAGAAAGGTGCTTGTTTGTTATTTAAAATGTAGGAATGAGTGAGTCGTGTGTGTCCAATACGGCATCTCGTAATTTTTGTCTGATCTTTTCGGCTATAGTTCAAAAATGAGCATTTACTGTAAAAATTAGGTTGAATTTTATTTAATTTATTATTAGTTTCATTGTCCCAAATAGATTGACATTTTTTTATATATATATATTGATGTTTGATTTGAAATCAGAGAAAGGAATTTTTAAATTTGTAACAGTTAACGATAATGCCGACTTGGCTTCCAAGTCAGCCAATTCATTTCCACGAATATTAACATGACTTGGAAGCCAGCAGAATATAATCTCCTTGCAGACAGAAAGGTAGTGATATTTTTGTAAAATTTGTTGAATCAAGGGGTTCCTGTGCTGTTGGTCTTTCAGAGCTTTTAATACAGAAAGGGAATCGGAATAAATGATAAATTGTTTTTCGGATTGATCTCGTATATGATAGAGTGCTATATCAATTGCTTTCGCTTCAGCGGTAAAAATAGAGCTATTATCGGGTAATCTAATGCTATCAGTGAAATTCTGACTAATGACAGAACAAGCAACTTTCTCATCTTGTTTCGAACCGTCAGTGTAAATGGAAATGTGACGTTTAAAATTGGATTTGATTTCTAAAAATCTGTTTTTAAAAATATAAGATTCTACTTCTGTTTTCTTATTTTTATTTAAATCTAAAATAATCTTTGGTGCACTTAACGTCCATGGCTCTTTTGATGGTAACGAAAAAGTTTGAATATTATTAATATTAATATTGGCCTCCATAAATAATGGCTTGATTCTTAGGCCAAGCGGTTTAATAGCCGATGGTTTGTTGTTGTAAAATCGTTCGTAATTAGGATTAAAAACAATGTCATATGCTGAATTTCGTGGATTGGCGGCCAATTTAGTAGCATATTGAAGAGACAATTTCTCCCTTCTAACATACAGTGATGGTTCATTTGATTCAGCATAAAGACTTTCAACAGGTGAGGTGCGAAAGGCACCTAGTGCTAGACGTAAGCCTTGATGATGTATGGTATCCAAAGATTTTAAATAAGATTTCCTAGCAGATCCATAGACTATGGAACCATAGTCCAATTTGGAACGAATTAACAATCTGTACAGATTTAAAAGAACAGTGCGATCTCCTCCCCAGTCGGAACTGGACAGGACTAAGAATATCAAGAGCTTTTAAACATTTAGCTTTCAAAGCTTTTATATGGGGAATCAAAGACAATTTGTTATCGAATAAAAGACCCAAAAACTTCGCTTCAGTGACGACTGGAATTGGACTGCCATATATAGTTAGAACAGGATCCAAATGTAACTTTCGTAATTGGCAGAAATGAACACACTGAGTTTTTGTTTTTGAAAATTTAAAACCATTTTCTGTTGCCCAAGTTTCTATATTATTCAAACACCTTTGTAGTTTAAATTCAATGGTTTCCATATTTTTGGATCGATAAAAGATTCCAAAAATCGTCAACAAAAAGCGAACAATCTGGGTCTTTTACACATTTAACTATATTATTAATTTTTATGCTGAACAAGGTCGGTGATAAAATACTACCTTGTGGTACACCTTGTTCTTGATCAAATGTGTCCGATAATGTATTTCCTATGCGAACATTAAATGTTCGGTCGGATAAGAAATTTTGAACAAAAAGTGGTAATCGGCCTTTAAGGCCTAAGGTGTGTAAATCTTTCATGATGCCATACTTCCAAGTCGTATCATAGGCCTTTTCGAGGTCAAAGAATACAGCTACGACATGTTCTTTTTTAATAAAGGCATCACGTATAAATGATTCTAAGCGAATCAAATGATCGTTAGTAGAGCTGTTTTTTCTAAATCCAGCTTGAAATTTAGTGATAAGCTGGTTTGATTCTAAGAACCAAACCAGCCCATTAATCATTCTCTCCATTGTTTTACATAAGCAACTTGTCAAAGCAATAGGTCTGTAATTAGTGGCTTCAGTATGATCTTTATTAGGTTTCGGAATAGGAATAATGGTAAGCTTTTCTCCAGTTTTCAGGAAACTTTCCAGTGATCCAAATATCATTCAAAATATTTAATAATGTTTCCAATGCCTTGTTGGGTAAATGTTTTAAAATTTGATAGATTATGTCGTCGGGGCCAACAGCAGTATCACGAGATTTATGAAGAGCATCTAATAATTCTTTTGTAGAGAAAGGTAAATTATATTTTTTGTGATTTAATGAAGAAAAATTGAAGTTCTTTTTCTCTTGTTCTTGTTTAGTATTTTGGAAGCTTTCTGAATAATTTGAGCTAGAGGATTTTTTCTGAAAATTTTCCCCCAAGGCATTGGAAATGTCTTTAGCCGTTGAACACACATTTCCGTTCGATTTGATATGGACATGTTTATTAGATTTGTTTTTGCCACTAATTTTTCGTATCATGTCCCATATTTTCTTCGTTGGTGTTCTGGTATTCAGTTTGGAGACGTATTGCTGCCAAGATGCTTTTTTGGCCGATTTTATTGTTTTGCAAGCTTTAGCTCGCATATGTTTGGCATGGATAAGATTTTCTTTTGTTGGTTGTTTATTAAATTTTCGTAATGCAGATTTTCTTTTATTGATTGAAGTTTTAACTTCATCATTAAACCAAGGTCTGTTTCGTTTTGAAAAGGTCGAGGATTTAGGAATACATTTTTCAGCAATATCAATCAATTGATCAGTAAAATCTTGCATATCATTTGCAGTTTTAAAAATTTCAGGTTCGAGTTTTTCATTACATAACTGATAAAAATTTTCCCAATTTGCTTTACTCAAATTCCATCTGGGGTTACGATCTTCATGGGTCGACGCAATTTCTTCAATTACTATCGGAAAATTATGGCTCCCATGGAGATCATCCACAACAGACCAATCAAAATCCAGATAAATATTTGGAGAGCAAATTGAAAGATCTAAAGCAAAATAATTTCTCGTGGGAGAATGAAGGTATGTTGGTTGTTTATCATTAAATAAACATAAATCATTTTCAGCAATAAAGTTTTCTACGATTTCTCCTTTGTCATTTGTATCCGAGCAACCCCATAATTTGCTGTGACTATTAAAGTCTCCTAATAATATATAAGGACTAGGTAATTGATTAGTTAAATTTTCTAATTCTTGTTTAGAAAAATTATAGTGTGGTGGAAGGTAGACAGAACACATTGTTATGGATTTGGATAAAGTGACGTTTACAGCAACAGCTTGTAAATTAGTGTTTACATCTATCTTCCTATGAGGAACGTCAGATTTTACCAGGATTGATGTACCTCCTGATGCCTTCTGATTATCCGTTGTATAATGATTGTACATACTGTAACCTTTGAAATTAATATTATCTGTAGTTTTCAAAAAATTTTCTTCGAGACAAATGACATTAGGAGAAACAAGAGGGCCCAATGGCCCTATATCGCTCACCTGTGTACCAGAAAATCATAGTGTAGGAGACCACTTGACATTGCTACATACTAAATATCTAAGCTCAGGCAAAGCGGTGTCCATGCTTATAAACCCTACTGGTTTCATTGGGCAACAGAGCTTGAGATGTAATTTCATCTCAATGTCTGGTAAAAGTCCCACAAAATTGGAAGAGACATCTCCAAAATGAACTATACAGTGTTGATGGGGATGTAAAACCACAAATCAAACAAAATCTGTGCCTTATGGTTTTGGAGAAAAATGATGCTTTTGTTTTTTTCCAGTTTAAGTCTATAGGAGCTAATGAGCCCTGGGACTGGACCAATTTTGACCCAAAGGGCATGGTTGGCAGGATTTATGTAGGCAACCATTTTGTGTTGCTATATACTAAATATCTAAGGTCTGTACTTCATGGTTTCAAAGAAGATGTTTGAAAAGTAGAAGTAAAACAAAGATCAGAAATTGATACAATTAACTTACTCCACCCATAAAAGACACCAAAGGGAAAGAAATACAAACATTAAGCGACCAGACCATAATGGAAACCTAAACAAAGGAAGGCCATAAGGACAGTTACTTTCCCACAAAATGGCCATATGGCCATCCAAAACCAAAAGACACAAGTGATACACACAGTAAGTAACAAACAACAACATAAATAAATCGCCACAGAAGAGCCGCCTTGGAACGGTCAGTGGAAGATTTCCACTGGGGGGCTTAAATCGATTTTACGTGGCCACAATCCTCGCCCTTACTTCCGCCGCGATTTAGACAAATAATTTGTTCAGTCCGCATGAAGGCCTCCTAACTCATCAGTGCAACATCTCCGTGAACACAAAAATCAAAGAACCACAGAGGTGAGACAACGGTGAGGACTCGACAGCAAGAAACCACTGAAATGCTGGAGCAAAAGAAAACCAACAGTTAGACTCCGATGAGCCCGACCAGAGACAGAGCATCAGGCACCAACCGACATTATCTCTCTAATTTTCAATAAGCCTTTACGTTGGAGCCGTCATAGAATCTGAGGCCTGACCCACCGGCGTGCAATTAAAGAGGGAAGCAAAGTTGCCAACCGTAATTGGGTTAACTACCATGCATGCAGTCTGTCGTATAATATCCATGTTGTATCCAATCTTTTTATATCGAAGAATGATTTTACGAAATTGGATGCTGAAGTCATTGCGGTTATATATTTTTCTGAATTTATATGCTAAGTCACAATAAAATTCGGGTTCCGATAGACCTTGTTGCAGAAGAGATTTAAGTCCAATATTGAATTTTGAAATTAAATCAGAATGGCGTCTATAAAATTTTGAAAAGGCTTTGCGTAGTTTATGGTACCGATAACCCTGATTAAGGAGTTTAGCCGTTAATAATTTATTACGAGTGTTGAAGTCAGTTACATGACTACACACTCTAGCAAATCGAATTAATTGCGAAATATAAACGCCATAGGATGGCGCACGAGGAACATCACCATCCAAAAAAGGAAAATTTACAATCTCAAAATCAAAGTCATCGCGTTTATCATAAATTTTGCACGAAACAAATCCATCTACAATAGACAGATGTAAATCCAAAAACGGGGCCTCGGTATCAGAAGAATTTGCTTTATTTAACTGAAGTTCTAGGGGGTAAATCTGACTGATCAAACCATCAAAATAGGTATTATCAATATTTAATAAATCATCTAAATATCTAGAAGTAGAGCTAAAAGCTTCAATAATTTCAGATTGGTTATCAATGGAAAGCGACAAAATGAAGTCTCTTTCATAACAATACAAGAACAGATCAGCCACAAGAGGTGCGCAATTAGTACCCATCGGAATACCCACAATTTGTCTAAATAACTTAGTACCGAATCTAATATAAATATTGTCAAGTAGAAAGGTGAGGGCATCACACACTTTCTGACATGACCAAAGTGTATAATTCTTATGCTCTTTAGAAGTGAAAAATGCATTTCTGACATTACATGCAAGATAGAGAGAATCTTCTCTGTGAAAAGTCCATTCAATTAAATCATTAAGCTTTTCTTTTATAAGATTATGAGGAAGTGTAGTGTAAAGAGTGGAAAAATCGTAGGTAGACAGACTAGAAGCACGAAAATGTCTAGATTTCAATTTATTTAAAACCTCATTCGAATTTTTTATAGACCAAAACAGATTTCTTCCTGATCTTTCAAAGACTTTATCACAATATTTAATTACATGCGTTTTAATAGCAGTAAGACAGGAAGTTAATAATTTAGAAAGTTCAGTGGTAGTGCAAGAGCTAGAATTTGCAATAAACCGTGCTTTGTAAGGTTTTTTATGAAGTTTTGGTAACCAGTATAGCGTAGGAAGCTTGTCTTGGCCTTTTCCATTATAAGTTTGTTGGAGTTTAGGGGCCACAGGATTTGGACCCAAGGGACATGATTGGCAGGATTCATGTAGGCGACCACTCGACATTGCTACATGCTAAATACCTAAGCTCTGGGACTTATGGTTTCAGAGAAGATTTTTTCCCCATTTTAAGTTGTTTTTTTCTTTTTTCATTATAAGGGCTCTGTGGTTTCAGAGAAGAAGATTTTTGAAGTTTCTCCAATTTTAAGTCTATGGAAGCTAAAGAGCCCTGGGGTGGGGCCAATTTGGATCCCAGGGGCATAACTGGCAGGATTTATGTAGGTGGCCACTTGATGTTGCTACATACTAAAAATCTAAGCTCTGGGCCTTATGGTTTCATAGAAGAAGATCTTTTAAGTTTTTTTCCATTATAAGTCTATTGGAGGTGATGAGCTGGGGCGAGGCCAATTTTGACCCCAGGGGCAGGGTTAGCTGGATTTATGTAGCTGGCTATTTTATGTTGCTAGATACTAAATATCTAAGTTCTGTGCTTCACAGTTTCTGAGAAGAACGTTTTTGAAGCTTTTTACCATTATGAGTCTATGGGAGCTAAGGGGCCCCGGGGCGTGGCCCATTTTGACCCAAGGGGCATGATTAGCAGGAAATATGAAGGTGACCACTTGCCGTTGCTACATGCTAAATATCTAAGCTCTGGGCGCTGTGGTTTCAGAGAAGAAGATTTTTGAAGTCTTTTTTCCATTATGAGTCTATGTGAGCTAAGGGGGTCCCAGGGTGTGGCCCATTTGGACACCAGGGGCATGATTGGCAGGATTAATGTAGGTGACCACTTGCCATTGCTACATGCTAAATATCTAAGCTCTGGGCCCTGTGGTTTCAGAGAAGAAGATTTTTTAAGCTTTTTTTCCATTATGAGTCTATAGGAGCTAAGTGGCCCCGGGGCGTGGCCCTTTTGGATCCCTGGGGCATGATTGGCAGGAATTACGTAGGTGACCACTTGCGATTGCTATGTGCGTAATATCTAAGCTCTGGGCGCTGTGGTTTCAGAGAAGAAGATTTTTAAGCTTTTTTCCATTATGAGTCTATGGGAGCAAAGGGGCCCAGGCGCGTGGCCCATTTGGAACCCAGGGGCATGATTGGCAGGAATTATGTAGGTGACCAATTGCCCTTGCTACATGCTTAATATCTAAACTGTGGGCCCTTTGGTTTCAGAGAAGAATATTTTTGAAGTTTTTTTTCCATTTTGAGTCTATGGGAGCTAAGGGGCCCCAGGGCCTGGCCCATTTGGACCCTAGGGGCATGATTGGCAGGATTTATGTAGGTGATCGCTTGCCATTGCTACATGTTAAATACCTGAGGTCTGGGCCCTGTGGTTTCAGAGAAGAAGATTTTTGAAGCTTTTTTCCATTATGAGTCTACAGGAGCCAAAGGGCCCAGGGGGGTGGCCCGTTTGGACCCCAGGGGCATGATTGGCAGGAAATATGTAGGTGATCACTTGCCGTTGCTACATGCTAAATATCTAAGCTCTGGGTCCTGTGGTTTCAGAGAAGATTTTTGAAGCTTTTTTTTCCATTATGAGTCTATGGGAGATAAGGGGCCCCGGGGTGTGGCCAATTTGGACCCCAGGAGCATGATTGGCAGGAATTATGTAGGTTACCACTTGCCGTTGCTACATGCCAAATATCTCAGCTCGGGGCCCTGTGGTTTCAGAGAAGAGGATTTTTGAAGCTTTTTTTCCATTATGAGTCTATAGGAGCTAAAGGGCCCCGGGGCGTGGCCAATTTGGACCCCAGGGGCATGATTGGCAGGAATTATGTAGGTGACCACTTGCCGTTGCTACATGCTAAATATCTAAGCTCTGGGCCTTGTGGTTTCCGAGTAGAAGATTTTTGAAGCTTTTTGTTCCATTATGAGTCTATGGGAGCGAAGGGGCCCCGGGGCGTCCCCCATTTGGAACCCAGGGGCATAATTGGCAGGAATTATGTAGGTGACCACTTGCCATTGCTACATGCTAAATATCTAAGCTCTGGACCCTGTGGTTTCAGAGAAGAAGATTTTTGAAGCTTTTTTACCATTTTGAGTCTATGGGAGCTAAGGGGTCCCGGGGTGTGGCCAATTTGGAACCTAGGGGCATGATTGGCAGGAATTATGTAGGTGACCACTTGCCGTTGCTACATGCTAAATATCTCAGCTCTGGGCCCTGTGGTTTCAGAGAAGAAGATTTTTGAAGCTTTTTTCCAATATGAGTCTATAGGAGCTAAAGGGCCCCGGGGCATGGCCCGTTTGGACCCCAGGGGCATGATTGGCAGGAATTATATAGGTGACCACTTGCCATTGCTACACGCTAAATATCTAAGCTCTGGGCCCTGTGGTTTCTGGGAAGAAGATTTTTGAAGCTTTTTGTTCCATTATGAGTCTATGGGAGCGAAGGGGCCCCGGGGCGTGGCCAATTTGGACCCTAGGGGCATGATTGGCAGGAATTATGTAGGTGACCACTGGCGGTTGCTACATGCTAAATATCTAAGCTCTGGGCCCTGTGGTTTCAGAGAAAAAGATTTTTGAAGCTATTTTTCCATTATGAGTCTATGGGAGCTAAGGGGCACCTGGGTGTGGCCAATTTGGACCCCAGGGGCATGATTGGCAGGAATTATGTAGGTTACCACTTGCCGTTGCTACATGCCAAATATCTCAGCTCTGGGCCCTGTGGTTTCAGAGAAGAAGATTTTTGAAGCTTTTTTCCATTATGAGTCTATAGGAGCTAAAGGGCCCCGGGGCGTGGCCCGTTTGGACCCCAGGGGCATGATTGGCTGGAATTATGTAGGTGACCACTTGCCGTTGCTACATGCAAAATATCTAAGCTCGGGGCCTTGTGGTTTCCGAGTAGAAGATTTTTGAAGCTTTTTGTTCCATTATGAGTCTATGGGAGCGAAGGGGCCCCGGGGCATCCCCCATTTGGAACCCAGGGGCATGATTGGCAGGAATTATGTAGGTGACCACTGGCCATTGCTACATGCTAAATATCTAAGCTCTGGGCCCTGTGGTTTCCAAGAAAAAGATTGTTGAAGCTTTTTGTTCCATTATGAGTCTATGGGAGCGAAGGGGCCCCGGGGCGTGGCCAATTTGGACCCTAGGGGCATGATTGGCAGGAATTATGTAGGTGACCACTGGCCATTGCTACATGCTAAATATCTAAGCTCTGGACCCTGTGGTTTCAGAGAAGAAGATTTTTGAACCTTTTTTTTCCATTATGAGACTATGGGAGCTAAGGGGCCCCGGGGTGTGGCCAATTTGGGCCCCAGGGGCATGATTGGCAGGAATTATGTAGGTGACCACTTGCCGTTGCTACATGTCAAATACCTTAGCTCTGGGCCCTGTGGTTTCATAGAAGAAGATTTTTGAAGCTTTTTTCCATTATGAGTCTATAGGAGCTAAAGGGCCCCGGGGCGTGGCCGGTTTGGACCCCAGGGGCATAATTGGCAGGAATTATGTAGGTGACCACTTGCCATTGCTACATGCTAAATATCTAAGCTCTGGGCCCTGTGGTTTCCGAGAAGAAGATTTTTTAAGCTTTTTGTTCCATTATGAGTCTATGGGAGCGAAGGGGCCCCGGGGCGTGGCCAATTTGGACCCCAGGGGCATGATTGGCAGGAATTATGTAGGTGACCACTGGCCGTTAATACATGCTAAATATCTAAGCTCTGGGCCCTGTGGTTTCAGAGAAGAAGATATTTTAATTTTTTCCCATTGTAAGTCTATGGGAGCTATATGTTGCCATGGCAACCACAATTCCCATCTGATCAGCCCAAAAACCTTATGCAGCCTTTCCCCCTTCCTGATGATGCTTCTCATGAAATTTGATCAAGATTGACCATGGGGTATTAGAGATATACTTATTTGAAATTGTTTACGGACGCACGGACGCACGAGACGGACGCACGGACGGACGCACGACGGACGACGGACAAAAAGTGATCACAAAAGCTCACCTTGTCACTACGTGACAGGTGAGCTAAAAAGTGTAGATAAAATTAAAAGTTCGTTAAAATTGGCTTTCAGTCCTCGACAATTCCATTGAATTATTGACTTCTTATCCATGACTGAAAGGAGAGAAGATTAAAACAAGAAATTTAATCCTTTTATCTTTTATTAGGCTTTGAGAACGTGGAGGAATAACGTCCAACTCCATGTCCTCAAGGGCGCCGTACTGATTAGCCAGTTTTACTGGATCAGCAGACGCCCCTTTACTGTTTGGGTTTGATCCTTTATGCTTTTCTTTGCCGTTTTTCTCTTTTTGATCCGCTGTCCCCGACGTGGATCGGGAGTGAGATCTGCTAGAATGTTTGCCGTTAGGTTGTGAACTGGTCTGTGAAGTTTGTCTAGATTCTGTTCTTGAATGATGAGTAGATGTAGGTTGTGACGATGTAGTAGGTTGTGACGATGTAGTTTTGGGTTTAACAGAAGAGGTTATAACTTAAGAGTGGGGTTTAATTTCAAAATCTTTTTCGTTGAATTGTGTAGATGTTTCTTTGGTTTCAGGTTTGCTGGCGAGGGATTGAACAACTTTTGCAAATGTGGTTTCTGGTTTATTTTGTTGAATTTTCTTTGCTTCTAAATATGTTACTTTGATTTTCATGATTTCTTTTTCTGTTTTCCAAACTTCACAGACATTGGATTTTGAGAGATGACTTTTTCCGCAGTTCAAGCACTTTGGAGAATTCTTGCAGTTGATAGTGTGATGATCGGTACCACCACTCTTCTCGCAAACAGATCCGTCAGGGACAGTACAATCATTTTCATGGTGCCCAAACCTCTGACAATTGAAACAACGCAGAGGATTGGGCACGTAGATTTCGACTGGTATTATCCTGTAAAAGATTTTCAGCGATTTCGGCAAGGATGTTGAATTAAATGTTAGTAGAAGAGTGTTGGTTTCGATTAGATTTCCGTCTTTTTTGATTTTGAAGCGTTTGCAGGCCGTTACTCCTTGGTCCTTTAAGTATTCGACAATGCTGGTTTCTGATTCATGTTTCAACATTCTGTCACGGACGATGCCTTTGCAGGAATTTAACATTTTGTGTTCCGTGACAGTAACATTCATATTAAAGAATTTGTTGATTTTGAGAAGATTTTCTGTTTGCGTTTTTCGATTAGTTTCAACTAGAAGTGTTCCATTTTTCAATTTTTTGACGTTTTTTGGAGTGCCTATTAAAGATTCAATGTGTTTTTCAATTACAAAGGGTGATAGTGTCGTAACGGCCTTTTCATCCTTACTAGAAATCACTAAAAATCGAGAAAAATTGTAATTTCCTTTGAAATTAAAAGTAGCCGGTTCCGGGTCGTCATCGGATAAGTCTAAAAAAGCTCTTTTCCTAGTATTGGATCCCATGATGATAATTTATGATTCGATAGCTATGCGCCCCACCCTCCTTGGAGCCCTACAAGGGGACATTTAATGGAAATGGATCTCCTATTTCAAACGCCAAGGCTACATTGCTATTATACTCGATGACAGGACTAGAGTCCTTCCGCTCCACTTCTGTTTTATGACTCCCAACTATGCACCCAGATTCCAATGAAAAAAAAAAATGAGGAACAGTTGGGACCCATCCCCACCCATATTCTCTCCCTCACAGAAGTTTCTGCTGAATTTCCCCAGTACAAAGTAGAAGTAAAACAAAGATCAGGAATTGATACAATTAACTTATTCCACCCATAAAAGACACCAAAGGGAAAGAAATACAAACATTAAGCGACCAGACCATAATGGAAACCTAAACAAAGGAAGGCCATAAGGACAGTTACTTTCCCACAAAATGGCCATATGGCCATCCAAAACCAAAAGACACAAGTGATACACACAGTAAGTAACAAACAACAACATAAATAAATCGCCACAGAAGAGCCGCCTTGGAACGGTCAGTGGAAGATTTCCACTGGGGGGCTTAAATCGATTTTACGTGGCCACAATCCTCGCCCTTACTTCCGTCGCGATTTAGACAAATAATTTGTTCAGTCCGCATGAAGGCCTCCTAACTCATCAGTGCAACATCTCCGTGAACACAAAAATCAAAGAACCACAGAGGTGAAACAACGGTGAGGACTCGACAGCAAGAAACCAATGAAATGCTGGAGCCGTCATAGAATCTGAGGCCTGACCCACCGGCGTGCAATTAAAGAGGGAAGCAAAGTTGCCAACCGTGATTGGGTTAACTACCATGCATGCAGTCTGTCGTATAATATCCATGTTGTACCCAATCTTTTTACGAAATTGGGTGCTGAAGTCATTGTGGTTATATATTTTTTTGAATTTATATACTAAGTCACCATAAAATCACAAGCCCACCCATTAATCCATCAGCCGCCGCCCATCAAATAACACTCAAAGATAGAGGAATAAGACAAAATTACACCCGGTTTGTACCATAAAGATACGTAAGAAAGATAGAAGGAAGTAAAGAACAAGCTGTGCGATTCTAGAGCTTGACCCGACTGAGCCGATTGATTCAGGCCGGATCTAGCCCAAACCCCTCGTCTATCTGAAATATGGGCCAAATACAAAATGATGTGTTGAAAAGCTGGAGATCCCTGGGCCCGAAACCGGTTTGACAATTTCCGTATTTTTTTGGCGAAATCTGGCTGGACCCATTTGGATTCTTCAGTTTCTCGAGCCCTGATGGGGGCCATCTTGAAATTCTTCAAATAACATCTTCCGAACTAATGATAGAATCGAGCTGAAACTTGATAAGAGGTATCGGGGTGACATGGAGATTTAGGTTTGCTCAAATTGTTCCGTTCCAATGTCCAAGATGGCCACTTGAAATTCTTCAAACGACATCTCCAGAACCAAAGGTAGAATTGAGCTGAAACTTATGGGCGGCATCAGGGTGAAATGGAGATTCTGATTTGCTAATATCATTCCATTCGGATATCCAAAATGGCAGCCATCTTGAAATTCTTCAAATGACTAGGGGTGTAACCATACACCTACCTCACAAACGATGCACATTGTGATACTTTTAATCAGACAGACGGACTGACACACACACAGCCTGGCCATACTGTAAGCTCACCAATGAGCCTACGGCTCAGGTGAGCTAAAAAGTGGGCTTGTCACTTGAGTCTGCTGTGATTAGCAGTGACAACTTCGAAGGTCACGGTTATGAGTTTGGACAAATTCATGCATTCATGACAGGAGAGTTCGGCACCATAAAAACAACTGTAAACTTAATATTTTTTTTAGATGACTGACCTTTTTTATTTCATTTGAAATCTATTAATAAACTAATATAGAACCATGTTATGGAAGATATAATCATTAAAACAATATTTCTTTCAAGAAAATGGAGATTTCTATGGACCGAACAGTCTATTGTTGCGAGTGCTTTTTAGCCGAACGGAATATGGTCGTTGTCGTAAGGTGAAAGAAGGCACTTACATCAATTAATGAATCAATAAAACAAAATTAAGTAGGATTCAACACAAAACAACGTTTAAGCAGTTTCTCTGCTATTTTTTTTTATTTTTGTCTTTCGAAAGAATTTTTTTGGGTGAACCGAACCGCAAGCTTCGTACTGCGGTGAACCGTACTTTCGGTGAATTGTTACCCCTCTACAAATTACATTCCAAACCAAAGGTTGAATTGAGATGAAACTTGATCGGAGGCATCAGGATGACATGGAGATTCAGATTTGCTTAAAATATTCCATTCCTATATCAAAAATGGCCGCCATCTTGAAATTCTTCAAATGACCTCCCGAGCCAAAGGTCTAATTGAGCTGAAACTTGATCGGAGGCATCAGGATGACATGGAGATTCAGATTTGCTTAAAATATTCCATTCCTATATCAAAAATGGCCGCCATCTTGAAATTCTTCAAATGACCTCCCGAGCCAAAGGTCTAATTGAGCTGAAACTTGATGGCAAGCACGTGGATGACATGGAGATTGAGATTTGCTAAAATCCTTCCGTTCCTATATTCATTCTTCAAAGGACATCTCCTCCTGAACCAAAGTTGAAATTGATCTGAAACTGGATGGGAGGCATCAGGGTGACCTGGAGATTCAGATTTGCCAAAATCATTCCGTTCTGGTATCCATGACGGCCGCCATGGCAGCCATCTTGAAATTCTTCGAACATCATATCTCCCAGATTCAGAAGTGCTAAAGGCAATGTGATCTGATAGACAAAATGGCCACCAAGGCACATTGTAATATATGATCAGCCTCATCCAGGTGAGCAATTCTGGCCCACTTGGGCCTCTAGTCTTCCTAGGACTACCCCTGATAATACGAGTAAGCCAAGTACCATTTTTCAAGACTTTGGTGCAAAAAGGCTAAAATTTTGTGCAGTGGAATCAATAAGTTATCCTTGTGCAGTGGAACCACTAAGTTAAGTCCTTACAGAAAAAAATGTAACAGTAAGTTGATCATATAATGACCAATGGAAATCAAACAAGCTGCGCGTAACACAATTAAGACGTGGTTTAAGAATTTTTTTTTTATTTTATAGCCTGTACCAAACTCTTACCCGGATTTCATGTCAAAAATGTTTTGATTCCCATTCAGGAAGTGGATGGGGGACCTCAGAAACGACGTCTATATCCGCAGTGCTCGCTCAGCATCTCCAGAATCCTCCAACTGACTTCCACGAAACCCTGGCCAAATATTCCCTCCAGTGAGCTGACATGCAAAACCCATAAATAAACCATGCCGATTCAAGGCCATGGCCATGTAGTTGAAGGTCACAAGTTTGAATCTTTGAATATTGTGGGCCTTGAATTTCCTATACATTTAGTCTCTTTTACCCCAGATTCCCACCAGCCCTGGTCAAACATCCGCCACATTGAGGTGTGCAGAACGCATAACCACACCATGACAACACGAGTTGAAGGCCATAGATGAAGACCACGAGTCCGAGCACCAAAACCCATGTCCACTCCTTATCTACTTCACCCCCTGGCAGATTTTCATTCAACTCCGGCCAAACACTTGCCACAGTGAGAAGACGTGCAGAAACCGCAACTCAGTCATGCAGACACAAGATCATGGTCACAATTAAAGGTCAAGAGCCAGATCCTCAAACTTTGCCCCCCTCCATATCTCCTTACCCACAGATGTACCCTCATTCAACTTCAATGAAGATCTGAATATGATATGCTGAACCCACAGCTCAACCATGCAGACTCCAAGTGATGGTCACAAGCTCCAGCCATGAATTTCCTGTCTGCTCCACATCCCCCGCCCCCCACCCATTGAAAGATTCTCACCAAACCTAGGTCAAATGAGGGCCCAAAAAAGATTAGCAGAACCTGCAACTCAAACATCCAGGGCCAAACTGCGAATCAGAATCAGAATCATACTGCGTTGGGGGACATAGCTGTCCCTCAGCCTGCTCTGTTCAGTTTTGTAACTGTGCCAAATACATTGTTTAGAAATCTTAAAAGAAATATTGTTTTGCACTAGTCATTAGGTATTTAGTCATTTTTCAATGGAAAACACCAAATTAGCTAATTTAATGAGTACACTCTAGCAGCATATCAATAGAATATATTTAAGATCATTAAATAAATGAGTTGAAATGATTCAAAAGTTCCGTGTAGCATGACTATCCTGTCCACTTCCTAACAGCATTTATCTTTACCTATTTTAATAATTTAATAACTAATTTATTTATTTATTTATTTATTTATTTACAAAGCTATTGATTTTTTACTTTACAACTGTTTTTTTTATATTTATTTATTTACTTAATTTTTTACTTATTTATTTTATACTTATTTATTAATTTATTTCTTATTTATTCATTATTTAATTTTTATATTTATTGATTTTAATGTTAGGAAGTCAACAAAACAGTCATTCTACAAGTTCACAAAGTTACCAAATATTGAACAAGAAAGCAATCCAAAGGACAGCCATATCGCCCTGCCACAGCCCAACCCAGAATGCCCAAGCCACAGGTTCCACTCATCATCCCACCTAAGGCTATAATTTGAGCAAAGTTCAATGAAAATCCCTCCATGGGCAAAAGGGATATAGAGCTGACAGGAAACCCCAATGCTCAACTGTATGACCCTCATCTACTATCCTCACCCAGAGCCTGCATGATTGAGCTATGGGTACAGCATATCATCTCACTCTTTCCAACACTAGACCAAAGCCCAATCAAAATCCTTCCAATGGCAAGGAGATATAGCGGAGAAACAAATCTAGTGGCCCAAACTCCCAACCCCTAACCATGGCCATGACCAAGTGCCAACACGGCCAAGTCACAGGCCCCGCACACCATCCCAATGAAGCAAACATTCAACCAAAGTCAAACGAAAACCAACCAAGGGGCAAATGAGACAGCACAGGCATGAAACCCAATGTCCAAACTCCCGACCCCCAACCAGGACCACCACCGCGAGACGCCACGATGCGATTAGGGACCTTCAAACCAGTGCACAGAGGCAAATATCTGACCAAAGCTCAATGAAAACTGCTCAAGTGGTATAAGAGGAAATTCAAGGATCAAACTACTGACCCTCAACTGAGTCCGGTACCGCACATCAACTCAATTAGGTCAACATTTGTCCGAAATTTAATGAAAATTCCTCAAGGGGCAAAGGAGATATTGAACAGACACAAAACCCAAAAACCCAAACAAGTGACCAACAGCTATGAACTCGACCTTGAGTCTGCATAGCCCATCAATGGGCCACGCACACCAGCTCACCGTGGGAACATCAGACCAAAGTCTTATGAAAATCCATCAAAGGTCTAGGAGATATTGAGCAGACAAGTGTTGTAGACAGACTGACAGGCAAAGGGCACTTCTATCATCCCCCACCTGCCTTGCTGAAGGGGATTAATGAAAACGAGGCCCATGGGCCACTATGCTCACCAGAGCTCAGTTGGGCACTGCCCAATGACAGCCATTTATTTTAATTTGATATCATTTTAATCTACCAAATATAAAGTCTCCCAAATGAACCCCTATATCCAAATGAGCATCCGTCTGGACTAAGTATCTAAAACATTAGGCCTTTTATTAAGTACAGGGTGTAGGGCATGGACCCAATGGAGCCCTGGTTGGTATCACTAAATGCGTCTTATAAGGAATAAGAATATATATGGTGTAGCATTGGGGATCTGTATACCGGAGTTATAAGGCCTCTTAAGCAGTGGAGGGGTTGGGGCATGTCCTGTTGATCCCAGAAAAGCCTAAGATTGTTGTCCCTATAAGGACCAAGAATATATATATATATATATATATATATATATATATGGTTTATGGGTGGGAATCTGAATGGTTTCTGATATATGAGGCCCTTCTATGACGTGGAGAGGAGAGGAATGGCCCCTGCGACCCCCAAGTGGGTGTGCTATTGATAAGAAACAAGAACTATATGATTATGGGATGGGGATTTGAATGGTTTCTGAAATATATGGCATTTCAAAGTGGAGGGGCGGGGCGCATTGCCCGAGCACAAAGTGATGCCCAGGTTGGTGTGACTGAATGAGTCTTATCATAAGGAACAAGAATATTATAGTTTATGGGTGGGGATCTGAATAATTTCTGACATATACGGCTTTTAATGAAGTAAAGCAGTGGGGCATGACCCAGGCAGTCCAGATGACTCCCAAGCTAGTGTTATTTGAATGTGTCTTATCACAAATATAATTATATATGGTTAGGGGTGGGGCTCTGAACAGTTTCTGAGATATATAGGCTTTTGTTAAGTGGTGGGGTGGGGCAAGGCCCTGGCTTGACCCGGGAGACCTCCAGGTTGACGTCAATGAATGTGTCTTATCATAAGGAACAATATAATGGTTAGAGGTGGGGATCTGTAAGGTGTCCAAGATATTGGGTCTTTAATGAAATGAAGGGGTGGGGTACGACTCAGGCACATCCTGGGGGACCCCCAGGTTAGTGTCAATGAACCAGTCATATCATAAGAAACAAGAATATATAAGGGTTTGGGGCGGGGGTCTGAATTGTTTCTGAGATAGATGGCCTTTTGTGAAATGGAGGGGTGAGGCAAGGCCCTGGCGCACCCAGGAAGACCCCCCAAATTGTTGTCAATGAATGAGTCTCTTCATAAGGAACAAGAATATATAGGGTTTAGGGGTAGAGATCTGTAAGGTTTCCAGGATATTTGGCCTTTTATGAAATGGAGGGGGTGTGGCATGACCCCGGCACAACCCGGGGGATCCCCAGTTTGGTGTCAATGAATGCGTCTTGTCATAAGGAACATGAATATATATGGTTTTGGGGTGAGGATCTAAATGGTTTCTGAGATATATGGCCTTTTGTGAAGAAGGGGTGGGGCAAGGCCCAGGCACACCCCGGGAGACGCCCAAGTTGGTGTCAGTGAATGTATATTTTCATAAGGAACAAGAATATATATGGTTTAGGGGTGGGGATCTGTAAGGTTTCCAAGATATTGGGACTTTTATGGAATGGAGGGGGTGGAGCATGACCCCAGCATGTACCGGGGGACCCCCAGGTTGGTGTCACTGAATGCATCTTATCATAAGGAACAATCATATATATGGTTTTGGGGTGGGGATCTGGATGGTTTCCCAGTTATATGGCCTTTTATGAAGTGGCGGGGCTGGTGCATGCCCCCGGCTTAACCTGGGGACCCCCATGTTGACATTAAAGCATATGGCTGAGAGACATTAAGTCAAGGAACATTTCTATAAAAGTTTAGTCAAAATATCTCCAATAACTTGGCAGCAAATGCCATTTTTTCAATTTTCCCAATTATAAGTCTATGGAAAATCTAAGTTGCCATAGCAACCAAACTAAAGAGCCAAATTTTATAAAAACACACAAAACCTGTAAAGGCAAATATGGTGAATATTTCCAAAAACTCTCAGCCTAATAGTGCATTCTGTTTCTGAGGAGATGATTTTTGAAGTTTGTTTTTTTTTCTATTTTTTTAATTTGGTTTCCATGGCAACCAATAGAAATGAGCAGTAGGCCTAAAATTATATGGCAGATAGTAGATTGCCTAAGGAACAATTCTATGAAAGTTTTGTCAAAACATCTGCAATGACTTGGAAGAAAATGCCATTTTTCAATTTTCCCCATTATAAGTCTATGGAAAGTCTAAGTTGCCATAGCAACCAAACTAAAGAGTCCATTTTCATAAAAAACACAAACTTTCAATCCCCCAGCCCAAGGATACTACAGATGAAATCTGGGCCCTATTGGCCCAGTGATTTCAGAGGAGATGTCGTTTGAAAGTGTTGACGTCACACGACGACGCAGACACAGACAACAACGGACAACTGCCTATCCTATAATGTCACCCGGAGCTTTCGGCTCTGGTGAGCTAGAAATAAGTCTTACACTCATGACACAGAAGTTATTATAAATGCAAAACACAATGTTTTTCTGATTACAACAGGAGAGACACTAAGTAAAATCCAAACAAGTTGTCATGGCATTCCTAGATAAATAAGAAAAGAAAAGAATTGCCATACACTTAGTATACTTTTCAGTATAGTTACAAAAGATTTATCAATGAAGGAATACTAACATCCGAGACCTCCAAATGTGACAGTGTCTGAGTCACTAAAATAAAAGTAAGATTTACTTTCTAAAATGTTTGCATCTAAACTATACCAAAAGCCAGATAAGTGTCGAATGTGGTAAATAGTGCAGACTACCAGGCTTTTAAATAATTAGATAATGATTGACAGTCAGTGAACTATCACTGGGTGATCATAAATGGTCCATTTTTTTCAATAAATCTCTTAACTGATGCTTCCCTGTCAGGAATAGAAAGTATCCAGAACAGGAAATGCCTGTATTCTATTTGTATATTCTGAAGAGTCTGTGTCCCTAGACCACAGAGCCACACATTAAAGCCATACTTAAAAACAAGACGGCCATGATGGCCCTGGATCGCTCACCTGATCCATAGTGTAACAAGTGGGCCCCAGGGAGGGCCATTATTGGCCCAAGGGCTTTAATGTGCATAATGTTGAGGGTGGTCTTAAAGGTGAAGTTTCATACCAAACATCAACAAAGGCTATAATTAGAACAATCTTGCTAGAGGTCCACTAGATTACGCTTCATACCAAATATCAAAGACTTCTGGTTTCAGACGAGAAGATTTTTAAAGGTTTTCCCTATAAAAGCCTATGTAAAACCAGTGGGCCCTGGCGCGGGGGCGTTTTTGGCCCCAGGGCTATAATTTGAACAATCTTGGTAGCGGTCTTCTTGACGAAGCTACTTACCAAATATCAAAGACCTGGGTTTTCTGGTTTCAGACAAGAAGATTTTTAAAGGTTTTCCCAATATAAGCCTATGTAAAACCAGGGCCGGTTTTGGCCCCAGGGCTATAATTTGAACAAGCTTGGTAGAGGTCCACTAGATGAAGCTTCAAACCAAATATCAAAGACCTGGGCCTTCTGGTTTCAGACAAGAAGATTTTTAAAGGTTTTCCATATATAAGCCCATGTAAAACCAGTGGGCCCCGGGGGTGGGCTGTTTTTGGCACCAGGGCTATAATTTGAACAATCTTGGTAGCGGTCCACTAGACGAAGCTACAAACCAAATATCAAAGACCTGGGCCTTCTGGTTTCAGACAAGAAGATTTTTAAAGGTTTTCCCTATATAAGCCTATGTAAAACCAGTGGGCCCCGGGACAGGGCCGTTTTTGGCCCCAGGGCTATGAATCCATCCACTGGTTAAGCAGGAGAAGCTCTGGTGGCCATTTTGTTCACCCGAGCGGAACAGTATGAGCAATTTTGGTAGAGTTTCACCAAAGGAACATTCCTGTATAGTAATTTCGAAATCCAGCCATTGGTTAAGGAGAAGAAGTCGTTTAAAGGTTTTTCTATTTTTAGCTCTGGTGGCCATTTTGTTCACCCGAGCAGAACGGTTTGAGCAATTTTGGGAGAGGTTCACCCAAGGAACATTCCTGTGAAGTAATTTCAAAATCCATCCACTAGTTAAGGAGAAGAAGTTGTTTAAAGGTTTTTCTATTTTAAGCTCTGGTGGCCATCATGTTCACCCGAGCAGAACGGTTTGAGCAATTTTGGTAGAGGGTCACCCAAGGAACATACCTGTGAAGTAATTTCAAAATCCATCCACTGGTTAAGGAGAAAGAGTCGTTTAAAGGTTATTCTATGTTTAGCTCTGGCGGCCATCTTGTTCACCCGAGCAGAATGGTTTGAGCAATTTTGGTAGAGGGTCAACCAAGGAACATTCCTGTGAAGTAATTTCAAAATCCATCCACTAGTTAAGGAGAAGAAGTCCTTTAAAGGTTTTTCTATTTTTAGCTCTGGTGGCCATTTTGTTCACCTGAGCGTAACGGTTTGAGCAAATTTGGTAGAGGGTCACCCAAGGAACATTCCTGTGAAGTAATTTCGAAATTCAGCCATTGGTTAAGGAGATGAAGTCCTTTAAAGGTTTTTCTATTTTTAGCTCTGGCGGCCATCTTACTCACCCGAGCGGGACGGTTTGAGCAATTTTGGTAGAGGGTCACACAAGGAACATTCCTGTGAAGTAATTTCAAAATCCATCCACTACTTAAGGAGTAGAAGACTTTTAAAGGTTTTTCTATTTTTAGCTCTGGCGGCCATCTTGTTCACCCGAGCGGAACGGTTTGAGCAAATTTGGTAGAGGGTCAACCAAGGAACATTCCTGTGAAGTAATTTTGAAATCCATCCATTGGTTAAGGAAAACAAGTCCTTTAAAGGTTTTCTATTTTTAGCTCTGGTGGCCATTTTGTACACCCGAGCGGAACGATTTGAGCAATTTTAGTAGAGGGTCACCCAAGGAACATTCCTGTGCAATAATTTCAAAATCCATCCACTGGTTAAGGAGAAGAAGTCGTTAAAAGGTTTTTCTATTTTTCGCTCTGGCGGCCATTTTGTTCACCCGAGCGGAACGGTTTGAGCAATTTTGGTAGAAGGTCATCCAAGGAATATTCCTGTGAAATAATTTCAAAATCCATCCACTGGTTAAGCAGGAGAAGTCGTTGAAAGGTTTTTCTATTTTTAGCTCTGGCGGCCATCTTGTTCACCCGAGCGGAACAGTTTGAGCAATTTTGGTAGAGGGTCACCCAAGGAACATACCTGTGAAGTAATTTCAAAATCCATCCACTGGTTAAGGAGAAAGAGTCGTTTAAAGGTTATTCTATGTTTAGCTCTGGCGGCCATCTTGTTCACCCGAGCAGAATGGTTTGAGCAATTTTGGTAGAGGGTCAACCAAGGAACATTCCTGTGAAGTAATTTTAAAATCCATCCACTAGTTAAGGAGAAGAAGTCCTTTAAAGGTTTTTCTATTTTTAGCTCTGGTGGCCATTTTGTTCACCTGAGCGTAACGGTTTGAGCAAATTTGGTAGAGGGTCACCCAAGGAACATTACTGTGAAGTAATTTCGAAATTCAGCCATTGGTTAAGGAGAAGAAGTCCTTTAAAGGTTTTTCTATTTTTAGCTCTGGCGGCCATCTTACTCACCCGAGCGGGACGGTTTGAGCAATTTTGGTAGAGGGTCACCCAAGGAACATTCCTGTGAAGTAATTTCAAAATCCATCCACTACTTAAGGAGAAGAAGACGTTTAAAGGTTTTTCTATTTTTAGCTCTGGCGGCCATCTTGTTCAACAGAGCGGAAAGGTTTGAGCAAATTTGGTAGAGGGTCAACCAAGGAACATTCCTGTTAAGTAATTTTGAAATCCATCCATTGGTTAAGGAAAAGAAGTCCTTTAAAGGTTTTCTATTTTTAGCTCTGGCGGCCATTTTGTACACCCGAGCGGAACGATTTGAGCAATTTTAGTAGAGGGTCACCCAAGGAACATTCCTGTGCAATAATTTCAAAATCCATCCACTGGTTAAGGAGAAGAAGTCGTTAAAAGGTTTTTCTATTTTTCGCTCTGGCGGCCATTTTGTTCACCCGAGCGGAACGGTTTGAGCAATTTTGGTAGAAGGTCATCCAAGGAATATTCCTGTGAAATAATTTCAAAATCCATCCACTGGTTAAGCAGGAGAAGTCGTTGAAAGGTTTTTCTATTTTTAGCTCTGGCGGCCATCTTGTTCACCCGAGCGGAACAGTTTGAGCAATTTTGGTAGAGGACCACCCAAGGAGCATTCCTGTGAAATTAGATCAAAATCTGTCCAGCAGTTTTGGAGAAGAAGTTGTTTAAAGCAAAAGTTGACGACGGACGCACATTCTTACAGATGGACATTTGTTGGGTACTACAGTGTGAATTTTTCACCTATAAGTACCCAACAATCAGCTAAAATTTGCACAAGTACCCAACATGTCCCATCAAATTTGTTGGCTACTTTTTCGGACACTAACGGCTACTTTTTCGGACACTAACGGAATAAACGGCAAGTACCCAACTTATGTCTACCCAACATGTGCCCACGGATGCGCTCGCACTGACGCACGGACGACGGACAAAGACCGATCCCAAAAGCTCACCTTGAGCACTTCGTGCTCAGGTGAGCTAACAAGCAAGTCAGTTTCATTCTGACCATGCTAAATGATGCGAAAGTTTGGGTAAACTTCTGTACAGGATGAAATACAAGCATACCTTAAGGATGATTATGCAGTTCATGAATTTGTTTTCATAGAAAAGATATGCTTCCACTGCTACCAACCAAACAAGATATCTAAAATCTAAAACAATCTTCACTGTATACAATCTTGAAAATTGGGACAATACCACAATCCTACATAAAATGGAAACCATTTTTGTTTGATACAGCTGAAATATAAACCAATCATGGAGAAAGTAGAATCCCTACCCACTAAATTTCTTGTGCAGCTCAAACCAACTGCAATCTTGCTAGTATAACACGACTTTATTCCATAATTGAATACAGGCACTTCTTGACCATCACCATGACCACTGTTTTAACATGACAATGCACCTTGGTGGCCATTTTGTCTATCAGATCATTGCCTGTAGCAATTCTGAATCTGGGAGATATGATGTTCGAAGAATTTCAAGATGGCTGCCATGGTGGCCATCTTGGATACCAGAACGGAATGATTTTGGCAAATCTGAATCTCCAGGTCACCTGATGCCTTCCATCAAGTTTCAGATCGATTTTTTGTTGAGATTTGAGGTTTAACGTCCCCGTCAACACTGTAAAGGTCATTTTGGAGACTGCTCTCAGTTTTGTGGGACTTTTACCCGACATTGAAACGACATCTCAATCCCTGTCGCCCAATGAAACCAATAGGGTTTATAAGCATGGGCGGCCAGACGTGTGTGCACCGCTTTGCCTGGGCAGGCTTAAATCCTCTAAGCGCTTTGTCTGGGCAGGCAGTGTCGACGTGTTGAAGAAATATAAAATATTCATAAAATAAGCTCTATAAAGCAGCTCTTAAGCGGTTTACCAGTACTCGTGTGTGGGTCAGTTTCAGCTCTGCTTGGAAGCATCGTGCAGCCCATCATTCTATTTTTTCAAAGTTGACCTTTGGGTCTGGAGGAGATGTCCTTTGAAGAATGGATATAGGAACGGAAAGATTTAAGCAAATCTCACATCCCCATGCCTGCCATCAAGTTTCAGTTCAATTCGACCTTTGGTTCGGGAGGAGGTCATTTGAAGAATTTGAAGATTGCAGCCATCTTGGTTTGTTTTTGTTTGATTTGTGGTTTAATGTCCCCGTCAACACTGTAAAGGTCATTTTGGAGACGTGGCTTCCAATTTTGTGGGACTTTTACCCGACATTGAGATGAAATGACATCTCAAGCCCTGTCACCCAATGAAACCAATAGGGTTTAATAGCATGGACGGTCCGCCTCGCACCGCAGCCATCTTGGATATCAGAATGGAACATTTTATGCAAATCTGAACCACCATGTCATCCTGATGCCTCCAATCAAGTTTCACCTCAACTCAACCTTTGGTTTGGAATACGCTTGTATGTCATTTGTAGAATTTCAAGATGGCCACCATGGCTGCCATTTTGGATATCCAAATTGAATGATTTTAGCAAATCGGAATCTCCATTTCACCCTGATGCCTCCCATCAAGTTCCAGCTCAATTCGACCATTGGTTCGGGAGATGTCGTTTGAAGAATTTCAAGATGGCCCCCATAGTGGCCATGTTGGATATCTGAATGGATTGTTTTTAGCAAATCTGAATCACCATGTCACCCCGATGCCTTCCATCAAGTTTCAGCTCAACTCAACCTTTGGTTTGGGAGAGGTTGTTTGATGAATTTCAAGATGGCGGCCATCTTGGAAATCCAAAGGGAACCATTTTAGCAAATCTGAATCTCCATGTATCAGCTTAATCTGACTTCCGGTTTGGGAAGAGATGTCAAAAATGTGAAAAGCTAACGACGGACCACAGGCCGCGGTATAAGCTGACCTGGAGCTTTGCCCCAGGTGAGTTAATAAATGAAGGCAGGCAAGTATTTGTTAAAAGATACTTTGTCACAAGAGCTCTACAAAGCTTATGGTAGTTGTTTTTGATATGCAACGTTAAATAAGGCTTCTTTATTTTTTATCTTTATATGAAATGTAGGGGGTGGGACATGGCCCCCCAACAACCTGGGTACCCTCATGTTGGCATAAAAGCGCATGGCTGAAAGAAGTTTACTCAAGAAACATTTCTTCTCATTTCTTTTGTTTGATTTTACATTTAACCTCCCTGTCAACACTAAAGGTCATTTAGGAGACATTGCTTCCAACTTTGTGGGACTTTTACCCGACATTGAGATGAAATGACATCTCAAGCCCTGTCGCCCAATGAAACAAATAGGGTTTATAAGCATGGGCGGCCAGACGTGTGTGCACCGCTTTGCCTGGGCAGGCTTAAATCCTCTAAGCGGTTTTCCAGGGCAGGTCAAATTCAGCTCTGCATGGAAGCATCATGCAGCCCATATATTTCTTCAACCCCCATGGGCGGCGGCCTAATTTCTATTGTTTTGTCAAAATATATTTAGTGACTTGGCAGTAAATGCCATTTTTCAATTTTCCCCATTATAAGTCTATGGAAACTAAGTTGCCATAGCAACCAAACTAAAGAGCATATAACATTTATATGCATGGATGGTGCGATTTGCAACACTACTCCTGGGTAGGCTTAAAACTTATGCGGTTCACCAGTACTCCTGTGCGGTCGGTTTCAGCTCTGCATGGAGGCAGCATGCAGCCCAATCTATTTTCTTCAAGCCCCGATGAGCAGGGCTGGGTTCAAGGGGCAATAAATCTACAAGGAGGAAAATCTAGAGTTATGGTTCATATGTTCTGCATGCCATCATGGTGCTCTAAATGTCTGAAGTTTGTTTGATTTGAGGTTAAACACTGTAAAGTTCATTTTGGAGATGTTGCTTCCATTTTTGTGGGACTTTTATCCGACACTGAGATGAAATGACATCTCAAGCCCTGTCGCCCAATGAAACTAATAGAGTTCATAAGCATGGATGGGCCGGCTCGCACCACATTGCCTGGGCAAGCATAGATCCTCTAAGCCATGTGCGGGTCGGTTTCAGCTCTGCGTGGAAGCATCATGCAGCCCATCTATTTCTTCAAGCCCTGATGGGCGGGGGCAAAAATGTCTGAAGTTTAGTGAAAATATCTCAAATGGTATCAGAGTTATGAAGCGGACACAAAACTGAGGGTCGGCCTCGGTAGCTCAGCAGTATGCGCGTCTAACTAGTGATCAGAAGGACATAGGTTCGATATCTGCCGGGGTCGGCAACATTTACTCATGGAGATTGATCATGAAATCTTTTCTATGGTCATTCTCTCCCTTCTGCTGATTCAAGAAGGGAAGTTGCCAGTTTCTGGCTAGAGGTTGTGCACTGTACTGGTTAACCCCTTACGTATAGGCCTGCCCAAGAAAGTGGATAGGTAAACTAGACCTGCTCAAAAATGACCTAAAATAGTGTTGACTGGGCTTTTAAACACCAATACAAACAAACAAGACACGAAACTGATAGAAACTGCTATGTTCGATGTTCAAAGAGCATTAACTCAAAAAAGTAAGAAAATCAGAGTTAGAGTTCATAATTTATGTTCTGCACGTCATCTTATGGTGCTCTACATATGCGAAGTTTGGTGATATCTCAAATGGTACCAGACTTATCGACTGGACACGAAGCCATGAGGTGCTGACAGAGGGACACTAAAAAAATCGGACGATATAAACATAATACACCGCCTCCTTTTTAGTGGTGGTGCATGACGACATCTTTAGCCCTGCGGCCCAATGAAACCAAAAGGCTTATAAATGCACTGGATGGTCTGATTCACACAGTTTTAGTTTTGTAAGCAGTTTACCAGTACTCGTGTGATCAGGTTCTGCTCATCAATATTACTAGCCTTGCCTTATATTCTGTGTGTTTGTATTATCTACTTAATTTTAGAAAGTTCATATTTTTAAGCCAGATTTTAGTAGACTACTTGCTACAATCAACCCTCTTTACACCGACATTTGATATACAACAAAAATAATTAGAGTGACAATGGCAACTAATTCTTAGCTCAAGACGTGAGATTAATAGAACACCTACCAAATTTACATGCTGTGAAGTTTAATACAACTACAGTTTTGCTAGGATAACATCAGACTCCATTACAATCTGGAATGCTGACACCTCTACTCCAACATTTGACCATCACATCACCTACATGACCATCTCATAATCAACGAGACTATCACTATGGTCATTACCATCATACGCCACATTATGATTGGCGGTGCTGCACGAGAATGAAAACAAAAATATATATAAACAAGAGGGCCCAGAGGGCCCTGGTTCGCTCACCTCATCCAATGTATAACAAGTGGGCCCCGGCAGGGTCAATTTTGGCCCCAGGGCTATAATTTGAACAATCTTGGTAGAGGTCCACAAGATGAAGCTTCATATCGAATATGAAAGACCTGGGCTTTCTGGTTTCAGAGAAGAAGATTTTAAAGGTTTACCCTGCATATAGAAGTCTATGTAAAACAAGATTTTCCCTATATAAGTCTATGTTAAACCAAAGGGCCCCGGAGCGGGGGCATTTTTGGCCCCAGGGCTATAATTTGAACAATCTTGGTAGAGGTCCACAAGATGAAGCTTCATACCAAATATCAAAGACCTGGGCCTTGCAGTTTCAGAGAAGATGTTTCAAGATTTTCCCTATATAAGCCTATGTAAAACAAAAGGGCCCTGGGGCGGGGGCATTTTTGGCCCCAGCACTATAATTTGAACAATCTTGGTAGGGGTCCACTAGATGAAGCTTCATACCAAATATCAAAGACCTGGGCCTTGCAGTTTCAGAGAAGATGTTTCAAGATTTTCCCTATATAAGCCTATGTAAAACAAAAGGGCCCTGGGGCGGGGGCATTTTTGGCCCCAGCACTATAATTTGAACAATCTTGGTAGGGGTCCACTAGATGAAGCTTCATACCAAATATCAAAGACCTGGGCCTTGCGGTTTTAGAGAAGAAGATGTTTCAAGATTTTCCCTATATAAGCCCATGTAAAACCAAAGGACCCCTGTGTGGGGGGCATTTTTAGCTCCAGCACTATAATTTGAACAATCTTGGTAGGGGTCCACTAGATGAAGCTTCATACCAAATATCAAAGACCTGGGCCTTGCAGTTTCAGAGAAGAAGATTTTTCAAGATTTTCCCTGTATAAGCCTATGTAAAACAAAAGGGCCCTGGTGTGGAGGCATTTTTGGCCCCAGCACTATAATTTGAACAATCTTGGTAGGGGTCCACTAGATGAAGCTTCATACCAAATATCAAAGACCTGGGCCTTGCGGTTTCAGAGAAGAAGATTTTTCAAGATTTTCCCTATATAAGCCCATGTAAAACCAAAGGGCCCCCGTGTGGGGGCATTTTTAGATCCAGCACTATAATTTGAACAATTTTGGTAGGGGTCCACTAGATAAAGCTTCATACCAAATATCAAAGACCTGGGCCTTGCGGTTTCAGAAAAGAAGATTTTTAAAGATTTTCCATATATAAGCCCATGTAAAACCAAAGGGCCCCCGTGCGGGGGCATTTTTGGCCCCAGCACTATAATTTGAACAATCTTGGTAGGGGTCCACTAGATGAACCTTCATACCAAATATCAAAGACCTGGGCCTGGCGGTTTCAGAGAAGAAGATTTTTCAAGATTTTCCCTGTATAAGCCCATGTAAAACCAAAGGGCCCCCGTGCGGGGGCATTTTTAGCTCCAGCACTATAATTTGAACAATCTTGGTAGGGGTCCACTAGATGAAGCTTCATACCAAATATCAAAGACCTGGGCCTTGCAGTTTCAGAGAAGAAGATTTTTTAAGATTTTCCCTATAAAAGCCCATGTAAAACCAAAGGGCCCCCTTGCGGGGGCATTTTTGGCCCCAGCACTATTATTTGAACAATCTTGGTAGGGGTCCACTAGATGAAGCTTCGTACCAAATATCAAAGACCTGGGCCTTGCGGTTTCAGAGAAGAAGATTTTTTAAGTTTGCGGTGAAAAAAAATCTATTTTTGGCTACTGTGACCTATATGTGCAACGGACCGGAACCATTTGAACAACTTTGAAAGGGGACCACCTAAGGATCATTCCTGTGAAGTTTGGTCAAAATACGATCAGTGGTTTAGGAGGAGATGTCGTTTGAAGAAAAGTTTACGGACGGATGCACGCACGCAAGCACGCACGGACGGACGCACGCACGCACGCACGACGGACAAAAAGTGATCCCAAAAGCTCACCTTGTCACTACGTGACAGGTGAGCTAAAAATAAAAACATCTTAAGACTGATGCTTGGCATTTCATGTAAATTGTTTGACTTCTCACAGCCCAACCAACATTAGCTAGGTTATTTAGAGCTAGGCACCCAAGCAATTAGCAGCCAGTTCAAAACTTACATTACATTGAACAAATTTCACTAGCTCTCAATACAAATCATTAAGTTCATTTATCCAACAAGGCTTTGAGGTTAACAGATAGAAAATTGAAAATCACTACAGCTACCCTTAAACTCCCTGTCCATCACTGTAAAATGTAGTTTCTAGCCCTATCACTATGTGTAACACACTGCCAGAACTACCACTGGACAATATGATATAATGGCCAAGCAATCCCCAGTCTCTCACAGTCCATCCATCTATCACATTACATCTACATCATATAAGGACCAATGTCAAACAAGAGGCCCAAGAGGGCCTGTCGCTCCACCGGCTAACTTCAGACACTTGTCATATTTATTACATTAACCAATTGTATACTAGTGGACTCTTCTATTGCTATATGTTGGACCAGTCCATTTGTCATATAAGGGGTGTCAAGCCTATTTTTTTCTATTTTTGATGGAAAATTCTGTTAGCAAATAGTGCAGGCCCTGATCAGACATGGTGTTCTGTGGGGTCTGATCTGGGCCAGCACTGTTTGCCAAGGTACCCATTTAGGGTTTTCCTTCATGCAATGGGTAAAAAAGAAACAAGTGATCCACCCAAGGAATGTCCATTCTATATTTTTTGGACCCCAGAGCCATGGTTGGCAGGATTTATGTTGAGTGACCATTTGGCATTGCTCCATTCTAAATATCTAAAGCTCTGGGCCTTATGGTTTCAGAGAAGAAGACTTTTTTTAAGTTTTTCCTATTATAAGTCTATGGGAACTAATATGCCTCTGGGCGTGACCAATGTTTTACCCCAGGGGCATTGTTGGCAGGATTTATTTGAGTGACCACTTGACGTTGCTGCATACTTAATATCTAAGCTCTGGGCACTGATGGTTTCAGAGAAGATTTTTGTCAGTTTTTCCCAGTATAAGTCTATGGGAGCTTATGGGCCTCAGGGTGTGGCCAATTTGGACCCCAGGGGCATAGTTGGCAGGATTTATGCAGTTGAATACTTCAAGTTGCTACATACTAAGCTCTTGGCATTATGGTTTCAGAGGAGAAAAGTTTCAAGATTTTGTCATTATTAGTCTATGGGAGCTACTAAGCACCGGGGCATTGCCAATTTGGACTCAAGAGTCATAATTCGCAGGATTAGTAGGTGACCACATAACTTTGCTACATACTACAGTTCAACCTGTATTAAGCAAGTGCCTAAGGGATAGTCAAAATATGCTTGCTTAAGACAGGTTCTTGCTTAATACAGGTGAAATTTAACACATCTGCCTTTCTTGGGAACTGAATGCCTGCTTGCTTAAGACAGACTGCTTGCTTCATAGAGGTCGCCACTATTGAAATTGGTGAAAAAATGTAAGCACTAGAGCAATGACAAAGTTTTTCTAAAAATAGCAACAGTGACCTTGACCTTGAAAGTTAATCTCGCTCGAGGTATTGTCATAAGGAACATTTGTGTGAAGTTATATTGAAATGGGTGAAGAAATGTAAGCGCTAGAGCCATGACAAAGTTTTTCTAAAAATAGCCACAGTGACCTTGACCTTGAAAGTGGAAATAGCTCGAGATATTGTTATAAGGAACATTTGTGTGAAGTAATATTGAAATTGGTGAAAAAAATGTAAGCGCTAGAGCAATGACAAAGTCATTCTAAAAATAGCCACAGTGACCTTGACCTTGAAAGTCGAACTCGTTCGAGGTATTGTCATAAGCAACATTTGTGTGAAGTTATATTGAAATCAGTGAAGAAATGTAGGCGCTAGAGCGATGAGAAAGTTTTCTAAAAATAGCCATTATGACCTTGACCTTGAAAGTCGAAATGGCGAGATATTGTCATAAGGAACATTTGTGTGTAGTTATATTGAAATGGGTGAAGAAATATAAGCGCTAGAGGGATGACGAAGTTTTTCTAAAAATAGACACAGTGACCTTGACCTTGAAAGTGGAACTCGCTAGAGATAATGTCATAAGGAACATTTGTATGAAGTTATATTGAAATTGGTGAAGAAATGTAAGCGCTAGAGCGATGACAAAGTTTTTCTAAAAATAGCCACAGTGACCTTGACCTTGAGGCCTTGACCTTGATAGTCGAACCCGCTGGAGATATTGTCATAAGGAACATTTGTGTGAAGTTATATTGAAATCAGTGAAGAAATATAGGCGATAGAGCGATGACAAGGTTTTTTCTAAAAATAGCCAGTGACCTTGACCTTGAGGCCATGAGTTGGAAAGTCAAACTCGATGGAGATATTTTTATAAGGAACATTTGTGTGAAGTTATATTGAAATTGGTGAAGAAAAGTAGGCGCTAGAGCGATGAAAAAGTTTTTCTAAAAATAGCCACAGTGACCTTGACCTTGAGGTCATGACCTTGAAAGTCCAACTCACTCAAGATATTGTCATAAGGAACATTTGTGTGAAGTTATATTGAAATCAGTGAAGAAATGTAGGAGCTAGAGCGATGACAAAGTTTTTCTAAAAATAGCCACTGTGACCTTGACCTTGAAGCCATGACCTTGAAAGTGGAACTCGCTCAAGATATTTTCATAAGGATCATTTGTGTGAAGTTATATCGAAATTGGTGAAGAAATGTAAGCGCTAGAGCGATGACAATGTTTTTTCTAAAAATAGCCATAGTGACCTTGACCTTGAGGTCATGACCTTGAAAGTCGATCTTGCTCCAGATATTGTGGTAAGGAACGTTCCTGTGAAGTTATATTAAAATCCGTCAAGAAATGTAGGCGCTAGAGCGATGACAAAAGTACGTACGTGGCGCTAGAGCGATGACAAAAGTACGTACGTGCGTGGTGCTAGAGCGATGACAAAAGTACGTACTTACGTACGTACGGGACAAATGCTATATCCCCCCTCACAACTATGTTGTGCGAGGGGATAATGAAATCCAACAGGTGGGTTTGGAGGAGAAGATTTTTAAAGATTTTTAATTTTTTGTGTGGTTTTGTTGCCATGGCAACCAGAGTTCTGGGTGTAGCGAAATTCTTTGAAGGAATTTAGAAGAGGACTAAGTAAGGAACATTCCTGTGAAGTTTGGTTACAATTGG
Organism: Lucinisca nassula; assembly: GCA_963580285.1. NCBI lineage: Eukaryota > Metazoa > Mollusca > Bivalvia > Lucinida > Lucinidae > Lucinisca > Lucinisca nassula. The sequence goes on along the minus strand of OY757015.1, from coordinate 58,523,666 downwards.
CCCAGTAGTTTAGGAGGAGAAGATGTTTTAGCATTACACTATATGTTAAATAGGGAAAATAAGCCCCACCCATGGCGGCCATGTTTTTTGTCGGATCAAAATTTCTTCAAGGAATCTGAAAGAGGTCCACCCAAGGAACATTCATGCAAAATAAAAATGAAATCCAACAGTTGGTTTTGGAGGAGAAGATTTTTAAAGATTTTTAATTTTTTGTGTTGTTTTGTTGCCATGGCAACCAGAGTTCTGGGTGTAACAAAATTCTTTGAAGGAATTTAGAAGAGGACTAAGTAAGGAACATTCCTGTGAAGTTTGGTTACAATGGGCCCAATAGTTTAGGAGGAGAAGATGTTTTAGCATTACACTATATGTTAAATAGGGAAAATAAGCCCCGCCCATGGCGGCCATGTTTTTTGACGGATCAAAATTTCTTCAAGGAATCTGAAAGAGGTCAACCCAAGGAACAGTCATGCAAAATAAAAATGAAATCCAACAGGTTGTTTTGGAGGAGAAGATTTTTAAAGATTTTTAATTTTTTGTGGTTTTGTTGCCATGGCAACCAGAGTTCTGGGTGTAACAAAATTCTTTGAAGGAATTTAGAAGAGGACTATGTAAGGAACATTCCTGTGAAGTTTGGTTATAATTGGCCCAGTAGTTTAAGAGGAGAAGATGTTTAAAGAAAAAGTTAACACACGGACGCACGACGGACACAGGGCCATGACAATAGCCCCGCTGGCCTTCGGACAGTGGAGCTAAAAACCAAACAGGCTAAGTGTGGCATGATCCTGACTGATGACAGCATACTTTTTCTAATTCTGTAACTGTCAAACTCATTAATCTAAGACTTCATGATGAAACTATCAATGTTCTGTGCCAAACAGATTATTTCGGAGTCATCGTTGCATACGTCTCTCGGTACTAGTTCACACAGAAATTGAAAGAATCCAGTATGCAAACCTTTACCAAACAAAAGTGAAGGCAATGTTCCTGGATTAATTCATTCTAGCAGCATATCAGTTTATACCAATAGATAATCGAACATCATTTTTTTTTTTTTTGTTTTATGGCCATTTCAAGACTGTTTCACTCATCGAGCCGATCATTAATCAGAGGTGGGCGAAAACCGGAGTACCCGGAGAAAAACCACCTGACCTTTTGTTGCAGAACTTGGCGTCTCACATATGACCCGAGCGAGGCTTGAACCACAGCGGTGAGAGACCTAATGATCAAGAGTCAGCGCTCTTAACCACTAGACAACAGAGGCCCGTACTCAAAGTTAATTAAAATGTGATATAAGTGTCTTGTAACATGACTATCCCACTTTCTATTTGATTGCATTTATTTTGATTGATTATTATTTATCTAGTTATATATTTATTTAATTAATTAACTATTTACTTACGGGTTTAATTTTTCAATTGTTTAGTTATTTATTAATTCATAAGATTGTTTTTTACTTTTTGTTTTATTTTAATATTTATTTACCTATTTGATTTTTAAGATTTTAAAGCTGAAAGGAGACAGTCATACTACAAGCCCACAAAGTAATTTGAAGAAAATTGAAGTCTTAGATGTGCAAGACAAGCACCAAATCATGCTTCAGAGATACAAACAGAAAAGCTGTCATTAACCACACAGTGATATTAATTTGCATGAAAGTTAATACCAAAAATAGCCATCGGAAGAGATGGCAAATCCCCCGACCAAAAGCCAATATGGCCTTCATAAGTGTGTTCACCAATAGAAAGTGCACCAGAATTAAACCAGCAATGTATCACAAAAGTATTGCAGTTATGGTCATCACAAGATTATACTTCAGGAGAGCTAACTTAAAAAACAGGGTACTCAGAACTGTGGTTCTTTCACATGACATGCCTGCTAAAGTTCATGCATTTCTGTACAAAGTACCGTCAATATGTCTCAAAGGGTGTTGGAGATCACAAGCTGGTCATACTGTTATATTGGAAGGGTAGATAACTCAAATATTTATCATAGCACCCAGAATTGTGGTTCTTAGGCATGAAGCGCCGTCTCAACCTTGTATACAATTGTGCCAAGTACCATCAATATATCTCCAAGGGTATTGGAGTTATGGCCATCAAAAGGTTATATTGTCAGGGGAGATAATTAAAAAACCAGGGCACCCAGAGTTGTGGTTCTTGCACGTGACACACCTGCTTAAACTCATGTACAACTGTACCCAGTACCATCAATATATCTCAAAGAGTATTGGAGATGTGGCCATCACAAGGTAGTGATTCTATATTATTGGAAGGGGAGATAACTCAAAAACCATGGCACCCAGAGTTGTGGTTCTTGAACATAACACACCGTCTCAGCCTTGTGAACAACTGTGCCAGGTATCATCAATATATCTTAAAGGGTATTGGAGTTATGGCCCTCACAAGGTAGTCACTCTATTTTATTGGAAGGGGAGATTACTCAAAAACCATGGCAGCCAGAGTTCTGGTTCTTGTGCATGACACACCGTCTCGGCCTTGTGAACAACTGTGCCAGGTATCATCAATATATCTTAAAGGGTATTGGAGTTATGGCCATCACAAAGTAATCATTCTATTTTATTAAAAGGGGAGATAACTAAAAAAGTATGGCATCCAGAGTTCTGGTTCTTGCGCATGACACGCCGTCTCAGCCTTGTGAACAATTTTGCCAAGAACTATCAATGAATCTCAAAGGGTATAGGAGTTATGGCCATCACAAGGTTGCATCTACGGACGGACGGACAGATAGACGGACGGACGCCAGACTGATCGCTATATCCCCCGAACCTATTCGGTCGAACCTATTCGGTCGGGGGATAAAAAACTAGATGGATGGAAAGGACAGCTTCCAATTTCATAATATCAAGACTCCGGCAAATAGAAACTAGAGCAAAGTCGATTGGGGGCCAATCGCAAATATCCGCACTTTGAAAATTGACTTTGTAATAGCCATTTTTGTGAAATTGACCATTTGACCTTGACCCCGGAGGTCACAGCCAGCATCCGAAACCTTGTGTAATCTACACATCCCAGGCAATCATCCTGTCAAATATGAACACCATCCAACGACCGGTGTAGAAGGAGTTCGCGTTACGAGGCAATGTGCACTGACTGACTGACTGATGGACGGACGAATGTTCTCACGGATGTATACTTATGTGGCTATTTTTGGCAGGATTGATACTTAAGTGGCTACTTTAAGCCACAGAAAAGAAGTATTTTCGGTGTCTAATGGAATAAACCCATAGACTTACATTGATTCTGTCCATTTACATAGCCACCTAACTATACATTTGTTGGTGCGGACTTACGGACGGACGGACGGCATACCTGCCAACTTTCACGCATTAGGAGTGAGTTTCACGATTTTTCCATGCATTTTGACCTCACGATCGTGTTGCCAAAATAAGGCAAAAATCACGATTTTTCCACCTCCTCACGCTTGGTACTTTTATCAGCCATATTGTTTGTGGATAACCATTTGGAATACCTTGGATTTCTTCACTATCTATTTTGGAGATGGAAAAACCCTGAGTATATTTTTAGCTGTTGTTGACTATTTTTAACCCAATGATACATTACACAGGACCCACAAACAAATGCAAGTTGCCAACAGTTTTCTATCTGTATGAGCATGAACAGGGATGCCCTTTGCTGATCTTTTCATGTAAGTATGTTTGAACAATCATTTAATCTCTCCCAGATGTAATGAAAGTAAATATTTACTATGAATAAGCAATGTCACATATTTTCGTGACTACGAAAATCGTAGTTTTTATCTCTCAAAACTAAGAATTGTATTGTTATTTGGTAATGAGTGTTCCAACACTTCAGAAACAGTTGTTTTGCAAAATAAAGGCTGCTACAGTCAGACATTAAGCACTCCTTGCAAATGCATGAAAACTGTTTCTGAGTAAAAGAACCTAATTTCAGACAGATCATATATTCAGACAATCTTTAGTTATTGCAAATACTGTTAATTATTGAAGCTTATGTGTTATACCAGTGATTTATTGGATAATGCATAAATTGTAAATATGCAATTTTTCTGATTGTACTGGTGGATTGCAGTGTGTCTACTAGTTTGAAAAAAAATCTCCCCCCATGGAAATTTTGGGGAAAATATTCGTCGCGCTTTATTCCATCGAAAAATGCCGTGACACGCAAAATCTCCCCCATGAAAAATTTGAAAAGTTGGCAGGTATGACGGACGGGACCGATTACAGTATATCCGACTTTTCTTTGAAAAAGTGCTGATATAAATTTTTTTTTTTTTTGAGGGGGTGGGGTTGTTTTACAGCCTAATGAAGGTTATTTTACTTACATTGAGCCAATTGTTGGGTAAAAAAAACTACCTGGAACTAAACTCCTTGACCTTCCATTGCAGAACTTGGCATCTCACATGTGATCCATGCCAGGCTGTGGGAGGCCTAATCATTAAGATTAAGGCTGGCATGATTAATCCGATAATCGATTATTAAATGGATAAATTCCACAAAAATGAATATCAATACTGATTTGCTTGCAATCGATTATTTGATAAGTACTATATACTACACATGGTTGTGCCTAAAATAGCTGTCTGAGTGGCAAACAGTGCAGACCCAGATGGGACGCCTATGCGGTCTGTATGTTTAAATACATGTGCTAAAGAACAGCATAATTATGGTAGGAGCCTTAGACAAAGCCAGACAGGTTAAAATTATGACCAAATCTTCAGTGATTTCTAATCGATTTTCGATCGCAATGACAGGAATGATAATCGATTATATTTTCAGCTAAGATTAGCCAGCCCTAATTAAGGGTCAGTCCTCTTATCCACTAGGCCATGAAGGCCTGTTGAAATATGGTCTTAAAATGTCACAAAGAAGGATGGACTGTGGGGGATTTTGTTGCATCTCAAAATTGATTCTAGATTTAGTTTACTGCAGTTATACCTCTTCTAGGCATATGGATGATGTGCTTAAGTTCTAAATCTCAACAACTTGGTTTTTCAACACTGGACTACCTGAAATATTATTAGGTGACCGAAACCAAACTCTCAGGTAGTGCTGAATGATCCAAAACTCCTGGTAAAACTAGGTCAAGGTCATAAGGCCAGCCTTATCACTTAATAAAGTTATGGCCAATTTTATAGTAATTTTAAAAGTAGGTCAAATGTCAAGGACTAGGAAATTATGGTACCATTGGAAAGGTCTTTTGACAAGAAATGCACATATGAGTTATGCAAGTCCAATCACTTACCAATAAAAAGTTATGGCCAAAGTTATTTTAAAAAGGAGGTCAAACATCAAGGTCAAGGTCATAAGGTAACAAGATGTGTTTGTGAAACACTGATGCCCCCGGACAGCGCATGTTGTTATGGCCAATGTTAATGCTTTTAAAAATTTTGAAAAAAATAGGTCAAAGGTCAAGTTCAAGGTCACGAGATCAAAAATTATGGTACCACTGGAAAGGTCTTGTGATAAGGTATACACATGTGAAATATGAAAGCTCTATCTATTACCATTCAAAAGTTATGCCCAATGTTAAGGTTTTTGTAGACAGACAAATGAGCAAACAGACAAACGGACAAACAGACAGACAGACCAAAAGCTATATGCCCCCGAATCTCTTAGATCCCAGGGGCATAAAAATATATGGTATCACCGGAAATATCTTGTGGCGAAGTATGTACACGTGAAATATAAAAGTTCTATCACTTAACAATTGAAAATAACGTCCAATGTTAAAGCTTTGAAAAAGGAGGTCAAAAATCAAGTTCAAGGTATCAGGTCATAAATCGTCATACCACCAGTAAGGTCTTGTGGCAGGTATGCAGAGGTAAAATGCAAAATCCCTATGACCATCATAAGTTATGGCCAAGTTTTTAAAAAGTAGAATTCCTTCCGACTTCAAATCTTGAGCAGTGGAATCCATAAGTTATCCTTGTGCAGTGGAATCACTAAGATTAAGTCCTTAAAGAAAAATGTAACAGTAAGTTGATCATATAATGACCAATGGAAATCAAGCAAGCTGTGCATCACACAATTAAGACTGATTTAAGAATCTTTTCGATTTTGTAGCCTGTACCAAACTCTTACCCAGATTTCATGTCAAAAATGTTTTGATTCCCCATCAGGAAGGTGATGGGGGACCACAGAAAGCTCTATATCCACACTGCTCGCTCAGCATCTCCAGCATCCTCAGACTTCCACGAAACACTGGCCAAATATTCCTTCAGTGAGCTGAAGTAAACCCTGCTGATTCAAGGCAATGGCCACAGTTGAAAGTCACAAGTTTGAATCTTTGAATTTTGTGTCCGCTCCATCTCTTGCAGCCCCGGAAGGATTATCAGTAAACTTAGGACAAGCATACCCCATCAGTCTGAACCCCTGAATCCTCTGCCTGCTCCACACCCCTTAGGACTCCCAATAGGCCTAACTGAGTATGTGCAAAACCCCCAACTCAACAACGCCAACCCAATATGAAGCCACAACTGAGGTCATCATTTTGAGCCTTGAATTTCCTAGCCATTTTATTATCTCTTTAACCCATGATTTCCACCAGTCCTGGTCAAACACCCGCCAGAACGCATAACCACATCTTGACAACACGAGTTGAAGGCCATAGCTGAAGACCATGAGTCCGAGCACCGAACCCCATGTCTGCTTCTTATCTATTTCACCCCTTGGAAGATTTTCAATCAACTCCAGCCAAACACTTGCCCCAGTGAGAAGATGTGCAGTAACTGCAACTCAGTAATGCAGACACATGATCATGGTCACAATTGAAGGTTAAGGGCCAGATCCAAACTTTGCCTCCCCTCCATATCTCCTTACCCACAGAAGGACCCTCATTCAACGTTGGTCAAATGAAGATCTGAATATGATGATATGCTGAACCCACAGCTCAACCATGCAGACTCCAGTTGAAGGTCACAAATGAAGGTCACAAGCTCCAGCCTTGATATTTCCTGTCTGCTCCACATCCCCCGCCCCCCCGCCCATGGAAAGATTCTCAAATCTAGGTCAAATGAGGGCCCAAAAAAGATGAGCAGAACCTGCAACTCAAACTTCCAGGGCACAAACAGCGCTGGGGGACATAGCTATCCCTCAGCCTGCCTTGTTCAATTTTGTAACTGTGCCAAACACATTGTTTCTAAATCTTAAAGAAATATTGTTTTGCACTAGTCATTGGGTATTTAGTCACTTTTCAACTGAAAACACTAAATTAGCTAATTGAATGTGTACACTCTAGCTGCATATCAATAGAATATATTTAAGATCATTAAATAAATATGAGCTGAAATGATTCAAAAGTAACTTGTAGCATGACTATCCTGCCCACTTCCTAACAATTTATCTTTATCTATTTTAATCATTTAATAACTATATATTTATTTATTTATTTATTTACTAAGCTATTGATTTTTTACTATATAACTATTTTTTTATATTTATTTATTTACTTAATTTTTTACTTATTTATTTTATACTTATTTATTTATTTATTTCTTAATTTTTCATTATTTAATTTTTCTATTATTTATTTGTTGACTTTAAATGTTAGGAAGTCAACAAACCAATCATTCTACAAGTTCACAAAGTTATCAAAAATTGAACAAGCAAGCAATCCAAAGGACAGCCATAATGCCCTGCCACAGACCAAACCCAGAATGCTCAAGCCACAGGTTCCACTCATCATCCTGACTAGGCCATAATTTGAGCAAAGTTCAATAAAATCCCTCCATGGGCAAAAGGGATATAGAGCCGACAGGAAACCCCAAGGCTCAACCGTATGACCCTCATCTGCAATCCTCACCAAGAGCCTGCATGACTCAGTTACGGGTACAGCATATCATCTCACTCTGTCCAACACTAGACCAAAGCCCAATCAAAATCCTTCCAATGGCAAGGAGATACAGCGGAAAAACAAATCTTGAGACCCAAACTCCCAACCCCTAACCATGACAGTGACCAAGTGCCAACACGGCCAAGTCACAGGCCCTACACACCATCCCAATGAGGCAAACGTTCAACCAAAGTCAAACGAAACCACCACAGTGCGATTAGGGGCCTGCACACCAGTGCACAGAGACAAATGCTCAAGTGTTATAAAAGATATAGTTACAGGAAATTCAAGGATCAAACTACTGACCTATAATTGTGGCCTTCACCTTGAAGCCGAGTCAGGTACTGCACATCAACTCAATTAGGCCAACATTTGTCTGAAGTTTAATGAAAATCCCTCAAGGGGAAAAGGAGATATGGAACGGACCCAAAACCCAAAAACCCAAACAAGTGACCCTCAACTATGAACCCGACCTCGAGTCAGCATAGCCCATCCATGGGCCCCGCACAGCAGTTCACCATGGGAACATTTGACCAAAGTCTTATGAAAATCCATCAAAGGTCACGGAGATATGGAGCAGACTAGAAAGTGTTATAGAGAGACTGACAGGCAAAGGGCACTTCTAACATCCATCTGCGTTGCCAAAGGGGATTAATGAAAACTAGAACAAGAGGCCCATGGGCCACTATGCTCACCAGAGCTCAGGTGGGCACTGCCAAATTGCAGCCATGTATTTTAACATGATATCATTTTAATCTGCCAAATGAACCCCCATATCCAAATGAGCATCAATGTGGACTCAGTATATGAAACATTAGGCCTTTTATGAAGTAGAGGGGGTGGGGCATGGACCCAATGGAGCCCTGGTTGGTATCACTAAATGTGTCTTATCACAAAGAACAAGAATATATATGGTTTAGCAGTGGGGATCTGCATGGCTGGAGATATAAGTGGAGGGGTTGGAGCATGCCCTGTCGTTCCCAGGAAAGCCCAAGATTGTTGTCCCTAAATGTGTCTCATCATAAGGACCAAGTATATATATGGTTTAGGGGTGGGAATCTGAACGGTTTCCAAGATATCCTTTCATGAAGTGGAAAGGAGAGGACTGGCCCCTGCGGACACCCCTACAGTAGGTGTGCTAATAATAAGGAACAAGAACATATATGAATATGGGGTGGGGATTTGAATGGTTTCTGAAATATATGGCCTTTTATGAAGTGGAAGGGCGGGGCACATTGCCTCAGCAAGCACAAAGAGACCCCCAAGTTGGTGTGACTGAATGAGTCTTATCATAAGGAACAAGAATATATATGGTTTAGGGGTGGGGATCTGAACTATTTCTGAGATATGTGGCTTTTCATGAAGTCAAGCGGTGGAGCAAGGCCCGTGCATGCCCCGGGGACTCACAAGCTGGTGTCAATGAATGTGCCTTATCATAAGGAAGATGAATATATATGGTTTAGGGGTGGGGCTCTGAACAGTTTCTGAGATATAAGGCCTTTTGTGAAGTGCAGGGGTGGGGCAAGGCCCAGGGAGACCCCCAGGTTGGTGTCAATGAAAGTGTCTTATCATAAGGTACAAGAATATATATGGTTTAGGGGTGGGGATCTGTAAGGTTTCCGAGATATTGTGATATTATGAAATGGAGGGGGTGGGGCATGGCCCCAGCACATCCCTGGGGACCCCCAGGTTGGTGTCACTGAATGTGTCTCATCATAATGAACAAGAACATATATGGTTTAGGGGTGGGGATCTGAACAGTTTCTGAGATATATGGCCTTTTGTGAAGTGAAGGGGTGGGGCATGGCTTCGGCGCACCCCAGAAGACCCCTAATTTGGGTTCAATGAATGAGTCTTATCATAAGGAGCAAGAATATATATGGTTTAGGGGTGGGGATCTGTAAGGTTTCCGAGATATTGGGCCTTTTATGAAATGGAGGGGCGGGACATGGCCCCGGCGCATCCCGGGGGACCCCCAGTTTGATGTCACTGAATGCGTCTTATCATAAGGAACAAGAGTATATAGGGTTCAGGGGTGGGGATCTGAGTGGTTTCCGAGATATTGGGCCTTTTATGAAGCGGAGGGGGTGGGGCATGGCCTCGGCACATCCCGGAGGACCTCCAGGTTGGTGTCACTGAATGCGTCTTATCAATAGGAACAAGAATATATATGGTTTAGGGGTGGGGATCTGTAAGGTTTCTGAGATATAAGTCATTTTATGAAGTACTGGGGGCGGGGCGGGGCGGGGCATGGCCCAGGCACAACCTACTGGACCCCCAGGTTGACATAAAAGCATATGGCTGAGAGAAGTTTACTAAAGGAACATTTCTATTAAAGTTTTGTCAAAATATCTGCAAAGGCTTTGTAGTTAATGCCATTTTTCAATTTTCCCCATTATAAGTCTATGGAAAATCTAAGTTGCCATAGCAACCAAACTAAACAGCCGAATTTCATAAAAAACACAAAACCTGTAAAGGCAAATATGGTGAATATTTCCATAAACTTTCAGCCTCATAGAGCATACGGTTTCTGAGGAGATGATTTTTTAAGTATTTTTTTTTTCTATTTTTTCATTTTGGTTTCCATGGCAACCAATACAAATGAGCAGTAGGCCTAAAATCATATGGCAGATAGTAGATTGCCTAAGGAATATTTCTATGAAAGTTTTGTCAAAATATCTGCAGCAGCTTGGCAGTAAATGCCATTTTTCAATTTTCCCCATTATAAGTCTATGGAAACTCTAAGTTGCCATAGCAACCAAACCAATGAGCCGAATTTCATAAAAAACACAAACTTTCAATCCCCCTGCCTAAGGATGCTACAGATGAAATTTGGGCTGAATCGGCCCAGTGGCTTCAGAGGAGATGTCGTTTGAAAGTGTTAACGCGAGACGACGACGACGACGACAACGACGGACAACTGCCTATCCTATAAGCTCCCCTGGAGCCTTTGGCTCTGGTGAGCTAAAAAGTGTCCATAGGACACGGATGCCCCCCACCAAATGCCATTCATAAAAAATATTACAAATGTACTTCAAATCAATCATAAATTATATTAAAATCATAAATGTAGGCGGTAGAGCGATGACAAAGTTTTTTCTAAAAATAGCCACAGTGACCTTGACCTTGAGGTCATGACCTTGGAAGTCAAAGCAACTCGAGATGTTATCATAAGAAACATTTTTGTGAAGTTCTATTAACATCCATCAATAAATATAGGCACTAGAGCAATGACAAAGTTTTTCTAAAAATAGCCACAGTGACCCTTGACCTTGAAAGTTGAAATAGCTCGAGATATTGTCATAAGGAACATTTAAGTGAAGTTATACTGAAATCGGTGAAGAAATGTAAGCGCTAGAGCCATGACAAAGTTTTTCTAAAAATAGCCACAGTGACCTTGACCTTGAAAGTCAAATTCCCTCAAGGTATTGTCATAAGGAACATTTGTGTGAAGTTATATTGAAATCAGTGAAGAAATGTAGTCGCTAGAGCGATGACAGTTTTTCTGAAAATAGCCATTGTGACCTTGACCTTGAAAGTCAAAATGGCTCGAGATATTGTCATAAGGAACATTTGTGTGAAGTTATATTGAAATCGGTGAAGAAATGTAAGCGCTAGAGTGATGACAAAGTTTTTCTAAAAATAGCCACAGTGACCTTGACAGTGGAACTCGCTAGAGATATTGTCATAAGGAACATTTGTGTGAAGTTATATTGAAATCGGTGAAGAAATATAGGCGCTAGCGTGATGACAATTTTTCTAAAAATAGATACAGTGACCTTGACCTTGAAAGTTGAAATCGCATGAGATATTCTCATAAGGAACATTTGTGTGAAGTTATATTGAAATCAGTTAAGAAATGTAGGGGCTAGAGCGATTACAAAGTTTTTCTAAAAATAGCCACAGTGACCTTGACCTTGAGGTCATGACCTTGAAAGTCGAACTCGCTCAAGATATTGTCATAAGAAACATTTGTGTGAAGTTATACTGAAATCAGTGAAGAAATGTAGGCGCTAGAGCGATGACAAAGTTTTTCTAAAAATAGCCACAGTGACCTTGACCTTAAGGTCATGACCTTGAAAGTCGAACTCGCTCGAGATTTTTTTATAAGGAACATTTGTGTGAAGTTATATTGAAATTGGTGGAGAAATGTAGGCGCTAGAGCGATGACAAAGTTTTTCTAAAAACAGCCAGTGACCTTGACCTTGAGGTCATGACCTTGAAAGTCGAACTCGCTCGAGATTTTTTTATAAGGAACATTTGTGTGAAGTTATGCTATATCCCCCCTCACAACTATGTTGTGCGAGGGGATAAAAATATTACAAATGTACTTCAAATCAGTCATAAAATATATGCATCAAGGGCAGATAATTCAAAAACGGAAAATGCAAGAGTTGTCTTCCTTGTTCATGACACATCGTCTAAGTGTGATGAAATGCACCCGTGAAGTTTCATGAATATATTCCATACGGTTTAGGAGTTATGGCCCGGACACGACATACCATTTGACTATATATGGATGTAAGTCAGGGGCAGATAATTCAAAAACTAAACAAGCAGGTGTTGTCTTCCTTGTTCATGACACATTGTCTCAGTGTGATGAATGCACCTGTGAAGTTTCATGAATATATTCCATACGGTTTAGGAGTTGTGGCCCGGACACGGTTTACTATATGGTACTAAGTCAAGGGCAGATAATTCAAAAACCAAAAAAGCAAGAGTTGTCTTCCTTGTTCATCACACATCGTCTCAGTGCGATGAATGCAACTGAAGTTTCATGAATATATTCCATACGGTTTAGGAGTTATGGCTCGGACACAATGTCACCGGACGAACGAACGAACGGACGAATGAATGAACGGACAGGGGTAAAACTTAATGCCCTTCCGGTATTCTCTGAATACGCGGGGGCATAAAAAATAAGTCTTACACTCATGACACGGAAGTTCTTATAAATCCAAAACACAATGTTTTTCTGATTACAATAGGCAGAGACACTAAGTAAAATCCAAATAACTAGAAATGCGTCCATAGGACACGGATGCCCCCGCCTGAAAATATGTCTATGTTCGTATTCATCCATAGAAAGTTAATGATCGTGTTTAAGTTTTGGACCCTTTGTTTCACATTTGACCTCTAAGTATGACCTTGACCTTGTAGGTAAGGACCTTGGTTTTGTGTGAGGCAGATTGTCTCATGATGGCCAACATTTCTGCCAAGTAATTTCAAAATCTATCCAGAGATAAGAAAGTAATTGGCTGCGTTTAAGTTTCGGGTCATTTTTTTTACCTTTGACCTCTAAGTATGAGCTTGACCTTGGAGGTATGGATCTGGGTTTTCACGTGGCACATCGTCTCATGATGGTTAATATTTCTTCAAAGTAATATTAAAATCCATCTAGAAACAAGTAAGTTATTGACTGCATTAAAGTTTCGGACCCTTTTTTTGACCTTTGACCTCTAAGTATGACCTTGACCTTGGAGGTATGGACCTGGGTTTTGCAAGTGACACGTCGTCTCATGATGGTTAACATTTCTGCCGAGCAATTTTAAAATCAATCAAGAAATAAGAAAGTTATTGACTGCGTTTAAGTTTCGGACACACGGACGGACGGCGGGGGCAAAGCTATATGCCCTTTCCACCATTCTTCGAATGGCAGGGGCATAAAAAGTAAGATTTACTTTATAAAATGTTTGCATCTAAACTATAACAAAAGCCTGAAGAATGTGGTAAATAGTGCAGACTACCAGGCTTTTTAATAATATCTCCTTACCCACAGAAGGACCCTCATTCAACGTTGGTCAAATGAAGATCTGAATATGATGATATGCTGAACCCACAGCTCAACCATGCAGACTCCAGTTGAAGGTCACAAATGAAGGTCACAAGCTCCAGCCTTGATATTTCCTGTCTGCTCCACATCCCCCGCCCCCCACCCATGGAAAGATTCTCAAATCTAGGTCAAATGAGGACCCAAAAAAGATGAGCAGAACCTGCAACTCAAACTTCCAGGGCACAAACAGCGCTGGGGGACATAGCTATCCCTCAGCCTGCCTTGTTCAATTTTGTAACTGTGCCAAACACATTGTTTCTAAATCTTAAAGAAATATTGTTTTGCACTAGTCATTGGGTATTTAGTCAGTTTTCAATTGAAAACACCAAATTAGCTAATTGAATGTGTACACTCTAGCTGCATATCAATAGAATATATTTAAGATCATTAAATAAATATGAGTGGAAATGATTCAAAAGTAACTTGTAGCATGACTATCCTGCCCACTTCCTAACAATTTATCTTTATCTATTTTAATCATTTAATAACTATATAACTATATATTTATTTATTTACTAAGCTATTGATTTTTTACTATATAACTATTTTTTATATTTATTTATTTACTTAATTTTTTACTTATTTATTTTATACTTATTTATTAATTTATTTCTTAATTTTTCATTATTTAATTTTTCTATTATTTATTTGTTGACTTTAAATGTTAGGAAGTCAACAAACCAGTCATTCTACAAGTTCACAAAGTTATCAAAAATTGAACAAGCAAGCAATCCAAAGGACAGCCATAACGCCCTGCCACAGACCAAACCCAGAATGCTCAAGCCACAGGTTCCACTCATCATCCCGACTAGGCCATAATTTGAGCAAAGTTCAATAAAATCCCTCCATGGGCAAAAGGGATATAGAGCCGACAGGAAACCCCAAGGCTCAACCGTATGACCCTCATCTGCAATCCTCACCAAGAGCCTGCATGACTCAGTTACGGGTACAGCGTATCATCTCACTCTGTCCAACACTAGACCAAAGCCCAATCAAAATCCTTCCAATGGCAAGGAGATACAGCGGAAAAACAAATCTTGAGTCCCAAACTCCCAACCCCTAACCATGACCGTGACCATGACTGGTGTATGAATGTCATTGACGTGTCACCAGTAACAATTCTGATTCTGACCAAGTGCCAACACGGCCAAGTCACAGGCCCTGCACACCATCCCAATGAGGCAAACGTTCAACCAAAGTCAAACGAAACCGCCACAGTGCGATTAGGGGCCTGCACACCAGTGCACAGAGACAAATGCTCAAGTGTTATAAAAGATAATAGTTACAGGAAATTCAAGGATCAAACTACTGACCCTCAATTGTGGCCTTCACCTTGAAGCCGAGTCAGGTACTGCACATCAACTCAATTAGGCCAACATTTGTCTGAAGTTTAATGAAAATCCCTCAAGGGGAAAAGGCGATATGGAACGGACCCAAACCCAGAAACCCAAACAAGTGACCCTCAACTATGAACCCGACCTCGAATCGGCATAGCCCATCCATGGGCCCCGCACAGCAGTTCACCATGGGAACATTTGACCAAAGTCTTATGAAAATCCATCAAAGGTCACGGAGATATGGAGCAGACTAGAAAGTGTTTTAGAGAGACTGACAGGCAAAGGGCACTTCTAACATCCATCTGCGTTGCCAAAGGGGATTAATGAAAACTAGAAAAAGTGTCCATAGGACACGGATGCCCCCGCCAAATGCCATTCATAAAAAATATCACAAATGTACTTCAAATCAATCATAAATTATATTAAAATCATAAATGTAGGCGGTAGAGCGATGACAAAGTTTTTTCTAAAAATAGCCACAGTGACCTTGACCTTGAGGTCATGACCTTGGAAGTCAAAGCAACTCGAGATATTATCATAAGAAACATTTTTGTGAAGTTCTATTAACATCCATCAATAAATATAGGCACTAGAGCAATGACAAAGTTTTTCTAAAAATAGCCACAGTGACCCTTGACCTTGAAAGTTGAAATAGCTCGAGATATTGTCATAAGGAACATTTAAGTGAAGTTATACTGAAATCGGTGAAGAAATGTAAGCGCTAGAGCCATGACAAAGTTTTTCTAAAAATAGCCACAGTGACCTTGACCTTGAAAGTCAAATTCCCTCAAGGTATTGTCATAAGGAACATTTGTGTGAAGTTATATTGAAATCAGTGAAGAAATGTAGTCGCTAGAGCGATGACAAAGTTTTTATGAAAATAGCCATTGTGACCTTGACCTTGAAAGTCGAAATGGCTTGAGATATTGTCATAAGGAACTTTTGTGTGAAGTTATATTGAAATCGGTGAAGAAATGTAAGCGCTAGAGTGATGACAAAGTTTTTCTAAAAATAGCCACAGTGACCTTGACCTTGAAATTGGAACTGGCTAGAGATATTGTCATAAGGAACATTTGTGTGAAGTTATATTGAAATCGGTGAAGAAATATAGGCGCTAGAGTGATGACAAAATTTTTCTAAAAATAGATACAGTGACCTTGACCTTGAAAGTCGAAATCGCACGAGATATTGTCATAAGGAATATTTGTGTGAAGTTATATTGAAATCAGTTAAGAAATGTAGGGGCTAGAGCGATTACAAAGTTTTTCTAAAAATAGCCACAGTGACCTTGACCTTGAGGTCATGACCTTGAAAGTCGAACTCGCTCAAGATATTGTCATAAGAAACATTTGTGTGAAGTTATATTGAAATCAGTGAAGAAATGTAGGCGCTAGAGCGATGACAAAGTTTTTGTAAAAAAAAGCCACAGTGACCTTGACCTTAAGGTCATGACCTTGAAAGTCGAACTCGCTCGAGATTTTTTTATAAGGAACATTTGCGTGAAGTTATGCTATATCCCCCCTCACAACTATGTTGTGCGAGGGGATAAAAATATTACAAATGTACTTCATGCATCAAGGGCAGATAATTCAAAAACAGAAAATGCAAGAGTTGTCTTCCTTGTTCATGACACATCGTCTAAGTGTGATGAAATGCAGCCGTGAAGTTTCATGAATATATTCCATACGGTTTAGGAGTTATGGCCCGGACACGACATACCATTTGACTATATATGGATGTAAGTCAGGGGCAGATAATTCAAAAACTAAACAAGCAGGTGTGGTCTTCCTTGTTCATGACACATCGTCTCAGTGTGATGAATGCACCTGTTAAGTTTCATGAATATATTCCATACGGTTTAGGAGTTGTGGCCCGGACACGGTTTACTATATGGTACTAAGTCAAGGGCAGATAATTCAAAAACCAAAAAAGCAAGAGTTGTCTTCCTTGTTCATCACACATCGTCTCAGTGTGATGAATGCAACTGAAGTTTCATGAATATATTCCATACGGTTTAGGAGTTATGGCCCGGACACAATGTCACCGGACGAACGAACAAACGAACGAACGAACGGACGAACGGACGAATGAACGGACGGACAGGGGTAAAACTTAATGCCCTTCCGGTATTCTCCGAATACGGGGGGGCATAAAAAATAAGTCTTACACTCATGACACGGAAGTTCTTATAAATCCAAAACACAATGTTTTTCTGATTACAATAGGCAGAGACACTAAGTAAAATCCAAATAACTAGAAATGCGTCCATAGGACACGGATGCCCCCGCCTGAAAATATGTCTATGTTCGTATTCATCCATAGAAAGTTAATGACCGTGTTTAAGTTTTGGACCCTTTGTTTCACGTTTGACCTCTAAGTATGACCTTGACCTTGTAGGTAAGGACCTTGGTTTTGTGTGAGGCAGATTGTCTCATGATGGCCAACATTTCTGCCAAGTAATTTCAAAATCTATCCAGAGATAAAAGCACGCTAACACTGCATGATACCCCACCACTGCAAGATAATATGGTTATAGCCTTGCCCATAATAGTGGTACTTTTAATTGTTATAGTTATCTGTAAAACTTCACTAAGGCATTCAATATAGTAAAGGAACTACATACATGTATATCAAAAGGGCAGATAATACAATAACCAGAAAAGCAGAGTGACTGTCCTTGGCAATAATATGTGTCCTTTAGTGTTTTAAAATTTGAAGAAAATCCATGAAAAGATTCTCAAGTTATTGATCGCAAACTCCAAAAAAAAATTGTGAGAAATTAATCAAGTTATCGGTCGGAAATGGTGTGGATGGACGGACAAACGGACAGACACCGGAGGGTATATTATAATACCCCAGCACTATCGTGTGATGGGGTATAACAAAAAGAAGAAAAGAAAAAAAAAGTCATACCCGATATAAACATGTAGGCACAATTTGAAAAAAAAAAAGTGAAAAGTTATCGGTCGGAAATGGTGGGGATGGACGGATGGACAGATGGACGGACGGACAGACAGACACCGGAGGGTATATTATAATATCCCAGCACTATCGTGTAATGGGGTATAACAAAAAGAAGAAAAGGAAAAAAAAAAAAAGGTAAAAAAAAGGAATGAAAAACAAAAAATGAGAAAAAAAAAACGAAAAAAAAAAAATTCATTGCAAAAAGAAAGAAAAGAAAAATAAATGGAAGTAAAAGAAAAGAAAAAACGAGAAAAAAAGGAAAAAAAAAAAGAAAATTCCATTCCTCCACGGGGGTTTGAACTCACGCCCCTCAGATTCATAGCACAAATTAATCCAGTTATTGGTCGGAAATGGTGGGGACGGATGGACGGACAGACACCGGAGGGTATATTGTAATATCCCAGCACTATCGTGTGATGGGGTATAACAAAAAGAAGAAAAGGGTGAAAAAAAAAAAGGGAAAAAAAAGGAATGAAAAACCAAAAATGAGGAAAATTAAAAAAAATAAAAAAAAATAAATAAATTCATTGCCAAAATGAAAAAGAAAGAAAAAGAAAAAAGAACACACACACAAAAAAAAGAAAAAAACGAAAAGAAAAAAAAATTTCCATTCCTCGACGGAGATTTGAACTCGCGCCCCCTCAGATTAATAGTCAACAATTGGATTTGTAGTCCAGCACTCTAACCACTACACTGGCAGTGATAATCAATATATTTCATAAATTAAAGGAATAAATGCGCAGAAACTATTTAATGGGGATTGTTAACGACCAATTTTTCGTTAAATGTTAACGCATTTTGTGTATTCACAAAACAAAACCTGCTTATTATGGTCGTTTATACATCAGTGCAGTTTCATCCAAATATTCCATATAGTAAAGGAATAAGTCCCCAAAAACCATTTAATCGGAATTTTTAACGACCATAATTCCGTTAAATGTTAATGTATTTTGCCCATTTACAATCCCAAACCACTCATACCCAATGCCAATGTATATACAAAATTTGAAGAAAATCCGTGAAAAAATATTCAAGTTATTGATCGTGAACGCCCCAAAACCCCTTATTTTGAACTAAAAAGGGCCATAACTCTGTCAAATGTTAACGGATTTTGCCCATTAACAATCCCATACCACTCATTCCCGATATATACATGTATGCAAAATTTGAAAAAAATTCGTTAAAAATTACTCAAGTTATCGATCGGAAATGGTGCGGACGGACGGACGGACGGACGGACGGACGCACGGACGGACGTACGGACGGAAGGACACCGGAGGGTATATCATAATACCCCGCCACTATCGTGTGGTGGGGTATAATAAGAAAGTAATTGGCTGCGTTTAAGTTTCGGGTCATTTTTTTACCTTTGACCTCTAAGTATGAGCTTGACCTTGGAGGTACGGATCTGGGTTTTCACGTGGCACATCGTCTCATGATGGTTAACATTTCTGCCGAGCAATTTTAAAATCAATCAAGAAATAAGAAAGTTATTGACTGCGTTTAAGTTTCGGACACACGGACGGACGGACGGGGGCAACGCTATGCCCTTTCCACCATTCTTCGAATGGCAGGGGCATAAAAAGTAAGATTTACTTTATAAAATGTTTGCATCTAAACTATAACAAAAGCCTGAAGAATGTGGTAAATGGTGCAGACTACCAGGCTTTTTAATAATAAAGGAAGGAATTCTATTTTCTCCTACTTTTTAAAAACTTGGCCATAACTTACGACTGGTGATAGGGATTTTGCATTTCATCTCTGCATTCCTTCCACAGTGATTTGAGGATTTTTGACCCGATACCTTGAACTTGATTTTTGACCACCTTTTTCAAAACTTTAACATTGGACGTTATTTTCAATTGTTAAGTAATAGAACTTATATTCCATGTGTGCATACTTCTTCACAAAATCTTTCCGGTGATACCATATATTTTTACCTTATGACCTTGACCTTGATGTTTCACCTTTTTAAAATAACATTGGCCAAAACTTTTTATTGGTAAGTGATTGGACTTGCATAACTCACATGTGCATTTCTTGTCAAAAGACCTTTCCAATGGTACCATAATTTCCTAGTCCTTGACATTTGACCTACTTTTAAAATGACTAAAATTGGCCATAACTTGATTAAGTGATAAGGCTGTCATATTTCACATGTATGTTCCTTGTGAGAAGACCTTTCTGGTGATACCATAAAGTTTTGCCTTATGACCTTGACCTAGTTTTACCAGGAGTTTTGGATCATCCAGGACATGTTTACCTGGGAGTTTGGGTCACCTAATAGTATTTCAGGTGGTCCAGTGTTGAAAAACCAAGTTGTTGAGATTTAGAACTTAAGCACAGCATCCATATGCCTAGAAGTGGTATAACTACAGTAAATTAGTGACGGGTGAGCTAACAAAAAGAAAACGAGCTGTCACTATAGGTGACCAATGCCCCCGATGGGAGCCTATTTCTGAGTTTTTGCAAAATTTCAAGGACAGATAATTCAGCCAAAAATGACAACAGAGTTATGGCCCTTGGTCAGAATGTAGCCCTTGTGCTGGTGAATAAGTGGGGCTAGGCCAAATACTTTTGAAGTTATGATCAAGGTTAAAGTTTTTGTGACAAACAGACAGGGCAAATACTATATGTCCCCCAAATCAAAGATTCTCGGGGGGCATATAAACAATCTTATGAATTAATAAATAACTAAACAATTGAAAAATTAAACCCGTAAGTAAATAGTTAAACTAATATGTAATTAAATAAATATATAAATAGATAAATAATAATCAATCAAAATAAATGCAATCAAATAGAAAGTGGGATAGTCATGTTACAAGTCACTAATATCACATTTTAATTTACCTTATGATGTTCGATTATCTATTGGTATAAACTGATATGCTGCTTGAATGAATTAATCCAGGAACATTGCCTTCTCTTCTATTTTGGTAAAGGTTGGCTTACTGGATTCTTCCAATTCTGTGTGATCCAGTACAGAGAGACGTTATGCATAAAATGATGACTCCGAAATAATCTGTTTGGCACAGAACATTGATAGTTTCATCATGAAGTCTTAGATTTATAGTGAGTTTGACAGTTACGAAATAAGAAAAAAATATGCTTTCATCACTAAGTTTAGATCATGCCACACTTAACCTGTTTGGTTTTTGACATTAGTCGTTATAAATTATGTAGATGTAATGTGATAGATGGATGGACTGTGATAGACTGGGGATTGCTTGGTCGTTATATCAGATTGTCCAGTGGTTGTTCTGGCAGTGTAATACACATAGTGATAGGACTAGAAACTACATTTTACAATGATGGACTGAGTTTAACGGGAGCTGTTGTAATGTTCAATGTTCTATCAGTTAACCTCAAAGCCTTGTTAGATGATGAACTTGTTATTGATCTGTATTGAGAGCTAGTGAAATTTGTTCACTGCAATGTAAGTTTTGATCTGGCCGCTAATTGCTTTGATGCCTAGCTCTAAATAACCTAGCTAATGTTGGTTGGGCTGTGAAAAGTCAAACAATTTACATGAAATGCCAAGCATCAATCTTAAGATGTTTTTATTATTTTTATTCTGGAGTAGAGTTGTCTGCATTCCAGATTGTAATGGAGACTGATGTTATCCTAGCAAAAATGTAGTTGTATTAAACTGCACAGCATGTAAAGTTGGTAGGTGTTCTATTAATCTCACATCTTGAGCTAAGAATTAGTTGCCATTGTCATTCTAATTATTTTTGTTGTATATCAAATGTCGGTATAAAAAGGGATGATTGTAGAATTCTACTAAAATCAGGATTTAAAATATGAACTTTCTTTAATTTAAAATTAAGTAGATAATACAAACACACTGAATATAAGGTGAGACCAGTAATATTGATGAGCAGAAACTGATCACACACGAGTACTGATAAATTGCTTAGGACAAACTGTGCGAGCCTTTTGGTTTCATTGGGCAGCAGGGCTTAAGATGTCGTCATGCCCCACCACTAAAAAGCCACAGGGCTTTAGATGAGGTTGCGTACTGCATAAATTACGAAAATATTTGGGAGGATACTCCTTATTTCCAAATCTGCTGCGTATCAGGATTGATAAACAGATAAGCATTACGCATTTAATATTTTTTGAGAGCGTATTTTGCTTTTTCCACCTGTTGTTTACAAAGTCAAAGAAAAGGGTAGAGGATATCCGAATGAATTGAGTAGCGTCCCTTTTGTTTTGGTCAATGATTAAACCGCACTGAATATTGTAGCATAAGCTGATCGGTAAACGGTTGAAACCTTGTCCTTGTTGCTGTGGCTCCTAAAAACAGCGTACACCACCTCTATTACAATTGTTACAACCCCTTCTAAACCGAAAGTAGCCTGAATACTGAAAGCATGAGATGAGGACGACCTCAAAAACAGCCTACAAAAATGGCTAAAATAATTCAGAGACTAAAAACGGCGTACACCACCTCGATTACAATCATTACAACCCCTTTTAAACAGAAAGTAGTGTGAATACTGAAAGCATGAGACAAGGACGACCTCAAAAACAGCCTACAAAAGGGCTGAAAATAATTCAGAGACCATCCCTAAGTTCTTTTTAGATGGCCTGTCTCTGCTGCACTTGTTGTGAAAAAGGACCTGACATATTTTTGACCCAGTAACTGAGTCTGATTGTAATAGTGTAAGGAAACGCAATGGGTCCAAAATTCAAACTTCCACGATTGATGGGTGGAAGAAAATATATCGATGAAATTGAGAATATGGTTTGGAAAAGAATAAAAGTTTAAAGAATTTGAGTTTCACTCCACATCTTTGACAATAAAGTGAAGCTCATTCTTTTATTCCACCCCAAAAAAATCTTTGGCCACAATAATCAGCCATTAAGGTCCTGCTATCCTCCAAGAGAACTGAACCCCAAAAGCTATATTGCTCTGTCAACAAACTGCTCAGAAGAGATTTCGATATGGCATTGTTTTGACTGATTTGTGGCCAGACTTACTGCTTGTTTTCTAATAGACACAGATATTGAATACGTCTATCTGTAAGAAAACAGTACACCCAGCCACAAATCAGGCCATAAAACAGTGTCGAGGCTGCAAAATAAAGTTTTTTGGCTCTATGTCTGTACTCTTTAAAAATTTCTCGTTACTCCATTTTTTCCAAAAAAAAGACGAGTACTGTACTTTTTGGAAAAAAAAATATCTAAAGCCCTGAAAGAGGCGGTATTTTATGTTAAATCATCAGATATTTTGAGTGTCCGTCCGTCGGCACCTCATGGTTTCGTGTCCGGTCGATAAGTCTGGTACCATTTGAGATATCACCAAACTTCACTATTACTTTCTGGAGTTAATGCTCTTTGAACATCGAACATAGCAGTTTCTATCAGTTTCGTGTCTTGTTTGTTTGTATTGGCGTTTAACAGACCAGTCAACAATATTTTAGGTCATTTTTGAGCCGGTCAGTTTACCTATCCACACTTTTCCTGGGCAGGCCTATACGTAAGCGGTTAATTAGTACAGTGCACATTCTTTCGCCATTTGAGATATTTTCACTAAACTTCAGACATTTTAGCCCCGCCCATCAGGGCTTGAAGAAATAGATGGGCTGCATGATGCTTCCATGCAGAGCTGAAACCGACCCACACACGAGAACTGTTAAAAGGCTTAGAGGATCTAAGCTTGCCCAGGCAAGCTGGCCCGTCCATGCTTACAAACCCTATTAGTTTCATTGGGCGGCAGGGCTTGAGATGTCATTTCATCTCAATGTCGGGTAAAAGTCCAACAAAAATGGAAGCAACATCTCCAAAATGACTTTTACAGTGTTGACGGGGATGTTAAACCTCAAATCAAACAAATAAACTAAGTGCCCCTAGTCCCCTAAGCCACAAGTTACAGCCACTTTTCTGCAGGGATACTTAAAACATGAGAGCCCAGAGGACCCTGGTTCGCTCACCTGTGTGTCACTGTCTCGAGTACATTCTATTTTTAGCTCTGGTGGCCATCTTGTTCATCAGCAGAGTGATTTTAGCTTATTTGGTAGGGAATAACCTAGGCACATTCCTGTGAAGTTTGAATCAAATTGGCCTTTGGGTTTAGGAGGTCACATTTGAATCAAATTTACAATATTTTTCTATTTACAGCTCTGGTGGCCATTTTGTTCATCGGAGCGGGATTCTTTTAGCTTTTTTGGTAGAGGGTCATCTAAGCAACATTACTTCGAAGTCTGAATGAAATTGGCCCAAGGGTACAGGAGGAATTATGGTTTGAAGATTTTTTTTTATTTTTAGCTCTGGCAGCCATCTTGTTCATTGGAGTGGAATGAGTTTTAACTATTTTGGTAGGGAGTCAGCTAGGCAACATTCCTGTGAAGTTTTAAATCCAACTGGCCCACGGGTTTAGAAGGAGTTCGCATTTGAAGCAAATTTACAATGTTTTTCTATTTTTAGCTGTTTTGACCATTTGTTAATTGTTTATGCTATTTTCCTAGAGGGTCACCTACACAACATTCCAATGAAGTTTAGAAGCCTTCATGGTGAAGTGGTCATGCTACTTGCCTTGTAAACCAGGGGTATCAGGATCGATCCCGGGCTTCTCCAGACTTTCAAACCCATAAACGGACAGTACATAAACTATATGCCCTCCTATGGGGGCATAAAAATACTTCCGGATAAACTTGGATTCAGCTGATTGCAAATATCATTTCTGATGCCACAAGCTACCATGTATTAACAAGATGTGTTTGTGAAACACAAATGCCCCCGGACAGCACAAGGTGAAGGTCACGAGGTCAAAATTTATGGTACCTCTTGAAAGGTCTTGTGACAAGGAATGCACATGTGAAGTATGAAAGCTGTACCACTTACCATTCAAAAGTTATGCCCAATGTTAAAGTTTTTGCAGACGGACAAATGGACAAACAGACAAACGGACAAACAGACGGACAGACCAAAAACTATATGCCCCCCAGAATCTTAGATTCCGGGGGCATAAAAAACAAGGAACATACATGCTAAATATGAAGGCTGTATCTCAAGTGGTTCAAAAGTTATGACCAATGTTATTTTTTTCTTTTAAGTAGGTCAAAGGTCAAGGTCACAGGTCAAATTGTTTTAAATGAATGTGAAGGTCTTGTCACAAGGAACCTTCAGGCCAAATATGAAAGCTCTATCTCAAATGGTTCAAAAGTTATGGCCAACGTTAAAGTTGTCCACGTACAAACCAACAAACCTACAAACCAACAAACAAACAAACAGACAGGGCAAAAACAATATGTCCCCGCTATAGCTACCGGGGACATAAAAAAATCCACTGTTTTGCCTTTTTTTCCATACCAATGTCTGAGTGACCAAATTTGACCTTGCTGTAAAGCAGGTCAAGCCGACAAGGTGAACCAAAGGTCATCATTTAAAAAACTTGGAAGGGCCCCCAAGTCCCCGATGCAGGATACCAAGTTTCAAGGTCATCGGCCATTCGGTTCCTGAGAAGAAGATTTTTAAAGTTTTTTACCAAATATGGGCAATGACCGGTCATAGGTCAAAAATTTTGCATGGGTAGGAAGCCCTTGTCACAAGGTACCTGCAAGCCAAATATGAAGGCTCTATCTTAAAAGGTTCAAAAGTTATGAGAAAAAAGGTCAAAGGTCAAGGTCACAGGTCAAAATTTTTTGTATGGGTGGAAAGTCCCTGCAACAAGGAACATGCATGCCAAATATGAAGGCTCTATCTCAAATAGTTCAAAAGTTATGATTAAGTAGGTCACATGTCAAGGTCAAAGTCACAAATCAGTTTTGCAAGAATAGGAAGTCCTTAGTTTTTCTATGATTTGACCTTCTTTGTGACTCTACATGTCCCATAATCGAAAGTCCCATAATCGAAAGTGACCAAGACATTATCAAGATGATCATTCTGAGCCAGTTTGATGATGATTGGACCAAACCTGTGGCCTCTAGTGTGTTCAGAAGGACCAAAACTTCAGCTATCATGCAGACAAGACCAAAATAGCCATTTTTTGCCCTTTCAGGGGCAGTAACACATGATGGGATATGGCTGGTTCAAGAAAGGAATCCAGATCTCTTGGTGGTACAAAATGTGTGCAAGTCTGATTAAAATCAAATCATAAATGAAGATGCTATTATGGGGACAAGAAATTGTTTACGCACAGACGACGGACAAAATGTGATCACAAATGCTCACCTTGTCACTATGTGACAGGTGAGCTAACAAGCAAGTCAGTTTCATTCTGACCATGCTAAATGATGCAGACATATGTTTTGGGTACACTTCTGAACAGTATGAAATACAAGCATACCATCACAATGATTATGCAGTTCATAAATTAGTGTTCATAGAAAACATGCTTCCACTGCCGCGAACCAATGGCCACCGCCCATTGGGGCTTGAAGAAATAGATGGGCTGCATGATGCTTCCACGCAGAGCTGAAACTGACCACACACTGGTACTGGTAAACCGCTAAGAGGATCTAAGCCAGCTCAGGCAAAGTGGTGCGAGTCGGACCGTCCATGCTTATAAACCCTATTGGTTTCATTGGGCGACAAGGCTTGAGATGTCATTTCATCTCAATGTCGGATAAAAGTCCCACAAAATTGGAAGCAAAGTCTCCAAAATAACCTATACAGTGATGACGGGGACGTTAAACCTTTTAAAAATCTAACAAAGCCACCAACCAAACACAAGATATTTAAAACAATCTTAACTGTATACCATCTTGAAAACTGGGACAATACCACAATCCTACATAAAATGGGAACCGTTTTTGTTTGATACAGCTGAAATAAAAACCAATGAAGGAGAAAGTAGAATACCTACCCAGTACACATCTCGTGCAGCTCAAACCAACTTGCTAGGATAACACCCGACTTCATTCCAAATTGAAAACAAGCACTTCTTGACCATCACCATGGCCATTAGGTTTCCATATGACCATCACAACATCACATGACCATAACCATGACCATAAAAACATCACAAGACAATCACATCTCCACATGACCATTACATCTCCACATGACCATCACACCACCACATGATCATCACACCACCACATGACCATCACAACACATGACCATGACTAACTCCACATGACCACCACCATGACCATCTCAACATCACTGGACCATCGTATCTCCACATGACCATCACCATGATCATAATTCCGCAACAGCATCTCCATGACCATCAAAACAACATGAACAATGCCCATTACCATCTGAATTGCTAAAGGCAATGTAATCTGATTGACAAAATGGCCACCAAGGCACATTGTAATATATGATCAGCCTCACACAATGATTAGCTGTGCTGCAATATCACATGACCATCACCAGGACCATTACCATATCCATCTGTCCAAGTCGCAAAACACCACACTTCACAGAATGATTGGCTATGCTGCACTAGAAAGAAAAAAGTAAATGCATTAACAATCACTGCTCTAGATTTACAAGGTGGTAAGAGACACAATTGGCACCTATAATGGCACAAAGTTCAAGGCTTGTTCGATCCCCAGCCGCGTCATACCAAAGGCGTAAAAATGGTACTTGGCTGACTCTTGCAAATGTCAGGGGAAGTCCTAGGAAGACTAGAGGCCAGAATCGCTCACCTGGATGAGGCTGATCATATATTACAATGTGCCTTGGTGGCCATTTTGTCCATCAGATTACATTGCCTTTAGCAATTCTTAATCTGGGAGAGGAGATGATGTGCGAAGAATTTCAAGATGGCTGCCATGGCGGCCATCTTGGATACCAGAACGGAATGATTTTGGCAATTTTTGTTTGTTTAATTTGAGGTTTAACGTCCCTGTCAACACTGTAAATGTCATTTTGGAGACATTGCTTCCAATTTTGTGGGACTTTTACCTGACATTGAGATGAAACTAGAATTTGTTTTTCTACAAAAACACAGATGTCTTCCCCGCTTTTGACCTTGAAGTATGACCTTGACATTGCAGGTATTGACCAGAGTCTTATGTGCTATACATTATCTAATGAAGATGAACATTTCTGCAAAGTAACTTTAAAAAGTTCATAGAACAAGATGTGTTTGTGAAACACAAATGCCCCCGGACAGCGCATGTGAAATATGAAAGTCGTATCACAAACCAATAATAAAATTATGGTACCACTGGAAAGGTGTTGTGAAAAAGAATACACATGTGAAATATGGAAGCCCTACCATTTACTAATCAAAAGTTATGACCAATGATAAAGTTTTTTAAAAAGTAGGTTAAATGTCAAGGTCAAGGTCATGAGGTCAAAAATTATGGTACCCTTAGAAAGGTCTTGTGACAAGGAATGCACATGTGAAATATGAAAGCTCTACCATTTACCAATCAAAAGTTACGGCCAATGTTAAAATTATTAAAAAGTAAGTCAAATGCCAAGGTCAAGGTCATGAGGTCAAAAATTATAGTACCAATAGAAAGGGCTTGTGACAAGGAATGCACATGTGAAATATGAAAGCTCTATCAGTTACCAATCAAAAGTTATAGCCAATGTTAAAGTTTTTAAAAAGGAGGTCAAAAGTAGGTCAAATCTCAAGGTGAAGGTCACGAGGTCAAAATTTATGGTACCTCTTGAAAGGTCTTGTGACAAGGAATGCACATGTGAAGTATGAAAGCTGTACCACTTACCATTCAAAAGTTATGCCCAATGTTAAAGTTTTTGCAGACGGACAAACGGACAAACGGACAAACAGACAAACAGACAAACAGACGGACAGACCAAAAACTATATGCCCCCCAGAATCTTAAATTCCGGGGGCATAAAAATAAGAAAGTTATTGACTATACACAAAAAAGGGCTTTTTTTACCTTTGACCTCTAAGTATAGCCTTGACCTTTGAGGTACAACACATCTTCTCATCATGGTTAACATTTCGGCCAAGTAATTTCATAATCCATCAAAGAATAAGTTATTGACTGTACACAAAAAGGCCCCTTTTTTGACATTTGACCTCTAGGTATGACCTTGACATTGGATGCATGGACTTTGGTCTTGCACACGACTCGTCTAATAAAGGTGAACATTTCTGCAAGGTTACTTTAAAAAGTCCATCCTTACTTTAAAAAGTCCATCCAGAAATAAAAAGTTAATGACTGGACACAAAAAAAGACTTCTTTTACATTTGACCTCTTAGTATGACCTTGACCTTGGAGGTACCGACCCGAGTCTAGTGCGCAACAGATTCTCATGATGGTTAACATGTCTGCCAAGAAATTTCAAAATCCATCTACAAATAAGTTAAGTTATTGGCCAAATACAAAACAATGCCACTGTTTTACCTTTGACCTCAGTATGACCTTGACCTTTGAGGTACCAACCTGGGTCATGCACACAACACGTCTCATGGTGGTTAACATTTCTGCCAAGTAATTTCAAAATCCATCTAAATATAAGAAAGTAATTGACCGAACACAAAAAAGGCCCCTTTTTTACCTTTAACCTCTATGTATGACCTTGACCTTCAAGGTACCAAACTGGGTCATGTACGCAACACATCTCCTCATGGTAGTTAACATTTCTGCCAAGCAATTTCAAAATCCATCTAAAAATAATAAAGTTATTGACCAAACACAAAAAAGCGCCCCTTTTTTACCTTTGACCTCTATGTATTACCTTGACCTTTGAGGTACCAACCTGAATCATGTGTGCAACACGTCTCATGAGTTAACATTTCTGCCAAGTAATTTCAAATTCTATCTAAAAATAAAGTTAGTGACAAAAAAGGAAAAAAGGCCCCTTTTTTGACATTTGACCTGTACGTATGACCTTGACCTTTGAGGTACCAACCTGGGTCATGCACGCAACATATAGTCTAATGGTGTTTAACATTTCTGCAAAGTAATTTCAAAATCCATCTAAAAATAAGTAAGTTATTGACCAAAACACGAAAACAAGAGGGCCATGATGGCCCTGGATCGCTCACCTGATCCATATTGTACAAACGGAATTGTGGGTAATATATGGTGGTGTGGAGGGTTTGACCAATTTTGGTTGGACCCAAAGACCATTTCTGTGAAATTAATTCAAAATCAGTCTGCCTGTTTAGGTGTAGAATATGTTCTAGAAAGAGTTATCCTTCGGAAGCAAGGGATACACCACAGAACCGGAAACATAGGGAGTGTATATGTTTTCTGGGCCAGACTAGCTAGTTTCGACCAATTAGGCCTCATCAGTGACCCTAAAATATTTGCAAAATTCCACAATGGATTCAATGATCCGAAAAGACAAGAAAATACAAACTACACTATGATGTAGGGCAGGGAAACTTTTTGCGGCCGCCACACATTCCCAAACACCAGCTGTAGTGACGTTAAATATGTTCTAGAAAGGGTTATTTTTCAGAAGCAAGGGATACACCACAGAAACCAGAAACACGGAGTGTATGAGCCAGACCAGCTAGTTTCGGCCAATTAGGCCTCATCAGTGACCCTCAAATATTTTAAAAATTCCACAATGGATTCAATGATCCCAAAGGACAAGACAAGAGGCCCATGGGCCACTACGCTCACCAGAGGTCATGTGGTTTATACCATATACAGGCAAGGTGCCCATCTTGGTCATGTGACAACAATACCACGTATAATGTTTAAATGTCTCACCCCCAGAGGCTTTTCATGTAATTTGGTTTCAATCAGCATAGCTCTTTTACTGGAGAAGATAAAAATACTGAGTCTGAGCCATCCAAGACAAAGGTCAGTAATGACCTTGACCTTTGGAATTAACTAGAGCTGTCAGTGAAACTGACTAGGGCCCCGGCAGCGCTATCAGAGGAGTAGGAAAATTTGTGGACGGACAGATGGACAGACAGACAGACAGAGTGATTACTATAGTGCACCCACAATTTCTGTGCGGGGCCCTAATAAACTTCCATTCAGCTAACTGCAAATATCATTTTTGTTGTCACAGCCTACCAGGCAATCAGAAATATCCACTACTTTGCCATTTTTCCATACAAATGTCTAAGTGACCAAATTTGACCTTGACATAAAACAGGTCTAGGTCAACCAAAGGTCATCATTTGAATGAACTTGATAGGACCAGAGTCCCTGATGTTGCATACCAAGTTTCAAGATCATCGGCCATTCGGTTCTTGAGAAGAAGATTTTTAAAGGTTTTTACCATATATGGGCATGGCGGCCATATTGGTCATGTGACCCAGTCCTCACGAACAAACTTTCGTTCCCTCATTCTGTAGAGGCTCCACATGTAATTTGTTTTCAATTGGCCGAGTAGTTTTAAGTGAAGAAGAAAATAAAAGTACTGAATCCGAGCCGTCCTGGACAAAGGTCGGTAAATGACCTTGACCTTTGGACTGACAAACTTCCATTCAGCAGATTGTAAATACCATTTCTAATACCACTAGCTAATATACAATCAGAAAAATCCACTGTTTTGCCATTTTTCCATAAAAATGTCTAAGTGACCAAATTTGACCTTGCCGTAAAACAGGTCAAGGTCAACCAAAGGTCATCATTTGAACAAACTTGGTAGGGCCAGAGTCCCTGATGCTGCATACCAAGTTTCAAGATCATCGGCCATTCAGTTCTTGAGAAGAAGATTTTTAAAGGTTTTTACCATATATGGGTATGGTGGCCATATTGGTCCTGTGACCCAGTCCTCACGAACAAACTTTTGTTCCCCCATTCCATAGAGGCTCCACATGTACTTTGGTTTCAATTGGCCAAGTAGTTTAAGTGAAGAAGATAATACTGAATCTGAGCCGTCCTGGACAAAGGTCGGTAAATGACCTTGACCTCTGAAACTGATAAACTTCCATTCAGCTGATTGCAAATACCATTTCTGATGCCACTAGCTAATATACAATCAGAACTAGAGCTGCCGCCTAACGGGCGCCAATTATACCCCCGCATGCGTTGTCAGATAGTAATGTTAAAGTTTTTTTGTACCGACAAATTTTTACAAGTATTTGACCTTGAGGAAGGTCAACGTAAAGGTCAAGGTCAGGTTTGTGTATATCAATCTTAAGTACTAGTGGCAAGGTGTGTGGTGTGTGAATATTAAAGAAATCGGTCAAAGAATAAGGAAGTTATGAGCAATGTTAAAGTTTTTTGTAACGGACCGACGACGACGACGACAAGCTGACTCCTATATACCCCCTTCAAACTTCGTCTGCGGGGGTATATTGTGTATATCAATCTTAAGAACTAGTGGCAAGGTGTGTGGTGTGTGAATATTAAAGAAATCGGTCAAAGAATAAGGAAGTTATGAGCAATGTTAAAGTTTTTTGTAATGGACCGACGAAAACGACGACAGACGACAAGCTGACTCCTATATACCCCCTTCAAACTTCGTTTGCGGGGGTATAAAAATCCACTGTTTTGCCATTTTTCCATACAAATGTCTAAGCGACAAAATTTGACCTTGACGTAAAACAGGTCAGGGTCAAACCAAAGGTCATCATTTGAACAAACTTGGTAGGTCCAGAGTCCCTGATGCTGCACACCAAGTTTCAAGATCAACGGCTATTCGGTTCTTGAGAAGATTTTTAAAGGTTTTTACCATATATGGCCGCCATATTGGACATGTGACCCAGTCCTCACGAACAAACTTTTGTTCCCCCTTCCCATAGAGGCTCCACATGTAATTTGGTTTCAATTGGCCAAGTAGTTTCAGAGGAGATGTTGGAAAATGTTGACGACGCAGACGACGACGATGACGATGGACCAATGCCTATACTATAAGCTCCCCAGGAGCCTTCGGCTCTGGTGAGCTAAAAATACAAACTACACTATGATGTAGGGCAGGGAGACTTTTTACGGCCGCCACACATTCCCAGACACCAGCTGTAGTGACGTTAAATCTGTTCTAGAAAGGGTTATCCTTCGGAAACAAGGGATACACCACAGAACCGGAAACATATGAGTGTATATGTTTTCTGGGCCAGACTAGCTAGTTTTGGCCAATTAGGCCTCATCAGTGACCCTCAAATATTTTCAAAATTCCACAATGGATTCAATGATCCCTAAGGACAAGAAAATACAAACTACACTATGATATAGGGCAGGGAGACTTTTTACGGCCGCCACACATTCCCAGACACCAGCCGTAGGGACGTTAATTATGTTCTAGAAAGTCATTTTGAGAAGATTTTTGATGAAATGACATCTCAAGCCCTGCCGGCCAATGAAACCAATGGGGTTTAAATGCACAGATGGTTCCACTCGCAACACTTTGCCTGGACAGACTAAGACCTTCAAAGTGGTTTACCAATTCTCCTGTAGAAGCACCTTGCAGCCAAGGTGGGTGTGGCAAAAACTTCCAAAAGCCATGCAGCCTCAATTATATGATATCAAGACTGGCAAATGAAAAAAAAAAATTTTTTAGAGCCCATTCAAGGTTATTTCACTACAAGAGCCAATTGTTAATCAGGTGGGCAAAAACCAAAATACCTGGAATTAAATTGGCTGACCTATTGCAGAACTTGACATCTCACATGTGACCAAAGCCAGGCTGTGAGAGGCCTAATGATTAAGAGTCATTGCTCTTATCAACTAGGCCATGAAGGTCTGTTGAAATAAGAAAGGTCTTAAAATGTCACAAAGCAGGATGGACTCTGGGGGATTTTCTTTTCTCCGAAAAATGATTCTAGATTTAGTTTACTGTAGTAATACCTCTGTTAGGCATATGGATGCTGTGTTTAAGTTCTGAATCCCAACAACTTAGTTTTTCAACACTGGACCACCTGAAATACTATTAGGTGACAAACCCAAACTCCACGGTAAACAAGTCCTGGATGATCCAAGACTCGTGGTAAAACTAGGTCAAGGTCATAAGGCAAAACATTATGGTATCACCAGAAAGGTCTAGTAACAAGGAATGTACATGTGAAATATGACAGCCTTATCACTTAATCAAGTTATGACCAATTTTATAGTCATTTTAAAAGTAGGTCAAATGTGAAGGACTATGAAATTATGGTACCATTGGAAAGGTCTTGACAAGTTGAATACAGGCACTTCTTGAGCATCACCATGACCATTATGTTTCCACAGGACCATCACATCATCACATGACCAGCAAAACACCACTTGACCAGCAAAACACCACTTGACCAGCAAAACACCACATGACCATCACAACCCCGCATGGCCATCAGTATCTCCCCAGAACCACCACCATGACCACACAATCACTCCACATCAGTGGAGCATCATATCTCCACATGACCATCACCATGACCACAACACCACCACATGATCACAATATCTCCATACAACAATCACAACCTGTGACCATGACCACTACCATTTCTTATGTTATATGCCAGACTCTCACAGGATGATTGGCTATGCTGCACTAAAAAGAAAAATGCATAAACAATCACTGCTCTAGATTTACAAGGTGGTAAGAGGCTTTGACATAATTATCTGGCACCTTTAATGGCACACAAAGTTCAAGGCTTGTTTTGAGCATGACATCTGACTTCTGTGTGTCATTTAGCTTTTTTAATTTGAACTTAAACAGAATATGTAATCTGATTGGCCGGTAGTCAGAAATAGGCGTGGCGAATTTTAATATTCAGCAGGATAAGGGTTAATTGTAACTTGTAGTCCTTTGTTCTTGTTCTTCGGATTCTTGTTCCATTGTGGAATTTTGCAAATATATTGGGGTCAGTACAGACGCCTAGCCAGCCGAGACTATCAAGTCTGGTGCAGAAATCTTGTACACACTAGTTTTCGGTTCTTATTTGCTTGCTTTCTAAGTATAACTTCTTAAAGAAATAATTCAGTAACTCGGCACAGGTTACTATGTAAAATATATTGAAATTGTGTTTGTGAAAATTGTTTCCATGGTCATTTTTCCTCATTACCTATGGCTTAAGAAGAACTGGTTTTAAATGTTCATAAAATACATACCTCAGAATTTGATGTACCACAGCTTCATCAAGGGCAATGCACTTCCCGACACTGCTTAACCATATTTTCCAAAGGCTTGCTACATCTTAAAGAACTATTAAAGGGCCTTAAGTTTACGAATGCCAGAAAAAAAGAGATGGAAAACAGCCTGACAACACAAGCTGTAGCAAAATCCATCAACATCACAAAAGATCAATAAACAGTCTAAAACAGAAGTGGAGGCAATGATCAGGAATCGATACAATCAACCCACAGCTCCCATCAGAGACACCAAAGGGAAAGAAACACAAACATGAAACAGACACTAATGGAAACATCAATAGCGGAAAGCCAAAAGGACAGTTACTTTCCCACAAAATGGCCAATAGTCTATCCAAAATAAAATAAGCGACACAAACACACAAAGACAAACCATAACAAAAATAAACCGCGACAGAAGAACAGCTATCAAATGTATATTACAGTGCCAAACCTACCAATCGAGTCACTTGATCAAGCAATCCCTTATCAAAAATCACAGTCCACCTTCAGCACCAAGAACTGTTACAAAACTAACAGGAAAACAAGGAGCTTAGTTCAAGTAGGGATATATGTTCTTTACTCATCACTACTGGCAGCAAATTTTAATGATCATGTGCTTTTCTCCAGGCCAACCCATTTCCTCCAAACATGAAGGCCACCAAACACCATCAGTGACTAACGCTTAAAGACATTTATATGAGCTATGTTACTGAAGTAACATCTTAAAACAATGCTAGTAATAGGAACAAGAGCTCCGCAAGTGCATTACCCAAACACACTCCTATACAAATACATTGCCACCTTTATCACCGAAAAAATGAAAATTTTATGATGAAAAATAAGGTATACCCCCGGAAACCCCAGTTTTACTATATAAAAGTGGGGTTCAAGGGGGTCAAAATTATATAGGCGTGTTTTCGTGATGGGGGCATTATACGCCCGTGGCAAATTCATATTTGGCCTTCATGGCCTAGTTGATAAGAGCAATGACTGAAAACAGTATCACTGCTCCATCATGGTTTAACTATTTTTCAAGTTTCAGCCTTAATAAATGGAAAATGATTACATGACCAAATCTGCCACACCTTAATTCTGTAGTAATTAACCTCGAAACTTTACACACATCTCAACATCACAGTCTTGCTATCTACCAAGATTCAGGTTGATCGGATGAACACTGTAGGAGGCGTTGTCCCGAAAAGAAAACGCTTATGGGCAGATGGATGGACAGGAGGACGGACGGGTTTCTGACTGACGCCAACTCCGTAACAATGCAACCGTTTTTATCAAAATGAGCAAATTTTTCAGGTTGATCAGATTTTTTGTTTAAAGGGTCATAATGTTATTAATATTTGGTGTATGGTTAACCTCAAAACTTTAAGCACATTTCCACCGCAGTCTTAATATCTACAAAGTTTCAGGTTAATCAGATGAAAACATTTAGGAGAGTTATACAGAAATGATAATGTTTACCTAAATTGTCAAAGGGGCATAAGTCTATAAATATTTGGTGTACGGTTAAACTTGAAACTGTATGCGTATCTCCACATCATAATCTTGCTATCTACAAAGTTTCAGGTTGATCAGATAAAAATTGTAGGAGGAACTTTAAGCACACCACCTTGTAGTCTTACTATTTTCAAAGTTTCAGGTTAATAGGATGAAAACTGTAGTTGTACGGAAATGAAAATGTTTACCCAAATTTTCAAAGGAGCACAAGTCTATAAATATTTTGTGTACGGTTAACCTTAAAACTTTACGCATATCATAGTCTTGCTATCTACAAAGTTTCAGGTTGGTCAGATGAAAATTGTAGGAGCAGTTATCTGGAAATGAAAATGTTAAGCGCAATTTTCAAAGCGGCATAACTCTTAATATTAAGCCCCCGCCCATAGGGGCCTGAAGAAATATATGGGCTGCATGATGCTTCCACGCAGAGCTGAATCCGGCCCGCACACTAGTACTGGTAAACCGCTTAGAGGATCTAAGCCTGTCAAGGAACCACGGTGCGAGGCGGACCGTCCATGCTAATAAACCCTATTGGTTTCATTGGGCGACTGGGCTTGAGATGTCATTTCATCTCAATGTCGGGTAAAAGTCCCACAAAATTGGAAGCAACGTCTCCAAAATGACCTTTACAGTGTTGACGGGGACGTTAAACCTCAAATCAAACAAACAAACAAAAACTCTTAATATTTGGTGTATGGTTAACCTTGAAACTTTATGCACATGTCCACCTCAGTCTTTTTATGTACAAAGTTTCAGGTTAATCGGATGAAAACTATAGGAGTTATCCGGAAAAGAAAAAGTTTACGGATGGATGGGCGGACAGATGGACATAATACAACCTTTTTTTCAAAAGGGGCATATAAAAAGGGAACCCAAACATTGTCACTAATGTGACTACACTTCTAGCTAAATGGGACAGAGCAACTATATATACTCATCCAAACAAGCAGGGTGTCACATGATCTAAGACTTCCTGATGTAAACTTTTTTTTGCATTTCGTTATCTGTTAAAATCACCACTTACGAAAATGTCAAGACTGCTTTTGTGCATAAACCAATGGATATCAGTTCACAAGTATTTGAAACAAGAGCCATGATGGCCCTGGATCGCTCACCTGATCATAGAGAACAAGTGGGTCCCGGGGAGTGCCATTATTGGCCCCAGGGCTATAATGTGCATAATGTTGATGGAGGGCAAAAAAGGTGCAGCTTCATACCAAATATCAACAAAAGCTATCATTTGAACAATCTGGGCAACAGTCCACCAGATGAAGCTACACACCAAATATCAAAGACGTGGGTCTTGCAGTTTCAGCAACGATGATTTTTTTTAAAGATATTCCCCACATAAGCCTATGTAAAACCAAATGGCCCCGGTGTGGGGGTATTTTTGGCCCGAGGGCTATAATTTAAAGTCTTGATAGAGGTCCACAAGATGAAGTTTCACACCAAATATCAAAGACCTGGGCCTTGCTGTTTCAAAGAAGATTTTCAAAGATTATCTCTATATAAGTCTATGTAAAACCAAAGGGCCCCGGGGCGGGGGCATTTGTGGCCCGAGGGCTATAATTTGAACATTCTTGGTAGAGGTCCACTAGATGAAGCTCCATACCAAATATCAAAGACCTGGGCATTGCAGTTTCAGAAAAGGAGATTTTAAAAGATTTCCCTGTATAAGTCTATGTAAAACCAAAGGGTCTCGGGAGCAAGCATTTTTGGTCTCAGGGCTATAATTTGCACAATCTTGATAGAGGTCCACAAGATGAAGCTTCACACCAAATATTAAAGACCTAGGCCTTGTGGTTTCACAGAAGATTTTCCCTATATAAGTCTATGTAAAACCAAAGGGCCCTGGAGCGGGGGCAGTTTTGGTCTAAGGGCTATAATTTGAACAATCTTGGTAGAGGTCCACTAGATGAAGCTTCATACCAAATATCAAAGACCTGGGCCTTGCGGTTTCAGAGAAAAGATTTTTAAAAATTTTCCCTGTATAAGCCTATGTAAAACCAAAGGGCCCCAGGGCGGGGGCAGTTTTGGCCCCAGCACTAAAATTTGAACAATCTTGGTAGGGGCCTACTAGATGAAGCTTCACACCAAATATCAAAGACGTGGGCATTGCTGTTTCAGAGAAGAAGATTTTTGAAGATTTTCCCTATATAAGCCTATCTAAAACCCAAGGGCCCCAGGGCGGGGGCATTTTTGGCCCCAGCACTATAATTTGAACAATCTTGGTAGAGGTCCACTTGAAGCTCCACACCAAATATCGAAGACCTGCGACTGGTGGTTTCAGATGTGGTTTTAAAGGTTTTCCCTCTATAAGCCTATGTAAAACCAGAAGGTCCTGGTGCGGGGGCATTTTTTGATCCCAGTACTATTATTTGAACAATCTTGGTAGAAGTCCACTAGCTGAAGCTTCAAACCGAATATTAAAGACATAGGCCTTCTGGTTTTAGACAAGCTTTTAAAGGTTTTCACTATATTTGCCTATGTAAAACCTGTGGTCCTGGTGCAGGGGCATTTTTGGCCCCAGGGATATAATTTGAACACTCTTGGTAGAGGTCCACTAGATATCAAAGACCTGGGCCTTCTGGTTTTAGACAAGATGTTTTAAGGTTTTACCTATATATGCCTAATGTAAAACCAGTGGGCCCAGGTGCAGGGCATTTTTGGCCCAAGGGCTATAATTCAAACAATCTTGTTAGAGGTCCACTTGAAGCTTCATACCAAATATAAAAAGACCTGGGCAATCTTGTTTAAGGCACGAAGATTTTAAAAAGTTTTCCCTATATAATATCCCTGTGCAAAACCAGTAGGCCCTGGTTTCGGGGTCATTTTTGGTCCCAGGGCTATACTTTGAACACTTTGAAGAGGTAAACTAGATGATATCAAAGACCTGGGCCTTCTGGTTTCAGAGAAGATTTTTTTAAGGTTTTTCCCTATATAAGCCTATGAAGAACCAGTAGGCCCTGGAGCGGGGGCATTTTTGTCTTGAACACTCTTGGTAGAGGTCCGCTAGATGATCTCAAAGACCTGGGCCTTCTGGTTTCATACAAAAAGATTTTTGAAGGTTTTCCTATACAAGACTATGCAAAACCCGTAGGCCCTGGTGTAGGGTTATTTTTTGGCCAATCTTGGTAGAGGTCTACTAGATGAAGCTTTATACCAAATATCAAAGACCTGGGCCTTCCCACTTTAGACTAAGACTTTTAAAGGTTTTACCTATATTTGCCTATGTAAAACCAGTAGGCCCTGGTGCAGGGGCATTTTTGGCCCAAGGGCTATAATTCAAACAATCTTGTTCGAGGTCCACTTGATGAAGCATCAGACAAAATATCAAAGACCTGGGCCTTCTGGTTTCAGACAAGATTTTTTAAGGTTTTCCCTATATAAGCCTACATGTATGTAAAACCTGTAGGTCCTGGTGTGTGTGGGAGGTGGGAGGGGGGGGGGGGGGCATTTTTTTTATCCCAGTTATATCATTTGAACACTCTTGGTAGAGGTCCACCAGATGAAGCTTCATAATAAATATAAAGACCTTGGGCCTTCAGGTTTTAGACAAGAGGATTTTTAAAACGTTTTCCCTACATTTGCTTTTGTAAAACCAGTGGGCCCTGGTGCAGGGGTATTTTGCCCTAGGGCTATAATTTGAACACTCTTTGTAAAAGTCCACTAGATATATATACAAAACCTGGGCCTTCTGGTTTCATACAAGATTTTTAATGCTTTTCCCTATATAAGCCTATGTAGAACCAGTAGGCCCTGGTGTGGGGGCATTTTTGTCTTGACCACTCTTAGTAGCGGTCCACCAGATGACTTCAAAGGTTTCATACAAGAATTTTTAAGGTTTTCCCAATGTAAAACCAGTAGGTCCTGGTGCAGGGGCATTTTTGTCTTGAACACTTGGTAGAGGTCCACTAGATGATAGCAAAGACCTGATCCTTCTGGTTTCATACAAAAATATTTTTGAAGGTTTTCCTATATAAAGCTATGCAAAACCAGTAGGCCCTGGTGTAGGGTTATTTTTTAGCCCTAGGACTATTTTTTGAAAAATCTTGGTAGAGGTCTACTTGATGAAGCTTCATACCAAATATCAAGACCTGGGCCTGCACGCTTTAGACGAAGATTTTTAAAGGTTTTACCTATATTTGCCTATGTAAAACCAGTAGGCCCTGGTGCAGGGGCATTTTTGGCCCAAGGGCTATAATTTGAAAAATCTTGTTAAGAGGTCCACTTGATGAAGATTCATACCAAATATCATAGACCTGGGCCTTCTGGTTTCCGATAAGCAGATTTTTAAAGGTTTCCCTATATAAGCCTATGTAAAACCTGTAGGTCCTGGTGTGGGGTGGGGGCATTTTTTGATCCAAGTACTATTATTTGGTTAGAGGTCCACTAGATGAAGCTTCATACCACATATCAAAGACCTGGGCCTTCAAGTTTTAGAAGAGGATTTTTAAAAGGTTTTCCCTATATTTGCCTTTGTAAAACCAGTGGGCCCCTGGTGCAGGGGTATCTTTGGCCCAAGGGCTATAATTTGAACACTCTTGGTAGGTGTCCACTAGGATATCAAAGACCTGGGCCGTCTGGTTTCATACAAGATATTTAAAGGTTTTCTCTATATAAGCCCATGTAGAACCAGTAGGCCCTGGTGCAGGGGCATTTTTGTCTTGAACACTCTTGGTAGAGGTCCACTAGATGATATCAAAAACCTGGGCCTTCTGGGTTTAGACAAAAAGATTTTTGAAAGGTTTTCCCTGTTATGT
This sequence comes from Lucinisca nassula, assembly GCA_963580285.1. Classification (NCBI taxonomy): domain Eukaryota; kingdom Metazoa; phylum Mollusca; class Bivalvia; order Lucinida; family Lucinidae; genus Lucinisca; species Lucinisca nassula. Next base: position 58,482,518 of record OY757015.1, on the reverse strand, counting down.
AAAACCAGTGGGCCCTGGTGCAGGGGCATTTTTTGGCACAAGGGCTATAATTTGAACAATCTTGTTAGAGGTCGACTTGAAGATTCATACCAATTATAAAAGACCTGGGCCTTCTGGTTTTAGACAAGGTTTTCAAAAGGTTTCACCTATATTTGCCTATGTAAAACAAGTGGGGTCTGGTGCAGAGGCATTTTTGGCCCCAGGGCTATAATTAGAACACTCTTGGTAGAGGTCCACAAAGATCTGGGCCTTCTGGTTTCATACAAGAAGATTTTTTAAGGTTTTCTCTGTATAGATATGTTCTATAAACCTATGTAAAACTAGTAGGCCCTGGTGTGGGTGCATTTTCGTCTTAAACACTTGGTAGAGGTCCACTAGATATCAAAAACCTGGGCCTTCTGATTTCAGACAAGAAGATTTTTAAAGGTGTTCCCAATTTGAACCTAAGTAAAACCAGAAGGCCCTGGTGCAGGTGAATTTTTGACCAAAGGGCTATAATTTGACCACTCTTGATAGAGGTCCAACAGATATCAAAGACCTGTGCTTTCTGGTTTCATACAAGAAGATTTTAAGGTTTTTCCCTATATAAGCCTATGTAAAACCAGAAGGCCCTGGTGCTGGGGCATTTTTGGCTCAAGAGCTATAATTTGAGATCCACCAGATAAAGCTTCATACCAAATATCAGAAACCTGGGCCTTCTGGTTTCATTCAAGAAGATCTTTAAAGTGACTAAGTAAAACCAGTAGGCCCTTGTGCAGGGGCATTTCTGACCCCAGGGCTATAATTTGAAAATTTGGCAAAGGTCCACAAGATTAAGCTTTATACTAAATATCAGACATGGGCCTTCTGGTTTCAGACAAGATTTTTAAAGGTTTTTCCTATATAAGCCTATGTAAAACCAGTAGGCCCTGGTGGAGGTGTATTTTTTGCCCCTGGGCTATAATTTGACCACTGATGGTAGAGGTCCACTAGATGATATCAAAGACCTGGGCCTTCTGGTTTCATACAAGATTTTTTAAGGTTTTCTCTATATAAGACTATGAAGAACCAATAGGCCCTGGTGTGGGGGCATTTTTGTCTTGAACACTTGGTAGAGGTCCACTAGATGGTATATCAAAGACCTGAGCCTTTTGGTTTCATACAAAGATTTTTGAAGGTTTTCCTATATAAGACTAAGCAAAACCAGTAGGCCCTGGTGTTGGGTTATTTTTTGGCCCTAGGACTATTTTTTGAACAATCTTGGTAGAGGTCTACTAGATGAAGCTTCATGCCAAATATCAAAGACCTGGGCCTTCTGGTTTCATACAAGATTTTTATGGTTTTCCCTATATAAGCCTATGAAGAAGGCCCTGGTTGCCTTGAACACTCTTGGTAGAGGTCCACTAGATGATATCAAAGACCGGGCTTTCTGGTTTCATTCAAGAAGATTTTTAAAGTGACTAAGTAAAACCAGTAGGCCCTGGTGCAGGGGCATTTCTGACCCAAACGCTATAATTTGAAAACTAGGCAAAGGTCCACAAGATTAAGCTTCATATCAAATATCAGAGACCTGGACCTTCTGGTTTCCGACAAGATTTTTAAAGGTTTTTCCTATATAAGCCTATGAAAAACCAGAAGGCCCTGGTAGAGGGGTATTTTTTGCACCTGGACTATAATTTGACCACTTTTGGTAGAGGTCCACCAGATGATATCAAAGACCTGGGCCTTCTGGTTTCATACAAAAAGATTTTTGAAGGTTTCCTTTTTTAAAGACTCTGCTAAACCAGCAGGCCCTGGTGTAAGGTTATTATTTGGCCCTAGGACTATTATTTGAACAATCTTGGTAGAGATCTACTAGATGAAGCTTCAAACCAAATATCAAGACCTGGGCCTTCTCTTTTTAGACAGATTTGTAAATGTTTTCCCTTTATAATCCTATGTAAAACCAGCAGGCCATGGTTCCGGGGTCACTTTGGCCCCAGGACTAATTTGAACACACTTTGTAGAGGTCCACTAGATGATATCAAAGACCTGGGCCTTCTGGTTTCATACAAGATTTTTTTAAAGTTTTCTCTATATTAGCCTAGGAAGAACCAGTAGGCCCTGGAGTGGGGGCATTTTTGTCTTGAACACTCTTGGTAGAGGTCCACTAGATGATATCAAAAACCTGGGCCTTCTGGGTTTAGACAAAAAGATTTTTGAAAGGTTTTCCCTGTTATGTAAAACCAGTGGGCCCTGGTGCAGGGGCATTTTTTGGCACAAGGGCTATAATTTGAACAATCTTGTTAGAGGTTGACTTGAAGATTCATACCAATTATAAAAGACCTGGGCCTTCTGGTTTTAGACAAGGTTTTCAAAAGGTTTCACCTATATCTGCCTATGTAAAACAAGTGGGCTCTGGTGCAGAGGCATTTTTGGCCCCAGGGCTATAATTAGAACACTCTTGGTAGAGGTCCACAAAGATCTGGGCCTTCTGGTTTCATACAAGAAGATTTTTTAAGGTTTTCTCTGTATAGATATGTTCTATAAACCTATGTAAAACTAGTAGGCCCTGGTGTGGGTGCATTTTCATCTTAAACACTTGGTAGAGGTCCACTAGATATCAAAAACCTGGGCCTTCTGATTTCAGACAAGAAGATTTTTAAAGGTGTTCCCTATTTGAACCCAAGTAAAACCAGAAGGCCCTGGTGCAGGTGAATTTTTGACCAAAGGGCTATAATTTGACCACTCTTGATAGAGGTCCAACAGATATCAAAGACCCGTGCTTTCTGGTTTCATACAAGAAGATTTTAAGGTTTTTCCCTATATAAGCCTTTGTAAAACCAGAAGGCCCTGGTGCTGGGGCATTTTTGGCTCAAGAGCTATAATTTGAGGTCCACCAGATAAAGCTTCATACCAAATATCAGAAACCTGGGCCTTCTGGTTTCATTCAAGAAGATCTTTAAAGTGACTAAGTAAAACCAGTAGGCCCTTGTGCAGGGGCATTTCTGACCCCAGGGCTATAATTTGAAAATTTGGCAAAGGTCCACAAGATTAAGCTTCATACTAAATATCAGACATGGGCCTTCTGGTTTCAGACAAGATTTTTAAAGGTTTTTCCTATATAAGCCTATGTAAAACCAGTAGACCCTGGTGGAGGGGTATTTTTCGCCCCTGGGCTATAATTTGACCACTGATGGTAGAGGTCCACTAGATTATATCAAAGACCTGGGCCTTCTGGTTTCATACAAGATTTTTTAAGGTTTTCTCTATATAAGACTATGAAGAACCAATAGGCCCTGGTGTGGGGGCATTTTTGTCTTGAACACTTGGTAGAGGTCCACTAGATGGTATATCAAAGACCTGAGCCGTTTGGTTTCATACAAAGATTTTTGAAGGTTTTCCTATATAAGACTAAGCAAAACCAGTAGGCCCTGGTGTTGGGTTATTTTTTGGCCCTAGGACTATTTTTTGAACAATCTTGGTAGAGGTCTACTAGATGAAGCTTCATACCAAATATCAAAGACCTGGGCCTTCTGGTTTCATACAAGATTTTTATGGTTTTCCCTATATAAGCCTATGAAAAAGGCCCTGGTTGCCTTGAACACTCTTGGTAGAGGTCCACTAGATGATATCAAAGACCGGGCTTTCTGGTTTCATTCAAGAAGATTTTTAAAGTGACTAAGTAAAACCAGTAGGCCCTGGTGCAGGGGCATTTCTGACCCAAGGGCTATAACTTGAAAACTAGGCAAAGGTCCACAAGATTAAGCTTCATATCAAATATCAGAGACCTGGACCTTCTGGTTTCCGACAAGATTTTTAAAGGTTTTTCCTATATAAGCCTATGAAAAACCAGAAGGCCCTGGTAAAGGGGTATTTTTTGCACCTGGACAATAATTTGACCACTTTTGGTAGAGGTCCACCAGATGATATCAAAGACCTGGGCCTTCTGGTTTCATACAAAAAGATTTTTGAAGGTTTCCTTTTTTAAAGACTCTGCAAAACCAGCAGGCCCTGGTGTAAGGTTATTATTTGGCCCTAGGACTATTATTTGAACAATCTTGGTAGAGATCTACTAGATGAAGCTTCAAACCAAATATCAAGACCTGGGCCTTCTCTTTTTAGACAGATTTGTAAATGTTTTCCCTTTATAATCCTATGTAAAACCAGCAGGCCATGGTTCCGGGGTCACTTTGGCCCCAGGACTAATTTGAACACACTTTGTAGAGGTCCACTAGATGATATCAAAGACCTGGGCCTTCTGGTTTCATACAAGATTTTTTTAAAGTTTTCTCTATATTAGCCTAGGAAGAACCAGTAGGCCCTGGAGTGGGGGCATTTTTGTCTTGAACACTCTTGGTAGAGGTCCACTAGATGATATCAAAGACCTGGGCCTTCTGGTTTCATACAAAAAGATTTTGAAGGTTTTCCTATAATTATAAGACTAAGCAAAATCAGTAGACCTACTAGATGAAGCTAAATACCAAATATCAAAGACCTGGGCCTTCTGGTTTCATACAAGATTTTTTAAGGTTTTCTCTATATTAGCCTAGGAAGAACCAGTAGGCCCTGGTGCGGGGGCATTTTTGTCTTAAACACTCTTGGCAGAGGTCCACTAGATGATATCAAAGACCTGGGCCTTCTGGTTTCATGCAAAAAGATTTGTTTGTTTGATTTGAGGTTTAACGTCCCCGTCAACACCGTAAAGGTCATTTTGGAGACGTTGCTTCCAATTTTGTGGGACTTTTACCCGACATTGAGATGAAATGACATCTCAAGCCCTGTCGCCCAATGAAACCAATAGGGTTTATTACCATGGACAGTCCGCCTCGCACTGCGGTTCCTGGATAGGCTTAGATCATCTAAGCGGTTTACCAGTACTAGTGTGCGGGCCGGATTCAGCTCTGCGTGGAAGCATCATGCAGCCCATATATTTCTTCAGGCCCCTTTGGGCGGGGGCTTTCATGCAAAAAGATGCAAGTCTATGTAAAACAAAAGGGCCCTGGATTGGGGGCAGTTTTGGTCTAAGGGCTATAATTTGAACAATCTTGGTAGAGGTCCACTACATGAAGCTTCATACCAAATATCAAAGACATGGGCCTTGCGGTTTCAGAGAAAAGATTTTTAAAATTTTTCCCTGTATAAGCTTATGTAAAACCAAAGGGCCCCAGGGTAGGGGCATTTTTGGCCCCAGCACTAAAATTTGAACAATCTTGGTGGGGCCTACTAGATATAGCTTCTGGGCCTTCTGGTTTCATACAAGATTTTTTAAGGTTTCCCTATATAAGCCTATGAAGAACCAGTAGGCCCTGGTGCATGGGCATTTTTGTCTTGAACACTGTTGGCAGAGGTCCACTAGATGATATCAAAGACCTGGGCCTTCTGGTTCCATGCAAAAAGATTTTTGAAGGTTTTTCCTATAAGACTAAGCAAAACCAGTAGGCCCTGGTGTAGGGTTATTTTTTGGCCCTAGGACTATTTTTTGAAAAATCTTGGTAGAGGTCTACTAGATGAAGCTTCATATTAAATATCAAAGACCTGGGCCTTCTGGTTTTATACAAGATTTTTAAAAGGTTTTCCCTATATTTGCCTATGTAAAACAAGTAGGTCCTGGTGCTAGGGCATTTTTGGCCCAAGGGCTATAATTTGAACAATCTTGTTAGAGGTCCACTTGATGAAGCTTCATACCAGATATCAAAGACCTGTGCCTTCTGGTTTCATACAAGAAGATTTTTTAGGGGTTTTCTATATAAAAGCCTATGTAGAACCAGTAGGCCCTGGTGCGGGGGCATTTTCGTCTTGGACACTCTTGGTAGAGGTCCACTAGATGATATAAAACACCTGGGCCTTCTGGTTTCAGACAAGAAGATTTTTAAAGATTTCCCTATATAAGCCCATGTAAAACCTGTAGGTCCTGGTGTGGGGGCATTTTTTGATCCAAGTACTATTATTTGAACAATCTTGGTAGAGGTCCACTAGATGAAGCATCATATCAAATATCAAAGACCTGGGCCTTCAGGTTTTAGACGAGGATTTTTAAAAAGGTTTTCCCTATATTAGCCATTGTAAAACCAGTGGGCCCTGGTGCAGGGATATTTTTGGCCCTATGGCTATAATTTGAACACTCTTGGTAGGGTTCCACTAGATATCAAAGACTTGTGCCTTCTGGTTTCAAACGGGAAGATTTTTTATGGTTTATAGAACCAGTAGGCCCTGGTGCTGGGGCATTTTCTTCTTGAACACTCTTGGTAGAGGTCCACTAGATGATATAAAAAAACTTGGCCTGGCTTCTGGTTTCAGACAAGAAGATTTTTTAAAGGTTTTCACTATATAAGCCTTTGTAAAACCATTAGGCCCTGGTGCAGGGGTATTTTTGGCCCAAGGGCTATAATTTGAACACTCTTGGTAGGGGTCCACTAGATATCAAAGACCTGGGCTTTCTGGTTTCAAACATGAAGATTTTTTAAGGTTTTCTCTATATAAGCCTATGTAGAACCAGTAGGCCCTGGTGTGGGGGCATTTTTGTCTTGAACACTCTTGGTAGAGGTCCACTAGATGATATCAAAAACCTGGGCCTTCTGGTTTCAGACAAGAAGATTTTTAAAGGTTTTCCTTATATAAGCCAATGTAAAACCTGTAGGTCCTGGTGTGTGTGTGTGGGGGGGGGGGCATTTTTTATCCAAGTACTATTATTTGAACAATCTTTGTAGAGGTCCACTAGATGAAGCATCATCATCCTATCAAATATCAAAGACCTGGGCCTTCAGGTTTTAGACGAGAATTTTTAAAAGGTTTTCCCTATATAAGCCATTGTAAAACCAGTATGCCCTGGTGCAGGGGAATTTTTGGCCCAAGGGCTATAATTTGACCACTCTTGGTAGAGGTTCAGCAGCAGATGGTATCAAAGACCTGGGCCTTCTGGTTTCATTCATTTTTTTAAGGTTTTCCCTATAGAAGCCTATGCAAAACCAGTAGGCCCTGGTGTAGGGTAATTTTTGGCCCAAGGACTGTTATTTGAACAATCTTGGTAGAGGTCTACTAGAAGCTTCATACCAAATATCAAAGACCTGGGCCTTCTGGTTTCAGACAGATATTTTAAGGTTTTCCATATATAAGACTGTAAAACTATAAGGCCCTAGTGTGGGGGCATTGTTGATCAAAGGGCACAATCTTGGTAGAAGTCCACTAGAAGAAGCTTCATATCTAATATCAAAGACCTGGTTTCAGATGATGTTTTTTTTTTTTAATTTTTCCCTTTTGGTTGCCATGGCAACCAGAGTTCTGCAGAGAATGCAGTACTTGAAATAAGTGAGAGAGGACTACCCAAAGATCATTTCAGCCAAATATGGTCAAAATCTGTTGAATGGTTTAGGAGATCTCTTAAAGAAATTGTGGACGGACGGAAGTACGGACGTATGTCAACGGAAGGTGATCGATCACAAAAGCTCCCCCGGGAGCCTTCGGTTCAGGCAAGCTAATAAACAAGTATCAGACTTCTGGGATTTGTAGCATGACATTCCTGTCTTCATTACTGAATTATTTATTTTATCTATATTATCAATTCATTAATTTAGATGCATTTATCTGTATTTACGGATTATAAATTTATTATATTAGCTTTATGATTTTATTTATTCATTTATGTATACGTTTGCTTTTTTATAATATTATATGATTTACTATTTTTTTCATTTATTTGCCAATCAACCTAGCTATTATATTTGGTTTTATTTTTATTTATTTGTTTAGTTTTTTTTCATGTAACTCTTGATATTTATTTTTTTACTTATTCAATTATTCATTTTCTTCTTTAATTTTTTACAGGAATCAGAAAACAAGAAAGACATGCTACAAGTTCACAAAGTAACTGAAAAGAAACCCAATCAGAGAAAACAAGAGGGCCATGATGGCCCTGGATAGCTCACCTAATCCATAGAGTAACAAGTGGGCCCCGGGGAGGGCCATAATTGGCCCCAGGGCTATAATGTGCATAATGTTGAGAGAGGTCTAAAAAGGTGAAGCTTTTTATACGAAATATCAACAAAGGCTATAATTTGAACAATCTAGGCAAAGGTCCACTAGATGAAGCTACACACCAAATATCAAAGACTTGGGCCTTGCAGATTCAGAGAAGAAAATTTTTTTTTAAAGATATTCCCTACATAAGCCTATGTAAAACCAAATGGCCCTGGGCCGGGGGCATTTTTGAACCCAGGGCTATAATTTAAACAATCTTGATAGAGGTCCACTAGATGAACCTTCACACCAAATATAAAAGACCTGGGCCTTGCTATTTCAGAAAAGATGATTTTCAAAGATTATCTCTATATAAGTCTATGTAAAACTAAAGGGCCCCGGGCGGGGGATTTTGTGGCCCGAGGGCTATAATTTGAATAATTCTGGTAGAGGTCCACTAGATGAAGCGCCATACCAAATATAAAAGACCGGGGTCTTGTAGTTTCAGAGAAGATTTTTAAAAAATTCCCGATATAAGCATGTAAAACCAAAGGGCCCTGGAGCGGGGGCAGTTTTGGTCTCGGGGCTATAATTTGAACAAACTTGGTAGAGGTCCACTAGCTGAAGCTTCATACCAAATATCAGACCTAGGCCTTGTGGTTTCAGAGAAAGGATTTTTAAAGATTTTCCCTGTATAAGCCTATGTAAAACCAAAGAGCCCCAGGGCGGGGGCATTTTTGGCCCCAGCACTAAAATTTGAACAATCTTGGTAGGGGCCTACTAGATGAAGCTTCTGGGCCTTCTGGTTTCATACAAAATTTTTTAAGGTTTTCCCTATATAAGCCTATGAAGAACCAGTAGGCCCTGGTGCGGGGGCTTTTTTGTCTTGAACACTCTTGGCAGAGGTCCACTAGATGATATCAAAAGACCTGGGCCTTCTGGTTTCATGCAAAAAGATTTTTGAAGGTTTTCTTATAAGACTGAGCAAAACCAGTAGGCCCTGGTGTAGGGTTATTTTTTGGCCCTAGGACTATTTTTTGAACAATCTTGGTAGAGGTCTACTAGATGAAGCTTCATACCAAATATCAAAGACCTGGGCCTTCTGGTTTTATACAAGATTTTTAAAAGGTTTTCCCTTTATTTGCCTATGTAAAACAAGTAGGCCCTGGTGCTAGGGCATTTTTGGCCCAAGGGCTATAATTTGAACAATCTTGTTAGAGGTCCACTTGATGAAGCTTCATACCAGATATCAAAGACCTGGGCTTTCTGGTTTCATACAAGAAGATTTTTTCTCTATAAAAGCCTATGTAGAACCAGTAGCCCCTGGTGCAGGGGCATTTTCGTCTTGGACACTCTTGGTAGAGGTCCACTAGATGATATAAAACACCTGGGCCTTCTGGTTTCAGACAAGAAGATTTTTAAAGATTTCCCTAAGCCCATGTAAAACCTGTAGGTCCTGATGTGGGGGGGCATTTTTTGATCCAAGTACTATTATTTGAACAATCTTGGTAGAGGTCTACTAGATGAAGCTTCATACCAGATATCAAAGACCTGGGCTTTCTGGTTTCATACAAGAAGATTTTTTCTCTATAAAAGCCTATGTAGAACCAGTAGCCCCTGGTGCAGGGGCATTTTCGTCTTGGACACTCTTGGTAGAGGTCCACTAGATGATATAAAACACCTGGGCCTTCTGGTTTCAGACAAGAAGATTTTTAAAGATTTCCCTATATAAGCCCATGTAAAACCTGTAGGTCCTGGTGTGGGGGGGCATTTTTTGATCCAAGTACTATTATTTGAACAATCTTGGTAGAGGTCTACTAGATGAAGCATCATATCAAATATCAAAGACCTGGGCCTTCAGGTTTTAGACGAGGATTTTTAAAAAGGTTTTCCCTATATTAGCCATTGTAAAACCAGTAGGCCCTGGTGCAGGGGAATTTTTGGCCCACTCTTGGCAGAGGTCCAGCAGCAGATGGTATCAAAGACCTGGGCCTTCTGGTTTCATTCATTTTTTTTAAGGTATTCCCTATAGAAGCCTCTGCAAAACCACTAGGCCCTAAGTGTAGGGTAATTTTTGGCCCAAGGACTTATTTGAACAATCTTGGTAGAGGTCTACTAGAAGCTTCATACCAAATATCAAAGACCTGGGCCTTCTGGTTTCAGACAAAGATATTTTAAGGTTTTCCATATATAAGACTGTAAAACTATAAGGCCCTAGTGTGGGGGCATTGTTAATCCAAGGGCTATAATTTGCACAATCTTGGTAGAAGTCCACTAGAAGAAGCTTCATATCTAATATCAAAGACCTGGTTTCAGATGATTTTTTTTTTCTAATTTTCCCCTTTTGGTTGCCATGGCAACCAGAGTTCTGCAGAGAATGGAGTACTTGAAATAAGTGAGAGAGGACTACCCAAAGATCATTTCAGCCAAATATGGTCAAAATCTGTTGAATGGTTTAGAAGGAGATCTCTTAAAGAAATTGTGGACGGACGGAAGTACGGACGTACGGACAGATGTCAACAGAAGGTGATCGATCACAAAAGCTCCCCTGGGAGCCTTCGGTTCAGGCAATCTAATAAACAAGTATCAGACTTCAGGGATTTGTAGCATGACATTCCTGTCTTCTTCATTACTGAATTATTTATCTATATTATCAATTCATTTATTTAGATGCATTTATCTGTATTTACGGATTATAAATTTATTATATTAGCTTTATGATTTTATTTATTCATTTATGTATACGTTTGCTTTTTTATAATATTATATGATTTACTATTTTTTTCATTTATTTGCCAATCAACCTAGCTATTATATTTGGTTTTATTTTTATTCATTTGTTTAGTTTTTTTTTCATGTAACTCTTGATATTTATTTTTTTACTTATTCAATTATTCATTTTCTTCTTTAATTTTTTACAGGAATCAGAAAACAAGAAAGACATGCTACAAGTTCACAAAGTAACAAAAGAAACCCAATCAGAGAAAACAAGAGGGCCATGATGGCCCTGGATAGCTCACCTAATCCATAGAGTAACAAGTGGGCCCCGGGGAGGGCCATAATTGGCCCCAGGGCTATAATGTGCATAATGTTGAGAGAGGTCTAAAAAGGTGAAGCTTCATACGAAATATCAACAAAGGCTATAATTTGAACAATCTAGGCAAAGGTCCACTAGATGAAGCTACACACCAAATATCAAAGACCTGGGCCTTGCAGATTCAGAGAAGAAAATTTTTTTTTTAAAGATATTCCCTACATAAGCCTATGTAAAACCAAATGGCCCTGGGCCGGGGGCATTTTTGAACCCAGGGCTATAATTTAAACAATCTTGATAGAGGTCCACTAGATGAACCTTCACACCAAATATAAAAGACCTGGGCCTTGCTATTTCAGAAAAGATGATTTTCAAAGATTATCTCTATATAAGTCTATGTAAAACCAAAGGGCCCCGGGCGGGGGAATTTGTGGCCCGAGGGCTATAATTTGAATAATTCTGGTAGAGGTCCACTAGATGAAGCTCCATACCAAATATAAAAGACCGGGGTCTTGTAGTTTCAGAGAAGATTTTTAAAAAATTCCCGATATAAGCATGTAAAACCAAAGGGCCCTGGAGCGGGGGCAGTTTTGGTCTTGGGGCTATAATTTGAACAATCTTGGTAGAGGTCCACTAGATGAAGCTTCATACCAAATATCAGACCTAGGCCTTGTGGTTTCAGAGAAAGGATTTTTAAAGATTTTCCCTGTATAAGCCTATGTAAAACCAAAGAGCCCCAGGGCGGGGGCATTTTTGGCCTCAGCACTAAATTTTGAACAATCTTGGTAGGGGCCTACTAGATGAAGCTTCTGGGCCTTCTGGTTTCATACAAAATTTTTTAAGGTTTTCCCTATATAAGCCTATGAAGAACCAGTAGGCCCTGGTGCGGGGGCATTTTTGTCTTGAACACTCTTGGCAGAGGTCCACTAGATGATATCAAAAGACCTGGGCCTTCTGGTTTCATGCAAAAAGATTTTTGAAGGTTTTCTTATAAGACTAAGCAAAACCAGTAGGCCCTGGTGTAGGGTTATTTTTTGGCCCTAGGACTATTTTTTTAACAATCTTGGTAGAGGTCTACTAGTTGAAGCTTCATACCAAATATCAAAGACCTGGGCCTTCTGGTTTTATACAAGATTTTTAAAAGGTTTTCCCTATATTTGCCTATGTAAAACAAGTAGGCCCTGGTGCTAGGGCATTTTTGGCCCAAGGGCTATAATTTGAACAATCTTGTTAGAGGTCCACTTGATGAAGCTTCATACCAGATATCAAAGACCTGTGCTTTCTGGTTTCATACAAGAAGATTTTTTAAGATTTTTTCTCTATAAAAGCCTATGTAGAACCAGTAGCCCCTGGTGCAGGGGCATTTTCGTCTTGGACACTCTTGGTAGAGGTCCACTAGATGATATAAAACACCTGGGCCTTCTGGTTTCAGACAAGAAGATTTTTAAAGATTTCCCTATATAAGCCCATGTAAAACCTGTAGGTCCTGGTGTGGGGGGGGGCATTTTTTGATCCAAGTACTATTATTTGAACAATCTTGGTAGAGGTCTACTAGATGAAGCATCATATCAAATATCAAAGACCTGGGCCTTCAGGTTTTAGACGAGGATTTTTAAAAAGGTTTTCCCTATATTAGCCATTGTAAAACCAGTAGGCCCTGGTGCAGGGGAATTTTTGGCCCACTCTTGGCAGAGGTCCAGCAGCAGATGGTATCAAAGACCTGGGCCTTCTGGTTTCATTCATTTTTTTTTTAAGGTATTCCCTATAGAAGCCTCTGCAAAACCACTAGGCCCTAGTGTAGGGTAATTTTTGGCCCAAGGACTTATTTGAACAATCTTGGTAGAGGTCTACTAGAAGCTTCATACCAAATATCAAAGACCTGGGCCTTCTGGTTTCAGACAAAGATATTTTAAGGTTTTCCATATATAAGACTGTAAAACTATAAGGCCCTAGTGTGGGGGCATTGTTAATCCAAGGGCTATAATTTGCACAATCTTGGTAGAAGTCCACTAGAAGAAGCTTCATATCTAATATCAAAGACCTGGTTTCAGATGAATTTTTTTTCTAATTTTCCCCTTTTGGTTGCCATGGCAACCAGAGTTCTGCAGAGAATGGAGTACTTGAAATAAGTGAGAGAGGACTACCCAAAGATCATTTCAGCCAAATATGGTCAAAATCTGTTGAATGGTTTAGAAGGAGATCTCTTAAAGAAATTGTGGACGGACGGAAGTACGGACGTACGGACAGATGTCAACAGAAGGTGATCGATCACAAAAGCTCCCCTGGGAGCCTTCGGTTCAGGCAATCTAATAAACAAGTATCAGACTTCAGGGATTTGTAGCATGACATTCCTGTCTTCTTCATTACTGAATTATTTATCTATATTATCAATTCATTTATTTAGATGCATTTATCTGTATTTACGGATTATAAATTTATTATATTAGCTTTATGATTTTATTTATTCATTTATGTATACGTTTGCTTTTTTATAATATTATATGATTTACTATTTTTTTCATTTATTTGCCAATCAACCTAGCTATTATATTTGGGTTTTTTTATTTATCTGTTTACTTTTTTTTCATTAACTCTTGATATTTATTTTTTTACTTATTCAATTATTCATTTACTTCTTTAATTTTTTACAGGAACCAGAAAACAAGAAAGACATGCTACAAGTTCACAAAGTAACTGAAAAGAAACCCAATCAGAGAAAACAAGAGGGCCATGATGGCCCTGGATAGCTCACCTGATCCATAGAGTAACAAGTGGGCCCCGGGGAGGGCCATAATTGGCCCAAGGGCTATAATGTGCATAATGTTGAGAGAGGTCTAAAAAGGTGAAGCTTCATACGAAATATCAACTAAAGCTATAATTTGAACAATCTAGGCAAATGTCCACTAGATGAAGCTACACACCAAATATCAAAGACATGGGCCTTGCAGATTCAGAGAAGAAGATTTTTTTAAAGATATTCCCTACATAAGCCTATGTAAAACCAAATGGCCCTGGGCCGGGGGCATTTTTCAACCCAGGGCTATAATTTAAACAATCTTGATAGAGGTCCACTAGATGAACCTTCACACCAAATATAAAAGACCTGGGCCTTGCTGTTTCAGAGAAGATGATTTTCAAAGATTATCTCTATATAAGTCTGTAAAACCAAAGGGCCCCGGGGCGGGGGCATTTGTGGCCCGAGGGCTATAATTTGAATAATTCTGGTAGAGGTCCACTAGATGAAGCTCCATACCTAATATCAAAGACCGGGGTCTTGCAGTTTCAGAGAAGATTTTTAAAGATTTCCCTATACAAGTATGTAAAACCAAAGGGCCCCGGAGCGGGGGCATTTTTGGTCTCGGGGCTATAATTTGAACAATCTTGGTAGAGGTCCACTAGATGAAGCTTCATACCAAATATCAGACCTAGGCCTTGTGGTTTCAGAGAAAGGATTTTTAAAGATTTTCCCTATGTAAGTCTATATAAACCAAAGGGCCCCGGAGTGGGGGCATTTTTGTCCCCAGGGCTATAAACTGAACAATCTTGGTAGAGGTCCACTAGATGAAGCTTTATACCAACTATCAAAGACCTGGGCCTTGTGGTTTCAGAGAACATCTTTTTTTAAGTTTTCAGTGAAAAAATCTATTTTTGGCTCCTGTGACCTAGATGTGCAACGGACCGGAACCATTGGAACAACTTTGAAAGGGGACCACCTAAGGATCATTCCTGTGAAGTTTGGTCAAAATCTCATCAGTGGTTTTGGAGATGTTGTTTGAAGAAAAAAGTTTACGGATGCACGGACTGATGCACGGACGCAGGCACGACGGAAGAGGGACAAAAAGTGATCCCAAAAGCTCACCTCGTCACTACGTGACAGGTGAGCTAAAAATGAAGTCTTGCACTCATGAGACAGTTGAAAATCCATAATTCATGCTCTGTCAATAAATAATAATAGGGACACCCAGGAAACGCCTATAAGTACAGCTTTCATAAGCCTCGCAATATACAAGTGGCATGCCAGTTGGCCCAGTTAGCACCAAACAGTCTAGATAGATGGAAAGGGTAGCTACAATCTTATAAGTGTCAGGGTTGCTGCAAAATATCCTTGACCTTGGAGGTACCGACCTGGGGCTTGCACACATCTCTTCATCCTTAACATTTCTGCAAAGTAATTTCAAAATTCAAAGATATCGACTGGACACTAAAAAGGTCTTTGTTTACCTTTGACCTCTTACATACGACATTGACCTTGGCAGTACTGACCTCAGTTTTGCGCACTACAGATCGTCTCCTGATGGTTAACAATTCTGTCAAGTAATATCAAAATCCATCTGGAAATAAGGATGGATGGATGTTGTTTAAAGACGCTCAACCCTAATAGGGCATATAGCGTCTAAAAATAATTAGTTATTAAATATAAAATTGTTATGGAAGTTTAAAAGTTAAAATATTAATTATTACAGTTTGTTAAAAAGGCCGATTTCTTTAAGAAAATTGATTAATTTATAAGATGGTATGTCGTTAAAAAGTTCTTTCATTGTTGAAACATTAAAATATTTTGTGTGAATATGATAAAATTCTATACATGAAATGAGAAAGTGTTTAACTGAACGGTTCTTTACAAGATATGCAGAAAGGTGCTTGTTCTTTTTTTTAATATAAAGGAATGAGTGAGTCGTGTGTGTCCCAATTCAGCATCTTGTGATTTTCGTCTGATCTTTTCTACTATAATTCGAAAAAGAGCATTTGCTATGAAAATTTGGTTGTATTTTATTAAATTTATTATTGATTTCTTTTTCCCAACTGGAAATAAGGAGGTTATTGACCATGTTTGTTTCCGACCCTTTTTTTTACCTTTGTCCTTGTATGGACCTTGAACTTGGAGGTACAGACCTGGGTCTTGTCTGCGACCGTCTAATGATGATAAACATTTGTCAAGTTATTTAAAAATCCATCTGGGAATAAGAAAGTTCTTGACCGCACTTGAAAAAACAAGAAAAAGACCTTTTTTTTGGCTTTGGACCTGTTAGTACGACAACATTGATCTTGGGAGGTACTGACCTGGGGCCAGTTGTTCAAAGCATCGTTAGCTTAACGAGCTCGTTAGTGGTCATATTGTTAACTTTTCTAGCGTGTTTAATACCTAAAATTTTGTTATTTTTGCTGAACAAGAGGGCCATGATGGCCCTGGATCGCTCACCTGATCCATATGATAGAGTAACAAGTGGGCCTCGGGGAGGGCCATTATTGACCCCAGGGCTACAATGTGCATAATGTTGAGGGAGGTCTAAAGAGGTGAAGCTTCATACCAAATATCAACAAAGGCTATAATTTGAACAATCTTAGCAAAGGTCCACTAGATGAAGCTACACACCAAATATAAAAGACCTTGGCCATGGGGTTTCAGAGAAGAAGATTTTTTAAAGATATTCCCTACATTAGCCTATGTAAAACCAAATGGCCCCGGAGCGGGGGCATTTTTGGCTTCAGGGCCATAATTTAAACAATCTTGATAGAGGTCCACTAGATGAAGCTTCATACCAAATATCAAAGACATGGGCCTTACAGTTTTAGAAGAAAATTTTTAAAGATTTTCCCCTATATAAGCCCATGTAAAACCAAAGGGCCCCAGAGCGGGGGCATTTTTTGCCCCAGCACTATAATTTGAACAATCTTGGTAGGGGTCCACTAGGTAAAGCTTCATACCAAATATCAAAGACATGGGCCTAACGGTTTCAGAGAAGAAGATTTTTAAAGATTTTCCCTATATAAGCCCATGTAAAACCAAAGGGCCCCGGGGCAGGGGGAATTTTTGGCCCCAGGGCTATCATTTGAACAATCTTGGTAGGGGTCCACTAGGTGAAGCTTCATACCAAATATTAAAGACCTGGGCCTTGCGGTTTCAGAGAAGAAAATTTAAAAAGATTTTCCCTATGTAAGCCCATGTAAAACCAAAGGGCCCCGGAGCGGGGGCATTTTTGGCCCCAGGGCTATAATTTGAACAATCTTGGTAGGGGTCCACTTGATGAAGCTTCATACCAAATACCAAAGACCTGGGCCTTGCGGTTTCAGAGAAGAAGATTTTTAAAGATTTTCCCTATATAAGCTCATGTAAAACCAAAGGGCCCCGGGGCGGGGGCATTTTTGGCCCCAGCACTATAATTTGAACAATCTTGGTAGGGGTCCACTAGATGAAGCTTCATACCAAATAACAAAGACCTGGGCCTTACGGTTTCTGAGAAGAAGATTTTTTAAGATCTTCCCTATATAAGCCCATGTGAAACCATAAGGCTAGCGGAACAAGCGAAACACCCCCTGTAGCTCCCACACAAAAAGCAGCACCTTCACTTTACCAACCTTGAGACCCAAGTCACTCACTCACTCTAACTTCAAATATATAACAGTGGGGGCATTTTGGCCCCCAGGGTCTGGGCCTTGTGGGGTGAAGCTTCATACCAAATATCAAAGACATGGGCCTTAGGGTTTCAGAGAAGAAAATTTTTAAAGATTTTCCCTATATAAGCCCATGTAAAACCAAAGGGCCCCAGAGCAGGGGCATTTATTGCCCCAGCACTATAATTTGAACAATCTTGGTAGGGGTCCACTAGGTAAAGCTTCATACCAAATAGCAAAGACCTGGGCCTAGCAGTTTCAGAGAAGAAGATTTGTAAAGATTTTCCCTATATAAGCCCATGTAAAACCAAAAGGCCCCGGGGTGGGGGCATTTTTGGCCCCAGCACTTTAATTTAAACAATCTTGGTAGGGGTCCACTGGTGTGAAGCTTCATAAAAATTTATAGAAGACATGGGCCTAACAGTTTCAGAGAAGAAATTTTTTAAAGATTTTTCCCTATATAAGCCATGTAAAACCAAAGGGCCCCAGAGCGGGGGCATTTTTTGCCCCAGCACTTTAATTTGAACAATCTTGGTAGGGGTCCACTAGGTAAAGCTTCATACCAAATATCAAAGAACTGGGCCTAGCGGTTTCAGAGAAGAAAATTTAAAAAGATTTTCCCTATGTAAGCCCATGTAAAACCAAAGGGCTCGGGAGCGGGGGCATTTTTGGCTATAAATTGAACAATCTTGGTAGGGGTCCACTAGATGAAGCTTCATACCAAACATTAAAGCCCTGGGCCTTGCGGTTTCAGAGAAGAAGATTTTTAAAGATTTTCCTATATAAGCCCATGTAAAACCAAAGGGCCCCGGGGTGGGGGCATTTTTGGCCCCAGCACTTTAATTTAAACAATCTTGGTAGGGGTCCACTAGATGAAGCCTCATACCAAATATCAAAGACCTGGGTCTTGCGGTTTCAGAGAAGAAGATTTTTCAAGATTTTCCATATATAAGTCTATGTAAAACCAAAGGCCCCGGAGCAGGGGCATTTTTGGCCCTAGGGCTATAATTTGAACAACCTTGGTAGGGGTCCACTAGGTGAAGCTTCATATCGTATATCAAAGACCTGGGCCTTGCGGTTTCAGAGAAGAAGATTTTTTAAAGATTTTCCCTATATAAGCCCATGTAAAACCAAAAGGCCCCGTGGCATGGGGGGTGGGGAACCTGGGCCTTATGGTGTGAAGCTTCATACCAAATATCAAAAGAATGGGCCTTACGGTTTAAGAGAAGAAAATTTTTAAAGATTTTCCCTATATAAGCCCATGTAAAACCAAAGGGCCCCAGAGCGGGGGCATTTTTTGCCCCAGCACTATAATTTGAACAATCTTGGTAGGGGTCCACTAGGTGAAGCTTCATACCAAATATCAAAGACCTTGGCCTAGCGGTTTCAGAGAAGAAGATTTTGAAAGATTTTCCCTATATAAGCCCATGTAAAATCAAAGGACCCCGGGGCGGGGTGGGGGGGGGGGGGGCATTTTTGGCCCCAGGGCTATAATTTGAACAATCTTGGTAGGGGTCCACTAGGTGAAGCTTCATACCAAATATCAAAGACCTGGGCCTTACGGTTTCAGAGAAGATTTTTAAAGATTACCCCTATATAAGCCCATGTAAAACCAAAGGGCCCAGGAGCGGGGGCATTTTTGGCCCCAGCACTATAATTTGAACAATCTTGGTAGGGAAAATCTTTAAAAAATCTTCTTCTCTAGATGAAGCTTCATACAAAATATCAAAGACCTGGGCCTTGTGGTTTCAGAGAAGAAGATTTTTTAAGTTTTTGGTGAAAAAAAATCTATTTTTGGCTCCTATGACCTAGATGTGCAACGGACCGGAACCATTTGAACAACTTTGAAAGAGGACCACCTAAGGATCATTCCTGTGAAGTTTGGTCAAAATCCGATCAGTGGTTTAGGAGGAGATGTCGTTTAAAGAAATTGTTTACGGACGCACAGACGCACTGACGCACGACGGACGAAAAGTGATCCCATAAGCTCACCTCGTCACTACCTGACGGTGAGCTAAAAAATCTGCAAACGCTGCTCACATTTTTTCTGCAAAAATATAAGTATATTCGTCATATTAAATGATCAAAGTTTTAACGATACGTTAACTAACAACATCGTTAACGTCGTTAGTTTTGAACAACTGGCCCCTGGGTCCTTATGGCCTTCCTTTGTATATTTCCATTATGGTCTGATTGCTTCATGTTTGTGTTTCTTTCCCTTTGGTGTCTTTGACTGGTGGAGTAAGTTAATTGTATCGTTTCCTGATCTTTGTTTTACTTCTACTTTAAAAATCTTAAATCTGGATTTTGCACATGACATTGTCTCATGATGGTTAACATTTCTGTCAATTAAAGAAACCATCCAGAAATGAGAAAGTTATCGACAGTGTTAAAGTTTCGGACCCTTTTTGACCAGGGACCTCAAGTATGACCTTGACATTCGAGGTAAGAACCTTTGTTTTGCACGCAACTTATCGTCTCATGATGGTTTACATTTCTGCCAAGTAATTTCAAAATTTTATCCATCCAGAAATAAGAAAATAATTGACAGTGTTTAAGTTTAGAGTCTTTTTTTTAATTAATTTTTTTACTATAAAACAACCATGACCAGCTTCATCATCTTTCAGCCATGATCAGCAGGGTGTTTCAGATGCCACAAGATACACAGCATCCCAATCCCAAGACATTCATCCACCCTGCCACCCACAATGAGCTACTACAGTGTCGAGATAGCAAACCCTTCTCTTCTCAAAACCATGGCAAGGACATCACCATATCTTGAATCACCATATCTTGACCAATGCTGAAAAATAATGAGTAAACAATTAACCATGTTAATTTGCTGCTTTGTTTGATTACATGTTTAATCTCCTCGTCAACACTATATATGTCATTTATGAGACGCTGCTTCAAATTCTTTGAGACTTTTACCAGACGTTGAGATGAAATGACATCTCAAGCCTTCCTGCCCAATTAAACCAATAGCGCCTATATGCATGAACGGTCCGACTCAACTTTTTGTGGGCAGAATTAGAGCATCTAAGCGTACTCATGTGCAGTCAGTTTCAGCTCTGAATGGAAGCATCATGCAGCCCAATCAATTGCTGTATGTATGTAAACCTAGGTAAATCATATCCAATTTAAATGAGCTGTCACTATAGGTGACCAATGGCCCCCGTGGGAGCCAATTTCTGAGTTCTTGCAAAATTTCAAGGGGAGATAATTCAGCCAAAAATGACTACAGAGTTATGGTCCTTTGTCAGAATGAAGCCCTTTGTGATGGTGAATAAGTGAGTGAAGTTTCATGGGGCTAGGTCAAATACTTTTCAAGTTATGGTCAAGGTTAAAGTTTTTGTGATGGACAGACAAACAGACAGACAGACAGGGCAAATACTATATGCCCCCCGAATCAAAGATTCTCAGGGACATAAAAAAGAGTTTCTCAAATGCAGATGTCCCCGACCTGAAAACCTTATTTTGACCAGTACCAACATGAAAACCTGGTAAATGCAACCAATTATCAAGCCCATTGTTATTTTGGTTTTATGGCCCTTTCAAAGGTCTTTTTTTCTTTTTTTCATATGTTTCAAGAAGCAAACTGTAAATCAGTGGTAGGTAGGAACAAAAAATCAGACCTTCCATTGCAGTTCTTTTTGTCTTTTGTGACACAAGCAATGCTCAAAATTGGAGAAGACAGAATGAGACATCAACAAAATATGCTCTTGAAATCTGACAGTTTCAATCTTTCTGTGACCATCGTAATGAGTTTCTCGTTTAAATGATCAGCAATGTCCACTGAAATATGAATAACATCTGGTCACAAGTAAAACTAGAGCGCGCAGTCGATGGCAAGCCATCGCAAATCCCCACGTTTTCTCCACAGTAGGTCAAAATTTGACCTTTTGACCCCTCCCCAGGGCCCCTGGGGGCGGGGACAAAAAAAATGTGCTCTTGCGCAAGCCATTCATGCAAGCAACTCGCATACCAAATTTGGTTGAATTCCCGCTAACGGTTTAGGAGGAGATAGCCGGACAGACAGACAGACGGACGGAGGCGATAACAATATCCCCACTTTTTTTTAAAAACGTGGGGATAATAAATTTCGCTTGTTACCCGATGTTCATACTTCAATGAATGTTAAATACATAAAAGTTTGAATGTTAAATACATCAAGTTTTACACTAAGTTTATACTATCCTCCATTCATCATTTGAACAGATATTTTCTAGTTAACCCTTGACCTGCTGAATATTTATATATGCCACACCCACTATCAATTACCAACCAATCAGACTACTTGATGCAAATTATTGCAACAAATTCACAATCTGAATGGCAAACAATGTAGATAAAGATCTTCATTGTTTGGAAAATAAGGCATATCCGGGCTCAGCAGAACAAGGGTTAATTAACATAGAAAAACAAGATGTGTTTGTGAAACACTGATGCCCCCGGACAGCGCCAATGTTAATGTTTTTAAAAATTTTGAAAAAAATAGGTCAAGGTCAAGGTCACGAAATCAAAAATTATGGTACCACTGGAAAGGTCTTGTGATAAGGTATACACATGTGAAATATGAAAGCTCTATCTATTACCATTCAAAAGTTATGCCCAATGTTAAAGTTTTTGCAGACGGACAAACGGACAAACGGACAAACAGACGGACAGACCAAAAACTATATGCCCCCGAATCTCTTAGATTCCGGGGGCATAAAAAATATATTGGTCATTTTTCTAATAAACAGCAGGACCATGAACAGCACTGTTAATGTCAATGGCAAGGTAACCATTGTTCAATCAAAGGACGGGTTACAGTTTAGCCATATTTGTGCCTACGATGGATCTTGATGAAACATATATGCAATATAGTCCAACATATGCGCGTTCATGTGACAACAATATTTAATTAACCATGGCATGTGCAGTCACGTGACTTCCGTTTTTCTACAAGTAGGGTAATTGTCAATATTTGGTGATTTGCCAAAGTAATGACATTTTTTAACAATTAACCGCATTAAAGTGTGCTAATCTACATGTCCATATCATAATCTATGTTTCTTGTATCCCGTGACACAATATTATATACAGTATATGCATAAGGAATTTATATTGTGTTAAAGTTATATGTATTTAGTATAATATGTTAGAAGTGCTTAATAATACGGAATGTATTTTCGATTCTGAAATATATATTTTAAATGTTGACTGAAAAACAAGAACAGTACAATATATCATTACAACATACAGAAGATTTGATTGGATTTTGGTGACCTTGACCTCATTTTTCAAGGTCACAGCAACCCAAAAACAGTCATTTTTAGGCCAAAAATGGCTTGTCTGCACTCTATCTCACTATCTCAATAACGAATTGATTAATTTTAATCAAACTTGGAACAATATCATTACAACATACCGGAAATTTGATCAGATTTTGGTGACCTTGACATTTTTTTCAAGGTCACAGGCCCCCCCTCCCCCCACAAAAAGTCAATTTCGGGCCAACAATGGCTTGTCTGCCCTCTTCGGGCCAACAATGGCTTGTCTGCACTCTATCTCATTAGAGAATGACCAATTTTCGTCAAACTTGGTACAATATATCAATATAACATAGCGCAGATCGGGTTAGATTTTGGTGACCTTGACCTTTTTCAAGGTCACAGACCCTCAAAGACAATCAGTTTTGGGCCAAAAATGGCTTGTCTGCACTCTATCTTATTAAAAAATTGCTTAATTTTAGTCAAACATTTCAACTTGACGTGGATTTGATTATATTTTGTCGACCTTGACCATTTTTCAAGGTCACAGGCTCCCAAAAACAGACAATTTTGGGGCAAAAAAAGGCTTGACTGCACAATTTCTCATAAACAAATTGATTAATTGCATTCAAACTTGGTATAAAATACCATTACAATATACCGCAGATTTGATTAGATTTTGGTGACCTTGACTTTTTTTCAAGGTCACATGCCCCCCAAAAACAGTCAATTTTAGGCCAAAAATAACCAAGGATAACCCTTTCTGCAACTTAAATATTTAACATCACTACAGCTGGTTTCTCTGAATGTGTGGCGGCCGTAAAAAGTCTCCCTGCCCTACATCATAGTGTAGTTTATATTTTCTTGTCCTTTCGGGATCATTGATTCCATTGTTGAATTTTGAAAATATTTTAGGGTCATTGATGAAGCCCAATTGGCCAAAACTAGCTAGTGTGGCCCAGAAAACATGTACACTCCATATTTTCCAGTTTCCTGCTGTGGGGTATTCCTTGCTTCCAAAGGATAACCCTTTCTGCAACTAATTGTCTGCACTCTAAGGCCAAGGTCTCCCGAAACCTGTTCTTTTAGGGCCAATTATGGCTTATCAGTAACCTATATCATTTAAGAATTTATGAAAATTGGTAGAGCATTTAATTGTCTACCAAATTTGTCTGGTGATCTGAGCTTTTAAATGACTGTTTTTTAAGGTCATAGGCTCCCACAAAAACTGTCAGCTTTTGACCAAAAATGGCTGGATTGCAGCTTACATTTTGTTGACTTTAATCTAGTTATTAAAGTCAAATGGGTGTTTAAGATACATTTATGGTGAGGGGACATTGTTTTCCTCTGAAAACATTTTTACTTATACCAGCATTCAGGGTACGTCTGCAGAAAATATGAAATGTTACATACCCTGTAAACAATATAAGACAGAAACTGGTAATGGAAGGTAAATATTAATGTATGTCATACAGGTAACATGCACAGCATGTGACAGCAGTTACATGATAGTCCTTTAATTCATCAATGAAAAGCATTCCCGTTTGCCCAGCAAGGAATGATGGTCGTGCTCATACAGATGGCCAGCCCGTCCTTCTGTGTATGTAGACTATATTGACTTTTTCCTGTGCGTCTATGCACAGTACTTTGATTACATTGATTTTCACACCTTATTTTATCGATAAAAGTTTATTTTTCAACATCCTCCACATCGTTAACCGCCAAAACATCAGCATTTTTGAAAGCATTGTTTCTGAAATAAAGTGGTGTGTAGTTTTCTCTGATTAACAATGTGGACCACCATGCAATTTTCCTTTGACCACCACTGGGGTCTTCACTTTTTCCATAGGCCCAATGTTACACATGACCAGTAGTGCATGTATTCAACCGGGAATTTTGTTACGAAAACGCATGCGGATGAAAAAGTAAATATTTGTCCAACAAACCAGAGATATTTGGTCACCTTATGAGTGTATTTTGATCTGTTTTTGTTTACTTCAAGAATTAGATCTTTCAGTAGGCACTTTGCAATAGAAAACTGTAACCTGTCCTTTGAGAGTAAATACTTTATTTTAACAACACATCACCTAAGGGTTACGTCCTTGCATTCATTAGATATACAAATATTATGGGTATGTTCCAGAACAGAGTGAAATTTAGTTTCACTTGCCCTACCCTGAAATTCACTCACCACCACCAGGCAAGTATGATGTTCAGGGCCGATTTATATCTCTAGTTAAACAATCTAAGGCCATTTTGTACATATTTTTTATTGTTCTGGTTCTGTTTTGTTTTGTCTGTTCGACTATGTGTATATGCACCGGTTGAAATCTGCATTTTCAACTCTACTTCATTATCAAATATAATTAGTTTGACCAAGTAGCTCATCATAAGAGCTTTAATTCAGCTTGTGGAAGCCACTTGGCTATGATTGGTTAATTTTATCAGACTCTTCATAACTAAAGTAAACTATTCCCTACCACAGGAATTTGGAACTCATTAAAATGATGTTATGTAGAAACTACGAGCAGCATCATGTCAAAAGGTGGCTAACATATTTACAGTCTGCAAAGTATCTCGCTAGTCTGCATATATATGTGAGCAGTCTACGCAGTTATCCTGGATTCCTATAGGTACTGATTACTAATTAAAGAGGTTTTGAACACTTTTCACGCTTATCAGAGCCTGTACTGCTTTCATCTGCATAAGGCACTTTCTGTATGGAGCAGAGTGGTTAAAGTGAATGACCACCATTTTTTTTTCTCAGATCCATTTTATAGTAACACCATTGAGGAATGATAAAATCACATTCTTCATCTAAACTGTTTCTCTAATTAACTGTAATGGCTCATTAAAGTTGCTGATAGGGTGTCAGACATGTTTACAGATTATATCTCCTGGGATGACCTCACGGCAACTGCAGGTATTTTAGCAGCTGAGGATTTTAGAGAAGAAAGTGAACATTTAAATAAAAATGCCTTCCTGTAAGGCCAAATACTGCAAAGTGATAAGAGGACATTTTGCTATCCCTCACCCTAAAAAAATAGAGAGTTGTGTGAAAAATGGATTCATAATCTTAGAACAGAGAATCTCAACATCAAGACATTAAATAATTTTGTTCATGCATAACATTGTTTGTGCTAAACATTTTGAAGATAGCTGTTTTCAAGTGGACTTGAAGGTTTGCTGATTACTTTTTTCTTTTCTTTTCTTCAACAACTCATTAAGTACCAGAAACCTCAAAACGGGTACCCTGGCAAACATTGCATGCCCAGATCAGATGCCGCAGAATGCGGCGTCTGATCAGGGCCTCCACTGTTTGCTAAAAGTCCAGTCATTTTCCAAATAAATTTTGATGAAAACACAACCTGACACCCCTAAATTTTGAAATGAACTCCTGCTACATATAAAGAGGAAGATTCCATTTGGTACAAAAAGGGTTAATTAATGCATATCGTTTTCATTTAACCAATCATTACATTAACAAGCCTTGACAAGTTTAGGTAATATTTCATTGCATTTCACATGGTATTTTGTGATATTTTTAAAGCATAGATTGTGGGTACTCGTTAGAAATGTCTCAATGAGGCGATTCCTTTGAGCACCGATGATTTATGTTTTGGAGAAATTATAAGAATATCCCCATTTTACCTATAAAAACTCCTCTTCTGTGAACTCGGGCTCATACTGATAGCACTGAGCACCAAACTCAGGAAAACTGTCTTCAAAGTCTTTATTTTCGTCCAAAGACATAATGAAGCCTTATGTAAGATGCTGAACTGACAGCCTATTCAAAGGATTTTTGAGAATTCAACCTGATTAGAGAGCCTAATCACTTCTCCTTTAGTAGCTGCATAGAGAGACATAGAGCTTCTACAGTCTCCATGAGATCAGGATTTTAGCAAACATGTTGATTTCTGGGATACATTTGGATTACCTTGGGGAAAATATGGCCGCTGCCAGAAGGCTTCACTGAAACCATTAAATGTTGATTTAATTACCTTAGCCGGTTTCAATTGGTAATAAAAGTCAGAGATTAATCATTACAGTAACTTTTTCTTGCAAATGAAGTAATTATGTTATAAAGGTGGTCATTCACTTTAAGGGTTTCTCAGCAAAAGCAATAAAACAAACAGCAGGGAATCATTACTGACAGGTATTTTAAACAGTATTTCTCAATGAACTCTGAAACCTCAGTAAAAACACTGAATTTGTTCAACCAATCAGTTTAGACTGGCATCCACATGGTGAATAGCATACTTATAAAAGAAGCTAGATGCTCTTGTCTAATGTGCTCTTGCTTTGACCCATATTCTGTTGAAGCATAGTAACCTCTACTCTTGCAAGCAGCACAGGTCCAAACAAGCTCTAAGATCAACACTTAGTCAGTTTGAAGAATTTTGTTTGGATGTTGGAGGTTTTATTTAACCCACTGTATGCTAATGGACTCTTCCATTGCTATATTTTGGACGAGTCCATTTGTCAAATAATTGGTGGCAGGCCTACTTTTTCATTTTTATTCTTTTGACGGAAGAAACTGTAAGCAAATAGTGCAGGACCTTATCAGAGGCTGCGGGGTATCTGATCTGTGTCTGCACTGTTTGCCAAGATACATCTTTAGGGGTTTCCCATATGCAAAGGGTTAACAGGTTTTGGTGCGGCAAATGTTAACATTAAACTTTTTTTTTTTAATAGTTTACAATGTGCATAACTGTCATTTTTCACTAAAACTTATGTTTGGGTGTAACACGGTAGGTACTTTTAACACGTTTTCTATTTGTCAGGAATAGTACTATCAAGAGATTGAGGTTTTACATACCATAGCTGCAGATGTGCCACTTCCATATCTCAGGCTTAAAAAAGCAGTACATAACAAGAGATACATGGTAGCCATGGTAACCAGTAAGAACTCAAGACAAGACTGTGCAGTCTTATTTGATTCCTTACTGGTTACCTACAGTGAAGACTCAGATCTGACTGCATAGTTGTGCATCCGGGCGAGAATTGCAGCTGCGTAAAATCGATTTAAGCCCCCCAGTGGAATTCGTTTCACTGACCGTTCCAAGGCCATTCTTCTGTCGCTGTTTACTTTTGATATGGTTTGTCTGAGTGTTATTTTGTTTTGGATAGCCAATTGGCCAGTTTGTGGGAAAAAGTAACTGTCCTTTTGGCTTTCCGCTATTGATGTTCCCATTAGGGTCTGTTGTTTCATGTTTGTGTTTCTTTCCCTTTGGTGTCTCTGATGGGAGCTGTTGGTTAATTGTATCGGTTCCTGATCATTGCCTTCACTTCTATCTGAACAATGGACCCTTGTCATTACAGAGAATCCCAAAAGAGTAGCATACTGTTGAGCTAACACATTTGGACAGGGTTCAACATTAACTTTGTAAATTACTGGACTAGGTGGTCCTGTGACTCTTCAGATACACTGGACCTAATCTAAGTTCAACTGGACCTAAAATCATACTAAAGAGATATATTAGATGGTTATTTCTATTACCTAAAAGTCCTAAAATTTCAGACACCTTTAGGACTTGATGTAATTCTCTAATTTTAACAAATTTGTTTCATGATCCAGCAAGGAGTCCAAAGGGTGCAGGTTGAATGGCAAACAGTGTAGACCCTGATCAGACTGCTCCTTCAGGAGCAGTGGAAGGAGCAGTCTGATCTGGGTCTGCACTGTTTGCTTAGTCCTGTCTGTCCAAATACTTCGGATCGTTACAGTATTATTGATTTACATAGAAAGTAAAACTACTGACAGAAGTATAGTAAATGAGTTCAAAAAAATTGATTTTAATAACTTTGGTGCCTGATTTTCACCTGGACCATTCGGACCAGCCAGCCACTAACCTTACAAGACCTAACCAGCTTTTCACTACATAATGTCCATCGGTCTTGGGTTAATGTCGGACCCTGTTGGAGCCATAAAAAATGGTTTGAGACAAAGGCAGTTTGAGCCACTGAGGGTTGATCTTAGAGGTTGGGAGGCACAATAGTTACCTTTTCAATTTTCTTCAAAATGAATGTATGCTGTGTGTACTCGTTAGAATCGTCTCATTGATTCTAATAAGTACACACAATATGCATCTTCAAGATCAAATGAGACCATTATCCCAAATATATATCTGGAATAATGACTTTCTATGGACTCAAGAATGATTTCAAGTTAGCTATGGTAAATGAGTCACTGGTGTTAGAGCTATGGTAAATGAGCCACTGGTGTAAGAGCCATGGTAAATGAGCCACTGGTGTTAGAGCTATGGTAAATGAGCCACTGGTGTAAGAGCCATGGTAAATGAGCCACTGGTGTAAGAGCCATGGTAAATGAGCCACTGGTGTAAGAGCCATGGTAAAACTAGAGGAAGCAACCAGTGGGTCATGTATACACCCTGCCAGCGCCAACCTGATATATCTTTCGAGCTTGTATATAATATGAATGAAGAAGTCAAGACGCTATAAGAATCTATAAATGTGCTTGTAAAAGCTAAACCAAACATAAAATTTCTAAATGGACCAAGGGAGTCAGGGCATCAAAAATACTGAAGGATTGGGGGCATCAATGTTACTGAAGCAGCAGGGTGGTGTATGAATCAATGAAATCTTTGGACTGGTATGCAACATCCATGTAAGTATCAATTGAATTTGTTGTAGGGTTAACATACAGCCATCTATAAACTCTGTCATAAAAATTTAACCAAATGTAAAATTTCTAAGTCCGTGAGGTCAATGTCACTGTGGGTGGGGGAAGGAACATACATCATAAAATCTTTGGACTGGTATCCAATATTGGTGCAAGTATCAACTGAATTTGTCTTAGAGTTAAGAACATACAGGCATCTATAAACTTTGTCAAAACTTTAACCAAATGTGAAATTTCTAATTCTGTGACCTTGACCTCAAGGTCACTGTGGGGGTGGGACATGCATCAATGAATTCTTTAGACCAGTTTGTAACTTCAGTGTTAGTGTCAACTAAATCTATCAAAGGGTTCAGCAGATATAATCTCTTAGAAACTGACGCAAAACTTTAACCAAAATGTTAACGGATGGACAGACAGACGGATGGACAGACGGAAAGACTGACACACGGTTTCTCTTAGAAACTTTGACGCAAAACTTTTACCAAATGTGAAATTAACTAACCTTGACCTCAAGGTCACAGTGGGGTTGGGATATGCATCAATGAAATCTTTAGACCAGTATGTAACTTCAGTGTAAGTATCAACTAAATCTATTAAAGGATTCAGAAGATACAATCTCTTAGAAACTTTGACGCAAAACTTTAACCAAAATGTTACCAGATGGACTGATTGAAGGACAGATGGAAAGACGGACACATCATTATGGACATCTTTTCTATAATGAAAATGTATGCTGTGTTTACTATTAAAATCACCTCATTGAGGCTATTAGTTTATACTAATTATCCCCACGTTTTTAAAAACAAGAGGGCCATGATGGCCCTGGATCGCTCACCTGACCCATATGATAGAGTTACAAGTGGGCCTCTGGGAGGGCCATTATTGACCCCAGGGCTACAATGTGCATAATGTTGAGGGAGGTCTAAAAAGGTGAAGCTTCATACCAAATATCAACAAAGCCTATAATTTGAACAATCTTGGCAAAGGTCCACTAGATGAAGCTACACAACAAATATCAAAGACCTGGGCCTTGGGGTTTCAGAGACCATTTTTTAAAGATATTCCCTACATAGCCTATGTAAAACCAAATGGCCCCGGGGCGGGGACATTTTTGGCCTCAGAGCTATAATTTAAACAATCTTGATAGAGGTCCACTAGATGAAGCTTCACACCAAATATCAAAGACCTAGGTCTTGCTGTTTCAGAGAAGAAGATTTCCAAAGATTATCTCTATATATAAGTCTATGTAAAACCAAAGGGCCCCAGGGCAGGGGCTATAATTTGAACAATCTTGGTAGAGGTCCACTAGATGAAGCTCCATACCAAATATCAAAGACATGGGCCTTGTGGTTTCAGAGAAGAAGATTTTTAAAGATTTACCTATATAAGTCTATGCAAAACCAAAGGGTCTTGGGGCGGGGGCATTTTTGGCCCCAGGACTATAAATTGAATAATCTTGATAGAGGTCCACTAGATGAAATTTCACACCAAATATCAAAGACCTAGGCCTTGTGGTTTCACAGAAGAAGATTTTTAAAGATTTTCCCTATATAAGTCTATGTAAAACCAAAGGGCCCCCGAGACAGGGGCGATTTTGGTCTCAGGGCTATAATTTGAACAATATTGGTAGAGGTCCACTAGATGAAGCTTCATACCAAATATCAAAGACCAGGGCTATCTGGTTTCAGAGAAGAAGCTTTTTCAAGATTTTCCCTATATATAAGTCTATGTAATAACAAAGGGCCCTGGAGCGGGGGCATTTTTGGCCCCAGGGCTATAATTTGAACAATCTTGGTAGAGGTCCACAAGATTAAGCTTCATACCAAATGTCAAAGACCTAGGCCTTGTGGTTTCAGAGAAGAAGATTTTTAAAGATTTTCCCTATATAAGCCTATGTAAAACCAAAGGGCCCCAAGGCTGGGGCATTTTTGGTCTCAGGGCTATAATTGAACAATTTTGGTAGAGGTCCACTAGATGAAGCTTCATACCAAATATCAAAGACCTAGGCCTTGTGAATTCAGAGACAAAAATTTTTCAAGATTTTCCCCATATAAGTCTATGTAAAACCAAATGGCCCTGGAGCGGGAGCATTTTTGGCCCGTGGGCTATAATTTGAACAATCTTGATAGGGGTCCACTAGGTGAAGCTTCATACCAAATATCAAAGACCTGGGACATGTTGTTTCAGAGAAGAATATTTTTTAAGATTTCCCTATATAAGCCTATGTAAAACCAAAGGGTCTCGGGCGTGTGCATTTTTGGCCCCAGAACTATAATTTGAACAATCTTGGTAGGGGTCCACTAGGTATAGCTTCATACCAAATATCAAAGACCTGGGCCTTGCGGTTTCAGAGAAGATTTTTAAAGATTTTCCCTATATATGCCCATGTAAAACCAAAAGGCCCCGGGGCGGGGGCATTTTTGGCCCCAGCAATATAATTTGAACAATCTTGGTAGGGGTCCACTAGATGAAGCTTCATACCAAATATCAAAAACATGGCCCTTACGGTTTCAGAGAAGAAAATTTTTAAAGATTTTGCCTATATAAGCCTATGAAAAATCAAAGAGCCCCGTGGCGGGGGCATTTTTGGCCTCAGCACTATAATTTGAACAATCTTCGTAGGGGTCCACAAGATGAAGCCTCATACCAAATATCAAATACCTGGGCCTTGCGGTTTCAGAGAAGAAGATTTTTCAAGATTTTCCATATATAAGCCCATGTAAAACCAAAGGGCCCCCGAGCAGGGGCATTTTTGGCCCCAGGGCTATAATATGAACAATCTTGGTAGGGGTCCACTAGGTGAAGCTTCATACCAAATATCAAAGACCTAGGCCTTGCGGTTTCAGAGAAGAAGATTTTTAAAGATTTTTCCTATTTAAGCCCATGTAAAACCAAAGGGCCCCGGGGCGGGGGCTTTTTTGGCCCCAGCACTATAATTTGAACAATCTTGGTAAGGGTCCCCTAGATGAGGCTTCATACCAAATATCAAAGACCTGGGCCTTACGGTTTCAGAGAAGAAGATTTTTAAAGCTCTTCCCTATACAAGCCCATGTAAAACCAAAGGGCCCTGGAGCAGGGGCATTTTTGGCCCCAGCACTATAATTTGAACAATCTTGGTCGGGGTCCACTAGATGAAGCTTCATACCAAATATCAAAGAACTGGGCTTTGCGGTTTCAGAGAAGAAGATTTTACAGATTTTCCCTATATAAGCCCATGTAAAACCAAAGGGCCCCAGAGCGGGGGCATTTTTGGCCCCAGCACTATAATTTGGACAATCTTGGTAGAGTTCCACTAGATGAAGCTCCATACCAAATATCAAAGACCTGGGCCTTACGGTTTCAGAGAAGAAGATTTTTAAAGATTTTCCCTATATAAGCCCATGTAAAACCAAAGGGCCCGGAGCGGGGGCATTTTTGGTCCCAGCACTATAATTTGAACAATCTTGGTAGGGGTCCACTAGATGAAGCTTCATACCAAATATCAAAGACCTGGGCCTTGTGGTTTCAGAGAAGAAGATTTTTTAAGTTTTTGGTGAAAAAAAAATCTATTTTTGGCTCCTATGACCTAGATGTGCAACGGACCGGAACCATTTGAACAACTTTGAAAGGGGACCACCTAAGGATCATTCCTGTGAAGTTTGGTCAAAATCCGATCAGTGGTTTAGGAGGAGATGTCGTTTGAAGAAATTGTTTACGGACGCACGGACTGACGACGGACGACGGACGAAAAGTGATCCCAAAAGCTCACCTCGTCCATGATTTGACCTACTGACCTACATTTGACCCGACATGACCAATATTCAAATTTGACCGAGATATTGTCATGACAATCATTCTGAGCAAGTTTAATGATGATTGGACCATAACTGTGCCCTCTAGTGTGTTCACAAGGTTTTTCTATGATTTGACCTACTGACCTACTTTTTGACCCAACATGACCCATATTCAAACTTGACTGAGATATTGTCAGGATGATTATTCTGAGCAAGTTTGATGATGATTGGACCATAACTGTGCCCTCTAGAGTGTTCACAAGGTTTTTCTATGAATTGACCTACTGACCTACTTTTTGACCCGACATGACCCATATTCAAACTTGACCGAGATATTGTCACAATGATCATTCTGAGCAAGTTTGATGATAATTGAACCATAACTGTGCCCTCTAGAGTGTTCACAAGGACTATCTATGGTTTGACCTACTGACCTACTTTTTGACCCTACATGATCCATATTCGAACCTGACCGAGATATTGTCATGATAATTATTCTGAGCAAGTTTGATGATGATTGGACCAAAACTGTGCCCTCTAGAGTGTTCACAAGGTTTTTCTATGATTTGACCTACTGACCTACTTTTTCACCCGACATGACCCATATTCGAACTTGACCGAGATATTGTCATGATGATCATTCTGAGCAAGTTTGATGATGATTGGACCAAAACTGTGGCCTCTAGTTTGTTCACAAGAAAAAGTTTACGCACGACGGACGACGGACGACGGACGACGCACGACGACGCCGGACATCTTACGGTCACAAAAGCTCACCATGACCTTCGGTCAGGTGAGCTAAAAAGTGGGGATATTGTTATCGCCTCCGTCCGTCTGTCTGTCCGGCTATCTCCTCCTAAACCGTTAGCCGGAATTCAACCAAATTTGGTATGCGAGTTGCTTAGATGAATGGCTTGCGCAAGAGCACATTTTTTTTTTGTCCCCGCCCCCAGGGGCCCTGGGGAGGGGTCAAAAGGTCAAATATCAATAAAATTCAATTACAAAGTCAATTTTGAAGATTTTGATGCCAAACTTTGCACATGTACTTAGTTATGAAAAAAGTAAAACATATTGAACGGGATTTTGGCTGTGACCCCTAGGTCACGCCCTGGCGGTCGGACTTGTGGGGGGTCGGGGGTCAAAATTAAAGTTTTTCAGAACATAGTCATGTTGCATATCTATGCGAAGGGGATAATGGGTAGAATAAACTACAAGTAAAATTTTGACCCTGGGGTCAGATTGGGGCCCTGGGAGAGGGGTCAAAGGGTCAAAATTTAAGTTTTTTGGAACATAGTCATGTGGCATATGAAATTGAAGGGCATGATTAGTAGAATATAATACAGGTAATATTTTGACCATGGAGTCAAATTAGGGCCCAGGGTGAGGGGTTTTCGGTACTTGGCCCCTCTGTAGAAAACGTGGGGATTTGCGATGGCGCGCCATCGACAGTATTCTAGTTTATTTTAGTTTGATTGCGATGAAAGCTGTAAGCTTATTGAATCGCTCTCGAACACTCATTCCGGGTGTTTTCACGCGCGCGAGAGAGAGAGGCAATGGCTTTTACACCACTGCTACCCATTTACACCAGGGTGGAGTGGGGCAGTGTCATTACGTGTCTTGCCCAAGGACACACCTCGATACCGGTGGCGGATTCGAACGCACAACCTCTCGATCATGAGTCGAACGCGCTAACCACTGCACTATCGAGGCTGACTCATTGAGGCTATTCTAATGAGTATACACAGCATACATTTGTAAGATAAATGACTAAGATCTCCAAAATTATCCCCACTATTTATTTTGTAGAGAATTTCTACTACGG
This sequence comes from Lucinisca nassula, assembly GCA_963580285.1. Taxonomy (NCBI): domain Eukaryota; kingdom Metazoa; phylum Mollusca; class Bivalvia; order Lucinida; family Lucinidae; genus Lucinisca; species Lucinisca nassula. The sequence goes on along the minus strand of OY757015.1, from coordinate 58,447,687 downwards.
GCACAAGAACAGGTTCAACTCAACCATAGTAAACGAGCTATCAGTTTTTGCTTGATTTGAGGTCCCTGTCAACACTGTATAGGTCATTTTGGAGAGGTTGCTTCCAATTCTGTTGGATTTTTACACGACACTGAGATGAAATGACATCTCAAGCCCTGTCACCCTATGAAATCAATAGGTTTTATAAGTATGGATGGTCCAACTCACACTGCTTTGCCAATGACTGATCTCCACCTCTTCATGACCAATCTCTGCCTCTTCATGACCAATCTCTGCCTCTTCATGACCAATCCTGCCTCTTCATGACCAATCTCTGCCTCTTCATGACCAATCTCTGCCTCTTCATGACCAATCTCCGCCTCTTCACGACCAATCTCCGCCTCTTCATGACCAATCTCCACCTCTTCTTGACCAATCTCCACCACTTCATGACCAATCTCCACCTCTTCATGACCAATCTCCACCTCTTCATGACCAATCTCCACCTCTTCATGACCAATCTCCACACCTTCATGACCAATCTCCACACCTTAATGACCAATCTCCGCCACTTCATGACCAATCTCCGCCACTTCATGACCAATCTCCACCTCTTCATGACCAATCTCACACTCTCCATGACCAATCTCATCTTCCAAGACAATGGCTTCTACCCTCCGCAACTCAAGACCCTGAAAGTTAAACAGTAACCAATAAAACAGAAGAAAATTCATTACGAAAACATGCCTATATAAACACATTGTAAATTTTAACACCGAAAAATGATAATTATCAGATGAAAAATTTCAATATTTTTCTTATTTCTGCTCAAAACAGTTTGTGGATACTCGTAACGAGTACCCTCAATCTATAATTTTAAGAAGAAATAAACAAGAGGGCCATGATGGCCCTGGATCGCTCACCTGATCCATAGTGTAACAAGTGGGCCCCAGAGAGGGCCATTATTGGCCCCAGGGTTTTAATGTGCATAATGTTGAGGGAGGTCTTAAAGGTGAAGCTTCATACCAAACATCAACAAAGGCTATAATTAGAACAATCTTGGCAAAGGTCCACTAGATAAAGCTACACATCAAATTTCAAAGACCTGGGCCTTGCAGTTTCAGAGAAGAAGATTTTTTTTAAAGATATTCCCTACATAAGCCTATGCAAAACCAAATGGCCCCAGGGCTATATAAATCTATGTAAAAACAAAGGGCCCCGGCCCGGGGTGGGGGCATTTGTGGCCCCAGGGCTATAATTTGAACAATCTTGGTAGAGGTCCACTAGATAAAGCTCCATACTAAATATCAAAGGCCTTGGCCTTGCAGTTTCAGAGAAGATTTTTAAAGATTTCCCTATATAAGTCTATGCAAAACCAAAGGGCCCCGGAGCGGGGACATTTTTGGTACCAGGGCTATAATTTGAATAATTTTGATAGAGGTCCACTAGATGCAGCTTCATACCAAATATCAAAGACCCAGGCCTTGTGGTTTCAGAGAAGAAGATTTTTGAAGATTTTCCCCATGTAAGTCTATGTAAAACCATAGGGCCCCAGAGTGGGGGCATTTTTGGCCCCAGGGCTATAATTTTAACAATCTTGGTAGAGGTCCATTAGATGCAACTTCATACCAAATTTCAAAGTCCTGGGCCTTGTGGTTTCAGAGAAGATTTTTAAAGATTATCCCTATATAAGTCTATGTAAAACCAAAGGGCCCCGGGACGGGGCCACTTTTGGCCCCAGCACTATAATTTGAATCATCTTGGTAGGGGTCCTTTAGAAGAAGCTTCATACCAAATATAAAAGACCTAGGCCTTGTGGTTTCAGAGAAGAAGATTTTTAAAGATTTTCCCTATATAAGTCTATGTAAAACCAAAGGGCCCCTGAGCGGGGGCATTTTTGGCCCAAGGGCTATAATTTGAACAATCTTGGTAGGGGTCCACTAGATGAAGCTTCATACAAAATATCAAAGTCCTGGGCCTTGCGGTTTCAGAGAAGAAGATTTTTAAAGATTTTCCCTATATAAGGCCATGTAAAACCAAAGGGTCCCAGTCGGAGGCTTTTTTTGCCCCAGCACTATAATTTGAACAATCTTGGTAGGGGTCCACTAGATAAAGCTTAATTCCAAATATCAAAGTCCTGGGCCTTGCAGTTTCAGAGCAGAAGATTTTTAAAGATTTTCCCTATATAAGCCTATGTAAAACCGGCGGCGGGGACATTTTTGGCCTCAGCACTATCATTTGAATAATCTTGTTAGGGGTCTTTTAGATGAAGCTTCATACCAAATATAAAAGACCTAGGCCTTGTGGTTTCAGAGAAAAGGATTTTTAAAGATTTTCCCTATATAAGTCTATGTAAAAACAAAGGGCCCCTGAGCGGGGGCATTTTTGGTCCAAGGGCGATAGTTTGAACAATCTTGGTAGAGGTCCATTGGATGAAGCTTCATTCTAAATATCAAAGTCCTGGACCTTGCGGTTTCAGAGAAGAAGATTTTTAAAGATTTTCCCTATATAAGTCTATGTAAAACCAAAGGGCCCCTGAGCAGGGGGATTTTTGGCCCAAGGGCTATAATTTGAACAATCTTGGTAGGGGTCCACTAAATGAAGCTTCATACAAAATATCAAAGTCCTGGGCCTTGCGGTTTCAGAGAAGAAGATTTTTAAAGATTTTCCCTATATAAGCCTATGTAAAACCAAAGGGCCCCAGGTGGAGGCTTTTTTTGCCCCAGCACTATAATTTGAACAATCTTGGTAGGGGTCCACTAGATAAAGCTTAATACCAAATATCAAAGTCCTGGGCCTTGCAGTTTCAGAGCAGAAGATTTTTAAAGATTTTCCCTATATAAGCCTATGTAAAACCAAAGGGCCCGGGGGTGGGGACATTTTTGGCCTCAGCACTATCATTTGAATAATCTTGTTAGGGGTCTTTTAGATGAAGCTTCATACCAAATATAAAAGACCTAGGCCTTGTGGTTTCAGAGAAAAGGATTTTTAAAGATTTTCCCTATATAAGTCTATGTAAAAACAAAGGGCCCCTGAGCGGGGGCATTTTTGGCCCAAGGGCGATAATTTGAACAATCTTGGTAGAGGTCCAATGGATGAAGCTTCATTCTAAATATCAAAGTCCTGGACCTTGCGGTTTCAGAGAAGAAGATTTTTAAAGATTTTCCCTATATAAGGCCATGTAAAACCAAAGGGCCCCGGAACGGGGGCATTTTTTGCCCCAGCACTATAATTTGAACAATCTTGGTAGGGGTCCACTAGATAAAGCTTAATACCAAATATCAAAGTCCTGGGCCTTGCAGCTTCAGAGCAGAAGATTTTTAAAGATTTTCCCTATATAAGCCTATGTAAAACCAAAGGGCCCGGGGGCGGGGACATTTTTGGCCTCAGCACTATCATTTGAATAATCTTGTTAGGGGTCTTTTAGATGAAGCTTCATACCAAATATAAAAGACCTAGGCCTTGTGGTTTCAGAGAAAAGGATTTTTAAAGATTTTCCCTATATAAGTCTATGTAAAACTAGAGTGTTCACAAGTTTTTTCTTTAATTTGACCTACTGACCTACTTTTTGACCCGAAAAGACCTTTATTCAAACTTAGCCAAGATATTGTCACAATGACCATTCTGAGCAAGATTAATGATTTAACCAAACTTGTGGCCTCCTGAGTATTCACAAGGTTTTTCTATGATTTGACCTACTGACCTACTTTTCAACCGGACATGACCCATATTCAAACTTGACCGAGATATTGTCATGATGATCATTCTGAGCAAGTTTGATTATGATTGGACCAAAATTGTGGCCCCTAGGGTGTTCACAAGGTTTTTCTATGATTTGACCTACTGACCTACTTTTTGACCCAACATGACCCATATTCAAACTTGACTGAGATATTGTCAGGATGATTATTCTGAGCAAGTTTGATGATGATTGGACCATAACTGTGCCCTCTAGAGTGTTCACAAGGTTTTTCTATGAATTGACCTACTGACCTACTTTTTGACCCGACATGACCCATATTCAAACTTGACCGAGATATTGTCACAATGATCATTCTGAGCAAGTTTGATGATAATTGAACCATAACTGTGCCCTCTAGAGTGTTCACAAGGACTATCTATGGTTTGACCTACTGACCTACTTTTTGACCCTACATGATCCATATTCGAACCTGACCGAGATATTGTCATGATAATTATTCTGAGCAAGTTTGATGATGATTGGACCAAAACTGTGCCCTCTAGAGTGTTCACAAGGTTTTTCTATGATTTGACCTACTGACCTACTTTTTCACCCGACATGACCCATATTCGAACTTGACCGAGATATTGTCATGATGATCATTCTGAGCAAGTTTGATGATGATTGGACCAAAACTGTGGCCTCTAGTTTGTTCACAAGAAAAAGTTTACGCACGACGGACGACGGACGACGGACGACGCACGACGACGCCGGACATCTTACGGTCACAAAAGCTCACCATGACCTTCGGTCAGGTGAGCTAAAAAATAATATATACCCCTGCAAACCCCAGTTTTACTATATAAAAGTGGGGTTCGAGGGGGTCAAAATCATATAGGCGTGTTTTCGTGATGGACAGCCCAGACTATTATTAATCCTTATTCTGCATATACCGGGTACATTATTTAGACTCCTTTATTTATTTATTGAGATTCTTAATAATCTATAAAACCAAATATTTATTTATTTATTTTAGCCACAACATGGAGTTACATCTTGTTGAGTTCCACTAACAGTTCATTTTCATATTTTATTATTATTCTAATGAATTTTGTTTATGCATTCAAGTTTTTTTATTATCAGATTATAACTAGAATTTGTTTTTCTACAAAAACACAGATGTCTCCCCCGTTTTTGACCTCTAAGTATAACCTTGACATTGGAGGTATAGAGCCGGGTCTTGTGTGCAACACATCATCTAATGAAGATAAACATTTCTGCAAAGTAACTTTAAAAATGTGCAAAAAATTTCAAAGGGCAATAACTCTTGAAAGGGGCATAATCCGGATGAGAAAAAAAATACGTGTCAGCTTATTTTCCATTAGGAATGCATATATGAAATTTCAAAACCATAGCATACACAGTTCTAAAGTTATGCTATGCATCACTTTTAGGATTCATTACAATGGGCACAAATTACCAAAATGACAAAGGGCCATAACTCGCAAAGTATTTTTCGGAATTTTGTAAATCGTTAATCCATCAATATACTCAACAACTTTCAAGGCTCTAGCTCCAATAGTGTTTGAGAAATTTTGCTGACAAGATTTTATTGAAAAAATTTCAAAGGGCAATAACTCTTGAAAGGGGCATAATCCGGACGAGAAAAAAATACGAGTCAGCTAATTTTCCATGAGGAATCCACATATGAAATTTCAAAACCCTAGCATACACGGTTCTAAAGTTATGCTATGCATCACTTTTAGCATACATTACAATGGGCACAAATTACCAAAATGACAAAGGGCCATAACTCACAAAGTATTTTTCAGAATTTTGTCAAAAGTTAAACAGTTCATCTACCCATCACCACCAATATATTCACCAATTTTCAAGGCTCTAGCTCCAATAGTTTTTGAGATATCTTGCTGACAAGATTTTATTGAAAAAATTTCAAAGGGCAATAACTCTTGAAAGGGGCATAATCCGGACGAGAAAAAACAAAACATCAGCTAATTTTCCATGAGAAATCCATATATGAAATTTCAAAACCCTAGCATACACGGTTCTAAAGTTATGCTATGCATCACTTTTAGCATACATTACAATGGGCACAAATTACCAAAATGACAAAGGGCCGTAACTCACAAAGTATTTTTCAGAATTTTGTCAAAAGTTAATCAGTTCATCTACTCATCACCACCAATATATTCACCAACTTTCAAGGCTCTAGCTCCAATAGTTTTTGAGATATCTTGCTGACAAGATTTTATTAAAAAAAATTCAAAGGGCAATAACTCTTGAAGGGGGCATAATCTGGACGAGAAAAAAAATACGCTTCGGCTAATTTTCCATGAGGAATCCATATATGAAATTTCAAAACCCTAGCATACACGGTTCTTTAGTTATGCTATGCATCAAAAGCGTAACGGACAGACGAACGGACAAACGAACCAGAACCAATATGCCCCTCCAACTTTTTCAAAGTTGGAGGCATAAAAAGGCCCCTTTTTGTTCTTTGACCTCTTAGTACGACCTTGACATTTGAGGTACCAACTTGGGTCATGCACGCAACACAACGTCTTATGGTGGTTAACATTTCTGCCAAGTAATTTCAAAATCCATCTAAAAATAAGAAAGTTATTGACAGAACACAAAAAGGCCCCTTTTTTGACCTTTAACCTCTATGTATGACCTTGACCTTTCAGGTACCAAACTGGATCATGCGTGCAACACATCATCTCATGGTGTTTAACATTTCTGCCAAGCAATTTCAAAATCCATCTAAAAATAAGAAAGTTATTGACCAAACACGAAAAAAAAGGCCCCTTTTTTTACTTTTGACCTCTATGTATGACCTTGACACTTGAGGTATCAAACTGAATCATGCATGCAACACATCGTCTCATGATAGTAAACATTTTTGCCAAGTAACTTCAAATTCTATCTAAAAATAAGCAAGTTATTGACAAAACCGGAAAAAAGGCCCCTTTTTTACCTTTGACCTCTAAGTATGACCTTGACCTTTGAGGTACCAACCTGGGTCATGCACGTAACACATCGTCTTATATTGGTTAACATTTCTGCCAAGTGATTTCACAATCCAAGTTATTGACAAAACACGAAAAAAAGGCCCCTTTTTTGACCTTTGACCTCTAAGTATGACCTTGAGCTTCGAGGTACTGACCTGCCTGATGCACAGCACACATCGTCTCATGGTTGTTAATATTTCTGCCAAGTAATTTTAAAATCCATCTCAAAATAAGAAAGTTATTGACAAAACACGAAAAAAAGGCCCCTTTTTTGACCTTTGACCTCTAAGTATGACCTTGACCTTCGAGGTACTGACCTGCCTGATGCACACCACACATCGTCTCATGGTGGTTAATATTTCTGCCAAGTCATTTTAAAATTCATCTCAAAATAAGAAAGTTATTGACCAAATACGAAAAAAAGGCCCCTTTTTTGACCTTTGACCTCTAAGCATGACCTTGACCTTTGAGGTACCGACCTGATTCATGCGCACCACACATCGTCTTATGGTTGTTAATATTTCTGCCAAGTAATTTTAAAATCCATCTCAAAATAAGAAAGTTATTGACCGGACACGATTTGCCCATACATATATACATACCAACAAACTTCCAAGGGAGATAATTCAAAAAGTATAAATGCCAGAGTTATAGTTCTTGCGTACTGCACGTTGTCTAATGCTGATTTATATTTATACTTAGTTTCGTGACGATAGCTCCAACGGTTTTCAAGTTATAGAGCGGACACGAATGTGTGACAGACAGACGGACGGACAGACAGACGCCCGGGGAAAAACAATATGTTTCCCGAAAAAAAAATTTTCGGGGGAGACATAATCATTTATATATAAGTATATATATCCAATATCCTAGCTGGCTGTCAATAGCAGCCAGCTGTCAATAGTGAACATTCGCTATCGAAAGTCTGCTGTCAATAGCCACTTCCATTTCTATAAATAAATATGCTTTACCTTATAGTTTATCAACGACCTCTGCGAGTTCAACGTTCAAGCATGGCAAGACTATTCCAGGTTTTAGGGGAAGCAGGTTTCGGATTTCTTTTTTTTTTTTCGTAGGATATTAAAATTATAAATAAGTTTTTGATAATGTCACAATGTAAAAGTCATTGCAAAGTGGTTAGTATGATGCAGTACGAATCCCAGTAAAACTATCTCCCAATGCCCAACTGAAGACGACTTACCTAAAACACAGACTAGTCCAAAATTAAAAGTGCAGTCGTAGATATTCTACATGTATATTGTAAGTCTGATGAACTTTACATGTGTCCTAGGTTAGTTGAACCTTCAATTTGTAGTAGAATTATGGCCAATATTAAATTTAAATAATATAAATGGTATTCTTGGATATTTTAAATCCCTGAATGTCTTCAGGATACAAATAATTCGTTAATATAATTCAATATTATTAATTTTGATCCTTTACGACACTGACTATCATGACTAGTCACTACATGCACTGACTAAGTAACACTATCGGAAAATGCTGTCATGGCTAAGACTAAATTTTTTGCAACAGAGTTTCATCGCGTCAGACATCTCTTTATAATATTTCAACAAAATTGTATTACATGTATAATAAAATTAGAGGCTTTTAAGCTGCTTTCAATTCAATTTTAATCAATTGATACATGTGTACTATTAAAGTTTTTCAATGCTTTGTTTTGTTTAATTTGAGATTTAACATCTCCATCCACACTGTAAAGGTCATTTTGGAGACGCTGCTTCCAATTTTGTGGGACTTTTACACAACATTGAGATGAAATTACATCTCAAGCCCTGTCGCTCAATGAAACCAATATAGTGATGTCATGCAACTTCGAGGGTGACGCAAGTTTGATGACGTCATTTGTATGTAAATCAAGAGCACATTAGACAAGAGCATCTAGCTTCTTATATAAGTATGCTATTCACAGCGTGGATGCCAGTCTAATCTGATTGGTTGAACAAATTCAGTGTTTAACTGAGGTTTCAGAGTTCATTGAGAAATACTGTTTAAAGACACATTTTTTGATTGCATAACACCCTAATGACCAGTTATTGAAGAAATCAGTTTTGAGATAAGATACATTTGGGGTATTCTGACTGTCATACAGGTAGAGGACCAGGAAAGGGTAATCAGTTACCTAGAGGCAATTCACATCTAATTATTTACTTGTTTGATAACTATGTCCTGCTTTTGATATTAATGGAATGTATTGCTTTTCTTTTTTTTGTTTTTTTTTATTATTATTTTATTTTTAGTCACCATTATTGATAATCATTACTAAAAACATGCCTATTGAAATATCTTGGTTAAATTTTACGACCCAAAAATGATAAAAGTCCTGATATCTTTAATATTTCGGCTCAAACATATATTGTGGGTACTTGTTAGAACGGCCTCGGGGAGGCGCTTCTAATGAGAACCCACAGTTTGTGTTCAAAAAATTTGTTGTGGGTACCTGTTAGAACCGCACCGGTAAGGTGCTTCTAACGAGAACCCACAATTTATGTTTTTGAGTAGAAATAAAAAAAAAATAATGTATCCCCTCGTTTTTTACCCCTCTAAACCCCCAGTTTTACTATACAGTATTTTTACATTTTAGTACTCGTAAAAAATGTCTCTGCGAGGGGATTCTAACGAGGAAAATATATGTTTTTGAGTAGAAATAAGAAAATAATGTATACCCCTCCAAACCCCAAATAAATAAATAAATAAATGTTCATTGAATTATTAAATCGGGGTGCAAGTCATGCTTATAAACCCTATTGGTTTCATTTACATTGCTTGAGATGTCATTTCATCTCAATGTCGGGTAAAAGTCCCCTACAAATTGAAAGCAACATCTCCAAAATGACCTATTCAGTGTTGTCCGGGATGTCAAACCTCAAACGAACAAACACAACTTGAATTAATAAATTCATTAAGTTTACTTCTTTTCAGATTTGAATCAATTAAACAATGACTCTCAAAGTTTTCCTTTACTTTTTAAAAGAAATAAAATAAAAATAAAAAAGAAGTAATTTAAAACAACATTTTGTTGGAAACAACCTCAGTAAAAGATATACCATCACACAAGTTCCCCTTATAGAGCCCCCTTTTAAACATATCTCTCAGAGAGTCTCTGCTCATAATCACCTCATAATCACTTAGATAAGATAAGCCTTTGATGTGCACTATGGTCTGAAGGAATTGATTATTGGAGATTATGTAATAGGCCACCCCTTTTATATAGAGAAAAAAATGTGTCTTTAAAATACCTGTCAGTAATGATTCCCTGCTGTTTGTTTTATTGCTTTTGGTGAGAAACCCTTTAACCACTCTGCTACCTACAGATAGTGCCTTATGCAGATGAAAGCAGTACAGGCTCTGATAAGCGTGAAAAGTTTTCTTAAACCTCTATAATTAGTAATCAGTACCTATAGGAATCCAGGATAACTGCATAGACTACTCACATATGCAGACTTGCGAGATATTTTGCCGACTGCAAATATGTTAGGCACCTTTTGACATGATGCAGCTCATAGTTTCTATATGATAACATCATTTTAATGAGTTGCAAATTCCTGTGGTAGGGAATAGTTTACTTTAGTTATGAAGAGTCTGATAAAATTAACCAATCATAGCCAAGCGGCTTCCATGAGTGAATTTATACCGGAAAGCTCTTAATATGATGAGCTACTTGTTTAAATATATTGATTACTACTGATGCTATTCTCTTGTGAATCAACAAACCACAAATACAAGCCAACATATATTCTTGCGATGCCGATCAGAGAGGTAAATATTGCTCGAGACTTTAAAAAGTTACAAAAATCAGCCATTTTTGCTAATACTTTTTACATCCAACCCAATGATTACTTCATTCATATACATTCTGGCAGAAATATCAAGCGTCCTTTGTTTGCTGTTGACATATACCAGCAGACCTGTTTCAATTATTTTCGTATGATGATCAATGTGGGAAAATTCTTTAACTAAACATACCTGCTGTCCTTATACTTCAGAGGCTCCATTTGTCTAGCAGTAATGAATGTGATTCTATTAACCCTTTTTGTACCAAATGGAATCTTCCTCCTTATATATAGTAGGAGTCCATTTCAAAATTTAGGGATGTCAGGTTGTGTTTTCATCAAAATCTATTTGGAAATTGGCTGAATGTTTCGCAAACAGTGTAGGCCCTGATCAGATGCCGCATTCTGCGGCGTCTGATCTGGGCCTGCACTGTTTGCAAAGGTACCCCTTTAGGGGTTTCTGGTACTGAATGGGTTAAGAAATATTAAAACCTTAATAATCAAAACTTTAGGTAATTGTTCTTGTTCTTGGGACATCTAATTCTCGTTTGAAGTTGATAATTCAATGAACAAATTATAAAATGCAGCTAAATTTTTGAAGTTGTATGAAATAGAACAGAATGAACTGAACCGATATCCAGAAGAAGAATTAACTTTTGAGCACAAATGGAGAATGAGTTGATAGTGCAGTTTATATTTTACTTTTGGTCCTTTGAAATCAGCGTTACTATTCTGAGAAATCAGAAATAAATTATTGGTTTAGACTCATATTTTAGACAGGTTTTTAATTATTTGGACCCCATTTTGATTTATATCAGTCTTTGAATCGACTGCCTATTCGAAATTCACAAAATTGCAGTATGTTTCCTCTGGCTTTCTTTGCCGGATCATTACAGGGTCACTGATGAGGCTTTATTAGCTGAAACTACGTAGTATGACCCATCTTCTTTCTTATGAATGTTTTCATTGCTCTTAAAGGAACTCATTTTTGATTTTTATTTGCCTTCACTGCAGCTGGTGTTGTGCTGTGTGGCGGCCGTAAAACGTCTCCCCGTACATCAACCATAGTGCAGTTTATATTTTACTTTTGGTCCTTTGAAATCAGCGTGAATATTCTGAGAAATCAGAAATAAATTATTGGTTTAGACTCATATTCTAGACAGGTTTTTAATTATTTGGACCCCATTTTGATTTATATCAGTCTTTGAATCGACTGCCTATTCGAAATTCGCAAAATTGCAGTATGTTTCCTCTGGCTTTCTTTGCCGGATCATTACAGGGTCACTGATGAGGCTTTATTAGCTGAAACTACGTAGTATGACCCATCTTCTTTCTTATGAATGTTTTCATTGCTCTTAAAGGAACTCATTTTTGATTTTTATTTGAAAAAAAAATCATTTTCAAATGACTTCCAGTAAAATTTATGTTATTTACAATAAAAGTATCTTGTTATCAATAACATGCATTCATTTTATTTTTACCCCGCACAGCACCATAATGATCCCCATGACAACTGCATCCTCAAACTTAAATGCCGTTTTGAAAATGACTAGGAAATGGGTCATTCGATAAATAATATGTTCTATCGATGTTTGCTCGTTAATTTTCAGGTTTGTTTCCGACAGTTTATTCATCAAATATTGTTTATTTTGTTAGCAACTTTTTTTAATATATTGCAATAGGAGGCTTTAGGAATTGCGTTTATGACGTCATTCTTGCGCATGCGCAAAGCACTGGCCGTCAATTGAAATGGCCATCGCTATTCAAATGTAGTGGCGGAACTTAAAATGCTAACAATATTCAGACATTTTGAGGGAAAATATACCAGTTTACATTGAAATAATGCCTCGAGAAGAAAAGGATGATATTTTGCTTTTATTACTGCAATGAAATTCATTTATATGGGATCCGTTTCTAATTGACGAAAATCTCTTCGTGAATGAGAATGATCCATGTCAATGGCTCAATCAGATGGATTTATTTAAAGACGCTCAACCCTAACAGGGCATATAGCGTCTAAAACAGTTATATATTATACATAAAATTGTGCAAGATTAAACAATAAAAATTTTAATAATTACACTTTGTTAAAAAGACCGATTTCTTTAAGAAAATTGATTAATTGGTAAAAAGGAACATTATTAAAAAGATCTTTCATCGTAGTAATGTTAAAATATTTAGATCGTATATGATTAAATTCAATACATGATATGAGAAAGTGTTTAACTGTGAACAGTTCGTTACAAGATATACAGAAAGGTGCTTGTTCGTTTTTTAAAATGTAGGAATGAGTGAGTCGTGTGTGTCCAATACGGCCTCTTGTGATTTTAGTTTGCTCTTTCCTATTATAATTCAAACAAGAGGGCCCAATGGCCCTATATCGCTCACCTGTGTACGAGAAAATCATTAGTGTAGGAGACCACTTGACATTGCTACATACTAAATATCTAAGCTCAGGCAAAGCGGTGTCCATGCTTACAAACCCTACTGGTTTCATTGGGCGACAGGGCTTGAGATGTAATTTCATCTCAATGTCTGGTAAAAGTCCCACAAAATTGGAAGAGACATCTCTAAAATGACCAATACAGTGTTGTCGGGGATGTAAAACCTCAAATCAAACAAAATCTGTGCCTTATGGTTTTGGAGAAAAAGATTTTTTTAAGTTTTTTCAAGTATGAGTCTATAGAAGCTAATGAGCCAAAGGGCACGGTTGGCAGGTGTATGTAGGCGACCATTTTGTGTTGCTATATACTAAATATCTAAGGTCTGTACTTCATGGTTTCAAAGAAGATGTTTGAAGCTTTTTCCATTATAAGTTTGTTGGAGTTAAGGGGCCACAGGATTTGGACCCCAGGGGCATGATTGGCAGGATTCATGTAGGTGACCACTTGCCATTGCTACATGCTAAATATCTAAGCTCTGGGCCCTGTGATTGCCAAGGAGAAGATTTTTGAAGCTTTTTGTTCCATTATGAGTCTATGGGAGCGAAGGGGCCCCGGGGCGTCGCCCATTTGGAACCCAGGGGCATGATTGGCAGGAATTATGTAGGTGACCACTGGCTGTTGCTACATGCTAAATATCTAAGCTGGCCCTGTGGTTTCAGAGAAGAAGATTTTTGAAGCTTTTTTTCCATTATGCGTCTTTGGGAGCTAAGGGGCCCCGGGGCATGGCCAATTTGGACCCCAGGGGCATGATTGGCAGGAATAATGTAGGTGACCACTTGCTGTTGCTACATGCCAAATATCTCAGCTCTGGCCCCCGTGGTTTCAGAGTAGAAGATTTTTGAAGCTTTTTCCCATTATGAGACTTTGGGAGCTAAAGGGCCCTGGGGCGTGGCCCATTTGGACCCCAGGGGCATGATTGGCAGGAATTATGTAGGTGACCACTTGCCGTTGCTACATGCTAATTTCTAAGCTCTGGGCCCTGTGGTTTCTGAGTAGAAGATTTTTGAAGCTTTTTTTTTTCCATTTAGAGTCTATGTGAGCTAAGGGGCCCCGGGGCGTGGCCCATTTGGACCCCAGGGGCATGATTGGCAGGAATTATGTAGGTGACCACTTTCCATTGCTACATGCCAAATATCTCAGCTCTGGGCCCTGTGGTTTCTGAGAAGAAGATTTTTGAAGCTTTTTTCCATTATGAGTCTATAGGAGCTAAAGGGCCTGGGGCGTAGCCCGTTTGGACCCCAGGGGCATGATTGGCAGGAATTATGTAGGTGACCACTTGCCATTGCTACATGCTAAATATCTAAGCTCTGGGCCCTGTGGTTTCTGAGAAGAAGATTTTTGAAGCTTTTTTCCATTATGAGTCTATAGGAGCTAAAGGGCCCCGGGGCGTGGCCCGTTTCGATCCCATGGGCAAGATTGGCAGGTATTATATAGGTGACCATTCGCCGTTGCTACCTGCTAAATATCTAAGCTCTGGGCCCTGTGGTTTCCAAGAAGAAGATTTTTGAAGCTTTTTGTTCCATTATGAGTCTATGGGAGCGAAGGGGCACCGGGGCGTCACCCATTTGGAATCCAGGGGCATGATTGGCAGGAATTATGTAGGTGACCACTGGCCGTTGCTACATGCTACATATCTAAGCTCTGGGCCCTGTGGTTTCAGAGAAGAAGATTTTTGAAACTTTTTTTTCATTAGGAGTCTTTGGGAGCTAAGGGGCCCCGGAGTGTGGCCCATTTGGACCCCAGGGGCATGATTGGCAGGAATTATGTAGGTGACCCTTAGCCGTTGCTACATGCCAAATATCTCAGCTCTGGGCCCTGTGGTTTCAAAGAAGAAGATTTTTGAAGCTTTTTTCCTATTATGAGTCTAAAGTAGCTAAAGGGCCCGGGGCATGGCCCGTTTGGACCCCAGGGGCATGATTGGCAGGAATTATGTAGGTGACCACTTGCCATTGCTACATGCTAAATATCTAAGCTCTGGGCCCTGTGGTTTCCGAGAAGAAGATTTTTGAAGCTTTTTATTCCATTATGAGTCTATGGGAGCGAAGGGGCCCCGGGAGCGAAGGGGCCCCGGGGCGTGGCCAATTTGGACCACAGGGGCATGAATGGCAGGAATTATGTAGGTGACTATTGGCCGTTGCTACCTGCTAAATATCTAAGCTCTGGGCCCTGTGGTTTCAGAGAAGAAGATTTTTGAAGCTTTTTTTCCATTATGAGTCTATAGGAGCTAAAGGGCCCTGGGGCGTGGCCCATTTGGACCCCACGGGCATGATTGGCAGGAATTATGTAGATGACCACTTGCCATTGCTTCATGCTAAATATCTAAGCTCTGGGCCCTGTGGTTTCCGAGAAGAAGATTTTTGAAGCTTTTTGTTCCATTATGAGTCTATGGGAGCGAAGGGGCCCCGGGGCGTGGCCAATTTGGACCCCAGGGGCATGAATGGCAGGAATTATGTAGGTGACCACTTTCCATTGCTACATGCCAAATATCTCAGCTGTGGGCCCTGTGGTTTCAGAGAAGAAGCTTTTTGAAGCTTTTTTTCCATTATGAGTCTATAGGAGCTAAAGGGCCCGGGGCGTGGCCCGTTTGGACCCCAGGGGCATGATTGGCAGGAATTATGTAGGTGACCACTTGCCATTGCTACATGCTAAATATCTAAGCTCTGGGCCCTGTGGTTTCCGAGAAGAAGATTTTTGAAGCTTTTTGTTCCATTATGAGTCGATGGGAGCGAAGGGGCCCCGGGGTGTGGCCAATTTGGACCCCAGGGGCATGAATGGCAGGAATTATGTAGGTGACCACTGGCCATTAATACATGCTAAATATCTAAGCTCTGGGCCCTGTGGTTTCAGAGAAGAAGATATTTTAATTTTTTCCCATTGTAAGTCTATGGGAGCTATATGTTGCCATGGCAACCAGAATTCCAATCTGATCAGCCCAAAAACCTTATGCAGCCTTTCCCCCTACCTGATGATGCTTCTCATGAAATTTGATCAAGATTGACCATGGGGTATTAGAGATATACTTATTTGAAATTGTTTACGGACGCACGCACGGACGCACGAACGCACGACGGACGACGGACAAAAAGTGATCACAAAAGCTCACCTTGTCACTACGTGACAGGTGAGCTAAAAAGTGCATTTGGTATGAAAATTCGGTTGTATTTGGTTTAATTTATTATTAGTTTCTTTTTCCCAAATTGATTGACATTTATTTTTAATATATTTGTTAATGTTCGATTTTAAATCAGAGTAAGGGATTTTTAAATTTGTAACTGTTAATGATAATGCTGATTTGGCTTCCAAATCAGCTAACTCATTTCCACGGATATTTACGTGACTCGGAAGCCAGCAGAATATGATCTCCTTCGAGACTGAAAGATAGTGATATTTTCTTAAAATTTGTTGGATCAAGGGGTTTCTGTGCTGTTGGTCTTTGAGAGCTTTCAATACAGAAAGAGAATCGGAATATATGATAAAATGTCTTTCAGATTGATCGCGAATGTGATAGAGTGCAATATCAATTGCTTTCGCTTCAGCGGTAAAAATAGAGCTATAATCGGGTAATCTAATGCTGTTGGTGAAATTCGGACTAATGACAGAACAAGCAACTTTCTCATCTTGTTTCGAACCGTCAGTGTAAATGGATATATGATGTTTAAAATTAGATTTGATTTCCAAAAATTCGTTCTTCAAAATATGCGATTCTACTTCGGATTTCTTATTTTTATGTAAGGTTAAAATAATCTTTGGAGGGTTTAACGTCCATGGCTCTTTGGATGATAATGAAAAAGATTGAATATTTTTAATATTAATATTGGCCTCTTCGAGTAATGATTGAATTCTTAGGCCAAGAGGTTTTATCGCCGATGGTTTGTTGTTATAAAAACGTTCATAATTAGGGTTAAAAACACATTCATATGCTGAATTGCGTGGATTTGCAGCTAATTTAGTAGCATATTGAAGAGACAATTTCTCTCTTCTAATATAAAGTGATGGTTCATTAGATTCAGCATAGAGACTATCAACGGGTGAAGTGCAAAAGGCGCCTAGTGCTAAACGTAAACCTTGATGATGTATAGTATCCAAAGATTTTAAATAAGATTTCCTAGCAGAACCATAGACTATGGAGCCATAGTCCAATTTGGAACGAATTAGCGATCTATACAGATTTAAAAGAAAAGTGCGATCTCCTCCCCAGTCGGAACTGGACAGGACTTTAAGAATATCAAGAGCTTTTAAACATTTAGCTTTCAAAGCTTTGATATGAGGAATAAAAGACAATTTGTTATCGAATAAAAGACCCAAAAACTTCGCTTCAGTGACGACTGGAATTGGACTGCCATATATAGTTAGAACAGGATCTAAATGCAACTTTCGTATTTGGCAGAAATGAACACACTGAGTTTTTGTTTTAGAAAATTTAAAATCATTTTCTGTTGCCCAAGTTTCTATATTATTTAAACACCTTTGGAGTTTAAATTCAATGGTTTCCATATTTTTGGATCGATAAAAGATTCCAATATCGTCAACAAAAAGCGAACAATCTGGGTCTTTTACACATTTAACTATATTATTAATTTTTATGCTGAACAAGGTTGGTGATAAAATACTACCTTGTGGTACACCTTGTTCTTGATCAAATGTGTCCGATAATGTATTTCCTATGCGAACATTGAATGTTCGATCGGATAAGAAATTTTGAACAAAAAGTGGTAATCGGCCTTTAAGGCCCAATGTGTGTAAATCTTTCATGATGCCATACTTCCAAGTGGTATCGTAGGCCTTTTCTAGGTCAAAGAATACAGCTACGACATGTTCTTTTTTAATAAAGGCATCACTTATAAATGATTCTAAGCGAATCAAATGATCGTTAGTAGAGCTGTTTTTTCTAAAACCAGCTTGAAATTTAGTGATAAGCTGGTTTGATTATAAGAGCCAAACCAGCCTATCATTAATCATTCTCTCCATTGTTTTACATAAGCAACTTGTCAAAGCAATAGGTCTGTAATTAGTGGCTTCAGTATGATCTTTATTAGGTTTCGGAATAGGAATAATGGTAGCTTTTCTCCAGTTTTCAGGGAACTTTCCAGTGATCCAAATATCATTCAGAATATTTAATAATGTTTCCAATGCCTTGTTGGGTAAATGTTTTAAAATTTGATAGTGTATGTCATCAGGGCCAACAGCAGTATCATGGGATTTATGGAGAGCATCTAATAATTCTTTAGTAGTGAAAGGCAAATTATATTTTTCGTGATTTAATGAGGAAAAATTTAAATTCTTTTTCTCTTGTTTTTGTTTAATATTTTGGAAATTTTCTGAATAGTTTAAGCTAGAGGAGTTTTTCTGAAAATTTTCCCCCAAGGCATTGGAAATGTCTTTAGCCATTGAACATATATTTCCGTTCGATTTGATATGGACATGTTTATTTGATTTGTTTTTGCCACTAATTTTTCGAATCATGTCCCATATTTTCTTCGTTGGTGTTCTGGTATTCAGTTTGGAGACGTATTGCTGCCAAGATGCTTTTTTGGCCGATTTTATTGTTTTGCGAGCTTTAGCTCGCATATGTTTGGCATGGATAAGATTTTCTTTTGTTGGTTGTTTATTAAATTTTCGTAATGCAGATTTTCTTTTATTGATCGAAGTTTTAACTTCGTCATTAAACCAAGGTTTGTTTCGTTTTGAAAAAGTCGAGGATTTAGGAATACATTTTTCAGCAATATCAATCAATTGATCAGTAAAATCTTGTATATCATTTGCAGTTTTAAAAAAATCAGGGTCGAGTTTGTCATTACATAATTGATTAAAATTTTCCCAATTTGCTTTACTCAAATTCCATCTGGGGGGACGATCCTCATGGGTCAATTCAATTTCTTAAATTACTATCGGAAAATGATCGCTCCCATGGAGATCGTCCACAACAGACCAATCAAAATCTAGATAAATATTTGGAGAGCAAATTGAAAGATCTAAAGCAAAATAATTCCTTGTGGGAGAATGAAGGTATGTTGGTTGTTTATCATTAAATAAACATAAATCATTTTCAGCAATAAAATTTTCTATGATTTCTCCTTTGTCATTTGTATCCGAGCAACCCCATAATTTACTGTGACTATTAAAGTCTCCTAATAATATATAAGGACTAGGTAATTGGTTTGTAAGATTTTCTAATTCTTGTTTAGAGAAATTATAATGTGGTGGGAGGTATACAGAACAAATTGTTATGGATTTAGATAAAGTGACGTTTACAGCAACAGCTTGTAAATTAGTATTTACATCTATTTGTCTATGAGGAACGTTTGATTTCTCGAGAATTGATGTTCCTCCTGATGCCTTCTGATTATCCGTTGTGATATGATTGTACATATTGTAACCTTTGAAATTAATATTATCTGTAGTTTTCAAAAACGTTTCTTGGAGACAAATGACATTAGGAGAAAAACGTGTAGTTAAAATTAAAAGTTCGTTAAAATTGGCTTTCAGTCCTCGACAATTCCATTGAATTATTGACTTCTTATCCATGGTTGAATGGAGAGAAGATTAAAACAAGGAATTTAATCCTTTATCTTTTATTAGGCTTTGAGAACGTGGAGGGATCAACGTCCAACTCCATGTCCTCAAGGGCGACGTACTGATTAGCCAGTTTAACTGGATCAGCCGACACCCCTTTACTGTTTGGGTTTGATCCTTTATGCTTTTCTTTGCCGTTTTTTTCTTTTTGATCCGCCGTCCCTGACGTGGATCGGGAGTGTGATCTGCTAGAATGTTTGCCGTTAGGTTGTGAACTGGTCTGTGAAGTTTGTCTAGATTCTGATCTTGAATGATGAGTAGAAGTAGGTTGTGACGATGTAGTAGGTTGTGATGATGTGGGTTTTGGTTTAACAGTAGAGGTAATTACTTTAGAATGGGGTTTAATTTCAAAATCTTTTTCATTAAATTGAGTGGAGGTTTCTTTTGTTTCAGGTTTGCTGGCAAGGGATTGGACAACTTTGGCGAATGTGTTTTCAGGTTTGTTTTGTTGTATTTTCTTTGCTTCCAAATAGGTGACGTTTTGTGTAACTTTAATTTTCATGATTTCTTTTTCGGTTTTCCAAACTTCATAGACATTGGATTTAGATAAATGATCTTTTCCGCAGTTCACACATTTTGGAGTATTCTTGCAGTTGATAATGTGATGGTCGGTACCACCACACTTCTCACAAACAGATCCGTCAGGGACAGTGCAATCGTTTTCATGGTGTCCAAACCTCTGACAATTGAAACATCGCAGTGGATTGGGCACGTATATGTCAACCGGTATTATCCTGTAGAAAATTTTTAGTGATTTCGGTAAGGAAGTGGTACCAAATGTAAGAAGAAGTGTGTTCGTGTCAATCAGATTTCCGTCTTTTTTTATTTTAAAACGTTTACAGGCCGTTACTCCTTGATCTTTAAGATATTCTATAATGCTGGCTTCAGATTCCTGTTTTAACATTCTGTCACGGATAATTCCCTTACAAGAGTTTAAAGTTTTATGTTCCGTGACAGAAACATTCATGTTGATGATGATGATTTCGTGTTTAACGACGCGTCAACCCTCCTGGTGGGTCATAAGCGTCAGTCGGTTAACGGTTAAACGGCATGAATAATTATGATGATATTAAAAGTAACAAGTCAGAATGATAATGTATAAAAATCTGAAACAGTTAAATCTTATGAAAAAGACCAATTTCTTTTAAGAATAAAATAATGTTATCAACAGGTACATCTCGAAACAGTTATTGCAAAGTGTCAGCTTTGAAATATAAAATACGTGAGGGTGAAAAGTCAACACAGTCAATTAAGATATGTTTCACAGTGAATGGCTGATCACAACCTACATTCATGTTGAAAAATTTGTTGATTTTAAGTAGATTTTCCGTTTGAGTTTTCCTGTTAGTTTCAATCAAAAGAGTTCCATTTTTTTAATTTTTTAACGTTTTTAGGTGTACCAATGATAGATTCGATTTGCTTTTCGATCACAAACGGTGAAAGGGTTGTAACAGCCTTTTCTTCCTTACTCAAAATCACCAAAAATCTAGCGAAATTTTCGTTGGCTTTGAAATTGAAAGTATGTAGTCGGTTCCGGGTCGTCATCAGATAAATCTAAAAATGCTCTTTTCCTAGTGTTGGATCCCATGGTGAAAATTTATGATTCGATAGCTATGTGCCCCACCCTCCTTGGAGCCCTACAAGGGGACGTTTAATGGAAATGGATCTCCTATTTCCAACGCCAAGGCTACATTGCTATTATACTCGATGACAGGACCAGAGTCCTTCCGCTCCACTTCTGTTTTATGTTTCCCAACTATGCACCCAGATTTCAAAGAAAAATGAGGAACAGTTTGGACCCATCCCCACCCATATTCTCTCCCTCACAGAAGTTTCTGCTGAATTTCCCCAGTACAAGCCCACCGATTGATCCATCAGCCGCCGCCCATCAAATAACACTCAAAGATAGAGGAATAAGACAAAATTACACCCGGTTTGTACCATAAAGATACGTAAAAAAGAAAAGGAAGATAAGGACAAGCTGTGCGATTCTAGAGCTTGGCACGACTGAGCCGATTGATTCAGGCCGGATCTAGCCCAAACCCCTCGTCTATCTGAAATATGGGCCAAAATGATGTGTTGAAAAGCTGGAGATCCCTGGGCTTTTCTCAATCATCAGGATCCCTTCTTCCAGCGTACGAGACGCCACTCACGGCAAACAAGTGGCTCCTGTTTCAACAAGGAATTTCATCCCCATTCACTACAGAAGGAAAGTGACCTGTATATTTTATTCCCTACAGACAAGGGAGGCCGAAAACGTTTGCTTAAATAAAAGCTTGGCTCTGAAAACAGGAGATCCTTTGCTAAATATGAGATCCACGATTATGGTAAGAAATTATTGAGGGGATAAGTTTCAGAGAGAACAAAGTATTTTATAAACTAATAAAGAATAAAGCTGTGTTAGATGATGACGAACACTTCAGATCTTTGTGATAACTATCAGATTCTGTTAACCTTGATGTAACATAAATTACTTTTGGGGTAACATGAAATGACAAGTTACTTATTTAATAACTTATTTAAAATGCATCTTTCATTGATGTGCAGAGTGAAGGAGCATGAAAAAGTGACACATACACAGAACAAACATATACAGATGAGATTTTCTTCTTTGCGGTGCGCGACCCACCAGCAGTGATGATACACATACAAATGCAGCGTGGTAGTAACATGAGATAGGAAAGGTTTAAAAGGATAGATCTCGCGTAGTGAATTGTAAAAAAATTTGGTAAGATGCATTTGAATAAATTGAATTACAAAATAATACCGGTCGAACGGACGATTGTTCTGTATGTTGGAGGCTTTTACCCAACTGCCACAGAAGCTGAAGGCAGCCACCTATTTCGAGGCACCGGGTGGTCTCGGCAATGGGACTGTTTTCGGTGGGGTCTTACCACTCTGCCACACTCCCGAAGGCAGCCGCCATATTTCTACCCCCGGGCAGGCGCGGGGCTGGCTCAATCAGAATCAGAATTTTTACTGGTGACACGTCAAATGACATTCATACACCAGGACATGCTATGTGGGAAGTTAGTAATGAGGTGAACTCATGAAAGCTAACTTGCAAAATAATTTTTTACGTAACTTTTCCTTTTATTCGCTATCCAAGTAAAGCTATCACATACGGACATAACTAAAAGATCGATCGAGCTGTCTACATATGCAATTTAACTTTCTGTCCAGAAATGCAGTAAAAAATGTCCAGCGATCTGTCTACTTGTGCAATTTTAATAAATTGAAGATTCCTGTGGACAGGCTACGTTTGTTTTGGTCTAAACCATAAACATCATGTACAATTAAATATATTGGAACGGACAAATACGATCTGATAGCAAGCCTGAGGCTTATAAATATCGATCATCTCCTAAAACAAACTGTTTTACGTTACATTTGAATGATAGGACTCAATATATTGAGTAAATTGGTTGTGACTGAGACAGACATACAGACGACAGACAAACAACCTGACAGACAGACAGGCAGGCAAATTGACTGCCTAACAGACAAACATACGGACAGTTAAACATACAAATAAACATACTGACAGTCAAACAAGAGGGCCATGATGGCCCTGGATCGCTCACCTGATCCATAGGGTATCAAGTGGGCCCCTGGAAGAGCCATTATTGGCCCCAGGCTATAATATGATTAATCTTGGTAGTGGTCTAAAAGGTAAAGCTTCATACCGAATATCAAGGAATGGAGACTTCTGGTTTCAGACAAGATTTTTAAATGTTTTCCTTATATAAGTCTATATAAACCTTGGGGTCCCGGGGCGGGCCATTTTTGCCCCCCCAGGGCTATAATTTGAACCATCTTGGTAGAAATCCACAAGACAAAGCTTCATACCAAATATCAAAGACCTTGGCCTTCTGCTTTCAGACAAGAAAATTTTCAAAGGTTTTCATTGCCTTGATTTCTATTTCCTAGGGCTATAATTTGAACAATTTAGATGAAGCTTCACACCAAATATCAAAGACCTGGGCCTTGCGGTTTCAGAGTAGAAGATTTTTTTTTTAATTTCTGTATATAGAGCAATGTAAAAACAAAGGGCCCCAGGGCGGGGGCTTTTTTGACCCAAGGGCTATGATTTGAACAATCTTGGTAGAAGTCCACTAGATGAAGCTACACACCAAATTTCAAAGAGCTGGGCCATCCAGTTTTGGAGAAGAATATGTTTAAAGATTTTCACTGTATAAGCCAATGTAAACCCAAAGGGCCTGCAGGTGGGGGCATTTTTCGCTCTAGGCCTATAATTTGAACAATCTTGATAGAGGTCCACTAGATGAAACTTCACACCAAATACCAAAGAACTGGGCCATGCGGTTTCAGAGAAGAAGATTTTTAAAGAGTTTCCCTGTATAAGTCTATGTAAAACCAAAGGCCCCCGGGGTGGGGGCACATTTGGCCCCAGGGCTATAATTTGAACAATTTTGGTAGAGGTCCACTAGATGAAGCTTCATACCAAATATTAGAGACCTGGGCCTTGTGGTTTCAGAGAAGAAGATTTTTAAAGATTTTCCCTCAATAAGCCTATGTAAAACCAAAGGGCCCCGGGGCGGGGCATTTTTGGTCCTAGGGCTATAATTTGAACAATCTTGGTAGAAGTCCACTAGATAAAGCTACACACCAAATTTCAAAGAACTGGGCCATCCAGTTTTGGAGAAGAAGATTTTTAAAGATTTTCCCTGTATAAGCCAATGTAAAACCAAAGGCCTGCAGGTGGGGGCATTTTTCACCCTAGGCCTATAATTTGAACAATCTTGATAGAGGTCCACTAGAGTAAGCTTTTCAACAAATATCAAAGAACTGGGCCTTGCGGTTTCAGAGAAGAAGATTTTTAAAGATTTTCCCTATATAAGCCTATGTAAAACCAAAGGCTCCCGAGGCGGGGGCATTTTTGGCCCCAGGGCTATAATTTGAATAATCTTGGTCCAATCTAGTCCACTGGATGAAGCTTCATACCAAATATTAAAGACCTGGGCCTTGTGGTTTCAGAGAAGAACATTTTTAAATATTTTTTCTATATAAGCCTATGTAAAACCAAAGGGCCCCGGGGCGGGGGCATTTTTGGCCCTAGGGCTATAATTTGAACAATCTTGATATAGGTCCACTAGATGAAGCTTCATACTTAGTATCAAAGACCTGGGCCTTGTTGTTTCAGAGAAGATTTTTAAAGATTTTCCCTATATAAGCCTATGTAAAACCAAAGGCCTTCGGGGCGGGGGCATTTTTGGCCCTAGGGCTATAATTTGAACAATCTTGATAGAGGTCCACTAGATGAAGCTTCACACCAAATATAAAAGACTTGGGCCTTGCAGTTTCAGAGAAGAAGATTTTTAATGATTTTCCCTATATAAGCCTATGTAAAACCAAAGGCCCCCGAGGCGGGGCCATTTTTGGCCCCAGGGGTATAATTTGAACAATCTTGGTAGAGGTCCACTAGATAAAGCTTCATACCAAATATAAAAGACCTGGGCCTTGTGGATTCAGAGAAGAAGATTTTTAAAGATTTTCCCTATATAAGCCTATGTAAAACCAAAGGCCCTCGGGGCAGGGGCATTTTTGGCCCCAGGGCTATAATTTGAACAATCTTGATAGAGGTCCACTAGATGAAGCTTCACACCAAATTTCAAAGACTTGGGCCTTGCGGTTTCAGAGAAGAAGATTTTTAAAGATTTTCCCTATATAAGCCTATGTAAAACCAAAGGTCCTCGGGGCGGGGGCATTTTTTGCCCCAGGGGTATAATTTGAACAATCTTGGTAGCGGTCCACTAGATGAAGCTTCATACTTAATATCAAAGACCTGTGCCTTGTGGTTTCAGAGAAGAAGATTTTTAAAGATTTTCCCTATATAAGCCTATGTAAAACAAAAGGCCCTCGGGGCAGGGGCATTTTTGGCCCCAGGGGTATAATTTGAACAATCTTGGTAGAGGTCCACTAGATGAAGCTTCATACCAAATATCAGAGACTTGGGCCTTGCGGTTTCAGAGAAGATTTTTTAAAGATTTTCACTATATAAGCCAATGTAAAACTAAAGGCCCCCGGGGCGGGGGCATTTTTGGCCCCAGGGCTACAATTTGAACAATCTTGGTAGAGGTCCACTAGATGAAGCTTCATACCAAATATCAAAGACCTGGGCCTGCGGTTTCAGAGAAGAAGATTTTTAAAATTTTCAGTAAAACAATCTATTTTTAGCTCCTGTGACCTAGATGTGCAACAGACAGGAACCATTTGAACAACTTTGAAAGGGGACCACCTAAGGATCATTCCTGTGAAGTTTGGTCAAAATCAAATCAGTGGTTTAGGAGGAGATGTCGTTTGAATAAAAAGTTTACGCACGCACACACGGACGGATGCACGGACGCACGACGGACGACGGACAAAAAGTGATCCCAAAAGCTCACCTTGTCACTACGTGACAGGTGAGCAAACAAGAGGGCCCAGAGGGCCCTGGTTCGCTCACCTGATCCGGGGTCCCGGGCAGGGTCAATTTTGGCCCCAGGGCTATAATTTGAACAATCTTGCTAGAGGTCCACAAGATGAAGCTTCATATCGAATATGAAAGACCTGGGCTTTCTGGTTTCAGAGAAGAAGATATTAAAGGTTTACCCTGCAAATAGAAGTCTATGTAAAACAAGATTTTCCCTATATAAGTCTATGTAAAACCAAAGGGCCCAGGAGCAGGGGCATTTTTGGCCCCAGGGCTATAATTTGAACAATCTTGGTAGAGATCCACTAGCTGAAGCTTCATAACAAATATCAAAGACCTAAGCCTTGTGTTTCAGAGAAGATGATTTTTAAAGATTTTCCATATATAAGTCTATGTAAAACCAAAGGGCCACAAAGGGCATTTTTGGTCTCAGGGCTATAATTTGAACAATCTTTATAGAGGTCCACTAGCTGAAGCTTCATAACAAATATCGAAGATCTAAGCCTTGTGGTTTCAGAGAAGAAGATTTTTAAAGATTTTCCCTAGATAAGTCTATGTAAAATCAAAGGGCCCCGGAGCGGGGGCATTTTTGGCCCCAGGGCTATAATTTGAACAATCTTGGTAGAGGTCCACAAGATGAAGCTTCATACCAAATATCAAAGACCTGGGCCTTGCAGTTTCAGAGAAGAAGATTTTTAAAGATATTCCCTATATAAGCCTATGTAAAACAAAAGGGCCCCGGTGCAGGGGCATTTTTGGCCCCAGGGCTATAATTTGAACAATCTTGGTAGAGGTCCACTAGCTGAAGCTTCATAACAAATATCAAAGACCTAAGCCTTGCGGTTTCAGAGAAGAAGATTTTTTAAGTTTTCTGTGAAAAAAATCTATTTTTGGCTACTGTGACCAAATACAAAAGACCTGGGCCTTGCAGTTTCAGAGAAGAAGATTTTTAAAGATATTCCCTATATAAGCCTATGTAAAACAAAAGGGCCCCGGTGCAGGGGCATTTTTGGCCCCAGCACTATAATTTGAACAATCTTTGTAGGGGTCCACTAGATGAAGCTTCATACCAAATATCAAAGACATGGGCCTTGCGGTTTCAGAGAAGAAGATTTTTCAAGATTTTCCCTATATAAGCCCATGTAAAACCAAAGGGCCCCGGAGCAGGGGCATTTTTGGCCCCAGGGCTATAATTTGAACAATCTTGGTAGAGGTCCACTAGCTGAAGCTTCATAACAAATATCAAAGACCTAAGCCTTGCGGTTTCAGAGAAGAAGATTTTTTAAGTTTTCTGTGAAAAAAATCTATTTTTGGCTACTGTGACCTATATGTGCAACGGACCGGAACCATTTGAACAACTTTGAAAGGGGGCCACCTAAGGATCATTCCTGTGAAGTTTGGTCAAAATCCGATCAGTGGTTTAGGGGGAGATGTCGTTTGAAGAAAAGTTTACGGAAGCACGCACGGACGGACGGACGGACGGACGGACGCACGACGGACGACGGACAAAAAGTGATCCCAAAAGCTCACCTTGTCACTTCGTGACAGGTGAGCTAAAAATACTCAGGGAAAAAAAAAGGTTAATTGTGTATCCTGAAAAACTTATGCGAAAATGGTACCCATTAATATCAATATCTGCCTTAAAAATTTGCGTAAAATATGCTCCTTATCTGGGGCGCTGCATTATGAACGATCACGGTTAACTTCCCCACTCGTGATAAGAATACATTAATATTAGATTTGATCCTTACAACTTTGCCAGGACAGTTTGAAGATATTCAGTCTCCCGATAAACTATATTACAAGAGGGCCATGATGGCCCTGGATCGCTCACCTGATCCATATTGTACAAACGGAATTGTGGGTAATATATGGTGGTGTGGAGGGTTTGAGCAATTTTGGTTGGACCCAAAGACCATTTGTGCAATTAATTCAAAATCAGTCTGCCTGTTTAGGAGCAGAAGTCATTTTGAGAAGTACATGTAGAAGTCATTTTGATGAAATGACATCTCAATCCCTGCCGCCCAATGAAACCAATGGGGTTTAAATGCACAGATGGTTACACTCGCACCACTGTGCCTGGACAGGCTAAGACCTTCAAAGTGGTTTACCAATACTCCTGTAGAAGCACCTTGCAGCCAAGGTGGGTGGGGGCCAAAACTTTCAAAAGCCATCTGTCTCTAAAAGGAAGCAATTTTATAGGCATGTTCCATGAGTGACCCTCTAACAAAATTGCTCAAAATATTTTGCTTAACTGAGCATGATGGCCACCACAGCTAAAAACCTCAAACCTCATTCCTGTCAAATAAATGCCTAATCCATCCACTGGTCAAGGAGAAGAAGTCGTTTAAAGGTTTTTCTATTTTTAGCTCTGGCAGCCTATCTTGTTCACCAGAGCCGAACGGTTTGAGCAATTTTGGTAGAGGGTCACCCAAGGAACATTCCTGTGAAGTAATTTCAAAATCCATCCACTGGTTAAGGAGAAGAGGTCGTTTAAAGGTTTTTCTATTTTTAGCTCTGGCAGCCATCTTGTTCACCAGAGCGGAATGGTTTGAGCTATTTTGGTAAAGGGTCACCCAAGGAACATTCCAGTGAAATAATTTCAAAATCCATCCACTGGTTAAGGAGAAAAAGTGGTTTAAAGGTTATTCTATTTTTAGCTCTGGCGGCCATCTTGTTCATCCGAGCAGAACGGTTTGAGCAATTTTGGTAGAGGGTCACCCAAGGAACATTACTGTGAAGTAATTTCAAAATCCATCCACTAGTTAAGGAGAAGAAGTTGTTTAAAGGTTTTTCGGTTTTTTAGCTCTGGCAGCCATCTTGTTCACCAGAGCGGAACACTGAGCAATTTTGGTAAAGGGTCACCCAAGGAACATTCCAGTGAAATAATTTCAAAATCCATCCACTGGTTAAGGAGAAAAAGTCGTTTAAAGGTTATACTATTTTTAGCTCTGGCGGCCATCTTGTTCACCCGAGCAGAACGGTTTGAGCAATTTTGGTAGAGGGTCACCAAAGGAACATTCCTGTGAAGTAATTTAAAAATCCATCCACTAGTTAAGGAGAAGAAGTCGTTTAAAGGTTTTTC
Organism: Lucinisca nassula; assembly: GCA_963580285.1. Taxonomy (NCBI): domain Eukaryota; kingdom Metazoa; phylum Mollusca; class Bivalvia; order Lucinida; family Lucinidae; genus Lucinisca; species Lucinisca nassula. Next base: position 58,418,665 of record OY757015.1, on the reverse strand, counting down.
TATTTTTAGCTCTGGCAGCCATCTTGTTCACCCGATCGGAACATTTTGAGCAATTTTGGTAGAGGGTCACCCAAGGAACTTTCCTGTGAAGTAATTTCGCAATCCATCCACTGGTTAAGGAGAAGAAGTCGTTTAAAGGTTTTTCTATTTTTAGCTCTGGCGGCCATTTTGTTCACCCGCGTAGAATGGTTTCAGCAATTTTAGTTGAGGGGTACCCAAGGAACATTCCTGTGCAATAATTTCAAAATCCATCCACTGGTTAAGGAGAAGAAGTCGTTTAAAGGTTTTTCTATTTTTAACTCTGGCGGCCATCTTGTTCACCTGAGCGGAACGATTTGAGCAATTTTGGTAGAGGGTCACCCAAGGAATCTTCCTGTGAAATTATATCAAAATCCTTGCACTGGTTAAGGAGGAGAAGTCGTTTATAGGTTTTTCTATTTTTAGCTCTGGCGGCCATCTTGTTCACACAAGCGGAACAATTTGAGCAATTTTGGTAGAGGGTCACCCAAGGAATATTCCTGTGAAATTATTTCAAAATCTGTCCAGCAGTTTTGGAGAAGAAGTTGTTTAAAGCAAAAGTTGACGACGGACGCACGCACGCACGGACGACGGACGACGGACAAAGACCAATCACAAAAGCTCACCTTGAGCACTTCGTGCTCAGGTGAGCTAAAAAAAACTAATGAGTGGACCGATGGACGGGTATATAGTCAACGTTGGTTCGACACCAACTCCAACTCACTTCAATGTCACATGACCGTTGAGAGAGAGGTTTGACTGACAAACTGACAGTAGACAGACAGAGAGACCGAATGACTGACTAACAGACTGAATGGACAGGCAGTTAGACTGACAAATAAATGTAATATGTTAAATTGTACGCTTAATATTTGATAAACAGTGATTCTGTTCAAGTATTTTTGCCTGGCAATGATTTAACATTGTATATTACATTTTTGCTGCTATTTTAAGTAATTTTTTGGGGAAATAAAAATGATATTTTCCTGCAGGGAAAATATTGCTTTCAAGCGGGGATATATTTCCTTTCGAACGTCATCATACACTATGACGCGCCAAAATCGGGACAAATGACGTCACGTCACAGCGCTAATAACGTCAGTTTTAGGCGTTAGAAAGGCCGAAAACGGCCGATTTAATAAATGTAATATAAACATTAATACATCTTTAGTTTTGAATATGGGAAATATTTCCCTCGAAACTTGCATATCTTATAAACAAACTCGTGCATTCGCACTTGTTTGTTTACTTGATTTGCAAGTCTCTCGGGAAAATATTTCCCGTATTTAAAACTTAAGATTTATTAATCTCTATATAATGTTTGGGGAGCAGAGTGTCTTCGTTGGGGCAGCACGTCCATTTATTGGGGGCAAAAGTTCTTTGGGGTAAATTGTCTGTACACAGCCATTTCCGGTGAAGACAAAAAGGACACATCATCAGCGCTTGAAAAGAAAAGATCAGTTTAAAAGTGTTCAATTGAATAATTGTTTGAAGTAAGTATTCCCAAATGCTGTCCTGATATCTGTCCTTATGTTCCTGTGCCCAGATACTGTAGCAGTTGAAATGAAGTGGGTAAAAACAAGAAAGGAATGCATTGACTTTCGATTTGTAATCACGAAAGTATGTGACAAGTTGTTGAATTAATTTATAAGCTGAGATTCCTTCCGTAAGTATGAAGGTGAGAATATTTATAATACTGTTGCACATAGAAGAAGTAATGAAAGTTGCATTCAAGTATTGGTAGTGCTCAGTGGCTGGGTAAAAATGTCCTTTTACTGCTTGGTGATGCTGAGCCAGTGCAACTGTTATTTCTGGTGAGGACTTTCAGGAAAATTAGTTTGTCTTAAAATATGGAACAGGTTCATGCATATGCTCTCTACCATTATTTACACACACCGGTTCGATGTAAGCAGCTGTCTAGCTGTTTGCTATGTTTAGCATGATTATATAGCTGTTTACAGGGCCATAAAGTCACAATAAGTAAAATACTTTGTATTACTTGTCTCTAGAGCCTTTAGACAGGTAATTGAGTGTGAAATAAGGGTGATGAATACATGACCTTGTTCCATTCATTTTTAGGTGCAAGTCATTTGGTTATTCATTAGAATCGACTTGCAGAGGCGATTCTAATGAATGTCCAAAATGATGGTTTGAATGCAAAACTACTGAAATTTATCATGTTATTTTTCCGCATTATTTAATGGTTGTAAATGTCATGCTGGGATGCAATATTGATAAAGTGTTGCAAAACAGTTGTAGACATTTTTTAGCCTGTTCACCGGCTGTAGATTTGTACAGAAGTTGAATGTGGTCTGTGGAAGGTCATTTCTCATATTCTGCATAATTGATAAAATGTTGGCGTGATGATTTGTGTGTAAATAATTGATTGAAATTACAGTAATAATATTTCATAAATATTTTTATATTAATTGCATTGATCAGCATAGGTAAGGTGACAGTTAATTTGAAGTTTGAAAACTAATGCAAGAGTTTTAAAAGCCTTTGTGGTGCAGTGGTTATGCTACTTGCCTTGTAAACCAGGGATCGTGGGTTCTACCCCGGGCTTCTACAGACTTTGGATTAGTCTACAAATGGAGGTCGTGACTCCATATGACTTATGCTGTTGGTGGGACGTAAAAATGAAATTCACTCACTGAAGGCAATATTTTGGTCTCATATTTTGCAATGCACGTCATGGAATTATCAAGGATTATATGCTGGTTATCATTGATTTGCAGATAATCTTAATTACATGTAGGTTTTGCAGATGCATATGATTTTGTTGGCATGAGATTTTCTAGATATTGTTCATAGTTCGCACATAGTTGCGTTACATAGAGGATCTGGGAGTCGTGTATAGTCGCAAATGAGTATTGCTATTTTAAATCATAATAATGGTTTGATCAAGCATTTGGGTATTACAACAGTCTATTTATAACACTATTTTTGGGTTCCATGGAGGCTTCCGTGTTATCCAAGTGGTGTTATATTGAGAATAAAATGTAGGGATTATTTAAGGTGAGTTTTATATTATTAGTCTCTGCTGTGTTTTATTCAAAGTGAGTGAGTGAGTTTTAGTTTTACGTCCCACCAACAGCTAAGGTCATACGGAGACGGGACCTGGGTTTAAAGACTCATCCGAAAGTCTGGAGAAGCCCGGGATCGATCCTGCAATCCCTGGTTTACAAGGCGAGTAGCGTAACCACTGCACCACAGAGGCTTCTGTGTTTTATTCAAAACCATGTTGTAATGAATCATGTTATAAAGAGTAGGGATGGCAAGTCAGAGCTGAAAAGAATCGATTATCGGTCCTACCATTGCGATCGATGAACGATTGGTAAATACTGAAGATTTTGTCATAATTTTACCTGTCTTGATTTCTGGCTGAGCATTACTCTTACCATATGTTGTGCTTTGCCATATGTATTTGTAAAGACAGGCCTGGGCAAACTGTGTAGACCCAGATGAGACGCCGATGAATGTGGCGTCTGATCAGGGTCTGCACCAGGGCTCGAGAAACTGAAGAATCCAAATCGGTCCAGCCAGATTTCGCCAAAAAAATACGGAAATTGCCGATCGGTTTCGGTAATTTCCGTAAACTCAATTGGCGATTTTCAATTTCAAAATGTGTTATTAGCGTAACGAATGACATACCAATGTTGCTCTTACACTTGTCAACAGATATGAGCACCAGTATCTCGATTATAAACAGCAATTATTGCTCACATCGTTCAGATTTCATCTACTTTCATTTTCTACGCCAGATTTCATCTACATGTACTTTCATTTTCCCAATATCCGGGTCACTCAGAACCTGAAGACCGCTAAAGGGAAACAACCGACGTGGGACAGTAAAAGACCAGTTCGATGGTCACTATATTTTTTCCCCCTTTTTAAAACCTTTAAAATTTTCTCTTATTTCACGCATTTTATTTTGCCCAAATTGCTTTGTTTACAAATGGCGACAACGTGCAGCAACGTGGTCGGAAAATGACGTCATACGGTTTCCGTTTACACAATAAACATTAATGCAGTCAAGGACACACACCTGTTTTAAGTGATTGATTTTAATGGAGCGAATTTCTAAAAAAAACGTTTTGAACGGGTTAAAAAATCGAAAAACATTTCTTTACTCTCGAAACAAAACATGGCCAAACGAGAGTCATTGAAAATCTTACATGGCCGAACCGTGTTTAAAAGAATATAAATACATATTTCACGATTACACAAGCCTGAAACAAATCGCTTTGTCTGCAAATGACGTGGTTTATGTTATTGGTTTCAATGGAGCGTATTCTTAAATAAAAATATCGTTTAGAATGGGTGAAATAAGGCATTTTCCCTCGAAGGCATAACACGCAATGTCAGACATGACAGTTGTGTATTGAAAATTGTGCCCTGTGAAAAAAAAATTATATTCAAAAAACCGGTTCTATAGTAAGCCATAAATTAATGACTTGTCTAAACAAACTAGCGTATGTCCTGCATTTAATGACCTTATTTTCACACCTTGCCAGCTTGCCGATAACGCCTCAGGCCAGTTTTCACGGATTAATAATTTTGACACACAGGTCAAATTGCGCTGCGATAAGATCAAAGAACCCGATGTGGACTTGTCCAATTTTCACCTAGTTAGATAATGAACCGGTCTAACACCTTGTGCTGCCGGCGTTTTGTATACATGCTTGGATTATCAGTGGCAAATGGTCAGCTTGTTTTTACAACTTAATGATTTAGCGAGAATTTTCGAACCGATTTTTTTAAAATGTTATAGAGTTACGGACCGATTTTTTGATCTTCTTCTGAAGTCAAAATTGGTTTATGGAGGCCAAATTCGGTCCCGAACCGGGAAACCGGCATTTTCTCGAGCCCTGGTCTGCACTGTTCGTCACCCATCCAGCTAATTTAGACACAAATTTAGGTGGTAAATTGTACTTATCAAATCTATTAAGCGAATCATTACTGATTATCGTTTTATGGAATTTATCGATCGATTGGTCGGTTGCCCAATTAGTCGTGGTAGCCTTAATAAAGAGGGTTAGCTGTATGTAATGATTCTCGATCGATAGCCATGGGATTATTTTTAAACAATATTTGAATCCTTTCATGAAGTTATGTGTGACATATGTAGCATTATTACAGTTGCGATTGAACAAGACTGGTAAATGAGGAGTTCTTGAGAATTACATAATGATTGCAGTTGTTGCTATATATATAAATACATTTACCACAGGGATTCAAAAAATATAATTTGGATTCATTGGTGTCAAAAATTACACTAAAGAAATTGAATGATTGATGATCATTCATTTCGATTGAGTGAATTGTTCCTTCACGGTGTGGCGCATCCATCCTGTTGAGATATATAGTGCGAGCGGTTTGACATGAGACTGACCTTTATACAAAGAATAAATTAGTCAATGCTGCGGCCAGGTGCGTCGGGTTGCCGAAACTTTTCGTGATTTTCGGCGGCTCGTGAATCGCGACTCATTTGCTGGCCTCTGTGGATTAAATGAGGGAGCACATGGCGGACCTCAAGGAGGTATTGGGCGACCAGCGAGGACTCAGATCAGCCTGCGCATTGGCACAGTCTGATCGGAGTCTCTTCGCTGGTCGTATGTGCCTTCTATTGGCTACGATCTGTGCCAGGAAATATAAACAGAAGGTCTTGGTACATTGGATGGGACCGCAGGTTGATTCGGGTCTCAGTTCGTCACATCGTACTTATTGTAGGTTTTACCTTGCATCAGCTCATGTAACAATTTAGACGTCTTCGAAAGACGGCGAAGATAAGTGTGTGTATTCAGTCGGGTGTGAAATTATACTAATAGAGTTCACGAGTGTCAGGTCGATTTGTTCGCGCTGTACATGTAGTTATGTTGTGACATAGAGGATATTTGATTTGTTTTTGGTGAAAGATCTAAATTTATTTTCACCGAATGGACACCAGGGCCGGTATTTTCATGAGTGGTGTAGCCAAGAGTGATAATGTCGGTTTTTGTGGCCATGAGTGAAATAAGCTGAATTTAATAGTCTTTTTGATGGTAGGGCACATTCGCGCATATAGGCATGTTTTTGTGATGCGAAATTTCACACCTGGCAGCTATTGGCATTTCTCCAATTATCTTACATTATAATTCGCCAAAAGTTTAAAAGAATTCAGCTGTTTTACGCTGTTGTTAACACTATCATTCTGTCCCACTGCCTTGAACCAATATGACAGTTGACGGCCAGGGATTTTCCAGTTCTATTTTTAGATCCGGAAAACTGTCATGAAAAAACTCCTATTTTAGAATAAATAGGTCAAGTCACTTACGTCCTCGAACTTTGGTCCTCCTAGTATTGTCAAAATTGACAGCTAAGTAACAATGATTAAATAATTTTCATTGACTATAATAAAAATGGCTGTATGATCAAAACAAATTTTGGCAAATAGTCCATGCATATTGGGCACAAGTTTTTGAAAAAGTCCTTTTCACTTTTTAGGGTAAAGTCCTTTTTGCATCGCGAAAAGAAGTCCTTTTCGCTATTAATTTAAGGGGAACCTTTTTTGGGGATATGCTTACATTTGCAGATATTTTCGGGGGTCTGTCTGATAATATAGTGGGCATTTTTTTTTTGGTGGTGGGCTGGGGGGGAATGAGTTGGAGATACTGTCAATCTTTGGGTCTTAGTGCTGGGTCCTAGCCTATGTAGCAGGAAAAATTCAGAACCCGTTACCCAGCTGCCATGGGTGGGGGAGGCTGAACGCTAGATGCTGGGTTCAACTCTGGGCGCCAAACTCTGGTATATCGAGTGATCAGAATCAGAAATGTTACTGGCGACACATCAAATGACATTCATACATCAGGACATAAGGCCACATTCCTGGTGTATGAATGTCATTTGAGTCATTTTGACATATCACCAGTAAGTCTCCAACTTCTTTGGTTAGAGCTAGGGACAAATTTCCCATTTTGTTTGACTTGTGGTTTTACGTCCCTGTCAACACTGTATATGTCATTTTGGAGACGTTGCTCCCGAAATTTTGTGGGACTTTTATCCGGTAACAAGATGTTTTGCCCCCAAGACATTTCCCCCTGGTCGTTTCGCCTCCTTTTTTTGGCCCCTAGTCGTTTCGCCCCCAAAAATATTTTCCCATATTTTTTATATACAGAAGATTTATTATCTCAATGTGTGACAGAGACAGGGAGAGAAAGAGAAGAACTTGCAATTCAAATAAAAATAGGAAAAAAAGGAATTATGATAAGTATTACCCGTTTTGATCAATACCGTTAGTCACATTGTTTACTTTTGATTTGGCATATCAATCACGCAATTAATGAGGTGTGAAAACACACGCTCTTTGCAAAGTTAAATGTTTTTAATTATCGCTTAAGGGGCTCTTACACTGTCACGATTTTGGCCACGACTCACCACGATTTTTTAAATCGTGGTGAATCGTGAACAACGTCGTAGAGAAGTCGGCAGAGATCTTGAGGAATCGTGGTTGATCGTGATAGTTCGGGAGTGACCACGACTGTTTTGGACATGTTCAAAACATCGATCGTGACGAGTCGGCATCATTTTTCAAATCGTAGAGCGGTCGTAGAGAAATTGTAGCTCAGTCTTGAGCCGTCGTCGTGGTAATCGTGGCCAATCGTAAATAATCGTGACTGAATTCTACAACGATTGTGCTACGACGAGACAAGATCATCTAGGATGCCTCTACGATTCCGTTGCGACTGCCGTACGATCTACTACGATATCATGACGACTGCTCACGACAATGCAAGATTCAACAGGAATGCACTACGATTGATGACGACGCTAGCACGATTTATCCCGATGCTACGTCGAACGCACTACTTTCTCCACGTAACTTTGTACATATAATTACCCAAGCAACTATGGTCAACTGTCACCTGTCCCTCCTGTTCCTCTGCACCTCCAGTTGTTCAGCCATTGCAATGTCATTTTCGATCATGTCTTGTTCGAGCTGAACTAAATTTTGAAGATACAGAAGCCTTTGACCTGGCTGCAAAAACATTTTCGTCAGATGCTCTCTACAGAAATGGTTGAAACTAAATGACACTGTGCAGTTGATGAACACTTTTATATACCCAGATCGTTATAAATCCTGATGAATCGGGAGAAGTCTTGGTTAATCATGAGTAAATCGTATCGAATCCTCCATGATCGTACTGAGTCTTTGATCATCGTGCCTTGGTCGTAGAGCAGTCTTGCAGGGATCGTGAGAAATCGTGTATGATCGTCTGATATCTTGAAGCAATCGTGGGCAGCAGTCGTAGAAGAATCCTAGAGGATCGTAAGACATCGTGCTCGATCGTAGAGGATCGTTGTAAATCGGCTCCATTATCGTACAGCAATCGTGATTGTTCGTAGAAGTGTCGTAGCAATGTCGTGAGTATTCTTAGGGTAGTGAAATCGGAACCGCGTATGCCCCGATTTGCCACGATTTTCATGGTCCCAATTGGTCGTGGACAGTCGTGGACAATCGTGGTCAAAGTCGTGACAGTGTAAGAGCCCCTTAAAGAACCTTTACCAGCTTTGTTTTAAACTGGTTCGTTCACAGACTGTCAGAATTAATGGTGAGGTGGTAGAACACATGAAAAAATAATTGTATTTATCTCTTTTATACCTTTAAATTGGTCGGTTTGTTCTTTTAACAGTTTCGGCAAGCAACAGTTTGAAAAATGAAGATTTTATTTAAATTTCCAGTAGGCACAAATGCCCAGGAGGATACAAAATATGTACATAGAGGCATATAAGGCTGACCCGATCAATCAGATAATCGATTATTCAATCAATAAATTCCACAAAAAGGAATATCATTACTGATTTGCTTGCAACTGATTATTTGATAAGTACAATTTACTACCCAAAGGTGTGCTTAAAATAGCTGTATGAGTGGCAAACAGTGCAGACCCAGATGAGATGCCGCGTTCTGCTGCGTGTCATCTAGGTCTACGCTGTTAGCTCAGGTCTGTCCAAATACATATGGCAAAGTACAGCATATGGTAGGAATCATGCTCAGAAAGCCAGACAGGTAAAATTATGACCAAATCTTCAGTGATTACTAATCGATTATCGATCACAATGATAGGAATGATAATCGATTTTCTTTTCAGCTCCGATTAGCCAGCCTTAGTGGCATATATGACAGTGTTGTGGGTAATTGCTACATCCAACATCTATAAAACTGATAATAATTTGGCAAATGACATAGTATTGCTCTGATTGAGAGCGGAGGTGTATAAGGACGGTCGGCAAGGAACTCTTCAGTAAAAAGAAACAAAGAAAGGTTATCTTTCCCACCATTTTTCTCATTTGGTGGAGGTGAAAGCTTCGGTTTTTATCGCTAGAATTTGATCATTTTTAAACCCGTTTAAAAGAATGTCTGATTTTTTCATCGACAATTATCAGAAATAAAAGGAAATATACGGAATAATATAGAGTTAGTCTTTGAGGTTTGAGACTAATTTAAAATATTTCTTGTGCACATTTGGTAAGCCCTATAGCAGAATACATTTGTTTACACTTCCGAAAATGGCAGACCTCAGCAGAAGTGACGTCACGCCAATTGTCCTTATAAAACAATTATCAGATAATGTTAACAAGTCCTTGTAATGAACACACCTCCACACCCCACCTTATAAAGAGAAAAATGGGGTTTACAAGCATATACATTACTTTGCTTATTTCCACTGGGTACCCACCAGGACCACCTTAATGAGGCGGCCCGGACGAGCTCCTAAAACCCATGCTATGAGTTTGAAAAGATAAACTGGTTGTATATATTAATTAACACGCTATTTTTCTGGTTTCCTTTAACAGGGATTATGTTACCTTGAATGATATTTCGATGTATACCTTTTCAAAGTTTGCACATCATCAAGTTACCAAGACTTTGCAATGAAGACCCAAGTAAGCGAAGTTTTTGTTTGTTTGATTTGAGGTTTACCGTCCCCGTCAACACTGTAAAGGTCATTTTGGAGACGTTGCTTCCAATTTTGTGGGACTTTTACCCGACATTGAGATGAAATGACATCTCAAGCCCTGTCGCCCAATGAAACCAATAAGGTTTATAAGCATGGACGTTCCAACACTCACACCGCTTTGCCTGGGCAGGCTTAGATCCTCTAAGCGGTTTACCAGTACTCGTGTGTGGGTTGGATTCAGCTCTGCGTGGAAGCATCATGCAGCCCATAGATTTTCTCAAGCACCGATGGGCAGGGGGCGTAGTAAGCGAAGAAGTGAGGTTTATAGGGGGGTTATATTGCCTTCATAACTGCACAAAATCATAGCTTGTGGATACTTGTTCAATAGTGTAAATTAGTTTTACAGTGAAAGTGGGCAAAACGACTAGGTGGACGTAACGAATAGTGGGTGGGGGAGGGGACAACCAGGCAGGAAACCTCTATGGGGCGAAACGACTAGGTGGACGTAAATAGTTGGGGGGTGGGGGCGACCAGGCAGGAAACGACTAGCGGAGGAAATGGTTTTGGGGGCGAAACATCCCGAACCCTTTTACCGACACGGAGGTGAAATGAAATCTCAAGCCCTGTCGCCCAATAAAACCAATAGGGTTTAATAAGCATGGACTCTAACTGCTTTGCCTGGGCAGGCTTAGATCCTCTATGCGGTGTGCGGTTCATTTCAGCTCTGCGTGGAAGCATCATCTATTTCTTCAAGCCCGGATGGGCGGGGGTCCTGGTGTTTGAATGTCATTTGAATCTTGATTCAGATTCAACATTTCGAGCAGAATTTCAGTCTTTTCTTACCAAGCGACCAGTAAATCCAACGAAGAAAATTTCTGGTAGCAAAAACAGCACAATAGTTCTTAGCTTATAGACATTACGTGTGTCTTCCTTGCGGCTTTTTGGAAGAGTGAAGGTAAGCCGTTTCGTACACGTTCAGCGATTGGTCAATCTTCATAACAGCCGATATATTTACTCTCTCATTGAACAGTGTCGAATTCATAAACTAATCCCATTTAGCGAGATGGGGGTAGCAAACCCTATCAAGTCAAGTCTCGAATATTCAAGGTTGGATATCAGACTGTTAAGCCACGATAATTGTCGTCTGCTTTGTCGTGTGTCCATTACATCAAAAGCCATTTTTTGCAAACAGTGTGGACCCAGATCAGACGGATCCGTCTGATCTGGGCCCACACACTGTTTGCCTGTAAGCAAACATTTGCAAACTGTGAAATCACATGCGGAGGCGGCGAAGACACCGCACAGACTGTGTGGCTTGATTCTCAATGTGTTCATCGTCTTTGTTTTATCTAAGTCAGCAGGCACACGTGTCAAAACAACGTTGCACCGACGCAGATGTGACGTTCTATAAATTCCGACAATGCATCGAAGTTGGTGTGACGTTGTGGAATTGTCATGACGTTACATGCACGTCGATCCGACGTCCCATTAACGTCATGTGCCAGCTGGAATGATCGTGTGTGTTTTTGTTTGAATTGAGGTTTAACGTCCCCGTCAACACTATTAGGGTCATTTTGGAGAGGTTGCTTCCAATTTTGCGGGACTTTTACCCGGCATTGAGAGGAAATGACATCTCAAGCTCTGCTGCCCAATGAAACCAAAAGGCATTGGCCTGTCTGACTCAAATCACTTTAGCGGTTTACCAGAACTCATGTGTGGCCAGTTTCAATTCTGCGTGGAAGCACCATGCAGTAACAAATTTATTTCTTCAAGCCCCGATGGGCGATGGGTGTGTGTGTGTGGAGGGGGGGGGGGGGCAGATTGTGTGTGCGCGCGAAATAGTATGGTAGCTTGGCAGGTGACTATAACTCATACCAACAAAGCAAACACAACTCACACCAACAGCCAGAACGAGCCAAATTATCCGATTATGTAAACCTAGAGATTGGTTAAACAATGAACGAACCCCCGAGGAACGCATGCACGCACGGATAGCAATAGCTGAGCTTTATACTCAGGCTGCGAGGTTAAGTTTTTTTTATTCATTTACGACCTTCAAGATTATTACAGTTATTTAGCTGAGGTGTACCAGTAGAAAAACACTGATCCAACAATTATAGCCAAACCACATGCACATCCTCATACTATGGTAAACACATACACACGCACGCACGCACACGCACACACATGCACGCACACATGCAATTTTTAACTAGGAGCGGTTTGGTCAGCATCCAAACTGTTTGCCTACACGCAAAAAAAGTTTGAAAAGTTTGAAGTTATATTATATAAAGCAGACGCATGAATATTCGCATATGGCCCCCGCCCATCGGGGCTTGAAGAAATGATGCTTCCACGCAGAGTTGAAACCGATGTTAAACCGCTTGACGATCTAAGCCTGTCCAGACAAAGCGGTGCGAATCGGACCGCCCATGCTTATAAACCCTATTGGTTTCATTGGGCGACAGGGCTTGAGATGTCATTTCAACTCAATGTCGGGTAAAAGTCCCACAAAATTGGAAGCAACGTTTCCAAAATGACCTATATAGTGTTGACGGGGACGTTAAACCTCAAATCAAACAAAACAAACAGTCGCATCTTAACCCATTTTGTACCGTAAACCCCAAAACGGGTAGCTGGCAAACAGTAAAGGCCCAGATCAGACGATGAACGCAGAACGGGGCGTCTGATCAGGGTCTACACTATTTGCAAAACATTCTGCCAGTTTCCAAATAGATTTCGAAGAAAACACAACATGAGACCTTAGACTTATAAAGTCTGCTGAGATGTGACTTTTTTTTTACAAAGCAATCCTTAGATGAAAATATATACCCCTTCCTCAAATCTCACTCTCTTGAGCTCTCATCACAGATGTTTGAGTCAGGATAAAATAAAATCTGGCCTTGCATGGTGGCATAATATAAATCAAAGTACTGAAAGTACTGAGAGGCGGGCGAGTAATGCCATCTATTTACAACGCTCTTTTAATAGTTAAAACTTGAAAAAATGACTACAGTCCCACGTAATTGCTCTTGAATTTATCATTGAGTGTATTTATCTTCAAACGGGCTATTTCAATAGAAGACCACAGACACGATGCAGGTCTCCAAGAAGTTGAATCTTTTCAAGATGGAAGAAACTATTATTTATTTATTTATATATTTATATATATATTTTTTTTTTATTTATTTACATGCACCTTCCTGTATCTTAATTAATTTGCACCAACTTTGCTGACGATCACATTGTTTGTTTGATTTGAGGTTAAATGTCCCCGTCAACACTGTATATGTCATTTTGGAGACGCTGCTTCTATTTTTGTGGGCTTTTAACCCGACATTGAGATGAAATGACATCTCAAGCCCTGCCGCCCAATGAAACCAATAGGGTTTATAAGCATGGACGGTCCGACTAGCACCGCTTTACCTGAACAGGTTTAGGTACTCTAAGCTGTTTACAAGTACTCGAATGCGGCCGGATTTTAGCTCTGCGTGGAAGCATCATGCAGCCTATCTATTTCTTTAAGCCCCGATGGGCGGGGGCCTACTGACAATCACATAGCTATACACTGAGGACAACCTACAAATCATCATTCTGTGTTTTGAAAATAGAAATTTCACTCGTGCATCGCACACGTGGTAATACTGATGTTTTCATCACACTCGCATTCGGCTGCATTTGATCACTGAGTCGGAACAAACTACATCATAGTGTAGATTATATTTTCTTGTCCTTTGGGATCATTGATTCCATTTGGGGAATTTTGAAAATAGCTGAGGGTCACTGATGAGGCCTAATTGGCCGAAACTAGCTAGTCTGGCCCAGAAAACACATACACTCCTTATTTTTCAGTTCTGTGGTGTATTCCTTGCTTCCAAAGGATACCCATTTTATAGTACATATTTATTTATACAATTTTATGTTTCCAAACGAAATCAAAATACTGAGGGAGGTTGATATATTAGGCCAAATTATACTGTCAATTAAGCTGATCTCTAGATCCGAAATGGTTAAAATGGCTTAGTCGAAAAGGGAGACATACTAAATCCGACGGAGGAAATGCAAACATAAATAAATAAATAAATAAATAAATAAATCTAAATAAATAAATAAATAAATAAATAAACATAAACGAGCCTGTTCCTTTTTGTTTTTCATGCTAATACCGTAAATTCGAGATAAAAGCTCAACTTTACGCCACCTGTGCAGTTAGTTAAATAAAGTTTTGTTTTGTCCTGTTTTGTTCTATTCTGTTCCCCCTCTGTAAAAATGTCAAAGCTTTACGGACACGCCAAATCATTTCCTTTGGAAGTGGGGACATAAAAAGATGCAAAAGAAGAAAAAAAAATGTCGCTAAATTTTGCATGTCAGTCGTTTGACCCTTTAATTTCTGGATTTTAAATTATTAGACTGTATGCCTTGATCAGACAGATGCAGCTTATCTGCCCATCAGTGCCAAGCGTCCCTTTACTGGAGCATTCGAAAATACTGAAGACCCTGGTTACAGACACAGAATGTGGCATCTGATCAGGACCTTCATTATTTGCTTAAAGCACGGAACTTCATGTAAACTCACAGTAAATAAAATTTATATTTTGAAATTATACATGTAATTAGACCTCTCCAAAGCGGTCGGATACGGTAGGTGACCAATTAGTTCGAACACCCAGCAGTTCGAACACCCAAAATTATTTCGAATTTGTGGCTGAAAACTTTCTCATTTAATTCGAACTCCCAAATTTTTCAATACACTCTTAAAAAATACAGACTTTTTCTGAATTTTCTCTATTTTGTAATCAGAATTTAATCTCTTAACTAAACCATATTTCTGCTTTGGACTGTCAGAATGGGTATTTTATTACCAGAGCTGGCAAAAATCTGGAAACACTCAAAAGAAGTTTCTAAAGCTAGGGACAATACAGATGGCTTTTAAGTATACAGAGGAAAGTAAAAGAAACAGGTTTGAGTGAGTGAGTGAGTGTGCGAGCACACGAGCAAGCAAGTGAGTGGGTGAGTAGGGAAGTAAGCTAGTAATCTTGCAGGCATACAACACTGACTCAACTTTGATTCAATGTTGAAACAACGTTTTAAACGTTGTTTCAACGTTGATTCAATAGCAGGCAGGTAAGTAAATAAGTATATAAAAGTAAGAATGTTTATAAGTAACTAAGAGGTTTTAGTAATGAGGAAAAATCACAAATAAATAAAAGAAAAAAGAAAAAAGAAATATTTTTTCGCATTTTGTCCCATCCCACATACAGAAGGGGTGCTTTTAAGAGTTAAGGGGTACCAGGCTGATTACAATTTAATCATTGATAAAATTGGTTGAACTTTAAGCAAACAGTGAAGGGTCTGCACTGTTTGCAACGAGTGATAAGCTGTTTCCTTATTCCTCTTTCCTTATCCCAGTTATTCAGTTATCATACACAATATCAAACCAAAAATCGCCCGCCTATCATGGCTTAGAGAAATATATTGAGCTGAATGGTGCTTCCACGTAGAGCCGAAACATGAGTAAGCCGCTGTAAGTTCAAGCCTGGCTGGGGTCACGTGTGAGACGCTAAGTTCTGCGTGGTTTTTCTCCGGGCACTCTGATTATCGCTTGGCTCAACTGAATAAGTGAAATAATCTTGGAAGGGCCGTAAAACCACAACCATTACGATAACAGCCTTGACACATAGTGCATTTTTCACATCACCAAAATGGCTTCTTTTCTGGTGAAAATCCATGATATTTTTCTTATTTATACTCCAAGCTTAGGTTGCGGGTGCTCGTTAGAACCGCCACATTGAGGCGGTTCTAACGAGTACCCACAAACTATGTCTTGGGGCAGAAATAAGAAAAATCATGTATACACCCGTAAACCCCAGTTTTCTCTATATAAAGTGGGGTTGAGGGGGGGGGGGGCGTTCATTTCACAGACTTGTTCACCTGATGTTCACCTGATGAAAACAAAAAAAAAGTTTTGAGCAGCCTGGTCAATGGAAACTAAATAATGTTCAACTCTGCTACAATCTGGATTTTCTAGAATTTTATCTCCTTCCTACAGCCAGTGTGCCTTTTTCTAGAATTTAATCAGATAGTCTGACATATTATCTGATTTATAGTCTTTTGCTAGGATCTGTTTGTTTTAATTGTTGGAGCTTGAAAGATCAAAGCTACTCAAATTGAGGAAACATTTGTCACATTTTGGTAGGAGTGAATACTTCGAATACACACACACAAAAAAAAAATGCCGAAAAATGCATCCAGAACAAGCATTTCGGACCGTTCCCGGGTTTATCATTATAACATCTTACTGGTGGTATATGAGCTAGCGCACGAAAAAAAAAAAAAAAAAAAACTTAGCATGAAATATGTGCGACTTCCAAAGACTCGGATTAACATGCACTCTGTAAGGCAAATGGTTTTCGCTTCTCTCACATTGGATAGCCCTGTGGTAATGGAAGGTTCATACCATCACCGAATACTGATCAGACTGTGAGAAACGCAGGCTGCAAGTGCTTAGATCAACTTTGATGAGCCACAGGAGTTTCGCGTATTTATTTTGTGAAAATCCCATCGTCTGCACCAGGCTCATGCGATCAGCGAAGACTCTAATCGGATTGCATTAATGAGTACGCTAAGATGTGTCTTCGCTGGTTGCTCAACGACCTGCAAACACTGAACATGCGCACCCACTACCGGTATGTAAGGCAAAGGGTTTCACTTAGACTTGTGACTTCGTAAGATTTAAGGGTTCAGTAAAGACTGATCACATTGCATCGATGTGCAGGCTGATCCTAGTCGGTGATGTAGCATTGTGGCCTACAAAGGCTTGGATCACCGTGCATATGCAAGTGTTTTCGCTTTGCTCTCAGACTCTTTGAAGCGTAGCTTCAGCTTTCATTATTATTTGTGTGACAGTGTTACCCTTTTCCATGTGCTGTGGCATTGATTCAATGCCTCTTTGACGGGCCTCCGTGGCCTAGTGGTTAAGAGCGCTGACTCTTGATCATTAGGTCTCTCACCGCTGTGGTTCGAGCCTCGCTCGGGTCACATGTGAGACGCCAAGTTCTGCAACGGAAGGCCAGGTGTTTTTTCTCCGGGTACTCCGGTTTTCGCCCACCTCTGATTAATAGCGACACCGCCTTGTGGCTGCTTCGCAGCCACGCGGTGGCGTCAAATGGTAACGCGTATGGAACTATGGGATAGAAGAAAAGCTTTCGTCAAGGTACGAAAAAAAATTCGAATGATTAAAACACAGCGAATAACTCTGAGTATTCCAATTGAACCGTGATCCAATGAAATAACGTCTATGTTTAGGCTCATGAATAATGGTTACCGATTATTTGGCGTCTTTCTCGCCTGTGATAGTAGGCGACGGAAACCAGTAGATCCCGGCAACAAGCTCATTTGCATACAGTTGTTGACGAATGCGGCTAAAGGGAGCTCTATGCGCATATTAGCTGTGTATTTATAGAACCATTCCACCATTCTATTTTAAGACAGTCGTTCACGGAAACTCCCGATGTTGACCGATGACTGTTCCCGGCGTTTTTCTTTGTTTTGATCACCCCGGTACAGTCCTATTCTACAGGCCACAGGGTATCACTACTTGATTTATATTGTATTTTTCATCGCTGTTTTAGCCTGTGCTCATCTCTTGACGAACAGAAATGTACATGTAAGTATCTTAAAGTATTTTACAATCCAAATATTTTATCAAGAATCATGGCGATATTATGTAAAACTCTGCTATTGTATCCTTTATCAGAAGACTTAGAAGTAAATGCATGTACTATGCTATCAAAGGTTTTTCGTCAGTCATATTCAACAGGCCACCCTCCCAATTTTAGATTTTAATCGCTTTTAGACGTCCACGAAAAGGTTTAAAATTCACGTAAGCGTCATAAACAAACGTACGCGTTCACGACATGTACCCCGGATACACAACTTGTTGTATACACTAGATAGAGTATGCAAGCCCTACTTTTAAACTGCCAACATGTACCCTGACTAAACATCCTTATGTTAACCTTTTGAACACATTGTAATACCATACATCTTCTGTTATATTGCCCTTATCAGCACCTCTCCTGGTACATTGGTGACATACCCTGGAAACACATCCTGATTTACGCCCTAGTTGATTATTTGTACCCTGGATACACATCCTGGTGTTGATCCTGGACACATTGTGTAACCATATGTTAGCTTGATTACATGTACTCTTGATAAACATCCTGGTGTAAACCCCACATGTATGCATTCTGTAGTCCCCTTGCATCGCTCGAAGACATAAACCCTTTATTCGTTGTGTAGTCCCCTGTTAGCTTTTTGATATGTACCCTGCCTACACGTAGATCCTGATTTAGCCCGATACACTAGATTAGCCGCATTCTGGATTCACATCCTGGTGTGTACCTTAGATATCCTGTATACATTACCCTGCTAGCTAGATGGCGTGTATCCTGGATAGATATTCTGATGTAAACCCTAGATATATCGTTTTGCCCCCTTTTAACGTTCGAAGACGTACCCCAGATATATATACTAATGTAAATCCTTTATTCGTTGTGTAGTCCGCTGTTAGCTTTCTGACATGTACCCTGGAAACACATCCTCATTTACCCCGAATATATATAGAAGCCTCCGCGATGTGGTGGTTAAGCTACTCGCCTTGTAAACCAGGGATCGCAGGATCGATCCCGGGCTTCTCCAGACTTTCGAATGAGTCTTTAAACCGAGGTCCCGTCTCCGTATGACCTTAGCTGTTGGTGGGACGTAAAACTAAACAATAACTCACTTACCCGGAATATACAGTTGGTACGTTTGATGACCTGTACCCTGGATTCACATCATGACGTGTATTCTAGATAAAGTGTGTACTGCCCTGTTAGCTAGAAGGCGTGTACCCTGATATCCCGAGATAAATCATGTAGTCCCCACATTAATTGATGACATATACCCTGGGTAAAAATCCTGTTGAAGACCCTGGTAGCTTAATGACATGTACCCTGAATACATATTTTTTTTGTAGACCCAAGATAAATCGTGTAGTTTCTAGGTAACTTTACCCATTTTGTACCGGAAACCCCAAAACGGGTAATTGGCGAACAGTGCAGGCCCACATCAGAACGCGGCGTCTGATCAGGGCCTACACTGTTTGCAAAATTTTCCAATAGTCTTTTGAAGAATACATATCCTGACAGCCCAAAATTTTGAAATTAACTCCCGGTGTATATATAAGGGGGAAGATTGCATTTGGTACCAAAAGGGATAACGGCCCCCGCCCAAAGGGGCTTGAAGAAATATGTGGGCTGCATGATGCTTCCACGCAGAGCTGAATCCGGCGCGTACACTCGTACTGGTAAACCGCTTAGAGGATCTAAGCCTGTCCAGGAACCGCGGTGCGAGGCGGACCGTTCATGCTAATAAACCCTATTAGTTCCATTGGATGACAGGGCTTGAGATGTCATTTCATCTCAACATCGGGTAAAAGTCCATCAAAATTGGAAGCAACGTCTCCAAAATGATCTTTACAGTATTGACGGGGATGTTAAACCTCAAATCAAACAAACAAAACCCAAAAGTTTAATCACCTGTACCTAGGGTACGCATGGTGATGTAGACCCTAGATGCATTTTATATTCCCTGGTAGCTTGATGATACATATCATCATATAGACACATTGTTTAGCTCGATGGCGTTTACCCTAGGTCCTTTGTATATATTCCCCCACTGTATATATTGAAGGCATGTGTCCTTGATCATCTCTCTGTATTCTTCTTGTAGCTTGGATACACATCCTGATGTAGATCTCGTATAAATATATTTGTAGATCTTGGGTATTTCTGTCTAATGCATTGTGGAAACACATCCCCGTCGATGTAGTCCCCTGGCAGCTTGATGATACGTGAACTGGATACATATCCTGGTGTAGACCACTTAGAAGATCTAATCCTGCCCAGGCAAAGCCGTGCGAGTCGGACCGGCCATGCTTATAAACCCTATTGGTTTTATAAGCATGGACGGTCCGACACTCGCACCGCGTTGCCTGGGCAAGCTTACATCCTCTAAGCGGTTTACCAGTACTCGTGTGCTGATCGGTTTCAGCTCTACGTGGAAGCATCATGGGTTCTAACGAGTACCCACAATCTATATTTTAGAGCATAAATAAGAAAAATAAGGTTTACCCCTGTAAACCCCAGTTTTACTGTATTAAAGTGGGGTTCAAGGGGGTCAAAAGTATATATAAGTGTTTTTTCGTGATGTTTCATTTGAAAATGAATCCAGTGATAAATATTTATTATCACGTATGAAAAGATTTATATTAGTTGTTATATAAGTAATATTTCTGAGATTTTTTATTTGTTTATTTATTTATTTTGCAGACTGACGATGTATCCAGTGTTAATCAACCTTTTGATTTGGTATTTCGCCACAGCCCAACCAGGAGAAATCAAGGTAAATAACAAATCCAGTTTACGCTATGAAAGCCTAGTGATTCTCTCAAACAGCTCGGTGGGTATGATTCAATTGCTTTACAACGTCTATTTTGACTTTCTTTGGCGTTTAATCAAAAGAAATAAACTGATAATTATAAAAAAGAGAATTTAACACTTTTTGGTACTTGTACAGTCCATGCATTTTAGTCTGCGAGGTATTCTTTGCCTTCACGGAAAATTCTTTTTTTATAGAACATATTTAGTTTAGATGACTTCATTACATATTTGACATATTGATTGATAATTGATATACACCTTTTGAACTTTTCTTTAACATGACCTTTTCTTCGACAGATTGGCGAGGTAGAGAACCTGCATATACCAGTAATGGTCACAACATTAAATCAGGAACCCGAAATTTTGTCAAAGTATGTCCCTTTATTCATTTCTTCATGTATATTTTATGCCTGAGTTTCAGTTATGGATTTCACTTTGTAGTTAAATATCGCATAGGCTATATTCGATTATTACAACTTTCTATTGATTGCATTTATAATTTGTGCTATTTGACATGAGACTGACATTTATGCAAGGAATAGTCAGTGTTTTCTCCTAATAGATCGGTTTTCGTAAACTTCTCGTGAATTTTCGGCATCTCGTGAATATCCGTTTACTGACCTCTGTGTATTGAATAACAGTATCGACCTCTTCGGAAAACGGCGAAGATAAATGTATGCATTCAGTCGGGTATGATTTTGTTTTGATTTGAGGTTTAACGTCCCCGTCAACACTGTAAAGGTCATTTTGGAGACGTTGCTTCCAATTTTGTGTGACTTTTACCCGACATTGAGATTAGATGACATCTCAAGCCCTGTCGCCCAATGAAACCAATATAGTTTATTAGCATGGACTGTCCGCCTCGCACTGCGGTTCCTGGACAGGCTTAGATCCACTTAGCGGTTTACCAGTACTTGTGTGCGGGCCAGATTCAGCTCTGCGTGGAAGTATCATGCAGCCCATATATTTCTTCAAGCCCCTATGGGCGGGGGCCGCCAGTCGGGTATGAAATTATGATAATAGAGGTCACCGGTCTCATGTCAAATTGTTCGAACAATAATACCAATCACATCTCGAACAGACAGAACAGATACTATAAAGATCCCCCAACAAGATTTACCTTTCTAATTTCCTCTCTGACAACCAGAGAGTAAACATCGACATTGGCGGATAGTAGGGTATTGTGACGCCACGATTGTCAAAGTTTATCTGACAGCTCCCTAGATGACCACTCGTTACTTCATCTAGCTTTGTGCCCATGAGCCCTAGCTTGAAATTGATGAACAGCGGGATAAAAGGAAACTTTTATTTCGACTTTTGAATATTATATTTCAGTGTATAAATTGGCGTTATCTGAAGATTTGATTATAAGTGACAGATGAAAAACTTATTTCCATGTTCGAAAAATTATTTTTATTACTTAATTTCACTACTCCCAAAGTATGCACTGCTAATTTTTGCAAATATAGATTGAATAAATGATACACTGAATAATTTACTTGTTCATGTGCTTGAGATTTCCTTTTAGAAAAATTCATGGTTGTAACTGTAGTTGCATGCCGCTTGTCTCAGACTCAAAGACGGCTCAGGTCTGATGCTGTTTCTCTGATAGTGTCCACCGGCGTCCAACAGTTACTTTTCTTTTGCTCCAGCATTTGTTATTTCATCCTGTCGTGTTCTCGTCGTTTTTCATCTTTCTTTTTTTTTAATTTTTATGTAATGGGAGATGTTTCACGGATTAGCTAGAAACCCTTCATGCGGACTGGACAAATTTATTGTCCAGTTCACAACAGAACCAATGGCAAGGATTGTGGCCATGTAAAATCGACTGAAGCACAACCCTTCCCCACCACACACACATACCCAGTAAATAATAGACCATTTACAAGCGGTGCTTCTCTTGTCGGTTACTATTTTCATTACGAGACCACGCCTATATAAATGCATTGTAAACTTTACCTCAAAAAAAAAATGATAAACTAGAGCTGTCAGTGAAACTGACTAGGGCCCCGGCAGCGCTATCAGAGGAGTAGGAAAATGTTGATGTTAAAAAAGACGTTTTTTTTCCTTTCACCTCTAAGTATGACCTTGACCTTTGAGGTACGGACCTGGGTCTTGCGCGTGACACACTGTCACATTATGGTTAATATTTCTGCTAAGTAATATTTAAATCCATCCAGGTATAAGAAAGTTATAGATTGGACACAATAAAAAAGACGCTTTTTTGACCTTTTATCTCTAAGTATGACCTTGACCTTTGAGGTACGGCTGTGGGTCTTGCGTGTGACACTTCGTCACATTATGGTTAACATTTCTGCCAAGTAATATTTAAATCCATCCAGGAATAATAACAAAGTTATTAATTGGACACAGGAAAGACCCTTTTTTGACCTTTAACCTCTAAGTATGACCTTGACCTTTGAGGTACGGACCTGAGTCTTGCGCGCAACACTCCATCACATTATGGTTAACATTTCTGCCAAGTAATATTTAAATCCATCCAGGAATAAGAAAGTTATGGAGGATAAAAAAAAATTGTGGACGGACAGACGGACAGACAGACAGACAGACGGACGGACAGAATGATGCCAAGTAATATTTAAATCCATCCAGGAATAATAAAAAGTTATGGAGGATAAAAAAAATTGTGGACGGACAGACAGACAGACAGACGGACGGACAGAGTGATTACTATAGGGCACCCACACTTTCAGTGCGGGGCCCTAAAAATGATATTTTCTTATTTCTGCTCAAAATATAGATTGTGGGTACTCGTTACCGAGATAGTGATGAGGCGGTTCCAACGAGTACCGACAATCTGCATTTTAGAGTAGAAGTAAGAAAAATAAGGTAAACCCCAGTTTTACTATACAAACGTGGGGTTCAAGGGGTCAAAATTATATAGGCATGTCTTCGTGATGTGTTATTGGTTGTCTTTGCATGTATCTACCACTTTTATTTTATTTTTTTTTTTTTTGTACAGCCATTTGTCCATTTTTAGGGGGAAAAAGCTGTATTTTGGCTATTTGCTTGTAATGTTTAAATTCTGGCGAAGTTGTTTTATGTTGTTTTGTCCCCTTTGTTTTGGATGGGATGTGTAGGGTAATTGTATTGATTCCTGATCATTGCCTTCACTTCCTTTTTTGTTTTCTGATACTTTTGAGAGAAATTTAGTCATTTCTTTGAAAACATGTTTGGAAAAGCCTATTGTGCCAGTAGAAAATAAATAAATAATAATAAAAAAAATGATAATAAAGAGAACTTGCCCATGTCCGATTCTCTTACTACATGTTAAGCATCTCATTTCATGAAATAAAACTATATCGTGTTGAATATTTTTAGATTCCTGCGGTTTAAAGGTATTTTTTATATTATTTTTATTCTCTAATGACAATCAGCGTATCAAATCAGTTAATTCCAACCCAGTAAAGAAAGCCCCGCCCCATTACTGGTTACCTTTATAGCTGTTTGCCATGAAAGGTGGCGTCACATACGTGTGACACATTGATCTTTTCATTTGACGTTTTTGAAGGATCATCGACTCATTGTCATTTCTTGTTTCAGTATCAACACTCAAATGCCCGATATTGATTTGAATGTAAGTGGAATGATAGTTGATAAAATGAATTGTTTCGCTTGAGAATACATGCATGCAACTAATATGGACCTAGCAAAGTAAAAAGGAAGCATTTGGTGCATTTTGACCCTAGCACTGGAAAGGAATGAACGAACGGAAAACATGTGAACAAGCATTTTCAATTATTTAATATGTCCCGGATGTGTCATAATAAGTATTTCTATAATGGTCCTATCATCAAACTACAGTCAAAGTCATTAACGATATAATACCTCTGGGAATAGTAAAATTTGTTCGAGATTTCGAGACTTCAACATAGTGAGGGTAATTAATACAGTTATGCCATCAGGCATAGTGGGTGGCTTTAATATATATATTCTACCTTCCATAAACTATTATAGAAATATTATATAATATTATATTCGAGGCGATTCGGATGAATTCACACAATATACCTTTCAAGATTAAATACAAACACATATATACAGTACCCTAAATAGAGGGTATCTGCAGCGATGGAAAGAATTCTCTAGGGTGTCCAGAACGAGTTGGACGGGCCTCCATGGCCTAGTGGGTAAGAGCGCTGACTTAATCATTAGGTCTCTGGCCGCTGTAGTTCCGAGTCGGATTCGGGTCACATGTGAGATGCCACGTTCTGCAACGGAAGGCCATGTGTTTTTCTTCGGGTACTCCGGTTTCGTCAAGCGGCTCGATATGAATGCAATAATCTTGAAAGGGCCGTAAAAGCAAAAACCCCAAAAGGGGGACGAGTTCGAATGAGCCGTGGTAGAAGAAGCTGCAGTTATGTTGGAGTAATTGAAAGTTGACTGTAGTATGTTGTCTACTTTAGGCACACTCACTAAAACTATAGTTTGTACTCCTGGGCATTCCTATTTGTACCTCTGGAACAATGATTACACATTCGGAGCATCGTTCTGGAATATAGACAACTTTTATATATCAGTATGCTGTCCACCTCAGTTATAGATACAGAGCTGAAACCTACCACACATGAGCTTAGGACTAAGCCTGCCCAGGCACAGTGATGCGAGTCCGACCGACCATGCATATAAACCATATTGGTACCATTGGATGGCAAAGCTTGGGGTGTCATTTCATCTCAATGCCAGGTAGAAGTCCCACAAAAATGGAAGCAATGTCTCCAAAATGACCTAGATAGTGTTAGCAGGGATATTAAAACTCAGTTCAAACAACCTTTTATGATTGTTCTGTTAAGTACTCAAGGAACAGACTTGAACCTCTAGTCAGGCGAACTGATCGTTAGCTCACAGCTAGAACCTTGACTGCTATTTGATTAAAATAATGAATGACAGACTGCATGGTCTAGGTTGTAGTTGCAAGCACTCATTCCAGAATAACAATATTAATCGGGATTTCAATCACATGTTTTAAGAAATGCCATTCCCACTATGAAGGCCACACGACAAGGTTCAAGATCTCGAGAAAAACTAAAGCATAACCCCGGTTCCTACGATGTGTATCTCTACGATGTGTTTATCGATTTATCATGATGAGTGTATTATACACTGCTCAAAACAATTAAAGGAGCAAACACATATTTCCTCATAGTATAAAGATGTGGGATAATGATGATGAAACGACACAGAAACATGAGTAACTTTTTCTGCAACATGTTAATGGCAAACATAGGTAACCAGTTCTCAAATCACAGCCTGTAACCTGTTATGGAAAATTTTTGCATGTTCTACTGGATTTAAGTCAGGCAAACGTGCCGGCCACTCGATTACTTCAATAATCTCACGATTAAGGTAATCCATGCACACTCTAACATCCTGCATCAGAATGTTGGGTTTTGTACTCCAGGTCAGTTCTTGTCTTGAGTTAGATTACAAACTAAAGCGTCATTGTGAACAATTCTATGTCAGATTTGTCATCTATAAGATGTATGTTTTGTGAGGTACACTAAACTTATGCGACATGAAATACATGTATATGCAAGATGGTGGTTCAGGTATTTTATTCTACCAAACTTATACTTACTAAATGTCACTGTTATGATAAAAGTTGTCTGTACTCAAGAACCTCACATTACATGTTCACTATCTGATTTAATATGACGGTTATAATGATTAGATTAGTATGTTGTCTAAGAGTAATTTTATCTGCATTGTGATGTGTGTCTCAGACTAACTGGTACGAATGTTGTGTGTAATACAGATCAACGTTTGTAGTTGAAATACATCTGCTTGATAGCCCCCGCCCATAGGGGCTTGAAGAAATATATGGGCTGCATGATGCTTCCACGCAGAGCTGAATCCGGCCCCAACACTAGTACTGGTAAGCCGCTTAGAGGATCTAAGCCTGTCCAGGAACCGCGGTGCGAGGCGGACCGTCCATGCTAATAAACCCTATTGGTTGTATTGGGCGACAGGGCTTGAGATGTCATTTCATCTCAATGTCTGGTAAAAGTTCCACAAAAGTGGAGGCAACGTCTCCAAAATGACATTTACAGTGTTGACGGGGACGTTAAAGGCATTTATTCTTCTAACAGTAGACACACAGTGTGTTCATAATTGTTTTATTGCCCCAAGTGATATACTGGTCATTGCAGATCAAAGGCAGCCCTTAATAGGGTGATTAGTAGCTCTTGTTGAATCTACTGACTAAGGCACATAAGGGGAAAATCAATAATGCACACTCTAGTCAACAGTAAGTAAACTATTGATTTTCCACAAGAAGGCCCCTTACCTGTTGAAGACAGAGGACTTCTCTGAAGTTAGCAATGTAGGCTACATAATATTATGTAATGAAATGATAGTCCACAATAATCAAGAATAAATGCCTTTAAAGGCATTTATTCTGTAACAGTAAAACACACCTTGTGTCCACAATTGTTTTATTGCCCCCTGTGATATACTGACTATAGCAGACCAAAGGCGGCCCTTAATAGGGTGATTAGTATCTCTTGTTGAATCCCCTGACTGAGACACTTAAGGGGAAAATCAATAATGTACACCAGTCAACAGTAAGTAATTTATTGATTTTCCCCAAGGCGGCCCCTTACCTGTTGAAGACAGAGGATTTCTCTCCAATGAGTACTGAGGGCTACATAATATTATATAATGAAATGATAGTCCTCAATAATCAAGAATAAATGCCTTTAAACAACAAATCAAACAAAAACATCTGCTTGAATTGCTCTATGGATTATGTATGCTAAACAGTATACAATTTTTTTTTTATTTTTTTTTTTTTTTATTTATTTATTTTTTTTTTTTTTCAATTTCGCATGTTTTGCATGAAGTGCATGTCCGGCATCAGTCTTTCGTTGAGATTGAAAATGAAAAAGAAAGAAAGAACAAAAAACTCAACGGCAAATTCTCTCTTCCGCTGATATGAAAACCAAACACACTATGAAAGTGTAAACATTTATTTTCATATACATTATTTCAATATGAAAAGAATCCCCATTTAATAGCTGCATATAACTTAAGTGATCACGTACTTAATCACAGTTCAGGCTATATTGTCTGGTCTGCTCATCCTGGTATGTTTGGCATGAGCACTAGCATTACCCAGCATTTCTTTCAGCGGTTTTGCATTTACCAAAATAATTTCGGATGAAATCATAGATCCCAAGGAACCGGGAGGTATTACTTAATCTAGAATGAAATATGTGCAAGCAAATAGCACTTTGCATCACAGAATGCTATTTTTGGCCAAATATTGAGTTTCATGAGCCTGTGACGTTCAAAATAAGATCAAGGTCACAAAAGTCTAATCAAATCTTTGGTACTTTGCCATGATGTATAGTGTACAAACTTTATAAATAGCCATCTGTAAGAATCATTGGTCACTGTGGCGTATACACGGTCAGTTTGTGTACCGCAAGGTTCACTTACGGTACTATCAAAATCACTGCCTGTGACATTGTTAGATTAAACCTATTAGCCAAGTCTGTGTCGCTTATATTATTTTGTTTTGGATAGCCAATTGACCATTTTGTGGGAAAGTAACTGTCCTTTTGGCTTTCTGTTGTTGGCGTTTCTTCCCCTTTGGTGTTTCTGATGGGAGCTGTGGGTTAATTGTATCGATTCCTGATCATTGCCTCCACTTCTATTTTACTATTCGCTAAATAGTGTTGACTCGGCCGTTAAACCCCAATTAATCAAACAAAATACTTACTATTCCATCTATCATAACCATTGGCTGCGTTCTCAGTGTCAGTATAATATGTACCCTAGGTTTACTCACTATTCCATCTATAACTATTTGCTGTGACACTGTGTACTACGGGGCAGTACATTTACCGCAGGTACACTGGCTATTCCATCTAGCATTGCCAATGGCTGGCTCTTTGACATGTACTCCGGATCAGTATAATATGTCCCCAGGTACACTTTCTGTTCCATCTATCATAACTGTTTGCTGTAGCACTGAACATTGTTTTCTCCGGGTCAGTAAAATAAGAATCCCGGGTACACTTACTATTCAATCCTTCAGAATCATTGGCTGTGGTACTGCGATGTGCACTACGGGTCAATATATGTACTCAAGGAATCGATCATAACAAATGAATGTGATCCTGTAATGTGTAATTAGGGTCAGTCTAATATGTACCCCAATTACACTTACTACATATTCCATTTATCATAACAATTGGCTGCAGCACTGTGGGGTGTACTCAGGATCAGTATTATGTATGCCCCAGATAACACTTACTAATCCACCTGTCATAACAATTGGCTAAGGCACTGTGATGTGCACTCAGGGTCAGTATAATGTGTACCCCGGATACATTTTCTAATCCACCTGTCATGACAATTGGTTGTGGCAAAGTGAGGTGTCCTCAGGATCAGTATTATGTGTACCCCAGATAACACTTACTAATCCACCTGTCATAACAATTGGATGTGACCTGTGATGTGTTCTCAGGGTCAGTATAATGTTTACCCCAGATACACTTAATAATCCACCTGTCATGACAATTGGCTCTGGCAGTGTGATGTGTACTCAGTGTCAGTATAATGATACCCCAGATACACTTACTTATCCACCTGCCATAACAGTTGGCTGCGGCAGTGTGATGTGTACTCAGGGCTAGTATAATGTGTACCCCAGATACACTTACTAATCCACCTGTCATGACAATTGGCTGTGGCAGTGTGATGTGTACTCAGGGTCAGTATAATGTGTACCCCAGATACACTTACTTATCCACCTGTCATAACAATTTACTGTGGCACTTTGCTGTGTACTCGGGGTCAGTATAATGTGTACCCCAGATACACTTACTAATCCAACTGTCAAGACAGTTGGCTGTGGCAGTGTGATATGTACTCAGGGTCAGTATAACGTGTACCCCAGATACACCTACTAATCCACCTGTCATAACAGATGGCTGCGGCAGTGTGATGTGTGCTCAGGGTCAGTATAATGTGTACCCCAGATACACTTACTTATCCACCTGTCATAACAGTTGGCTGCGGCAGTGTGGTGTGTACTCAGGGTCAGTATAATGTGTACCCCAGATACACTTACTTATCCACCTGTCATAACAGTTGGCTGCGGCAGTGTGATGTGTACTCAGGTTAGTATAATGTGTACCCCAGATACATTCCTTATCCACCTGTCTTGACCATTGGCTGTGACACTGTGATGTGTACTCAGGGCCAGTATAATGTGTACCCCAGATACACTTACTAATCCACTTTTCATGACAATTGGCTGCAGCACTGTGGTGTGTACTCAGGATCAGTATTATGTATACCCAAGATAACACTTACTAATCTTCCTGTCATAACAATTGGCTGTTGCAGTGTGGTGTGTATTCAGGGTCATTATAATGTGTACCCCAGATACACTTACTTATCCACATGTCATGACAATTGGCTGTTGCACTGTGATGTGTACTCAGGGTCACTATAATGTGTACCCCAGATACACTTACTAATCCACCTGTCATGACAATTGGCGGTTGCAGTGTGATGTGTACTCAGGGTCAGTATAATGTGTACCCCAGATACACTTACTAATCAACCTGTCATGACAATTGGCTGGGGCACTGTGATGTCTACTCAGGGTCATTATAATGTGTACCCCAGATGGACATACTTATCCACCTGTCATAACAATTTGCTGTGGCGCTGTGATTTGTACTCAGGGTCAGTATAATGTGTACTCCAGATACACTTACTAATCAACCTGTCATAACAATTGGCTGTGGTACTTTGATGTGTACTCAGGGTCAGTATAATGTATAACCCAGATACACTTACTTATCCTCCTGTCATAACAGTTGGCTGCGGCAGTGTGATGTGTACTCTGGGTCAGTATAATGTGTACCCCAGATACAATTACTAATCCTTCTGTCATAACAGTTGGCTGCGGCAGTGTGATGTGTACTCTGGGTCAGTATAATGTGTACCCCAGATACACTTACTTATCCACCTGTCATAACAATTGGCTGTTGCAGTGTGGTGTGTATTCAGGGTTAGTATAATGTGTACTCCAGATACACTTACTAATCCACCTGGCATAACAATTGGCTGTTGCAGTGTGATGTGTACTCAGGTTAGTATAATGTGTACCCCAGATACATTCCTTATCCACCTGTCTTGACCATTGGCTGTGACACTGTGATGTGTACTCATGGCCAGTATAATGTGTACCCCAGATACACTTACTAATCCACTTTTCATGACAATTAGCTGCAGCACTGTGCGATGTGTACTCTGGGTCAGTATAATGTGTACCCCAGATACACTTACTTATCCACCTGTCATTACAATTGGCTGTTGCAGTGTGGTGTGTATTCAGGGTCAGTATAATGTGTACTCCAGATACACTTACTAATCCACCTGTCATAACCATTGGCTGTTGCAGTGTGATGTGTACTCAGGTTAGTATAATGTGTACCCCAGATACATTCCTTATCCACCTGTCATGACAATTGGCTGTTGCAGTGTGGTGTGTATTCAGGGTCGGTATGTGTACCCCGGATTTACTTACTAATCCACCTGTCATGACAATTGGCTGTGGCACTGTGAGGTGTCCTCAGGATCAGTATTATGTGTATCCCAGATAACACTTACTAATCCACCTGTCAACAATTAAATGTGCACAGTATAATGTGCACCCCAGATACACTTAATAATCCACCTGTCATGACAATTGGCTCTGGCAGTGTGATGTGTACTCAGGGTCAGTATAATGTGTACCCCAGATACACTTACTTATCCACCTGCCATAACCGCTGGCTGCGGCAGTGTGATATGTACTCAGTGCCAGTATAATGTGTACCCCAGATACACTTACTAATCCACCTGTCATGACAAGTGGCTGTGGCAGTGCGATGTGTTTTCAGGGGCCAGTGTTATGTGTACCCCAGATACACTTACTAATCCACCTGTCATGACAATTGGCTGTGGCACTGTGATGTGTACTCAGGGTCAGTTTAATATGTACCCCAGATACACTTTATAATCAACCCGTCATGACAATTGGCTGTGGCACTGTGATGTCTACTCAGGGTCAGTATAATGTGTACCC
This sequence comes from Lucinisca nassula, assembly GCA_963580285.1. Taxonomy (NCBI): domain Eukaryota; kingdom Metazoa; phylum Mollusca; class Bivalvia; order Lucinida; family Lucinidae; genus Lucinisca; species Lucinisca nassula. The sequence continues at coordinate 58,387,109 of OY757015.1, read as the reverse complement.
CAGATGTACATACTTATCCACCTGTCATGACAATTGGTTGTTGCACTGTGATGTGTACTCAGGTTCAGTATAATGTGTACCCCAGATACATTACTTATCCACCTGTCATGACAAATGGCTGTGACACTGTGCTGTGTACTCAGGGTCAGTATAATGTGTACCCCAGATACACCTACTTCTCCACCTGTCCAAACAAAGGGCTGCGGCAGTGTGATGTGTACTCAGGGTCAGTATAATGTATACCCCAGATACACTTACTTATCCACCTGTCATAACACTTGGCTGCGGCAGTGTGATGTGTACTCAGGGTCAGTATAATGTATACCCCAGATACACTTACTTATCCACCTGTCATAACACTTGGCTGCGGCAGTGTGGTGTGTACTCAGGGTCAGTATAATGTGTACCCCAGATACACTTACCATTCAACCTGTCATAACAATTGGCTGTGGTACTTTGATGTGTACTCAGGGTCAGTATAATGTATACCCCAGATACACTTACTAATCTGCCTGTCATAACAGTTGGCTGCGGCAGTGTGATGTGTACTCAGGGTCAGTAAAATGTGTACCCAAGATACACTTACTTATCCACCTGTCTTAACAATTGGCTATGGCTCTGTGATTTGTACTCGTGTCAGTATAATGTGTACCCAAGATACACTTACTAATCCACTTTTCATGACAATTGGCTGTGGCACTGATGTGAACACAGGATCAGTATAATGTGTAGCCCCAGATACACTTACTTATCCACCTGTCATAACAGTTGGCTGTGGCAGTGTGATGTGTACTCAGGGTCAGTGTAACGTGTACCCCAGATACACCTACTAATGCACCTGTCATAACAGATGGCTGCGGCATTGGGATGTGTGCTCAGGGTCAGTATAATGTGTACCCCAGATATACTTACTTATCCACCTGTCATAACAGTTGGCTGCGGCAGTGTGGTGTGTACCCAGGGTCAGTATAATGTGTACCCCAGATACACTTACTAAACAACCTGTCATAACAATTGGCTGTTGCAGTGTGGTGTGTATTCAGGGTCAGTATAATGTGTACCCCAGATACACTTACTTATCCACATGTCATGACAATTGGCTGTTGCACTGTGATGTGTACTCAGGGTCACTATAATGTGTACCCCAGATACACTTACTAATCCATCTGTCATGACAATTGGCGGTTGCAGTGTGATGTGTACTCAGGGTCAGTTTAATGTGTACCCCAGATACACTTACTAATCAACCTGTCATGACAATTGGCTGTGGCACTGTGATGTCTACTCAAGGTCATTGTAATGTGTACCCCAGATGGACATACTTATCCATCTGTCATAACAATTTGCTGTGGCGCTGTGATTTGAACTCAGGGTCAGTATAATCTCTACTCCAGATACACTTACTAATCAACCTGTCATAACAATTGGCTGTGGTACATTGATGTGTACTCAGGGTCAGTATAATGTATACCCCAGATACACTTACTTATCCTCCTGTCATAACAGTTGGCTACGGCAGTGTGATGTGTACTCTGGGTCAGTATAATGTGTACCCCAGATACATTTACTTATCCACCTGTCATAACAATTGGCTGTTGCAGTGTGGTGTGTATTCAGGGTCAGTATAATGTGTACTCCAGATACACTTACTAATCCACCTGCCATAACAATTGGCTGTTGCAGTGTGATGTGTACTCAGGTTAGTATAATGTGTACCCCAGATACATTCCTTATCCACCTGTCTTGACCATTGGCTGTGACACTGTGATGTGTACTCATGGCCAGTATAATGTGTACCCCAGATACACTTACTAATCCACTTTTCATGACAATTGGCTGCAGCACTGTGGGGTGTACTCAGGATCAGTATTATGTATACCCCAGATAACACTTACTAATCCAACTGTCATAACAATTGGCTGTTGCAGTGTGGTGTGTATTCAGGGTCAGTATAATGTGTACCCCAGATACACTTACTTATCCACATGTCATGACAATTGGCTGTTGCACTGTGATGTGTACTCAGGGTCACTATAACGTGTACCCCAGATACACTTACTAATCCACCTGTCATGACAATTGGCGGTTGCAGTGTGATGTGTACTCAGGGTCAGTATAATGTGTACCCCAGATACACTTACTAATCAACCTGTCATGACAATTGGCTGTGGCACTGTGATGTCTACTCAGGGTCATTATAATGTATACCCCAGATACACTTACTTATCCTCCTGTCATAACAGTTGGCTGCGGCAGTGTGATGTGTACCCTGGGTCAGTATAATGTGTACCCCAGATACACTTACTTATCCACCTGTCATAACAATTGGCTGTTGCAGCGTGGTGTGTATTCAGGGTCAGTATAATGTGTACTCCAGATACACTTACTAATCCACCTGTCATAACAATTGGCTGTTGCAGTGTGATGTGTACTCAGGTTAGTATAATGTGTACCCCAGATACATTCCTTATCCACCTGTCTTAACCATTGGCTGTGACACTGTGATGTGTACTCAGGGTCAGTACAATGTGTACCCCAGATACACTTACTTATCCACCTGTCATAACAGTTGGCTGCGGCAGTGTGGTGTGTACTCAGGGTCAGTATAATGTGTACCCCAGATACACTTACTAAACCACCTGTCATAACAATTGGCTGTTGCAGTGTGGTGTGTATTCAGGGTCAGTATAATGTGTACCCCAGATACACTTACTTATCCACATGTCATGACAATTGGTTGTTGCACTGTGATGTGTACTCAGGGTCACTATAATGTGTACCCCAGATACACTTACTAATCCATCTGTCATGACAATTGGCGGTTGCAGTGTGATGTGTACTCAGGGTCAGTATAATGTGTACCCCAGATACACTTACTAATCAACCTGTCATGACAATTGGCTGTGGCACTGTGATGTCTACTCAGGGTCATTATAATGTGTACCCCAGATGGACATACTTATCCATCTGTCATAACAATTTGCTGTGGCGCTGTGATTTGTACTCAGGGTCAGTATAATGTGTACTCCAGATACACTTACTAATCAACCTGTCATAACAATTGGCTGTGGTACTTTGATGTGTACTCAGGGTCAGTATAATGTATACCCCAGATACACTTACTTATCCTCCTGTCATAACAGTTGGCTGCGGCAGTGTGGTGTGTACTCAGGGTCAGTATAATGTGTACCCCAGATACACTTACTTATCCACCTGTCATAACAATTGGCTGTTGCAGTGTGGTGTGTATTCAGGGTCAGTATAATGTGTACTCCAGATACACTTACTAATCCACCTGTCATAACAATTGGCTGTTGCAGTGTGATGTGTACTCAGGTTAGTATAATGTGTACCCCAGATACATTCCTTATCCACCTGTCTTGACCATTGGCTGTGACACTGTGATGTGTACTCATGGCCAGTATAATGTGTACCCCAGATACACTTACTAATCCACTTTTCATGACAATTGGCTGCAGCACTGTGGGGTGTACTCAGGATCAGTATTATGTATACCCCAGATAACACTTACTAATCCAACTGTCATAACAATTGGCTGCGGCAATGTGATTTGTACTCAGGGTCAGTATAATGTGTACCCCAGATACACTTACTAATCCACCTGTCCTGACAAGTGGTTGTGGCAGTGCGATGTGTTTTCAAGGGTTAGTATAATGTGTACCCCAGATACACTTTCTAATCCACTTGTCATGACAATTGGCTGTGGCACTGTGATGTGTACTCAGGGTCAGTATAATGTGTACCCTAGATACACTTACTAATCAACCTGTCATAACAATTGGCTGTGGTACTTTGATGTGTACTCAGGGTCAGTATAATGTATAACCCAGATACACTTACTAATCCTCCTGTCATAACAGTTGGCTGCGGCAGTGTGATGTGTACCCTGGGTCAGTATAATGTGTACCCCAGATACACTTACTTATCCACCTGTCATAACAATTGGCTGTTGCAGTGTGGTGTGTATTCAGGGTCAGTATAATGTGTACTCCAGATACACTTACTAATCCACCTGTCATAACAATTGGCTGTTGCAGTGTGATGTGTACTCAGGTTAGTATAATGTGTACCCCAGATACATTCCTTATCCACCTGTCTTAACCATTGGCTGTGACACTGTGATGTGTACTCAGGGTCAGTACAATGTGTACCCCAGATACACTTACTTATCCACCTGTCATAACAGTTGGCTGCGGCAGTGTGGTGTGTACTCAGGGTCAGTATAATGTGTACCCCAGATACACTTACTAAACCACCTGTCATAACAATTGGCTGTTGCAGTGTGGTGTGTATTCAGGGTCAGTATAATGTGTAGCCCCAGATACACTTACTTATCCACATGTCATGACAATTGGCTGTTGCACTGTGATGTGTACTCAGGGTCACTATAATGTGTACCCCAGATACACTTACTAATCCATCTGTCATGACAATTGGCGGTTGCAGTGTGATGTGTACTCAGGGTCAGTATAATGTGTACCCCAGATACACTTACTAATCAACCTGTCATGACAATTGGCTGTGGCACTGTGATGTCTACTCAGGGTCATTATAATGTGTACCCCAGATGGACATACTTATCCATCTGTCATAACAATTTGCTGTGGCGCTGTGATTTGTACTCAGGGTCAGTATAATGTGTACTCCAGATACACTTACTAATCAACCTGTCATAACAATTGGCTGTGGTACTTTGATGTGTACTCAGGGTCAGTATAATGTATACCCCAGATACACTTACTTATCCTCCTGTCATAACAGTTGGCTGCGGCAGTGTGATGTGTACTCTGGGTCAGTATAATGTGTACCCCAGATACACTTACTTATCCACCTGTCATAACAATTGGCTGTTGCAGTGTGGTGTGTATTCAGGGTCAGTATAATGTGTACTCCAGATGCACTTACTAATCCACCTGTCATAACAATTGGCTGTTGCAGTGTGATGTGTACTCAGGTTAGTATAATGTGTACCCCAGATACATTCCTTATCCACCTGTCTTGACCATTGGCTGTGACACTGTGATGTGTACTCATGGCCAGTATAATGTGTACCCCAGATACACTTACTAATCCACTTTTCATGACAATTGGCTGCAGCACTGTGGGGTGTACTCAGGATCAGTATTATGTATACCCCAGATAACACTTACTAATCCAACTGTCATAACAATTGGCTGCGGCAATGTTATTTGTACTCAGGGTCAGTATAATGTGTACCCCAGATACACTTACTAATCCACCTGTCCTGACAAGTGGTTGTGGCAGTGCGATGTGTTTTCAGGGGTCAGTATAATGTGTACCCCAGATACACTTTCTAATCCACTTGTCATGACAATTGGCTGTGGCACTGTGATGTGTACTCAGGGTCAGAATAATGTATACCCCAGATAAACTAACTAATCCACCTGTCATGACAAGTGGCTGTAACAGTGTGATGTATACTCAGGGTCAGTATAATGTGTACCCCAGATACACTTACTAATCCTCCTGTCACAACAATTGGCTGTTGCAGTGCGATGTGTACTCAGGGTCAGTATAATGTGTACCCCAGATACACTTACTAATCCACCTGTCATAACAATTGGCTGTTGCAGTGTGGTGTGTATTAAGGGTCAGTATAATGTGTACTCCAGATACACTTACTAATCCACCTGTCATAACCATTGGCTGTTGCAGTGTGATGTGTACTCAGGTTCAGTATAATGTGTACCCCAGATACATAGAAACCCCGTGGTCGAGTGGTTACGCTACTCGCCTAGTAAACCAGGGGTCGCAGGTTCGATCCCGGGCTTCTCCAGACTTTCGGATGAGTCTTTAAACCGAGGTCCCGTCTCCGTATGACCTTAGCTGTTGGTGGGACGTAAAACTGAAACACTCACTCACTCACCCCAGATACATTCCTTATCCACCCGTCTTGACCATGTCAGTATAATGTGTACCCAAGATACACTTACTAATCCACTTTTCATGACAATTGGCTGTGGGACTGATATGAATACAGGGTCAGTATAATGTATACCCCAGATACACTTACTAATCCACCTGTCATAACAATTGGCTAAGGCACTGTGATGTGCACTCAGGGTCAGTATAATGTGTGCCCCGGATACACTTTCTAATCCACCTGTCATGACAATTGGTTGTGGCAAAGTGAGGTGTCCTCAGGATCAGTATTATGTGTACCCCAGTTAACACTTACTTATCCACCTGTCATAACAATTGGCTGTGGCGCTGTGGTGTGTACTCAGGGTCAGTATAATGTGTACCCCAGATACACTTACTAATCAACCTGTCATAACAGATGGCTGCGGCAGTGTGATGTGTACTCAGGGTCAGTAAAATGTGTACCCCAGATACACTTACTTATCCACCTGTCATAACAATTGGCTGTTGCAGTGTGGTGTGTATTCAGGGTCAGTATAATGTGTACTCCAGATACACTTACTAATCAACCTGTCATAACAATTGGCTGTTGCACTGTGATGTGTACTCAGGTTCAGTATAATGTGTACCCCTGATACATTTCTTATCCACCTGTCTTGACAATTGGCTGTGACACTGTGATGTTTACTCAGGGCCAGTATAATGTGTACCCCAGATACACTTACTAATCCACCTGTCCTGACAAGTGGTTGTGGCAGTGCGATGTGTTTTCAGGGGTCAGTATAATGTGTACCCCAGATTCACTTTCTAATCCACTTGTCATGACAATTGGCTGTGGCACTGTGATGTGTACTCAGGGTCGGTATAATGTATACCCCAGATACACTTACTTATCCACCTGTCATAAACTGTGAAGTGTATTCAGGGTCAGTATCATGTGTACCCCAGATACACTAACTAATCCACCTGTCATGACAAGTGGCTGTAACAGTGTGATGTATACTCAGGGTCAGTACAATGTGTACCACGGATACACTTACTAATCCACCTGTCATTACAATTGGCTGTGGCAGTGCGATGTGTTATCAGGGTCAATATAATGTGTACCCCAGATACACTTACTAATCCTCCTGTCATAACAATTGGCTGTTGCAGTGTGGTGTGTATTTATGGTCAGTACAATGTGTACCCCAGAAATACTTACTAATCCACCCGTCATAACAATTGGCTGTTGCAGTGTGGTGTGTATTCAGGTTAGTATAATGTGTACCCCAGATACACTTACTAATCCACCTGTCATAACAATTGGCTGTTGCACTGTGATGTGTATTCAGGGTCAGTATAATGTGTACCCCGGATTCACTTACTAATCCACCTGTCATGACAATTGACTGTGGCACTGTGAGGTGTCCTCAGGATCAGTATTATGTGTACCCCAGATAACACTTACTAATCCACCTGTCAACAATTAAATGTGGCACTGTGATGTGTACATAGGGTCAGTATGTGCGCCCCAGATACACTTATTAATCCACCTGTCATGACAATTGGCTCTGGCAGTGTGATGTGTAATCAGGGTCAGTATAATGTGTACCCCAGATACACTTACTTATCCACCTGCCATAACAGTTGGCTGCGACAGTGTGATATGTTCTCAGTGCCAGTATAATGTGTACCCCAGATACACTTACTAATCCACCTGTCATGACAATTGGCTGTGGCACTGTGAAGTCTACTCAGGGTCAGTATAATGTGTACCCCAGATGGACATACTTATCCACCTGTCATAACAATTGGATGTGGCACTGTGATGTGTACTCAGGTTCAGTATAATGTGTACCCCAGATACATTACTTATCCACCTGTCATAACAATTGGCTGTTGCACTGTGATGTGTACTCAGGTTCAGTATAATGTGTACCCCAGATACATTACTTATCCACCTGTCATAACAATTGGCTGTGGCACTGTGATGTGTACTCAGGTTCAGTATAATGTGTACCCCAGATACATTACTTATCCACCTGTCATAACAATTGGCTGTGGCACTGTGCTCTGTACTCAGGGTCAGTATAATGTGTACCCCAGATACACTTACTAATCCACCTGTCATTACAAGTGGCTGTGGCAGTGCCATGTGTTTTCAGGGGTCAGTAAAATGTGTACCCCAGATAGACTTGCTAATCCACCTGTCATGACAATTGGCTGTGTCACTGTGATGTGTACTCAGGGTCAGTATAATGTGTACCCCAGATACACTTACTAATTAACCTGTCATAACACTTGGCTGTGGTACTTTGATGTGTAGATAGGATCAGTATAATGTATACCCCAGATACTAATCCACCTGTCAACAATTAAATGTGGCACTGTGATGTGTACTCAGGGTCAGTATAATGTACACCCAAGATACACTTAATAATCTACCTGTCATGACTATTGGCTCTGGCAGTGTGATGTGTATTCAGGGTCAGTATAATGTGTACCCCAGATACATTACTTATCCACCTGTCATGACAATTGGCTGTGGCACTGTGCTCTGTACTCAGGGCCAGTATAATGTGTACCACGGATACACTTACTAATCCACCTGTCATGACAATTGGCTGTGGCACTGTGCTCTGTACTCAGGGCCAGTATAATGTGTACCCCAGATACATTACTTATCCACCTGTCATGACAATTGGCTGTGGCACTGTGCTCTGTACTCAGGGCCAGTATAATGTGTACCCCAGATACACTTACTAATCCACCTGTCATTACAAGTGGCTGTGGCAGTGTGATGTGTTTTCAGGGGCCAGTGTTATGTTTACCCCAGATAGACTTGCTAATCCACCTGTCATGACAATTGGCTGTGTCACTGTGATGTGTACTCAGGGTCAGTATAATATGTACCCCAGATACACTTACTAATCAACCTGTCATGACAATTGGCTGTGGCACTGTGATGTCTACTCAGGGTCAGTATAATGTGTACCCCAGATACATTACTTATCCACCTGTCATGACAATTGGCTGTGGCACTGTGCTCTGTACTCAGGGCCAGTATAATGTGTACCCCAGATACACTTACTAATCCACCTGTCATGACAATTGGCTGTGGCACTGTGATGTGTACTCAGGGTCAGTATAATATGTACCCCAGATACACTTACTAATCAACCTGTCATGACAATTGGCTGTGGCACTGTGATGTGTACTCAGGGTCAGTATAATATGTACCCCAGATACACTTACTAATCAACCTGTCATGACAATTGGCTGTGGCACTGTGATGTCTACTCAGGGTCAGTATAATGTGTACCCCAGATACATTACTTATCCACCTGTCATGACAATTGGCTGTGGCACTGTGCTCTGTACTCAGGGCCAGTATAATGTGTACCCCAGATACACTTACTAATCCACCTGTCATGACAAGTGGCTGTGGCAGTGCCATGTGTTTTCAGGGGTCAGTAAAATGTGTACCCCAGATACACTTACTAATCCACCTGTCATGACAATTGGCTGTGTCCCTGTGATGTGTACTCAGGGTCAGTATAATGTGTACCCCAGATACACTTACTAATTAACCTGTGTCGTAACACTTGGCTGTGGTATTTTGATGTGTACATAGGATCAGTATAATGTATACCCCAGATACACTTACTAATCATCCTGTCATAACAGTTGGCTGCGGCAGTGTGATGTGTACTCAGTGTCAGTGTGATGTGTACTCAGGGTCAGTATAATTTGTACCCCAGATACACTTACTTATCCACCTGTCTTAACAATTGGCTATGGCACTGTGATGTGTACTCGGGTCAGTATAATGTGTACCCAAGATACACTTACTAATCCACTTGTCATGACAATTGGCTGTGACACTGATGTGAACACAGGGTCAGTATAATGTGTACCCATCTTTTCTTCATATTATCTTACTAACATGCAATAAAACAACTATTAAAGCATCGCTATATTTGAAGTTTGTTTCGACACTGTAAAGGTCATTTTGGAGACGTTGCTTCCAATTTTGTGGGACTTTTACCAAACATTGAAAATTGACATCTGAAGCCCTGCCACCCAATGAAACCAATATGGTTTATATGCATGAACGGGCCGACTCGGACCACTTTGCCTGGGCAGACTTAGATCGTCTAAGCGGATTACCAGTACTTGTGTGCAGGTCGGTTTCAGCTCTACGTGGAAGCATCAGGCAGCCCATCTATTTCTTCAAGCCCCGACATATGTGGGCAGGCTATATTTAAAGTCTTTCCTAAATGTGTGCTTCCTTATTTCTTTATATATATAGTTACAAGTCCATGTTGGTCCGAACAGTGTTAATTTGCCACTTGTTCAACAATTTATGAGCTTATTTTATGACTTGTATATGTCATTCACATGTTTCCTTACAGTATCGTTGTTTATAATTAGTAGTAAATCCTCTAACAATGATAGAAGCCTCTGTGTTGTAGTGGTTATGCTACTCGCCTTGTAAACCAGAGATTGCAGGATCGATCCCGGGCTTCTCCAGACTTTCGGACGAGTCTTTAAACCAAGGTCCCATCTCCGTATAACTTTAGCTGTTGGTGAGACATAAACTCAAGCACTCTAAACAATGATAGAAAAAAAAGGAAACATATTATTATTAACTATTTATTCAAATACAGAATTGTTTTTTTTTTTTTTTTCAGATAACCTCCTTTCAAAGCCTGGTCTCAACATTAGAGCCTGTGCCAGCCCAGGACATTGAAATAGTTAGACAAGATTTTTATCTGGCAGCATATGGACTTTACAGACAACCAATCATTGGAGATGGCAATTGTTTATTTAGATCCATCAGTTTTAGTTTGTATGGACATCAAAACAATCATTTGGAGCTCAGAAATTTAGCAGTGGATACACTATCTCGAAATATTGATCTTTTTCAAAACTACTTCCATGCAGATGAACCCAACGCACCTTCTGACTATGTTGAGAATCATTTAAATGCTCTACGCCAACCACACACATTTGCTGGACAAGACTGTGTACTTGCGTTAGCGAGAGCACTAAACATAAATATTCTTGTTACTCTTGGTGGTGACACATCATCCGAGGATGTCATTACTATTGAAAATACTTTTGATGAAAACAATCCCCAGATACATATAGTATGGTCACGAAGTGGTGGGGGTCATTATGAAGCCATAGCAGAAACACCCCAATTAGCAGTCACAGATAACAATAGCATTCAGGCAAGTGACCTTAATCAAATAGTTTGGCATAAAATATCTAAATTTTCAAAACCTGTTGATTTACAATTTAAAAACACAGATCTACAAAAAACTGGAAACGATCCATCTAATAAACTACATCTGCATGACTATAATGCAAATGCAAATGAAGGGAATGCTATGAATAATAAAATATGTCCTGAGTGCAAGCAAACGTTTGCCACCAGTTTTAACCTAAAAAGGCATTTTGTGCAACATCAGCAATTCCTAGATAAAGGTAAACTTTCATGTATGTTACCATCATGTGACTTAAAATTTTCTAAAATTGACCATGTTATTCATCACGCTATACACGCGCATGGTGCAGATATTCAAATAGAAGAGCTTAATTTTGAAAACGAAGAGGCATTTAGCAAATATAAAGAAGAACAAGAAGTTTCAACTAATACTAGATTTGTTAAAAAGCGCAAACCAAAACTGAATAAACAAAATATAAAGACTTTACAACTTGTGTGTCACCGAGATGGCTCTATTAAACCTCACCTAAAAAGGGGTCAATCGTTTAAGGGAAAACGTAAAAACAAAAAAGGGCAATGTAAAATTGATGGTTTATGTCCTGCTAGAATGTACGTTAAATACCTTTCTGACAAGTCTATAAAAGTAAAGTATGTAAAAACTCACTCCCATAGCCTTTCTTTTAGTGAAAGTAAGTATCTTAAAATTCCAAAGTCAACCCAGGAAGAAATTGCCACAATGCTTTCATTGGAAATGCCAATATTTAAAATACTTGACAAAATACGCCTTTCTTTTTCCTCAAGGGATGACAGGGACAGTTTAGATAATTTGAAACATTTCCATCTCATTGACAGGAAAACAATACACAACATCAAAAAAAGAATCATTGACTCATCTGTCATTAGACATAGTGACAATGCCACGTCTGTTTCATTAAGAGTCCATGCATTAAGGTGTGAAAAATATAACCCAGTCCTTATTTACAAAAAACAGTCAGAAACAGATCTGTCTTCTGGGCTTGATAAGGATGACTTTATGCTTGCTTTGATGACAAACCAGCAGCTAACAATGTACAAGAAATTTGCGAACAGAATTATCTGCATGGATTCAACTCACAACACTAATCAATATGGATTTAAATTAATAACACTATTAGTACCAGATGAATTTCGACGAGGATATCCCGTTGCTTTCTGCATAACTAACAAAGAAAGTGAAGATGCTGTTTCAATTTTTTTAAAAAGTGTCCGAAACTGTGCACCTGAAGTAGACATATGCCTTTTCATGACTGATGATGACAATGCAGGATGGAATGCTATTAGGTCTGTATTTGGTACAGATGTCCAACAATATCTTTGTGTCTGGCATGTACATAAGAACTGGCGTAGGAAACTTCAAGAACTTGTAAAAGAAAAACATATTCAGACTGAAATTTATACATTCTTATGTGCCATGCTAGAAGCAAAGACAGAGGCAGAGTATAATCTGTATCAAAAGGAGTTTTACACAAAACATGAATTAACTCAAAAGAAATTTGTTGATTACTTCAAGAATAATTATGATATCAGGAATAACAAATGGGCACTTTTTCACAGAACAAAACGCGAGTATGCAAATACAAATATGTTTGTAGAGAGTTTTCATAATAAATTGAAAACTTTATATTTTGGAAAACGGAGAAATCGACGTCTTGACATTCTCATTGAAACTCTTCTCCAAATTGAAAACCACATTTTTATAGACCATTTCAAGAGGACAAAGTACAACTTGCCCGCTGCATTTGACATTGATACATGGGACAGACATTCAAACAGCTTAAATATTGCAGATTCTTCAATTGCCCAGGTAAATGAAGTGACTTTCACCGTTTTGTCTTCCAATACCAAAACATATTATACTGTAAATGTTCAGAAATCTGTTTGCAAAGAGGAACATTGTTATATCAAATGTAGGCAGCCGCCCTGCTTAAATCTTTGCTTTCACATGTATTCATGTTCTTGTGAAGATTTCAAAAGTGGTGAGACAATATGCAAACATGTGCATAAAGTTCACTCTTTGATAAATAAATTATCAGGAAAAGCTGAAAACCACATCGATATCAATCTATTTACAGCAGAAGAAAGAGAAGACAAACGGGGTGGTATTAAAGAAAATAAACAAAAAATTAAAGCCATTCGTGACATGTTAAATGAAATTTCACACCAAATAGAACAACCATCTGTTCAAAAATTCAGGCTTGATGCAATTGAGACATCATTGAAAAACATTATATCTGCTAATAATGGCTGTGATCTCCTTCAAGAAAATGATGCATCACTCAAACGCACTGAAGTATTTTCATCAAATGCTAAAAATATCCTCCAGCCAAGGTTTAAACCATATAAAAAGAAAACTAGCAAAAAAAATCAAATTTTAAAAGCCCCAACTGAAGAAGAGAAACGAAAGTTACTAGACCCTAAAAGAGATCAGAAAAAGCAAAACAAAGAATCTGCCCAAACAGTGACATCATCTTCCACAGAATTTAATCTTAATGCTCAATATATAATTAGTCCTTCTTCATATAATACACCAGTTCAAATGCTTATGCCTGATGGTCGCAGAATTGAAGTAGTATTTTCAAACACATTTGCATCTACATCTGATGATAAACTATAAAGTCAATAAATTTTAACATTAATTGTTATGCTCTGAACTTAATAGAGCATACCACATTTGCTATATAACTCTATGTAAAACATGTGGGCCCCTAAAAAGGGCCATTTTGGCCCAAGGGCTGTAATTTGAACAGCTTTGGTACAGGTCCAGGAGATGGAGATTCATACCAGATATCAAAGACCTGGCCCTTCTGGTTTTAGACCACAAGATTTTAAAGGGTTTCCTTATAAAAGCCCATGTTAAACATGTGGACACCTTGGTGGGGCCATTTATGGCCCAAGGACCATGATTTGAACAATCTTGGTTGAGGTCAACTAGATGAAGCATCATATCAAATATCAAAATAGAAGTTGAAAAACCTGGGCCTTCTTGTTGCAGACAAGAAGATTCTCAAAGTGTGATGGCAAGGCACATGCAAATGCAAACATGCACGACCTAGGTGACAACAATAGCCCTCCATGTACTTCGTACAGGTGAGCTTAAAACCACTAAGATTTAATCCAATAAACTTGAGTATATGTCCTTTAGAATTTTTCTGGCAGCTGGAAACAAAAAACCATGCTGCCTCAAATTGGCTCGAGAGGCTTCTGGATTTTTTCCGTCAAGGGCTTCCATCATGTTTATGGTGGCATTCCTGAAAAAGTAAGCAAAGAGTTCATTAAGGACTAATTTTAACTGATAATGTACATTTAATTAAAGTTGTATGCTCATTTCTAATTTTGCATCCCACAAAAAAATAGAAATGGTGTTTGTAAAACACACAACCCCCAATCATATGCTTGCTCCTAATTCCCAATTTTCCAACGGCCAAAACCAAAGAAAATTTTTCAGTTTTTTCAAATGTTTCTCAGGTCATGTACTTGTCATTCTCTATCAGCTTGTCAAATTTCTAGGCAACAATTGAAACATAATTTTCCATGAGAATCCCATATATGTAATTTCAAAACCTTAGCATACACGGTTATCAAGTTCTGCTATGCATCACAAAGCATATAGAGGTACAATGTAAAAACATTCAGTGACAAAAGGGCATAACTTATTATTTTCGGAATTCAGTCAAAAGTTAATCAGGTCATCTACTCATCACCACCAATCTATTCACAAACTTTCAAGGCTCTAGCGCTTATGCTTTTTGAGATATTTTGCTGACAAGACTTTTAAAATCAAACTCATTTTTGATTTTTATTTATCCAAAAAATTTCAAAGGGCAATAATTCTTGAAAGGGACACAATCTGGATGAGAAAAAATATGTGTCCCCTAATTTTCCATAGATGTAATTTCAAAACCCTAAGCATACACGGCTATAATGTTATGCTATACATCACAAAGAATATAGAGGTACAATGTAAAAATACCCAAAGTGACAAAGGGCCATAACTCAGTATTTTTCGGAACTTATTCAAAAGTTAATCAGGTCATATATTCATCATCGCCAATCTATTCATCAACTTTCAAGGCCCCAGCTCTTATAGTTTTTGAAAAATTCTGCTGACAAGATTGTATCCAAAAAATTTCAATGGGGAATAACTCTTGAAAGGGGCATAATCCGGACGAGAAAAAAATATGCGTCTCCTAATTTTCCATGAGGAATCCATATATGAAATTTCAAAACTCTAGCACACACGGTAGTGGCAAGGCAAACATTTCCATCAGGCCTAAATCTGAATTCCAAGCATTTATGCATGTTCTGGATTCTTGCAAAGTTGATGACGATCCTATTACATCCCATTATGTCCCTAAGGGAAAATTTTCAACACTCAGCAGCAAATCTCTCTAAATTGAAATCTAGCTCGGTGGCATTCGAATAAGTATTAGATTTTATGCATATTCTCCTTTACTGGAAATTAATTAAATATCCAACAAAAAATTAGTTGAAGTAATCCATTCCAAGTTCTGATTATGTGCCTTTGGAAGAATGGACCATATAATATGCCAATATGCGAGAAATGGTTTGAATAAGAGTATGGGGGCTTTCACTTGCAATGAAATCAAATCCCAGTGCAGCCTTAACCTAATAGACAGTACAGGAAAATTCTTATCCGAATTGTCTCACTGGCATTGGAAAGAAGACGGTCCCACCCTAAATCCTTTCAAATCGGGAAGGGTGAAGCTGGAAATTGTCTTGGCTCGACCCTCCGTGATCTAACTGGTGGTTTTCTTCTGTTCTGACGTCGGATTGTTGTTCAGTCCTCAACCCTGATTCATGATAATATGAATCAATACATAATCATTTTACCATATATTTTATCATAACTCACTGCTGAGCTAGAAAGCCTCCACGCAGATCAATTTTGTTATTGTTATTTTGTTTGATACAACACTGGAACTGAGGGCGAGGGTTGAAGTTTCTTAAACTCTGACTTGAAGCCCGCACTCATACACCCCACCATATCCAGGAGTTTTACTACTGACCATCCTAAGACGACGTTCTTTTGCAGTGCCTTATTTGTTATTTGGCTTTGTGCCATTGGTTTATGTTTCGTCTGTTTTGTGTGAGCCTCTGTATCACTTTCATTTGTGTGCGCCTCCATATCATTTTCTTTAGGCGACTTGAAACGACTGCGTTCTTAGATTTTGACTTTTCCTGGGGGTCTTTTCTTACTTGTTTGGAGTTAATCTTTTTTTGAAAGTTCAGTTGGATAGTGGCAGACTAAATGAGACGTCAACATGTAAGTTAGTTTAGGCCTGATGGAATGTCATTTGCTGAAACAACGGTGGTTAACCTAGTCATTTCTCTATCAATGACTAACAATGTTAGGGCTATTAACTGACAGCCTTCTTCGTTTCACCTAAATGATTGAAATTGATTAATACGTGTTTGTGATGAAGCAGAGATAGGAAACCATTATGCAAACCCAATATTTTGTGTTTAATTTTGCGAACAGCACCTGGCCCCAGAGCCAAGATTGTGGATGGTAGCTCTTTATTTTTTCCCACAGACGAGCAAACAAGATAATTAACTTTCACAGGAATTTCACCACTTCATGCTGAAGACACACCTTACAGATTGTCTGTCTCTTTCGTCTACTGACTGACACAGATCTTTGAAAAAGCCCTCCTCTTCTATGATCTGGCCGAAGTCTGAGGCCAAATCTGTGGCTTCACCTTCTGTTAAAAGCGAGAAAAGGCTGTCTTTACTTTTTTTGCCTTTTGGCATTCTCAGGTCTGTAGGAAGGCTTGAGCTGTTCCGCCGTCTCTGCAAACGAAAGATTAATGCTTTAAAATTCAGATAAGGTTATGGTATATGTTTTGGAATTTTAAACAAATACAGCCAAGCTCTGCAATGGAAGGTCAGGTGGTGTTTCTCTGGGTACTCCAGTTTTTCGCCAACCTCTGATTAATGATCGCCTTGATATAAGTGAAATAATCTTGAAAGGGTCGTACAACTAAATAAAAAAAAAAAAAAAAAACAAGAGCGGTCGCATAGATAATCTTGAAAGGGTAGAACAACTAGATATAAACAAGAGGACACAGAGGGCCCTGGTTCGCTCACCTGTGTGTCATTGTCTCAAGTAAATTCTATATTTAGCTGTGGTGGCCATCTTGTTCATCAGCTGAGTGACTTTAGCTTATTTGGTAGGGAGTAACCTAGGCAACATTCCTGTGAAGTTTGAATCAAATTGGCCTAAGGGTTTGGGAGGAGTTCACGCATGAATCAAATTTACAATATTTGACTATTTTTACCTCCAGTGGCCATTTTGTTCATCGGAGCGGGACCGTTTTAGCCTTTTTGGTAGAGGGTCATCTAAGCAACATTACTTCGAAGTTTGAATGAAATTGGCCCAAGGGTACAGGAATTGTCATTTGAAGATTTTTTTTACATGTTTAGCTCTTGCAGCCATCTTGTTCATTGGAGTGGAATAAGTTTAAACTATTTTGGTAGGGGGTTACCTAGGTTACATTCCTGTGAAGTTTCAAATCCAAATCATTTTTGTAAGAATAGGAAGCCCTTGTCATAAGGAAACTACTTGCCAAATATGAAGGCCCTATTTCAAATGCTTCAAAATTATTACAAAGTGGGTCAAAGGTCAAGGTCATAAGACAAATTTTTTGTATGGGTGGGAAGACCGTTTCACAAATAACACACATGCCAAATATGAAGGCTCTATCTCATATGGTTCAAAAGTTATGATAAGGTAGGTCACAGATAAAATCTTATATGAGTGGGAAGCTTGTGTCACAATAAGCCTACATGCCAAATATGAAGGCCCTGTCTCAAACGGTTCAAAAGTTATGACAAAATAACCTACTGATCTACTTTATGATTTGACATGACCTATATTTGAACTTAACCGAGATATTGTCCAGATGATCATTCTGAGTAAGTTTTATGATTATTTGACTAAAACTATGGCCTCTTAGTGTTCCAAACGTTTTTCTATGATTTGACCTTCTGGCCTACTTTTTGACCCGACATGACCAATATACAACTTGACCCAGATATTGTCAAGATGTTCATTCTGTGCAAGTTTAATGATGTTCGGACCAAAACTGTGGCCCCCTAGTGTGTTCAGAAGATTTTTCTATGGTTCGACCTACTGACCTAATTTTTGGTCCGACATGACCCATATTCGAACTAATATCCCACGTATGACATTTCTCTAATAAATAGTCTTCAAGATATAAGGTAAAATCAATGGATTGTGAAATGTAGTTAACTTGTTTTTTGTTTAATTTCAGCTTTAACATCCCCGTCAACACTGTAAAGGTTATTTTGGTGAAATTGCTTCCAATTTTGTGGGACTTTTACCCGACACTGAGATGTTATGACATCTCAAGCCCAGTCGCCCAATGAAACCAATAGGGTTTGTAAGCATGGATTGTCCATCTCACACCGCATCGCCCTGGCAGGCCTAGATCCCCCAAGCAGTTCACCAGTACTCGTGTGCAGGTCGGTTTCAGCTCTGCGTGGAAGCATCATGCAGCCCATCTATTTTTCAAGCCCCCATGGGCGAGGGCTATTTGTTAACTTGGACTGGGACATGTAGGTGACAATGACTTTCACTCTTGTACTCAAACCCATGTCACATAGTTGGCTGATGTATAACCAGTTGAGTCTATAACTTGTAAGCATAATAGAAATGCATATACATATATATTATATATATATATATAGGCTTAATGGATAAAAGCAATGACTCTTAATCATTATATCTCTCACCCCTGGGGTTTGGGCCCTGCTTGGGCCATATGGCATGACAAACACAGACCCAAAAGCAATATAAATATGGCCCATTGTCAGAATGTAGGTCTTGTGATGGTAAGTATGAATGTGATGTTTCACGAGAGTAGGACATTTACTTTTGAAGTTATGACCTTTGGTCAGGTGAGCTAAAAAGCTTCAAAATTCCTGTTCAGAAACTAAGGGATGAAATTTTCATTAAAACTGTAGGTCATAAAGCCAGATATATGTAGCTGTTGGCAACATGCAGTTCCTGGCAAATACACTCTTTTCAGGATTTGGCATTGAGTGGCTATGTGTAAAATTCAACAAGCATGTTAAAAATATAATGAAATCGGTGTTATGAACTTGAAGGATGATCAATGCTTACTCCTATACTGTCATGTTTGTTTGTTTGATTTGAAGTTTAACATCCCTGTCAGCACTGTATGTCATTTTGAAGACATTGCTTCCAATTTTGTGGGACTTTTACCCGACATTGAGATGAAATGACATCTCAAGCCATGTCGCCCAATGAAACCAAAAAGGTTTATAAACATGCACTGCTTTGCCCTGGTAGGTTTACCAGTACTCCTATGCGGTCAGTTTCAGCTCCGAGAGTCGGACCATCCATGCATATAACCCACATTTTGGGTTCATTTGGCAGCAGGGCTTGAGGAGTCATTTCATCTTCATGTTGGGTACAAGTTGAACTTAATTGGAAGTAGCGTCTCAAGAATGACATATTTAATATTTATGGGGACGTTTAACCTCAAATCAAACCTGTCCTCGTATATACCTTTAGGTACTGGCAAACTGCAGATCCTGATAAATGTTCTGGTTTACCAGTCCTTCTCAGCATTTCTGCTTTCTGGACCAAATATGTCTTTCCCCTCTTCGATCCTGTCAAGCCTAATCGCCCCATCACTCTAATTGGCCATTCTGTATCTAAAAAATATACAATGTCATGTTGCCTTAAAATCTAAGTTAAAGAGAAGGAGCTGTGTTAGTAAATGTATTCAAAGCACCGAGAGTACAGATGGGTTATGTTATGCCACATTATATGGCATCTGCACATGATAATGTTTCTTCTGTTTGCCTATGCCCCAACTACAGAGGCCAAGTCTAGATTCAACATTTTACACAAGGCTCTGAAGTCACAGGAAGATGAATAGTGCTGCTATAAATAACCAGTACCTGAATTTTGTACATTGTCTGTGAAAGGCATGTGGTCAATAGCAGGCAGGAACCTGTTAGTAGCTTTGGGTTGACTGGTAATTCAATGAGCCAGTTCACGAGCTCAGTTCATATTTTACAAAGAAATTGACATCACAGGGAGAAGCCTATCGCTGCTATAAATAACTGATAGCTGGCTTCTGCATATGGTCACTGAATCACATGGACAAAAGCAGGTGGTTAGTAACTCTGTCCTATAACCTTAAATGTGGGAACACTAATTATAAGTAAACTATTTTTTGTCTTGTGTTGCACTGGTAGCATTTTCCATGAAGCTTTTCCAAATTATTTTTTACTATCTACTGATGTATTTTTAGCTTCATAATATATGGCTCATGAGTGTGTGTAGGGCCCACTTTTAGTTTAGATGCAGCTAAGGAGTGAACATGACAGCACAGCTGTCAAAAAACCTGAACTGAAACTACTACTGTTTCATTTAACCCTTGGTCTACACCTTTGCCAAAACCAACCAGATTCTTTTATAATCCTCTTGCACAAACCCCTGCCCTAACATTTATATGGCTTCCAAAAGTCAGTGAGAGTCACATGGGTTCAAGCACTGAAAGATTTGGGTTGACTGATATCATTGAATTCTAAAAGTGAAATAAGAGTGCTACAAGCACTGCCCCATCACTGCAGTGCCATAACACTGACAAAAAATGATTTCAAAGTATATGCGCATAAGCCTTTCACTCAATATATGACTATGGCTATTCAATGTTAAAAGGGGCTCCAAAAGTTAGTAAACCAGGCCCTGAGGTTAAAAAAGTTTTCAGCTGAGCATGAAATTTATAACTGCTCATAAATATTAAATACAAATGTAACAGGCAATTTTCCTGCTCAGCACTGCCCCACCACTGCAGTACCATAACACTGACAAAAATGATTTCAAAGTATGTGTGCATAAGTCTTTCACTAAATATATGACTATGGCTATTCAATGTTAAAAGGGGCTCCAAAAGTAAGTAAACAAGGCCCTGACAGTAAAAAAAGTTTTTTCATGCTCAACTCAGCTGAGCATGAAATTTATAACTGCTCATAAATATTAAATACCAATGAAACAGACAATTTTCCTGCTCAGATAATAGCATAAAATGTTATAATTTCCTGCTCATAAATTTTAAAATACAAACAATTTTTGGCATTTTAAAATATGTGAGCAAGACAAATTTCATGCTCAAGGGGGTTCTAAAAACATGAAAAACGCTTTGTCAACTTTGACCTGGACTGAATTGTATTCCAAAAACTATATGATTCTGGATGTAAACTCAAACATTGAATGGAGCATGACAATGCTGACGTAGACACTGAATCACTGATGCCTGTGACAACATTAGCTCTTCTCAACAATCCTTCAGGCGCGACATAAATAGTTGAATACTCACTCCTCTCATTGGCAGGCACCATTTCTTCTGCTTCAGCTGCTAGCTGGAGCATTTCTTCATTTGCTTGTTCTTGTGAGATGGTTATAATGTCTGTATCTTAAAAGAATTTATACAAAAAAAATAATTTTTAAGGCTGTGTGTTTGTTTTATAAGTCTTTAACTTAATACATGTATGTTCCACTCACAAGTTCACAAGGATTCTTTACTGCCCCCCGAAAAATGAAAAATAATCATAACTTTACTCAGCTGTGACCACACAAATTGAAAAGAACAAGAGGGCCATGATGGCCCTGGATCGCTCACCTGATCCATATTGTACAAATGAAATTGTAGGTAATATATGGTAGAGTAGAGGGTTTGAGCAATTTTGGTTGACCCAAGGTGCTTTTTATAATTTTAGCCATCTTGTTCATCCAAGCACAATGGGTTGAGCAATTTTGGAAGAGTGTCACAAAAGGAACATTCCTGTGACATCACATCACATGAACAAGTCCGTGAAATGAAGACCCCCTAAACCCCACTCCATATAGAGCAAACTGGGATATATGGGGTATACATTATTTTTTTTATTTCCACCCCAAGAAATAGGTTGTGGGTACTCGTTAGAACGACCTCAATGAGGCCATTCTAACGAGGTCCAACCTATGTTTTGAGCATTGATAAGAAAAATATCATGGATTTTCACCAGAAAAGTTGCCATTTTGGAGTTATGAAAAATGCACTAAGTCACACGGGTGTGTTATCATAATGAAATTAATTCGAAATCCATCCACTGGTAAAGCATGAGAAGTTATTTAAAAGTTTTTTCTATTATTAGCTCTAGCGGCCACCTTATTCATCCCAGCAGAATTGTTTGAACAATTTCACTATAGGGTCACCCATGAAACATTCCTGTGAAATTATATCATAATCCATCAACTGGTTAAGGACCAGAAGCTGTTAAAAGTTTTTTTTTGTTGTTTTTTTAACCTTGGTGGCCATCTTGTTCATCCGAGCAGAGCAGTTTGAGCAATTTTGGTAGAGGGTCCATCAAGGATCATTCTTGTGCAGTTATTTCAAAATCCATCCAATAATTAAGGAGAACAAGTCATTTAAAGGTTTTTCAATTTTTAGTACTGGTGGCCATCTTGTTCACCCGAGCGGAACAATTTGAGCAATTGTGGTAGAGGGTCACCCAAGGAACATTCCTGTGAAATTATTTTGAAACCTATTGACTGGTTAAGGAGAATATGTCATTTATAGGTTTTTCTACTTTTAGCTCTGGCGACCATCTTGTTCATCCGAGCAGAACGGTTTGAGCAATTTTGGTAATGAGTCACCAAAGGAACCTTCCAGTGAAATGATTTCAAAATCCATGCACTAGTAAAATGGGAGAAGTCGTTTAAAGGTTTTTCTATTTTTAGCTGTGGTGGCCATCTTGTTCACCAGAGCGGAACGATTTGAGTGATTTTGGTAGAGGGTCACCCAAGGAACATTGCTGTGAAATAATTTTGAAATCCATTCACTGGTTAAGGAGGAGAAGTCGGTTATAGGTTTTTCTATTTTTAGCTCTGGGGGCCATCTTGTTCATCCAAGCAGAACCATTTGAGCAATTTGGGTAGAGAGTCACCAAAGGAACCTTCTTGTGAAATTATTTCAAAATCCATGCACTGGCTAAGGAGGAGAAGACGTTTGAAGGTTTTCTTATTTTAGCTCTGGCGGCCATCTTGTTCACTCGAGCAGAAAGATTTGAGCAATTTTGGTAGAGGGTCACCCAAGGCACATTCCTAGGAAATTATTTCAAAATCTGTCCAGCAGTTTTGGAGAAGTTGTTAAAGCAAAAGTTGACGACAGACGCACGCACGGACGGACGACGGATGACAGACAAAGACTGATCACAATAGCTCACCTTCAGCACTTTGTGCTCAGGTGAGCTAAAAATATAAGCAACAGCTATAAAACAGTGCCACAATGGATATACCTTTTTTGGTGCCAAAAAAAACAAAAACAAACAACAAGACACAGAGTAAAATTTGGAAGAATGCCAGCCGAGGTAGCTCAGTTGGATGTGCTTCTGACTGGTAAACAGCAGGCCGCGGGTTGACACCTCCCAGATCCGCAATATTCTTTCGTGGAGATTGATCCTGAAATCACTAGGGTTTATATGCATGGATTATCCAACTCGCACTACTTTGCCTTGGCAGGATTAGACCTGAGCAGTTTACCAGTACTCGTGTGCGGTCGGCTTCAGCTCTGCATGGAAGCATCATGCAGCCCATCTATTTCTTCAAGCCCAGATGGGCGGTGGCCGGCTTAAGTATAAATATGTTCTGAATAATTGGATCCTTTAGAAGCAAAGAATACACCAAATAAATGAAAATAGCAGACTCGATTTTATCGAGTCTGTTCATGACCAGCAATGAAATGTGCAACACCGGGCGAGACCTCTAACACCGCCTAGTATAAGCCTGCCCAGGAAGTGTGGATAGGTTAAACTGACAGGCTCAAAAAATACCTTAATAGTGCGGACTAGGCCGTAAAGCTCCAAAACATAATAAGGATTATTCTGTGACATGTTTTTCATTGTCTCTCCATTACATGCCATGTGTGTAATTGTCAGAATGAGACAGGAAGTGCTATTCTAAGGAATACTCACAACAGATATAAAAATAAAACAAGGAAAGATAAAGTATTTATTTAGTGTTTCTCATTAAATATGCTTATTTGTACCTCTGAATATATTAAACAGTCTGTTATCTCCTTTTGTCTCGTTAGTTTGGTTTTAATCGAGATGGTGACTTGCTTTGTGTGTGGAGGTTTACGTTCCCATAAACACGATTTGGTCATTCTGGAGCTGTTGCTTCCGATTTTGTGGAAATGTTTTTCGTTTTTCTTTTACAGCCATTTCAAGACAATTTCACCCTATCGAGCCAATTGTTAATTATAGAACTGGAATACCCAGAGAAAACAAGTATGTTTGTTAAAGATAAACAACATTTCCTCAGCCATGTTTTCATACTTCCCCTAGTTCAAATATTCCTAATACAAGAGTGCAATGCTGGCCCTAAACTGCTCACATGTTTTCACTCTGCAATTTAACTCATGTAAGATACCCGACGTGGCCCATCCTCCACGGAAGTCCCTGGCATCAGGAAGGAGATGTCCAAAGTAGCGAGACTTGCAATCTTATCCGATGAAGCATTACTGTTGCACTTCTAAAGATAAATGGTCACTTGAGCAACATTCTTGCGAAGTTTGAATGTACATGTAACTGGTTTCAGAGAGTTAAGGAGAGGTTTGCATTTCAAGATTTTCCACTTTCAATCCTGCCAACCAGCAGCGGCAGGATTCCTGTGAATTTTGAGTAAAATAAGACCATTGCCTATGGGTACAGGACTTTTCTACTGTTAATTATGGTGGTCATCTAGGCAACATTCCTGCGAAGTCTGAATTAAATTGGCTCCAAGCTTTAGGAGGATCTGGCATTTAAAGCAGATTTCTGACACTGCATGATTGACGACAATCATTGACAGATTATAATAGCTCACCATAAGCATTTCCAGCTCAGGGAGCTAAAAAGAAGTCCAACCACCCCTTGGCCTACCAGCCAAGTCATTAAAAATAACTGCTGTAGACCATAATACAATACCTGTTTCATTACTCTCCTCTACAGCTGATGGTATAGCCTTGGCTGGTCTCTTGTGTTTTGTCTTTGTATTTTGCAAGCCTTCTGCATCAACCACCGACTTTTGTGATCTCAAGGATGCTGGCATCTTTCTGCAAAAAAAATGTTCATGTATCATTTATCATAAAAGCAAAATTCACTAGTTAATAAGACACTGTTTGGTAGCTGTTTGCACAGCAATCTTTGTGGGCAAAAAGGCTAGACTAACTAACCTGACGTGTCCTGTCGATATTTCAATTATTTTGAAATTAGTCATATATATTAACAGGTGGTCCGACTTAACAAGGCCCAGTTGCCTTAAACTTTATCATTAGCACCCACAATTGAGAATCAAAGCACTGACAACACTTGTAGTTCTACTGTGTCTTAGTGTAGGTAGTCTTGAATGGAAAATGTAAATGAACATTTAACCCTTCAATTCCCCTATGTTAAACAAACATTGCAGATCCCCATCAGATGATGCATTCTAATTTCTATGGTGTCTGGTCATGGGTCTACACTGTTTGCTAATGTCCCAGCATATTAAGCCAGTCCATGTTTTATAGCAAGCTTTCATTTACCCAGTAGCATCAACAATATCACGTTGGATTTTGTACATTGTTAGCGATGGTCGTATGGAATATGGAATATAGCAGATGGGAAGGTTCTGAAGTTAGTAATTTTTAGTCGATTGATAAACAATCAACCCCCCAAAAATGCTTATGTGTAGACATGAATCCTATGTTGACCTTGTAAAATGGGCCGCAAAGGTGCTTTCCTATTTCAGCCTTCGCTAAAACTTTTTAACTGACGCAGGACAGCTGTCAGACAGACTATAATCTTTTGTGGGACAGAATAAGTATGTGCAGGACTGAAGGCTTTTGTTTGTATGATTTGAGGCTTTAACGTCCCCGTCAACACTGTAAAGGTCATTTTGGAGACGTTGCTTCCAATGTTGGGGGCATTTTACCCGACATTGAGATGAAATGACATCCCAATGAAACCAATAGGGTTTTTTAGCACGGAAGGTTCGCCTCACACCACGGTTCCTGTAGTCTGACTGGTGATCAGGAGGAAGCGGGTTCGACTCCCGCCGGGGTCGGCAACATTCTTTCGTGGAGATTGATCATGAAATCTTTTCTACGGTCATTATCTCCCTTCCTCTGATTCCAGAAGGGCATTTGTAAGTTTCTGGCGAAAGAATGTGCACTGTACTGGTTAACCGCTTACGTATAAGCATGCCCAGGAAAGTGTTGATAGGTAAACTGACCGGCTCAAAAATGACCTAAATAGTATTGACTGGGCCGTAAAACTCCAATACAAACAAACAAACCGTTCCTGTACAGGCTTAGATCCTCTTAGCAGATTACGAGTACTAGTGTGTGGGCCCGATTCAGCTCTGCGTGGAAGCATCAAGTCCCTATGGGCGGGGGCCGAAGGCAGGACTGAAGGCATATTTATTGTCGGAATATTATTTGTTGCAAAGATTCAAAAAACATTTGTCAGACAGACCGAAAGATTTTACGGAACAAAATACAAAAATGCCATTTTTGTCAAACAGCGCTGTGCTTTTCGTAAATACGTCAATTTGAATGTATATGCAACAAGTTTCAAGAATGCCAAAAAGGACCGATCAGCAAACTGTTGGAAAACCCAACCCTAGTCCCTGAACTAGAAAATTAAGAGGCATGATCCTATAAAGTGTATCTTGGACACCTGGTCCCACATAGGGCCCTAAGGGGCTTGAAGAAATAGGTTGGGCTACATGATGCTTCCATGCAGAACTGAAACGGAGTGCACATGCGTACTGGTAAACCGCTTAGAGGGTCTAAGCTTGCCCAGGCAAAGTGGTACGAGTGAGAACCTCTAAGCATAAATATAAACCCTATTGGTTTCATTGGGCGACAGGGCTTGAAGTGTGATTTCATCTCTATGCCGGTTAAAAGTCCCACAAAATTTGAAACCTCTCCAACATTGCCTTTGTAATGTTTGCGGGGCTGTTAAATCTCAAATCAGACAAAGGATCTTGGACATATATATCACGTGTATTTTGAAAACATCTTCTCAAGATATTAGTAAACAAGAGGTCTATCAGGCCACTATGCTCAACTACCATGTTTTTAACAAGATATGATTATAATTTACTGACTATGAAGTCTCCAGTGTATCCAGGATCTACAGCAGGCTGTGTATAGCAGGCTGTGTATTCAGGGTAAATGTCCCCTAGTTAATAGTAGGCCACTGTGCATAGGGTCTACATCGGAGTTTGTAACCGGGATACATGCCGTCTACATAATAATTGGACAGTCACAACAGGGCATACACAGTGTATCCAGGGTCTACAACAGGGCTTGTACCCAGGGTACAGTATCCAGGGTCTACAACAGGGTTTGTATCTTGGGTACATGTACATGTTCCCCGGTTAGGCCATAGACAATGTATCCAGGGTCTACATCAGGGCTTGTATCCAGGGTATATGTTGACTACATAGTTAAACTTAGGATAACAGGGCATACACAGAGCATCCAGTGTTTACTGGAATGTCAGGGCTTGTATCCAGGGTACATGTCCCAGAGTTACCAGTAGGACAACAGGGCATCAGGGTTTGTATCCACGACGCATGTCTCACAGTTAATAGTAGGACAACAGGCATACACTATGTATCCAAGGTCTACATCAGGGTTTGTGTCCAGGGTTCATGTCCCCTGTTAATATGAGGACAACAGGACGTTCACAGTTAATCCAGGATCTACATCAGGTTTTGTATCCAGGGTACATGTACCCTTGTTAATAGGACAACAGGACATACACAGTGTATGCACGGTCAACAGAGTACATGCCCTCTAGTTTATAGTAGGACAACAGGGCATTCAGTGTATCCAGGGTCTACATCAGGGTTTGTTAAGTGTTTCTAGGGTACATGTCCCCCAGTTAGGACATACACAGGGTATAAAGGGTCTACATCGAGGTTTGTGTCCGGGGTATATGTCCCCTAAATAGCAGGACAACAGGGCATACATCTTGTATCAAGGGTCTACATCAGTATTTGTGCCCGGGGCACATGTCCTAGAGTTAGTAGTACGACAAAAGGGCAAACACAGTGTATCCAGAGTCTACATCAGGGTTTACACAGTGTATCCAGGACTACATCAGGGTTTGTACCCAGCATACATGTACAAGTTCCCTATGTAACAAGTTGGACAACAGGGCATACACAGTGTATCCTGGGTCAACATCAGGGTTTACACAGTGTATCCAGGGTCTGCATCAAGGTTTGTATCCAGCATACATGTCCATTAGTTTATTGTAGGGCAACAGGCCATATACAATGTATCAAGGGTCTAAATCAGGGTTTGTATCCAGGGCACATGTCCACTAGTACATAGGACAACACAGTATACACAGTGTATCCAGGGTCTACATCAGGGTTTGGATCCGGGTTACATGTCTCCTATTTAGCAGTAGGCCAACAGGGTATACAGAGTGTATCCAGGGTCTACATCAGTGTTTGTGCCCAGGGTACATGTCCCCTTGTTAATACATGTAGTAGGTCAACAACAGGATATACACACAGTGTATCCCGAGTCTACATCGGGATTTGCATCAAGGTCTACATCAGGGTTTGTACCCAGAGTACATAACCCTGAGTCAATACATGCAGTAGAACAACAGCGCATACATAGCGTATTCATAGACTACATCACGGTTTCCATCCAGGGTACATGCCCCTAGTTAACAGCAGGACAACAGGACATACATTGTATCCAGGGTTCGC
The DNA here is from genome assembly GCA_963580285.1 of Lucinisca nassula. Lineage (NCBI taxonomy): Eukaryota > Metazoa > Mollusca > Bivalvia > Lucinida > Lucinidae > Lucinisca > Lucinisca nassula. The sequence continues at coordinate 58,358,136 of OY757015.1, read as the reverse complement.
ATCCAGCGAACAAGCCCCCTAAATAGCATACACAGTGGATCCAGGTTCCACATCAGGATTTGAATCCAGGGTAAATGTCCCCTATGTAATAGTAGGAAAACAGAGCATACACAGAGTATCCAGGGTCAACATCAGGGATTGTATCCAGGGCACATGTTCCCTGGTTAGAACTGACATACAGTGCATCCAGGGTCTACGTTAAATTTTGTATGCAAGGGTACCTGCCCCCCTAGGATAACAGAACATACAGTGTTTCCAGGGTTAACATCTGGGTTTGTATCCAGGGTACATTATGCCATAGTTAATAGAAGGACAACAGGGTATACACAGTGTTTCCAGAGCCCACATAAAGATTTGTATCCAAGGTCTACATCAGGGTTTGTTTTGTTTGTTCGACTTGAGGTTTAAGGTCCACTTCACCATTGTATTTCCATTAGGGTATCATGTTGTTTTGTGTTTGTGTTTCTTTCCCTTTGGTGTCTCTGATGGGAGCTGTGGGTTGATTGTATCGATTCCTGATCATTGCCTCTACTTCAATTTTTTATGTCCAGGGTTTCCCCCAGTAAATTGTCGGACAACATGCACAGTGTATCCAGGGTCTACATCAGGATTTGTATCTAGAGTACATGTCCCCTAAATCGTTGATCAGCAGGCCATACACAGTGTATTTACGGTCTTCATCAGGGTTTGTGTCCAGAGTACATGTCCCCCAGTTAATACATGTAGTAGGACAACAGGACATACACAGTGTATCCGGGTCTACATCAGGCTTTGTGTCCAGTGTACATATCCCCTAGTTAAAAGTAGGGAAACAGGGCATATACAGTGTATCCAGGGTCTACATCCGGATTTGTGTCCCCTAGTCAATAATACTTAAAATAGTGGGACATAGATAGTGTACCCTTGTTCTATATTGGGATGTCCCTTAGTTAACAGTAGGACAACCGGGCATACACATGTCCCCCAGTAAATTGTCGGACAACATGCACAGTGTATCCAGGGTCTACATCAGGATTTGTATCCAGAGTTCATGTCCACTAAATTGTTGATCAGCAGGCCATACACAGTGTATTTAGGGTCTACATCAGGGTTTGTGTTCAGTGTACATGTCCCCTAGTTAACAGTAGACAAACTGGGCATACACAATGTATCCAGGGTCTACATCAGCATTTCTGTCCACTGTCCAGGGAACATGTCCCCTGTTCAGTAGTACTTAAGATAATTGGACATAGTGTACCCTTGTTATACATCAGGATGTCCCCTTATACATCAGGATGTCCCCTAGCTAATAGTAGGACAACAGAGCATACACAGTATATCAGGGGTGTAAAATTCCACTTGCTCGCTTGCATTTGCGAGTAAGTTTTAAGGCAGGGCAATTAAGGTTTTCAAAACTGACCTTACTTATTCTTCATATTTAGCATCTAAATGAAAAATTTAGACGATAAGGGCGAGTAAGTTTCAGGGAAATATCCAGTGTCTACATCAGGGTTTGTATCCAGGGTACATGTCCCCTAGTTAATAGTACAATATACACAGTGTATCCAGGGTCTACATCAGGGTTTGTATCCAGGGTACATGTCTCCTGATTAATAGGACAACAGGGCATACACACTGGATCCAGGGTACATGTCCCCTGATTAATAGAACAATTGGGCATACACAGTGTATCCAGGGTCTACATCAGGGTGTAAAACAGAAAACACAATACACCGAGGGTCTACATCAGGGGTTGTGTCTGTGTTTCATCTCCCCTATTTAATAGTAGGCCAACGGGGCATACACTAGTTTACAGTAGGGAAATACAGCATACACAGTGTATCCAGGGTCTACATCAAGATTTGTGTCCATGGTACATGTTCCCTAGTCAATAGTACTTACAATAGTGGGGCATAGACAGTGTACACAGGGTCTACATAAGGGTTTATGTCAAGTGTACATGTCCCCTAGTTAATAGTAGGGAAACTTGGTATACACAGTGTATCCAGGGTCTACATCAGGATTTGTGTCCAGGGTACATGTCCCATAGTCGGTAGTACTTAAGATAATGGGACAGGGACTGTGTACCCTTGTTCTACATCAGAATGTCCCCTAGGTAATAGTAGGACAACATAGCACACACAGTATACCCAGTGTCTACATCAGGGTTTGTATCCAGGGTACATGTCCCCTAGTTAATAGTACAACATACACAGTGTATCCAGGGTCTACATCAGGGATTGTATCCAGGGTACATGTCTCCTGATAAATAGGACAACAAGGCATACATAGTGTATCCAGGGTCTACATCAGTGTTTGTAAAACTTTGTATCCAGGGTAAATGCACCCTAGCTAATAGTAGGACAACAGGGCATCAACAATGCATCCAGGGTCTACATCAGGGTTTGTGTCCTTGTTTCATGTCCCCTATTTAATAGTGGACCAACAGGGCATACACAGTGTATCCAGGGTCTACATCAGGGTGTACAACACAGAATACATAATGCATTCAGGGTCTGCATCAGGGTTTGTATCTGAGGGTCACTGATGAGGCCTTATTGGCCAAAACTAGCTAATCTGGCCCAGAAAACATGTGCACTCCATATTTTTCTGTTCTGTGGTGTATTCCTTGCTTCCAAAGGATAACCCTTTTAAAGAACATATTTGTGTCCGTTATTCAGGTCCTCTATTTAATATTGGGCCAACAGGGCTTACACAGTATATCCAGGGACTACATCAGGGCTTAAAACAAGCGTACATGATCCCTACGTAATAGTAGGAAAACAGGGCTGGCACAATGTATCCAGGATCTACACCAGGGTTTATGTCCAGGGCACATGTCCCCTAGTTAATTGTAGGACAACATGGCATACACAGTGTACCCAGGGTCTACATCAGGATTTGTATCCAGAGTACATGTCCTCTAAATTGTTGGACAGCAGGCCATACAAGGTGTATTTAGGGTCTACATCAGGGTTTGTGTCCAGGGCAGATGTCCCCAGTTAATACATGTAGTAGGACAACAAGGCATACACAGTGTATCCGGGTCTACATCAGGCTTTGTCCAGTGTACATGTCCGCTAGTTAGGAGTAGGGAAACGGGTTATACACAGTGTATCCTGGGTCTACATTAGGATTTGTGTCCAGGGTACATGGCCCTAGTCAATAGAACTTAAATTAGTGGGACACAGACAGTGTGACCTGGTTCTACGGTGCACTCAAAGTGTATCCGGGGTCTACATCAGGTTTGTACCCAGGGTACATGTCCCCTAGTTAATAGGACAACATGGCATACACAATGTATCCAGGTTCTGCACCAGGTTTGTTTATGAAGCGCCTGGTATAGAGTTTGTTTTATTTGAGGTTTAATGTCCCTGTCAACACTGTATATGTCATTTTAGTTGACTTTTACCTGACATCGAGATAAAATGACATCTCACGCTGTCGCTAAATGAAACCAATAGGGTCTGTAAGCATGGACGCATCATGCAGCCCATCTATTTCAAGTCCAGATGGACGGGGCGGACACCTGGTAAACAGTACATGTCTTCTATTTAACAGTAGGACAACAGGACATACACAGTGTGTATCCAGGGTCTACACCAGAATTTGTATCCAGGGTACATGTCAGCTAGTTAGGGCATACACAGTGTATCCAGGGACAGTATCAAGGGTACATTTCTCCTGGTTAATAGTAGGACAACAGGATTGACATATATAGTGCGACCACAGTCTACATCAGGGTTTGTATCCAGGGTAACTGGAAATACACGGACGTACATGTCCCCTAGAAAATAGTAGGACAACAGGGCATACAAATTGTTCCAGGGTCTATATCAGGGTTTATATCCCCTTGGTAGGACATACACGGTGTAACCATGGTCTACAATGTTTGTGTGAAGGGTTCATGTCCCCTAGTTAACAGTAGAAAAACAGGGTATACACAGTGTATCCAGTGTCTACACCAGGCTTTGTATCCAGGGTACATGTCCCCTAGATAATATTAGGACAGGACATACAGTGTACCCAGGGTCTAAATCAGGATTTGTATCCAAGGACTACATCAGGGTTTGTATCCAGAGTTAACAGTAGGACAACAGGGCAGATAGTGTATACAGGGTCTATACCACAGGGTTTGTGTGTCGGATACAATGTCCCTTAGTCAATAGCAGCACAACAGAGAATACATAGTGTATCCAGTGTCTACATCAGGGTTTGCATTCAAAGTACATGTCCGCTAGGTAATAGTAGGACAACAGAGCATACACAGTATGTCCAGGGTCTACATCAGGGTACATATCCCCTAGATTACAACATACACAGTGTATCCAGGGTCTACATCAGGGTTTGTATCAAAGTACATGTGCCCTGATTAAAAGGACCACAGGGCATACAGTGTATCCAGAGTCTACATCAGCGTTTGTATCCAGGGTACATGTCCCTAGTTAATAGTACAACAACAGGGCATACACTGTATACAGGTTTTACATCAGGGTGTATCCAGCATGTTCCTTAGTTGGACAACAGGAAATACAAAAATACATCCAGGGTCTACTTCAGGGTTTGTTGGGCCCCTCACCGGGCTCCATCTTTGGTCGGGCCCCTCAGAGTCTAACTGTTTGTTTTCTTTTCCTCCAGCAATTCTGTTGTTGTATGCTGTCGAGTCCACAACCTTGTTTCATCTCTGTAGTTTTTTTATTTGTATGTCCTCGGAGATGTTACACTGATGAGTTAGGAAGCCTTCATGCGGACTAAACAAAATAAGTGTATACCGCGACAGAGGTAAGGGCGAGGATTATGGCCATGTAAAATCGATTTAAGCCCCCCAGTGGAATTCTTTCCACTGACCGTTCCAAGGCGGTTTTTCTGTGGCGGTTTATTTATGTTGTTGTTTGTTACTACTCACTGTGTGTATGAATGCGGCTAAAATCACTGTGTGTATCACTTGTGTCTTTTTATTTTGGATGGCCATTTTGTGGGAAAGTAACTGTCCATAATTATTATGGCCTTCCTTTGTTTAGGTTTCCATTATGGTCTGGTCACTTCATGTTTGTGTTTCTTTCCCTTTGGTGTCTTTGATGGGTGGAGTAAGTTAATTGTATTGATACCTGATCTTTGTTTTGCTTCTACTTTGTGTCCTTGTTACATGTCCCCCTATTAAAGAAGGGTTTAAATCCTGTGCACACGACTCCTATTTTTTTTTTTTTTTTTTTTTTTTTGGTTTGGGTTTTACGGCCCTTTCAAGATTATTTCACTCATATCGAGCCGATCGTTAATCAGAGGTGGGCGAAAACCGGAGTACCCGGAGAAAAACCACCTGACCTTCCGTTGCAGAACTTGGCGTCTCACACGTGGCCGGAGCGAGGCTCGAACCTACGGCGGTGAGAGACCTAATGACTAAGAGTCAGCGCTCTTATCCACTAGGCCACGGAGGCCCGTACACGACTCCTATGTAATAGTAGGAAAACAGGGTATACATAATGTATCCAGGATATACACCAGGGTTTATATTATTTTGGATAGCCTATTGGCCATTTTGTGGGAAAGTATTTGTTTGATTTGAGACTAAGCCTGCCCAGGCAAAGCGGTGCGAGTCAGATCGTCCAATGCATATTAGCCATCTGGTATCATTGGACGGCAGAGCTGGACTGGAGATGTCATTTCACCTCAATGTTGGGTAAAAGTCCCACAAAACTGGTAGCAACACCTCCAAGATGACCTAAATAGTGTTGACGGGGACGTTAAACACCAATTCAAACAAAACAAAATAATAAGACAAAATTTATATAAATATTTAATGGAGTATATCTAAAAAATATGAAGATTTTTTTTTTCAATAAAATTTCATCTATTCAAGTTGTTTCTTAAATTGATCAGTGAACAAATCTTCGAAAAAAGGTCTAATTATTTATCAGTATTTTCCTGTTTCTGGAGAATACAATACTGGCGTTTTTTTTTTTTTTTTTTTGGTTCTGTTTTTTCTAGTTTGTTGGATCAGCCAGAATATGCAACCGTTTTTGTTAACCGGTTGATCCCTGTGGCGTGCCTACTGCAGCTTCACATTACATCGAGACACCACTGCAATAATGTGAGTTCAGCTCGGCTGGGCAGTCATGGGTAGCAATGAGTCCCAAACATATGTTTACAGCTTTTCTGAATTAACTGCCAATCATCATCTGATTAATCAGATAATTAGTGTAGCAATTAAGTCATATTCAGAGCCTATTAAGATGATTTTTTTAGAAAAAAAAATGCAAAAAATAAACTAGAAACTATTCAATTCAAATAAACTAAAAATGCAAAAAATATACTAGAAACTATTCAATTCAATATGCATATATAAATATTATAAAATAATAATAATAAAATTGGAAAATAAAGTATTAATGTCGGCTTAATAAGCGTAGTAACTATTGTGGGTCGAGTTTGTTATGTGCCAAGTTTGCATGGGCCGAGTTGGTTATGTGCCGAGTTGTCCTGCTACCCCTGAGGCTCATGAAGTAGACTGTCAGATACAGATAACATTTAACTCATTTTGAACCAGAAACCCCAAAACAGGTGATTGGCAAACAGTGTAGGCCCAGATCAGACCCTGCAGAATGTGGCCTCTGATCAGGATCAACACTGTTTGCGAAAAGTTACGCCTTTTTCCAAATAATTTCGAAGAAAACACAACCTTACACTTACGTCAGGAAAGCCGTAACAAAGGAAAGATGCATAGCCTGAAAAAATTCCCGCCTGAGGCAGAATTCAACCCGGGCCGCTCATGTGACAGTCCACTGCTCTTACCCCTGAGCCAAAGAGTGGACTCTCTGACGCAGTTGTCAGAGTGGTTATAAACCTAGAAGCTATGCATATGATCTACCAAGGTAGGTAATGGAAGGGAGGTATTTGTTTGTTTTGAGGTTTAACTTCCCCGTCAACACTGTAAAGGTCATTTTGGAGACGTTGCTTCCAATTTTGTGGGACTTTTACCCGACATTGAGATGAAATGACATCTCAAGCCCTTTCGCCAAATGAAACCAATAGGGTTTATAAGCATGGGCGGTCCCGCCTCGCACCGCGGTTCCTGGGCAGGCTTAGATCCACTAAGTGGTTTACCGGTACTAGTGTTAGGGCCGGATTCAGCTCTGCGTGGAAGCATCATGCAGCCCATATATTTCTTCAAGCCCCTATGGGCGGGGGCGAAAATGGAAGGGAGGTAACACACCCCCTCTTCAAGGAAGTCATCATTTATGATGATGTGAAGGATGCCAACTGTGGCATGAAGCCAATTCTCGCATGTGAAGTCTGCTCCCGGACGAGCCCCCATCTTATGACATGAAAGCCGTAACAAAGGAAAGAAGCATAGCTTGAAAATATCCCCATGGCACCTATGGTGGGATTCGAACCCCGGCCGCTCAGGTCCACTGCTCTTACCCCTGAGCCAAAGAGCCGACTCTCTGACACAGTTGTAAACCTAGAAGCTATGTATATGTATACCAAGGTGGATAATGGAAGGGAGGTAACATTACACTACACAGGTGGGGGTGGGGGGCTCAAGGAAAAAAATCACCATCCGAAGTGCAGTTCATTTTGTGGCATTCATCCCTGCAAGCGATCATTTGCATGTGAGACGCCAAGTTCTGCAACGGAAGGTCAGGTGGTTTTTCTCTGGGTACTCCGGTTTTCGCCCACATCTGATTAACGATCGGCTCGATATGAGTGAAATAATCTTGAAAGGGCCGTAAAACCAAAAATAAAAAAGTGATCATTTTATGATGCCAGTAGGGCATGTTCTATAGGGGACCGGCAGTAAATGTCATGATCCGAAGCCTGGCGAAGGACTGTTCATTTTGTGGTAGGCCTATTTATCCCTGCAAATGATACAAGTGGTGCCGGTTCAGACACCACAATTTATTATCATTTTAATACATAATATTATTTATTATTCATTGCCAGGAATCGAATGAGGGACATCTAGCATCAGAGACAAATGCACTAACCACTGAGCAACAACATTCCTGTGCCTATCTTTTGATACTTTCTTTCTACTGATACTGCGATCAGATACTGCACACCCTACTCTCATCTCTGAGTATTATGTCTGACTGCCATCTCATAAGTATTTTACTCACAGGATGTTTGATAAAAGTGTGATCGATTCAGAATGTCCGAATCCGCAACCTACACGAATAAGCAACGAAAAATTTAAGCAGTGGCGATGAGTATAACGTAGTTGTACTTACACCGACTTCTGTTCCCTGTTGTTTTCTCTAGTTAATGCTTAGTTGTAAAAACACTACGGGGTTGAATTTGTTATCTTCCTTTTTCTGTCTTGCTTGATTCTTAGAACTTTCGGTCTCGTCTCCGATGTTAAATATGGCGCTGGTTGCTTTCATTTACGAAGAGCTCTCCGCTGATGACACGTGACTAGATGTGTTTTTTCCGTGTTGCTAAAAATAGCTGCGCATAGAGCTCCCGATAGCCGCGTTGACCGATATGTCGCCATTTTGTTTTCAAGCTGTCAGCCCGCCAGAGGCGTATAATTACCAATGCCTTAGTTATTAGAAGAATTTCGGTAAGAACAACAATGCAGTAATTTCACATTCAGTTGGAACTTCAAAGACAACTATACTTTTATATAAATATTTGGGCCAATATTTGCGTATTTCTCACGTTACAGTTGGCCGAGCACCGAAACTGAAAGTACAAAAAATTGAACAGCTCACAGCTGCAGCACAAGACCTGCTCAACTGTTTGACATTGCAGTCGATATTCCTACAAAGTACATTGGCAGTCATGTGCTAGTAATTCCCACAGAGGGCTTTAACCTGCTCTTTTTCGGGGTTCAAGTCCCACGCCAGAAATCTTTCTACTTACAATGTTGTTAAAGTGTTGAACTTAAATTGTCAGTCGCTTGTGAAAAAGAAAGCTGAGTTCCATGCATTACTTGAGCATCATGATCCTGATATTGTTGTTGGCACCGAATCTTGGTTACGTGGAAATCATTTGGATAGTGAGTATTTTCCTCAGTCTATAGGATATACTCCATTTAGGCGTGACAGATCTTCAGAAACTCAAGGCGGTGGTGTGTTTATACTGATTCGCAATTCCATGCTTGCAACTGAGCACTGACTGCGAAATATTATGGGTTAAGGTTGAACTTGAAGGATGCAAATCACTGTACATTGCTGCTTATTACAGGCCCAAAGAAAATGATGTGTACAGTCTGGATGAACTTAGGCGCTCTCTAAATTCGGCCACGGCACTAAATGGTGATATTTGGGTCCTTGGAGACCTAAATTTCCCCAAACTGTCATGGAACAATGACTTTGTCCCTGAAATCAAACCTGGATGTAACTTCCCCAGACTTTATGAAGATTTCATTTCATTGATTGATGACTGTAACTTGGTTCAAGTTGTTACCCAGCCTACTAGAGGGGGGAATGTATTAGATCTATTTCTGACCTCAAATTATACCTTGGTTAAGGAAATCCAGGTGTTCCCTGGCATAGCTGACCACGATATGGTCATATCCGAAGTCCTTACCAAGCCCGCTGAATCGCGGCAGGTACCTAGGTCCAGTTTTTTGTATAGGAAAGCAAATTGGGAAGGATTCAAGACCTACATGGAGGAGGTCAAGACTGAATTCCTGGCAAATGCTTCCTTAAAGCCAGTAGAAGAACTTTGGATCTCTTTTAAAACTTCTATCAATACTGGCCTCCAAAAGTATGTCCCCTGCAAGAAATTTGGCTCCAAAAAAAGTCTTCCTTGGGTCACACAAGGTATAAAACGTTTAATTCGCAAAAGAGACTCCCTTTATCAGAAGCAAAAATCTACCAAACGACCCAAAGATAGGAAGCATTTTGTAAACATGCGACATCTAGTCAAAGCAAGAATAAAACAGGCTTATGACAACTACTTGGCTGATGTCCTTGGTTTAAATGATAAACCTGAAAATGCCTCTGAACCTTCTGAGGCTAGTTCTGCCAAATTTTCCACGAAAAAACTCTTCTCTTTCATAAAAAATTGCAAGCAAGACACCCAAGGTATAGGTCCATTATTAGATCCTGTAACTTGCAAATATTCCACAACCAACTTAGATAAGACAAATACTCTCAACAGACAATTTCAGTCCTCCTTCACACCCCTATCACCATTGAGTTTAAGTCAGCTTTCTGACAATGCTCTCAAGAATGGATTGGCAAATGGCACCATTAATAAAGAATCTGTTCCGGAAGAATACTTACCCAAATTCCCGGAAATGCCTACAATAAACATATCAGCAGCAGGAATTCTTAAACTCTTATCGAACCTAAACCCGACCAAAGCCGCCGGTCCAGATGCTCTTAAACCAGTAGTCCTTAAATCCCTTAGAGACCAAATAGCGCCCATGCTTCAGGTCATTTTCCAGAAATCACTTTCCAGTGGTCAAATCCCCTCGGATTGGAAGACAGCCATTGTTTCTCCCCTGTTCAAAAAGGGTGACAAAAGTGACCCTGCAAATTACAGGCCTATCTCCTTAACTTGCATTTGCTGCAAGTTAATGGAGCATATTGTTGCATCCAACCTTACTAAGCATCTCGACAAACATAACATCTTGTATGATCTTCAACATGGATTTAGGGAAAGGAGGTCCTGCGAAACACAGCTCATCCAACTTGTTGATGAGCTTGCACGAAATCTATCAGCAGGTCACCAGACTGACCTGATACTCCTGGATTTTAGTAAAGCATTCGATAAGGTTAGCCATATTAAATTACTCCACAAACTGCACCAACATGGCATAACCTCAAACACCCTAAACTGGATCAAAGCTTTCCTTTTTGGCCGTACTCAACGTGTAGCCCTAGAGGGGGAAACCTCATCCCAAATTCCGGTCACATCTGGGGTTCCCCAAGGATCAGTACTGGGACCGATCCTGTTTCTTTTATACATCAATGACCTACCAGAGCAGATCCACTCACAGGTCAGACTTTTTGCAGATGACACGGCAATATATTTGGCTGTCCGCAGTGATGCTGACTGTACCTTATTGCAAAGGGACCTCCAAAAGCTTGAAACTTGGGAAAAGAACTGGGAAATGGAATTTAACCCGGGTAAATGCCAGGTCCTACACATTTCCCGTTCTAAAGAACCCATTAGACACAATTACATTCTCCACGGTGAAGTCCTCCAGGAGGCTGATCATGCCAAGTACCTGGGCCTTGAGTTTAGCCGTGATTTAACTTGGAACACCCACATTCATAACGTGACCACCAAAGCAAATCGGACCCTGGGCTTCATACGTAGGAATATACGCACCAAACATCAAGGCATACGTGAAACAGCTTATAATACCCTTGTTAGGCCCCAGCTTGAGTATGCCTCCCCTGTGTGGAGCCCATATACCCAGTCAAATATAAACAAGGTTGAGCAAGTCCAAAGAAGAGCAGCTAGATGGGTCAAACATGACTACTCTTCATATAGTAGTGTGACCCAGATGCTTAATACCCTGGAATGGAGATCATTGGAACAGAGGCGGGCAGATGCTCGCCTCCTATTGTTCTACAAGATAGTATATAGTCTTGTCGAGATTCCGCTCCCTACATACATCCGACATCCAATCAGAACTACTAAAAACATGCATACTATGCACTATATTCAAATCCCTACTACTGCCAGTTACTATAAATACAGTTTCTTCCCCTTGGCTGTGGTACAATGGAATCACCTTCCCCCTCATGCTGTTGTGTGCTCCGATCTGGATTCTTTCAGATCGACCATATGCACCCTCCATCACCCAATGCCATGAACCGTGAAACATTGTTTTTATCTGCTTTTAATCTCTACTTTACTAACACTGTTTTTACTTTCAATTCTCCTAAAATCTAATACTTTTTCTTCTATCACACTTTTCTTTTTCTGACGCGCGCAGCTGCACATAATCCTCGCGAGAGGGTGCTGCAGGATATATAGATAGATAGATACTGCGATCGGAGGTGTACATTTTGTTTGATTTGAGGTTTAACGTCCCCGTCAACACTGTAAAGGTCATTTTGGAGACGTTGCTTCCAGTTTTGTGGGACTTTTACCCGACATTGAGATGAAATGACATCTCAAGCCCTGTTGCCCAATGAAACCAATAGGGTTTATTAGCATGGACGGTCCTCCTCGCACCGCGGTTCCTGGACAGGCTTAGATCCTCTAAGCGGGCAGGATTCAGCTCTGCGTGGAAGCATCATGCAGCCCATATATTTCTTCAAGCCCCTATGGGAGGGGGCTTCGGAGGTGTACATAATTACATTACATACACTCCAGGTTGCAGGGTTGAAAGCCTACAGCCTAATCATGTAATAACAGTAGGGGTCTCAAACCTGCACAGGAGATGACTCTTCCTGCACAGGGGGCCTCTAGTTAACGTCCAGATCGGAAGGACTGTGCACTTTTTGGTATTAAGCCAATGGAGCGTATTTGGCCTCTGGGGATCGAATGGGGGGGGGGGCTCTAGCATCAGAGGCAAGTGTAAGCACCACTGAGCCATCGGCCATTCTTGAGCAAAACACTCAGCATTGTACCGCCCTAGCTTTGTATGTTTGATTTGAGGTTAACGTCCCCATCAACACTGGATAGATCATGTTTAACATCATTTTGGATATGTTGCTTCCAATTTTGTGGGACTTTTATGCACTAGTCATTTGTAACCACTGCCCCCCTCCCCCACCACCACCACCACCACCACCACCACCTACAGGGGATAGCTGGGCTTATGTGCGGGTAGTTACCCTCTGTGTTCCCTGCAGTGCCGTTAATTTTGTTTGATTTGATGTTTAATGTCCCAGTCAACACTATGTAGGTCATTTTGAAGACGTTGCTTCCAATTTTGTTGGACTTTTACCCAACAGTGAGATGAAATAACATCTCAAGCCCTGTTGCCCAATGAAACCAATAGGGTTTATAAACATGGACGGTCATGTCCGACTCGCACCGCATTGCCTGGGCAGGCTTAGATCCTCTAAGCTGTTTACCAGTACTTGTGTGCGGGCCGGATTCAGCTCTGCGTGGAAGCATCATGCATATTTCTCCAAGCCCCAATGCAGTGCCGGGTTAATGCGGGGGTTTTGATCAAGGTTGGCAAAAAAAAAGGGAAATAATCATTTTTCCCTGGACGGCGGGAAATACAGGGAATTCCCCGGAAATACAGGGAAATATATATTTACATAGGTGGTACCAATTGAGACTGCTTAATATACCCCAACTACCTAGCTATTTGAAAGCAAAATTATTTCAAGTTCATGCAGGGCTTGGAAATTCCACTTGTCTGCTTGCAGTGACAAAAAAATGAAGGACAAGTAAAAGTTTGTTTAGTCCTTGCAATATTTACCAAAGTTTACATGCACTTAGTTATGTAGGACAAGTGAATTTTTGGAGAATTTTCCAGCCCTTTTTACATTGAATAACTATAAAGATCTATAGTCCCTTGGACCCTTGCCTGCATATAGAATGTATATAATTTCTTTTCAAATGTGATTCTAAAATATAAGTTTTTAACTTTCAGCGATTTCCCTTGACTTGTTCATACATGTAATTTTTTCTGTAGATAATTTAAGAAACCCTTTATGCTTAAATTCCTGTAACTGTGTCCTTTTAATACCTGTCTCAAACAAATAATTAAATTATCACAGCTCTAGCATTAGGAGTGTGATTACTTGGCAAACTTGCAAACAAACCTGTTCTAGTGTAATTTAACATCCTTAACCCATTTTACCAGGGTACCCTAGCAAACAGTGCAGGCCCAGATCAGAACATGGCATCTGATCAGGGCCTCCACTGTTTGCTTTTTAAAAGTTTAGTCATTTTCCAAATGAATTTGGATAAAAACACAACCTGACACCCCTAAATTTTGAAATGGACTCCTGCTATATATAAGAAGGAAGATTCCATTTGGTACCAAAATGGTTAAAATTCAAACAGCCAAAGAGTTTTTGTAAATCTCAAATAAATTGAACTGTATGGTTACACTAAAATACAAAACATTTAGTTCCAATGGCAAACTCTCTTAAAGAAGCTAAGTGATTCTGATCTGGGTCTGCACTGTTTGCCCAGACATGTCTGTCCCAAATATTGGGATCATTATGGTATTTTATCTTCTTAAGCATATGAGTGATTTTAAATAACTCTTCACCCTACATAACCACAGATCACTTTATATTTATGCTTGTGTTTGATTGAGTAAAAGCAGACTTATGATATATATGTATGGGGAAGCATACTGCAAAATAGCTAACTGTTCATTATTTCAATTAAATTACACAAATATTATAGTGTTTTTCTATGAAATAACTAATTTAAACAAAAATCATATTTCCCACTATTTCCCATTTTTGCTGAAATTTGGAGTATTTCCCAGGATGGTAATTACCGGTAAATACCAGTGGGAATTCCCGCCACCGGTATTTACCGACCAACCTTGGTTTTGATATTATGCAAATATACACCCAGTGGAACAAACTATTATAAACAGTGGGGCTGTGACCTTCTGGAGGTCCCCCGCAGTGCAGGGCTGTGAAAAGTGAAAAGTCATTGTCCGCGCTCTCCCCGTAGGTGGGGGGCATTGGTTTCAAATGACTTGTGCATTACCCGACACTGAGATGGATAGACTTCTCAAGCACTGTGGCCCAATGAAACCAATAGGGTTTATAAGCATGGACGACCTGACTCGCACCGCATTGCTACGACGGGCTTCGATCCTCTAAGCGTTTTACCAGTACTCATGTGCGGTCGGATTTCAGCTCTGCACAGAAGTATCATCATGCAGCTCATCTATTTCTTCAAACACCAATGGGCGGGGGCCGCTACCCTATTTGTCGACAGGCCCTCGTGGATAAGAGGTCTCTCACGGTTGTGAACTTGTGGTTTGAGTGCTTGGGTCACATGTGAGATGCAGTGTTCTGCAACAGAAGGTCAGGTGGTTTCTATCCAGTTTTTGTCCACGATCGGCTTGAAATAAGAGTCTGATCTTTAAAAGGGTCATCAAACCAAAGCCCAAAAATATCAATCTGTCAATTTATCCTTTTTCTTTCATCCAATACGTCTAATGATTCGTCTGTCTACATGTATCTATCTGTCTACTGTTTAAAAGTACTGGTAAACTGGTAACAGGATCTAAGCCTGTCCAATCAAAACAGTACGAGCCTGGCCTTTCATTCTTATAAAACCTGTTGGTTTCATTGGGCCACAGGGCTTGAGATCTCATTTCCTCTCAATGTCGGTTAAGAGTAGTGACCTAAGACCTCAGCCAATGATCCCAGGGGTTCAGATAAAAATTTGGATACCCTCATGCGCATCTGCAGTACCTAAACAATCTACATGTATGTAGCAAGTTTTGCAACCATACTTGAATAAATATTTGTTTGTAATGTCCCCGTCAACACTGTATAGGTAATTTTGGAGATTTGATTTTGGTTTTACTTCCCTTTCAAGATTATTTCACTCATATCGAGCCAATTGTTAATCAGAGGTGGGCAAAAACTGGAGTTTCCGGAGAAAAACCACCTGACCATCCGTTGCAGGAATCTTTTTGGAGACATTGCTTCCAATTTTGTCAGCCATTTACCCGACATTGGGATGCAATGGCATCTCAAGTTCTGTTGCCCAATGAAACCAGTAGGGTTTATAAGCATGGACGGTCTGATTCGCGCCGCTTTGCCTGGGCAGGCTTAGATCCTCTAAGTGGTTTACCAGTACTCGTGTGCGGGTTGGTTTCAGCTCTGTGTGGAAGCACCATGCAGCCCATCTATTTCTTCAAGCCCCGACGGACAGCCGCCGTAGTAGAAGTTGCATTCACAAGTATTTTCATGAAAATTTGACTTTTGACCTCACTGCATAACCCCAGGGGTTCAGATCACAATTTGGATACCCTTATGCACATCTGCGCTCCTTAGCGATACATGTACCAAGTTTGGTGACCATAGTGCAAGAAATAAAAAGTAGTCACTGTTACATTCACAAGCATTTTCTTGAAAATTTGACCTCACCCCATGACCCCATGGGTTCAGATCAAAATTTGGATACTCTTATGCACATATGCAGTTTCTAAGCAATACATATATGTGTATAGGGCAAAAAATAAAAAAAGTAGGTACATTGACAAGGTTTGTGACCGATCATTAAGATAACACCCGTGGAAAATATTACATTTTTTCACCTCTTCAAAATGGCTTCTTTTTTGATGAAAATCCATGATATTTGTCTTATTTTGACTGCAAAAATATGTTGTGGGTGCTCGTTAGAACCGGCTCAATGTGGCGCTTCTAACGAGTACCCACAACCTATGTCTTGGAGCAGAAATAAGCAAAGTAATGTATACCCCCCCGTAAGCCCCCGTTTTCAATATATAAAGTGATGTTTAGTGGTGTGTTCATTTCACGGACTTGTTCACGTGGTGGGAAGGACGGACGGAGGGTCATCCAGGCGAACACCCATGACAAAACTTAAATACCATTTTTTTTTATATATATATAAAGCTGGTATTACAGCATGAAACCACATTCTCACTATAATAAAGTGGTTCATTACAGGGACTTGTTATGGTGATGAGTAGAAGTGCTCTGATTTGGGTACATGTTTTTGATGTTTTATAAGTATGTTGTGTGTACTTGGTAGAATTGCTCATCCAGGCAATTTTAATGCACACACAACTTACATGTTCAAGATAAAAGTAACTTAGCAAGATAAAAAGTGCGAAAATCTTCCTGGTCACCCTTCAAATTTCTCATCTACAGCCAAGATTCCCTATGGACACACAAATGGGCTTGATTAGGCCATGGTCAACAAGCTACTGGGGCCGGCCTCGGTAGCTTAGTCGGATGCGCATCCGACTGGTGATCAGGACGCGGGTTTTATGCCTGCCAGGGTCGGCAATGTTCTTTAGTGGAGGTTGATCATGAAATCTTTTCTACGGTCATTCTCCTCCTTCCCCTGATTCAAGAAGGGCAGTTGTCAGTTTCTGGCGAAAGAATGTGCACTGTACTGGTTAACCGCTTACATTTAAGCCTGTCCAGGAAGTGTGAATGGGCAAACTGACCGGCTCAAAAATGACATAGACAAGTGTTGACTGGGCCATTAAACTCCAATACAAACAAAAAAGCTACTAGTGACCATCGAGGCTTGGAGAAATAGATGGGGGTGCAATGTGATTCCACGCAGAGCTAAAACTGACTGCACATGAGTATTGGACATGGGTAAACCGCTTAGAATGTCTAAGCTTGCCCAGGAATTATTTGTTTGATTTGAGGTTTAACATCTCTGTCAACACTATTTAGGTCATTTTGGAGAAATCGGGACTCTTACCCGAAATTGAGAAGAAATGACATCTCAAGCTCTGGCGCCCAATGAACCAATAGTGGAGCGCTTTGGTGCAGTGGTAGCGCATCGGATTTGTGATCGAGAGGTTCCGGGTTCGAGCCTCACTCTGACCAAAGTGTTGTGTCATTGAGCAAGGCACTTCATCCACATTGCTTAAAAAAATAAAATAATAAAAAAAAGTACTGGTTACCACCCAGGAAATCCTGCTCGTAATGCTCAGATGTGAGCGAGTAGCAGTAATAGGAGAAAAATAGGGTTTACATGCATGTAAAGACCAACTCGCACCGCCTTGCCTGGGCAGGCTTAGACATTCTAAGCCGTTTACCAGTACTCTTGTGGGGTTAGATTCAGCTCTGTGTGGATGGCAGGGCTTGAGATGTTATTCAATGTCGGGTAAAAGTACCACAAAATTGGAACCGACGCCTGCAAAATGCCTACACAGTGTTGACGGGAATGTTAAACCCCAATTCAAGCAAGCAAATACACTGTTGGAGTTTGAGTCATTGAAGTTTTTCGGTACATCAGAATAGACATAAATACTCCATAGATCTGCATTTGCAGTTAATAATTAGCCTATCTTTCTCCAATTTCTGAAGTGCCGATGTGGACATCTTTGATATTGGATTCATCCATTATTGCATATATATAGAGTGTTTTTAAAATCAGCATTATTAACAAGATGTTGATCCTGATTGGATGACTTGTTATGAACAGTCTACTCTGGATCTACATGTTTTGCATGGTTGAAATGGTTAACACAGACTTTTGTTTAATTTCCAACAGGTATGACAGGGACTTCAGAGCCTGTCTCTGAACATTGGGCACCAAGTGAAACAGGAGCTGCATAAGACACATTCTCGGTGAAACATCACAGTCACAGACATTTTATCAACTTTAACCCCAAACTGTTCTTCAAGATATTAGCCATTCTGTGTTGGAAACCAATCATACCTAATGAAGGTAAGTGTATTCTAGGTGAATGGATGCACCAGAGCCTAGTTGATGGTCAGAATGTAGACTGAATATGAATGCCCAAGCAAAGCCACATAGAATATTATCTGGAATAGATCAGAGGTATGAGTACTATTTCATCCCCCAGCCATTTGGGCTTGAAGAAATAGATGAGCTGCATGATGCTTCTACACAGAGCTGAAACCAACTGCACGAGTACGGATAAACCACTTAGAGGAGATCTAAGACTACCCAGACAAAGCAGTGCGAGTCAGACAGTCCATGCTTATAAGCCCTACTGGTTTCATTAGGCGACAGGGCTTGAGAAGTCATTTCATCTCAATGCGAGGTAAAAACTGCACAAAGTTAGCAGCAACTTCTCCAAAATTACGTGTACCATGTTGACGCCTTCGTCGGGACGTTAACCCTCAAATCAAACAAACAAAATACTATTACCCGACTTTAAATTTTTTATAGTGATAATTTTACTAACACTAATGTGGCATTAGACTTATCACTATAAAATTAAAAATCTGGAGAGTTACTTTTCCAAAATACCACAGCCTATTGGGGCTTGCCCCCGCCCTTGAAGGCTTTGTGAAATGGATGGATGGACCGACAGCTGGATCCATCGATGGCAGAGCTGCAAGAGTGAGTATGGGTTAACTGCATAGATAATTCAAGTATGCTCAAGAAAGATAATTTAGCTATGCTCAAGGAAAGTGATTTTGGGTTCTGGCTGCCCCAATAATTAAGTTTATAAACTTACATGCAGTTATACGTGTACATAATGGTAGAAAGAGTTACTGCAGGACTTGAACATCGATTCTTTGCTCTCAGATCAGACAGGGCCTGATTAATCTTAATCCACTGCCTGGCTGCCCGATACAAGTCTAAATTTTGGCTGGGCAAGAGTTTTTTTTTATTTCACTTTCCCAGAAAAATATATAGGACATAAAAAAATTAATAATAAATATGGTAATTCTAAGCTATTTTCAAGATGCTGTGGAATGCCGGGCAAGTGGTGGAAAGTTTGATCTGTCAGGCCCTGGATCAGGTAAAAAAGCCCACACAGATTTGAAAGCAATGTCACCAAAACTATTGTTGCTATTAATGCTAAACCTCAACAGACAGATCTTTAAGAGAATTTTTAAAATATATTTGATAAAATAGATTATTCACTTGCAATGTCATGCCTTTTTTCCACTGAAAAATAAAAAAAAACAATTAATGACATATACTTTGAAAATGCTGTCTTACTTTGAAAATGCTGTCTTTTTAGCTCACCTGTCACGTAGTGACAAGGTGAGCTTTTGGGATCACTTTTTGTCCGTCGTGCGTCCGTGCGTGCGTCCGTGCGTGCGTGCGTCCGTAAACTTTTCTTCAAACGACATCTCCTCCTAAACCACTGATCGGATTTTGACCAAACTTCACAGGAATGGTCCTTAGGTGGTCCCCTTTCAAAGTTGTTCAAATGGTTCCGGTCTGTTGCACATATAGGTCACAGTAGCCAAAAATAGATTTTTTTCACCGCAAACTTAAAAAATCTTCTTCTCTGAAACCGCAAGGCCCAGATCTTTGATATTTGGTATGAAGCTTCATCTAGTGGAGCCCTACCAAGATTGTTCAAATTATAGTGCTGGGGCCAAAAATGCCCCCGCACGGGGGCCCTTTGGTTTTACATAGGCTTATATAGGGAAAATCTTTAAAAATCTTCTTCTCTGAAACCGCAAGGCCCAGGTCTTTGATATTTGGTATGAAGCTTCATCTAGTGGACCTCTACCAAGATTGTTCAAATTATAGTGCTGGGGCCAAAAATGCCCCCGCACGGGGGCCCTTTGGTTTTACATGGGCTTATATAGGGAAAATCTTTAAAAATCTTCTTCTCTGAAACCGCAAGGCCCAGGTCTTTGATATTTGGTATGAAGCTTCATCTAGTGGACCCCTACCAAGATTGTTCAAATTATAGTGCTGGGGCCAAAAATGCCCCCGCACGGGGGCCCTTTGGTTTTACATGGGCTTATATAGGGAAAATCTTTAAAAATCTTCTTCTCTGAAACCGCAAGGCCCAGGTCTTTGATATTTGGTATGAAGCTTTATCTAGTGGACCCCTACCAAGATTGTTCAAATTATAGTGCTGGATCTAAAAATGCCCCCGCACGGGGGCCCTTTGGTTTTACATGGGCTTATATAGGGAAAATCTTGAAAAATCTTCTTCTCTGAAACTGCAAGGCCCAGGTCTTTGATATTTGGTATGAAGCTTCATCTAGTGGACCCCTACCAAGATTGTTCAAATTATAGTGCTGGGGCCAAAAATGCCTCCGCACCAGGGCCCTTTTGTTTTACATAGGCTTATATAGGGAAAATCTTTAAAAATCTTCTTCTCTGAAACTGCAAGGCCCAGGTCTTTGATATTTGGTATGAAGCTTCATCTAGTGGACCCCTACCAAGATTGTTCAAATTATAGTGCTGGGGCTAAAAATGCCCCGCACATGGGGGCCCTTTGGTTTTACATGGGCTTATATAGGGAAAATCTTCAAAAATCTTCTCTGAAACCGCAAGGCCCAGGACTTTGATATTTGGTATGAAGCTTCATCTAGTGGACCCCTACCAAGATTATTCAAATTATAGTGCATGGGCCAAAAATGCCCCCGCACCAGGGCCCTTTTGTTTTACATAGGCTTATATAGGGAAAATCTTGAAAAATCTTCTTCTCTGAAACTGCAAGGCCAAGGTCTTTGATATTTGGTATGAAGCTTCATCTTGTGGACCTCTACCAAGATTGTTCAAATTATAGCCCTGGGGCCAAAAATGCCCCCGCTCCAGGGCCCTTTGGTTTTACATAGACATATATAGGGAAAATCTTGAAAAATCTTTATCTTTGAAACCACAAGGCTTAGGTCTTCAATATTTGTTATGAAGCTTCAGATAGTGGACCTCTATAAAGATTGTTCAAATTATAGCCCTGAGACCAAAAATGCCTCCGCCATGTGGCCCTTTGGTTTTACATAGACTTATATAGGGAAAATCTTTAAAAATCATCTTCTCTGAAACACAAGGCTTAGGTCTTTGATATTTGTTATGAAGCTTCAGCTAGTGGACCTCTACCAAGATTGTTCAAATTATAGCCCTTGGGCCAAAAATGTCCCTGCTCCAGGGCCCTTTGGTTTAACATAGACTTATATAGGGAAAATCTTGTTTTACATAGACTTCTATATGCAGGGTAAACCTTTAAAATCTTCTTCTCTGAAACCAGAAAGCCCAGGTCTTTCATATTCGATATGAAGCTTCATCTTGTGGACCTCTACCAAGATTGTTCAAATTATAGCCCTGGGGCCAAAATTGACCCTGCCCATGGCCCACGTTATACATTGGATCAGGTGAGCGAACCAGGGCCCTCTGGGCCCTCTTGTTCTTATTAATATTACTAAATCCACTCATAAGATATACCATAAAAATCCTAAAAATTTTGACACTTTCAGGAGTTAATGTTTGTTTGATTTGAGGTTCAACATCCCCGGTAACATTTTCTAGGTTATTTTGGAGGCATTGCTTCCAATTTTGTCAGACTTTTACCCACCATTGAGATGAAATGACATCTCAAGCCCTGTTGCTCAATGAAACCGATACAGTTTATTTTCATGGGCGGGCCAACTCCCACCACTTTTCCGGGCATGCACAGAACCTCTAAGCAGTTTACCAGTACCCATGTGTGGTCAGTTTCAGCTCTTCGTAGTTCTAAGCATCATGCAGCCCAATCTATTTCTTCAAGCCGTGATGGGATTGGATCAGAGAAGTTACTGTAATTGTAAAATTTTAACAAGTTTGTTTCATGATCCCGCAAATAGTCCAAATGGTGCAGAAGGAATAGTAAACAGTGCAGACCCTGGTCAGACTGGATCTGGGTCTGCACTTTTTGTCTGTCTGTACGAATATTTAGGTTCATAATGATAGATTTTTCACTTTACAACAACGCAAACGGCAAGTTAGCACAAGGCCTTCTCTCAGACGCACTTTTGATCTTGTTTGAGACGAATATCAAATACGTGCCGAAAGCTTTGTAGCACCGTTTTGAACTCTCCATCGCGTGCTTCTGAACTGGTATTTGCGATGATTGACAACCGTCTTTGAATGTTAAAAGCGTGGGCGGGACAATAGCGCTGTCACTTTATGTTACAATCGATTTTCAATTCTGCTGAAAAGGAGATTGTGGATACTCGTTAAAACATCGAAGCGGTTCTAACTAGCAGTACCCACAATCTATAGTCTGCTCAAAACAGAGATTGTGGATACTCGTTAAAACCTCGATGTGGCGACAGGGCTTGAGATGTCATTTCATCACAATGTCGGGTAAAAGTCCCACAAAGTCGGAAGCAACGTCTCCAAAATGACCTATACGTACAGTTGTGTGTATTTCTGCTCAAAATATTGATTGTGGATGCTCGTATCGCCTCATCGAATTTTTCTTATTTCTGCTCAAAATATAGATTGTGGATACTCGTTAGTAACGCCTAATCGAGGCGGTTCTAACGAGTACACACAATCTATATTATGAGCAGAAATAAGAAAAGTAAGATGTACCTCTGTAAACCCCGGTTATTCTATTACTTATGGTTCAAGCCCCAAAGTCTTTCGGATCCTTACGAGACACATGTTCATGGTGCTGCCTAACACAACAGCCTATAATACTGGCACAGCATGCAACGCTTCAGATGTCTGTTAACTTTAGCCATAAAGTCCCTAAGCCTGCCCTGGCGAGTTGGGACCATTTCACTGGGATTGAAATGTCATTTTATCTAACTGTTGGGTAAAATTTCACACAAAACTAGAAGTAATGTCTCAAAATGACCTAAATAATGTTAATGGGGATGTTAAACCTCAAATCAAGTAAACAAACAGTCAACAGAAACGCAGAAATATTGGTCAATTAAAGTCTGTTATTGGTGACATGAATTCTGAGGGGAATGACTTGGCAGATTTTCCACCATTTTTCAAAAGGGGACAACTTTCGGAACTTCCTGTTTGCTTTTCTATAAGCTTTGTCCCACGAAATAGTGATATACTCTAAAAGGAAAGAATTTGCTCCTGAGGAGCAAATTCTTTCCTTTAAGAGTTGACCCTTATTGACATGGGAGACTAAAATACGCTTGAAGGAGTTGCCTCCCCTGAAGGTGTATGCATTCCACTCAAAGTCTCAAAAATATTTGCCACTTAATTGCTCGACTCGACGGTTAGTAAAATATTTGGGCGGATTTTTGCGTGCTCCCAGGAGACCTTATGGGTCCTTTTAAATTTTGAAACCTTCCTCACAACTGGACAAAAATGGGCGGTAAAAAAGAGAAGAAACCCAGAAAAACCAACAAGTCTTAACCCTTATCCTGCTGAATAAATAAATTTAACCACTGCCAAACATTAAAATTTCTTAACATCATTCACAAGCTGCATGACAAACAGTGTAGGACCTCACCTCTGTTTGCAAAAGTAGGGGTTGTTATGGGTTAAATATACACTAAAGCCACTTTTTAACTGAGCTTCCTGTTGTGCCCATTTCTGTTTGTTTGTTTGAGTTGAGGTTTAACGTCCCCTTCAACACTGTATAGGTCATTTTGGAGACGTTGCTTCCAATTTTTGGGACTTTTACCCATCATTGAGATGAAATGACATCTCAAGCCCTGTCACCCAATGCAACCAAAAGGGTTTATAAGTATGGGCGGGCTGCCTCGCATCGCTTTGCACGGGCAGGCTTAAATCCTCTAAGCGCTTTACCAGTAGTTGTGTAGTCTGCGTGGAAGCCTCATGCAGCCCATCTCTTTCTTCAAGCCCCGATGGGCGGGGGGCGACAATTTCTGTATGTATTGAAATTGCACAAGGAGGATAAATTACAAGGATTCGTGTAAAAAATACATTCAAATCAATCAAATCTTTTATATTTCGGTCTGATTACAAATAAATGTAATAACAAGAGGAGCGATACAAATATGCAACGTTCGGCGGCAAAGTATAAGTAAAAAAAAATAATAATTAAATAAATAAATAAATAAATAAAACACAAACAAAACAAAACAACCAGAGGGCAACATTAAATTTTACGAGATGAAATCAGTACTTTCTATCTCTCTCTCTCTCTCTCTCTCTCTCTCTCTCTCTCTCTCTGTCTGTTTTGAGCACGCGACGCTGAAACAGCACCGAATCTATGGCATTGTGTGCTTCGAGTTTGTCAATCAACAAAAATCAAATCAAATTTATTTCTCTCAGCATCGCCAAAACACGCCTATACAAATACACTGCAAATCCTATCGCCGAACAAAAGAAATTGGAAACAGTTTTCCAATCTCTGCCCAAAACATAGACCGCGGGTGCCCGCACGAACCGCCTTATCGATGCGGCTCTAACGAGCATCCCCAATCCAGCCCCAGAGCAGAAACAAGAAAAATAAGGTTTACCCTCTGTAAACTCCAGTTTTACTGTGTAAAAGTGGGGTTCAAGGAGGTCAAAACCATACAGGCGCGTTGTCGCGATGGGTTATACAATAGGATAAAGAGGAGCAAAACGTTGTGCAAACATACTGTTTCAAGTAACAAACTTATTATTTCATCATTTATTATTATTATTTATTTTATTTATCCGACCACACCCCAGAAGCCTCCGTAGTGTAATGGTTACGCTACTCGCCTTGTAAACCAGAGATCGCAGGATCGATCCCGGGCTTCTCCAGACTTTCGGATGAGTCTTTAAACCGAGGTCCCGTCTCCGTATGACCTTAGCTGTTGGTGGGATGTAAAACTCAAACACTCTCTCTCTCCCGACCACACCCTTTCCTGACTTTAAACCAATCAGATAGCTTATGTAATTTCAAACACTGCAGATCCCGATCAGACTCAGAAGCCATCTGGTCTGGATCTGCACTATATGCATAGCTAGGTTTTTTTTACCAAGAACGACAAGTTTTGCTCGGACTGGTCCGTATGCAGTAAACTATGTTCCATTCAAAAAATCATAGAGCATGAAACGTGTGAAAAATAAATGGGCCGTTACAAAGCATGTTCTGCACGAGCATGTGTAGTCAGACGTGTGGCCAACACGCTAAAGAAAAATATGAATGGGATATTATGTTCACTCCAGAGTGGTAAGTGTAATAAAATATTATAGATGCGTCTCTCTCTCTCTCTCTCTCTCTCTCTCTCTCTCTCTCTCTCTTAACCAGCCAATACACAGGTGTAAACAGATACATTCATTACGAGTACACGCCCATACAAATACACTGCAAACCCTACCGCCGAAAAGAACGAATATTTTCCGATGAAAAACTGATATCCGACACAGATCGTGGATACACGTTAGAACCATTGTGTACAAAGTTGTTTTGTGAAAGCAGAGTTAATTTAAAATATTAGGTAATAGTAATTTTCTCTAGTATGATAAGCGCTAGGACGTAGCAAACCTAAATCAAGATTATAGATAAAGGTATGCACATGTATGTAATCAGACCGGACAGTCGTCGGCAGTCGCGAGCGGACGACAAAGGCGAACGGCGCAAAGGGGAAGCGTCCCCGACTGCCACCGGGTGTAGGCTGGGAAAATAGTCCCGGACTGAGATCCAAACTTTCGTTCAAGCCCTAGATTCCACTTTTTATGTAAACAGTGTAGACCCCGATCAGACGCCGATAGAATGACATGTAGAGTAGCCTATGACATTAAAAATCCGCGCATTTTTGGATGTACTTTGACGCCGCGTTCTGTGGCGCCTGATCTGAGTCTCCATTGCTTGCCAAGCTCCTCACGGCGAATATACGCTAACTGGTGATTGATTTTTAATGACAGATTCTTTCTGTCATTCTTTGTCGTGCTGCATGTTTACAATTTTAACGTCCGAACTTCCGGCTTCCACTAATTTTGAAATATGACTCCGCGCAAATAGTCCGTTGTTTGTTGACTTTTCATGCTCGCTGTCTCAAAACTAATTTCTCATGGCATTATTTCCGCATTTTGATTACATGTTTTGTTTCATTTGTAATCAAAATACAAAAATGATCTTTCTTAAATTACAAACAAAACGGGAAAAGTTAATTGAATATGCATAAGGAAAGTTCCCATTTTATACAGACGACCGCATAATGGGTCATTGGCGAATCTTGGAGGCGGCGTCTAACCACGGCCTTCACTGCGGGCTTCACTGTTGTCGAAAGTTAGCCCATTTTTTTTTCCTAAATTAATTCCTATATTTCTAGCTGACGCCCCTTAATTTTGAACCGGGATTTCGAAATAAAATCTTCGTCAGATAAGTGATATTACATTCAGTACAAAATGGGTTATGAATAATTATATTTGTATCAATACGCCATTAAAGTACCTTTGTATATTTTTAGAAAAAAAAAAAAAAAAAAAAAAAACAATATGTATAGAGCTACAATCAGTGCACACCATTTAAGTAACTAGATAAACTTTGAAATTAAAGAAAATAGACCGTATAATAAGCTGTATTTAACTTTTGATTATCGGCCAAGCCGCTTTGTCTGGTCCTGACCCGCACACAACAGTAGACGTTTCCGAGAATCTAATCTTATGCTCCGCCTACTTGGATACTGTTGCTACGTCCCACAAGCTTTGCAGCCAATATGGCGGAAACAAAGAAAGTCTGAGTAGATCTCGGAGGAGATTTATCAAGTATTCCGGACAATATTGGCGTTTCTTACTTACCGAGACATAAAACTTTGACAAAAATAAATAAATACATAAATAAATAAATAAATAAACAATAAAAAACAGCCTAACCAAAGGGCTAAGGAACTATAAAATAATTATGTGCATAATTTCAAAATATTCAGCCTGGAATACTATCTCCAAGTTACCGCGAAGTGTTTGCGTTTGATGCGGAAAACGAAAGCACACACACACACACACACACACACTCATCCAATCAAACAAACAAACAAACAAACAAAACTTAATTATAAAGTATATGCTCCTCATTTCATTATATAATAATTCCGCACCGAGGGCACAATATAATGCAACCGAGAGTGGTGCCAATCATATACACTAACCCTCTCATGCAATACGCATTAACTCTAGATTTACTGATCCCTCAAAGCCCCCGTCCATAGGGGCTTGAAGAAATATATGGGCTGCATGATGCTTCCACGCAGAGCTGAATTCCACCCGCACATTAGTACTGGTAAACCGCTTAGAGGATCTAAGCCTGTCCAGGAACCGCGGTGCGAAACGGACCGTCCATGCTAATAAACCCTATTGGTTTCATTGGGCGACAGGGCTTGAGATGTCATTTCATCTCAATGTCGGGTAAAAGTCCCACAAAATTGGAAGCAACGTCTCCAAAATGACCTTTACAGTGTTGACGGGGACGTTAAACCTCAAATCAAACAAACAATACTGATCCCTAATCAGAGAACAAAATGTAGACCAGCAGCCCACTCATCAACCTCTAGACCAGAGATCATGCTATGAGCATATACTACATGAGCCAACACACCCACCGCATCAGTCTGCTTAACTACTCACTAAGACAGGAGAGTTCGCGCACCTCTCTTTGAAAAGCCAGCAGACTATAGAAGGGCAGTTGCAATCCGCGAGGGCCCCAGTCAGACTGCGCAAATGCGCAGGCTGATCCCAGTCCCTGTTGCCCGCATTTATAAGCCTCAACGCTAGCCCCGCAGCACGCCAACCATACAATATTTGTGACTTAGCTGCAGTCTGAGGAAAAAAATCTGTAAATAAAAATAAAACTCCAGTCGAGTGCCCCGACCGGGGATTGAACCCACGAAAATTGGGTTACAAAGCGAGCGACACAACCACCAGGCCCGGACCAACCAGACCAGTCAGTTATGCACTCTATATGTATATTTATTATGGTCGTACAACATGTACTACATTCTTCCATACTACAGAGAGACATTCGTTTCAAATGTTTAGGAGATACTAATGTAATAATATCACATTTCCAGCTTCTTTTGACTCGGCCGCATCTTCCCCGCCCCTGGGCTCAAACGGTTATCATCGTGGCACAAGGCACCATTGTAGCAGGAGGAGGAAAAAATCTGTTAAGAAAAATCCAGTCGAGCTCCGACCGGGGACTGAACCCACGACCTGGGGTTACAAAGCGAGTGACACAACGACCAGGCCAAAAGGCCCGGAGCAGTTAGACCGGTCACTTATGCACTCTATATGTATATACAAATATACATGTTTGTTTGTTTGATTTGAGGTTTAACGTCCCCGTCAACACTGTAAATGTCATTTTGGAGACGTTTCCAATTTTGGGGGCATTTTACCCGACCTTGAGATGAGATGACATCTCAAGCCCTGCCGCCCAATGAAAGCAATAGGGTTATATATAATTAGCATTGACGGGCCGACTCGCACCGCTTTTCCTGGGCAGGCTGAGATCCTGTAAGCGGTCCACCAGTAGTCGTGTGCGAGTCGGTTTCAGCTCTGCGTGGAATCATCATGCAACCTATCTATTTCTTCAAGCCCCGATGGGCGGGGGCCATCATATATACATGTACATGTTTATCTCAATATTGCCGTACTAAAAAATGACAATTGTTTGATGGTCCGAATAATAAACTTCCCATACAACCCCATTACCCTGAAATGCCCTTCCCCACTACCGCGTTTCTTTGTTTGTGGGAGAAAATGGCCGTTAGTTACCAACACAGCGGCACTAAATAAAATCGATTTTTTCGATTGGATGAAACAGCGCTCTTGATTGACAGCTCGGAAACGTCTGTTACAGGCCAGGTTAAGATTTTACCCCTTCAACCCTCGAGTTTCTCCAGTTCACTTTTCAGGCACTGAATTTGTACGCGTCCATTCTACACATGTAAATTGGGTGTCTTGTCAATAGTCGTCAATAGCATGTCAAACCATTTAGAACCGAATGCGGTGTATAATTATGAGCCATTTCACCAGGTTCTACACTGTTTGCATCTGTACTTGGCTATAAAGGGCGGAAAGGGTACAGACTCCTAACACTAACATGACCTAATTAAATGCGAAGTACGTGACGCTAGAAACTTCACCGTACGGTAGCAAGCCAGCAATAATAAACTCCTAACAGTTATCACTGTCCAATTCTGTTGTATAGGTCTAAATAACTGAATATGTAAGCACAATGTTGTGATAAATAATTAGTCACATGCCGCAAAACTTCAAACATCGCACAAAAAGTGTTTTCCTTTATTGTAGCGCACGACATAAGGCAGGTTCTTGACTAAGCCGCGAAACACATCTCAGTCAACAAGTGTAAGCTTTTACAAGAAAGTTGCGGCTATGTGTTGTCATAAAACTGGCAACTATCTCAGAAGGCACATGACGTAATTGTGACGTCACATCAACGTCGGTGCAACGTCAAGACGTTGCATCGACGTTGATTTGACGTTGCCCTAGCGACGTGTGCCTGCTGGGTAGTCATTTGCATGTTGTTTTATTTATAATGTCCAAGTAAAACGAAGATGAAAGTGTTTAACAGCCGATTCACCTCAGTTTTGTGAACCAAACTAAAAATCAGCACTCCAGCGCCATTGTCCTTATCACTTAAGAAAGTAAATCTGAATTGCATGACCCGCAGAAAAGCGACCGACTGAAGTCGGTTGATTTTCTAAGAGTGCCCTAAAATCACCGTGTCATTCTGTCAGTCTGTCTGTCCGTCCGTAACCCGTCAAAATTGGTGATAGTGACTTAACCGCTTGGAATATTTAAACAATTTTTGTCATACTGAAAGATATCAATGAGATCTAACCAATGAACTTGCGAAATATTACATTCCATTTAGTATAGCCTCGCCGAGGCGAAAAATGTGAAAATTTTCGAACTGCTTCTCCTCGGAAACCGTTGGGCCGATTGAAGTCAAATTTCATATGGGGCCTCTATGGGATGGGGGAAACCAAAATTTGCTCATGGGGTCCAGGTCACATGACCAAAATGGCCGCCAAGCCATATATGGTAAAAACCCTTCAAAAATAGTCTTCTCCAGAACCACTGGGCAGATTTCCACGAAACTTGATAAATTGCATCTGGGACGTAGGCCCATCATAAATTGCTAAAATGGTGACCCTGGGTTGACCTTGACCTTCGTCGTGCCTAGGTCAAACTTTGACACATATGCTTTTGTATTGGAAAAGTGAGAATGCATTTTATCCTGCAAACCATTCAGAATACAGTACTAAAGTATAAGATATATTTTTGCTCCTTACGATAAGGCGCTTTTATTGGGGGAGCCGTTTTAGGTCCAGGTCACATGACCAAAATGGCCGCCATACCCATATATGGTTACACTCATAAAGCTAAAAGCATCCGGCGGGTCGTGCCCTTCAGCTGAAGCACTGGGTTTTCACAGAATCTGTCATTTCAGTGCCTTTTGGCGCTTTGATTAACATGACCCGTGACGTCCAAACAATATTAAATATGGAGCGCGAAGCAGTAGATTTTGACAATCGCTTAGCTCCGCCCTCTCCTGTGGGTTAACCGGTATTGGATGGTGATGTTAAGTATTGATTACCGTTACTTTGACAAACTTGTCTCTTCTAACACCAATTGTGGTGCGTCAGTGTTTTTTTTGATGTATCTGCTCTTTAATGAACCGGCGGGATATGGTGTATTGCTAACTTGCCGGTTGCCCTGTTGTATTTGATGTTTTGTTTTCCCTATCATTGGAGGGTGTGTGTGTGTGTGTGGGGGGGGGGGGATCTTTCAACTTGAATCACCTTTTTCACAAGGTTATTATATTTTGTACTTACCATGCTTGCCATTGCATCCTACATGAACCAAAAATTTCAACAATAGATTTTTATGACATTTACCTCAGTTTTAAGGTCAATAACACACACACACACACACACACACACACACACACACTGACAAAATTAACTTGGGGTAAAATATATCTTCAAGTGAAAAGATTTGTTGTTATCTGTGAAACCTTCCAAATTTTAGATTATGCTAAGAATTGGTGCAATATAGTACATGTATTACAAATAGCCGGAGCACAACATTCCCTACAATTTACATGTGTACCTAGCAAAGACTCAGATCAGCCTATGCATCCACACAGTCAGATCAGTGTCTTGTTGTACACTCAAAGGATAGCTAAGGGCCCAATGCTCCTGGTCAGATTATATGGATGGGCAGGCTGATTTGATTCTTCACTGGGTACACATGGACATTGTAGGAAATGCTGTGCCCCGGCGCAGATATCAAAGGTTTGATTTTGGTGATCTTCTCTTTTCATGACCAAATAGTGCAAAGATTTCTAATATTGCCTTGTCTGCACCATATCTCATACAACAATGGATGAATTATGACAAATTGAACATAGAAAGACTTGATTGGATTTTAGAGGCCATTAACTACAGTAAAGCCTGTTATGGTGGCCACCACTGTTAAGCAAGTAACCTGCCTAATCCAGTCATGCTTTTGGTTTACGATAAAGGCAAATGCATTAAGATTGACATGTATTAAGGGAGTATATGTCCTAAGCAAGCACATTTTGGTTATCCCCTAGGTGCTTGCTTAATACAGGTTGGGCTGTTTTTTTTAGGTTTCTTGAATTTATAGATTGCTCAATTTTTGCATGTAACATAAGGATCCTTAGTATTGGGACATTCAGGCCTAAGCAAACAGTGCAGACCTATATCAGACTGCTCATGAAGCAGTCTGATCAGGGTCTCCACTGTTTGCCATTCTGTCTCCACTTTTTGACTCCTCACGAAACAAATTTGCTAACATTTTAGGAGATTTTATTCAATTACAGCAAGTCCTCAAGGTATCTGAATTTTTAGGGTATGCACCTTCCAAGTCCAAGTGGTTGTAACAGTCATATTTATGGTTGGGATGGGAGGATGCAGTTTTCTTCTGAAAACATTTCTAGTCTTTGTTATGGTCACATGTACATTTATTTTGTTCTTTTTCTTATTTTCTTTTTTTTAAAAATCTTTTCCAATTTTTGTTACAGGTTCAGCATGGAAAAACCCACATACAGTTTAATACAGAGGAACCTTGCTTCCACCAGTAGCTAACAGCTGACAGCCTATATAGTCCTACTACCTACTGAAAGAAAAAGGACTGAATTATTTAATGCCTAGAACTTCTTGATGGCAGCTGTGTTTTTGAACCACTGGATCATGACTGACAATTAGTTGTTTGTTTCATTTCAGGCTTAACGTCCCCGTCAACACTGTAATTGTCATTTTGGAGATATTGCTTCCAATTTTGTGGGAGTTTTGGCTGATATTGAGATGAAATGACATCTCAAGCCCTGTCGCCCAATGAAATGAATAGTGTTTGTAAGCATGGACGGTCCGACTCGCACTGCTTTGCCTGGACAAGCTTAGATCCTCTTAACGGTTTACCAGTACTCATGTGTGGGTCGGTTTCAGCTATGCGTGGAAGCATCATGCAGCCCATCTATTTCTTCAAGCCCCGATGGGCGGGGGCCATTAACTTACAATAAAGAATGGAAGAAAGATCAATAACTTTTGAATAGTTTAGGCGTTAACATTTATATATTTTAACAGCCAGAAAAGTGAAATTAAAGATGGTGATGGCAAGGACTTGTTGGGACATTCGCTATTCCTCCCCGCCCATAGGGGCTTGAAGAAATATATGGGCTGCATGATGCTTCCACCCATAGCTGAATCCGGCCCGCACACTAGTACTGGTAAACCGCTTAGAGGATCTAAGCCTGTCCAGGAACCGTCCATGCTAATAAACCCTATTGGTTTAATTGGGTGACATGGCTTGAGATGTCATTTCATCTCAATGTCGGGTAAAAGTCCCACAAGATTGGAAGCAAAGTCTCCAAAATGACCTTTACAGTGTTGATGGGGTTGTTAAACCTCAAATCAAACAAAACAAAAACAAAAGAAGTGAAATTCCTTTATTTTAAGACTACCTTTGGGACTCATTAAGACTACTTTTGAACAGCCCCAAAAATGCTACATCTATCATGAAAACATGCCTAATAAATTTTGACCTGCTTTTATACCAGACGACTTTTGAATAGTCCCAACAATGCTGTCTATCTTGAAAACATGCCTAATATATTGACCTGCTTTAAACCCTACTTTATTGGGGTTAACAAGGGTACATATAAATATTATTTTTCTTACATGTTAACTGCTCAAAAACAATGATTGTGGGTACTCGTTACAACTGCTTGTTCGAGGCTGTTCTAACCAGCACCCACAATCTGTTTTGTGGAGAAATATATAAAAAAAATATCAGATTTTTTTATTTGAAAATTTTCATTTTTGGTGAAAAAAAATGATATACTTGAAAAGGCATATTTTCATAATGTTACATAATAGGACACAGGCTGTAGAAAGTATGTGATGAACACTGAAGCCTTTAAAGTGTTTAAAAGAAGAATAAGTTACGAGTTTAGCATGTCTGAATAGTTCAATTTCGATGTACTAGACAAATTCATTTATGGATCAATTTTTAGGCCCTGCCACAAAAAGTGACCGGGTATGATGTATACCCTCCGAAAATTTGAGTACCCACCCGTCCTTCCCTCAATCCATTTGAGATATTTTCATGAAACTACACAAATATGCAAATGCCCACAGGCCGATGTGCACAACATATGAGTTGAAACTGGTTTTCCTACTTTTGGAGTTATTATGTTCCGCACTAAGGGTGCGGGGGGGTGGGGGTGGGGGGGGGGGGGGGGTGGTGCATATTGTTTTTTATGCGGATCGCATCAGTGTAGCCTGTTTGAAGCACTATATCTCCTGAACCTATTGAAGGAATCTGACAGAACTTGCATTGTTCCATTACTAGGATGGGGAAAACAGCCATTAGGTTTTGGTGACCTTGACATTATTTTCAATGGCACAGGCCCCAAAAACTGTACATTTCAGACCAAAAGTGGCGTGTCTGCCTCCTATGAATCTATGAAATTCGGTCCAACTTGGTATAGCATTGGTACAAGATTACATGCCCTCAAAAACTGTAAATTTTGTCTTTTGCCACCCTATCTTGCAAACAAATTGATAAAATATTGTCAAACTTGGTTGAGTATATCGTTGAATCTATCAAAGATGTCATTAGATTTTGGTGATCTTAACCTTATTCTGAAGGGCACAGGCCCTCAAAACTGTCAATTTTGGGACAGAAATGGCTTGTCAGCACCATGAACGAATTGTTGAAATTTGCTCAAACTTT
Organism: Lucinisca nassula; assembly: GCA_963580285.1. Taxonomy (NCBI): domain Eukaryota; kingdom Metazoa; phylum Mollusca; class Bivalvia; order Lucinida; family Lucinidae; genus Lucinisca; species Lucinisca nassula. The sequence goes on along the minus strand of OY757015.1, from coordinate 58,323,696 downwards.
GTTCATTATGCCACTGCATTTTACGAAAGATTTTAGTAGATATTGGTGACATTGGCCTTATTTTCAAGGCCACAGGTGCCCAAAAACCATCAATTTTAGCTTGTCTGCGCCCTATGTGAATAAATTCTTTAAGTCTGCTCAAACTTGGTGCAACATGTTAATGCAACCTTCCAAAGATTTGATTATATCTTGTTGACCATGAACTTATTAATGTTTCAAGGGCACTGCATTGGGAAAGTGTAAACAAATCTGCTTTGAAACCAAAATGACCAGACCTTTTATTTTATGTGTAGCATTGCTCCAATCATATTCATGTGGTCAAACATTGCCCTGCTATAGGGGGTCACTTAAAATTTTCTTGCCGAATACCAGAAGGCCCGTGCTTTTGGTATTCATGCGTAGTTTTGATGATCTAGACCTCTACCAACATTGATCAAATTTAAGCCCTGGGCCAAAAAACGAACCTTCCACAGGAATCTTTTTTTTAGCATAGACCATAGCTTTGATATTTGGCATGCATCAAATGGAATCTACCACTGACACTTCAGTAAAAATGACTCACTCCAAGGTTAACATATTGTACACTGATTAATTTAGGAAAAAAAAAAATAAGATATTCTATCACATGACATCATTGATAAGCAATGGATAACATCGTATTATAAAAATCATGCAAATATTGTCAAATTTAAAGGCGATAAAATCCAATTTAAAGTGGTCATTATGATAAACAGGATCTTACACTCGTGGTCATTTCATATGAAATGATCACTCATGTAAGATCCTCTAAACATAAAACACGGAACTGCTTGTCATTTACCACATTGGTACTCTATGTACATGTAGTACTATCCTGTCAATCAATCCGAACAACAATCTTGAAGCAGTCCCCTTGTGTTCAATTTATTACCATAATACTAAGGATTCAGGATTGGCTAGTTATGGTGATGGATATAGGACTATCAGTGTCCTTGTTACAATGGCTGTTACAAGTGTAAACTTGTTAAGTTCTTAAATGAGTGAGTGTTTTAGTTTTACATCCCACCAACAGCTAAGGTCATATGGAGATGGGACCTTGATTTAAAGACTCATCTGAAAGTCTGGAGAAGCCCGGGATCGAACCTGCAACCTCTGGTAAAGTTCTTAAATAAAGTATGTGGACAATCTTAGCCTAATGTTATGCTCTTTTGAATTTGAAAGTTAAATCTAAATAAACTTCTTTGTATTATCACTACTTGTACATGTATCTTTCAATAATTTTGCATCAGTGGGGACTGAATGAATATCTCCTAAAAAGGGTTATCCTTCAGAAGCAAGGAATACTCTGCAGAACTGCAGAACTGATAAGTATGGGGTGTGCAAGTTTTCTGGGCCAGACTTCATGTAAACTTTGTTTGCTATGGGGTGCAGCTTCACTTTTTAATACAATTTCAAGATATCTATAATTTTAAATCAAATTATAAATATCTATAATGAACATTATTGATTATCAATATTTTTGATATCATAAAAATGTAATCAGTGATATGAAATATATATTTCTTGATATTTTTAATTCCTTAGCATATATAGATATCTAAAAATCCAATTATAGGTTTTTTGTTTGTTTGTATTGGAGTTTTACGGCCCAGTCAACACTATTTAGATCATTACAGTACAGTGCACATTCTTTCGCCAGAAACTGACAACTGCTCTTCTTGAATCAGCGGAAGGGAGAGAATGACCGTAGAAAAGATTTCATGATCAATCTCCACGAAAGAATATTGCCACCCCGGCGGAAGTCGAACCCGCGTCATCCTGGTCACCAGTCAGACGCGCATCCGACTGAGCCACTGAGGCCAGCCCAATTATAGGTATCTAATAATATTGATAGCCTATATTTTTATTATAGATATCTATAAATCAATTTATAGATATCTAAAAATCAAAATATAGATATACATAAAACAAATTACAGAAATCTATAATAGAATTATAGATATCTATAATTAACATTATTGGTATCTATAATTATCAGTACTTTTTATATCATAAAATGTAATCAATTATATGAATTATATATTTCTTGATATCTATAAATTTGTTTTATGATATCTACTATTCCATTGCGTATATAGATATCTAAAACTCAATATTTGATATCTGTATATCAAATAATAGATATGCATAAAGGAAACAGGATTCTGATCCAGTCCCTTATCTCAGAATTATGTGCCCTTAAAAGACAAACGTGTTGGCCATATGTTTAGCATAGGAGGTTAAATAGTACCGTTCATGTCCCAGCAAATTCTCCTACAGCATTTGATCCTGGTTTTTGTTTGTTTGATTTGAGGTTTAACGTCCCCGTCAACACTGTAAAGGTCATTTTGGAGACGTTGCTTCCAATTTTGTGGGACTTTTACCGGACACTGAGATGAAATGACATCTCAAGCCCTGTCGCCCAATGAAACCAATAGGGTTTATTAGCATGGACGGTCCGCCTCTCACCGCGGTTCCTGGACAGGCTTAGATCCTCTAAGCGGTCTACCAGTACTAGTGTGCAGGCCAGATTCAGCTCTGCGTGGAAGCATCATGCAGCCCATATATTTCTTCAAGCCCATTTGATCCTGGACTTCGAAACTTAGCAACACAGTCCAGACATGCATTCAACATTTGCATAAAGGAAACAGGATTCTGATCTAGCCCCATTGAAATACTCGTCTTGTGAGACATATGGTGTGTGCAATCATCATCCCTAGTGATTGTCGAGTTTTTTTTTTATATATTTTTTTATGTCACCGTCACGAAGTGTGAAGGCCAAATAGTTTTGCACTTATCCATATGTCACACTTTTTTGATACTATTCTTGACTCTGCAACTCATCCTACAGTATTGGATGCAGGACATTGAAACTTGCAACACACTTCCGACATTCATTGAACATACATATAAAGGAAGCAGGATGCTGATCCAGCCCTTATTGCAGAATTATGTCCCCTTGAATGACATTTTGGTCATGCATGTATGTGTAGCATAGGAGATTAAATAGGACTGTTCGTGTCTCTGCCACTTCTCCTACAGTATTTGATGCCGGATTTTGAAACTAACAACACAGTTCAGACACTAAACATGTGCATAAAAGAAATGTTCAACTACAGAATTATGATCCAGCACATTATGGCAGGTTAAATAGTACTTTTTGTTTGTCCACAACTCCTGTAGTATTTGGTGCTGGATATTGAAACCTGCAACACACACATTTTAGACATGCATTTAAGATAGGCATACAGTTATTTTACAGGAACCAGAATTTTGATCTGAATTATGTCCTCTGGAACGAGGTATACATTTTGGCCATGTGTTTCTTGGATAATATTCAGTTTCTAGAATGTTTGCATGGCTACTGCATATGTCAAACAAATCACTCATCTGGTGAGGCATATGGCAGGGACACTCATCACCTTAAGTGATTGTCTACTATTGCACCAAGAGTGTACAATGCGGTGTCGCAAAGAAGGCAATGCCTTAATTTCATATTAATCTTGAAAGGGCCGTAAAACCAAAACCAAAAACAAAAAAAAAAAAAAAAAAAAATGCCTCTTTGATAGCGGAAGCGCCCCTTTAAATATTAATTGAGAGTTTCCCGCCTTTTTCCACAGAACGTCTTGTAGCACGTGCGAGTGAAATTCATGGTTGTTGCATGCAAAAAGGTAGTTTAATTCAGGTTCGTACCTGTTGTTTTACCCTGGTTTTATGAGGAGCAAGTGAAGATGTCTTGTTGGAAGTAATTTCGGAGCACATGATTAAGAAAATAAGTCATATGCGATGGGCGAAGACTCAGGTCAGCCTGCACATGCATGCAGTCTGAACAGTCTTTGTTGTTCGTATGTGCCTACCATGGCCTCTGTGCTAATCAAAGAACGACAGGTGAAAACTATGGCCACATTGGCTAGATGCGCAGGCTGATCTGGTCCTTCGTTTGAAACGTTTTTTTTTTTTCGTTCGCCGTGCGCCGGCTTAAAACGACGGTTGCGACATTACAAACACATTCTAAACTACCAAATGCAAGGATCAGTCTGTTCAGATCTCCTGTCTCGAGTAAAATACTTATTGTGCATGTGCGTACAGAAAAGACTGACTAGTCTGCGCAGTTGTGCAATCGGGATTGTGTCTTCAATGAAACGTTTCATCGCGCACAAAGTGAAGATCGCACATGCACATGTTAAATTTGTGTATGATGTCCGCATTTTCTTTTTCTTGTTACTTGCCTGTCTAAATAACATGATGGTTTTGCATCCGCACAGTCTAATCAGTCTTCACCGGCCTACTTCGATGGGCATTGAATTGCTACATGCCCCCGGCTTACGCTGATTTGAGATAGCTTATGAGTAAACAGAGAACACACAAACAAGGCTGCGCAGCCTCGCCTGGGGCTTCACTATGCGCTTAAACAATATAGGTGTGTGTGTGTTAAGGGTGGGGGGGGGGGGGGGGTTGAAGTATCTATTCGCTTAGCTCCACTGCGGGTTTCAACATCACTTCCCATATATACATGTAGCTGAACTTTGTCTGCTGCTGTGTAGCCGGAACCAAAAAAAAAAAAATTACAGACAATAAGGAAATTCTTTGAAAAATCATCTTTTTCCTAGATATGGGCTACTCTTAAGAAAAGAATTTACTCCAAAAAAAAAATCAATTTCTGTTATTCCTGAGATCACAAATTGACTCGCCCATTTTAAAGGGAATAGTGATAGTTCAATAGGTGTAAATATCATAGGGGCTTGAAGAAATATATGGGCTGCATGATGCTTCCACGCAGAGCTGAATCCGGCCCGCACACTAGTACTGGTAAACCGCTTAGAGGATCTAAGCCTGTCCAGGAACCGCGGTGCGAGGCGGACCGTCCATGCTAATAAACACTATTGGTTTCATTGGGCGACAGGGCTTGAGATGTCATTTCATCTCAATGTCGGGTAAAAGTCCCACAAAATTGGAAGCAACGTCTCCAAAATGACCTTTACAGTGTTGACGGGGACGTTAAACCTCAAATCAAACAAACAAACAAAATCATTAATGACAATGTGTAACCTTATACTTGTAACTACATGATAAACTCGCATTCAAAGACCCCCTGCACACACTGACTTATTTATAGATCAAACGGTTCTGCACTGCATAAGTGATATTTATTACTTCTAATCACGTGCTGATTGACAGGGCCACGGGGAAAAAACGTAGTTGTATAAAATATTGAACACAGCCTGATCCAATGCATGGAATTCTTTCAGATAAAACAGTTCGGACACTGATAAATTTCCAATCTGATATTTTCTAATTATTTTAACACCCGGATCAGTATTTATTTTTTTACTGTTCGAATTAATTGGTCATTTACCGTATGTTCGATGTCGATCAGTACAGAGAAGCGTGTCAACCCTTTCAACCCTGTACATCGCTGCAGATACCGATTCAGGTACAGATACCGATACAAACCTTACAGATCCAGATCAGACGGCATGTGACGAGCAATCTCATCAGATTCTACACCGTTTGCCAACTGTCAATGACTTGAACAATACACCCTTATATAAGAATTGGTTCACTGAATATCAAAGCTAGAAGGGTTCTGTTCAGAAACTGGGGGATGAAAGGGAATGATTTCAAGCATAAACAGCAACGGCGTAGGAAAATAGTACCGGATTTTTATACTCAGCTTTCAGTGCAAATTTATTCGTGAAATCTAATAAGCAGGTCTATTTTTACAAACAGTATTAATTTTTCAAACAGTCCGGTCGAACTTCATTGGATTTATTGCGTGTACTGCTTTTTCATTTTAGGTTTTCTTTTTTGAGCGGAGGACTACAAGAAGGCATGTCTAAAGAGGTGCACAAAAATCTGATATTGAGGTGTACGGTGACTATAGACGGGCTACGCCCGCCTAAATGCACACCTATTAACATCTAGGACCTATATAAGTCTACATGAGACCTCTAAATTTTGAAATTGACTTCTAAGCAGGGAGATTTCATTTGGTAGAAAAAAGGTTAAAGGTTATAGTGACCGCACTGATGTGTCGACCGTCCTGAACTGCGCCTGATACTGTTCCCCCTGAAACACCAGCCTGTAGGCCATCATCAAACGCCTTGTTCTGTGCGGTGTTTGACCGGGTCGACAACATTTGTCAAACCCAACACATGATTCCTTTCCAGATCCAGACTCAACTGGGCGTGCACTGATTGCCTAGACCGTAGCCTGGACCTTAGACTTATAAAGATGTGAGTTTTTCACAAAGTAATCCTTAGATGAAAATATATACCCCTTCCTCAAATCTCTCTCTTGAGCTCTCATGAGTCGGGATAAAATAAAATCTGGCCTTGCATGGTGGCATAATATAAAATATGGAATGCATGAGCACACCTATTAACATCTAGGACTTTTATAAGTCTACCTGGACCTGTATGTCTAAAAATATAAAGGATCATTTCTAATCGAATTTACGCGACTGCATTCCTCGCCCTTACTTCTGTCGCGGTTTAAACAATCTTTTCAGCCCACATGAAGGCTCCCCAACTCATCAGTGCAACATCTCCGTGAACACAAAAATCAAACAACAACGGCGAGGGCTCAACAGCATGCAATAGCCGAAATACTGGAGCAAACGAAAACCAGAAGTTAGGCCCCCGCCCATAGGGGCTTGAAGAAATATATGGGCTGCATGATGCTTCCACGCAGAGCTGAATCCGGCCCACATACTAGTACTGGTAAACCGCTTAGAGGATCTAAACCTGTCCAGGAACCGCCGTGCGAGGCGGGCCGTCCATGCTAATAAACCCTATTTGTTTCATTGGGCGACAGGGCTTGAGATGTCATTTCATCTCAATGTCGGGTAAAAGTCCCACAAAATTGGAAGCAACGTCTCCAAAATGACCTTTACAGTGTTGACGGGGACGCTAAACCTCAAATCAAACAAGAATCCGAGGAAGTCTGTTTCTCAATAACATTTAGAGCTTCATTAACGACACTCCATACAGACTTGTCATCTAGGGATGACAATTTTAATGCAATCATTCATATCTAGCCACCCTTGGCCTATTTTTCACGGTAAATTGACTTTGTGAACTATGGTGTCAATCCTAGCATTCACCCTAATCTTTAAGTAAAGTTATTAAGAACTAGGAGATTCTTCAACTTGCATCTAAGGATTTCACGCGCAGCTCCGTTACAATACTGCAGTCTCCATTCATGTCGATCATGGAAATACGCTTATATAATGCTGACTCCCTTTAACACCAATTTTATATAATAAACTGGGGTGTTCAGGGGTATACATTTTCTCATTTCTGCTCAAAACGTACATTTTGGTAACCCGTTAAGACCGCCTCACCGAGGCGGTTCTAACGAGTCCCAACAATCTAAGTTTCGAGCAGAAATATATATATATATATCAACAGCATGCCAAATGAACCGGCCTGTGCGTTCACCGGGGGCTTAAATTAACCTGCGCACCATATCCCCTGTGACGAGGCAGTTTGATTGTCTCTTTGCATGGGGCGTGGCTTGTGGGGGTACATACCATCGGCGAGGAATTTGGTCAGGCTGCGCGAATGCGCAGCCTGATCTGAGTCTTAGCTGGTCGCTCTGGCATTCTTGCGGGATTTGTCAAGCGCTGGTTATCGCTGGTCAAAATAAAAGCCGGTATTTTAGGTAAACCCCACCCCCCTCCCCCCCCCCCCCCCCCACACACACACACTTTTTCACAAAGGTCGGTTATATTAATATGATTGATGGATGGTCTGACAATTAAATAATCTCTTAAGCAGGATTTGATAGAACATTCCTTCTTAATTATCACGTAACAATTCTTAAGTTTGGGAGGAGGGGAGTTATTTCTTATTAAGGCCCCTATCATTACGAAAACACGCCTATACAAATACATTGTCAATTTTTCAATTATTTTGGGTGGTAACAGGGGGAATTTGGCTTACCCCTGGAAACCACGGTTTTACCTTTTAAAGGTGGGGTTTGAGGGGATCGGAATCATATAGGCGTGTTTTCATGATTTCAAGTGTAATTCGCCATCAACGGAAATGCATCTGTAACTCATTCCAAGTCGACATGACCGCAACCTGTCTTTTTTCAGTATTTTACATTTTTGCGGGAAATCTGAATGGTAGTTTTAGACGTCCTTTAAGTAACGTTTCTTGATGACGTGCAGTTGTATATGTTCTTGTCTTCACGACGTTGTTAGTTACCTGTCATTAAAAATATGTCGCCGAAGAAGACCGGGGTTCCGGTTGAAACGTCCGGCAAAATAAAAGACTTTTAGTTGGTTTTCTTTTGAAAAAAGACTTTGATATATATATATATATATATATATATATATATATATATATATATATATATATATATATATATATATATATATATATATATATATATATATATATATATATATTTATATAAAGAATTTTCAGCTCACCAGGGCCGAAGGCGCCGGTGGAGCGTTATATATAGGCAGTCGTCTGCAGCTGCGTCGTCGTTAACGATTAAAAAACAACAGCAAACAAACAAGACATCTCTGAAACCGCTTGGCCAATTGAAACCTAATTACATGTGGAAACTCCATTTGTTGTGGGGTTAACAGTTTGTTCATGAAATCTTGGTCACATGATCAATATGGCCGTCATGCCCATTTATGATATTACTTTAAGAATCTATTCTTCAGGACCGGAACGGCCCATGGCCTTGAAACTTGGTGTACAGCATTGGGGACTCAGTCCCTACCAAGTGAGTTCAAATGATGATCGTCAGTTGACCATGACTTATTTGTGTCACGTAGACATTTACATGACAAAAAGGCGAAGCAGTTGATTTTGTTTATTCTGTTGTTGCCTGTGGTATCAGAAATGATATTTGCAATCAGCTGAATGAAAGTTAATCAATTCCAAAGGTCAACGTCGTCAAGGTCATTTACAGACCTTTGCCCTGAATGGCTCAGATTCAATATTTTAACGTCTTCTCCACTTAAACTGCTTGGTTGATTGAAACCAAGTTACATGTTGTGCCTCTCTGGGAAGGCGAAATGAAAATTTGTTCCTAAGAATTGGGTCACATGACCAATATGGCCGCCATGCCCATATATGGTAAAATGTTCTTAAAAGTATTCTTCTCAGGAACAAAATGGGCTTTGACCTTCATACTTGGTATGCAACATCGGGGACTCAGGCCCTATTCGTCAACTGATGACCTTTGGTTGATCTTGACCTTTTTGTATAATAGTCAAATACGTTCACTAGACATTGGTAAGGGGAAAAAAGGCAAAACAGTGGTTTTTATGCCCCCGCCATCGGCATGATGCCGGGAGGCATACAGTTTTCGGTTTTCCGTACGTGCGTAGGTGTGTACGTATGTACGTCTGTCTGTACGTGTGTGTACGTACATGCGTACGTCTGTTTGTAATCCTGTATTCTCAGGTCAAGGTTTTTGTAACAGGTAGAGGCTGAACTTCAAGAAGTCATATTTTTCAAACCATTTGATAGAATCGGTTCAGATTTGGTATGATGATAGAAATAGGTCCAAAGTTTTATTCGGCAATAACGCCATCCATGCCTATGGCCCCAAGGTCAAGTCACATACATAAAATTGTTAATGTTAAAGTCTCAGGTTAGGTTTTTGTACAAGCAAGAAGAAACTGAACTTTCATGATGACTTTGGTTCATATTTGGTATGATAATATATAAAGGTAAAAAGTTTGATTCAGCAATGCCCCCGTCCATGGCCTGGACTTCAAGGTCAATGTCAAAGACCTAATTTTTAATTTTAAAGATTTTAAAGAACTCCAATTTTACAAATCATATTATGGAATTGGTTTACACTTGCTATCATGATTGATACAGGTCTTGAAATTTATTAAATCTGGCTATCCGCTACCCATGCTTAGGTCAAGGTCACATACTTAGAAACTTTTAGTAAGATATTTCAGAGTTAATATTTTCCAAATCATATGATGCATTGGGTTTATATTTTGTATGATGATTCGCAGTTTGAGTCAGCAATGCCCCCGCCCATGGCCATGACTTCAAGGTCAAGGTCAAAGACCTATTTTTTTTTTAAAGAGCTCCATTTTTCCAAACGGTATGTTGAATTGGTTTACATTTGCTATCATAATTGATACAGGTCCTGAAGTTTATTAAATTTCGCTATTCCCCCACCCCCACTCATGACTATGACTTCAAGGTCAAGGTCACAGACTTAGGAATTTGTAGTTAGATAATTAAGAGTTTATATTTTCCCAATCATTTGATGCACTGGGTTACTATTTTGTACGATGATCAACTGTACCACCACCCATGCACTGGCCTAAAAGTCAAGGTCACAGACATAGTTATTATTTGATTGAAAGTTTTTAAAGAGCTCATACTTTCCAAACTGTACCATGGGTTTGCTTCATATTTAGTATGATGATAGTTACAGGTACAAAGTTTCATTTAGCCATACCCCCACACCTGATTTTAATTGCATGGTAGCATTGATCAGAATTGGTATTTTCAATCAGCTGACAATAAGATTATTAATTCCAAAGGTCAAATTCATTTGCTGGCCTTTGTCCTGGATGACTTAGATTCAGTATTTATGCCCCCGCATCGGCATGATGCTTTCTTATTTCTGATTAAAACATAGATTGTTGCGACCCGCAATCTATGTTATTGAGCAGATATAAGAAAAAGATGTTAACCCCTGTAGCCCCAGTTTTACTATAAAAGTGGGGGTTGAGGGGGTTAAAATTATATAGGCATGCTTTCAGGATGTGTTCATTTTGTGTAGGTAAAACTTTCATTATATTTGAATAGGCGTGTTTTTGTTATAATTATTTAGTAACGGAAAAAGATACGTCCTGCTTTGCTTATGAAATGGATGGCGACAAGGAAGATGTATGGTTATGAAGCAATGGTCGACAGAGAAAGGGTTGAGTGAAGGCAAAACGATAAAAAAAATCAGTAACAAAAGAGTTTGTGTTGAAGCCTTACACCTGCGATCAAGATAGAACTACCAAACAGTAACCCCTCGGTCTTTGCTAGACATTAGAATATTTCGAAGGTTTAATGAAGAACTAGGGGTTACAACTTGGGAGTGCGGGTCAAAATTGACAAACTACTGATGCAGGCTATGCACAGCTTTTACTCGACCTTCGGAATGTGTCGGAGTATGCTCCCCTGCGTATTAAGATTGTTGACGTCATCGATAACTACGTAAACATCAATATTAAATGCCAACACAGAGTGCAGGTATGATAGAGATGTGCCGGCCTTTCCTTCCATCTTCTTCTCGGTACACCGGTTTGACAACATTAATAGCATGAGTTGACACAGCCGATCAGATGGCACAGCTTTGATCCAACAAGTACAATCGATCATTCGACTAATCGTTTTCTGCTCATCGCATTCGGTCCAAGTAAAAAAAAAATATATATGACGTGTCACGTCTAAAACGTGTTTTTATTACAATAAATTCCCGCAATCTCATCTTCCGTGCGTAAAATATTTGTCTTCAGCATTAGAGAGTAGCTACGAATTCTTAGCTACGAAGTTCGTAAGTTCATTTCTTACGAAACGTTAGCGAAACGCATTTACGATTTTCTTAAGAACTTCGTAAGTCGTGTTCTTAGGTCTACGAATTTCGTAAAGTTACGAAGTTTAGTGAAACTGGCCCCTGGTGTGCAGTAGTCCAGTAAAGGCCCTCTTGCCGAAACGAAACACAAGTGGGGACTTCCTGGTCAGCTCACTTTTTTTTTATTTTCGCATTTATTTTTATTAATATAGAAATAGCTAAATTTAACCTTAACCCATTGCAGGCGGGGAAACCCCGATAGGGGTACCTTCGCAAACAGTGCAGGCCCAGATCAGACGCCGTAGAGCGCTGCGTCCGATCTGGGCCTGCACTATTTGCTAACATAATTTTCTGTCAAAAATGGTACCAGAACGAAGAAATAAAGCTGCCATCCCTTATATGACAAATGGAACTATCCAACATAATAGCAACTAACTAATATGACATGTCACACCTAGCCTGCCTCATTGTTCCCATTATATTCCAAACATAACACAATAGGATTTGTTCCTTCTCCTCCAAATGAGTCCCAGTCATGAGACTAGAGGGTAAATTCGTTCGTTCGTTCGTTCAGGTTAAAGCTTTTTATGTCTGCCATGGTCAAGCGGACAGAACTCCATAGCTCCACAACAAGACATAGGTTAAGTGCTTCTGGGCTGCAAATCGTGGCAGTTTGTCCAACAAAAGCAAATGGGTTGGATTGCCGGTGCCCCACCGTAGAAAATGAAGCACTGCCTGTTTTTGAAGTTTAAAAGGCTAATAATTTAGGTTTAATATCATGTGTAGACAGATGGTTAATATGTTTGGTTGGACAAAAGATACTAAAATGATTTGTAAACAAAGCTGACAAACAAGTTGTTTATGCAAGTGGCTAATTAATAAAGTAATTGAAATGTGCAAACAACAGTTCTAAAATACAAAGGGGTGCATAAAAGTTTGGATAGGTGATTATGGAAACATGACTGATTGCCTCTGGTGTGAGACAGAACTGTTAATATCTTAATTGCTTTTAACACACTATTGCTAATTGGTCCCTGGTTTCCATGAGAAGAAAAGAAACAGAAAAAAATAGAAAAATGAAAAAAAAAAAAAATAAATAAATAAAATAAATAAAATAAAAAAAGAAAAAATAATAATAATTAAATAAATAAAAAAAAAAAAAACAAAAAAAACAACACACTCGCACACAAAAAAGTGGTAAGTTATAGCTTTCACACCAATTAAGCTATCATACTAGCCGCACTGACCATCAAACAAACAAATTTATATAGATTCATTCAATGACATCAAATATTGATGCTTTTTGTACATATATACAGTCACTGTTTATTAAGAGGACTGGCCTGCAGGTTTTAGTGATTGCCCCTCTCTTCATTATTTCACTGTACTACAGCTTCGTATACCCTTAAGTTAAGCAATTTATAATTTTAATTCCTAAATTTCCTATTCTTCTGATTTACTTTCCCATTTTTATGATGATAGTGGTACGCGATTCAAGCTCGCCCCGCTGGGAAGCGGGGGAGGTCAGTAACCAATCGAAATTAGAAAGTTTTGCCCACTATCATCCTTGCATCTTGGTATAGATATTATGAATATGGCAAAATAAAGGTTCCTTTTGATTTGCTTTCCCACTTTTACGATGACAGTGGTGCGCGATTCAAGCTCGCCCCGCTGAAAGCGGGGGAGGTCAGTAACCAATCGTAAAAAGAAAGTTTTATCACTGTCATCCCTGCTTCTTGGTTTAAATAATAGATTGGTAGTTTGTATTTTTAATGTATGTAAAAACTGCTTCCCTTATTTCAACTGAATATTTTTTGTTTGGGTTCAGTAGCAGTTTTATACTTAGATTGGAATCTGCTAACCCCTGTATACTATTGATAGTTTCATGAAGTATTTTCCTGTGTTCATTATGTTGGGAGCAGTGGAGAAAATAATGAGCTGTGTCCTCTATATCCCCGCAATGAGGACATAGAGGGCCCATCTCATTATGATATTGGTTATTTGCTTTGAGTCCATTGTGCCCTAGCCTTAAACGGGTATATGCTCTATCCATTTGCCTACTATTTGAGTACTGGGTGATCTTCTTTGGAAGCATGCTGTCAAGTTCCCAACGCTGACCATGCCCATATTGTTCCCATTGTGATGCCCATTTCTTCCTTACTTGACGTTTAATAATTGAATATGTCTCATTTTTGCTGAGCTTTGTATCTAGAGGTTTACCTGTTTTAGACCCTCACTTAGCTGCTTTATCTGCTAATTCATTCCCCTCAATATTGCAATGTGATGGGCGCCATTCTAATATAATGTTGAGATTTTTATTTATTATTTTATCAATAAGGTCTTCAATTTCTAAGTGGGATATCTGGTCTAGAATTACATGTTCCGGAAGTAAGGGTCTGTATCGCACTTAAGGAGTCTGTCAGTATTACTGACTTTTGTAGTTGGTTCTCTTCAACCCATTTAAGGGCTTCCCTTATTGCAATTAATTCTGCAGCGAAGACTGTGAGATTTCCATTTAATTTATATTGTTTAGTTATCCTTAGCTCCGGTATAGTGAATGCACATCCTGTGAGAGAATTTTCTTCATCTTTAACGTAAATTTCGACCGTGGTGCCGGGGATTTGCCTCCCCAAGTGACGGTTTTCAATACAGTTATCCCCATTTTGATGCACTTCTTTTCGGTTGTGCTTCTTTGTACAACGCGTTAAGCGCTGTGAGCTGCGTAAAACCAAGCGTCAGCCAATGAAAAGCGACGTTACATCATGACGTCGGGTTCCTACATAATATCGCAGGACATACTATTGGTTTTTTCTGACGCTATCCAATTAAAGGCCTCGTTAAATACGTAAGTGGATTAGAATTGAAGTTTAACCTCCCCCACCCCCCCCCATTACATTAACTTTGTAAAGGTCATTTTGGCAACGTTGCTTCCAATGTGTTGGGATTCTTGCCCGAGGTCGAGATGAAATGATATCTCAGGCCCCGTCGCCCAACGAAACCAATAAGGTGTATGCTTGAATGAACGGTCCTACTTGCACATCTTCGTCTGGGCAGGCTTAGAAACGCTGGGTGATTTGCCGGTGCCCATGAGCAGTCGGTTTTGGCCCTGCCTAAGGGCATCTTGCAGCCAGATCGGTTTCTTCAGGCCCTGATGGGAAGGGGGGGGGGGCCTCAGGCATCAGTTTTGTAGCCCTTTCATTGTAAACAGATAAATGTTTTGTTATTTCTGTGTATTAGCAAGTTTCAAAGCTCCAAATTTTGATTTTACACTTGTAAGCATAAATTTGACAAAGTTTCGCGCAACGTTATTGCCGTACGACGTCATCCAATGTATCGTCATAAAACGGTACCAAACGAAGGCATCTTGAATAGAAAACTTGGCAATAATACATGGTATCTGCATGCCTGTTTCACATTTTTAACATTAAGTATTTGTAGCTGTGCAATAGCATGATTGTATATATTGCACGTTTTCATGAATAATTTGTTGATTAATTGCGAGATTTTTATATGGGTGAGCGAGTATTTGCATGCAACTATTATCTTTTCATGCGTCCGTCCCATTTTTCCATCCATTTCATGTTAAAATCTATGATTGTTTAATTCTTGTGTTTGCTTAAATGTCTAATATAATTGTTATGTATGTAATCACTATATATGTTTTACGAGGGCCTCAGGGAAGATTGGCTATGCCAACTTAGTAACCCTCTATAAATAAAGTCTACTTACTTTACTTTACTTACATCTGAATAGATTTGCAAAACAGAATTATACTTTTCTCGAATATGTGTTTTAGCCTTGCACTCAATAACCTCAATATTATCTGTTTTTTTTTTTATTATTATTATTATTAATTACACCTGACAGTGTAGCATTTGGTATGATTGACTTGAGAGCAAATTTATTTCTATAGGTTGGCTCTTGTATTTGGATGTCTGGCATATTGTATTCTTTTTTAAGGTACTCCACAGCGATGACGTATGGTATCTTTTTGTTTATTCGCTTTAATTCAGTTTCATAGACAGAATGACCAAAAAGCTCGTTAAGTGGTAATTTGTTGCCATGAGGAATTGACCTAGCCCAATATTTAAGTATCATCTCTTCTCTTCTGAGGTTTAGTGGTAAGACATTACATTCAGCTTCAACAGACACATTTGATGTTGATTTGTATGCGCTAGTTACAATTCTTAGAGCTGCAGATTGTATTCGGTTTAACCTGTTCAGCTGAGTTTGACTTACTGTTGTTGCATAGGCTTGACAACCATAGTCTAGTTTGCTTCTAATTAAGGTTTTGTACAACATCAGTAGTGTTTTCTTATCCGCACCATATTTGGTTCCTGAAATGTAGCGCATTAGATTCAGATCTTTTTTGCACCTTTCTAAGAGCGTATCGAAATAAGAATTCCAGTTTAGGTTGTTATCAAAGGTTATCCCTAATAATTTGGCCTGTTTTTTATATTCAATGGTTTTGTTCCCGATTTTCAATTTAGGAATGTCTTCGGATGGTAATTTTCCATAGTTAAAGACTACACACTCAGTTTTTCCTGCAGATATCCATATCCCCCATTCCTCTGCCCATGGTTCAATCTGATCTAGAAATCTTTGGGACAGAACAGCTAAGTGTGTGAGACTTTTAGCTGCTCTCCATGTTGCGGAATCATCAACATATTGTATTAGATCTGCATCTAAGTCCTTAAGTGCATCATATTGCGTGTTCATCAGTAAATTGAAAAGAATTGGGCTTAGTACGCTACCTTGCGGGGACCCATTATCTAAAGTTTTGATTTCAGAAATGTCTTGACCTACCCTTACCTGTATTCGCCTGTCACTTAAAAAATCCTTAATCCATGCTAACATTCTACCTTTAATACTAAATTTTATTAGATGAGAGAGAACCCCATTAGTCTACACTAAATCGAAGGCCTTTTCAAGATCTAGGAATATGCATATAAGAGACCTGTTTTGCATTTTAGCTTTTAGCTTTTTGGTCTAAAGTTGATCGATTTTTCCTGTATCCATACTGAGTTGGTGCTAAAAGATGATATGAGGTTAGCCTGTTTGTAATCATTGTTTCCATGATTTTGCAAATTGTTGACGTTAGAGAAATCGGTCTATAAGATCCTGCTTCATTCGGTGGTTTGTTTGGTTTTAAAAGGGGAATAATGGTCCCTAGCTTCCATTCCTCTGGAAGTTTACCTTCTGTCCAGGGTTTATTTATAAGATTTAATAATTGCCATTTTGCTTTCTCAGACAGGTTTTTCAGCATATCATAATGTACTGTTTCTGCCCCTGGAGATGTACTCTTTTTCTTGTTTAGGGCCGTTTGGAGTTCTTTAATTGAGAAAAGTTCATTATAAGCTTCATTATTGACAGCATCAATATTTTCTTTCACAGAATTAATGATTTTTGGTTCAACTCTAAATCTTCTAGCCCTAAAATTTGGGTTCAGTTGTTCATTGCTGCTTATATTTTGATAGTGGTCAGCTAGCGTGTTGGCTTTATCTTTATTTTCATGGCTCCTACCATTGGGTTGCTTAAGCACTTCAACTGGTTTAAATGGTTTTCCATTGAACTTGGTTATAACATGCCATATATGATTACTGTTTACCTCATGATTCAGTTCAGAAATGTATTCTTGCCATTTAGTTGTTCTAGTTCTATCAAGCAATTTAGTACTCTCAGCCCTTGCTGTTTTGTAGATTTCTTTGAGTTGATAAGTACCGTACTTCCTCCATTTTTAGGCGGTCTATAGTCACCGTACACCTCATATATCAGATTTTTGTGCACCTCTTTAGACATGCCTCCTTGTAGTCCTTCGCTCAAAAAAGAAAACCTAAAATGAAAAAGCAGTACACGCAATAAATCCAATCAAGTTCGACCGGACTGTTTGAAAAATTAATACTGTATGTAAAAAATAGACCTGCTTATTAGATTTCACGAATAAATTTGCGCTGAAAGCTGAGTATAAAAAATCCGGTACTATTTTCCTACGCCGTTGCTGCTTATGCTTGAAATCATTCCCTTTCATCCCCCAGTTTCTGAACAGAACCCTTCTAGCTTTGATATTCAGTGAACCAATTCTTATATAAGGGATGTATCGGAATCTGTACCTGAATCGGTACATTTATGTATCTGCAGCGATGTACAGGGTTGAAAGGGTTGACACGCTTCTCTGTACTGATCGACATCGAACATACGGTAAATGACCAATTAATTCGAACAGTAAAAAAACAAGTTGGCTTCTTTAAAAAGAATCCAAAGGAAAGGTCTGCTGCTGTCTAGTCAGCAGAATGAACAGAGCATTATCACAATAGTAATGATAATACTAATAAACATAATAATAATAATAAACGTGCGTAATATTTGTGTTTTGCAAACATGACCAATCCTTAATTATTCGCTTTAGAACCTTAAAATCAAGAATGATCAAATACCACTGTCATTTGGTGAACCGCTTTTATTTTTCAATAGCAGTCATACTTAAAACTAAGATGAGAAATTCTGAAGTTGTACAATTTGCATTTCCTGTTTTTAAACTTCGTTTTAGCTGAGACCTCAAAACAAATCAGTGGTAGAATTGGCAAATACACCAATAGCTGCCAAACGTTTGCCAGCGAAAGGCAAGGAAAAAATAGAGAAAGTGGCCACGGTGTCATGGATACCATCGGCAGATGCAACTATGTATTGCAAAGCACATTTTATAAGTTTAAGACCTTGATCTCAATTTCTAAATAGTAAGTTTTTGACCTTGATCTGTTGACAGCAGTATCTTTTCTGCACCCATAAAAGTGTCTACATATCAAACCTAATCGTAGGTTGAAACCACAACAATACAAAAACGTTTACATGACTATCTCAATCAAAGTTCAAAGTGTGCGATCTTGGCAGCAAACGTCAAATCAGTGTTACTGTACTTTGTCAGCTGGCCAGTAATACCACATATCAACTTCCAATAACATAAAAGATAGAGATCAAATGTTTTACATAAACAAGTAACATGAATATTACGCAAAGTTCTGTCACTGTTCGCTTTACCTTCTGTGTCAGCTGGAGCAGCAGCCACGTGACTGTAACTATACATTATCTGCTGTTAATTATAATATATCATACCTAACCCCAATCAACACGATGAATGTCCAAACTATACAATGACCATTCAATTTATACGACCATGACCTTCTGTCAGCAGCAGCAGCAGCCACATAACTGGAACAATAATCTATACGTGTCTATTTAAAGTAATACCCGTTAGGCATTATAAGTTCACACTGAAAAGTTAAAGGAAAAAATAAATCTGGAAATTACCAATATCGCTATATATTCTAATTACTGGCGCTAGCCACACCCAGTCACTTGACTCAGGAGTGTGACCGACTCATGTTTAAGGCAATACCAAAGAAACACGATATACCAAATAAAAACGCCCCCGCCAATAGGGGCTTGATTAAAAATAAAAAATGAGTTCCTTTAAGAGCAATGAAAACATTCACAAGAAAGAAGATGGGTCATACTACGTAGTTTCGGCTAATAAAGCCTCATCAGTGCCCTGTAATGATCCGGCAACGAAAGCCAGTGAGGAAACATACTGCAATTTTGCGAATTTCGAATAGGCAGTCGATTCAAAGACTGATATAAATCAAAATGGGGTCCAAATAATTAAAAACCTGTCTAGAATATGAGTCTAAACCAATAATTTATTTCTGATTTCTCAGAAGAAATATATGGGCTGCATGATGCTTCCACGCAGAGCTGAATCCGGCCTGCACACTAGTACTGGTAAACCGCTTAGAGGATCTAAGCCTGACCAGGAACCGCGGTGCGAGGACCGTCCATGCCAATAAACCCTATTGGTTTTATTGGGCGACAGGGCTTGAGATGTCATTTCATCTCAATGTCGGGTAAAAATCCAAAAAATTGGAAGCAACGTCTCCAAAATGACCTTTACAGTGTTGACGGGGACGTTAAACTTCAAATCAACCAACCAAATACCAAATAAAAATGTATTAGACAAGTGATTAGCAAGATATTAGAACTTAAGCAAAACTTTGAAGTTAAGTGTTGACGGACGTCCACGCGTTGTCACCAAACAGTCAATATGTGATTTTTCGTAGACAGGACAGATCGTTATGTGTCACTTTTTTGTGTGACAGTCACTTAAAAATCTATTTGTTCTCATGAAATGAGCGTTAAATTGATAGAATGTATGACGGAAAAAACTGCATGTGACTGTTTCGCAATAATTCTATAGAAACCAGTTAACAGTCATTTCAAGACAGACAGAAGGACAAACAGATGGAAGAAAAACAGACACAGGACGAAAACTACATACAGCTCAACATTCTTCTCATGCAGGGGGAAATTATCAAAATATTCCTAGCAGTTTGAAAATTATGTGTCCATCATCAGCTGGTGAAAAGTTTGCCTCGGCGAGACTGCTTATATAAAAAAATATTGCATTATACAAATTGGTTAGGTCATGCCAATATACATCTTCATGCCAAAATTATTGAAATATACCTTGCGGATAATATATCTAAAATCAGTTTGTTATTATTTTACCCCGAAGAGGCTGTCAGTATCAAAAAATTTCGCATTAAACAATATAATTAATTAGATCTTGTCAATATATATCTACCTGCAAAAACGTATCAAAATATTTCTTGCAGGTTGAAAGTTTTAACGTCTATGTCAGTTAGTGAAATTTTTGCCTCTGCGAGGCGAATTATAAAGATATCAGCCTTTAGACAAACTCATTTGTTTGGTCTTGTCAATCTCTCTGCATGCCAAAACTTAACAAAACTAGAACCGCGCAGTCGATGGCACGCCATCGCATATCCCAACGCCACTACATAATCTACTCATCATGACGTTCGCTTTGATATGTTACACATAGAAGCCTCCGTGGTGCAGTGGTTACGCTACTCGCCTTGTAAACCAGGGATCGCAGGATCGATCCCGGGCTTCTCCAGACTATCGGATGAGTCTTTAAACCGAGGTCCCGTCTCCGTATGATCTTAGCTGTTTGTGGGACGTTAAACTAAAACTCACTCACTTGATATGTTACACCACCATGTTCTGGAAATTTTGATTTTTGAACCCCGCGGACCCCAACCCCTGGGTCCACCCCTAGGGGTGTGATCGAAATTCCGAAATTGTCATGCATTCCCCAGACCAAAGATCTATCAGTTCCCAAAGTTTCAAGTTTCTATCTATAACCGTCTAGGAGTGAGAATCCGGTAAGACGGACGGACGGACGGACAGACAGACAGACAGACAGACAGACGGACGGACGGACGGACGGACGGACATCTCTATGAATGGACATTTGTGGGGTACTTCAATGTTAATTTTCCCATTCAAAGTACCCAACAATCGGCAAAAATGCCCCTAAAATACCCAACAAGCAATAAATTTTGTTGGCTACTTTTCATGAACAACAACGGAATAAACGGCAAGTACCCAAGAAAGGCCTACCCAACTAGTGTCCTATTATCCGCCCGGACGTCTCGGACGGACGGACGACGAATACAATTACAATAGCCCCACTTTTTCTTTGAAAAGCGTGGGGATAATAATTCTACTGTTGCCTTGGTCAGGCTTCTTGTGGCGAAATCAGGCATTATGATGAGGCCTAATTGGTCACTGATGAGGCCTAATGGGCCGAAACTAGCTAGTCTGGCACAGAAAACATGTACATTTCATATTTTCCAGTTCTGTGGTGTATTCCTTGCTTCCAAAGGATAACCCTTTCAAGAACATATTAGACGGTCTTGTCAATATACATCTGTTTGCCAAATCTTATCAAAATAAAACATATACCTGCAATCAGTTTGTGAATTTTGCCTTGGCAATGCCATTTATATAAAGAAATCAGGCATTCAACACCATTGTTGACTATATCTTATCAATATATATCTGTTTGCCGAAAAAGTGTATAAAATATCTCTAACGGTTTGAAATTTATACGGCGGTGCAAGTTAGTGGAAAATTGCCTCGGTGAGGCTATTTATAATGAAACCAAGCATTAGATAATTTCACTGGTAAGGTCTTGTCAATATGTGTCTGCATTCCGTTTCTGAATATGTTGCCTTGGCTAGGCCAGAAATCTGGAATTAGACTGCTGGTGGTGCTGCTTGACGTAGTCTTGGAGCTGCCTTCTTGGTTCTGGCTGGGGTCTAGACTGCGCAGATCCTAACGTCAAACGACAGTGGCACTCTGGTGCTGAAGGCCTGTGGTCACCTCAGGAATCCCATGAAGTCGGCATGACTTCAAGAAAGCCACAAGTGGATCTGGAAATACTCTTGCATAAATCCAGACATGTTGTGATATCGTTCTGGACTAGCTGCTCAAGAGCTGAGCAGAGAATAATGATGATGACACTGCTACGTGCGTTCGTTCAATCTAAGGCATTTTACGTCTGCCAGGGTCGAGCGGACAAAACTCCATAGCTCTACAGCGAGACGTAAGTTATGTGCTTCTGGGCTGCGAATCGCGGCAGTCTGTCCAACAAGAGTTAATCGCGTTGGACTGCCTGTGCCCTACCGAGTAAAGTGAAGCACTGCCAGTTTTAGAAATTTTGAATGCCAGTCAAAATTGAGACAAAAATGTTGAGTAATCAGTGACAAATCGGTTGCAGATCGCGATTTCTCTACTGTGCTCGAGAGCAGAAAGTAGGCCAACGGTGCTCTCTTTTGGGGCCGCGCGATTTTGGCCATTGGACTGCAAATGAAGCATGCCTTTGCAAGTTTCCATACAGAAACAAGCGGCTAGTGATCCAGGAAGAAGACTTTCCGCAAAACAGAAATGGAGGCAATGGCATGGAATCGATACAATTCACAGCTCCAAGTCCTATTCCCAACCAGCAGGCAGGATGAGTGTGCAATGATCCAGATGTTGGTACAAGCCCTCAGCATCTCCTACTGGCTTAGCAATGCAGAAGTGCTGCTTGAAGAACCACCAAGTTCCTGGGACGAACTCGTCGATCTCTGCATCCGATGACCTCGACCCGTACAAAATGCCGTTCTCTAAATGTGACTGTGGCCTAACGTGTACACGTACGTGCAACACATTATACCATGCCTAGGAGCACTCATTAACTTGGATACGAGCATTTAACAACAACTTTAGTCTGCCTGAGCAATCAAATTTATTTCCGCGCAGAGTACTTGGTACTATTATTTCGAGTAGTTGTTTTCAGTTACTCGATATCAGTCTGTTACATATATCTGCAATAAAGTTTGGATTACAGGGATTACATAAGTTTTCTTATTTCTTTTATAAAACGTAGAAACGTAGGTCGTGTTACGCGTTTGAATGACGCTAACAAGAAACAATATATATGTATATTGGATCCGTGCCACCCATAAGAAAGATTAGTTCTTCCCAGCGGGCACATGACGTCTATGCAACGCCGTACCAGCGTCAATGCAACGTCATGCCAGTAAAACTGACTATACTGACACAGAAACTGTAGTGACTTTCAGCCTCAGCAATTGATTCCCCAAGGCTGATAAAACACCTTTTTCTCGTTGAAGAAGAGGTAGCTGATTACTTTCCTTTCCGTTGCATTTTTACTGTATATCAAAACTTTTGTTGGTGCCATTGGTATTATGTTTTCTGTGATGTCGCCTTTTCTGGCCATCTTCATTGGTATATACCGGCCCCGATAGCTCAGTGGTAGAGCGTCTGCTTCGGGAATGGGAGGTCGCGGGTTCGATCCCCGCGGTGCGAGGCGGACCGTCCATGCTAATAAACCCTATTGGTTTCATTGGGCGACAGGGCTTGAGATGTCATTTCATCTCAATGTCGGGTAAAAGTCCCACAAAATTGGAAGCAACGTCTCCGAAATGACCTTTACAGTGTTGACGGGGACGTTAAACCTCAAATCAAACAAAAAATCGATCCCCGACCGCGCCATACCAAAGGCGTAAAAATGGTACTAGGAGCTCCCTTGGCTGACGCTCACATTATCAGGGGTAGTCCAAGGAAGATAAATGAATGCAGGTAAGTATTTGTTAAAGGATACTTTGTTTGTCGCAATAAAATCTTATGCTATTTGTTTCGGATATGCGACGTTAAATAAAGCTCCTTTATCTTAATCTTTATATTTATTTCGCTTTTTGTCAGTTCAAATATATTGTAAATCAGCAGCACGCATACGAAAAGGACGTTGCCAGACGGTTCAACAATTTGCGGAAGCTGGAATAAGGATACATTCAATTAAAGATATGTTCTGCCGCTTGCTAGCGTAAGGCAAGTTTTTTGTGAAACCTCATACTTGTAAATGGTAATTGTAAATGGTAACTTTCATTTATGGTCATTTCGCCGAATAGACACACTGCATAGAAAACTGAAGTATCCCTGCATATTTTTGACTGGTTCACATTGTTTCTGCACGTTAAATGTAATTGCAAATAGCAAATTATAGCCAGAAGTCTGCACTGGAGCGAAAACGCTTCAAATTTCACATAAACACTGGAGGGACCTTTCCAATAAATACTGATCCGGGTGTTCAAATTATTAGAAAATATCAGATTGGAAATTTTTCAGTGTCCGAACTGTTTGATCTGAAAGAATTCCATGCATTGGATCACGCTGTGTTCAATATTTTATACAACTACGTTTTTTTCCCCGTGGCCCTGTAGAAGTTATAAATATCACTTATGCATTGCAGAACCGTTTGATCTATAAATAAGTCAGTGTGTGCAGGGGGTCTTTGAATGCGATGCAAGTATAAGGTTACACATTGTCATTAATGACATTTACACCTATTGAACTATCACTATTCCCTTTTAAATGGGCGAGTAAATTTGTGATCTCAGGAATAACAGAAATTGATTTGTTTGGAGCAAATTCTTTTCTAAGAGTAGCCCATATCTAGGAAAAAGATGATTTTTCAAAGAATTTCCTTATAGTCTGTAATATTTTTAGCTCACCTGGGCCGAAGGCTCCAGGGGAGCTTATAGTATAGTGGGTCCTCCGTCGTCCGTCCGTCCGTCGTCCGTCCACACTTTTGAGCAGCTATATCTCTGTATCCTGCAGGCTGATCTCAATCATTTCTCATCTGTAGCATGCCTCTGGTGGGGCATTGATGACATAAACTTTTTTTTTGAAATCGCTCTAAAACTTTGGTTCCTATATGGCAACCACAAGGTCCCATAGACTTACTATGGGAAAATGCTTGTCATCACTGTAGCGCCTTCAGTTTTGATCTGATCTTTCTGAAACTTATATATAAGGACTGGGGATAAAAACTTGGATGAGTTCGAAAACCGGCCAAGTCGGCCCATTTATCATAGAGTTAAGTCCCTTTGATTGCTGAAAATGCCCATTTTCGACCTTGTCATCACCGTAGCCCCTTCAGTTTTGATCGGATCTTTCTAAAACTTATATGTAATGTGGCTGGGGATAAAACCTCGAATGAGTTTGAAAACCGGCCAAGGCCGCCGATTTATCATAGAGTTACGTCCCTTTGATTGCTGAAAATGCCGATTTTTGACCTTGTCATCACCGTATCCCCTTCAGTTTTGATCGAATCTTTCTGAAACTTATATGTAAGGTGGCTGTGGATAAAATCTCGGATGAGTTCGAAAACCGACCAAGTCGGCCCTTTTATCGTAGAGTAACGTCCCTTTGATTGCTGAAAATGCTGATTTTTGACCTTGTCATCACTGTAGCCCTTTCAGTTTTGATCGAATCTTTCTGAAACTTATATGTAAAGTGGCTGGGGATAAAATCTCGGATGAGTTCGAAAACCAGCCAAGTTGGTCCATTTATCACAGAGTAACGTCCCTTTGATTGCTTAAAAGCCGATTTTTGACCTTGTCATCACCGTAGCCCTTTCAGTTGTGATCGGATCTTTCTGAAACTTATATGCAAGGTGGCTGGGGATAAAGCCTCGGATGAGTTCGCATACCGGCAAAGGTGGCCTATTTATCATAGAGTTAGGTCCCTTTGATTGCTGAAAATGTTGATTTTTGACCTTGTCAACACTGTAGCCCCTTCAGTTTTGATCGGATCTTTCTGAAACTTATATGTAAGGTGGCTGGGGATAAAACCTCGGACGAGTTCGAAAACCGGCCAAGTTGCCCCATTAACTATATAGTTATGTCCCTTTGATGGCTGAAAATGTCGATTTTTTACCTTGTCATCACCGTAGCTCCTTCAGTTTTGATAGAATCTTTCTGAAACCTATATGTAAGGTGACTGGAGATAAAACCTAGGATGAGTTTGAATACCGGCCAAGTTGGCCCATTTATCATTGATTTACGTCCCTTTGATTGCTGAAAATGCCGATTTTTTACCTTGTCATCACCATAGCCCCTTCAGCTTTGATCGGATCATTCTGAAATTTATATGTAAGGTGGCTCGGGATAAAATCTTGGATGAGTTCGAAAACAGGCCAAGTCAGCTGATTTATCGTAGAGTTATGTCCCTTTGATGGCTGAAAATGTTGATTTTTGACCTTGTCATTACCGTAGCCCCTTCAATTTGATCGGATTTTTCTGAAACTTATATGTAAGGTGGCTAGGGACGAAACCTCGGATGAGTTCGAAAACTGGCCAAGTCGGCTCATTTATTATAGAGTAACATCCCTTTGATTGCTAAAATGCCAAATTTTGACCTTGTCATCACCGTAGCCCCTTCAGTTTTGATCGGATCTTTCTGAAACTTATATGTGAGGTGGCTGGGAATAAAATCTTCGATGAGTTTGAATACTGGCCAAGTCTGATCGGATCTTTCTGAAACTTACATGTAAGGTGGCTGGGAATAAAACCTCAGGTGAGTTCGAATACCGGCCAAGTCAGCACATTTATCATAGAGTGACGTGCCTTTGATTGCTGAAAATGCCTATTTTCTACATTGTCATCACTGCTGCCCCTTTAGTTTTGAACGGATCTTCATGAAACTTACAAACAAGGAAGTCAGGCAGAAAGCTTGGAGGAGTTTGAAAACTCTTGTTTTTGAACTTGTCATCACCATAGCCACTTCAGTTTAGATCGGATCTTCTTAGCAAGTCAGGAATAAAAGCTTGAATGAGTTTGAAAACCGGTGAGGTCAGCCTGTTTATCATAGAGTTACATTCTACTTGATTTTCAGAAAATGCTTACCCTGTCATCACCATGTCCTCCCATAAAGCCTTCAGTAAAGGTTGGCACTTCCTTAAACTTTGAATCTGTTAGCTCAGGTGAGCGATACAGGACCAGTCCTCTTGTTTTTGTTCCGGCTACACCGCAGCAGACAAAGTCCAGCTACATGTATATATGGGATGTGATGTTGAAACCCCCAGTTGAGCAAAGCGCATAGATACTTCACACCCCCCCCCCAACACACACACACACACCTATATTGTTTAAGCGCATAGTGAATCCCCAGGCGAGACTGCGCAGCCTTGTTTGTGTGTTCTCTGTTTACTCATAAGCTGTCTCAAATCGGCGTAAGCCGGGGGCATGTAGCAATTCAATGCCTATCGAACTGTGCGGATGCAAAACCATCATGTTATTTAGATAGGCAAGTAACAAGAAAAAGAAAATGCGGACATCATACACAAATTTAACATGTGCATGTGTGATCTTCACTTTGTGCGCGATGAAACGTTTCAAACCTCATGAACATTGAAGACACAATCCCGATTGCACAACTGCGCAGACTTATCAGTCTTTTCTGTACGCACATGCACAATAAGTATTTTACTCGAGACAGGAGATCTGAACAGACTGATCCTTCCACTTGGTAGCTTAGAATGTGTGTCACCACGCAAAATGTTACAACGACGCAAAATGTTTATAAAATTAAAACATTTTGCGTCGAGGTGAATTTTTTCCCCCGACGCAAAATGTTATAAAATTTGGATTACTGTTTTTCTAGCATATTTTCGCTTTGGGGAGGCAGATGAAGTGAAGAAAGATGTGTTCAGTGTCTACACGTCCATTTTAACTCCAAACATCATACTATTTTCATGATTTAGGTTTTCATAAGTTACAACATTTTGCGTTGAGCTTTATTTTTCACCCGACGCAAAATGTTGTAAAAATTTGAAAAAAGATGCCTTGCTTATTACAGACTCGGCGAGGCATAGGTTGTATGGACATATAGTTATTGTGCAAATAAGTTGATTTTATCTCTCAACAACTTAACTTTACGACGATAAAGAATGTTATAAAAGTTATAACATTTTGCGTCGTGCTTAATTTTTCTCCCAACGCCAAATGTTATAAAATTATAACATTTTGCGTCGAGGTGATTTTTTCCCCCAACGCAAAATGTTATAAAATTTGGATGACTGTTTTTCTAGCATATTTTCGCTTCCGGAATGCAGATGAAGTGAAGAAAGATGTATTCAGTGCCTACACGTCCATTTTAACTCCAAACATCATAATATTTTCATGAGTTAGGTTTTCATAAGTTACAACATTTTGCGTCGAGCTTTATTTTTCACCCGACGCAAAATGTTATAAAAATTGAAAATAGATATCTCGACTATTACAGACTCGGCGAGGCGTAGATTGTATGGTCATATAGTTATAGTGCAAATAAGTTGTTTTTGTCTCTCAGCACCTAACTTCACGACGATAAAGAATATTATAAAAGTTATAACATTTTGCGTCGTGCTTAATTTTTCTCGCAACGCAAAATGTTATAAAATTATAACATTTTGCGTCGAGTTGAATATTTCACAAAACGCAAAATGTTATAAAATTTGGATGACTGTTTTTCTAGCATATTTTCGCTTCGGGGAGGCAGACATAGTGAAGAAATATGTATTCAGTGCCTACACGTCCATTTCAACTCCAAACATCATATTTTCATGAGTTAGGTTTTCATAAGTTACAACATTTTGCGTCGAGCTTTATTTTTCACCCAACGCAAAATGTTGTAAACATTTGAAAATAGATGACTCGCCTATTACAGACTCGGTGAGGCGTAGGTTGTATGGACATATAGTTATAGTGCAAATAAGTTGTTTTTATCACTCAGCAACCTAACTTTACGACGATAAAGAATGTTATAAAAGTTATAACATTTTGCGTCGTGCTTAATTTTTCTCCCAACGCAAAATGTTATAAAATTATAACATTTTGCGTCGAGGTGATTTTTTCCCCCAACGCAAAATGTTATAAAATTTGGATGACTGTTTTTCTAGCATATTTTCGCTTCGGGGAGGCAGATGAAGTGAAGAAAGATGTATTAAGTGCCTACACGTCCATTTTAACTCCAAACATCATAATATTTTCATGAGTTAGGTTTTCATAAGTTACAACATTTTGCGTCGAGCTTTATTTTTCACCCGACGCAAAATGTTGTAAAAATTTGAAAAAAAAAATGTTTTCATTGCTCTTAAAGGAACTCATTTTTGATTTTTATTTGCCTATTACAGACTCGGCGAGTCATAGGTTGTATGGACATATAGTATTGTGCAAATCAGTTGATTTTATCACTCAGCAACCTAACTTTACGACGATAAAGAATGTTATAAAAGTTATAACATTTTGCGTCGTGCTTAATTTTTCTCCCAACGCAAAATGTTATAAAATTATAACATTTTGCGTGGAGGTGATTTTTTTCCCCCAACGCAAAATGTTATAAAATTTGGATGACTGTTTTTCTAGCATATTTTCGCTGCGGGGAGGCAGACGAAGTGAAGAAAGATGTAATCAGTGCCTACACGTTCATTTTAACTTCAAACATCATAATATTTTCATGATTTAGGTTTTCATAAGTTACAACATGTTGCGTCGAGCTTTATTTTTCACCCGACGCAAAATGTTGTAAAAATTTGAAAATAGATGTTTCGCATATTACAGACTCGGCGAGGCGTAGGTTGTATGGACATATAGTTATGGTGCAGATAAGTTGTTTTT
The DNA here is from genome assembly GCA_963580285.1 of Lucinisca nassula. NCBI lineage: Eukaryota > Metazoa > Mollusca > Bivalvia > Lucinida > Lucinidae > Lucinisca > Lucinisca nassula. The sequence continues at coordinate 58,294,249 of OY757015.1, read as the reverse complement.
ATCTCTCAGCAACCTTACTTCACGACGATAAAGAATTTTAAACATTTTGCGTCGATGTGACTTTTTCCCCCAACGCAAAATGTTACAAAATTGTGAAGACTATTTTTTCTTGCAAATATACGATTTGGGGAGGCAGACGAAGTGAAGAAAGATATGTTAAGTATCTACACGACCATTTTAACTCCAAACATCATAATATTTTCATGATTGAGTTCTTCATTAGTCACAATTTTTGAGCACTGCAGCTATCTTGGTCGCACTGGTCGACCTTGAGCATTCATAGACACTCATATTTCACGTGTTCTCATGTCAAAGCAGAGCTGAATCCGACCCCCCACACGAGTACTTGTAAACTGCTTAGAGGATCTAAGTCTGCCCAGGCAATGCGGTGTGAGTCGGCCCGTCCATGCTTATAATCCTTATTGGTTTCATTTGGCGACAGAGCTTGAGATATCATTTCATCTCAACGTCGGGTAAAAATCTCAGAAAATTGGAAGCAACATCTCCAAAATGACCTTCACAGTGCTGACGGGGACGTTAAACCTCAAAACAAACAAACAAATGGTGTGAAAGCTCACAGCATTTTTGAAAAAAAAATGGATTGTTTTATCATTTTCCATTGAAAAGGCTAAGGAACCGAATTTGACTTTATCGTTAAACAGCAATGGTCAACGTAGGGTCACCATTTTTGCCAATTCTGCAATAATCAGTCACCCAATGCTTACCTACCAAGTTTCAAGACAAATAGCCGCGTGGTTCTGGAGAAGAAGAATTTTTAGTTTTATACCATATTTGTGCATGGCGGCCATCTTGGTCATGTGACCTATAATATTGGTGAAAACTTTCTTTCCTCCTTTGTGAGGATGCCACATATACAATCTAGTTGGAATTGGCCCAGTGCTTTCAGAGAAGACATTTGAAAATGGTTGACAGTCGATCTACCATCTTATAAGCTCCCTCAGCGCCTTTGGCTCAGGGGAGCTAAACATAAAAATCGTTACGGGTGGGAAACCCTAAACACACATATTTTTATCATTCAGCCTAGAATCAATTCTTCAGTATTTATCAGACATTAGTTGTGTGTGCTCGTCAGAACCGCCTTAAGAAGTTGTTTCTAAAGAGAACCCACAGCCTATGTTTGGAGTGAAAATAAGCAATATATAAAAAAAACTTTTACTCTGAAAGATAAGCGGTTTGGAGATATGATAGAATGCAATATGTCACATTAATGTGTTATCTAATGGGTAGCTATTTGTCTGTCTTCGTTTTAGCCTCTCCGTCTCTTTCCTATCTCATTAGGGTGGAAGTCACATTATTAGAATCATTTCTTTAATCTGTGTTGCAAAATAAAGTCCCATGTACATGTAGCTTAGCAGGTCAGCAAACACAGCTATATAGATCTCCTTTATTGTCCAGTTTATTTCAGTTGTTGTCGCATACATCAACTGGCTTAAAACTTCTAGCACATTCAACCTTCAATATTTTATCAAAGGTGCATTGCACAAATATATAACATTAAGCATGATCATCTGCAGATAGCAGAGCTCCTGAAAACACATCACGTTTACAAGTCTATGTATTGAGTACCTCTCTTAACATCCCCTTTATATAGAAAAAATGGGGTTTATGTGGGTAATCATTGTTTTCCATGTGTTTGCTCTAACGAGCGCCAACAATCATTATTCAACCTTTAAATAGTGCAAACTTTACTTGTTTTCTGAGAAAACAGTTGTCCCCACACTACATACCCCTTTCAAAACAAGCTTAATTTACCAACAGTGCTGTGTGTGTGTTTGAGGTCATACAGAGACGGGGCCTCGGTTTAAAGACTCATCCGAAAGTCTGGAGAAGCCCAAAATCAGCCCTAGACCCCTTTATGAGCTCACCTGGGCCGAAGGCTCCAGGGGAGCTTATAAGATGGTAGTCTCTCCGTCGTCCGTCCACACTTTTGACCAGCTATATCTCTGCAGCCTGCATGCTGATCTCAATCATTTCTTATCTGTATCATGCCTCGTGTGGGTCATTGATGGCATTAGCTTTTTGTCTAAATCGAATGAAAACTTTGGTTGCTATGGCAACCACAGGGTCCCATAGATTTACAATGGGAAAATGCTTGTCACCACCGTAGCAACTTAAGATTTGATCAGATCTTTCTGAAACTTTTATATATAAGTACACTGGGGATGAAAGCTCGGATGAGTTCTAAAACTGGCAAGGTCGGCCTATTAATTATGGAGTTACGATCCCTTTATTGCAAAATGCCTTTTTTGACCTTGTCATCACCGTAGCCCCTTCAGTTTTGATCGAATCTTTCTGAAACTTATATGCAAGGTGGCGTGGAATAAAAACTCGGATGAGTTCAAAAACGGCCAAGTCGGCCCATTTATCATAAAGTTACGTCCCTTTGATTGCTGAAAATGACTATATTTACCTTGTCATCACCGTAGCGCCTTTAGTTTTGATCGGATCTTTTTGAAACTTATATGTAAAGTGGCTGGGGATACATACTCGGATGAGTTCAAAAACCGCCAAGGTCGGCCCATTTATCATAGAGATGCGGCCTTTTGAAAAATGCCTATTTTGACCTGGTCATCACCGTAGCCCCTTCAGTTTTGAGCGGATCTTTCTGAAACTTATATGTAAGGTGGCTAAGGATGAAACTCGAATGAATTCGAAAACCTGCCAAATCGGCCCATTAATTATAGAGTTACGTCCCTTTGATTGCTGGAAATGCCTATTTTTGACCTTGTCATCATAGCCGTAGCGCCTAGACTACTACACAGACTTCTATTTTAAAATAGACGACTGTAGTGAATGGCTGATCATATGATTTTACCGAGCGCTTCTGTATATCGATAAGTATACGTCACAGAATGTAAACCTGTCTGATGGATTCTCTTGGTTTATTTATAGAACATTAATCACTCTGAACCTGCATAAATATGTGTAAATCATCGTATTATAAAGGAATTGACATTTCACCTTATTCTTATTTTTCTGAGCGGTTGTATTTTGCTTAAAAAAAAAGTTCATTTTCTACATCTTTTCCTTGTATGTCAAACTGAAAAATGCCTTTATTCCTTGATATTCCCATCACGTTACCAAGTCAAAGTATTAAACACCCTTGCAAACATTACTTTATTGAGAGATAATGTGGGTGGCAAGGGGTAAAACACAGTTGTGGAAACGTCTTTTCATTTTTTGATATAATGCGTACATTACATTAACACTCCCTTGCAATGAGCACCCCTTTCAACCCCACTTTATATCATGATTAGTAGGGTTTGCAGAGTTAATGATGAGTCTTTTAATTCTGTAAAAACAAAGATTAAAATGGCCTCACTGAGGCGGTTATAGGAACCCCCAAGGACACTTTAAGCATATGTACCTAGGTAAACTACAGAATGGCTTGAGCTAGGATCTTGAAATTTCATATATGGCATGAGCATGAAAAAATAAGCGGACCCGTATTTTTTTTTCTTTTCAGTCGGACTTGTCCTTGCGGAGTTATGTCCCTTTTTTTACTTATGCATTGTGGCTATAGGGAAACATTGTGAACAAAATATCTGGAGAACCGCTTGAGCGAGGCTCATGATATTTAACATTAAGTTTAGGTCTAATGTGAAGAAGACCTGATTAACTTTTGACGAAATTCCGAAAATATTTAATGGAGTTATGTCCCTTTTTAGACTTGTGCATTGCGGCTATAGGAAAACCTTGTGAACAAAATATCTGGCGAACCGCTTGAGCTAGGCTCATGATATTTGGCATACAGTTTGGGTCTAACGTGTAGATCACCTGATTAACGTTCTGCCCTGTCCGTCCGTCGGTCCGTCCGTTACGCTTTAAGTACCTAGGTAAACTACAGAATGGTTTGAGCTAGGATCTTGAAATTTCATATATGGAATGAGCATGAAAAATAAGCGGACCCGTATTTTTTTTTCTTTTCCGACGAACTTGTCCTTGCGGAGTTATGCCCCTTTTTATGCTCCAAACTTCGAATAGTTGGAGGGGCTTGCTGCTTCTGCCTTGTCCGTTTGTCCGTCCGTCCGCTACCTAGGTAAACTACAGAACGGCTTGAGCTAGGGTCTTGAAATTTCATATATGGCATGAGCATGAAAAATAAGCGGACCCGTATTTTGTTTCCGTCGGACTTGTCATTGCGGAATTATGCCCCTGTTTGACTTATACATTGTGGCTATAGGGAAACTTTGTGAACAAAATATCAGGAGAACCTTGAGCTAAGCTCATGATATTTGGCAAACAGTTTGGGTCTAATGTGTAGATGACCTGATTAACTTGACGAAATTCCGGGAATATTTAACGGAGTTATGCCCCATTTTGGACTTATGCATTGTGGCTATAAGGAAACATTGTGAACAAAAACTCTGGAGAACCGCTTGAGCTAGGCTCATGATATTTGGTATACTGTATGGGTCTTATTTGTAGATGACCTGCTAAACGACTGGCCAAATTCCGATTTTTAACGAAGTTATGCGCCTTATTCGACTTAAGCATTGTGGCTATGGGGGAAACCCTGTGAACAAAATAGCTGGAGAACCGCTTGAGCTACATGTAGGCTCACGATATTTGTCATACAGTTTGGGTCTAAGGTGTAGATGACCTGATTAACGTTTGACGAAATTCCGAAAATAATAATTGGAGTTATGCCCCTTTTTAGACTTATGCATTGCGGCTATAGAGAAACTTTGAGAAAAAAAAAAATATAGAGAACCACTTGAGCTAGGCTCATGATACAGTTTAGGTCTAATGTGTAGATGAACTGATTAACTTTTGATGAAATTCTGAAAATATTTAATGGAGTTATGCCCCTTTTTGGACTTATTCATTTTGGCTATAGGGAAACCTTGTGAACAAAATAACTGGAGAACCACTTGGGCTAGGCGCATGATATTTGGCAGCCTGTTTGCTACTAAGGCAAAGATGACCTGAATAATTTTTGTTTAAAATCAGTTAATATTTGACAAGTTTATTTTAATTCAAATGATCATGATGCACTATTTACTGTCCCATTTAGGGACAAGCATATGGTTGGGGGCATAGTGTTTCACAAACACAATTTCTAGTTGACTTATGCATTGTGGCTATAGGGAAACTTTGTGAACAAAATATCAGGAGAACCTTGAGCTAAGCTCATGATATTTGGCAAACAGTTTGGGTCTAATGTGTAGATGACCTGATTAACTTGACGAAATTCCGGGAATATTTAACGGAGTTATGCCCCATTTTGGACTTATGCATTGTGGCTATAAGGAAACATTGTGAACAAAAACTCTGGAGAACCGCTTGAGCTAGGCTCATGATATTTGGTATACTGTATGGGTCTTATTTGTAGATGACCTGCTAAACGACTGGCCAAATTCCGATTTTTAACGAAGTTATGCGCCTTATTCGACTTAAGCATTGTGGCTATGGGGGAAACCCTGTGAACAAAATAGCTGGAGAACCGCTTGAGCTACATGTAGGCTCACGATATTTGTCATACAGTTTGGGTCTAAGGTGTAGATGACCTGATTAACGTTTGACGAAATTCCGAAAATAATAATTGGAGTTATGCCCCTTTTTAGACTTATGCATTGCGGCTATAGAGAAACTTTGAGAAAAAAAAAATATAGAGAACCACTTGAGCTAGGCTCATGATACAGTTTAGGTCTAATGTGTAGATGAACTGATTAACTTTTGATGAAATTCTGAAAATATTTAATGGAGTTATGCCCCTTTTTGGACTTATTCATTTTGGCTATAGGGAAACCTTGTGAACAAAATAACTGGAGAACCACTTGGGCTAGGCGCATGATATTTGGCAGCCTGTTTGCTACTAAGGCAAAGATGACCTGAATAATTTTTGTTTAAAATCAGTTAATATTTGACAAGTTTATTTTAATTCAAATGATCATGATGCACTATTTACTGTCCCATTTAGGGACAAGCATATGGTTGGGGGCATAGTGTTTCACAAACACAATTTCTAGTTGACTTATGCATTGTGGCTATAGGGAAACCTTGTGAACAAAATATCCGGAGAACCGCTTGAGCTAGGCTCATGATATTTGGCATACTGTTTAGGTCTAATGTGTAGATGGCCGGATTAACTTTTGACGAAATTCTGGAAATATTTAAAGGAGTTATGCCCTTTTTAATGACAGATTCTTTGGAAACAGTGTAGATCCAGATCAGATGACTTCTGCCATCAGATCAGGATCTCCACTGTTTGCCATTAAGTTTATGGCTTTGTAAGAATAAATTACATCAAGTAATCTGATTGGTTCAAAGTCAGAAATGGGTATGGCTAAACTGAATATTCAGCAAGAGAAGGGTTAAACTTAGCCAATAATCTTATTTTATATCGCTCTCACACAAGATCACACTATTATTCATGGAATAATGTTAAATAAACAGCCTTAACCCACCCCACTCTAGTTAATTTTCAGCAGACGACATGGTATGCCAAAGTCCAACTCTTTGAGAGAATTATAAAATTAGAGAACATCATCAGCAGCATGTCGTCTGCTGAATAAAAGAGTGGTGTCGGCTAAGGAGTCAAAATGTTTATTTATATGTATGTATCATCAGTCTTAGCGGCTTGCACCCTTTGGCAATCACTGCATCTATATCATCACATAGGTCGAACTTCAGCCTTTTCCCATAAGTGGTTCTCCCATATACTGCGCCATTAAAGTACCATGCAGAGTCAATGGATTCACGGTTGAGCAGTTCAGATATCAGTTTACCATTCATTATTGTGACGTCGTCTACGAGTCGATGTCCTGCTGCTTTCATAGCTGAACTCACTTTCATAATCTTTGTCTTGCTGCTATTGTTAAAACGTTTGACAAGAACAGGCTTCGTAGTGCCCGGTTTACCCGTATCCTATGTATCGCTTGTATCTCGTGTGGCTTAAGAACAACAGAACATTTCTCACTGAGCAGCTTGCAAACATCAGTTTTAGGGAAATTTCAGTTTCATCCTGTATCTCTCTCATATTCAATATTTTTATGTTATTCTTCCTAGAATACTGATCATTATGATTAGCCATTTTTACAGCTATCTGTGACTGCCTCTCTCCTTCATCTACCTGTCTTTGAACAGCCTTTAGCTTAGTCTGAAATGTGAGATTCTCTGTCTTTAATAGCTCATTCTCTTTTTTTAAGATCCTGTTTATTCTTTGTCAGAAACTTTGAGTGTTCCTTTATTTTTGCTTCAACTTGGAGGTCTATGCCTTTATTTATCTCGTTCATAATTTCCTCCACAGTGGTTTTTATAAATAGCTTGATGTCATCTTTTGTCATTATTCTGCTGACACTGTTTCTCATACTTCTTATTTCGGAGGATAACTCTCCCATTTGTTCAGACAGCAAGAGAAGTTCCTCAGCACTGGAGTTTGCAACCTCTGTGAAAGGACGCTTTGGTTTTCAGGTGTATAATGGCCTAACGCGACCCCTACTTTGTTCTTACTCTTATTTGAATCCGCCATTGTGTTTAACAGGTATATAACAATGGAGGCTAGGGGAAATATCACCAATTACCTGTGCACAGTAAGAAATGAGTATTGACTGTAAACTTTCTTTATCACTGAAAGTATTTTTCCTTTTTTTTTTACAAATTTAGTACAAAATATCCGGAGCTTTTCAATATTTTTTAATACCACAGTTAGCTGCAACATTTATCAATCATCTTGTGTCAAAACATTTAAGAATAAACTACTAATTCCAGCACATTTGCACAAAATGCATCGGAGGTAAAAAATCACACCATAACTAGTCAAATGCTTCGAAGTATATTTTGCCAAAGTTAAAAAATATCTTTTAAGGGGTTAAAGAGATGTAGAGCGGACACGAAATTCAAGGCTCAAACTCGTGACCTTCAGCTGTGACTTTCACCTTGAGTCGGTATGATTGAGTTATGGGTTCTGCACATTTTGTATCTCACTTTGACCAACAATTACTCAAAGTTTAATGAAAATCCTTCAAGAGGTAAAGGAGATATGGAATGGACACAAAATTCATGGCTCAAACACGTGACCATCAGTTGTGAGTCGGCATTGTTTATAATTGGGTTTTGCACATTAGTTCACCGAGGCGAATATTTTACCAAAGTTTAATGAAAACCGATCGAATGGTGAAGACAATAAGGAACGGAAAAAATTCAACTCGTTACCTTCAATTGAAACCTTCATCTTAAGTCGGGCTTGTGTAGTTATGTGTTCTACACATCATCCCGCTGAGGCAAATGTTTGACCAAAATTTAATGAAAATCTTTCCGTGTGGTTAAAGATATACAGAGCGGACACAAAATTCAAGGCTCAAATACATGGCCTTTAGTTGTGATCTTCACCTTCAGTCGGCATGGTTTAATTATAGGTTTCACACATCATCTTACCTAAGCCAACATTTGACCAAAGTGTAATGAAAATCCTTCCAGGAGTAAAGGAGAGAGGGAACGAAAAAAAAAAAAAAAAAAAAAACAGCAAAAAAATCAAGGCTCAAAGTTATGACCTTCAAATTTAACCTAGAACTTGAGTCGGCATGGTTTATTTATAGATTATGCATATCAGCTTCCTGAGTCGAATATAAGACCAAAGTTTAGTAAAAATCTGTTAAAGGGTTCAGGATATACGAAGCGGGCAATAAAGTCTTACTGCTGGTTTTCTTTTGCTGCAGCATTTCAGTGGTTTCTTGCTGTCGAGTCCTCACCGTTGTTTCATCTCTGCGGTTGTTTGATTATTTGTGTTCACGGAGATGTTGCACTGATGAGTTAGGAGGCCTCCATGCGGACTGATCAAATTATTTGTCTGAATCGCGGCGGAAGTAAGGGCGAGGATTGTGGCCACGTAAAATCGATTTAAGCACCCCAGTGATTTTCGTTTCGGCTGACCGTTCCAAGGCGTTTTTTTTCTGTCGCGGTTTATTACTACTATGGTTTGTCTTTGGGTGTTTGTGTCGCTTATATTATTTTATTTTGGATAGCCTATTGGCCATTTTGTGGGAAAGTAACTGTCCTTTTGGCTTTCCGCTATTGATGTTTCCAGTAGGGTCTGTTGTTTCATGTTTGTGTTTCTTTCCCTTTGGTGTCTCTGATGGGAGCTGTGGATTGATTGTATCGATTCTTGATCATTGCCTCCACTTCTGTTTTACAGACGGATATACAGATCGACATTGCTATAATCCCATCTCCGCTTCGTAGCGGGGATAAAAATCATTTTTATTAAAGTGGGACTATAGGCAGGAGTTAATTTGAAATATATCCTCATACAATTTTGACAAATAAGATTTATAAAGTCGTTTTTTTCTTAAAAACAAAATAAAAAATGGGTAGCTGTTTTAACCTGTTTGACCTAAAAAGGCGGGGAGGGGTTACTGTGATATGTCAATACAGAATGTGAGTAGAAGGGTGGACAGGTGGGGAATTTAGGTGCCAGTAAGCGAAAGACTTCAGCATATTCAGAATGACACTGAACAAGTTACCGTTCAACCGAATCGCAGTTGACCTGTACAATGCAAAAACAAGTGACCTGAACAGTTTACTTTTTCTCCTGTGCCATACTTTTAAAAGCCCTGACGTCTGATTTGAATTTTTGAAGATGTCTTTGATTCCTATTCAAAAAGTGATAATTTTAGAAGAATAAAATTATAAACAACAAAGAAAATGTTTCTTTACACACATAGTATGCCTATTTCCAATTGTGTCAACCGGCTACGACATAACGATAAACAAGGTGATCAGTAATCTAGCTCTTCTCATGCGTCCACAAAATAATATGTCTCTGGTGTTGGAATATGATAAAAACAACTTATCAACAAGACATGTAAATCACGTATAATCCTTATTTTATCGAAAAAAAAAAAATATTTGATACCACAAGTGACTGATCGGCCACTGTACAAATTACAAGTCATGTTCAATCGCAATTGTCCATTCACGTACGCTCCCCTACTGTGGTCCTGCACCGAATGATGACGCACGTAATGGCATTCATTCCATTAAATGATGGCAGTTTAGTATGTTCTTGCACAATAATTTTATCAACCTTTGTCTAACCTCTAGCTTTAGAAATAAGTGCTTTAACCACTGCGCCTCTACGCGAAGTAGTGTATGTGTGAAGACAATGTGACGCTTTCAGTGCCGGTGCGTTCTTCGTTTGTTTGTTTGATTTGAGGTTTAACGTCCCCATCAACACTGTATAGGTCATTTTGAAGACGTTGCTTCCAATTTTGTGGGACTTTTACCCGAAATTGAGATGAAATGACATCTCAAGCCCTGTCGCCCAATGAAACCAAAAGGGTTTATAAGCATGCACGGTCCGACTTGCACCGCTTTGCCTGGGCAAGCTTAGATCCTCTGAGCGGTTTACCAGTGCTCGTGGAAGCATCATGCAGCCCGCCTGTTTCTTCAAGACTCGGTGGACTCTTGGGTTGTTTGTTCGTTTGTTTTCTGCTCTATACCATTTAGGGCACGGAGGCCCGAATAAAATAAGTTTATTCAGCTGTTCATTTCACAAAGAAATGACCCTTTATATATACTGAACCGAAAAAGAAACGCAATTCCAAATATAAATGCGACTATTTGCAGAAATAATCATGTTTGCAGAAAATCGTTTTAATGACGTAATAATATAATCATTCCTGAATGTAACTACCATAGAGAGTTCAATTTCCAGTGAGAATGTTTGGAACACAAATCCGTTTTGTCATAGGTAGTCATTTCACAAGTTCAAAACATAAGCAGTTAATAGCGAGTATGTCCTCCGTTTGCATTCAGTCCTACACGCACACGCCTGGTCATGGACAGGGTTAACGATTGATCTCTGCCTTGGGAATAGCATTCCACTCCTGTATGAGCGCGAGACGCAAGGCTTGACGCGTTGTTGGCAGCTGGGGGCGGCTGAGCCTTGCTACATGCGCTCGAGCGTTATCCTGTTGAAACGTAACGTTGTGCTGTTGTACATATGGAACAAATATATACCGGTCGTAAAAGGACGTCAACGTAACGCTGAGCCGTAAAAGATCCATCAATGAATACCATGGGCGTGTATGACCATAAGATATGCCAGCCCACACCATCAACCCACCGCCTCCAAATCGATCACGTTCAACCAAGCAGTTCTCACGATAACGCTCTCGGTCACGCCTATACACACGTTGACGGCCGTCAGCTCTGTACAACAAGTACCTGGACTCATCAGACAACATTACGTTAAACAACTGACGAAGGGGAAACAGGTTTGGCCTGTGTTGTGTGAGCCACGCCATTCTTACTCGACGTCGTCGTGGTGTTAATGGCATACCAACGTACGGACATCGAGGACGTAAGCCAAACTCTCGAAGACGATTGCACGACCCGCAGAAAAAGCGACCGACTGAAGTCGGTTGATTTTCTAAGAGTGCCCTAAAATCACCGTGTCATTCTGTCAGTCTGTCTGTCCGTCCGAAACCCGTTTGTGAAAATTGGTGATAGTGACTTAATCGCTTGGAATATTTAAACAATTTTTGGCGTACTGACAGATATCAATGAGATCTAACCAATGAACTTGCGAAATATTACATTCCATTTAGTATAGCCTCGCCGAGGCGAAAAATGTGAAAATTTTCGAACTGCTTCTCCTCGGAAACCGTTGGGCCGATTGAAGTCAAATTTCATATGGAGCCTCTATTGGATGGGGGAAAACAAAAATTGCTCATGGGGTCCAGGTCACATGACCAAAATGGCCACCAAGCCATATATGGTAAAAACCCTTAAAAAATAGTCTTCTCCAGAACCACTGGGCAGATTTCCACGAAACTTGATAAATAGGGACGTAGGCCCATCATAAATTGCTAAAATGGTGACCCTGGTTGCTTTCTTTGTGCCTAGGTCAAACTTTGACACATATGCTTTTGTATTGGAAAAGTGAGAATGCATTTTATCCTGCAAACGATTCAGAAGACTATCCAGAACTACTGGGCCAATTTCCACGAAACTTAATAAATAAAATTTGGGACGTAGGCCCATCATAATTTGCTAAAATGTTGACCAGGGGTTGACCTTGACCTTCTTTGTGCCAAGGTCAAACTTTGACACATATGCTTTTGTATTGGAAAAGTGAGAATGCATTTTATCCTGCAAACGATTCAGAATACAGCACTAAGGCGAAAAAAAAAAATAATAATTAGATTCTTCGGCACTGCCGCATCTTTTAAAAAGGTTCCGCATACTGAGCAGATTTCCACGAAACTTGATAAATAGCATCATGGACGTAGGCCCACCATAAAGTGCTAAAATGGTGACCCTGTGTTGACCGTGACATTCTTTATGCCTAGGTCAAACTTTGACACATATGCTTTTGTATTGGAAAAGTAAGAATGCATTTTATCCTGCAAACGATTCAGAATACAGTCCTAAAGTATAAGATATATTTTTGCTCCTTACGATAAGGCGCATTTATTGGGTGAACCGTTTTAGGTCCAGGTCACATGACCAAAATGGCCGCCATACCCATATATGGTAACACTCATAAAGCTAAAAGCATCCGGCGGGTCGAGCACTTCAGCTGAAGCACTGGTTTCTGACAGTATCTGCACTTATTCGATTGTTGTGCAATTCTTGTGTCAACTGAGACGTCTCGACGGCTGTACGGAACCGATTACGAAGGTGGGATAGACGGATGTATCGGTCCTGTCGACGTGTCGTGACGCGTAGACGTCCACTTCTGGGCCTGTCATTTGTCGTTCCCGTTTGACGTAGACGCTGGTACAAGCGAGTTATCGTCGATTTACTCACTTGGAAGTTCCTGTCGATGACAGCCTGAGACGTCCCAAGTAGAAGCATTTGGACCGCTACGTTACGTTGATCTTGCGTTAAAAATACCATATTCTGTAGAGAAATTTTACCGGACTTTTGAAACCTAATCTCCAGGTAACACAATACGCCAATATGATGAGGTTACTGTATACATTTAATGTACTGCACGAGGAAATGTTGAAAACCACGAATTGCCAAGTGGAGCGTTAAACTGTACAGATATCGCCCAAATGTTTTCTGCATAAGAAAGTTTAAAAAGTATTAAAAGTGTATGAAGTTGGCTTGGAGTCGGGAGTATGGAGTTTGGAATTCGATTTATTCCGTAGTAGTAAGGTATAGAAAAATATTTGTGAATGTTAGGCAAAATCGATATTCTAAGCCGCCAATCCCGAGCTAAGTTCACACACTAAAGTATGAAAGTAAATCGCAAAATGATTTTTCAGTCAACCTGATGGTTGCATGAAAATCTTTTGGGTTAAAAAGTTGCGTTTCTTTTCCGGTTCAGTAATATATATTGTTTTATTTATTTATTTTTATTTATTTATTTGTGTGTGTGTGTGGGGGGGGGGGGGGGGGGGGAGGGGATGCAAGTCCAGGCCACAGTCTAGGCAATCAGTGCACGCCCAGGTAAGTCTGGATCTGGAAAGGAATCATGTGTTGGGTTTGACAAATGGTGCCGACCCGGTCAAACGCCGCAAAACACGGCGTTTGATGATGTTCAGGGAACAGTATAAGAAACCAGTGCTTCAGCTGAAGTGCACGACCCGCCGGATGCTTTTAGCTTTATGAGTGTTACCATATATGGGTATGGCGGCCATTTTGGTCATGTGACCTGGACATAAAACGGTTCCCCCAATAAATGCGCCTTATCGTAAGGAGCAAAATATATCTTATACTTAAGTACTGTATTCTGAATCGTTTGCAGGATAAAATCCAACACAAAAGCATATGTGTCAAAGTTTGACCTAGGCACAAAGAAGGTCAAGGTCAACCGAGGGTCACCATTTTAGCACTTTATGATGGGCCTACGTTCCAGATGCTATTTATCAAGTTTCGTGGAAATCTGCACAGTGGTTCTGGAGAAGACTATTTTTGAAGGGTTTTTACCAAATATTGCTTGGCGGCCATTTTGGTCATGTGACCTGGACCCCATGAGGAAATTTTGGTTTCCCCCATCCCGTAGAGGCTCCATATGAAATTTGACTTCAATCGGCCCAACGATTTCCGAGGAGAAGCAGTTCGAAAATTTTCACATTTTTCGCCTCGGCGAGGCTGTACTAAATGGAATGTAATATTTCGCAAGTTCATTGATAAGATCTCATTGATATTTATCAGTATGCCAAAAATTGTTTAAATATTCCAAGCGGTTAAGTCACTATCACCAATTTTCACAAACGGGTTACGGACGGACAGATAGACAGACCATATATGGCTTGGCGGCCATTTTGGTCATGTGTCCTGGACCCCATGAGCAATTTTTGGTTTCCCCCATCCCATAGAGGCTCCATATGAAATTTGATTTCAATCGGCCCAACGGTTTCCGAGGAGAAGCAGTTCGAAAATTTTCACATTTTTCGCCTCGGCGAAGCTATACTAAATGGAATGTAATATTTCGCAAGTTCATTGGTTAGATCTCATTGATATCTATCAGTATGCCAAAAATTGTTTAAATATTCCAAGCGGTTAAGTCACTATCACCAATTTTCACAAACGGGTTACAGACGGACAGACAGACAAACCATATATGGCTTGGCGGCCATTTTGGTCATGTGACCTTGACCCCATGAGCAAATTTTGGTTTCCCCCATCCCATAGAGGCTCCATATGAAATTTGACTTCAATCGGCCCATCGGTTTCCGAGGAGAAGCAGTTCAAAAATGTTCGACAATTTTCACATTTTCCGCCTCGGCGAGGCTATACTAAATGGAATGTAATATTTCGTAAGTTCATTGGTTAGATCTCATTGATATCTATCAGTATGCCAAAAATTGTTTAAATATTCCAAGCGGTTAAGTCACTATCACCAATTTTCACAAACGGGTTACGGACGGACCCAAAGAAGGTCAAGGTCAACCCAGGGTCACCATTTTAGCAATTTATGATAGGCCTACATCCCAGATGCTATTTATCAAGTTTCGTGGAAATCAGCCCAGTGGTTCTGGAGAAGACTATTTTTGAAGGGTTTTTACCATATATGGCTTGGCGGCCATTTTGGTCATGTGACCTGGACCCCATGAGCAAATTTTGGTTTCCCTATCCCATAGAGGCTCCATATGAAATTTGACTTCAATCGGCCCAACGGTTTCCGAGGAGAAGCAGTTCGAAAATTTTCACATTTTTCGCCTCGGCGAGGCTATACTAAATGGAATGTAATATTTCGCAAGTTCATTGGTTAGATCTCATTGATATCTATCAGTATGCCAAATTTTTTTTTAAATATTCCAAGCGGTTAAGTCACTATCACCAATTTTCACTTACGGGTTACGGACGGACAGACAGACAAACCATATATGGCTTGGCGGCCATTTTGGTCATGTGACCTTGACCCCATGAGCAAATTTTGGTTTCCCCCATCCCATAGAGGCTCCATATGAAATTTGACTTCAATCGGCCCAACGGTTTCCGAGGAGAAGCAGTTCAAAAATGTTCGAAAATTTTCACATTTTTCGCCTCGGCGAGGCTATACTAAATGGAATGTAATATTTCGTAAGTTCATTGGTTAGATCTCATTGATATCTATCAGTATGCCAAAAATTGTTTAAATATTCCAAGCGGTTAAGTCACTATCACCAATTTTCACAAACGGGTTACGGACGGACAGACAGAATGACAGAATGACACGGTGATTTTAGGGCACTCTTAGAAAAAACCGACTTCAGTCGGTTGCTTTTTCTGCGGGTCGTGCAATCATTGCTGTCACTTTAACCATTAACCCGTTTTGCACCAAATGGAATCTTCCTGCTTCCTGCATATAGCAGGAGTCCATTTCAAAATTTAGAGGTCTCACGTTGTGTTTTTGGAAACTGGCTGAATGTTTTGCAAATAGTGTAGGCCCTGATCAGACGCCGCGTTCTGTTGCGTCTGATCTGGGCCTGTACTGTTTGCCAACTACCCGTTTGGGGGTTTACGGTACAAAATGGGTTAAGATGCGATTGTTTGTTTTGTTTGATTTGAGGTTGAACGTCCCCTTCAACACTATATAGGTAATTTTGGAGACGTTGCTTCCAAGTTTGTGGGACTTTTACCCAACATTGAGATGAAATGACATCTCAAGCCCTGACGCCCAAAGAAACCATTAGGGTTTATAAACATGGACGGTGCGATTCGCACCACTTTGCCTGGGCAGGCTTAGATCCTCTAAGCAGTTTAACATCGGTTTCAGCTCTGCGTGGAAGCATCATGCAGCCCATCTATTTCATCAAGCCCCGATGGGCGGGGGCCGTATGCGATTGTTTATGTCGTCTGCTTTATATATAACTTCAAACTTTTCAAACTTTTTTGCGTGTAGGCAGACAGTGTAGATGCTGATCAAACCGCTCCTAGTGTGTGTGTGTGTGTGTGTGCGTGTGTGTGTGTGCGTGCGTGCGTGCGTGTTTCGTAGTATGATGATGTGCAGGTTATTTGGCTGTAATTGTTGAATCAGTGTTTTTCTACCGGTACACCTCATCTTAGCAATCGGCTCGAAATAAGTTGGTGTGAGTTATGGTCACCTGCCGAGCTACCATACAACTTCACACACACACACACACACACAAGCACACGATCTCCCCAACCCCCCCCCCCCCCCCGCCCCCAATCGCCCATCGCGGCTTGAAGAAATAAATTGGGCTGCATGGTGCTTCCACGCAGAGCTGAAACTGGCCACACATGAGTTATGGTAAACCGCTTAGAAGGTCAATGTATAAAGGCCTTTTGGTTTCATTGGGCAGCAGGGCTTGAGATGTCATTTCATCTCAATGTCGGGTAAATGTCCCACAAAATTGGAAGCAAAGTCTTCAAAATGACCTTAATAGTTTTGACGGGGACGTTAAATCTCAATTCAAACAAAAAGACACACACACGATCATCCCAGCCGGCACATGACGTTAATGGGACGTCGGATCGACGTGCATGTAACGTCATGACATTACCACAACGTCACACCAACTTCGACAACGTATCGTATTTGTTTGTTTGAATTGAGTTTTAAAGACACTATTTAGGTCATTGAAATGAAAAGACACAAAAATAACCCTAACAGTGTTTAACCTCACCAGTGTTGACGTGAACCTCAGCAAACACATAAGAGGGTTGACAGGCTGTCCTTTTTTCTTAAGTTGCCCTCGCCTTAATTTTCCAAGTATTCCATGCAAAGTCCTGATTTTATTTTCTTTCTTGTTTATCAATAAAGAACTCGCTGCTCTTCAATGCTAAAGTCCACGTGATTATCACTAATTTGTAGGAATCTAGGTAATTTATTGACCCCCGCCCATCGGGACTGGTCTGTATGATGCGTCCACGCAGAGCTGAAACCGACCGAACATGAGTTTTGAACGTTTAAGTTTGCCCAGGTGAGTCGGACCGGACCGTCCATGGGATGTCATTTAGTGTCGGGTAAAAGTCCCACAAAATTGGAAGCAACGTCTCAAAAATGACCTAAATAGTGTTGACGGGGACGTTAAACCCGGAAGTAACTTATTTCTTCTGGACTTATGGGTTGGGTTTGGCAAACAGTTTAGACCCAGATTAGATGCCGCAGAACGCGTTGTCTGATCAAAATTTACATTGTTTGCTTACGGTACAGGCATTTAAGGGTCGGAAGCCCATGAAAACAATGTCTGATCACGCTGTATATTGTTTAATTATTTCTTTGTTTGATTTGAGGTTTAACTTCCCCGTCAACACTGTAAATGTCATTGTGGGAGACGTTGCTTCCAATTTTGTGGGACTTTTACCCGACGTTGAGATGAAATGACATCTCAAGCCCTGTCGCCCAATAGAACCAATAGGGTTTATAAGCATGGACGGGCCAACTCGCACCGCTTCGCATGTGAAGGCTTAGATCCTCTAAGCGGTTTACCAGTACTCGTGTGCGAGTAGGATTTAGCTCTGCGTGGAAGCATCGTGCAGCCCATATATTTCTTCAAGCCCCGATCGGCGGGGGCCTAGAGCACAGGAAGGTAAAGGCTAAAGGAAATGTTAGCCCTTAAGACGCAGAGAAAATTTGAAAATGTCGTCTACTCAGGCTATGTTGTCTTCTGATTTTTTTTTTTTTTTTTGCAAATGTTTTAAAAAAAATATTTTTGTCGAGACTGTTCAATAAGACAGTATATATATCTTGTTGTCGGCTGTTTCCGACCGATGTCGGCAGTTGAAGATTGACCAATCGCTGAACGTGTATACAGACGAGCCATACACAGCTTTAGACTAGTTCCCTCACCCTATAGCTCTCTGGCTTTTTCCAGTTAAAAAAAGAACACCGTCTATCATCTACACCGGAAATAGAATCCCGGTGAATCGAAAGTAATAGCTGCAGGAGAAGGGGTGCCTCTTGAAAATGGATTATTTTAATGCTTGTAAGCTTAAGGTTAAGATTACTGTTATCAAATATCAGTAAAGGACATAATTTGCTGCTGCCATGAGAAGTGCTTTCTTATAAAACGCACAATTGTGCAATTACAGACCGAATATTCGACAGCTGGTACCGTAAACAAAATGGATTTGGCAAGTTCGTTGTTGTTTTGTTTAATGTTTATGCCTTTCTACTGAAGTTTTTCCACTTAATCAGAAAGAACAATGATGAAAAAAATAATTTGCAAAAGAAACTCGCCTCAAATTGTACTTTCAACACAAAAGTTTGCCTAAACGTAAATTACCTGTTGTACGGCGAATAGTAGTGTGGTGTACGGCGTGTTGCAAATTAGCGTAAACGAAAGTGTACGGTGAATAGTTCCATGTTTATAGCTGATAACATTTCAAAAGTATACCGACCGGCCGTCCGATGCTTCTCTCACATCATCGAGGACTGTACTGCTCTGCATGTATGTCCTGTCAAAGTCGGGTGTTATATTTTGTCGAACATGCTTCTTCGAAATGTAAACAATGGCCGGCAAGAACTGGGGCTACATCAATAGATTCACCTGCCTGTCACAACATCTTTATCCAGTGTCTCTAGGTTCTGCGGTTCGATTAGTTGCAGCGGTAGTAAAGTTACGGTGTCCAAACATGCTACACTTGTATCATTTGCCGGGATAAATGCCCCAAAATGCATTGTCTATCGGATCGAGGCGTTAACTGGAGCCCTCTGTCCCCGTGCAGGGAGAATCCTCCCCTATGCAAGCTAGAGATCTTTGCGTAATTACATGATGAGTTTAAACAATAGTTTATTAGTGCCTGATTAAACTCTTCTGGAGTCCATGTCTGTTGTTCTGAACATTGATATTTGCCATTTTGTCTATGGATTAATGATTTTGGATTAACGCTTTGGTACCACGACCTAAACTACTTAACTATATACGATCACTAATAAACCATTGTTTAAACTAATCATGTAATGTAATCACTCAGATCCAATTCTTGTGACAAATGGAGTCCAGCAAGGTTGTGTGGTAGCCCCAGCACTGTTCAGCATCTTGAATCAGCCAAAGGGTGACAATGAGGGAGAGAATGACCGTAGAAAAGATTTCATGATCAATCTCCACGACAGAGTGTTGCCGACCCCGGCACGTATCAAATCCACATCCTCCTGATTAGCAGTCAGACGCACATTCGACTGAGCTCCCGAGGCCGGCCAATCGCAGTAGATAGATAGATAGATAGATAGATAGATTTCTCCATGATCCGTTGGTCGGGGAAAGCATATATACCCCTAAAAGTGGGGGAGAAAGAAGTTGTCCATTATTGGCGTTTAGCAATAAAGAATGAAATAAATACTGCTATTCCTCTTTCGCAGAAGAAATAAGATTCATGCACAGACAAAAAAGACGGGAAGTGGCAAACTCCGGACAAAATTTGAAAACTTGAGACGTGAGATCAAGACTGATATATATATAAAAAAAAATCAGCATCATTTGTTTGTGACTAACTCAGTAGGTGATGTAAAGGCAAATCCAAGAGGTTCTTCTGTCGAGGTTTATTTTTGTTATGGCTTGTCCTCGGGTGTTTGTGTCGCTTATATTATTTTATTGTGGATGGCCTGTTGGCCGTTTTGTGGGGTGGGGGAGTGGGTGGCTGTCCTTTTGGCTTTCCGCTGTTGGTGTTTCCGTTGGGTTCTGTTGTTTCATGTTTGTGGTTCTTTCCAATTGGTGTCTCTGATGGGAGCTGTGGGTTGATTTATCGATTCCTGATCATTGCCTCCACCTCTATTTTTCTACAGATATATCAATAGTCAGAAGAGAGACAGACAAGGTATCCCACCCTTTAATAAAAGAGGAGGGAGCGGGGTTGCTGAATCAGACTCTGAAAGGGCAGGGGAACTAGTTGGTCAATTCAATGATGCGTTTATTAAAACTGAGTTCACGGAGGTTCCATTGACAAGAAGATCGGCCTCATTTATGGATACTATTGTTGTGTGACTGTCATCGGCAGGAGTGATCAAGTTACTTAAAGGCTTAACCCCCACTAAAACTTTAGGACCTTATGAGCTACATCCTAGATTCCTGAAGGAGCTAGCAAAAGAGTTAGATCCAGTTTTTGTCCACCTGTTTTAACAGTCTCTTGATACAGGTGAAATCCCCAAAGAATGGCACTTAGCGAACATTTGCCCACTCTTCAAAAAAGGAGATAGGGCTCTTAATCATAATTATCACCCTATGTCTCTGACTTGTGTTCTGTGTGTAAATTGCTTGAACATATAGTCTGCTCAAACATCATGGCCCACTTGGATGAACATAAACTTTTGTCAGAAAGATAACATGCATTAAGGAAAAGGCATTGTTGTGAAACTCAGTTGAAAACAACTATTAATGATTGGGCAAAAATCTTGGACAAAGGGGGACAGGTAGACACATTTATTCTGGACTTCGAGAAAGCTTTTGACACCACACCACATGAACTACTTATATCTAAGTTATTTGGTTATCTCATTGGGGAAAATACTCTCATATGGATAGATTCCTTTCTTTGCTACAGAAAACCGCGTTGTTGTAAATGGTGAATCTTCAAAGTGGGCACCAGTTTTGTCTGGAGTCCCACAAGGGACTGTTCTTGGTCCACTGTTATTCTCCCTGTACATCAATGATGTTTCCACTGACACTGACTTAGCAATAAGACTGTTCGCATACGATTGTGCTTTGCTACCAGGAAATTAGATCTCCAGATGATTCACTGAAACTTCAGAATGATATAGATAGATCAGGATGTTGGGTCCGAAAATGGGACATGAGATTTCACCCCATTAAATGCAATATTATGCATATAAAAAGTAGAAGTAAAACAAAGATCAGGAATCGATACAATTAACTTACTCCGACGATCAAAGACACCAAAGGGAAAGAAACACAAACATTAAGCGACCAGACCATAATGGAAACCTAAACAAAGGAAGGCCATAAGGACAGTTACTTTCCCACAAAATGGCCATATGGCCATCCAAAATAAAAAGACACAAGTGATACACACAGTAAGTAACAAACAACCCAATAAATAAACCGCCACAGAAGAACCGCCTTGGTTATCTCTGTCATAACTAGGAAGAGAATAAATAAAATTGAGGCTTCTTACACCTCAGAGGGAACATCCTCGAAAACGTGGATTCCATTAAATACCTTGGTGTGACACTCACATACAATTTGAGATTGAATACACATATTAGCAACATGTTTACTAAGGCAAGCAGAACGCTTGGTTTCCTGAGGCGAAATCTTCATCAGTGTCCTCATGATGTAAAAGAGGTAGCTTATAAAGTTCTTGTTCGCCCAATCTTGGAATATGGCAGTTGTATCTGGGACCCCAGCAGAGTGGTCCTTAATGAAGCAGTTGAAAACGTTCAGAATAGAGCTGCTAGGTTTGTAACAAGCAAATACTGCTTTGAAACTGGGAGCATGACTGGACTATTAGGAAAATTAAGATGAGAGGTTCTCAAGAAAAAGAGAAAACAGTACCGGTAGGCTCAAACTTCTATACAAAGGTCTAAGAGGTGCTGCCAGCATTCCAACAGATGACATTGTTCCCGAAGCTAGGCACTGAAGAAATCATCATTCATTGGAGTTTTAGAGAAAGTTTTCATTTACTACCCATTATTAACGGAAACAGGTAAAAGAAAGTTTAAGCAGAAATAAATCAAGAAATTATAAAATCTGAAACCTATTTTCGAAAATGCTGGTCTTCATGATGCTTCCATGCAGAGCTGAAACCGACCCACACAGGAGTACTGGTAAACCCCACAGAGGAGCTAAACTGCCCAGGCAAAGCTGTGCGAGTCAGCCCGTCCATGCTTGTAAACCCAATAGCGTTTATACGAATTCAAATAATGAACTATTAATAGACGGCACTAATCTTAGCATCCTGCAGCGTGGCTCTGATGTCATCAATTTCGGACAAACAAATGTGTACTAAATGTGTGTAAATGCAAAATCTGACAGGTGAAACAATTATCACTTTGCGTTTTTCACCAATTGTTTCATGTTCAGAGGTAAAAGTCCTTTTGTGGTGTCCAGTACAATTTTTGTTCGGTTTTATGGTTCGATGATCTTTAAAGATTATTATCCCCACGTTTTTCAACGAAAAGTGGGGATATTGTTATCGCCTCCGTCCATCCGTCTGTCTGTCTGTCCGTCTGTCTGTCCTGCTATCTCCTCCTAAACCGTTAGCCGGAATTCAACCAAATTTGGTATGCGAGTTGCTTACATGAATGGCTTGCGCAAGAGCACATTTTTTTTTGTCCCCGCCCCCAGGGGCCCTGGGGAGGGGTCAAAAGGTCAAATTTTGACCTACTGTGGAGAACACGTGGGGATTTGCGATGGCTTGCCATCGACTGCGCGCTCTAGTTTTACTTATTCCCAGCCTGTGAGCCATAACGGAGTACCCGGAGAGAAACTACCGGTCCTGCCTCTCACATGTGGTCTGTGCATAACTTGAACCACAGAGTTGAGAGGCTAAGTGAGTCAGCATTCTTACCAATTTGGTCATGGAGGCTTGGACATTTATTTATCTTTTTTTTTTTCACATCTACAGGAAGTTCTGGTCTAAGCAAATAGTGCAGACCAAGTTCAGACTGCTTCTTGTCAGTCTAATCAGGGTCTTCACTGTTTGTCATTTTATCTGCATCTTTTGGTCTTATCTGAATGACGGGTCTTCTTATTTTTCCCAGAAAATAGGATTCAGCATTTCGTTTGTTTTGTTTGTTTGATTTGAGGTTTAACGTCCGCGTCAACACTGTATATGTCATTTTGGAGACGTTGCTCCCAATTTGTGAGACTTTTACCCAACATTGAGATGAAATGACATCTCAAGCCCTGCCGCCCATTGAAACCAATAGGGTTTATAAGCATGGACGGTCCGACTCACACCGCTTTGCCTGGGCAGACTTAGATCCTCTAAGCGGTTTACCAGCAGTACTCGTTTGCAGTCAGTTTCCGCTCTTCGTGGAAGCATCATGCAACCCATCTATTTCTTCAAGCCCCGATGAGCGGGGCCGCATTTCATGATAATTTGTCTGGGGCTGAGAAAAGTAAGGATGGGTTTTCTTGAATTTCTTCATTGTTTTCTTCTAAACAAAACTGCTGTTGATGCTTTGGAGTTTGTTTTGTTTCTTTGTCTGTTTGTGGTTATATAAAACCGATAACAATAATAATAGGCGAGGTCTGGTGACAGCCGGCTGGCACCAGACTTTTAGGTCTAGTGACAGCCGGCTGGCACCAGACTTAAAAGTCTGCTGACAGCCAGCAATAATATTTGTTCAATAGTTAGGCTATTTGTATGCTCTTTTCCACTTTTCTTTTTTTTTTTTTTTTTTTCAAGATACTATACCACAGCCTCATTATAACACTTTTCGTTATAACATGGTTTTGGATATAACACAGTTTCAAAAGGGATCCCAAAAATGTATAGATTATGTAAAAAATGGTCATTTTTTTCTATATAATCTATTCATTTTTGTTTGGCTATAACACAGTTGTTCAACTAACACAGTTTCTGCTTTGGACCCCATTAATAGTGTTAAAAAGAGGTTGTGGTGGTCTTCCAGAACTTTGTTGAATAGTAAAAATGGGAGTTATTAGATATATATAATAAATATTTCATGGGGATGTCTAGGTGGGTGGGATTCTTCCATATCTCTCTAGTCCTGTATGAATTAGTTGGGGAGCTAAAGGTTGAGGTGAGTAACTGGTCAGGCTTGGAAATGTTTCCACATACTGCCAAAGTATGCTGAAATATTTCTTTTTATTTGCATTTGTGAATTTTGCACCTCTGATCTTTTTGGAAAAATCACAATGTTTCTTCGTCAAGCAACAGAATTCTACCTCTTTTGGAGCAAGTACATGCAGTTATCAATGACTGGAGTCTGCATATTAATGTGGGGTGTGGGGGATTTTCTGTAAAAAGCTTTGTGACATGAGACAAGTAGTTATGCATCTTTGAATGCAGAAATTGAGATAAAAAAGGATACCCATGTTCTCTTTTACATGTTTTGTCCATAAAATTTTATTTGGAGGAAAAAAAACAAAACACCCTTGTTCTTGTTAAAACTTCTAATCTAACAGCTTGGTAGAGGGAAAAAGAAGAACAATATATGCAAGAACTTGCCAAATGAGTCTATAATAGTTGTGTCCCCCAGCAATGGGGAGGGGGAAGGAATAAACTATGGTATAGCATATTAATTCAACCTACATGTAACAACAATTAACTTCATTAGACTGAAGTGGTCTCATCCTAATGTTCAAAATTACAGTCTTCCAAAAAATGTCAAATCTCCAAAATAGCTCTCTGCTCCCAATTTGCAGAACAAATGCATGTATAATTAATACAGTCAAATTTGGTAAAATCTACCAAAGACTTGATAAGGTTCTGCTGACCTTGACTTAGTCACATGAGTACAAAGACTGTCCCCAGCCCCGGCCCATCGGGGCTTGAAAAAAACAGATAGGCTACATGTTTCCACGCAGAGCTGAAATTGACCTCACAAGAGTACTGGTAGGCCGCTGAGGCCCTAAACCTGCGCAGGCAAAGCGGTGCAAGTCAGACCATCCGTGCTTGTAAACCCCATTGGTTATATTGGGCGACCAGGCTTGAGATGTCATTTCATCTCAATGCCGGGTAAAATTCCCACAAAATTGGAAGCAACGTCTCCAAAATGACCTTTAAAGTGTTGACGTGGACATTAAACCTCAAATCAAACAAACAAAGACTGTCCCATTTTGGACTTTGCTGTATATCTTCTGGACCAAAGGATGCCCTTGTCAAATAAAATTTGGTCTACATGTAAATCAGTTCAACACGCAAAATAATTGACTAAATTTTGGTTACCATGACCTACTTTTCAAGGTCAGGATCCAACATATTTTCAAAGATTATCAACTTTTGCCCCATCTGCACAATCTCTCCTGAACCAAATAATGAATGACAGCCAAATTTGATAAGATTTTGACTACTTTTCAAGGTTACACACATGCAAAGAATGTTCAGTTTTGCTTATCTTCACCATAATCTCCTGATCCAATTAGAAACTAGAGCAGAAATGCCATTTTTGGCTGAACATTAAGTTTTCAGGAGCCTAATGCCTTGCAAATTAGGTCAAGTTCACGAAAATCTAGTCAAATCTTAGGTAGGGTTTAATGGAGTTTGACAAAATTCAATGATTTGTTCATGAGACAGGGTGCAGACAAGCCATTTTTGGCCCAAATTGACGGTTTTTTGGGGCATGTGCATTTGAAAATAAGGTGAAAACCCTTAAAATGTAATGACTGTTTTCCCCTGTCCTAATGATAATACATGTACCATGTAAGTAAAATGCTCATAATCAATCCATAGGTCCAAGAGATATTGTGCCCCAAACAGGCTACTCCAAGTGACTCATGCGAATACAAACAAACATCTTTCTCTCCCCTTGTTGTTAGAAGCCTCTGTGGTGTAGTGGTTACGCTACTCGCCTTGCAAACCAGGGATCGCAGGTTCGATTCCCTGGCTTCTTCAGACTTTCGGATGAGTCTTTAAACCGAGGTCCCGTCTCCGTATGACCTTAGCTGTTGGTGGGACGTAAAACTCTAACACTCGTTCCCCTTGTCACAAAAATTGAGTTTTTAAAAGTAAAACTATTTTAACTAGGATACCCACCTCAGGCTTAATGGCTGCATTTCCCTTATTCCCCGCAAAGAAATTTATGGTTCGTTCCGTATGTTTTAGGTACTTCGTAGAACTGGTACCGGTATTTAATCAGTGACAAAGCGCGCGAAAGCGCCCGAGAATCACAGATTAATCAGAATTTCCTTGCCCTCTAGATGGAGGGGTTAGGGAGGTGGGCCATCTGCCTTAAGCCTGAGGTGGGTATCCAAGTTAAAATAAGTTTTACTTTTAAAAACTCAATTTTAACTGTCGTCTACCCACCTCAGGCTTAATGGCTGCAGAATTAGCCTTGGCTGGATGGAATCTCCAACCACATACAGCACGATCCTTTATTCCAGGGATAAATCCTGTAGAAACTTAGGATTCTAAAAAGATAAACAATGGAAATTGAGGAAGAAAACCAAATTTCCACCATTTCTATCCCTGGAACATCACTATCAGATCCAAGTACCTTTTGAATGTGTCTTGCAAGGCCTCGAAAGATAGTTTCCAGATTAGCATTGATGATGAGGAAGACCAGACTGGCCCCCCACCACTTTTTGAGCAGAAACCAATGGACCCATCAGTCGTAGGTTTTCTCCTTGTGTGTTCAAGTCTCATAGATAGAACTTGGCAAAAGTCGAACAAAAGGACCACACGGCAGCTTTGATAACATCCTCAACTGGGGTTTTATTCAAGTAAGACCAAGAGGTCGAAAAGGCCCTTAGCTCATGAGCCTTATTCGTAAGCAAAGCTACTTTAGACTTAGACAATTTCTAATACTATAAGAAATCCATCCGGAGATAGATCCCTTGGTAATATCATGATTTCCCTTCAAGGGAAGAAAAAGCCTTTTCCTGTCTTTCCGGATAGGCTCAGTCACTTTAAGGTAACGTTTTAAAGCTCTAACGGGCATAAAAACCTGTTAAAGTCATTAAATTTAACTGTTCTGGCTAAATTTTGAACCAAAATATCATCCGGGCAAATAGATGGTAATCAATTTTTTGCCAAAAAACCTGGTTGTGTCCTTAAAGAGACAGAACCATCTGACTGATTGAATCCGAGATGTCCTGAATCCATGGAGAAAGCATGAATCTCATTAACACGTCTTGCTGTTACCATGGCAAGCAGAAAAACTGTTTTCAGAGTGAGATGGAAGCTTTATGCAAAGGTTCATATGGTTCAGAACATAATGAAGAAAGGACACAAGAAAGGTCCCATTTCGGAGCTAAAGACCTTTGAACAGGCCTCTGTAATTCAAATGACCTTATTAGTTCTGAAATGATAGGGTCAGATCCAATGTTTATGTCTGGTGTGAATTTCAAAGTATTAGAGATAGTAGATCTGTAACCTTTGATAGTACTGACTTGACATTTTTTCTCCGTGAATAAATGTAGCAAAAAGTCTGCTACTTCCATCAGAGATGGATTGAAAGGATGAGTTTCCCTGCGACTACACCAATCGGAAAAGAGTTTCCATTTGGTGTCATAAACACGCCTGGTAGACAATTGCCTTGCATGAGCAGCGTGTCTTGCAACATTCGCCAAAAATTTTCTATCTTTGATGGAACGGCGGATAAACTCCAAGCGTGAAGTTGTAGGCTTTCTACGTTTTGACGAACAAATTTCTGACCTACTTGAGTCAGCAAATTCTGCACCGAGGGAATCCGAATTGGAGGTTTACAAGCTTATTCATCAGAACAGAAAGTTTCACAAATGAAACATATAACTACAAAGGAAAAGAGAATATTAAAGAACAAAGAAAAAAAAGTAATGAAATATAACTTCTAGCCTAAACCTATACTATAGCTACCAGAGGGAGTCATCTTAAAATATCATATATTTAGGAACATCGGTCTTTGCTTGTTGTCAACTGGATCCAAAAGTACAGCTATATAATTAAGAGCCTTAAACATTAACACTTCTCTTGCTGAATATTCATTTAAGCCACACCCATTTCTGTCTATCGACCAATCAAATTACTTGAAGTTAGTTATTGCTACAAATTCATAAACTGAATACCAAACAGTGTAGATCCTGATCAGATGGCTTCTTCAGAAGCCATCTGATCTGGACCTACACTGTTTGCAAAGATAGGGGTTGTTGTGAACAGCAAGATAAGGGTTAAGTTTTATAAAATAGCACTACCATTTGTTAATGTAATAAGAGTGCAAGATATAGTAATTAAGCTCACGCAAAGATTCTGCACACCTGGGTCCAGTAGCCAACATATATAAAGATAAGAATGCTGTATAGTTATAAGTGTGATTGACTAAAGGCACTGTAACAGTCGTCGCCCAGCGCAAAAAGCCAACAACTCCAATTTATAGTTTACAAGAGTTGTTGACTCATTGCGCCAAGGTGACTGTTATAAGTCTAAGATCATTAATTATCACGCTTATCAAGACTTTGTAAAATAAAATTTGAAATAGCTTTACAAATTCTAGTCTCCTCATTACTCATAAGCCAAATAAATTTCTGATCCATGGACAGTAACATAAAATTTTTATTTTGAATTTGGTGAAAAAGTGCGTTTCTTTCTAAACTGTACTTTGGGCATACTAACAAGAAATGCAGTTCATCTTCAACTAACCCTTTACAACATTGCTTACATTTGCGGTCGCACACAGGGGTTTTGGGAACTGAATACCGGCCTCTTTCAATTTCTAGTTTATGAGCACTGGTTCGAAACTTCGACAATGCTTGTCTTTCTCTAAATTTAAGAACATCAATGTAGGATTCACAAGAAAACTGGCTTTTAAAAGAAGCATATGTACGCAATTTGTTTCCACCATTAATGTCTGAAGATTTGCTTTTGTTATCGTTAATATCAGCCAACCATTGTCTTTCAAATTTATGCTTTAGTTTTAGTTTAATATCACGTAAGGCTTTATTAGTCAAAGAAAAAGGATTGTGGAAAATGCTAAGCAAATTAAGCTCTTTTAGAATTAAATAAATACATTGTAGCCAACAACTCTGGTTGTTATGAAACATTAAGTAATTTTCATTCAATGCTTGACTAAGGAGTCTATCCTGACAGGAATCAATTGTAAGTTTTTCTATTTGTAGGTCCTTAAAAACTTTTTCAAAAGGACTTTCTGGAGCACGAGCAAACTTATTTTGGTCAAAAACACCCCATACTTCACTAGCATATAATAATATGGGTTTAACAGTATGATCGAATGTATGTATAACGGTCAAGGTTTTGGGCGAGGCATGCTTAAAAATATTAATGAGCTTAAAATAAGCTTTTTGGCCTCTAGAATACAGATCCGCGATAGCTACAGAAAACTTGCCTGATATTGTGAACATAACCCCAAGATACTTGTATTCTCTCACAACTTCTAGTTTTACGTCTAATATGGAAAAATCGTATTTATTAAGTCTGCCAGTACGATTAAATACTAAGATCTTGGATTTATCAAAATTTATATCTAAACACCAGTTCTGACAATAAACTCCAAATTTATTGAGGCAGTTCTGTAGACCTTTGGCAGATTGAGATACCAAGATCACATCATCAGCATAAAGCAAACAATTGAAGTATGCTGAACCAAGATTAACAGGATCACATGACTCACTATCAAAAACGTCAACTACATCATTCATAAATATGTTAAATAAATTCGGGCTCAGATTGTCACCCTGTCTTACCCCGATTGTTGTAGGAAAGTCATTACTTATTTTATCACTACCAATCTTAACTCGAAGCATATTATTATCATACATGGACTTACCGTATTGTGCTTAAAAATTGGGACAGAAAAAAATAATTACTTTTTGAGCTGTCCCAATATTTAGGTCGATGAAAAATAATTATATTTCTAGGTGTCCCAAAACTTTGGTTTGGGGTCGAAGGGGTAGTCGCAATGCGCCGCAAAAGCCAAAAAGTATTGGCGCATATCGACAAGAGAAAACATCTAACTGATCTGAGCTTTGGACCTTATCAAGTTATGACGCAAACAAAAATCGTCTATAACTGTTAGTCTTTTTGAGTAAAACTAGACCAGTAAGTAAATCGCAATAATTACTGCACTGTCAATTCAGAAACAAACCAGCTGTGTATTTATTATGGTTCAAGTATGACACTATTGTTAATCCCTGTCATATAATTGCCACCCTGCGGTGCGTGTCGATAAGGTGTGAAAATATTGACAAGTTACGTCTCATAATTTCTTTGGAACTAGGAAAATACGAGAATAGAAGCCTGGACCTTCCAGCTCTATCATCTCCACTGCCCCTTTGAGTAGGAGTTTGTTGACCTCTTCTTCCAAAGACCGACTTTCGGTCTGTTGAAGAAAGATTGGCGTTGGAGAAAGAAGAGGTTTGCTGATGAAAGGTATTTTGTACCCTTTTTTTACAACAGAGAGGATCCATGAGTCCTCTGTTATTTTTCCCCAACGATTTTGAAAGTGGGCCAACCGTCCTCCTACTGGAAGGTCCTTTCTTGAAAGGGACAGTGGAGGGAGTGTATCATTGTCGAGAAACGTTAGAGGCACCTCCTTGGGAGGGGGTGTACTGACCCCTTCCCCGAGAGCTTGAGCCTCCACGGCGAGAACCTCTCCTAGGACCACCTCTATTCTTATGATTCGGAGGTCTAGTAGAGGAAGATAAATCCCTGTGAGCAGACTTCTTTTGGCATTTAGGAATCTTAAAGCCAGAAGTAGAAGCCTGCTTACTCTGTGCAACAGAGGAAGCAATGAAACTCTGCTGTTGAGATTCAGAATTTAGTTTCTGAAAATCAGTAATCATTCCACCAAAGAGGGATTCAGCTGAGATCGGAACCGAGCGAAGCTTAGTCTTCGTGGCTTCAGTCAAAATCTTAGACCTTTCAATGGCACCCTCCCTTCTAACTTGCAGGAGTTCGACTGCCAAAATCACAGCCATAGAGGAAGAGTGCTTCAAGCAACTAACAATAGAGCTGAGTAACCTCTTCAGCATCGGAGCATCCAAATTGTCTGACTCCAATGCTTGAACTGAAGCAGCAGTGAAAAGGTCTGCATAAGAGTTAATGGAAATCATGTTCCTAGCTTGATGCTCCAAACTCTTGACTGGCAAATTGGGATTCCCAGAAGATATCAGATCCAGTAGAGAAGCATCTTTATCAATTTTAGGAACACTGTCGGGTAATAACTGACCATGTGACGGGTAGTGTTTCACGTTTATACCAAGATCTCTCTCCAGAGATTTATTGGTAACCCAGCGAGGTTCCAGCTTAACCTTCTTATCGATCAGTGATTGAAAGACATTTACAACGTCTTTGATCAATAAGGACTGAAGGAGAGAAGCTGAGCTCTTATCCTCAGATGGGTTAAGTGCATCCAGCGTGGACCTAGGCCTCTGGAGAGTCTCTGAGGACTCCTTCCCTGGGCAAAATTCGGAGGGAAGTAAGTTCATAACCGCCTGAATTGCCTCGGCAAAAGAAATGATACCTTCCTCTTCCTCCTCAGAATTGGAAGAACCTCTGTCAAACTGAGTTTTCTTTGCCAAATTAGAAGAGGCTTTATGGGATGAACCAGCTCTGCTCTCACCCTCAAATTCATTATTGTCCACCCTGATGGAGAGATTATCATTTCTATCCGAGCTTGAAGATAAAGCTCTTGCACGATCCTTATGGCAAGTACCAGAGGAGTGCCTACGTCTCTTGTGACTTCTAGAGACATAAGAATGATTGTGAGACTTCTTCTTCTTATGGCGCCTGTGCCTATCAGAAGAGGTAGACCAGTCCGAACTGACTGATCTAGACCTGGAATACGAGTCAGAACTTGAACTCATATGATGATGGTGTTTAAGGCGTCTAGATCAAAGAGTGTTTTCTCTTCACTCTCGATCTATGCCTTCTATGAGGCGTGTGACGATCCCATGAACTCGATCTGTGTTTAGATCGAGAACGAGATGTCTGTCTCGGCGATCGGTGCCGATCTGACCGTTTCCGAGAATGGTGCCGTGATAACTGTCCCGGTGCCCGGTGGCGAGATGATCTGCCTGGTGAACGGTGACGAAATGAATGTCCCGTCGCAGGATGCCGGGATGACCGGTCCCGGGAACGTTGCCAGGAAGTGGACCGACCCACTGACCGGTACGGGGATGTAGACCGGGTTACCCGGTCCGGGCATCGATGTTTGGACAATCGATCTTTGGATTTGGACTGAACTGACCAGTCACATGGATCCCGCCCAGTGACCGGCCAGGTTCCCGGCCCGGTGACCGGCCAGATTCCCGACCTGGTGACCAGTCAGAAAGCTTGTCCACAGTTTGCAAGTGGCACAGTGTGACTCAAAACTGCAACGAGAGCATGTAAAACAAGAAAGAATAATTGTCCCAGGAAGCCTTTAAATGTCCGCAAGAGCCGCGGATTTGGGACATTGATGGACAAGAACAAAACAAACAATAACGAAAAAGTCACGAAATAATGTGACAACAAGAAAAGAAGTTAAAAGCAGAAATTCCTGCTAAATTAACTATATGAAGAAAGGAAAAACACATACCAACATTTCCAGCGAGGGAAAAACAGCGTACCATCCGAGTAAACAACAAATATTAGAAATTAAAATCCAATATCTGAAAATACATTCGAATTGGTCACGCGCAAAGGGAATTCTGATTAATCCGTGATTCTCGGGCGCTTTCGCGCGTTTTTGTCACTGGTTAAATACCGGTACCGGTTCTTTGAAATACCGAAAACATACGGAAGGAACCATAAATTTCTTTGCGGGGAATAAGGGAAATGCAGCCATTAAGCCTGAGGTGGGTAGACGACAGTTAAAATCTGTTTGAGATGGGTAGATTGAGCAGCCACTGATGTTTACAACTTAAATGAGGCAATAAAATAAGTGTGCTGAGTTTAATCACTTGTAAGAATAAACTGCCTTAACCCCTACCCTGCGGAACATGACAAACACCTGTATAATTTTGACCACCTTGAACCCCACCTTTATACAGTAAAACTGGTTTACAGGGGTAATTTACCGTAAATCTTATTTTTCTTATTTCGGCTCTAAAATAGAGATTTATGGGTACTCGATGAGGCGGTTCTAATGAGTATCAACATTTTTGCATTATTTGCTGGCTCCCAGCTTACACATTTTCAATATTGGAAAAACATAACCAGACCTCCCCCCCCCCCCAACCTTAAGTTGCAAGGTCAGGGGGGGGGGTCTGGTTACCTGTTTTCCCAACACTGATAACCTTCAGACTAGGAACCAGCAGATAATGCTAAAAAGGTGATTAATGAAGAATCATCTATGATCAGAAAATAAATAAAGTTTATTCTGTGAATTTAACAAATACAGTATACTTAGTATTTTGATTGGTTGATAGTCAGAAATGGATGTGGCTAAACCAGTTTCAGCAGGATACGGATTAACAAGGTCGTGTAACGAATGTTGTCTGGAAATTGATGGACCATTATTTTTTGTATCTTATGAGGTCAAAGTTTATGAAGTATAGGTACTCATTCTAACTGTTGTTATCAAGTCTACATGATGAACACTTTTTGAAAATTGCGGTGATTAGAAGGGGTGGGGGGGGGGGTGTAGGCATTATTTTTCATGAAGTACGAGTACTCCACCTAACCACCTAATTTACCCATTGGGCAAATGATGTTTGGTTGAGGTAACAGCAGGCGTTTCACCTGAAAAGAGACGTCCATATAACATCTTCTTTATAATTATGTAATCAAAGTATAAAAAAATCACAATTTCCAGATACATGGAAGGAAGCAAAAGTGACACTTTTACACAAAAGTGGTCTAAAAGATGATATAAACAACTACAGGCCCATTTCAATTCTTCCTGTAGTTTCAAAAGTTCTAGAAAAACATATCCATGACTCACTGATGAATTTCCTAACAGAGTATCAATTACTTCAAAAAACCCAGGCCGGTTTTAGACCTAACCATTCATGCGAAACTGCCTTAGTAGGCATGGTTTGTCGTTGGCTGGAAGCCATTAATCAAGGATTCTTAACTGGAGCAGTAGTGGTTGATTTTAAAAAAAGCGTTTGACCTTGTAGATCATGCAGTGCTACTCAAAAAACTAAAGCATTTATAGATTATCATCTACTGCGGTATCGTGGTTTTCTTCATACTTAAACAACAGACTGCAAAAAGTATCCTTAAATAATACTATGTCAAATGATGAAATCATTACTGACGGAGTCCCACAGGGATCAATTTTAAGCCCTCTTCTCTTTCTTTTATTTATTAATGACCTACCGCTATTTACTGAATCATCTAACACAGACATGTACGCAGATGATACAACATTATATGTATCTGCTAAATCTCCTGAAGAGATTCAAAGATCTTTACAAATGGCTCTAGATAGTTTAGCAAAATGGTGCAAGTGCAATGGCATGATCATCAACACAAACAAAACGAAAGCAATGCTAATAACCACACACCAAAAACATGCCACCTTAACAACTGAAGAACTGTCTTTAACCCTTAACAGCGTTGACTTGAATATGATTTCAAATGACAAAATTCTTGGAGTGGTGATAGACAATCATCTGACATGGACACATCATTTTGACAAAATATGCAAAAAAAAAAAAAATAGCTTCAAATTTATGGCTCTTGTCTAGAATTAAAACCTTTTTGTCAAGAGATCACAGAATTCAATTTTATAAAACATATATACAGCCACACATTGATTATTGTAATATCGTATGGGGTGGCACTTCTCAAATGAATTTGAATAGAGTTTTTTGCCTTCAAAAAAGAGCTTGCAAAATAATTTTAGATTATAATGTTGAAAACATACCGGAAAGCATGCAGGATCTCAAAATATTATCTGTTTTTGATAGGTTATACCTCAGAAAAGCAAAATTTAAGTACAAGATCTCAATGGGGGGAATTCCACAATACGTTAGTGAAATGTTTCAGAAAAAAACATTAATGAAAATGAGCCACAACTGCGTTCAGCTACAGGACAGACATTCATCACTCCAAAACCTAATAAAGAAATTTTCAAACAAAGTATTCCCTATTCTGGACCCATCATTTGGAACTGCTAACCATCTAACTTAAGATCAGTTGATAATATAAATATATTTCATTCCCATTTTATAAAATGGATTCTTGGACAAATAACTTAGTCTTTTGCCATGTTTGCTATTTGTTTCAATTTATAGTATCATACTGTTAATCTTCTAAGAAAAACTACTAAAGATTGCTGGATGTGTATGTATGTGTGTCTGCATACTTGTACATAAGTGCCTCTGGTTGAAAGTTGAATATTTTATAAATTGTGTATGTATGTCATAAAGGGACAGACATAGATAGAGACCTCCTGTTGTGCACCTGCCATGATTAAGTGCAGTGCAGTCTCTTTATAACATTATCCACACAGGGTGCAATATTGTTAGGAGACCATGCTATACTCAGGTCTATCTGTGTTTATCAGCCCTTTTTCTTAAATCACTGTAATATATGTATATAATAGAGGGCCTCATGGAAGATTAGTTTTGTAACTAAATGTGTTACCCTCTCAAAATAAAGTCAATTGTTATTATTATTTTAACCCTTTTTATACCAAATGGAATCTTCCTCCTTATGTAAAGCAGGAGTCCATTAAAAAATTTAGGGGTGTCGGGTTGGTTTTTCTTCAAAATTTATTTGGAAAATGGCATAACTTTTCGCAAACAGTGTAGGCCCTGATCAGGCGCCGCATTCTGCAGCGTCTGATCTGGGCCTGCGCTGTTTGCCCTTGTACCCGTTTTAGGGTTTCCGGAACTAAACAGCTTAGAGGATCTAAGCCTGCCCAGGGAAAGCGGTGCGCACGAGTTGACCGTCCATGATTATAAACCCTATTGGTTTCATTGGGGACAGGACTTGTGATGTCATTTCATCTCAATATCGGGTAAAAGTCCCACAAAATTTGACCTTTACAGTGTTGACGGGAACGTTAAACCTCAAGTCAATCAAATCAAACTAAGTGGGTTAATAATCTTTATACCCTCGCCCAAATTTGGTATGTGGGTTGTTAAAGGTGCATTATTAAACTACCGGGTCTCAAATTTTTTTTCTGGTTTTTATCTTCAATACATACTCCTTTGTCATGTGTACACTTTTGGAGCCAAATACAGCTTCAGAACTTTGTGAAAATTGTCGTTTTCATTCATGTTTACCCTTCGCTCTGAACATGTGTTTGGAATTTCTGTTCTAAAAATAAATCTGTCACTTTACACATACATGGCGACAGTATCGTCTCTGAGTGTCGTTACTTATGGCATGGTATTCAGCGTCATATTTTTTTCCGATTCAGGCATGGCCTAAGCAAACAAGACCAAAAATGAACGTCGCATAACGTCATATATGGGGATTCAATTTTTGTCACGAACTAAAAATAGATCTAACTAGTGTTTGAAACCTAGTTAGGGAATCCCTCTCAAACTGGTTTACCGGTCATCATAATCGTTCGCATGTTTGCATAAAATACATTCATTTGTATTGTTTTAAAGAAAAATACCGGCTATATGTATTTATTTTTTTTTGAAGCATTTTTTCCAGATAGCTCAAGAATGCACCTTTAAGATGAGTCTGGTGTGCAACAGAACATTTATTTTTAGCCGTGTCCACAAGGGGCCTTGATTAAAAGGTCAAATATCACTAAAATTCAGTTACAGTCAATTTTACAGATTTTGATTCCAAACTCTGCAGAAGTAATAGTGATTGGCCATTGAGCATATCTTTTCTGACATAAAAGGAACTTCTATGCATTGCCATGATTGTGCCGTTAATTCATTCTTCTAAACTTCAATACGAGCAATTGCTGAAACCAGACAGTTTTATTTAAAATTGGAAGTGGCTATTCACAGCCAGCTAAGTTATTGGAAGTATATATTGAAATGAATTATTGAAAACAAGCAAAATGTAAATGTAAAGCTTCTGTAAGTTATTAATAGAAATAAATCAAACCAAACAATAAAATATGTAAATTAACTAATGAAAATTATCAATTATATATACATGTATATGGTGAAATTTGGCTTCAATAGGTTTTAGCAGAAAAAAACAACTACAGTAGAACTTCGATGGCTCGAACACTGATGGCTCGCTTACCATGGATGAGTCGAACATATTCTTGAGCCCCTAGCGAAATATTAGTCTTTTATCTTACAAATGTATGCTGTGTGTACTCATTAGAATCGCCTCAATGAGGCGATTCTAGTGAGTACACACAGCATACATATTCCTTATGGAAC
Organism: Lucinisca nassula; assembly: GCA_963580285.1. Taxonomy (NCBI): domain Eukaryota; kingdom Metazoa; phylum Mollusca; class Bivalvia; order Lucinida; family Lucinidae; genus Lucinisca; species Lucinisca nassula. Next base: position 58,257,005 of record OY757015.1, on the reverse strand, counting down.
ACCGAAAAGATGTTTAAAAGTATCTCTTTATGCCTCCTAGCAGTAACCCTCAGTGGCTGGAATTCCCCCTGTTTGAACAGATTTTCGAGGCCCAAAGGTGTTCAGGCTATTGAAATTTGACTGTATTAAAGATGTTAACCCATAAAATGGCAACAGTTGTAATATCTTGCCGTCTTGTTAACTTTTAAAAAATCAGTTTTTTTGCAAACAGTGTGGACCCAGAGTTCCCATTGCATTTTGATTTTGTTTGATTTGAGGTTTAACGTCCCCGTCTACACTAAAGGTCATTTTGGAGACGTTTCTTCCAATTTTGTGGGACTTTTACCCGACCTTGAGATGAAATGACATCTCAAGCCCTGACGTCCAGTTAACCAACAGGGTTTATTAACATGGACGGGCCGACTTGCACCGCTTTGCCTGGGCAGGCTTAGATCCTCTAAGCGGATTACCAGTACTCGTGTGTGGGTTGGTTTCAGCTCTGCGTGGAAGCATCATGCAGCCCATCTATTTCTTCAAGCCCCGATGGGTGGGGGCCGGCCATTGCATTTTGAAGATGGGGATACATTTGGTCTTTTAATTTATTGTTGTACCCTCAGTGTATACATTGTAGTTATATATATGGGACCTTGTGAATTTTTTGGGGTTCAGGTCCAATTTTGGGGGTAAAAAAAACTCTGCAGAAGGTAAATGGTGATGTTGAGATCAGACTGCTCCTGTAACAGCAGTCTGATCTGGGCCCACAGTGTTTGTCTATATGCAAAAATATTTTTAAAATTTGCAAAAAAAATCAGCAGACTGCGTAAACAGACAGCATTTTCAGATTTAGTTTTTCTCAGCATCTTAAGGGTACTGGTATGCAGAACATAAGATCCATAACTTTTAACTGACCTATGAACATTGTTAACAGTGATCCTAGCCCTTTTGTACTAGATGGAATCTTCCATCTAATATATAGCACAAGTCCATTTCAAAATTTAGGGGTGTCAGGTTGTTTTTTCTTAAACTTTAAAAATGGCTCAACTTTTTTGCAAACAGTGTAGGGTCGGATCTTATGCCGTGAATCATCTGATCTGGTCCTGCCCTGTTTGGGAATTGCCTGTTTTGGGGTTTCTGGTACAGAACGGCCCTTTCTATATCTGGAAATTTGGTCCAAAGATTTTCTTGGGAAGCCAAGCAACATCAGATGACCTGTTTTTACTACTTTTCGAGTTATGTCTCTGAACATTTAACCCATTTTGTACCGGAAACCCCAAAACTGGTAGTTGGCAAACAGTGCAGGCCCTGATCAGATGCCACAGAATGATCAGAGCCTGCACTGTTTGCAAAAAGTTCAGCCATTTTCCAATTCAATTTTGAAGAAAACACAACCTGACCTCCCTAAATTTTGAAATGGATTCCTGCCATATATAAGGAGAAGGATTCAATTTGGTACAAAAAGGGTTAATATACATGTAATGATTTCTATGATATACAGTACTTATATCTAGTCTGTGAATAAAAAACTGTTTTGAAATATTTCAGTAAACCTCACTTCAGTTTGAAGTGCTGAGGTTGATCAGTAAACTTCACTTCAGTTTGAAGTGCTGATGTTGAGAGTGATAAAAGATCACACTTTACATCAGTTGGTTTTGTGATAAAGTGCCCACGCACAACATAGTTGTGAGGGGGGAAATAGCGTTTGTCCAGTTCGTTCTTAGGTACTGTTGTCATTGCTCTAGCGCCTACATTTCTTGACAGATTTTAATATCACTTCACACAAATGTTCCTTATGACAATTTCTCGAGTGAGTTTGACTTCCAAGGTCAAGGTCACTGTGGCTATTTTTAGAAAAACTTTGTCATCGCTCTTGCTTCTACATTTTTTTCACCGATTTCAATATAACTTCACACAAATGTTCTTTATGACAATATCTCGAGCGAGTTCGACTTCCAAGGTCGTGACCTCAAGGTCAAGGCCACTGCATCTATTTTTAGAAAAACTTTGTCATCGCTCTTGCGTCTACATTTCTTCACACAAATGTTCCTTATGACAATATCTCGAGCAAGTTTGAATTTCAAGGGCACTGTGGCTATTTTTAGCTCACCGTCACGTAGTGACGAGGTGAGCTTTTGGGATCACTTTTTGTCCGTCGTGCGTGCGTGCGTCCGTGCATCCGTCCGTGCGTGCGTGAACAATTTTTTTAAACGACATCTCCTCCTAAACAACTGATCGGATTTTGACCAAACTTCACAGGAATGATCCTTAGGTGGTCCCCTTTCAAAGTTGTTCAAATGGTTCCGGTCCGTTGCACATCTAGGTCACAGGAGCCAAAAATAGATTTTTTTCACCAAAAACTTAAAAAATCTTCTTCTCTGAATCCACAAGGCCCAGGTCTTTGATATTTGGTATGAAGCTTCTTCTAGTGGACCCCTACCAAGATTGTTCAAATTAAAGTGCTGGGGCCAAAAAGGCCCCCGCCCCGGGGCCCTTTGGTTTTACATGGGCTTATATAGGGAAAATCTTAAAAAATCTTCTTCTCTGAAACCACAAGGCCCAGGTCTTTGATATTTGGTATGAAGCTTCATCTAGTGGACCCCTACCAAGATTGTTCAAATTATAGTGCTAGGGCGAAAAATGCCCCTGCCCCGGGGCCCTTTGGTTTTACATCGGCTTATATAGGCAGAATCTTTAAAAATCTTCTTCTCTGAAACCGCAAGGCCCAGGACTTTGATATTTAGAATGAAGCTTCATCTAATGCACCTCTACCAAGATTGTTCAAATTATAGCCCTTGGGCCAAAAATGCCCCCGCCCCGGGGCCCTTTGGTTTTACGTAGACTTATATAGAGAAAATCTTTAAAAATCTTCTTCTCTGAAACCACAAGGCCTAGGTCTTTTACATTTGGTATGAAGCTTCATCTAAAGGACCCCTAACAAGATTATTCAAATTATAGTGCTGAGGCCAAATATGTCCCTGCCCCGGGGCCCTTTGATTTTACATAGGCTTATATAGGGAAAATCTTTAAAAATCTTCTTCTCTGAAGCCGCAAGGCCCAGGACTCTGATATTTGGTATGAAGCTTCATCCAGTTGACCCCTACCAAGATTGTTCAAATTATAGTGCTGGGGCAAAAAGTGCCCCCGCCCCGGGGCCCTTTGGTTTTACATAGGCTTATATAGGGAAAATCTTTAAAAATCTTCTTCTCTGAAACCACAAGGCCCAGGACTTTGATATTTGGTATGAAGCTTCATCTAGTGGACCCCTACCAAGATTGTTCAAATTATAGCCCTGGGGCGAAAAATGCCCCCGCCCCGGGGCCCTTTGGTTTTACATAGGCTTATATAGGGAAAATCTTTGAAAATCTTCTTCTCTGAAACCACACGGCCCAGGTCTTTGATATTTGGTATGAAGCTTCATCTAGTGGACCCCTACCAAGATTGTTCTAATTATAGTGCTGGGACAAAAAATGCCCCCGCCACGGGGCCCTTTGGTTTTACATTGGCTTATAAAGGGAAAATCTTTAAAAATCTTCTTCTCTGAAACCACAAGGCCCAGGTCTTTGATATTTGGTATGAAGCTTCATCTAGTGAACCCCTACCAAGATTGTTCAAATTATAGTGCTGGGGCCAAAAATGCCCCCGCCCCGGGGCCCTTTGGTTTTACATAGGCTTATATAGGGAAAATCTTTAAAAATCTTCTTCTCTGAAACCACAAGGCCCAGGACTTTGATATTTGGTATGAAGCTTCATCTAGTGGACCCCTACCAAGATTGTTCAAATTATAGTGCTGGGACAAAATATGCCCCCACCACAGGCCCTTTGGTTTTACATTGGCTAATATATTGAAAATCTTTAAAAATCTTCTTCTCTGAAACCACAAGGCCCAGGTCTTTGATATTTGGTATGAAGCTTCATCTAGTGGACCTCTACCAAGATTGTTCAAATTATAGTGCTGGGGCGAAAAATGCCCCTGCCCCAGGGCCCTTTGGTTTTACATAGGCTTATATAGGGAAAATCTTTAAAAAATCTTCTTCTCTGAAACCACAAGGCCCAGGACTTTGATATTTGGTATGAAGCTTCATCTAGTGGACCCCTTCCAAGATTGTTCAAATTATAGTGCTGGGACAAAAAATGCCCATGCCACGGGGCCCTTTGGTTTTACATAGGCTTATATATGGAAAATCTTAAAAAATCTTCTTCTCTGAAACCACAAGGCCCATGTCTTTGATATTTGGTATGAAGCTTCATCTAGTGGACCCCTACCAAGATTGTTCAAATTATAGTGCTAGGGCGAAAAATGCCCCTGCCCCGGGGCCCTTTGGTTTTACATCGGCTTATATAGGCAGAATCTTTAAAAATCTTCTTCTCTGAAACCGCAAGGCCCAGGACTTTGATATTTAGAATGAAGCTTCATCTAATGCACTTCTACCAAGATTGTTCAAATTATAGCCCTTGGGCCAAAAATGCCCCCGTTCCGGGGCCCTTTGGTTTTACGTAGACTTATATAGAGAAAATCTTTAAAAATCTTCTTCTCTGAAACCACAAGGCCTAGGTCTTTTACATTTGGTATGAAGCTTCATCTAAAGGACCCCTAACAAGATTATTCAAATTATAGTGCTGAGGCCAAATATGTCCCTGCCCTGGGGCCCTTTGATTTTACATAGGCTTATATAGGGAAAATCTTTAAAAATCTTCTTCTCTGAAGCCGCAAGGCCCAGGACTCTGATATTTGGTATGAAGCTTCATCCAATTGACCCCTACCAAGATTGTTCAAATTATAGTGCTGGGGCAAAAAGTGCCCCCGCCCCGGGGCCCTTTGGTTTTACATAGGCTTATATAGGGAAAATCTTTAAAAATCTTCTTCTCTGAAACCGCAAGGCCCAGGACTTTGATATTTGGTTTGAAGCTTCATCTAGTGGACCCCTACCAAGATTGTTCAAATTATCAAATTATAGCCCTTGGGCCAAAAATGCCCCTGCTCCGGGGCCTTTTGGTTTTACATAGGCTTATATAGGGAAAATCTTTAAAAACCTTCTTCTCTGAAACCACAAGTCCTAGGTCTTTTATATTTGGTATGAAGCTTCTTCTAAAGGACCCCTAACAAGATTATTCAAATTATAGTGCTGAGGCCAAATATGTCCCTGCCCTGGGGCCCTTTGATTTTACATAGGCTTATATAGGGAAAATCTTTAAAAATCTTCTTCTCTGAAACCACAAGTCCTAGGTCTTTTATATTTGGTATGAAGCTTCTTCTAAAGGACCCCTACCAAGATGATTCAAATTATAGTGCTGGGGCCAAAAGTGGCCCCGCCCCGGGGCCCTTTGGTTTTACATAGGCTTATATAGGGATAATCTTTAAAAATCTTCTTCTCTGAAACCACAAGGCCCAGGACTTTGAAATTTGGTATGAAGCTTCATCTAATGGACCTCTACCAAGATTGTTCAAATTATAGCCCTGGGGCCACAAATGCCCCCACCCCGGGGCCCTTTGGTTTTACATAGATTCATATAGCCCCGGGGCCATTTGGTTTTGCATAGGTTTATGTGGGGAATATCTTTAAAAAAAATCTTCTTCTCTCAAACCGCAAGGCCCAGGTCTTTGATATTTGATGTGTAGCTTCATCTAGTGAACCTTTGCCAAGAATGTTCAAAGTATAGCCTTTGTTGATGTTTGGTATGAAGCTTCACCTTTAAGACCTCCCTCAACATTATGCACATTAAAGCCCTTGGGCCAATAATGGCCCTCTCTGGGGCCCACTTGTTACACTATGGATCAGGTGAGCGATCCAGGGCCATCATGGCCCTCTTGTTTTAGAAAAAACTGTCCTCGCCTTAGCGCCTATATTTCTTCGCCGATTTCAATATAATTTCACACAAATATTATATATGCACTATATCGAGCAAGTTCAACTTTCAATGTTTTGGCCTCAAGGTCAAGGTCACTGTGGCTATTTTTAGAAAACCTTTATCATTGCCCTAGCGCCTACATTTATTGACAGATTTCACTGTACTGATTTCAATCACACAAATGTTATATATGACAATATCTCGAGCAAGTTCAACTTTCAATGTTTTGGCCTCAAGGTCAAGGTCACTGTGGCTATTTTTAGAAAACCTTTATCATTGCCCTAGCGCCTACATTTATTGACAGATTTCACTTCACTGATTTCAATATACTTCACACCAATGTTTCTTATGACAAAATCTAGAGCGAGTCGACATTCAAGGTCATGGCCTCAAGGTCAGGGTCACTGTGGCTATTTTTAGAAAAACTTTGTCATTGCTCTTGGGCTTACTCTTCACTGATTTCAATATAACTTCACACAGATGTTTCTTGTGGCGTTGGACTTTCAAAGTTGTGCCCTCGAGGATTTTAATATAACTTCACACATGCTGCTTTTGATAATATCTCAAGAGAGTTAGACTTTCATGGGGTCAAGGTCACTCTGGCTATTTTTAGTAAGTAAGTAAGTAAAGACTTTATTTAAAGAGGGTGACAACATTTAGCACATACAATTGAAAAACATCTAATAGCTAATCTTCCATGAGGCCCTCAGTATTTACATATCTACACAATGAACAATGAACAAGATAATAGAAGATGAACAGTTGAAATTGAGATTATGTGCTTGTTGGAGATCAGAATTTAAACAAAACAAATCAAAACAAAAATAAAACAAACATTTATCACATTTGGTTCTGTCCAGGAAGACTCTTACCGAAACGAAATGTAAGGATTCCACTGAAACCCTGTGTGAGAAATGTACATGATATAAATATTAACATTGTGGGGGTAATATCTATAGATTATGTGAGATGTGACCCTAAATGATGCATCTCGAACAAGCACTTAATCACAGTAATCTACAAGGTGTCACAAAAGAGAGAGAGAGAAAAAAAAAGTTAACTGATAGTGTAAATGCACATAATACTATCAAACTCTATAACTATATTGACAGTTTTCCGTACACATTGATTCAATATTAACCCATCATATGCGGGATACCCTGGCAAACAGTGCAAGCCCAGAGAACGCAGCGTCTGGTCAGGGCCTGCACTATTTGGTAACATAATTTTCCTTCAAAAATAGAATAATAAAAAAAAAAACAAGAGGGCCCAGAGGGCCCTGGTTCGCTCACCTGATCCAATGTATAACAATGGGGCCCCGGGCAGGGTCAATTTTGGCCCCAGGGCTATAATTTGAACAATCTTGGTAGAGGTTCACAAGATGAAGCTTCATATCGAATATGAAAGACCTGGGCTTTCTGGTTTCAGAGAAGAAGATTTTAAAGGTTTACCCTGCATATAAAAGTCTATGTAAAACAAGATTTTCCCTATATAAGTCTATGTTAAACCAAAGGGCCCCGGAGTAGGGGCATTTTTGGCCCCAGGGCTATAATTTGAACAATCTTGGTAGAGGTCCACTAGCTGAAGCTTCATAACAAATATCAAAGACCTAAGCTTTGTGTTTCAGAGAAGATGATTTTTAAAGATTTTCCCTATATAAGTCTATGTAAAACCAAAGGGCCACATGGCGGAGGCATTTTTGGTCTCAGGGCTATAATTTGAACAATCTTTATAGAGGTCCACTAGCTGAAGCTTCATAACAAATATCGACGACCTAAGCCTTGTGGTTTCAAAGCTTCAAAGAAGAAGATTTTTCAAGATTTTCCCTATATACGTCTATGTAAAACCAAAGGGCACCGGAGAGGGGGCATTTTTGGCCCCAGTGCTATAATTTGAACAATCTTGGTAGAGGTCCACAAGATGAAGCTTCATACCAAATATCAAAGACCTGGGACTTGCAGTTTCAGAGAAGAAGATTTTTCAAGATTTTCCCTATATAAGCCTATGTAAAACAAAAGGGCCCTGGTGCGGGGGCATTTTTGGCCCCAGCACTATAATTTGAATAATCTTGGTAGGGGTCCACTAGATGAAGCTTCATACCAAATATCAAAGACCTGGGCCTTGTGGTTTCAGAGAAGAAGATTTTCCCTTTATAAGCCCATGTAAAACCAAAGGGCCCCCGTGTGGGGGGCATTTTTAGCTCCAGCACTATAATTTGAACAATCTTGGTAGGGGTCCACTAGATGAAGCTTCATACCAAATATCAAAGACCTGGGCCTTGCGGTTTCAGAGAAGAAGATTTTTAAAGATTTTCCCTATATAAGCCTATGTAAAACAAAAGGTCCCTGGTGCGGAGGCATTTTTGGCCCCAGCACTCTAATTTGAACAATCTTGGTAGGGGTCCACTAGATGAAACTTCATACCAAATATCAAAGACCTGGGCCTTGCGGTTTCAGAGAAGAAGATTTTTCAAGATTTTCCCTATATAAGCCCATGTAAAACCAAAGAGCCCCCGTGCGGGGGCATTTTTAGCTCCAGCACTATAATTTGAACAATCTTGGTAGGGGTCCACTAGATGAAGCTTCATACCAAATATCAAAGATCTGGGCCTTGCGGTTTCAGAGAAGAAGATTTTTAAAGATTTTCCCTATATAAGCCCATGTAAAACCAAAGGGCCCCCGTGCGGGGGCATTTTTGGCCCCAGCACTATAATTTGAACAATCTTGGTAGGGGTCCACTAGATGAAGCTTCATACCAAATATCAAAGACCTGGGCCTTGCGGTTTCAGAGAAGAAGATTTTTTAAGTTTGCGGTGAAAAAAATCTATTTTTGGCTACTGTGACCTATATGTGCAACGGACCGGAACCATTTGAACAACTTTGAAAGGGGACCACCTAAGGATCATTCCTGTGAAGTTTGGTCAAAATACGATCAGTGGTTTAGGAGGAGATGTCGTTTGAAGAAAAGTTTACGGACGCACGGACGCACGCACGCACGCACGGACGCACGCACGCACGACGGACGACGGACAAAAAGTGATCCCAAAAGCTCACCTTGTCACTACGTGACAGGTGAGCTAAAAAAAAAAAAGACTAGGCCTGCCACCCCTTATATGACAGATTGACCTGTCCAACCCATAGCTATGGAAGAGTCCACTAGCATACAATGGGTTAAAGGTGCCAAAATTATTTAATCAAAAGGAAAATGGACTGATATACTAGAAAGATTGAGCTAAAAGGATATTTATAAGCTGTAGGATTGAATTATTTCTTTGACAACCCTAAGAGTTTAAATCCTTATTGTACCAATGGTGTCCTTAACCATCGCACACATCTATTATGAAATGTGTCAAGGGTCGGAGCATTTTTAACTTCTTCTGGAAGGCTATTCCATACAAGGCATCCGGAATATTTCATACTGTGCTTGAAACATTCTGTCCTAGGCTTAGGCGGGACAAAGCATCCAGCAGAGGCAGATCTAAGTTGCATACTGTTATTGACATTATTTCTTAAAGTGAACTTTTCTGTAATATACGTAGGAGCCAAATTATTATAGACCTTGAACATAAATTTGGCTTTTCTCAGATAAAGCCTGTCATATATGGACATGATATTTAAAGAGTTCATCGCTTCTTTTGAGTCATCAACATTGTAATCTAGAATTATTTTGCATGCACGCTTCTGCAATTTATATATTGTCATTTTGTTGGTCCCTGAAGAGCTTCCCCACACAACGTTGCAAAAATCAATGTGAGGCTGAATATAGGACTTGTAAAACTGTACTCTATGGGATTGAGATAAGAAGTTTTTTATTTTGGATAGAAGCCAAATATTTGAAACAATTTTTTTAGTTAAATGTCTAATATGTTCTGACCATGTAAGATTATTGTCAACAAATACACCTAGAATTTTGTCATTTGAAATCATGTTTAGAGATTTGTTATTGCATTTCAGATCCAGAAACTTATTGTTGAGTTGTTGTCTTTTCTTGTTTGTAGTAATAAGCATAACTTTTGTTTTGGCTGAGTTTAGAATCATGCCATTGCTTCTACACCAAAATGTGCAGATTATCCAGAGCAGACTGTAGAGTACTCTCAATGTGTTCCGTAGAATCCTGGACATCATACAGGGTTGTATCGTCGGCATAGAGATCAGTTAAGACATTGCTTGTGTACAAAGTTGGATCATTTATGAAAAGCAGAAACAGAAGTGGCCCTAATATAGAGCCTTGTGGGACTCCATATGAGATGTGCTGAAAATCAGATTTGCAATTATTGATTGAAACCTGTTGCTTTCTGTTACTAAGATAAGTATCAAACCATAAAAGAGCTTCATTTTTTATACCATATATTTCAAGTTTATTCAGGAGAATTTTGTGATCAACAAGATCAAAAGCTTTCTTAAAATCGACTAACACTACGCCAACCATTTTACCATCGTCAATAGCATTTAACCATAAGTCAGTCATATTAACAAGTGCTGTTTCACATGAGTGTTGTGTTCTGAAACCTGACTGAGTTTTATGCAGTAGATTATATTCATCCAAAAGGTCGGACAGACTCTCATGCACATGCTTTTCGAGTACTTTAGATAGGATTGGTAAAATTGAAATTGGCCGATAATTATTAACTTCTTCATGAGGACCATTTTTATAAAGGGGAGTGATTTGTGCCTCCTTCCATTTGCTTGGGAAAACACTGTTTGCGATACTATGATTACATATAAATGTTATTTCTTCAGCTATGTAGGGGGATGCATGTTTCAATAGACGTGGTCCAATCAAGTCGGTACCAGTAGCTTTACTGATGTCTATACTAGATAAAAGTTTTTGAACTTTTTCTTTTTGCATTGGATTAATCACAAATTTTGCATCAGCTGAAAGCTTTGTATGAACAAAGTCTTTTAATTTATCATGGCTTGAGTCTGTCACTGGTTCTTTTAGCTTGGATGGAACATTTACGAAAAAGTTGTTAAATTCATTTGCTATTTGAAATGATTCCTCAACTAGTGTATCGTTAATTTTTACTGCACCCATGGTAGATTGTTTCTTTTGGCCTTTACCTGCCCCTATTTCTTGAAATAATTTATAGATGCTACTTGGATTGCCTTTATTGGTCTCGATAAATGTTTGATACTGTTCTTTTTTGCATTTTGAATCAATTTACTAACTTTGTTTCTCCAGACCTTGTATTCGTCGTTATTATCTAGGGATTTGTGCCTATCCCTGCATTTCATTGCCTCCAGAATTTCAGGAGATAACCATTGAGGCTGGTTTTTATGCTTAACCCTATGTTGTTTTGTCGGCATATGTTGGTCAACTACTTGTATGAACAGATCTAACCAAGCTTCCATGATGTCATCTGTGTCATCAAATAGCTTTATGGTATCCCATGGAACTGATTGAAGGTCTTCTAAAAATTTGGCTTCATCAAAATTTTTGTAGCTTCTATATGAGATTGTGTAATGATTCATTTTAGGAGGCTTAACATGCATTTTTCTTGTGAAAAATATAGGGAAGTGGTCACTTAGCCCAATCTTTGGAACATTTAAAGAATTAACATTTTCAGGACAATTTGAGTAAATATGATCTGGAATCACCTGTTACTCTGGTAGCTTCTGATACTAATTGTGTTAGACCAAAAGGGGCCATGTAATCTAACCATGCATGTTTTGTTTGATGATTTAATAAATCTCTGTTAATATCTCCCATTAAATAAATTTCCTTATCTTCTTTTAAAACATTTTCAATGCAGCCTTCAAAGAACTCATTCCACTGTATAGAGGAATTTGGAGGCCTGTAGATATTACCAACTAAAAACGGTTTACTTTTAACTGGTCTTATTTCTAGCCAAACACATTCTAGATTGTCATGCTCTAGATCTGGTCTTCTGCTGGCACAGACACCGTCTTTAACATAAACTAGAAGACCTCCCCCTGAATTTATTTTACTGTCTCTCCTGAAGGGAGTCTGAAAACCATTAATTTCAAAGACTGAGTCAGGGTGAAAGGCATTCAGTTTGGTCTCGCTTAAGCCCAGGACATGAATCTGGTTTTTGTCAGACCCAAGCATTAGACGAATCTGATCAATTTTATTGCTGATCCCTTGAACATTTATGTGCCCCATTCTGAAACCCTTGCAACTTAAACCTAAATCAAGAAGGTAATTTGAATAAGAATGGTAAGGTGCATTATCATCTGACATATCATGTATAAATGTGTTATCAGATACCTGGGTAGTACCTACAGAGAGACTCTGGTCATTACTTGAGTATTCACCATATTTGCATTATTTGCTGGCTCCCAGCTTGCACATTGTCAATATTGGAAAAACAGGTAACCAGGTCCCCCTGACCTGTAAAGGTCAGGGGGGTCTGGTTACCTGTTTTTCCAACACGGATAACCTTCAGACTAGGAAGCAGCAGATAATGCAAATAAGGTGAATAATGACCTGTTATTCTGAGAGGTCGTCTGCTCAGCAGGACTCAGATTACTTATAACAGGAGTACCTGAACTTGATATCATTGAACAACCTACACATGATGCATCACGTGTTAAATCACTGCATGTAAACAATGCTGTGTTATCTATATGAGCACTGTAGGGCCTCATGGATTCATCATTAATTACATTATCATGACAGAAGAGTGTGCCTTCTTGCACAGATGATACCATATTTACTGTTTTCATAATCATAATATTAGTCTCACTCCTCTCCTCTTGTTTATCTGAAATATTCTGTAAAGTTTTGTGAAATTGACTGAAGCATGCACAATCAGTTAGCTCACATTCTGAACAAATTGTACTTAGTTGATAGAATCTATTTGAAATTTCAATATATTGTTCAGATATAGTATTGAAGGCATCATTGCCGAGTCCCTATAGCTTCTGGAGGCACCGTCCTGATTTGTGGCCCATATAACCACTAGTAGTGATGACACTGGAGCTGTTTTTATGTCTGCAGCTACTCGTCTCGTGGTTATTTTTTCGCCGCACTTGTAACATGGATGGGCAGTTCCCTGTTGATTGTTGTCCTCCGTGCGTCTGTCATGTGAATTCTTCCTTTGAACAGGAAGAAATTGATGTCGTCTGGATCCGTTCACGCGGCGGCTGCCATAAAAGCATTTAGTGAAGTCTCTTACTACATTGACTTCTTTGTTGATTGTTCCCATTTATATCTTTACTCCTGTGGACGAGAGATGTATGCCGTCGGAATCATAATAGTTTTTAATCGTTATTCCATTTCTGTTACAAAAGGCTTTGTTTTGATCAATTTGCCTTACACCATGGTGCTCAGCTAGAGACTTGATTATTACATTCGCCTCTGTGACATCAGTGTCGGTTCTAGGGCATATGTTGCACAATAGAATGTCACAATGTAAATTTGCATCCTTTATGTGCTGAATTACTTGGCTGTAGAGTTCCTCAAACAGTTCAATGTCAGTTCCATTGCAGGCATCATTTCCACCAATGTAAATTATGACATGGGAAAATTGGAAAATTTGTTTTCAAGTTTAAATTTTATAAAAAATTTATACTTACATGTTAGTAAATACGGTAGGATTGGTTCCCGGACCAGCTCGGTTTAACTCGCCAATCAAAATCAAGCGTTTCATCTATATCACGTGGCTATCACATGACGCTTGATCCACCCTCAGCTTTATTCGGCGACAAACAGCTTGTCACCAAAAGAAATGAGGGGTAGGAGGGAGGGTAATCCCCATGTAAGTATAAATTTTTTATAAAATTTAAACTTGAAAACAAATTTTCCAATTTTATTTCAAAATTTATACTTACATGTTAGTAAATACGGTAGGATGATTCCAAAGCAATATCTCTTGTGGAAGGTGGGTCTGTTGGTGATTTCTTACTGTTCACAAATAACCCCTTATATACAAAGTATTTACACTTAAGCACATGTATGCCATTTCGTCCCTCCATAAATGTACATCACATTTAAAAAATATCATCACTTGATATGTTGATCTTGACATCCAATAGAAAATGTAGCTACCACCCTATGTAGCCCCTTTACCAAAAACTGTACAAAATCTAAAACATCCCAGAAACTCGCCGGAGATAAAACACTGTTCTCTTAAAGTTCCCAACCTTGGGACTCCAATTCTCGGTAATAAAACTTCCTAAATGTCTCCGTCGAACTCCAATCTGCTGCCTCCAAAATGGAGGTCAATGAAGCACCTTTAAAAAGGGCCCAAGAAGGACCAATAGCTCTAGTAGAATGAGCTTTAATGTTCATTTCACTGTCATCATATGCTAATCTGATCACTCCAACAATCCACGATGAAATGGTTTGTTTTGACACTGCCTTATGAGGCTTGTTGATTGAAATAAATAACTGATTTACAGCGTCTTCCTCACTATTTCGAAGTTCTGCAGATCTCTTCAAATAAAACTCGACCGCTCTTTTTGGGTCTAATTTACTATTCTTATTAAAACGCGGCACAAAAATCTTTTTACAACAGTGACCTGGTCTGTCTTGTTTAGACAGCCCTTCACGAATAAATATGACTCCTTCAGGAACGATGCTCATGAAAGCAGAATCCTTCCTTAGCGCTTGTAGGTCCCCACATCTCCTGAACGTTGAGACCGCTGCAAGAAAAACAGTTTTCCATGTTAAGTGTTTAAAAGAAATTTTATTCATTGGTTCAAAAGGACTTTTTGCCAACATTTCCAGGACTTTCTGTAAATCCCATTCTGGAACAAGTCGTTTTAAGGGTGGTCTTGAATTGAAAACCCCTTTCATTAAACGAACTATATCTGGATGTTGCCCAAATTGTATGCCATCAGTAGGAGGCAACAAAACTGACAACATAGATCTATAGCCCGAAATTGTCCTGTATTTTAAGCCCTTCTGAAACAAACCAGTCAGAAAATCTGCACAGTTTGTCATAGTTGCAGCATAGGGATCAATCTCCCGTTCACCACACCAGCTATTGAACCGGTTGAATTTGACTGCATAGTCTTTCCTGGTTCCTGATCTCCATGATGCAACCATGAGCTTTCTAGTGTCAACTGAAAAGCCTTTATTTTGCAGTGATCGGTCGACAGTAGCCATGCAGCCAGTCTGAAAATCTGTGGATTTGGATGGCATATTGTCGTCTTGGGTTGAGTCAAAAGATCTTGCACTATAGGTAATTTCATTGGACAGGCAATGGACATTTGAAGGAGACTGGTGTACCATGGCCTCCTTGGCCACTGGGGTGCTATCAGAATCATTTGGCACTTGAAAGTCTTCATGTGTTGAATGACTTTTGGAATAAGACATATTGGGGGAAAGGCATATGCTTCCATGTTTTCCCACGCAATTGACAATGCGTCTGTCGCTAGGGCCAATTGACTGGGAAACCATGTGCAAAAGACTGCAGTCTTGCGATTCGTTTCTGATGCAAAGAGGTCTACTAGAGGTTGGCCCCAGATCTGGAATAGTCTGTGAGCCACAGAATCCTTCAGAGACCATTCTGTCGGCAGAATTTTTACTCTGCTCAAGTTGTCTGCCAATATGTTCCGACTCCCTGCCAAATGAGCTGCTTTGAGATTCATTTTGTTCTCCAGGGCTAGTTGCCACAAATCCCATGTCTGAAAGCACATTTGAACTGATTTCGTGCTCCCTTGTTTGTTGATGCACTGAACAACTGTTGTGTTGTCGGATCTGATTAAAACAGTGTGCCCCCTCAGTTGAGGCAGAAAATGTTGGACTGTCAACATTACAGCCTTCATTTCTAGCTGATTTATATGCTTCATTTTGTCTTGCACTGACCAAGTTCCCTGGAATAATTGATTTTCCATGTGACCTCCATAACCTATCTTCGAGGCATCTGTTGTGATCACCTTTGAACTGCTTTGAGGACAAAGATTGCATCCTTTCAACAGATTTTCCTTTTTTAGCCAAAACTGAAGGTGATTTTCTAATTGTTTGTTGAAAGGAATTACCGTTTGTAAAGGCATTGTTGCTGGCCTCCAAAACTGAAGTAGATGCAATTGTATTGGTCTCATGAAAAGCCGTGCATTGGGAACTAGCTCTATGCAAGACGCCATGAGGCCGAGCAGATGAAGGTAATCCTGAGCTGATGAGCCCACTCTCAGATTCAGACAAGCATCTCTGATTTTTGTTATTCTCTCCTGAGTTGGGCATACCATTCCCTTTGCCAATAAAAAATGTGCCCCTATGTACACTACTGACTGACTTGGTTGTAGGGTTGATTTGTCCAGATTTATGATGAAACCTAGTCCTGAAAGAAGATTTAGGGCCTTTTCTCTGTCTCTCAAAAGCAGTGTTCTGATCAGATTTACCAAGAACCAGTCGTCGAGGTAGACTGCCAGGCGAACATTCTGCATTCTCAGATGACCTGCCACAACCGAAACCACTTTTGTAAAGACCCTTGGCGCAATTGTTGGACCAAAGCATAGGCAGGTGAATTGGTAACATTTCCCCTTTATACAAAAACGGAGAAACCTTTTGTGTGACGGAAATATCGGTATGTGCATGTATGCGTCTTTTAGATCGAGAGAAATGGCCCAATCTCCTTTCTGCACTAGATTTATGACTCTGCTCAATGAATCCATCTTGAAATGTTGCTTCCTGAGATACCTGTTGAGAGGCCTTAGATTGATTACTGGCCTTAGTTCCCCTGTTTTCTTGGGCACAAGGAAGAACGTAGAGTAAAAACCTCTCTGACTGTTTTGAAAAGGAACAGGTTCTATGGCACCTTTTTCTAATAATTTTTCTACCTCCTGTTGTAAAATAAATTGATTTTGGGCATTTACAATTGTTTCCTTTATCCCAGAGAAAGGAGGTATTTCTAGAAATTCCAGTTTTAAACCGTCCCTGATGGTCGAAAGCACCCATTGATCGTCTGTTATCAATGTCCATTGATCCACGAAAAACTTCAGTCTGCCCCCGACAGGTATCTCTGGAAACTGACCCCTTAGCGAGTCAGGATTTGTTAAATTTTGTCCCTTGGGGACGAAAACCACTTACCGAAGTTGATCTAGAAGTATTATTCTTGTAGCCTGATGAATAAGAACCCCTGAAAGGCTTCTTAAAGCCAGAATTGTAGCTATACCCTGGCCTGAATGATTGTCTTTGATTGTAAGACTCCTCAGAATTTCTGGATTTCTTTGGAGCTGTGGACTCTGATGAAAAAGAAGTTTTCCTCTTGAAAGAAGATCTTTTCCCTACTTCGGGCATGAGTTCAGATAACTGTTTATCCTTTTCCTGTCTATTCTTCAATCTTTTCTCAAATTCTTCTCCAAATATTCCCTCCCCTGCCAATGGGGAAGTCAAAGCCGCCTTCTGCAGATCTTTGAACTCGTGCAGCCCCGTATCTGCAACTGTAGCTTTGCGTCTCACTAAATGGTGAAAAGCACCGGTTCTGCAAAACTGATCTAGTGCCTTTGTAGATATAGCAAAAATGTCCCTTACATTCTGAACAGCCTCATCTATATTTGGCGAATTGCCCTTGAGATTCTGTAATAATGACCCTAAGGCCTGCTGTGCATAACACGTGGAAATTATACCCATTCTAGCTGCCACCTGTCCTTGGTAAGCAATCTTTTCCATAGATTTAAAGGGTTGACTGAATAATGTCTGAGTACTACCGAACGCCGCTCTACGACCATGCTTTCTGATTAAAAGTCTTTCTGACAACTCATCTAAACTAGGTACATGTAATAATTTTTCAGTATCCGAACCCGACTGAATAGGAAAAGCCTGTTTATATGAATCTCTAAATGCTGACAATTTATCTGGTACCATACACCTCCATGAGGTTTTAATGATATCTATCTGAGTGTTGTCAAGTGACAACCCTTTTGAGGATTTATTTTCCGCCTCAGCATCTTCACCGAACATTTCTCTTAAAATGTCCTTGGACAATGGTTGGTTGTTGTTGTTATCGGTATACTTGCCAAACCGAGAAACTCCTTCTTGCTCACAATCTGAAATAACTGACTGTCTGTCACTGCCCTCAGAGGACAAAAGACCCAGGTTATGTTTTTCTCTCTGACCCGGTTGTAAAGATAGAACGTCTACACCCTCATCGTCCGAAGGTAAAACATGGTTGTCAATCCCGAACTCACTATCGAGTCCTTTATTCAGAGAAATAGCACGCCCACCTGAAGTGTCGTTTCTCTCGGTATTCAGTGGTCTGCGCTCACCCGAAGTGCCGCTATCCACAATATTTTCTGACCTCCGCGAAGCGGAGTCTGAATTTTGGGCTGAAAACAAGGTAAACAATCTGTCAAATTTACCGTCAAAAGACTCAAATTTCGAAGCCATTTGGTCCACAATTTTGGATTCTAACTTCTCCAGATCTGACAGTTTCGCTGCTTTCCGCGAGGAAGATGATGCACTACTCGTAGACGAGGATTTTTCCTTACCCTTGGACACCTTTCCATCCTTACTTTTCTCGTCCGCCATGCCACCGGAAGTTACACGTGTTCCAGTATCTGTAGGATTGGAAATTATCGACGAAACGTCTTATCTATCTATCTATCTATCTATCTATCTTCTGATACTGCGTCGGTCACATTTGACCATTACCGCAGGTGTATATTACATACACTCCAGTTTTGCAGGATGAAAGCCTACACAGTAATCATGTAATTACGGTAGGGATCTTTAACCTGCACAGGGGATGGTTCTCCCTGCACAGGGGGCCTCCAGTTAACGTCCCGATCCGAAGGACGGTGCACTTAATGACATTCATCATGTCATCTTCGTCTGAGCCAGCCTCATTCAAAGCGGAAAAATCACAAACGCTGCGCAAAGAAGCGCTAGCCATTAGCAGCAATATACACAAACCAAGAATACCAAAAACTTCTCAAAATCTTCTCGAGTATATCAACACGTCCGAGCTGTTTGTCGCCGGAAATAAAACTGAGGGTGGATCAAGCGTCATATGATAGCCACGTGATATAGATGAAACGCTTGATTTTGATTGGCGAGTTAAACCGAGCTGGTCCGGGAACCAATCCTACCGTATTTACTAACATGTAAGTATAAATTTTGAAATAAAATTTACTTATGTCATAAACTTTAATCTGTGCAATAACTTGCTGAACTTGACCACCTGAAATCCCATTTTTTATCAGTCCATATTTAAGCCTTTTGGATTAACTGATGAGATTAGTGAGTCCCCAATCAATAAAACCTGATTTGTTTGTTTGTTGGGTGATGGCCTTGGGGCTGGTCTAGGGCTAAGCTGGGAAGGGTGGGGTTGCAATGTCCTTCTTGGGACAGGGCGAGGCCTCTGTGGCGTTCCATTAGCCGTATCTTTTGGTGTTGACGTCCTTCTGACTACATCATTATACAGCCTTGTTTGCAGATCAGACAGTTCTGATGCTGGGCTTGGAGGCTGACTATTGTTATGCATAAGAATTTATTTTTCTGATTCCCACCTTTACCCCACTGTGACCTAATAGTGCTATAAATATCTTGCTAATCTTTTTATAGAAGATTCTCGAAAACTGAGTCACAGATTAATTTCATTTTTGTAAACAACATGTTTACAAGGAAAAGTACTTCAGAACCTTCCAGAAAGTTCTGGGTTGCATTATTTTTAGAAAATTACCTCATCTTATTCCACAGCCCTCTGGAATGTTCTAGAGAAATCTTAGGGTCTATAAAAGAGCTTGATTTTTCTCATTGAGTCAGACTTTGGAGTTTGATGTTTGGGCATTTAAGAAAAGTTATTTCTAAATTCTGTGTTGGATTGTTAAAGGATATTACTTTTCATTTTGGACTGTGAATTCTGTGGGATCAAGGAAAATAGATTCATTCAGGATATTTCATAACAGAGCTAAGTACATTTAATTTTCTTACTTCTACAGGTTAAAGTTAACTTGTAAATAAAGTTTGTTAAATTTTTCCAAAAGGCTTGTTTGCTTTTTCTTTCTGCTACCCCAGGCTCGTAACAGAAATTGGGGGCTTGTCCGGGATAAACCATTTCGAGCATTTTAAAACCGACATTTCATGTGACGGCAGGTAATTGTCATTTCTTGTCAAATATAGACTTGGCAGTTGCTTCACAGGCTTTAGGCATATAGGGGATTGTCATTTCATGTGAATTGTCATTTCAGGTGAAATAGTACTTGTCATTTCATGTGAAATTCTCGTTGGGCTTGTCATTTTGAAAAAAAAAAAAAAAAAAAAACAACTTAAATTAACCTCAATCTGTATTTCCATAAATACTTTATAAAACAAACAAAAAGCAAACATGTCATTTGATTTGAGAAGCTTTTTGGCTCAGCCTACTCAGGAGTTGTTTAATCTGGCCAAAAGGACAGATTTGCTAGAAATTGCTTCCCATTATGGGGTCACTGCTGTTAAAACAAGCATGAAAAAACATGAAATGAAGAATATTTTGGCACAGTTTTTTGTTGATGAAGAACTTTTCGATCCATCTGCTTTGTCTCTCATAATGGTTTCACATACTGAATTACAAATGAGACAAATTGAAATAGGAAGGCAAATTGAGTTAGAAAAATTAAGATTAGAGATGGAAGAATGAGAGAAAGAAAAAGAAAGAGAAATGCAGATGGAATGATTAGAAATGGAAGAAAGAGAGAAGGAAAAACAAAGAGAAATGGAGAGGGAAAAAAGAGAAATGGAGGAACGCTTTCAGAAAGAAAAATTAGAAAAAGAAGAGCGACTTGAAATAGAAAGAGAAAAATGGCATTTTCAATTAAAGATGAAGGAACTGGAACTCCAGGGTCAAGAGGGGTTTTTGACTCTGGTAGTTACTTTGATGCCACAAAGCATATCAGATTAGTTCCCCCATTTCAGGAAAAAGAGGTAGATAAGTATTTTTTGCATTTCGAAAAAGTTGCAGAAAATTTAAAATGGCCAAAAGAGCATTGGACCTTATTTTGCGAAGCGTTGTTGTCGGAAAGGCTCGAGACATTTACACTCAGCTGACTGTCGAGCAAAGCTCAGACTATGATTTGGTTAAGGAGCTTATTCTTAAGGCATATGAGTTGGTCCCTGAAGCTTACAGGCAAAAATTTAGGAATTGTAAAAAAGAAATTTCCCAGACCCATATAGAATTTGCTCGAACCAAAGAACAGCTATTTGATAGGTGGTGTTCTTCTAAAAAAGTAGGCTCTGATCATGACAAACTTAGACAGCTTGTCCTTGTTGAAGAGTTCAAACGGTGCATAAATTCAGACATTAAATCTTTTCTCGATGAGAGACAGGTTGAAACTTTGGAGGAAGCTTCTCGTTTGGCAGATGATTATGCTTTGACTCATAAAGTCTCATTTGTGAACAGGCCTTATCCTCGAAAACCTTATAATCCACAGACAGGTCCAAAATTCTATCCCAGTAATCCTTCTGGTAGTTATAGCCATACATCTAGTACTATGCCCAAACTTTCTGGTGAAAATAAAAGCCAGAATCCTTCCAAACCACAGAAGCCCAAATTTTTCCAAACCTTCTGGTGAAAACAAAGACCAGAATCCCTTATCTCAATCTCAAGTAGTTTGTTATTTTGTAAAAATACAGGTCATTTGATCTCTGAATGTTTAAAATTAAAGCGAAGGAAAGAAAGAGAAAGACAAGAGGAACTTAAGCCTACAGGCTTGACTTCTATAAGGCCAAAACCACAGTCTTGTGTAAGGGAGGAAACTCTTTCTGATATCAAATTATCTGAGACTGATTCGGTTATGGAGATTTATGAACCATTCTTATCAGATGGTTTTGTGTCACTAAATGGTGACAGTTATGCCCATCCTACCCCTATTAAAATCTTACGAGATACCGGAGCTTCTCAATCTCTTATTCTAGCAGATACTCTGCCTTTTTCTGAGAAGACTTCTATGGGCCAAAGTGTCCTTATTCAGGGTGTGGAATGTGGATTTGTTAATGTTCCACTTCATAACGTTTATTTGTCATCAGACTTGGTATCCGGTTCAGTGGCTGTTGGTATTAGACCTTCTTTACCTTTTAAAGGTGTTCATTTGTTGCTAGGCAATGACTTAGCTGGAGATAAGGTTGTGGTAAACCCACTTTTGACTTCTAATCCTTGCATAGACCAACCGCCTGATCCCATTGAGCAGGAAATTCCTGATCTTTATCCGTCCTGTGCAGTCACAAGCCGTGACAAGGGCTTTGGCACGTAAGGCCAAGCAAACTGATGCGAAACAGGATTTTGATTTTACTGATACCTTTTTGGGTCAGTCTTTTAATGACGAGATAACAAGGTCTCTGTCTTCAAGCCTGCCTGATAAGCAGACAGATTTTCATGAGAATAACTCATCTTTAGATCTAGGCCATGACATAATGTCTGGGTCTCAACTAGCTATAGAACAGCATAAGAATCCTGAAATTTCGCCTTTATTTGAAAGGGCCTTAGATGAGCAGGAAGTATCTCAGGTCCCAGTCTGTTATTATGTCAAAAATGACATTCTTATGAGAAAATGGCGCCCACCAGACGTCTCAGCAGAAGACGAGTGGACTGTCAACCACCAGATAGTGGTGCCACGGGTTTACCGTTCCCAAATATTAAACTTGGCACATGAAACTCCCATGTCAGGACATTTAGGTGTAAATAAAACCTATCACAAGATTCTTAATCATTTTTACTGGCCTGGGTTAAAATCAGATGTTTCTCAGCATTGTAGGTCCTGTCATACATGCCAAATGGTAGGAAAACCCAATCAGACTATACCTAAGGCTCACTTGCAGCCTATACCTGCTTTTGATGAACCTTTCAGTCGAATAATTATAGATTTTGTGGGTCCCTTGCCCAGAACTAAGTCTGGCTGTGAATATCTTTTGACTATTATGTGTGCTTCCACACGTTTTCCTGAAGCCATTCCCTTAAGAAATATCAAAACTAAGACAATCGTCAAGGCCTTAGTGAAGTTTTTCACATTTGTTGGGCTTCCTAAATCTATTCAGTCAGACCAAGGCTCAAATTTTATGTCTGGAATATTTCAACAAGTAATGCATGAACTTGGCATTGTACGGTATAAGTCATCGGCCTATCATCCTGAAAGTCAAGGTGCCCTTGAAAGATTCCATCAAACATTGAAAAACATGATAAGATCATATTGTTTTGACACAGAGAAGGATTGGAATGAAGGCATCCATCTCCTTTTATTTGCTGTTAGAGAATCTGTGCAAGAATCTCTTGGCTTCAGTCCATTTGAATTAGTATTTGGCCATACTGTTTGTGGTCCTTTGAAACTTCAAAGAGAAATTTCTCTCCAATGATGACACCTCCCTGAATTTACTTCAGTATGTGTCCGATTTCAAAACTAGACTTTCAAAAGCTTGTGAGGCTGCTCGGACCAATCTTCAGTCAGCCCAAAGGAAAATGAAACAGCTATATGACATAGGGACAAAAGAAAGGAGTTTTAAACCAGGTGATAAGGTACTAGCTCTTTTGCCTATTCCAGGAAAATCGTTGCAGGCCAGGTATTATGGTCCATACACTGTAGACAAAAAGATCAGTGACGTAAATTACATAATAAACACTCCTGGGAGGCGCAAGCTAAAGCAGCTATGTCATATTAACATGCTTAAGGAATACATAGATAGGGACAATACATCTTTAACATCAGTCAATCTACTTAGCTCTGTTCCACTTAATTCATGTGACAATGACTGTGAGGATATTAATTCAGTGAACTCGGATCCCACATCATCAAAACTTCAGAATTCTGACATTCTACGGAATCTTGACCAGAAACTGTCACATCTAGAGCCAAATCTGCGGAATGAACTGAAACAGCTGATTTTTGAATATGAACACTTATTTCCTGACATTCCAACACGGACAGACAAAATATTTCACGATGTGGACATAATGGTTCTAAACCTGTAAAACAACACCCATACAGGATGAATCCTGTGAAACAAAAATATCTTAAAGAAGATGTTCAGTATCTATTAGACAATGACTTTATTGAACCAAGCCAAAGTGAGTGGAGTTCTCCTTGTATTCTTGTACCAAAGCCTGATGGGACATATCGTATGTGTACAGATTTTAGGAAAGTTAATTCCTTAAGTAAAACAGATAGCTTTCCTATTCCAAGAATGGATGACTGCATTGATAACATCGGGAATGCCAAATACATAACAAAATTCGATCTTCTGAGAGGATTTTGGCAAATTCCACTTACAGATAGAGCAAAGGAGGTTTTGGCATTCACAACACCAGACGGATTATTTAACTATAAAGTCATGCCATTTGGAACGAAAAACTCTCCGGCAACATTTCAGCGCTTAATAAACATGGTAATTGCGGGGCTGGAAGGCTGCAGTGCTTATATAGATGATGCTATCATATACAACGACCAGTGGAATCAACATCTTGAGACTATTCGAGCATTCTTTGATAGACTGAGTAATGCCAAATTGACAATCAATCTTGCTAAAAGTGAATTCTGCCATGCAAGTTTGACATTTCTAGGTCATGTTGTAGGTCAAGGTCATGTGAAACCCATTGATGCTAAAGTTGAGGCTATCTCAAATTTTCCCGTACCCACGTGCAAAAGACAGCTGATGCGATTTCTTGGTATGGCTGGTTATTACAGAAAGTTTTGTAATAATTTCTCTGTCATTGCTGAGCCTTTGACAAATTTGCTCAGCAAAAGAACAAAATTCCATTGGAATGCAATATGCCAAAATGCTTTTGATAAACTTAAAGCCATACTCAAGAGTGAACCAGTTCTCTTAGCACCAAACTTTGAAAAGGAGTTTAAGCTACTTGTAGATGCTAGTGACGTAGGTGCAGGTAGTGTTTTGTTGCAGGAAGATGAAAATGGTGTGGATCATCCAGTTTGCTACTTTTCCAAAAAGTTTAATAAGCATCAGAGAAATTACTCTACCATAGAGAAAGAGTGCTTGTCTCTGATTCTTGCTCTGCAACATTTCGAAGTTTATCTTACCCCTACTACTGCACCGATTGTTGTTTTCAGTGATCACAATCCACTGACTTTCATACATAAAATGAAAAACAAAAATCAGCGGTTGCTCAGGTGGAGTCTTATGCTACAAGAGTATAATTTAGACATAAGACATATCAGAGGGAGAGATAACAATAGTCCTGATGCCCTTTCAAGAGCTTGAGCAGTGTCGGGAGTTGTGTTTTTCTTTCCTACTAAAGTGGATTGTAGATACATGTATTTTTATATGCTATGCTCAATATTTTATTATTCTTAAAGCAAAAGAAAGCTTTATTACATAAATCTTTCTTTTCCTCGAAGAGGGGGAGTGTTATGCATAAGAATTTATTTTTCTGATTCCCACCTTTACCCCACTGTGACCTAATAGTGCTATAAATATCTTGTTAATCTTTTTATAGAAGATTCTCGAAAACTGAGTCACAGATTAATTTCATTTTTGTAAACAACATGTTTACAAGGAAAATTACTTCAGAACCTTCCAGAAAGTTCTGGGTTGCATTATTTTTAGAAAATTACCTCATCTTATTCCACAGCCCTCTGGAATGATCTAGAGAAATCTTAGGGTCTATAAAAGAGCTTGATTTTTCTCATTGAGTCAGACTTTGGAGTTTGATGTTTGGGCATTTAAGAAAAGTTATTTCTAAATTCTGTGTTGGATTGTTAAAGGATATTACTTTTCATTTTGGACTGTGAATTCTGTGGGATCAAGGAAAATAGATTCATTCAGGATATTTCATAACAGAGCTAAGTACATTTAATTTTCTTACTTCTACAGGTTAAAGTTAACTTGTAAATAAAGTTTGTTAAATTTTTCCAAAAGGCTTGTTTGGTTTTTCTTTCTGCTACGCCAGGCTCGTAACACTATTTGGTATGTCAGGGGTTGACACTGCACTGATTGTAATAGCACTCCTGCGCTGCTTGTTTTTGTTGTCGCTGGATTGGTTCAGAGATGGAGAACTGGCACCAGTCTGATCAGGTGCGCCATGCGCAGGTTTTGTGGCCTGCTTCACCAGGCCATTAACTTGACTGGTAAGAGTATTAATCTGTCCTTGTAGGGTTGAGATCATGTCCATGAGGGATGAGATTTGTCTTATCACTGGTGAGTCTTGTAGGCGAATAAAGTCAGTCACCTTTCCTGGTTGCTGTGGTGCTGCCCCAGCAGGGGGCACAGTTTCAGGCTCTGCAGTTTCATTAATTAAAACCTCATTATCTTCCTGACTTTGTGTAGGGTTCTTGCTTTTAACAATGATTCATTGTTCCTGATGAAAGTTCTAAACAAATTTTTTGCCCAACTTTTTGAACACTTTGTCTCTCCAGGCTATATGCCCAGGTCCACTTGCACACAAAGACATACAATCCTTGTCAATGCTGAGAATGCATTTTTTCTGTTCCACATGTGTTTTCAGCTGGAATTTCTTGGTGTCTTCTGTGGGAAAACTGAACTCTTTGCTCAGTACAGATATCATTTCGTAAAAAATTGCCAAGTTATAAAACACAATGTTTGTGCTGTCATGAAGAGGCATCATGTGATAGAAGATTTTTTGAAATGGATCAGAAACATTGTCTGCAGATTCAGGTAGTAAAACTGTCATTGCTCTAGCCCCTACACTTATTGGCGGATTTTAATATAACTTCACACAAATGTTCCTTATGACAATTTCTCGAGTGAGTTCGACATCCAAGGCTGTGACCTCAAGGTCAAGGTCACTGCGGCTATTTTAAGAAAAACTTTGTCATCACTCTTGCTTCTACATTTCTTCACCAATTTCAATATAACTTCACACAAATGTTCTTTATGACAATATCTCGAGCGAGTTCGACTTCCAAGGTCATGACCTCAAGGTCAAGGCCACTGCAGCTATTTTTAGAAAAACTTTGTCATCGCTCTTGCGTCTACATTTCTTCACCGATTTCAATATAACTTCACACAAATGTTCCTTATGACAATATCTCGAGCAAGTTTGAATTTCAAGGGCACTGTGGCTATTTTTTTTAGAAAAAACTGTCATCGCCTTAGCGCCTATATTTCTTTGCTGATTTCAATATAATTTCACACAAATGTCCCTTATGACAACATCTCGAGCAAGTTAGACTTTCAAGGTATTGGCCTCAAGGTCAAGGTCACTGTGGCTATTTTTAGAAAACCTTTATCATTGCCCTAGTGCATACATTTATTGACAGATTTCACTTCACTGATTTCAATATACTTCACAAAAATGTTTCTTATGAAAATATCTAGAGCGAATTAGACTTTCAAGGTCATGGCCTCAAGATCAGGGTCACTGTGGCTATTTTTTGCTCACCTGAGGACAAAGTGCTCATGGTGAGCTATTGTGATCGGTCAATGTCCCTCGTGTGTCGTGTGTCGTGCGGCGTCAACAATTCGCTTTAAATGCTAACTCCTAAACCCTTGAGCCAATTTCAATAAAACTTCATATGAATATTGCTACAAAAATAGCTAAAATTGTTCCGCTCCGCTGGCCGCCAGAGCTAAAAAAAGAAAAATCTTTAAAAGACAACTTCTCCTGTACCTTTAGGCCAATTTCATTCAAACTTTATAGGAATGTTGCTTAGGTGACCCTCTACCAAAATAGCTAAATCGTTTCCGCTCTGGTGAACAAAATGGCCGCCAGAGCTAAAAATAGAAAATTCTTTAAACAACAACTCCTCCTGTACCCTTTGGCCAAATTTATTCAAACTTCATAGGGATGTTGCTTAGGTGACCCTCTACTAAAATAGCTAAAAGGGTATTGCTCTGATGAGCAAAATGGCCACCATAGCTAAAAATAAAAAAAAACATCGTAAATTTGCTTCAAACACAAACTCCTCCTCAACCCTTGGGCCAATTTGATTCAAACTTCACAGGAATGTTACCCAAATGACTCCCTATCAAAATAGATAAAATCGTTGTGCTCTGACAAACAAGATGGCCACCAGAGCTAAAAATAGAAAAAATCTTTAAACGACAATTCCTCCTGGACCCTTGGGCCAATTTTATTCAAACTTCATTGGAATGTTGCTTAGGTGACCATCTACCAAAATAGCTGAAAAGATTCTGCTCTGATGAGCAAAATGGCCGCCTTAGCTAAAAATAGTAAAACATCGTAAATTTGCTTCAAACATGAACTCCTTAACCCTTGGGCCAATTTGATTCAAACTTCACAGGAATGTTATGTAGGTGATTCCCTAAAGAAATAGCTAAAATCATTCCGCTCTGACTAACAAGATGACTGCCAGAGGTAAAAATAGAAAAAATCTTAAAGCAACTACTTCTCCTTTACCCTTGGGCCAATTTCATTCAAACTTCATAGGAATGTTGCTTAGATGACCCACTACCAAAATGGCTAAAACGTTTTCGCTCTGATGAGCAAAATGGCCGCAATAGCTAAAAACAGAAAAACTTTGTAAATTTACGTCAAAACACGAACTCCTCCTCAACCCTTCGGCCAATTTGATTCAAACTTCACAGGAATGTTAGTTAGGTGACTCCCTACCAAAATAGCTAAAATCGTTCAATGCAGCAGACAAGATGGCCGCCAGAGCTAAAAATAGAAAAAAATCTTCACATGACAACTCCTCCTTACCCCTTGGGTCAGTATGATTCAAACTTCACAGGACTATTATGTGGTTGACTCCCAACCAAAATAGCTAAAATTGTTCCGCTCTGACTAACAAGATGGCCGCCAGAGCTAAAAAAAGAAAAATTCTTCAAACGACAATTCCTCCTTACCCCTTGGGCCAATTTGATTCAAAATTCACAGGAATATTATGTCGTTGACCCTCTACCATATTAGCTAAAATGATCCCACTCCATTGAACAAAATGGCCACCAGAGCTAAAAATAGAAAAACATTGTAAATTTGCTTCAAACTTTACAGGAATGTTGCCCAGGTGACTCCCTACCAAAATAGTTAAAATCGTTGCACTCTGATAAACAAGATGGCCACCAGGGCTAAAAATAGAAAAAATCTTCAAACGACAACTCCTCCTGTACCCTTTGGCCAATTACATTCAAACTTCATAGGAATGTTGCTTAGATGACCCTCTCCCAAAATAGCTAAAATGGTCTTGCTCCGATGAACAATATGGCCGCCAGAGCTAAAAATAGAAAAACATTGTAAATTTGCTTCAAATGCGAACTCTTCTTAAACCCTTGGGTCAATTTGATTCAAACTTCAAAGGAATGTTGCCTAGGTGACACCTTACCAAAATAGCTAAGATGGTTCCACTCTGATCAACAAGATGGTCACCAGAGCTAAAAATAGAATGTACTAGAGACAGTGACATTCAGGTGAGCGAATCAGGGCCCTCTGGGTCCTCTTGTTAGAAAAACTTTGTTATTGCTCTAGCGCTTACATTTCTTCACTGATTTCAATATAACTTCACACAGATGTTCCTTATGGCAATATCTTTATGGAGTTCGACTTTCAAGGTTGTGCCCTCGAGGATTTTAATATAACTTCACACGTGCTGCTTTTGATAATATCTCAAGAGAGTTAGACTTTCATGGTCATGGGGTCAAGGTCACTCTGGCTATTTTTAGAAAAACTGTCATTGCTCTAGCCCCTACACTTATTGGCGGATTTTAATATAACTTCACACAAACGTTACTTATGATATTTTCTCAAGCAGGTTCACTTTTAAGGTCATGGCTTCAAGGTCAAGGTCACTGTGGCTATTTTTAGATTTTTTTTTCTTCTCTAGCGCCAACATTTATTGATGGATTTTAACAGAACTTAACACAAATGTTTCTAATTTTAAGATGAAAAATTGTGAGATTTTTCTTATTTCTGCTTAAAATATAGATTCTGGGCACTCGAGTTGCTTTGACTTTCAAGGTCATGGCCTCAAGGTCACTGTGGCTATTTTTAGAAAAACTTTGTCATGGCTCTACCGCCTACATTTATTGACAGATTTTAATATAACTTCACACAAAAGATGCTCATGAAAATATCTCGAGCAAGATAGACTTTCAAGGTCAAGGCCTGAAGTAAAGGTCACAATGGCTGTTTTTAGAGAAACAGTGTCATCCCTCTAGAACCTACATATATTGATGGATTTTAAACAAACTTTTTAGCCGGGGACATATAACTCAATTTCGAAAATTTAATTAGTCGGCGGTTCGAAAGGATACACATACCTAAAATGGATAGATCAAAGTCTAAACTTTGGCATTCTGGTTGTTGTCACATTTGCAAGTGGGGACAAGGTCTTCAAAACGCACCCTTTTGCTAACCACCCGAATTATGTAAAAAAATGTTCAAAATATAACAACACTTTTTTTTTTTCAAAACTTCAGGAAATCCTATAAAATCTGTTCATGTCCCGTAATTTGGAATACATTGCGCCAATATTCACTGCAGTTTATGTCATTTAATACCAAACCATATTCTTTAAAATAATGTCTGAAAATGAACCCTCAGAATGGTAAAAAATATGCATTGTTTTTTCTTAGGGGACATAACCAATGGATTTAAATGATTTTGTTTGCTGTCATATAAAGGGTCTATATATCTGTAATTGACAGTAGAAAAATGGTGCAAATACTTTGGAGTAAATTTTCTAAAAAATGAAATTTAGTAAGCATACCTCCATTATTTCATGATTCATTATTGCGCTTTTAAAGGTTTAATTCGTATAGAAATTGAATAAAAGCCTTACTGGTTACAGTACAATGGGTTGCTTGATATTTAAATTTCACAGGTGTACGGAATAAACATCCCGGTAAATAGTATTAGTAATGTCATAAATGCAGCGCTACCACTAGATATAATGTAGTACCGTTACGGCCCAAAAATTGAAAATATCGATTAAATGATACAATTAACCCACAGCTCCAATCAGAGACACCAAATGGAAAGGAAACACAAACATGAAACAACAGACCCTAATGGAAACATCAATAGCGGAAAGCCAAAAGGACAGTTACTTTCCCACAAAATGGCCAAAAGGCTCTCCAAAATAAAATAATATAAACGACACAAACACTCCAAGACAAACCATTACAAAAATAAACAGCGACAGGAGAACCGCCTTGGAAGGTCAGCGGAAACAATTTCCACTGGGGGCTTAAATCGATTTTACGTGGCAACAATCCTCGCCCTTACTTCCATCGCGATTAAGACAAATAATTTGTTCAGTCCGCATGAAGGCCTCCTAACTCATCAGTGCGCTGTGGGTTCGAGCCTCGCTCATGTCACATGATAGACGCCATGTTCTGCAACGGATGGTCAGGTGGTTTTTCACCTTATACTCCGGTTTCGGCGCACCTGATTAACGATCAGCTCGATATGAGTGAAATAATCTTGAAAGGGTCGTAAAACCAAAACCAAAAACCGCTAGACTGTAATACAACATGCAAATACTGTGCTTTGTAGGTACCTCCTATGTTAGTCTTCTTGTCTAGTTGGGTACTTTAACCAAATATTTCTGGCCTGTATTGCGGCCGTTTTTTTTTTCTGTTTTTATGCCCCTGTGTATTCGGAGAATACCGGAAGGGCATTAAGTTTTTCCCCTGTCCATCCGTTTGTCCGTTCGTTCGTTTGTCTGGTGACATCGTGTCCGGGCCATAACTCCTAAACCTTATGGAATATATTCATGAAACTTCACAGTTGTATTCATCACACTATGACGATGTGTCATGAACAAGGAAGACAACTCTTGCTTTTTTGGTTTTTGAATTATCTGCCCTTGACTTAGTACCATATAGTAAACCGTGTCCGGGCCATAACTCCTAAACCGTATGGAATATATTCATGAAACTTCACAGGTGCATTCATTTCACTGAGACGATGACAAGGAAGACAACTCCTGCTTGTTTAGTTTTTGAATTATCTGCCCTTGACTTACATCCATATATAGTCAAATGGTATGTCGTGTCCGGGCCATAACTCCTAAACTGTATGGAATATATTCATGAAACTTCACAGGTGCATTCATCACACTTAGACGATGTGTCATGAACAAGGAAGACAACTCTTGCATTTTTGGTTTTTAGCTCACCAGAGCCGAAGGCTCCGGGGGAGCTTATAGGATAGGCAGTTGTCCGTCGTCGTCCGTCGTCGTCATCGTCTGGGGTCAACACTTTCAAACGACATCTCCTCTGAAGCCACTGGGCCCAAATTTTATCTGTAGCATCCTTGGGCTGGGGGATTGGAAGTTTGTGTTTTTTATCAAAATCAGCTCATTAGTTTGGTTGCTATGGCAACTTGTAGTTTCCATAGACTTATAATGGGGAAAATTGAAAAATGGCATTTACTGCCAAGCCTCTGCAGATATTTTGAGAAAACTTTCATAGAAATGTTCCATAGGCAATCTACTATCTGCTGTATGATTTTAAGCTTTCTGCTCATTTTTATTGGTTGCCATGGAAACCAAAATGCAAAAAATAGACAAAAAATACTTAAAAAATCATCTCCTCAGAAACCATATGCTCTAGGAGGCTGAGACTTTATGAAAATATTCACCATATTTGCCTTTACAGGTTTTGTGTTTTTTATGAAATTTGGCCTTTTAGTTTTGTTGCTATGGCAACTTAGAGTTTCCATTGACTTATAATGGGGAAAACTGAAAAATGGCATTTACTGCCAAGTCATTGCAGATATTTTTACAAAACTTACATAAACATGTTCCTTGAGTAAACTTCTCTCAGCCATATGCTTTTATTTCAACCTGGGGGTCCCCTAGGTTGTGCCGGGGCCATGCCCCGCCCCCTCCACTTCATAAAATTCCTTATATCTCAGAAACCTTACAGATCCCAACCCCTAAACCATATATATTCTTGTTCCTTATGATAAGATGCATTAAGTGACACCAACCTGGGGGTCCCCCGGGATGTGCTGGGGACATGCCCTGCCCCCTCTATTTCATAAAATGCCATTTATCTCAGAAACCATTCAGATCCCCACCCCTAAACTATATAATATTCTTGTTCCTTATGCTAAGATGCATTAAGTGACACCAACCTTGTGGTCCCCCCAGGATGTGCCGGGGACATGCCCCACCCCCTCCACTTCATAAAATGCCATTTATCTCAGAAACCATTGAGATCCCCACCCCTAAACCATATATATTCTTGTTCCTTAAGATAAGACACATTCAGTGATACCAACATTGGGGTCTCTCTGGGGTGCGCTGGGGCCATGCCCCAACCTTCCACTTCATAAAATGCCATTTATCTCAGAAACCATTCAGATCCCCACCCCTAAACTATATATATTCTTGTTTCTTATGATAAGACGCATTCAGTGACACCAATCTGAGGGTCCCCTAGGACGTGGCGGGGCTTATGCCCCACCCCCTCCACTTCGTAAAAGGCTGAATATCTCAGAAACCGTTCAGATCCCCACCCCTAAACCATTTAAATTCTTGTTCCTTATGATAAGACGCATTCAGTGATACCAACCTTAGGGTCTCCCTTGCCGCACGGGGGCTATGCCCGACCCCTCCACTTCATAAAAGGCCCAATATCTCAGAAACCGTTCAGATCCCCAACCCTAAACCATATAAATTCTTGTTCCTTATGTTAAGATGCATTCAGTGATATCAACCTAAGGATCTCCCAGGCCGCACCAGGGCTATGCCCCAACCTTCCACTTCATAAAAGGTGATGTATCTCGGAAACCCTTCAGATCCCCACCCCAAAACCATGTATATTCTTGTTTCTTATGAAAAGACGCATTCAGTGACACCAATCTGGGGGTCCCCTAGGATGTGCCAGGGCTATGCCCCACCCCATGCACTTAGTAAAAGCCCAATATCTCAGAAACCGTTCAGATCCCCACCCCTTAAGCATATAAATTCTTGTTACTTATGATAAGACACATTCAGTGATACCAATCTAAGGGTCTCCCGGGCCGCACGGGGGCTGTGCCCCACAACTCCACTTCATAAAAAGTGATACGTCTCGGAAACCATTCAGATCCCCATCCCAAAACCATATATATTCTTGTTTCATATGATAAGACGCATTCATTGAAACCAACCTGGGGGTCCTCTGGGATGTGCCCGGGCCATGCCCAATCCCCTCCACTTCGTAAAAGGCTCAATATCTCAGAAACCATTCAGAACCCCCACCCCTAAACCATATATATTCTTGTTCCTTATGATGAGACACATTCAGTGATACCAACCTAGGGGTCTCTGGGGGTGTGCTGGGGCTATGCCCCACCCTTCCACTTCATAAAATGCAATATATCTCAGAAACTGTTCAGATCCCCACCCCTAAAATATGTATATTTCTGTTCCCTATAATAAGACTCATTCACTCACATCAATGCGTCTATGTGCTAGGGCAACATGCTGATGCCATGGCCCACGCCTCTACTTCATAAAAGGCCATATATCTCAGACACCATTAAGATCCCCACCTCATAATCATATACATGCATATTATTGTTTCTTTTGATAAGACACATTCAGTCACACAAACTTGGTGGTCCACAGGGGCCATTCCTCTCCTCATCATTTCATAAGAGGGCCTCATATCTTGGAAACTGTTCATATCCCCACCCCTAAACAATATATTTTCTTGGTCCTTATTATAAGACACATTCAGCGACAACAATCTTGGCTTTCCTGGGGTCTGCCAGGGCTATGCTCCAACCCCTTCGCAGCTTAAAAGGCCTTATATCTCAGGAACAGTACACATCCCAACCCCTAAACCATATATATTCATGTGCCTTATGATAAGATGGATTCAGTGATACCATTCAGGGCTCTGTTGGGTCCATGTCTCATCCTTCCTCCTCATAAAAGGCCTAATATTTCAGATACAGAGTCCACATGGGTGCTCATTTTGAAATGGGGGTTTGTTTGGGAGACTTTATAATCAATAAATTAAAACCTGAAACCATACATGGCTGCCAGTGGGCAGTGTCCCCCTGAGTTCTGGTGAGCATTGTGGCCCATGGGCCTCTTGTTGAATTATCTGCCCTTGACTTAGTACCATATAGTAAACCGTGTCCCGGCCATAACTACTAAACCGTATGGAATATATTCATGAAACTTCACAGGTGCATTCATCACACTGAGACGATGTGTCATGAACAAGGAAGACAACTCTTGCATTTTTGATTTTTGAATTATCTGCCCTTGACTTAGTACCAAATAGTAAACCCTGTCCGGGCCATAACTCCTAAACCGTATGGAATATATTCATAAAACTTCACAGGTGCATTCATCACACTGAGACGATGTGTCCTGAACAAGGAAGACAACTCTTGCATTTTTGGTTTTTGGATTATCTGCCCTTGATGCATATATTTTATGATTGATTTGAAGTACATTTGTAATATTTTTATCCCCTCGCACAACATAGTTGTGAGCGGGGATATAGCATAACTTCACACAAATGTTCCTTATAAAAAAAATCTCGAGCGAGTTCGACTTTCAAGGTCATGACCTCAAGGTCAAGGTCACTGTGGCTATTTTTAGAAAAACTTTGTCATCCCTCTAGGGCCTACATTTCTTCACCAATTTCATTATAACTTCACATAAATGTTCCTTATAAAAAATCTCGAGCGAGTTCGACTTTCAATGTCTTGACCTCAAGGTCAAGGTCACTGGCTATTTTTAGAAAAACTTAGTCATCGCTCTAGCGCCTACATTTCTTCGCCAATTTCATTATAACTTCACACAAATGTTCCTTATAAAAAAATCTCGAGGTGTTAGACTTTCAAGGTCATGACCGCAAGGTCAAGGTCACTGTGGCTTTTTTTAGAAAAACTTTGTCATCGCTCTAGCGCCTATATTTCTTCACCAATTTCAATATAACTTCACACAAATGTTCCTTATAAAAAAATCTCGAGCGAGTTCGACTTTCAAGGTCATGATGTCAAGGTCAAGGTCACTGTGGCTATTTTTTGAAAAACTTTGTCATTGCTCTAGCGCCTACATTTCTTCACTGATTTCAATATAACTTCACACAAATGTTTCTTATGACAATATCTCGAGCGAGTTCGACTTTCAAGGTCATGACCTCAAGGTCAAGGTCACTGTGGCTATTTTTAGAAAAACATTGTCATCGCTCTAGCGCCTACATTTCTCCACTGATTTCAATATAACTTCACACAAATGTTTCTTATGACAATATCTCGAGCACGTTTGACTTTCAAGGTCATGACCTCAAGGTCGAGGTCACTGTGGCTATTTTTAGAAAAACTTTGTCATCGCTCCAGCGCCTACATTTCTTCACTGATTTCAATATTACTTCACACAAATGTTTCTTATGACAATATCTCGAGCGAGTTCGACTTTCAAGGTCATGACCTCAAGGTCAAGGTCACTGTGGATATTTTTAGAAAAACTTTGTCATCGCTCTAGCGCCTACATTTCTTAACTGATTTCAATATAACTTCATACAAATGTTCCTTATGACAATATCTCTAGCGAGTTCCACTTTCAAGGTCAAGGTCACTGTGGCTATTTCCTTCACCGATTTCAATATAACTTCACACAAATGTTCCTTATGACAATATCTTAAGCCATTTCGACTTTCAAGGTCAAGGTCACAATGGCTATTTTTAGAAAAACTTTGTCATCGCTCTAGCGACTACATTTCTTCACTGATTTCAATATAACTTCACACAAATGTTCCTTATGACAATACCTTGAGCGAGTTTGACTTTTAAGGTCAAGGTCACTGGCTATTTTTAGAAACACTTTGTCATGGCTCTAGCGCTTACATTTCTTCCCCGATTTCGGTATAACTGCACACAAATGTTCCTTATGACATTATCTCAAGCTATTTCAACTTTCAAGGTCAAGGTCACTGTGGCTATTTTTAGAAAAACTTTGTCATCGCTCTACCTCCTACATTTATGATTTTAATATAATTTATGATTGATTTGAAGTACATTTGTAATATTTTTTATGAATGGCATTTGGCGGGGGCATCCGTGTCCTATGGACACTTTTTCTAGTTTTTATGCCCCCGCCTGCCTTGGCAGGAGTGGGGCATATAGCGTTTCGCCGTGATGTTACGTCCGTACGTGCGTATGTGCGTACGTGCGTTCGTGCGTATGTCCCGTTCGTAACCACCTCGGGCTGAAATGTCGACCTCGGGCTGAAATGTCGAGCTGAAACCTCGGACTTGCATATAATTTTTTTACCTGTTGTGCTACACAGTTGAAATTTGGTATGACATCTACTCAGACCAAGACCTATCAGCTCATGCTCAAGTTGACCCAAAGTCGTGCCCCTGGGTGGGCCTAGGGGTCAGATTGCGTAACAGGTCAAAATTGTCATATAGGAATTTGCATGCAAAACTGTCAAAATGTCTAATTATCTTGAAAATTTATCAGATTCGAACACCTAAACAATATATATTATTGTTCCTTATGATATGACACATTCCATGACACAGACTTTGGGTCCCTACAGTCACCCCTGGGCTATGCCCCGCCCTCTTTGCTTCATTAAAGTCTTTATATCTTAGAAACTATCCATATCCCCACCCCTTAACCATATATATTATTGTTCCTTATGATAAGATGCATTGACTGATACAGACATTGGGTCCATGCTGACCCCCCCATCCCCCCCCCCCCCCCCCCGTTATATAGAAATTTGTATGCAAAATGTCTAAATGTCTAAATTAATCGGATTCGTCGAACCCCTAAACCATATATATTGTTTCTTATGATTTGACACATTCCATGACACAGACTTTGGATCCCTACGGTCACCCCTGGGCCATGCCCCGCCCCCTTTGCTTCATTAAAGTCTTTATATCTCAGAAACTATCCATATCCCCACCCCTTAACCATATATATTATGGTTCTTTATGATAAGATGCATTGACTGATACAGACATTGGGTCCATCCCGACTCCCCCCCCCCCCCCCCCATAGAAATTTGTATGCAAAACTGTCAAAATGTCTAAATGTCTAAATTAATCGGATTCGTCGAACACCTAAACCATATATATTATTGTTCCTTATGATATGACACATTCCATGATACAGACTTTGGGTCCCTACAGTCACCCCTGGGCCACGCCCCACCCCCTTTGCTTCATTAAAGTCTTTATATCTCAGAAACGATCTATATCCCCACCCCTTAACCATATATATTATTGTTCCTTATGAAAAGATGCTTTGACTGATACAGACATTGGGTTCATCCCGACCCCCCCCCCCCCCCCCCACCTAAACCATATATATTATTGTTGCTTATGATATGACACATTCCAAGACAAAGAATTCGGGTCCCTCCGGTCACCCCCGGCCCATGCCCCGCCTAATTATCTTGAAAATTAATCAGATTCGAACACCTAAACCATATATATTATCGTTCCTTATGATATGACACATTCCAAGACGCAGACTTTGGGTCCCCCCTGGGCCATGCACCGCCCCCTTCGTTATATCTCAGAAACTATCCATGTCACCACCCCTTAACCATATATATTATTGTTCCTTATGATAAGATGCATTGACTGACACAGACTTAATCAGATTCGAACACCTAAACCATACATATTATTGTTCCTTATGATATGACTCATTCTAAGACACAGACTTTGTCTCCCTCTGGTCAACCCCGGACCATGCCCCGCCCCCTTCAATTCATAAAAGGCCTTATATCTCAGAAACAATTCATATCCCCACCACTTAACCATATACATTATTGTTCCTTATGATAAGATGCATTCACTGACACAGACCTTGGGTCCCTGTGGACAGCTCCGGGTCCCTCCGGACACCCCTGTGGCATTCTAGAGAATGGGTACAAGCCATATCGACAAAGATATATGGCGGGGGCATCTGTGTACTTTGGACACATGTCTAGTTCTCTATCGTTTTCTTTCTTTTTCTTTGTTTTATTAAGATTGTTCATTATACAAACGAGTCAATAAATGACTGAATGTAGGATGTTCAGGTCAACATTTCCTTACATGCAAATGTTTTACCGAAAAGGCAAATCAAATTTTTTAGAATGTATCTGTCTCATTGTTGATTGTTAACATAACGAGTCGTAGCCCGCCCAGAATCACTATCCTGTCTTTAAGTGTTGGTAATTTACTGCATATGTGAAACTACAAAGAATTAAGTAATGGTATGCTCTTCCAACACCTTTGGTAGTTCGTTTAAATTGTTGCCAAAAAAAAAGAGGCGCAAACGTATGGACTGGACGAGGTGTATCAAATGCCAAACAAACAGGTTCAGCATTAATGTTATACGACAGACTACATGCATGGTAGTTGACCCAATCATGAGTTACAGCTTAACTTCCCTCTTTAATTGCACGCTGGTGGGTCAGGCCTCAGATTCTGTGACGGTTCCAGCGTAATGGCTTACTGAGAATTAGAGAGAATCTAATTTTATGTAATGTTGGTTGGTGCCTGATGCTCTATCACTGGTTGGGTCCATTGGAGTCTGGGTTACGAGGCCTTCATGGGGACTGAACTAATTATGTGTCTAAATCGCGATGAAAGTAAGGGCGAGGATTGAGGCCCCATTAACTCGATTTAAGCCCACCAGTGGATTTCGTTTCACTGATCGTTCCAAGGTGGTTATTCTGACGAGGTTTATTGGTGTTATGGTTTGTCTTTGAGTATAAGTGTATTGCTGATGTTCTTTGGTTAGGATAGCCAATTGGCCATTTTATGGGAAAGTGAATGTCCGTTTGGCTTTCCGCTATTAGTGTTTCCATCAGGGTCTAGTTATTTCATGTTAAACTTTGTGTTTCTTTCCTTTTGTTGTCTCTGATGGGAGCTGTGGGTTAATTGTGTCGATTCCTGATCATTGCCTTCACTACTTTTTAGCTCACCTGTCACGTAGTGACGAGGTGAGCTTTTGGGATCACTTTTTGTCTGTCGTCCTTTGTGCGTGTGTGCGTAAACTTTTCTTCAAATGACATCTCCTCCTAAACCACTTATCGGATTTTGACCAAACTTCACATGAATGATCCTTAGGTGGTCCCCTTTCAAAGTTGTTCAAATGGTTCCGGTCGATTGCACATCTAGGTCACAGGAGCTAAAAATAGATTTTTTAAACTAAAAATTAAAAAATCTTCTTCTCTGAAACCGCAAGGCCCAGATCTTCGATATTTGGTATGAAGCTTCATCTAATGAACCTCTACCAAGATTGTCCACCCCGGGGGCCTTTGGTTTTGCATAGGCTTATATAGGGAAAATCATTAAAAAATCTTCTTCTCTGAAACCACAAGGCCCAGTTCTTTAGTATTTGGTGTGAAGCTTCATCTAGTAGACCTCTACCAAGATTGTTCAAATTATAGCCCTGGGAGCCAAAATGCCCCTGCCCCGGTGGCCTATGGTTTTACATAGGCGTATATAGGGAAAATCATTAAAAAATCTTCTTCTCTGAAACCACAATGCCCAGGTCTTTAATATTTGGTGTCAAGCTTTACCTGGTGGACCTCTGTTAAGATTGTTCAAATTATAGCCTTGGGGCCAAAAATGCCCCCGCGCCAGGGGCCTTTGGTTTGACATAGGCTTATACAGGGAAAATCTTTAAAAATCTTCTTCTCTGAAACCGCAAGGCCCAGATCATTGATATTTGGTGTGAAGCTTCATCTAGTGGACCTCTACCAAGATTGTTCAAATTATAGCCCTGGGGGGCAAAATGCCCCCGCCCCAGGGGCCTTTGGTTTTATATAGGCTTTCTGGCTTTCTTTGTCGGATCATTACAGGGTCACTGATGAGGCTTTATTAGCCGAAACTACGTAGTATGACCCATCTTCTTTCTTGTGAATGTTTTCATTGCTCTTGAAGGAACTCATTTTTGATTTTTATTTGCCTTCACTGCAGCTGGTGTTGTGCCGTGTGGCGGCGGTTAAACGTCTCCCCGTACATCAACCATAGTGCAGTTTATATTTTACTTTTGGTCCTTTGAGATCAGCGTGAATATTCGGAGAAATCAGAAATAAATTATTGGTTTAGACTCATATTCTAGACAGGTTTTTAATTATTTAGACCCCATTTTGATATATATCAGTCTTTGTATCGACTGCCTATTCGAAATTCGCAAAATTGCTGTATGTTTCCTCTGGCTTTCTTTGTCGGATCATTACAGGGTCACTGATGAGGCTTTATTAGCCGAAACTACGTAGTATGACCCATCTTCTTTCTTGTGAATGTTTTCATTGCTCTTGAAGGAACTCATTTTTGATTTTTATTTGCCTTCACTGCAGCTGGTGTTGTGCCGTGTGGCGGCGGTTAAACGTCTCCCCGTACATCAACCATAGTGCAGTTTATATTTTACTTTTGGTCCTTTGAGATCAGCGTGAATATTCTGAGAAATCAGAAATAAATTATTGGTTTAGACTCATATTCTAGACAGGTTTTTAATTATTTAGACCCCATTTTGATATATATCAGTCTTTGTATCGACTGCCTATTCGAAATTCGCAAAATTGCAGTATGTTTCCTCTGGCTTTCTTTGTCGGATCATTACAGGGTCACTGATGAGGCTTTATTAGCCGAAACTACGTAGTATGACCCATCTTCTTTCTTGTGAATGTTTTCATTGCTCTTGAAGGAACTCATTTTTGATTTTTATTTGCCTTCACTGCAGCTGGTGTTGTGCCGTGTGGCGGCGGTTAAAGTCTCCCCGTACATCAACCATAGTGCAGTTTATATTTTACTTTTGGTCCTTTGAGATCAGCGTGAATATTCTGAGAAATCAGAAATAAATTATTGGTTTAGACTCATATTCTAGACAGGTTTTTAATTACAGTCAAACCTGTCTTAGTGGCCACCTCTATTAAGCAAGCAACCTGTCTTAAGCAAGCATGCATTTAGTTCCCGAAAAAGGCAAATGCATTGAAATTCACCTGTATTAAGCAAGCACCTGCCTTAAGCAAGCATATTTTGATTATCCCTTAGGTGCTTGCTTAACACAGGTTCCACTGTATTTAGACCCCATTTTGATATATATCAGTCTTTGTATCGACTGCCTATTCGAAATTCGCAAAATTGCAGTATGTTTCCTCTGGCTTTCTTTGTCGGATCATTACAGGGTCACTGATGAGGCTTTATTAGCCGAAACTACGTAGTATGACCCATCTTCTTTCTTGTGAATGTTTTCATTGCTCTTGAAGGAACTAATTTTTGATTTTTATTTGCCTTCACTGCAGCTGGTGTTGTGCCGTGTGGCGGCGGTTAAACGTCTCCCCGTACATCAACCATAGTGCAGTTTATATTTTACTTTTGGTCCTTTGAGATCAGCGTGAATATTCTGAGAAATCAGAAATAAATTATTGGTTTAGACTCATATTCTAGACAGGTTTTTAATTATTTAGACCCCATTTTGATATATATCAGTCTTTGTATCGACTGCCTATTCGAAATTCGCAAAATTGCAGTATGTTTCCTCTGGCTTTCTTTGTCGGATCATTACAGGGTCACTGATGAGGCTTTATTAGCCGAAACTACGTAGTATGACCCATCTTCTTTCTTGTGAATGTTTTCATTGCTCTTGAAGGAACTCATTTTTGATTTTTATTATATAGGGAAAATCATTAAAAAATTTTCTTCTCTGAAACCGCAAGGCCCAGATCTTCGATATTTGGTATGAAGATTCATCTGGTGGACCTCTACCAAGATTGTTCAAATTATAGAACTGGGGGCCAAAATGCTCCCGCCCCGGGGGGCCTTTGGTTTTACATAGGCTTATATAGGGAAAATCATTAAAAATCTTCTTCTCTGAAACCACAAGGCCTAGGTCTTTAATATTTGGATAGACTTATATAGGGAAAATCTTTAAAAATCTTCTTCTCTTAATCCACAAGGCCTAGGTATTTGGTGTTTGGTATGAAGCTTCATCTTGTGAACCTCTACCAAGATTGTTCAAATTATAGTGCTGGGGCCAAAATGCCCCCGCTCAGGGGCCCTTTGGTTTTACATGGGCTTATATAGGGAAAATCTTTAAAAATCTTCTTCTCTGAAACTGCAAGGCCAAGGTCTTTGCTTTTTGGTATGAAGCTTCATCTAGTGGACCCCTACCAAGATTGTTCAAATTATAGTGCTGGGGCCAAAACCTTCCCCCATCCCGGGGCCCTTTGGTTTTACATAGGCTTTTACAGGGAAAATCTTTAAAAAATCTTCCTTCTCTGAAACGGCAAGGCCCAGGTCTTTGATATTTGGTATGAAGCTTCATTATGTGGCCCTCTACCAAGATTGTTCAAATTATAGCCCTGGGGCCAAAAATGCCCCCGCCCGGGGCCCTTTGGTTTTACATGGGCTTATATAGGGAAAATCTTTAAAAATCTTCTTCTTTGAAACCGCAAGGCCAAGGTCTTTGATGTTTGGTATGAAGCTTCATCTTGTGAACCTCTACCAAGATTGTTCAAATTATAGTGCTGGGGCCAAAATGCCCCCGCTCAGGGGCCCTTTGGTTTTATATGGGCTTATATAGGGAAAATCTTTAAAAATCTTCTTCTCTGAAACTGCAAGGCCTAGGTCTTTGATATTTGGTATGAAGCTTCATCTAGTGGACCTCTACCAAGATTGTTCAAATTAAAGCTTTGGGGCAAAAGATGCCCCCGATCCAGGGCCCTTTGGTTTTACATAGACTTATATAGGGAAAATCTTTAAAAATCTTCTTCTGTGAAACCATAAGGCCTAGGTTTTTGTTATTTGGTGTGAAATTTCATCTAGTGGACCTCTATCAAGATTGTTCAAATTATAGCCCTGGGGCAAAAAATGCCCCGACCCCGAGACCCTTTGGGTTTACATAGACTTATATAGGGAAATGTTTAAAAATCTTCTTCCCTGAAACCACAAGGCCCATGTCTTTGATATTTGGTATGGAGCTTCATCTAGTGGACCTCTACCAAATTGTTCAAATTATAGCCCTTGGACCACAAATGCCCCTTGCCCGGGGCCCTTTGGTTTTACATAGACTTATATAGAGATAATCTTTGAAAATCTTCTTCTCTGAAACAGCAAGGCCCAGGTCTTTGATATTTGGTGTGAAGCTTCATCTAGTGGACCTCTATCAAGATTGTTTAAATTATAGCCCTGGGGCCAAAAATGCCCACGCCCCGGGGCCATTTGGTTTTGCATAGGCTTATGTAGGGAATATCTTTAATGCGTATGAAGCTTCACCTTTTTAGACCTCCCTCAACATTATGCACATTATAGCCCTGGGGTCAATAATGGCCCTCCCTGGGGCCCACTTGTCACTCTATCATAATTAAAAGGATCAGGCGAGCGATCCAGGCCCATCATGGCCCTCTTGTTTTACCACCTTAAGGGCTTTTGCCCTGGGGAGGTAAGGAGACGTATGTGCCATCATTTTATGAAACAATATGGCACAAACTAAAGCAGTCTAACAATTAAATCTCTATTTTAGACATAGAATTTGTTAGGGTAGGAGCATACGCATTTACGAATTACTAGCAGTTCTCAAGCTGTAAATAATAATTTCTTGTCCGACCGTATGTGTTCTGTTAAACAAACTGAAATGAATATCTCTTTATATCAGACAT
Source organism: Lucinisca nassula (assembly GCA_963580285.1). Lineage (NCBI taxonomy): Eukaryota > Metazoa > Mollusca > Bivalvia > Lucinida > Lucinidae > Lucinisca > Lucinisca nassula. The sequence continues at coordinate 58,212,798 of OY757015.1, read as the reverse complement.
TTCATTTATGTTTTATGAATTTTGTTATATGAGCTGTAATGCTTAATATAGTTTCTGTCCTCCAAATCTGTTTTATCATGATAATGGCACTTTTTTAAGGGAAAAGTAGGATTTTATATAGTAAAATGTATGTATTGTCAAAAAGGTATGTTTTTGGTGCATTGTTCCCATTATTTCTTTACCAAACTAATAAAAAATATGCTTATCCTTTTGAATAAATTAATTTTACCTTTCCCTTTGCTGACTTTTAACCAATCAAATTACTTAACATAATGTATGAAGATTCTCATTCTGAATGGCAAAGTGTAGATCCTTCAGCCATCTGATCTGGAACTATACTGTTTGCAGACTTAGGGCTTATTGTGTGCAGCGGAATAAGGATGAATAATAGTCTGGGCTGTCAATTTTCGTCTGTTTTATTGGTTACTGTTTAACTTTCAGGACCTTGAGTTGCTGAATGTAGAAGCCATCGTCATGGAAGATGAGATTGGTCATGAAGAGTCTGAGATTGGTCATGGAGAGGTGGAGATCGGTCATGGAGAGGCGGAGATTGGTCATGGAGAGGGAGAGATTGGTCCTGGAGAGGGGGGAGGAGATTGGTCATGGAGAGGCAGCGGAGATTGGTCATGGAGAGGCGGCAGAGATTGGTCATGGAGAGGTGGAGATTGGTCATGGAGAGGCGGAGATTGGTCATGGAGAGGGGGAGATTGGTCATGGAGAGGCGGAGATTGGTCATGGAGAGGGGGAGATTGGTCCTGGAGAGGGGGAGGAGATTGGTCATGGAGAGGCAGTGGAGATTGGTCATGGAGAGGCGGCGGAGATTGGTCATGGAGAGGCGACAGAGATTGGTCATGGAGAGGCAGCGGAGATTGGTCTTGGAGAGGCGGCGGAGATTGGTCAGGGAGAGGCAGCGGAGATTGGTCATGGAAAGGCGGCGGAGATTGGTCATGGAGAGGCAGCGGAGATTGGTCATGGAGAGGCGGCGGAGATTGGTCATGGAGAGGCGGCGGAGATTGGTCATGGAGAGGCGGCGGATATTGGTCATTGGCAAAGCAGTGTGAGTCGGACTGTGCATACTTATAAACCCTATTGGTTGGAGATCTTGGTCATTTTTATCTTACAAATGTATGCTGTGAGTACTCATTAGAATAGCCTCAATGAGGGGATTTTAATAGAAAACACGGCATACATTTTCAGTATAGAAAAGATGTCCATATGTATCTCTTTATGCAGTCTAGCAGTAACCTATATTAGCTCAGTGTACCCTGTCTAGAAAGAATTTCAAGATTCCAAAGGTGTTTGAGCTATTAACCCTTGTCCTGCTGAGCCCGAATAGGATTTATCTTTCAAACAATGAAGATCCAGATCAGATGGCTTCTGAAGAAGACATCTGATCATGATCTTCATTGTTTGTCATTCAGCTCATGAATTTGTTGCAATAATTTGCATCAAGTCATCTGATTGATTGATAATCTGTAGTGGGTGTGGCATATATAAGTATTCAGCAGGTCAAGCGTTAAGGTTTGACTAAAATCTCCACTTTTATAACACTATAATAATAATAAACGGTTTCAGAAATAAAGATAAGAGACAAGAACCAAAATAAAATTTTCATAACGCAAACACGCCTATACAAATACATTGCCACCTTCATCGCTGAAAAGAAAGAAAATTTTAAGATGAAAAATTGTGAGATTTTTCTTATTTCTGCTTTAAATATAGATTGTGGGCACTTGTAAGAACCGCCTCATCGAGGTGGTTCTGACGAGTATCCACAATCTATATTTCAGAGCAGAAATAAGAAAAATAAGGTTTATCCCTGTAAACCCCAGTTCTACTATATACAAGTGGGGTTCAAGGGGGTCAGAATTAAATAGGTGTGTTTTTGGACGGGTTTTTAAAAAAAATCCGTCCTTTAAAATAGCGATGTCCGGGCGGGCGGGCGTCCTGCGGGCGGGCGGGCGTCGTCCCAAGTTTACCTTTTGGTTAACCTTTTTCTCAAAGTGATTTTTTCATCTATTCTGTAGCAGATTGTTTTAATATCAGGACTGATGCATAAGTGGAGGTACCGCTTTCATGTATTATCCATAAATGGCGCAAAAGACTAAAATTTTGGGCGGAAATTGTCATTTTTCAAACTTGTGTTTTTCAGGTTTACCTTTTGGTTAACCTTTTTTCAAATGCCAGTGTAGTGGATAGAGTGCTGGACTACGAATCCTATTGTTGACTATGAATCTGAGGGGCGTGAGTTCAAACCCCGGTGGAGACATTTTTTTTTTTTTGTTCTTTTTTTTGTTTTCTTTCTTTTTTCATTTTTTTTTCTTTATTTTTCATTTCTTCTTCATAAACACATATGAACAATTATTATCTTCCTCCCCTGATAGTTGCTAGTAATAATACATACATGCGTGTACAGGCATGGAATTTTTTTTTTTTTTTTTTTTTTTCATTCTTTTTTTAGCTCACCTGAGCACGTAGTGCTCAAGGTGAGTTGATGTCCGTCGTCCGTCAACAATTTCTTTAAATGACATCTACTCCTGGGATAATGGCCCGATTTCAAAATTATTTTACAGAAATGTTCATTAGGTGACCCTTTTTCAAAATTGCTAAAATCAGTGGCCACTAGAGCTAAAAATAGAAAAAAACTTTATTTTTTTTTTTTTCTTCGTAAAACACATAAACAAAATCAACCCCTCCCTTCCCCCCCCCCCCCCCCCCCCCCCCCCTCCACAAAAAAATTGTTACTGGGTTAGGATATTGCATTTGTTCTGTACATACATGCATACATAGTTTTTTACATACATACAGAAATGTTCATTAGGTGACCCTTTTTCAAAATCGCTAAAATCAGTGTCCACCAGAGCTAAAAATAGAAAAAAAACTTTATTTTTTTTTCTTCTTAAAACACAAAACGTTGTTACTGGGTTAGGATATTGCATTTGTTCTGTACATACATGCATACTTAGTTTTACGTACATACCCTACCCACCCCACCTACCCTAGCATACCCTACCCCACAACCCCACCCCACCCCCATCCCAAAACAACCCCAATCCACCCCCAACCCCTCCCACCACTCCCCACCCTACCCGACCTCACCCCATCCCACCCACCCAAGCCCACCCCACCCCACAACCCCACCACACCCCATCCCACCCAACACCCCACCCCACCCCACCACAAATTCCACCCAGTCCCACCCGACTCCTAACCCATCCCACCCCACCCTACCCCACACCAGCACACCCCACCCTACCCCACCCTACCCCACCCATGCCACCACCATCCTAACCGTACTGAAAAAAAAAAACCGTCCATAATGCCATTAGGCATTTTTCTTGTTGTGATGACAGATTACTTGTAGGAAAATAGCATAGTTGTTTTAACACACCTGGGTGAGCTTTTGGGATAACTTTTTGTCTTTTGTGCGTCAGTGCATGCATAAACAATACCTTCAACTAGAAATTGTCTGTTGAAAAAAAGGAATGGAGGATAGTATAAACTTTAGTGTAAAACTTGGATCAAAACAAACAAAGCAGCCTATTAACTTGGTTAATTGTTTACTCATTATTTTTCAGCATTGGTCAAGTTATGGTGATGTCCTTGCCATGGTTTTGAGAAGAGAAGGTTTTGCTAACCCGACACTGCAGTAGCTCATTCAGGATGGCAGGGTGGATGAATGTCTAGGGATTGGGATGTTGTGTATCTTGTGGCATTTGAAACACCCTGCTGTTTATGGCTGGAAGTAAGATGAAGATGGTTGTTTTATTTTCTTATTTCTGGATGGATTTTGAAATTACTTGGCAGAAATGTTAACCATCATGAGACATTGTATTGCATGCAAAACAAAGGACCTTACCTCTAAGGTCAAGGTCATACTTGAGGTCCCTGGTCCAAAAAGGGTCTCTCATTTCTGGATGGTTTCTGTAATTACTTGACAGAAATCTTAACCATCATGAGACAATGTCATGTGCAAAACCTAGATTTAATATTTGTAAAAAATAGAAGTAGAGGCAATTATCAGGAATCGATACAATTAACCCACAGCTCCCATCAGAGACACCAAAGGGAAAGAAACACAAACATGAAGCAAGAGACCCTAACGGAAACAACAACAGTGGAATGCCAAAAGGACAGTAACTTTCCACAAAATGGCCAAAAGGCTCTCCAAAATAAAATAAATTAAGCGACACAAACACACAAAGACAAACCATAACAAAAATAAACCCCGACAGAAGAACCGCCTTGGAACGGTCAGCGGAAACAAATTCCACTGGGGGGCTTAAATCGATTTTACGTGGCCACAATCCTGGCTCTTACTTCCGTCTCGATAGTAGCGCATTTAGCAACGACGTTGACTGCCACGCCGCAAACCCGGGTTCGAATCCAGAGTGTGTCTTGTATCTTTTTTTTTTACTTAGTCCTTTCTAATTCTTATCCATCTTCAACATATGTTACAGTATGTGTTCGGACACCGTATGTTTTCGGACACCATGTAGAATCAGTAAAACTAGCTAATTTAATGTACCGTATATTTTCGGCCACCCCCGAAAATTCGGGCCCTTTATTTTCGTAAGTTTTCAGACACAATTCTGCCTTAGTGTTAAAACGAAATTGATTATGTTCTACTATTCAAATGGATTATTCCACAACCGGTAATAAACTGTGAACACTGGCCGCAGGCGTTATTGATAAGCTGGCAAATATGTGAGAAAACCAGGTCAATCAATGCAGGACAGTCGCTGATTTGTTTACAAAAGTCATTAATTTATGGCTAACTATACAACCGGTATTTGAATATAAAATTGATTTATCGCAAGGTGCATTTCTAGATCCACATCTGTTGCGTGTTAAGCTTTCGAAAAAAAAAAAAAAAATACTGTTTCTTTTTTTATCCGTTCAAACTGATATTTTTATTTAAGAAATAAGCTCCATTGAAACCAATAACGTACACCCATGAATGAATTATTTTCCGACCATGTGGCTTCAATATCGGTCGTCATTTGTAAACAAAGCGATTTGTTTCAGAATATAGAAGTCGGCTTTCCTCCGAAACTATCGCAGGCACTTCTCACAGGTGTGCTGCAGCATCTCCATGGCGGGTGCAATTGTCTATGATGGTTGCAGTTGTCTATATCGGTTGCATATGTCTATGCTGGTTGCAATTATATATGCTTGGTGCAATTTCTATACTGGTTATAATTGTATATACCGGATGCAATTGTCTATATCGGTTGCATACGTCTATGCTGGTTGCAATTGTATATGCCGGAAGCATGTTGCAAAAGTATGTTGCAACGAGTGGAAAAATGCAAATTTTTCGCAAAAAGGCTGTTCGGTTGCAATTGTATATACCAGATGCATGCCGCAAAAGTATGTTGCAGTGTGGTGAAAAATGCAAATTTTCCACAAAAGTCCATTCGGTTGCAATTGTCTATGCTGCATCTCTGGCAGGTCTGGAAAAAGTAGCCGAAACTGCTGGTAGCCCCAACTAAAAATGCACTATAGTAATTCTATTGCACCCAACTCGGTGGGGCCCACCCTGGGCCGGGTGGTGGCCCTACAGTATTGCGGGGGCGGGGATGAAAAAAAATTTTGTCCCAGAACCCCCACTCCCTAAACTACTCCAGGTCTTTGATATTTGGTGTGTAGCTTCATCTAGTGGACCTTTGCCAAGATTGTTCAAATTTAGCCTTTGTTGATATTTGGTATAAAGCTTCACCTTTTTAGACCTCCCTCAACATTATCCCTCAACTCGCTGGGGTCAATAATGGCCCCAGGGGGAGCTTATAGGATGGCCATTGTCCTTCATCATCTGCGTCGTCGTTAACACTTTCAAATGACATCTCTGAAGCCACTGGACCCATTGGGCCCAAATTTTATCTGTAGCATCCCTGGGCTGGGGGATTGAAAGTTTGTGTTTTTAGCTCACCTGTCTCGTAGTGACGATGTGAGCTTTTGGGATCACTTTTCGTCCGTTGTCCGTCATGCGTCCTTCCTTGTGGCATGCGTGCGTGCGTAAATAATTTCTTCAAACGACATCTCCTCCCAAACCACTGATCGGATTTTGACCAAACTTCACAGGAATTATCCTTAGGTGGTCCCCTTTCAAAGTTGTTCAAATGGTTCGGGTCCGTTGCACATATAGGTCACAGGAGCCAAAAATAGATTTTTTTCACCAAAAACTTAAAAAATCTTCTCTGAAACCGCAAGGCCCAGGACTTTGATATTTGGTATGAAGCTTCATCAAGTGGACCCTTACCAAGATTGTTCCAATTATAGTGCTTGGGCCAAAAATGCCCCCGCACCGGGGCCCTTTGGTTTTACATGGGCTTATATAGGGAAAATCTTTAAAAATCTTCTTCTTTGAAACCGCAAGGCCCAGGTCTTTGATATTTGGTATGAAGCTTCATCTAGTGGACCCCTACCAAGATTGTTCAAATTATAGTGCTGGGGCAAAAATTGCCCCAGCACAGGGGCCCTTTGGTTTTACATGGGCTTATAAAGGATACAAGGAAAATCTTTAAAAATCTTCTTCTCTGAAACCGCAAGACCCAGGTCTTTGATATTTGGTATGAAGCTTCATCTAGTGGACCCCTACCAAGATTGTTCAAATTATAGTGCTGGGGCTAAAAATGCCCCTGCCCTAGGGCCCTTTGGTTTTACATGGGCTTATATAGGTAAAAACTTTAAAAATCTTCTTCTCTGAAACCGCAAGGCCTAAGTCTTTGATATTTGGTATGAAGTTTCATCTAGTGGACCCCTACCATGATTGTTCAATAATAGTGCTGGGGCCAAAAATGCCCCCGCCGGGGGCCCTTTTGTTTCACATGAGCTAAAATAGGGAAAATCTTCTTCTCTGAAACCTCAAGGCCCAAGTCTTTGATATTTGGTATGAAGCTTCATCTAGTGGACCCCTACCAAGATTGTTCAAATTATAGTGCTGTGGCAAAAATTGCCCCCACCCCGGGGCCCTTTAGTTTTACATAGACTAATTTGCGAAAATCTTGAAAAATCTCCTCTAAAACCACAAGGCTTAGGTGTGTGATATTTGTTATGAAGCTTCAGCTAGTGGACCTCTACCAAAAGTGTTCAAATTATAGCCCTGAGACCAAAAATGCCCCTGCCACGTGGCCCTTTGGTTTTACATAGACTTATGTAGGGAAAGTGGAAAATCTTTAAAAATCTTCTCTGAAACCACAAGGCCCAGGTCTTTGTTATTTGGTATGAAGCTTCATCTAGTGGACCCCTACCAAGATTGTTCAAGTTATAGTGCTGGGGCCAAAAAAGCCCCCGCCCCGGGGGGCCCTTTGGTTTTACATAGGCATCTATAGGGAAAATCTTTAAAATCTTCTCTGAAACCACAAGGCCTAGGTCTTTGATATTTGGTGTGAAATTTCATCTAGTGGACCTCTGTCAAGATTGTTAAAATTATAGTGCTGGGGCCAAAAATGCCCCGGCCCGAGACCCTTTGGTTTTACATAGACTTATATAGGGAAATCTTTAAAAATCTTCTTCTCTGAAACGGCAAGGCCATGGCCTTTGATATTTAGTATGGAGCTTAATCTAGTGGACCTCTACCAAGATTGTTCAAATTATAGCCCTGAGACCAAAAATGCCCCCGCCACGTGGCCCTTTGGTTTTACATAGACTTACATAGGGAAAATCTTTAAAAAATCTTCTCTGAAACCACAAGGCCCAGGTCTTTGCTATTTGGTTTGAACCTTCATCTAGTGGACCCCTACCAAGATTGTTCAAATTATAGTGCTGGGGCGAAAAAAGCCCCCGCCCCGGGGCCCTTTGGTTTTACAAAGGCATATATAGGGAAAATCTTTAAAATCTTCTCTGAAATCACAAGGCCTAGGTCTTTGATATTTGGTGTGAAATTACATCTAGTGGACCTCTATCAAGATTGTTCAAATTATAGTGCTGGGGCCAAAAATGCCCCCGCCCGAGACCCTTTGGTTTTACATAGACTTATATAGGGAAATCTTTAAAAATTTTCTTCTCTGAAACTGCAAGGCCATGGTCTTTGGTATTTGACATGGAGCTTAATCTAGTGGACCTCTACCAAGATTGTTGAAATTATAGCCCTCTGGCCACAAATGCCCCCGCCCCGGGGCCCTTTGGTTTTACATAGACTTATATAGAGATAATCTTTGAAAATCTTCTTCTCTGATACAGTTTTTGTTTGTCTGTTTGTTTGTTGTGAAGCTTCATCTAGTGGACCTCTATCAAGATTGTTTAAATTATAGACCTGAGGCCAAAAATGCCCCCCGCCCTGGGGCCATTTGGTTTTACATAGGCTTATGTAGGGAATATCTTTAAAAAAAACCTTCTTCTCTGAAACCGCAAGGCCCAGGTCTTTGATATTTGGTGTGTAGCTTCATCTAGTAGCCCTTTGCCAATATTGTTCAAATTATAGCCTTTGTTGATATTTGGTATGAAGCTTCACCTTTTTAGACCTCCCTCAACCTTATGCATATTATAACCCTGGGGTCAATAACGGCCCACCCCAGGGCCCACTTGTTACTCTGGATCAGGTGAGCGATCCAGGGCCATCATGGCCCTCTTGTTTATGAAAATCGGCTCATTAGTTTGGTTGCTATGGCAACTTAGTTTCTGTAGACTTTTAATGGGGAAAATAGAAAAATGGCGTTTACTGCCAAGTCATTGCAGATATTTTGGTAAAACTTTTATAGAACTATTCCTTGAGTGAACTTCTTTTAGCCACATGCTTTTTAGCTCACCTGTCACGTAGTGACAAGGTGAGGTTTTGTGATCCCTTTTTGTCCGTCGTCCGTCGTGTGTGCGTCCGTCCGTGCATCCGTGCATCCGTAAACAATTTCAAATAAGTATATCTCTAATACCCCATGGTCAATCTTGATCAAATTTCATGAGAAGCATCACAAGGTTTTTGGGCTGATCAGATTAGAATTCTGGTTGCTATGGCAACATATAGCTCCCATAGACTTACAATGGGAAAAAATTAAAATATCTTCTTCTCTGAAACCACAGAGCCCAGAGCTTAGATATTTAGCATGTAGCAACGGCCAGTGGCCACCTTCATAATTCCTGCCAATCATGCCCCTGGGGTCCACATTGGCCACGCCCCGGGGCCCCTTCGCTCCTATAGACTCACAATGGAACAAAAAGCTTAAAAAATCTTCTTCTCGGAAACCACAGGACCGAGAGCTTAGATATTTAGCACATAGCAACGGCAAGTGGTCACCTACATAATTCCTGCCAATCATGCCCCTGGGTTCCAAACAGGCCACGCCCCGGGCCCTTTAGCTCCTATAGACTCATAATGGAAAAAAGCTTAAAAAATCTTCTTCTCTGAAACCACAGGGCCAAGAGCTGAGATATTTGGCATGTAGCAACGGCAAGTGGTCACCTACATAATTCCTGCCAATCATGCCCCTGGGTTCCAAATTGGCCACACCCTGGGGCCCCTTAGCTCCCATAGACTCATAATGGAAAAAACCTTCAAATATCTTCTTCTCTGAAACCACAGGGCCCAGAGCTTAGATATTTAGCATGTAGCAACGGCCAGTGGCCACCTACATAATTCCTGCCAATCATGCCCCTGGGTTCCAAATGGGCGACGCCCTGGGGCCCCTTCGCTCCCATAGACTCATAATAGAACAAAAAGCTTCAAAAATCTTCTTCTCGGAAACCACAGGGCCCAGAGCTTGGATATTTAGCATGAAGCAACGGCAAGTGGTCACCTACATAATTCCTGCCAATCATGCCCCTGGGGTTCAAACGGGCCAAGCCCGGGGCCCTTTAGCTCCTATAGACTCATAATGGAAAAAAGCTTCAAAAATATTCTTCTCTGAAACCACAGGGCCCAGAGCTGAGATATTTGGCATGTAGCAAGGGCAAGTGGTCACCTACATAAATCCTGCCAATCATGCCCCTAGGTTCCAAATGGGCCACGCCCGGGGGTCCCTTAGCTCCCATAGACTCATAATGGAAAAAAGCTTCAAAAACCTTCTCTGAAACCACAGGGCCCAGAGTTCAGATATTTAGCATGTAGCAACGCCAATTGGTCACCTACATTATTCCTGCCAATCATGCCCCTGGGTTTCAAATGGGCCACGCCCCAGGGCTCCTTCCCTCCCATAGACTCATAATGGAAAAAAGCTTCAAAAATCTTCTTCTCTGAAACCACAGCGCCCAGAGCTTAGATATTTAGCATGTAGCAACGGCAAGTGGTCACCTACATAATTCCTGCCAATCATGCCCCTGGGGTCCAAAAGGGCCACGCCCCTGGGCCAGTAAGCTCCTATAGACTCATAATGGAAAAAAAGCTTCAAAAATCTTCTTCTCTGAAACCACAGCGCCCAGAGCTTAGATATTTAGCATGTAGCAATGGCAAGTGGTCACCTACATAAATCCTGCAAATCATGCCTGTGGGGTCCAAATGGGCCACCCCCCCAGGGCCCTCTAGCTCCCATTGACACATAATGGAAAAAAGCTTCAAAAATCTTCTCTGAAACCACAGGGCCAAGAGCTTAGATAGTTAGGATGTAGCAATGACAAGTGGTCACCTACATAAATCCTGCCAATCATGCCCCTAGGATCCAAATGGGCCACACCCTGGGACCCCCATAGCCTCATAATGGAGAAAAAAACTTCAAAAATCTTCTTCTCTGAAACCACAGGGCCGAGAGCTTAGATATTTAGCATGTATCAACGGCAAGTGGTCTCCTACATATTTCCTGCTAATCATGCCCCTGGGGTCCAAATGGGCTTCGCCCCTGGACCCCTTTGCTCCCATAGACTCATATTGGAAAAAAGCTTAAAAAATATTCTTCTCAGAAACTGTGAAGCACAGAACTTAGATATTTAGTGTCTAGCAACATAAAATAGCCAGCTACATAAATCCTGCTTACCCTGCCCCTGGGGTCAAAATTGGCCACGCCCGAGCTCATCACCTCCAGTAGACTTATAATGGAAAAATAAACTTAAAAAATCTTCTTCTATGAAACCATAAGGCCCAGAGCTTAGGCCACCTACATAAATCCTGCCAGTTATGCCCCTGGGATCCAAATTGGCCACACCCCAGGGGTCTTTAGCTTCCATAGACTTACAATTGGAAAAACTTAAAAAATCTTGTTCTCTGAAACCACAGGGCCCTTATAATGAAAAAAAAAAAAAAAACAACAACAACAAAAAAAAAAAACTTAAAATGGGGGAAAAAAATCTTCAAAAATCTTCTTCTCTGAAACCATAAGTCCCAGAACTTAGGTATTTAGCATGTAGCAATGTCGAGTGGTTGCCTACATGAATCCTGCCAATTATGCCCCTTGGGTCCAAATCCTGTGGCCTCTTAACTCCAACAAACTTATAATGGAAAAAAGCATCAAATATCTTTGAAACCATGAAGTACAGACCTTAGATATTTAGTATATAGCAACACAAAATGGTCGCCTACATAAATCCTGCCAACCGTGCCCTTTGGGTCAAAATTGGCCAAGCCCCAGGGCTCATTAGCTCCTATTGACTTATACTGGAAAAAACTTAAAAAAAATCTTTTTCTCCAAAACCGTAAGGCACAGATTTTGTTTGATTTGAGGTTTTACATCCCTGTCAACACTGTATAGGTCATTTTGTAGATGTCTCTCCCAATTTTGTGGGACTTTTACCTGACATTGAGATGAAATTACATCTCAAGCCTTGTTGCCCAATGAAACCAGTAGGGTTTATAAGCATGGACACCGCTTTGCCTGAGCTTAGATATTTAGTTTATGGCAATGTCAAGTGGTCTCCTACACTAATGATTTTCTGGTACACAGGTGAGCGATATAGGGCCATTGGGCCCTCTTGTATACCAATCTTGGGGTCCCCCAGGGTGTGCCGGGCCCATGCCCCACCCCCTCCAGTGCATAAAACACCATATATCTCAGAAACCATTCGGATTCCCTCCGCTAAAGTATATATTCTTTTTTTTATGCCCCCACCATTGGAAGAATGGTGGAAGGGCATATAGTGTTGCCTCTGACAATCCGTCAGTCTGTCCGCACCAACGAAACGACATTTAGGGGGCAAAAAATTTGGACAGTTTGACACTTAAGTATATATTCGTGAGTCCAAATGTGGTTTATTCCATTATTTGGGTACTTAAGTGGCAAAAATTTGCTCTTAGGTGGCTTGCCGCTTAAGAGAATTTGCCGCTTAAGTAGTCAATATGCCGACGCCTAGCCACTTAAGTATCCGTTCGTGAGAACTTCTGTTCATTCGTCCGTCCGTCCATCCATTCGTCCATCCGAAACTTAAACACAGTCAATAACTTTATTTCTGGATGTATTTTGAAATTACTTTGTAGAAATATTAAACATCATGAGACGATGTGTCACGTGCAAAACCCAGGTCTGTACCTCCAAGGTCAAGGTCATACTTAGAGGTCAAAGGTAAAAAAAAGGGTCCAAAACTTTAACAGTCAATAACTTTCTTATTTCTGAATGGATTTTGAAATTACTTGGCAGAAATGTTGGCCATCATGAGACAATCTGCCTCACACAAAGCCAAGGTCCTTGCCTCCAAGGTCAAGGTCATACTTAGAGGTCAAATGTGAAAAAAAAGGTCCAAAACTTAAACACCGTCAATAACTTACTATGGATTAATACGAACAGACATATTTTCAGGCGGGGGCATCCGTGTCATATGGACGCATTTCTAGTCTTATGATGAGACGCATTCAGTAACACCAAACTGGGGGTCCCCTGGGATGTGCCCGGGCCATGCCCCACCCCCTCCACTTTGTAAAAGGCCCAGTATCTTAGAAACCGTTTAGGTCCCCACCCCTAAACCATATATCGTCCCTTGATAGCCATAAGGGCTCATCTGCATTTTTTCTACTTTTGAGAAAATCGAGTTCAAACATATTATTGTGCATTAAAAATCAGATACTTTTACGATTATCTTTGTTGTTTGCAAGAACATAGTTTCTGGGAAGACCAACATTTCAGCATTCATATAATATAGGCACCATTCTTATTTTTCCATATATGGAATATGTTGCAGATGAGCCCTTCTGGCTGAAAACATTCATGCAGAAAATATGAAGAACTGTGTCAACCAAAAGGACTCATATAAAGCATTATTTATTTCAACTGCCACAAAGCATGGATAGTGTTTCATATGACATGCAAAATATAATTATCATATAAAAACTTAAAGAGAATTAAGCATGGCTAGAAATTCTAAAACATATGTTGCCATTTTTTATCCCAATATTGTCAGCATAATAAATACTGTATGCTATATTTTATCAGTTTTAAATTGATATGACTGCTTTTATTTCACAAAGTTCAATCGCTATCTTCCTCTTCTTCTAGTATGTCAGGTTCCGGGAGCCTGTCTTTCATGGTTTTGCTTGTTTTGAGTCCCTCATAAAAGCAACGGTAATGTTCGGGGATAACCAAACTGTCACACAAAGACAGCAAAGTAGAAGTAAAACAAAGATCAGGAATTGATACAATTAACTTACTCCACCCATAAAAGACACCAAAGGGAAAGAAATACAAACATTAAGCGACCAGACCATAATGGGAACCTAAACAAAGGAAGGCCATAAGGACAGTTACTTTCCCACAAAATGGCCATATGGCCATCCAAAATTAAAAGACACAAGCGACACACACAGCAAGCAACAAACAACAACATAAATAAATCGCCACAGAAGAGCCGCCTTGGAACGGTCAGTGGAAGATTTCCACTGGGGGGCTTAAATCGATTTTACGTGGCCACAATCCTCGCCCTTACTTCCGTCGCGATTTAGACAAATAATTTGTTCAGTCCGCATGAAGGCCTCCTAACTCATCAGTGCAACATCTCCGTGAACACAAAAATCAAAGAACCACAGAGGTGAGACAACGGTGAGGACTCGACAGCAAGAAACCACTGAAATGCTGGAGCAAAAGAAAACCAACAGTTAGACTTCGATGAGCCCGACCAGAGACAGAGCATCAGGCACCAACCAGCATTATCTCTCTAATTCTCAATAAGCCTCTACGTTGGAGCCGTCATAGAATCTGAGGCCTGACCCACCGGCGCGCAACCAAAGAGGGAAGCAAGTCTTTCTTCTTTTGAACAGATACTGGAAGCATGCTGTCATATCTATTTGGTATTGACTTGGGTGCATGGCCTTCCACGTGTTTGTCTGATACTGATGTGGATCGAGCGAAATTTTTCTTCAGCAAAACTCTTTTATCTGAATTTCATCTGGGGTTTCTTTCGTCACACGGATAACTTTTATTTTCATCCAGTTAACTTTCTTTCCTTCAGTGTCAGTCTTCATACCACTATATTCTTCTTTTGTGAAACCTTTTAAATCTTTGAAATTGTTATATCGCATCAGTACTACAACATAAGGCTTGTTTCGTCTTGCCATATGCACAACAGTGTCCCATTGATCAGGGTGATAAATAGAAGTCCCTTTTGCATGTTCAATGGCGGAGTGCATGAAGTCACACTCCATTTGAGTATGCCCAGACTCCAAAAACTTATGTTCTAGTATTTCTAAGGATAGACTTCTATTGACAGTGTGGTGTAAGCCGGCTGCAAGATACTGGTTCCTGTTTTGACCAGAACAACAGTCTTAGTAAAGAATAACGTGTTTCACAATGCTGGGCAGACTTTTCAAATGGGTAATCAAACATGAACCTATCTCTGATGACCCCCTTTGACCATTGGTTTCATCCCAAATATAACATGTACCAGATTTGTCTGCAAGGGAAAATACAGTCAAGCTGTAACAGTTTAGTTTCCTTTTATAAAATACCTTACTCACATTAGAACACGGTGTGTATAAAACGGCCTGTAAGTCAAATGTTGCAGTATAAATGGATTTGTTCTGCTTTGAATTTTCTTTATCCTTTTCTTTTTCACTCCTAGCTGCTTCTTTTCTTTTCAAGTGTTCGTCATAGTTAATTTTGTCTGTTTCGGAAACGACACCCGTGCGCTCTTTTTCTTTGTGTGTATTGCAGAAAGCACATGTATCCTTCTTAGGCTTATGAAATGACAAATTGTATTATGTGCAGAATATAGATCGATACACTTTTGTAGAAACTGGGATTACGTTTTCACTACTGCATTTGTCTTTATACAGATCATACATGCGGCTAATACTTAGACCTGGTTCTAGATACTTCCTTTGTGTATTTTTCCTCTTATAGTGAGAGTCCACTGCAGGAAAAGATTGAATGTGATGTTTGACATAGGCAATACGAACACTTTCAGTTTTATTTGCCGGCACATGTCTTCCACGCTTGTCAACCGACTTGAAGGAACTGTGTTCTTTTTTGCTTAGTGTGCATCTTACTAATTTATCACTTATATCCAAGGTTTTTAGAAAGAATTGCTTGCAAACACGCTCAAGCCTGTCACCTACAGGTAAAGTGTATGTCCTTGAATTCAATTTGTAGGTCCTGAGATTGCGTTCAGATGTCGGCTTTACTTCAATATGGCGGCAAATAAAATCCCTTTTTCTCTCATAGGTCATCTGTGGGCTATAAAAATGATCCAAAAATTTTCTGTCTTGTTGCCTGTGACACTTTTGTAGAGCACTTGTACCTACATGTGGAGCAATTCATTGGTTTCAAGCATTTTGCAGGTACTGTCTTTTTGTTTCCTGGAGATATGTAACTTTTCCCCGTGTTTTTGTTCTCTTTGCGAATATTCTTTTTCCATTTGCTAGGATCAGCTGTCTTCTTTCGGCATTTTCTTTTCTTCTCTGGTGACTTATAGTCGGCTTGTTTCCGTGGAGTTACTGTAGGAGACCTGTGCGACTGTGATTGTGTGTTGTTTTGTGAGTTATTACTGGTAAATGGACCAGACCTTGTCGTCGTTGCTGGTGATTTTATAATGCAATCGTAGTGCTCAAAGCCGTGCATTGCTAGGAAACACAACATAAAAGGCTGTCTTTGTACGTCTGTTGGCATTCCCATTGTTGGCTCAATGTTTGTGACCGGATTATTTATTCTGCTGGAAAATATTGTGATTTGAGTCTGAAATATATAAGCCACTGCCGTTGGAACTACATCAGATATGTCATTATTCCATATGCCAGGAGTTTCAATGACTTTCACTTTCTCTGAATATACCTTTGATTTCTGTTCTGTAGATACATTGTCTGGGAACCGTAAAAATTCTATGTAGCTACTTTCATTTTACAACAAATGGTCACAAACGTAAGCTCGCAGTGTAGAAGCTGTGTAATTTTCTGTCGATATTTGACACCTAATGGCATTGAAAAAGCAGTCCCCATCTGGTTCAGATTGTATCTGAGTCAAATTGTTGCTTGTGAGAAGGTGGGTTAGTCTTCTTATATGTGCCTTTTTGCGGATCTGGTTGATATTGTACATTTCCAGACTTGTTTTTTGGGCCTCTGAACTATCAGAGTCATTTTTATTTCCCGCTTTTGAATTTATTTCTGATTTTTGCTTCTTTTCTTTGCAAAGTTTAGTTTTCCTTCTGCATGTTGTTTGTTTGTCAGGTTTTTTGTTTTTTTCTCTCTACATTTTGAGCTACAGTCCTTTTCAGTGGTCTGTTTCTTTTTCTCCACCATTTCCGCTTTCTTATGTTAAAATCACTGGCATCTGCGATTCAGAATCAGATTGTGATGTAGCTGGTGAAGTAGAGGGTGAATAGGTTTCATCTTTGTCAGTATCGTCATATTCTGGAGTCAGAGAGTGCGCCCTATTCTTCCTTTTGTTACGTTTAGTGACAAAATGAGCCAGTGGGACATCATCGGTATCACTGGAATGATTTTCCTGTTGTGCATTAGTGATCATTTCAGGGCGCTTTGAACCGTCTTGAGCTATGTTATTATCTATATTACTTTCTCTCTGTGAACTGGCGGCATCCAAGGTGTGATTTGAAGACAGGTCATTGTCTGCTGGTAATGCATTGGCTTCGTAGAAGTCGTCATCTGACCAGTGCGAGTCACTCATTCTTATCACTCTGAAAACAAATAAAATGCACTAAGGGGTAATTTATACCATCATTCTTAACATTATGTTAACATTCATTTTTCACATCTCCAAAATTTTAAAATCTGTGCATTTTTGTCTTATTTATACTGCAAACACAGGCTGTGGGTGCTCGTTAGAACTGCCTCATTGAGACAGTTCTGACGAATACCAATAACCTATTTCTTGGAGCAGAAATAAGAAAATATATGTTTGCCCCCAT
Organism: Lucinisca nassula; assembly: GCA_963580285.1. Classification (NCBI taxonomy): domain Eukaryota; kingdom Metazoa; phylum Mollusca; class Bivalvia; order Lucinida; family Lucinidae; genus Lucinisca; species Lucinisca nassula. The sequence continues at coordinate 58,195,596 of OY757015.1, read as the reverse complement.
AAACCCCAGTACCTCAATAAACAGTAGGATTTAGGGTCGGTTTTCATTTCATCGACTTGTTCACGTGATGAAACCAGATAATCATCCTGCCAAAAGGGCTCATCATCCCAAAACAGAAGAAAAAGGGACAGTACAGTATGGAATTAAAGTGCTGTTTTAATTCAGGTGTGTTGACAAGTTCTGATTGTAAAATGCAAATAGTAATATCTTGCTTATTTTATGCATTTATTTGGATAATTCACTTACTAAAATATTCCAGCCATATGGGCTCATCTTTTTTTCCTTTGGAGCATGCATTTCAGGACTGACTGGTGGTAAAAATAGAGGTTTTACGTTTATTTCTTTTAATTAAACTGCGTCAATATAATAAGAACAAAAGTAAAGACACCAACTTACCGCTATATTTGTATCCAAAACTGTCTGTAAAACACACTAGCTACTGAGTCGTAAAATAGGAGATTCTGTGTTTATTCTACTCTCTCTGGAGATGTTGTTTACTGGTATGCTGTGTAACAGCATGCTAGGACTATACCTAATGCTAGAGGAAGTATAGAATTTCAGTAAATACACAAACTATTTCCAACTGGTAGAAGGGCTTATCTGCACTGCACACGGCAGATGAGACCTTATGGCTGTCTCAAAAAGTAGTTGAGCCCTTATGGCTCTTTGACTTTCATGATTTTAAATATGAGCCCTTATGTCTCAGACCCGTATATTTGCCTGATTAATGAAATACCTTCTTCATATTCAGGCAGACCCTAGTTTCGATTATTTTACTTCCAAATCCAACATAAACTCATTTTTGACAAAAATGCAGATGAGCCCTTATGGCTATCAAGGGGCGATATATTCTTGTTTCTTATAATACTCATTCAGTGATACCAACCTAGGTGTCTCCCGGGGTGCGCCGGGGCCATACCCCCCCCCCCACCCCCCACTTCATGAAAGGGGATATATCTCAGAAACCTTTCAGATCCCCTACCCAAAACAGTATATATTCTTGTTTCTTATAAGACGCATTCAGTCACACCAACCTCGTGGTCCCCTGGGATGTGCCCGGGCCATGCCCCACCCCCTCCACTTCTAAGAAGGCCCCATATCTCAGAAACCGTTTAGATCCCCACCCCTAAACCATATATATTCTTGTTCCTTTATATGATAAGATGCATTCAGTGATACCAACCTAGGGGTCTCAAAGGGTGCGCTGGGGCCATGCCCCACAGGGTGCGCTGGGGCCATGCCCCACACCTCCACTTCATAAAAGGCGATATTTCTCAGAAACCTTTCAGATCCTCACCCCAAAACCATATATATTCTTGTTTCTTATGATAAGACGCATTCAGTGACGACATCCTGGTGGTCCCCTGGGATGTGCCCCGGCCATGCCCCACCCCCTCTATTTCATAAAAGGCATAATATCACAGAAACCTCCCCCTCCACTTTATAAAAGGCCATATATCTCAGACACCATTAAGATCCCCACCTCATATTCTTGTTCCTTGTGATTAGACACATTCAGTCACACCAACTTGGCGGTCCACATGGGCCTTTCCTCTCCTTTTCACTTCATAAGAGGGCCTCGTATCTCAGAAACAGTTCAGATCCTAACTCCTAAACAAGATATCGTCTGCTGAGTGCAATAACGGTGTAACTGACATTTTGGCCAAAAAAGTTTTTTTGCATAAATGGGTGCCTTAGGACTTGACACACTTGGTAAATAAGTACTACAGCTGGATTCTGCCTAAATCATGGTTTATTTCAGCATTTTGAATTTTTTTTTTCGTCAGTTACACCGTTTTTGCTCTGACTTTTAGAAAAAAGGTTGGCGCAAAAACAGTGGAAGTGCACTTAACCATTTTTGCATAAAGTTTTTTAATACCTCAAAAATATTGAATCCTGTTGCTTGATATTTCAAAATAAGCATGTAAGTACCATGCAGAATGTATAAAATGTGACCTATTACCTACCCAGTGCCTTTAATTTACTGCTTTACCATGTAAAAGGCAAAGAAATAAGGTTTGTTCATTTACCGCTTGAAGAAATGTATGGGCTGCACGATGCTTCCAGGCAGAGCTGAATCCGGCCCGCACACTAGTACTGGTAAACCGCTTAGAGGATCTAAGCCTGTCCAGGAACCGCTGTGCGAGGCTGACCGTCCATGCTAATAAACCCTATTGGTTTCATAGGGCGACAGGGCTTGAGATGTCATCTCATCTCAATGTCGGGTAAAAGTCCCACAAAATTGGAAGCCGTGTCTCCAAAATGACCTTTACAGTGTTAACGGGGACGTTAAACCTCAAATCAAACAAACAAACATTTACCGCCCAATGAAACTAAAAGGCTTATAATGCACTGGACGTTCTGATTCGCAAACCGCTTAGAGGATCTAAGCCTGTCCAGGAACCGCTGTGCGAGGCTGACCGTCCATGCTAATAAACCCTATTGGTTTCATAGGGCGACAGGGCTTGAGATGTCATCTCATCTCAATGTCGGGTAAAAGTCCCACAAAATTGGAAGCCGTGTCTCCAAAATGACCTTTGCAGTGTTGACGGGGACGTTAAACCTCAAATCAAACAAACAAACATTTACCGCCCAATGAAACTAAAAGGCTTATAATGCACTGGACGTTCTGATTCGCAAAGTTTTTTAGTTTTAAGCAGTTTACTAGTACATACGTGTGATCTGTTTCTTCTCATCAATATTACTATCCTCGGCTTCTATTCAGTGTCTTTGTATTATCTACTCAATTTTAAATTAAAGAAAGTTCATCTTTTAAATCCTGACTTTAGTAGAATACTTGCTTCAATCAACCCTCTTTATACCGACCTTTGATATACAACAAAAATAATTAGAATGACATTGGCAACTAATTCTGAGCTCAAGGTGTGAGATTAATAGACACCTCTACTCCAGCTAAGAGATGACCGACAATTGACCATCACATCACTACATGATAATCTCATAATCCACAAGACTATCACTATGGCGATTACCATGACTATCATAAGCCACATTATGATTGGCTGTGCTGCACTAGAATGAAAAAATATATATATATATACTACTCAAAGTTTGATAGGTATCACTTTTTATGTACAAAATTTAGCACTGAAAATTTACAATTTCTTGACAGAATTTGTACTAGGTATATTGATAAATATCTTAAGCAGAAACTCGTGTGCAGTTCAGTACTCATAAAAGGGAACACTTCTCACACTTAGCAAATTAATTCATGCACCCACAAAATCGTGCGTAGCACTGCTTTCCAACAGACCAATCAAACTTGTCAGTGTTTCTTTACCAAGCGTAAAAAGGACTTCGTTTGATTTGTGAAACACTAAAAAGCCTAGGTGACAATTAAGAAACCGACTGAGCCCCGACGAAATTGATCGTGGCGTCGGAATGTTGGAATCTGGCATCTCTCAACGTCGTGTTGCTGGGATTCTGAATGTGTCTCAGAGCGTGGTTTCCCGAATGTGGAGTCGGCATCTTACCCACGGAAATCCGTCACACAGACACGGCGGGGTCGAGAAAGGGCTACAACTCAACGTCAGGGCCGTTTCGTGTTGATTCAGTCTCGACGTCAACGGTTCCTGAATGCTACACATTTGCATAACGAGCTTAGGAATTGAACTGGAGTACGAATTCCTACACAAACTGTCAGAAACGGGCTCCGCGAGTTCGGACTTAATGCCATGAGGCCTGCTGTACGTGTTCCATTGACGAGACAGCACATGCTAGACCGGTTGGACTTTGCCAGAACTCGGGTCAGGTGGACGGTTCGTGACTTGATGCCAGTACTGTTTACTGAGGAGTCCAGATTCTTTCAAGACTTCACTAATAAACGTCAGTTAGTGCGGCGAATGTCTACAGAGCGATTCGATGACTTGAATGTGGCAGATCATGATCGCTATGGAAAGGGGTCAGTCATGGTTTGGACTGGGATAAGCGTGAACGTTAAAACTGACTTGTACGTCGTTGAAAACGGAACGTTAATGGCAGTGAGGTACTGTAATGATATTCTTGATGTGCTTGTGAGACCATATGCAGATACTATCGACCCGGACTTTATTCTGATGGACGATAATGCCCGCCCCAACCATGCCAACGTCACTGATTCCTATCTGGAACGTGAGACAATCGTTCGTATGGACTGGCCTGCTCGGTCGCCGGACTTAAATCCGATTGAGCATGCGCGGGACATGCTACAGGGTGCTGTTTCAGCCCGACCTGTGCATCCGACGACTTTACAGGAGCTCAAAGATGTGTTGGTTGATGAATGAAAGCTGATTCCACAAAACCGGATACAGACTCGGATTACGAGCATGCGCAGGCGATGTCGTACTGAAATTGACGCCCATGGACGCCAAACACGTTATTAGGCACGTTTGTCTATTCAAATTTGGAAATTTGTGAAAAATCAGTTGTCCAAATCCCTTCGTGTTACGGCAAATTTTGGGGGTGCCAAGACGGTTGTTGTTGTCATGCTTGAATGCAGTACCAGTTGACAAAATTAATCACTAGGTTTTATGAAGGATACTTTTTTTATCATTATGTATCGAATTTGGATTCAAGTGATTATTTCATCCAAAACTTATTTTGCATTAAAAAAGTGATCCCTATCAAACTTTGAGTAGTATATAATATAAAAACATCTGTTAAGATTGATGCTTGGCATTTCATGTAAATTGTTGGACTTTTCACAGGCCAACCAACATTAGCTAGGTTATTTAGAGCTAGGCATCTAAGCAATTAGTGGCCAGTTCAAAACTTACATTACATTGAACAAATTTCACTAGCTCTTACCGGTAATACAGATCACTACAAGTTCATTTATCTAACGAGGCTTTGAGGTTAACTGATAGAACAATGAACATCACAACAGCTGCCGATAAACACCCTGCCAATCACTGTAAAATCTAGTTTCTAGTCCTATCACTATGTGTATTACACTGCCAGAACTACCACTGGACAATCTGATATAATGACCAAGCAATCCCCAGTCTATCACAGTCCATCCATCTATCACATTACATTTACATATAATGACTAATGTCAAAAAAACAAACAGGCTAAATGTGGCATGATCTAGACATTGTGATGAAACCATATTTTTTTCTAATTTCGTAACTGTCAAACTCACTAATCTAAGACTTCCTGGTGAAACTATCAATGTTCTGTGCCAAACAGATTATTTTGGAGATGTTTTATACATACGTCTCTCGGTACTAGTTCACACAGAAATTGAAAGAATCCAGTAAGCCAACCTTTAGGCAATGTTCCTGGATTAATTCATTCTAGCAGCATATCAGTTCATACCAATAGATAATCGAACATCATAAGTTAATTAAATTGTGATATAAGTGGCTTGTATCATGACTATGCCACTTTCTATTTGATTACATTATTTTCATTCATTATTATATATCTATTTATATATTTATTTAATAAATTACATATTAGTTTAACTATTTACTTACGGGTTTAATTTTTCAATTGTTTAGTTATTTATTAATTCATAAGATTTTTGTTCTTTTCTTTTTTTTTTTTAATATTTATTTACCTATTTATTTTTTAAGATTTTAAAGCTGAAAGGAGACAGTCATACTACAAGTCCACAAAGTAATTTAAAGAAAATTCAAGTCTCAGACGTGCAAGACAAGCGCCAAATCATGCTTTAGAGACATAAACAGAATAGCTATCATAAACCAGTGATATTTATTATACCCCCGGCATACGATGTATGTCAGGGGGTATATAGTTTTCGTCTTTCCGTCCGTTCGTCCGTTCGTTGGTTCGTTCGTTTGTTTGTTCGTTTGTTTGTTTGTTCGTTCGTTCGTTTGTTCGTTCGTTCGTTCGTTCGTTCGTACGTTTGTACGTTCGTTCGTCAATCTTTACGTCAAAGTTTTGTGTTAAACCTTTTTGATTGCTAATATCTCTGTAACCACAGGTTGGATTCTCTTCATAATTGGTACAGGATATCTCTATACCATTAACTTTCATATGGAATATCTAAGCCCCTGGGTCAAGCCCCTGGGTGGGTTGTCTGTCTGTCTGTGTGTTCATCTACTTTTACGTCAAAGTTTTGTGTTAAACCTTTGTCATTGCTGATATCTCTGTAACCACATGTTAGATTCTCTTCATATTTGGTAAAGGATATCTCTATACCATTATCTTTCATATGGAATATCTAAGCCCCTGGGTCCAGCCCCTGGGTGGGTTGTCTGTCTGTCCGTCTGTATGTCATCTACTTTTACGTCAAAGTTTTGTGTTAAACCTTTTTCATTGCTGATATCTCTGTAACTACATGTTAGATTCTCTTCATATTTGGTAAAGGATATCTCTATACCATTACCTTTCATATGGAATATCTAAGCCCCTGGGTCCAGCCCCTGGGTGGGTTGTCTGTCTGTCCGTCTGTCTGTTCATCTACTTTTACGTCAAAGTTTTGTGTTAAACCTTTTTCATTGCTGATATCTCTGTAACCACATGTTAGATTCTCTTCATATTTGGTAAAGGATATCTCTATACCATTACCTTTCATATGGAATATCTAAGCCCCTGGGTCAAGCCCCTGGGTGGGCTGTCTGTCTGTCTGTTCATCTAATTTTACGTCAAAGTTTTGAGTTAAACCTTTTTCATTCCTGATATCTCTGTAACCACATGTTAGATTCTCTTCATGTTTGGTAGAGGGTATCTCTATAGCATTACCTTTCATATGGAATATCTAAGCCTCTGGGTCAAGCCCCTGGGTGGGCTGTCTGTCTGTCTGTTCATCTACTTTTACGTCAAAGTTTTGTGTTAAACCTTTTTCATGGCTGATATCTCTGTAACCACATGTTAGATTCTCTTCATGTTTGATAAATGATTTCATGATGCATGTCCCTTCCCCCACCCATGGTGACCTTGACCTCAAGGTCTTGGTGACCTTGACCTCAAGGTCACGGACTTAGAAATTTTACATTTGGTTAAAGTTTTATGTCAAAGTTTATAGATGCCTGTATGTTCTATTTGATGCCCTCACTCCCTTGTTCCATTTAGAAATTTCATGTTTGGTTTAGCTTTTACAAGCACGTTTATAGATTCTTGTAGCTTCTTGACTTCATTCATATTACATACAAGCTCGAAAGATATATCAGAGGGTGACACTGGCCGGGGGTATACGTGACCCACTGGTCACTTTCTCTAGTTTGCATGAAAGTTAGTACCAAAACACTAGAAAGGCAGGCTTCCAATCTCATAATATCAAGACTCCAGCAAATGAAGAAAAGTGTTTGTTTTTTGTTCGTTTGTTTCACAGCCCATTGATGGTTATTTCACTTGCATTGAGCCAATTTGTAATCAGTTGGGAAAAAAAAACTAGAATTAAATTGCCTGACCTTCTATTGCAGAACTTGGCATCTCACATGTGATCCAAGCCAGGCTGTGAGAGGCCTAATGATTAAGAGTCAGTGCTCTTACCAACTAGGCCATGAAGGTCTAGTGAAATAAGAAAGGTCTTAAAGCAGGATGGACTCTGGGGGATTTTGTTTTATCTGAAAAATGATTCTAGATTTAGTTTACAGTAGTAATACCTCTTCTAGGCATATGGATGCTGTGCTTAAGTTCTAAATCCCAACAACTTGGTTTTTCAACACTGGACCACCTGAAATATGGTTAGGTTACGGGGTTGAGAGTTTGGGCCTCAAGATTTGTTTCTCTGCTATATCTGATAGTCTACTTGCCATTGGAAGCATTTTGATTGGGCTTTGGTCTAGTGTTGGACAGAATGGGATGATATGCGGAACCTGTAGCTTAGTCATGCAGGCTCTGGGTGAGGATTGCAGATGAGGGTCATACTGTTGAGCCTTTGGGTTTCCTGTCAGCTCTATTTCCCTTTTGTCCATGGAGGGATTTTCATGAACTTTGCTCAAATTATGGCCTAGGCGGGATGATGCATAGAACCTGTGGGTTGGGCTCCGGCAGGGCGATATGGCTGTCCTTTGGATTGCTTTCTTGTTCAATTTTTGGTAACTTTGTGAACTTGTAGAATGACCTGTTTTGTTGACTTCTTAACATTAAAGTAAATAAATAGATAATATAAACATTAAATAATGAATAAATAAATAATAAATTAATAAATAAGTATAAAATAAATAAGTAAAAAGTTAAGTAAATAAATATAAAAATAGTTATAAAGTAAAAAATCAATAGCTTAGATGAATAAATAAAGTTATTAAATGATTAAAATAGGTAAAGATAAATTCTGTTAGGAAGTGGGCAGGATAGTCATGCTACAAGTTACTTTTGAATCATTTCAACTCATTTATTTCAGATAATCATTGGACCAAAGTTGAATGAGGGTCTTTCTTGGTTTTGTTTGTTTGATTTGAGGTTTAACGTCCCTGTCAACACTGCACAGGTCATTTTGGGGACGTTGCTTCCAACTTTGTGGGACTTTTATCCGACATTGAGATGAAATGATATCTCAAACCCTGTCGCCCAATGAAACCAATACGGTTTAAAAACATGGACGGTCCGGCTTGCACAGCTTTGCCTAGACAGGCTTAGATCATCTAAGCGGTTTACCAGTACTCGTGTGAGGTCGGTTTCAGCTCTGCGTGGAAGCATCATGCAGCCCATCTATTTCTCCTCCTTGAGATAGGGAGATATGGAGAGGAGGTAAAGTTGTGACCATTATCTTGTGTCTGCATGACTGAGTTGCAGTTTCTGCACATCTTCTCACTGGGGCAAGTGTTTGGCCAGAGTTGAATGAAAATCTTCCAGGGGGAAGATATAGAGCGGACATGGGGTTAGGTGCTTGGACTCATGGTCTTCAGCTATGGCCCTCAACTTCTGTTGTGATGGTGTGGTTATGCGTTCTGCAGAGCTCACTGTGGCGGTGTTTGACCAGGGCTGGTGGGAATCAAAGGAACAATGGAAGTCCAGGCAGTTTAATTCCAGGTATTTTGTTTTCTGCCCACCTGATTAACAATTGGCTCAATGTAAGTGAAATAACCTTGAATGGGCTGTAAAACCAAAAACACCAAAAAAAAATCTTCATTTGCCCGAGTGTTAATATTATGAAATTGGAAGCTGCCCTTTCCATCCATCTAGTTTTTGGTACTAACTTTCATGCAAATTAATCACTGTGCGGCTTATGAAAGCTATTCTGTTTGTGTCTCTGAAGCATGATTTGGCGCTTGTCTTGCACGTCTGAGACTTCAAATTTATTTAAATTACTTTGTGGACTTGCAGTCTACATGACTGTTATTTTTCAGCTTTAAAATCTTAAAATTATACAAATAAATATTAAAATAAAACAAAAATAAAACAAAAAGGAAAAAAACAACAACATAAATATCAGTTGAAAAAAAATAACTGAACAGTTGAAAAAATAAACCAGTAACTTGCCTTAAGTAAATAGTTAAACTAATATGTAATTAATTAAATGAATATATAAATAATAATCAAAATAAATGCAATCAAATATAAAGTGGGGTAGTAATGTTACAAGCCACTTATACCACTTTTTAATTAACTTTATGATAGTTGATTATCAATTGGTATAAACTGATATGCTGCTAGAATGAATTAATCCAGGAACATTGCTTTCACTTCTATTTTGGTAAAGGTTGGCTTACTGGATTCTTTCAATTTCTGTGTGAACTAGCACCAAGAGATGTATGCATAAAACGATGACTCCGAATTAATCTGTTTGGCACAGAACATTGATAGTTTCATCATGAAGTCTTGATTATTGAGTTTGACAGTTACAAAATTAGAAAAAAATGTACTTTCATCACAGTCTAGATCATGCCACACTTAGCCTGTTTTTTAGCTCACCTGTCACGTAGTGACAAGGTGAGCTTTTGGGATCACTTTTTGTCCATCGTGCGTCCGTGCGTGCGTGCGTCCGTAAACTTTTTCTTCAAACGACATCTCCTCCTAAACCACCGATCGGATTTTGACCAAACTTCACAGGAATGATCCTTAGGTGGTCCCCTTTCAAAGTTGTTCAAATGGTTCCGGTCCGTTGCATATATAGGTCACAGGCGCCAAAAATAGATTTTTTTCTTCGAAAACTTAAAAAACTTCTTCTCTGAAACCGCAAGACCCAGGACATTGATATTTGGTGTGAAGCTTCATCTAGTGGACAAGATTGTTCAAATTATTGTGCTGGGGCCAAAAATGCCCCCGCACCGGGGCCCTTTGGTTTTACATGGGCTTATATAGGGAAAGTCTTTAAAAATCTTCTTCTCTGAAACCACAAGGCCCAGGTCTTTGCTATTTGGTATGAAGCTTCATCTAGTGGACCCCTACAAAGATTGTTCAAATTATAGTGCTGGGGCCAAAAATGCCCCCACCCCGGGGCCCTTTTGTTTTACATGGGTTTATATAGTGAAAATCTTTAAAAATCTTCTTCTCTGAAACTGCAAGGCCCAGGTCTTTGCTATTTGGTATGAAACTTCAATTAGTGGACCCCTACCAAGATTGTTCAAATTATAGTGCTGGGGTCATAAATGCCCCCGCCCCAGGGCCCTTTGGTTTTACATAAGCTTATATATTGAAAATCTTTAAAAATCTTCTCCTCTGAAACTGAAAGGCCCAGGTCTTTGCTATTTGATATGAAGCTTCATCTTGTGGACCTCTACCAAGATTGTTCAAATTATAGCCCTGGGGCTAAAAATGCCCCCGCTCCATGGCCCTTTGGTTTTACATAGACTTATATAGGGAAAATCTTGAAAAATCTTTTCTCTGAAACCACAAGGCTTAGGTTTTTAGCTCGCCTTACGAAAGTAAGGGGGAGCTATTGCCATACCCCCGGGCATCCGGTGTCTGCGTCCGCATTAGGTTAAAGTTTACCTGCAAGCTCTTAAATGTGATGTTTTACAACTTTATTTTGAATATATAATTAATAATTGCTAAAAAAAACAATATTTAACATTATCATTGTACGTCATTTTACAGGTTTTTTGGCTTAAATTGGACTTTTTGAGAAGTTAATATTTTCCTCTGTTTTACCTCCCTTACTTCGCCGGCCTCAGTGGCTCAGTCGGATGCGCGTCTGACTGGTGATCAGGAGGACGCGGGTTCGACTCCCGCCGGGGTCGGCAACATTCTTTCGTGGAGATTGATCATGAAATCTTTTCTACGGTCATTCTCTCCCTTCCGCTGATTCAAGAAGGGCAGTTGTCAGTTTCTGGCGAAAGAATGTGCACTGTACTGGTTAACCGCTTACGTATAAGCCTGCCCAGGAAAGTGTTGATAGGTAAACTGACCGGCTCAAAAATGACCTAAATAGTGTTGACTGGGCCTTAAAACTCCAATACAAACAAACAAAAACCTCCCTTACTTCTCTGTGTTAAAGTTTACCTGCAAGCTGCGTGAGTTCAAATCCCGGGGGAGGAATGTTTTTTTTTTTCTTTTTAAAAACATAGCGTGGTCTGGGGCTCAAGGTCAAGGTCACTGTTGCTATTTTTAGGAAAACATTGTCATCGCTCTAGCGCCTTCATTTATTGATGGATTTTAATATAACTTCACCCAAATGTTGGGTATAATGATATCTCGAGTGACTTTGACTTTCAGGGTCCGGGGCCTAAGGTCAAGGTCACTACTTTCAGGGTCTCGGGGTGAAGGTCACTGTGGCTATTTTTAGAAAAAACATTGTCATCGTTCTTGCACCTTAATTTATTGATGGATTTTAATATAACTTCACACAAATGTTGGGTATGATGATATCTCTAGCAAGTTCGACTTTCAGGTTCCGGGGCTGAAGGTCAATGTCACTGTGGCTATTTTTAGAAAAAAACTTTGTGATCGCTCTAGTGCCTACATTTATGGATGGATTTTAATATAACTTCACAAAAATGTTGGCAATGATGATATCTTGAGCGAGTTCGACTTTCAGTGTCTGGGGCTGAAGGTCAAGGTCACTGTGGCCAGTTTTAGAAAAACTGTCATCGCTCTTGCGCCTTCATTTTTTGATGGATTTTAATATACCTTGACACAAATGTTTGGTATGATGATATCTTGAGTGACTTTGACTTTCCGGGTCAGGGGCTGAAGGTCAAGGTCACTGTGGCTATTTTTTAGAAAAACTTGATCATTGCTCTAGTGTCCAGATTTATTGATGGATTTTAAGATAACTTTATACAAATGTTGGGTATGAAGTTCAACTTTCAGGGTCTGGGGCTCAAAGTCAAGGTCACTGTGGCTATTTTTAGAAAAACTTTGTCATCACTCTTAAGTACCTACATTTATTGATGGATATAATGTAATTTTACACAAATGCTAGGCTAGGATTTTTTTTAATTTGTCTTGCTGGAGGGGATTTGTATCGTCTGTGATGCCTTGTTATTACTTAGTAGTTTGTAGAATTTTTTTTTATCAAATATAGATTTCTTTTTCATTTTTTTTTTTTTTTTTGCAGTGGAAAGGCTTAAAAACAGGATGATTAGGGGTACATTTTGGTTCTCTTTCATTTGCTGCAGTCTATTGGGCTGTTTTACAGATGAAAATTTTTTTGATAACTTGCCCTCATCCATCTTAGGCCCCCAAAGGCGAGCTATGTTGTCTTCTGACAACTCTTGTTGATATTTGTTATGAAGCTTCAGCTAGTGGACCTCTACCAAGATTGTTCAAATTATAGCCCTGAGACCAGAAATGCCCCCGCCATGTGGCCCTTTGGTTTTACATAGACTTATATAGGGAAAATCTTTAAAAATCTTCTTCTCTGAAACCACAAGTCTTAGGTCTTTGATATTTGTTATGAAGCTTCATCTAGTAGACCTCTACCAAGATTGTTCAAATTATAGCCCTGGGGCCAAAAATGCCCCCGCTCCGGGGGCCTTTGGTTTTACATAGATTTATATAGGGAAAATCTTGTTTTACACAGACTTCTTTATGCAGGGTAAACCTTTAAAATCTTCTTCTCTGAAACCACAAAGCCCAGGTTATTCATATTCGATATGAAGCTTCATCTTGTGGACCTCTACCAAGATTGTTCAAATTATAGCCCTGGGGCCAAAATTGACCCTGCTCGTGGCCCACTTATTATACATTGGATCAGTTGAGCGAACCAGGGCCCTCTGGGCCCACTTGTTTACATTGGTCATTATATGTAAATGTAATGTGATAGAAGGATGGACTGTGATAGACTGGGGATTGCTTGCTCATTTTATTAGATTTTCCAGCAGTAGTTCTGGCATTGTAATACAGTGATAGGACTAGAAACTAGATTTTACAGTGATGGACAGGGAGTTTATCGGCAGCTGTTGTGATGTTCAATGTTCTATCAGTTAACCTCAAAGCCTCATTAGATAAATGAACTTGTTATTGATCTGTATTACCGGTAAGAGCTAGTGAAATTTGTTCAATGTAATGTAAGTTTTGAACGGGCCGCTAATTGCTTGGATGCCTAGCTAATGTTGGTTGGCCTTGAAAAGTCAAACGATTTACATAAAATGCCAAGCATCAATCTTTATCGATGTTTTTATAGTCTTGTGGATTATGAGATGGTCATGTTGTGATGTGATGGTCAATTGTCGGTCATCTCTTAGCTGGAGTAGAGGTGTCAGCATTCCAGATTGTAATGGAGTCTGATGTTATCCTAGCAAAAATGTAGTTGTATTAAACTGCTCAGCATGTGTAGTGGTAGGTTTTCTATAAATCTCACCTCTTGAGGTAAGAATTAGTTGCCATTGTCCTAATTATTTTTGTTGTACAGTCGAACCTGTACTTACGTCACCTCAACTTACGGTCACCTCAAAATAACGGTCCCCTTATTACAACGGTCATTTTCAACCCCTCCCTTCGAAATTCCCTAATAAATTAACTGGGAACTACGGTCAACGGTCACTTTATTCAGTCCCAAACTGAGTTGCTGTCCTTGAATAACGGTCTATAATTGAATCCATCACGCTCAAGATTTAAGCTGTGAGGTAATTATCGCCATTGATTGGCATATAATTGGCCTGCTTGATTGGTATTGCTGTCTTTAATCCTGGCGATCTGGTCAAACATGTTACGGTTTGTGAGTGAGTTGAATTGAATAATTCATTGCATTCTGTTTTACACAAGAACTGTAGATAGTTTATTTGAAAAGTGAAGAAAAATTGACTGAACATTTTTTTTTAAAATTGGCGGACAGTCCTTAAGACGGTAAAACTAGCCCAGTAAGTAAATCACAATTATTGCGGCACTGTCAATTCAGAGACAAACCATCTGTGTATTTATTACGGTTCAAGTATGACACTATTGTTAATCGCTGTCATATAATTGCCACCCTGCGATGCGTGTCGATAAGGTGTGAAAATATGGTCAAGTCATGTCTCTAATTTGCGTTTATTCTCCAGTCATAAAATTACTTCCACAATCAATGTGAAAATGATTTAATCCTCCTCAGACAATTAGCTACATCTAACGGTAGATGTTTGCATTATAAAAACAGACTTTTCTATCAAATATCTGTATAAAGGGGGTGATTGTAGCAAGTATTCTAGTAAAATTAGGATTTAAAAGATGCACTTTCATTAATTTAAAATTAAGTAGATTAAGTAGATAGAAATAGATTGGATTCATGATGCCTCCACGCAGAGCTGAAAGCAATCCGCACAGGAGTACTGGTAAACAGCTTAGAGGATCTAAGCCTGCCCAGGCAAAGCGGTGCGAGTCGGCCCGTCTATGCTTATAAACCCTATTGGTTTCATTGGGCGGCAGGGCCTGAGATGCCGTTTCATCTTAATGTTGGGTAAAAGTCCCACAAAATTGGAAGCAACTTCTCCAAAATGACCTTTACAGTGTTGACGGGGACTTTAAACCTCAAATCAAACAAAGATAATACATACACACTGAATATAAGGCGAGGCTATTAATATTGATGAGCAAAAACTGATCATGTGTGAGTACTGGTAAACTGCTTAGGACTAAAGCTCTGCGAATCAGACCATCCAGTGCACTATAAGCTTTTTAGTTTCATTGGGTGGCAGATGTCGTCCTGCCCCACCACTAAAAAATGAGACAGTGTATGTTATATTGTCCGATACCATTTGAGATATGACCAAACTTCACAGATATGTAGAGCACCATAAGACGACATGCAGAACATATCGTCTGCTGAGTGCAATAACGATGTAACTGACATTTTGGCCAAAATAGTTTTTTTGCATAAATGGGTGCCTTAGGACTTGACACACTTGGTAAATACGTTCTACAGCTGGATTCTGCCTCAATCATGATTAATTTCAGCATTTTGGATTTTTTTTGGTCAGTTACACCGTTTTTGCTCTGACTTTTAGAAAAAAAAGTTGGCGCAAAAACAGTGTAAGTGCACTTACCCCATTTTTGCGCCAAGTTTTTTAATACCTCAAAAATATTGAATCCTGCTGCTTTATATTTCAAAATAAGCATGTAAGTACCATGCAGAATGTATAAAATGTGACCTATTACCTACCAAGTGCCTTTAATTTACTGCTTTACCATGTAAGAAAGAAATAAGGTTTGTACATTTACACCGTTTTAGCGCTGGATGCACTTACACCGTTTTTGCACCAAAAAAGTTGAAAAAAACACTCGGCGCAGAAATGGTGTATCAACCCTTAAATGCGAAATATTTCTTTTCAAATGTCATTTCTTCCATAATAAACATCACATACAAATGAAAGAAATAGCCATGAAGTTAAGAAACCAGCTTATAGTATGGTTTTCTATGCCATTCTTTAATAAATAAAAATCAAAAATGAGTTCCTTTAAGAGCAATGAAAACATTCATAAGAAAGAAGATGGGTCATACTACGTAGTTTCGGCTAATAAAGCCTCATCAGTGACCCTGTAATGATCCGGCAAAGAAAGCCAGAGGAAAGATACTGCAATTTTGCGAATTTCGAATAGGCAGTCGATTCAAAGACTGAAATAAATCAAAATGGGGTCCAAATAATTAAAAACCTGTCTAGAATATCTGTCTAAACCAATAATTATTTCCGATTTCTCAGAAACAGTTTTTTGTCTCTCCTGAAAAGTTGCCATTTTGCACTTACAACGTTATTGCACTCAGCAGACGATATGAACTGTAACTCGGATTTTCTTACTTTTTGGAGTTAATGCTTTTTGAACATCGACCATAGCAGTTTCTATCAGTTTCGTGTCTTGTTTGTTTGTATTAATTTAATGGCGCAGTCAACACTATTTTAGGTCATTTTTGAGCCGGTTAGTTTACCTATCCACACTTCCTGGGCAGGTCTATATGTAAGCCGTTTACCAGTATAGTGTACATTCTTTTGCCAGAAACTGCCAACTTCCCTTGTTGAATCAGCAGAAGGGAGAGAATGACCATAGAAACGATTTCATGATCAATCTCCACGAAAGAATGTTGCCGACACTGGCAGGTATCGAACTTGTGTTCTGATCTCCAGTCAGACGTGCATCCGGCTGACCTACCAAGGCCGGCTATCGGTTTTGTGTCCGCTTCATAACTCTGATATCATTTGAGATTTTTTCACTTAACTTCAGACATTTAGAGCAACATTGATATGACATGCAGAGCATATGAACCATAACTCTGATTTACCTACTTTTAGAGTTATTGCCCCTTGAACCCAGCCTCCCCCATCGGGCTTGAAGAAAATAGATTGGGCTGCTTGCTGCTTCCATGCAGAGCTGAAACCGACCGCACAGGGGTACTGGTAAACCGCTTAGGTTTTAAGCCTACCCAGGAGAGTGTTCAGTGTACTGCTTGGGAAAAAGAGTTTGGTAAACTGATAGGCTCAGTGCAAGCATATGTGTTGACTGGTCGTCACACTCAAAACAATGTTCAGCTTTGTGTGCCATAATAGGTTCCAAATAATTGTGACAAAGCCCATTACCACCTTGTAAATCTGGAGCATTGATTGTTTTTACATTCATTTTAGCTCACCAGAGTTGAAGGCTCCTGGGGAACGTATTGGAGAGGCAGTTGTCCGTCGTCGTCAACACTTGCAAATGACATCTCCTGAGAAACATCTGGGCTGATTGCGCCCAAATTTCATGTGTAGCATCCTAGGACTTGTGGATTGAAAGTTTATGAAAAGCGTCTCTTTAGTTTGGTTGCTATGGATTTTACATTTCACCTCTGCATTCCTGCCACAAGACTTTGCTGGTGATTTGACGATTTTTGACCTGATACCATGAACTTGATTTTTGACTTCCTTTTTCAAAACTTTAACATTTGGCTTATTTTAGATTAAGTGATAGAACATCAATATTTCACATGTGCATACTTCATCACAAGATATGTAAGGTGACTGGGGAAAAAACCTCGGATGATTTCGAATACCGGCCATTTTGGCCCATTTATCGTAGAGTTACGTCCCTTTGATTGCTGAAAATGCCGATTTTTTACCTTGTCATCACTGGAGCACCTTCAGTTTTGATTGAATCTTTCTGAAACTTATATGTAAGGTGGCCGTGGGCAAAACCTCGGATTAGTTTGAAAACCGGCCAAGTCGGCCCATTTATCATAGAGTTACGTCCCTTTGATTGCTGAAAATGTTGTTTTTTTTTCCTTGTCATCACCGTAGCCCCTTCAGTTTTGATCGGATCTTTCTGAAACTTATATGTAGGATGGCTAAAGTTAAAACCTTGGATAAGTTCGAAAACCAGCCAAGTCTGCCCATTTATTATAGAGTAACGTCTCTTTGATCGCTCAAAATGTCGATTTTTAGCTCACCTGTCACGTAGTGACAAGGTGAGCTTTTGTGATCACTTTTTGTCCGTCGTCCGTCCATCCGTCCGTGCGTGCGTCCGTAAACAATTTCAAATAAGTATATCTCTAATACCCCATGGTCAATCTTGATCAAATTTCATGAGAAGCATCACCAGGTAGGGGGAAAGGCTGCATAAGGTTTTTGGGCTGATCAGATTGGAATTCTGGTTGCTATGGCAACATACATCTCCCATAGACTTACAATGGGAAAAAATTAAAATATCTTCTTCTCTGAAACCACAAGGCCCAGAGCTAAGATATTTAGCATGTAGCAACGGCCAGTGGTCACCTACATAATTCCTGCCAATCATGCCCCCGGGGTCCACATTGGCCACGCCCCAAGGCCCCTTCGCTCCCATAGACTCACAATGGAACAAAAAGCTTCAAAAATCTTCTTCTCGGAAATCACAGGACCCAGAGCTTAGATATTTAGCAGATAGCATGGGCAAGTGGTCACCTACATAATTCCTGCCAATCATGCCCCTGGGTTCCAAACGGGCCACGCCCCGGGGCCCTTTAGCTCCTATAGACTCATAATGGAAAAAAGCTCCAAAAATCTTCTTCTTTGATACCACAGGGCCCAGAGCTGCTATATTTGGCATGTAGCAACGGCAAGTGGTCACATACATAATTCCTGCCAATCATGCCCCTGGGGTTCAAATTGGCTACACCCCGGGGCCCCTTAGCTCCCATAGACTCATAATGGAAAAAAAGCTTCAAAAATCTTCTTCTCTGAAACCACAGGGCCCAGAGCTTAGATATTTAGCATGTAGCAATGGCCAGTTGCCACCTACATAATTCCTGCCAATCATGCCCCTGGGTTCCAAATGGGCGATGCCCTGGGGCCCCTTCGCTCCCATAGACTCATAATGGAACAAAAAGCTTCAAAAATCTTCTTCTCGGAAACCACAGGGCCCAGAGCTAAGATATTTAGCATGTAGCAACGGCCAGTGGTCACCTACATAATTGCTGCCAATCATGCCCTGGGGTCCACATTGGCCACGCCCCAGGGCCCCTTTGCTCCCATAGACTCACAATGGAACAAAAATCGTCTTCTCTGAAACCACAGGACCCAGAGCTGCGATATTTGGCATGTAGAAACGGCAAGTGGTCACCTTCATAATTCCTGCCAATCATGCCCCTGGGTTCCAAATGGGCGACGCCCTGGGGCCCCGCTCCCATAGACTCATAATGGAACAAAAAGTTTCAAAAATCTTCTTCTCGGAAACCACAGGGCCCAGAGCTTAGATATTTAGCATGTAGCAACAGCAAGTGGTCACATACATAATTCCTGCCAATCATGCCCCTGGGGTCCAAACGGACCACGCCCCGGGGCCCTTTAGCTCCTATAGACTCATAATAGAAAAAAGCTTCAAAAATCTTCTTCTCTGAAACCACAGGGCCCAGAGCTGAGATATTTGGCATGTAGCAAGGGCAAGTGGTCACCTACATAAAGTAGAAGTAAAACAAAGATCAGGAATTGATACAATTAACTTACTCCACCCATAAAAGACACCAAAGGGAAAGAAATACAAACATTAAGCGAAAAGACCATAATGGAAACCTAAACAAAGGAAGGCCATAAGGACAGTTACTTTCCCACAAAATGGCCATATGGCCATCCAAAACCAAAAGACACAAGTGATACACACAGTAAGTAACAAACAACAACATAAATAAATCGCCACAGAAGAGCCGCCTTGGAACGGTCAGTGGAAAGTTTCCTGCCAATCATGTTCCTAGATTCCAAATGGGCCACGCCCCGGGGCCCTTTAGCTCCTATAGACTCATAATGGAAAAAAAGCTTCAAAAATCTTCTTCTCTGAAACCACAGTGCCCAGAGCTTAGATATTTAGCACATAGCAACGGCAAGTGGTCACCTACATAATTCCTGCCAATCATGCCCCTGGGGTCCAAAAGGGCCACGCCCCTGGGCCAGTTAGCTCCTATAGACTCATATTGGAAAAAAAGCTTCAAAAATCTTCTTCTCTGAAACCACAGGGCCCAGAGCTTAGATATTTAGCATGTAGCAATGGCAAGTGGTCACATACATAATTCCTGCCAATCATGCTCCTGGGTCCAAACAGGCCACGCCCCGGGGCTCTTTAGCTCCTATAGACTCATAATGGAAAAAAGCTTCAAAAATCTTCTTCTCTGAAACCACAGGGCCCAGAGCTTAGATATTTAGCATTTAGCAATGACAAGTGGTCACCTACATAAATCCTGCCAATCATGCCCCTGGGGTCCAAATGGGCCACACCCTGGGACCCCCATAGGTCCCATAGACGCATAATGAAAAAACAATTTCAAAAATCTTCTTCTCTATAAAACACAGAGCCCAGAGCTTAGATATTTAGCATGTAGCGACTGCAAGTGGTCTCCTACATATTTCCTGCTAATCATGCCCCTGGGGTCAAAATGGGCCACGCCCCGGGGCCCCTTAGCTCCCATAGACTCACAATGGAAAAAAGCTTCAAAAATCTTCTTCTCAGAAACTGTGAAGCACAGAAATTAGATATTTAGTGTCTAGCAACATAAAATAGCCAGCTACATAAATCCTGCTTACCCTGCCGCCGGGGTCAAAATTGGCTCATCACCTCCAATAGACTTATAATGGAAAAAAACTTAAACAATCTTCTTCTATGAAATCATAAGGCCCAGAGCTTAGATTTTTAGAATGTAGCAACGTCAAGTGGCCACCTACATAAATCCTGCCAGTTATGCCCCTGGGATCCAAATTGGCCACACCCCAGGGGTCTTTAGCTTCCATTGACTTACAATTGGAGAAACTTCAAAAATCTTCTCCTCTGAAACCACATGGCCCTTATAATGAAAAAAAAAAAAAAACTTAAAATGGGGGATTAAAATCTTCAAAAATCTTCTTCTCTGAAACCATAAGTCCCAGAGCTTCGGTATTTAGCATGTAGCAATGTCGAGTGGTCGCCTACATGAATCCTGCCAATCATGTCTTAGGGTCCAAATCCTGTGGCCCCTTAACTCCAACAAACTTGGAAAAAAGCTTCAAAATTCTTTGAAACCATGAAGTACAGACCTTAGATATTTAGTATATAGCAACACAAGATGGTCGCCTACATAAATTCTGCCAACCGTGCCCTTTGGGTAAAAATTGGCCAAGCCCCAGGGCTCATTAGCTCTTATAGACTTATACTGGAAAAAACTTAAAAAAAATCTTTTTCTCCAAAACCATAAGGCACAGATTTTGTATGATTTGAGGTTTTACATCCCCGTCAACACTGTATAGGTCATTTTGGAGATGTTTCTTCCAATTTTGTAGGACTTTTACCCGACATTGAGATGAAATTACATCTCAAGCCCTGTTGCCTAATGAAACCAGTAGGGTTTATAAGCATGGACACTGCTTTGCCTGAGCTTAGATATTTAGTATATAGCAATGTCAAGTGGTCTCCTACACTAATGATTTTCTGGTACACAGGTGAGCGATATAGGGCCATTGGGCCCTCTTGTGTTTTATATTAGGATCACTTTTTGTCTGTCATCCTTGCTTAAACAATTTCTTCAAGCGACATCTCCTCCTAAACCACTGATCGGATTTTGACCAAACTTCACAGGAATGATCCTCAGGTGTCCTTTCAAAGTTGTTCAAATGGTCCTGGTCCGTTTGCACATATAGGTCACAAGAGCCAAAAATAGATTTTTTTCACCGAAAACTTAAGAAATATTCTTCTCTGAAGCCGCAAGGCCCAGGTCTTTGATATTTGGTATGAAGCTTCATCTAGTGGACCCCTACCAAGATTGTTCAAACTATAGTGCTGGGGCCAAAAATGCCCCCGCCCGGGGCCCTTTGGTTTTACATGGGCTTATATAGGGAAAATATTTAAAAATCTTCTTCTCTGAAACCGCAGAAGCCTCCGTGGTGCAGTGGTTACGCTACTCACCTTGTAAACCAGGGGTCGCAGGATTGATCCCGGGCTTCTCCAGACTTTCTGATGAGTCTTTAAACCGAGGTCCCGTCTCCGTATGACCTTAGCTGTTGGTGGGACGTAAAACTAAAACTCACTCACTCACTCTGAAACCGCAAGGCCCAGGTCTTTGATATTTGGTTTGAAGCTTGTAGGGGACCCCTACAAAAATTGTTCAAATTATAGTGCTGGGGCCAAAAATGGCCCCGTCCCGGGGCCCTTTTGTTTTACATGGGCTTATAAAGGGAAATCTTTAAAAAATATTTTTCTCTGAAACCGCATGTCCCAGGTCTTTGATATTTTGTATGAAGCTTCATCTAGTGGATCCCTACCAAGATTGTTCAAATTATAGTGCTGGGGCCAAAAATGCCCCCGCCTCAGGGCCCTTTGGTTTTAGATAGGCTTATATAGGGAAAATCTTTAAAAATCTTCTCCCAAACCTCAAGGCCGAGGTCTTTGATATTTGGTATGAACCTTCATCTAGTGGACCCCTACCAAGATTGTTCAAATTATAATGCTGGGGCCAAAATTGCCTCCGCCCCGTGGCCCTTTGGTTTTACATAGACTTATATAGGGAAAATCTTGAAAAATCTTCTCTGAAACCGCAAGGCTGGCTAAGTCTTTGATATTTGGTATGAAGCTTCAGCCTGTGGACCTCTACCAAGATTTTTCAAATTATAGCCCTGAGACCAAAAATGCCCCCGCCAGGTGGCCCTTTGGTTTTGCATAGACTTATACACATGTATAGGGAAAATCTTTCAGAATCTTCTTCTATGAAACCACGTCCAAGGCCTACGTCTTTGATGTTTGGTGTGAAATTTCATCTAGTGGACCTCTATCAAGATTGTTCAAATTATAGCCCTTGGGCCCAAAATGCCCCCGCCCCGAGACCCTTTGGTTTTACATAGACTTATATAGGGAAATCTTTAGAAATCTTCTTCTGAAACTGCAAGGCCATGTCTTTGATATTTGGTATGGAGCTTCATCTAGTGGACCTCTACCAAGATTGAACAAATTATAGCCCTCGGGCCACAAATGCCCCCGCCCGGGGCCCTTTGGTTTTTCATAGACTTATACAGTAGAACTTCGATGGCTCGAACACCGATGACTCGTTTACCATGGCTGAGTCGAACCCATTATTGAGCCCCTAGAGAAATCCTGTACATAAGAAATAGTGGGGATAATTTGAGTGATTTTCGCTTTTTTTTTACTTGCAGCTGTATGCTGTGTGTACTCATTAGAATCGCCTCGATGAGGCGATTCTATTGAGTACACACAACATACATTTTCATTATAGAACACTGAAAAGATGTTTAAAAGGATATATTTATGCATCCTAGCAGTAACCCTAAGTGGCTCGAACAACCCCTGTCTCGAACAGATTTTCGAAGTCACAAAGGTATTCGAGCCACTGAAGTTCGACTGTATAGAGATAATCTTTTAAAATCTTCTTATCTGAAACAGCAAGGCCCAGGACTTTGATATTTGGTGTGAAGCTTCATCTAGTGGACCTTTATCAAGATTGTTTAAATTATAGCCCTGAGGCCAAAAATGCCCCGGCCCCGGGGCCATTTGGTTTTACATAGGCTTATGTTGGGAATATCTTTAAAAAAATCTTCTCCTCTGAAACCACAAGGCTCAGGTCTTTGATATTTGGTGTGTAGCTTCATCTAGTGGACCTTTGCCAAGATTGTTCAAATTATTGCCTTTGTTGGTATTTGGTATGAAGCTTCACATTTTGAGACCTCCCTCAACATTATGCACATTATAACCCTAGGGTCAATAATGGCCCTCCCCGGGGCCCACTTATTACTCTAGGGATCAGGTGAGCGAGCCAGGGCCATGATGGCCCTCTTGTTGACCTTGTCATCACCATAGCCCTTTCAGTTTTGATCGGATCTTTCTGAAATTTAAATGTAAGGTGGCTGGGGATAAAACCTCAGATGAGTTCCAATACCGGCCAAGTCTGACCATTTATCACAGAGTTACCTCCCTTAGATTGCTAAAAATGCTGATTCTTTACCTTGTCATCAACGTAGCCCCTTCAGTTTTAATCGGATCTTTCTGAAACTTATATGTAAGGTGACTGGGGAAAAAACCTCGGATGATTTCGAATACCGGCCAAGTTGGCCCATTTATCGTAGAGTTACGTCCCTTTGATTGCTGAAAATGCCGATTTTTTACCTTGTCATCACAGTAGCACCTTCAGTTTTGATTGAATCTTTCTGAAACTTATATGTAAGGTGGCCGTTGACAAAACCTCGGATTAGTTCGAAAACCAGCCAAGTCGGCCCATTTATCATAGAGTTACGTCCCTTTGATTGCTGAAAATGTTGTTTTTAGTTCACCTGTTACGGAGTGACAAGGTGAGCTTTTGTGATCACTTTTTGTCCGTCGTGCGTGCGTCCCTCCGTGCGTGCGTCCGTGCGTCAGTGCGTCCGTAAACAATTTCAAATAAGTATATCTCTAATACCCCATGGTCAATATTGATCAAATTTCATGAGAAGCATCATCAGGTAGGGGGAAAGGTTGCATAAGGTTTTTGGGCTGATCAGATTGGAATTCTGGTTGCCATGGCAACATATAGCTCCCATAGACTTACAACGGAAAAAAATAAAATATCTTCTTCTCTGAAACCACAGGGCCCAGAGCTTAGATATTTAGCATGTATTAAAGACCAGTGGTCACCTACATAACTTGCCAATCATACCCCTGGGGTCCAAATTGGCCACGCCCCGGGGCCATTTCGCTCCCATAGACTCGTAATGGAACAAAAAGCTTCAAAATTCTTCTTCTCGGAAACCACAGGGCCCAGAGCTTAAATATTTAGCTTGTAGCAACAGCGAGTGGTCACCTACATAATTCCTGCCAATCATGCCCCTGGGGTCAAAACGGGCCACGCCCCGGGGCCCTTTAGCTCCTATAGACTCATAATGGAAAAAAGCTTCAAAAATCTTCTTCTCTGAAACAACAGGGCCCAGAGCTGAGATATTTGACATGTAGCAACGGCAAGTGGTCACCTACAAAATTCCTGACAATCCTGCCCCTGGGGTCCAAATTGGCCACACCCCGGGGCCCCTTAGCTCCCATAGACTCATAATGGAAAAAAAGCTTCAAAAATCTTCTTCTCTGAAACCACAGGGCCCAGAGCTTAGATATTTAGCATGTAGCAACGGCCAGTGGTCACCTACATAATTCCTGCCAATCATGCCCCTGGGTTCCAAATGGGCGACGCCCCGGGGCCCCTTCGCTCCCATAGACTCATAATGGAACAAAAAGCTTCAAAAATCTATTTCTCGGAAACCACAGGGCCCAGAGCTTAGATATAAGCATGTAGCAACGGCAAGTGGTCACCTACATAATTCCTGCCAATCATGCCCCTGGGGTCCAAACGGGCCATGCCCTGGGGCCCTTTACCTCCTATAGACTCATAATGGAAAAAAGCTTCCAAAATCTTCTTCTCTGAAACCACAGGGCCCAGAGCTGAGGTATTTGGCATGTAGCAATGGCAAGTGGTCACCTACATAAATCCTGCCAATCATGCCGCTAGGGTCCATATGGGCAAGGCCCCGGGACCCTTAGCTCCCATAGACTCATAATGGAAAAAGGCTTAAAAAATCTTCTTCTCTGAAACCACAGCGCCCAGAGCTTATATATTTAGCACCTAGCAACGGCAAGTGGTCATCTACATAATTCCTGCCAATCATGCCCCTGGGGTCCAAAAGGGCCACGCCCTGGGGCCCCTTAACACCTATAGACTCATAATGGGAAAAAAAGCTTCAAAAATCTTCTTCTCTGAAACCACAGGGTCCAGAGCTTAGATATTTAGCATGTAGCAATGGCAAGTGGTCACCTACATATATCCTGCCAATCATGCCAGTGGGGTCCAAATGGGCCACGCCCCGGGCCCCTTAGCTCCAATAGACACATAATGGAAAAAAGCTTCCAAAATCTTCTTCTCTGAAACCACAGGGCCCAGAGCTTAGATATTTACCATGTAGCAATGACAAGTGGTCACCTACATAAATCCTGCCAATCATGCCCCTGGGGTCCAAATGGGCCACACCCTGGGACCCCCTTAGCTCCCATAGACTCATAATGGAAAAAAAACTTCAAAAATCTTCTTCTCTGAAACCACAGCGCCCAGAGCTTAGATATTTAGCACGTAGCAACGGCAAGTGGTCACCTACATAATTCCTGCCAATCATGCCCCTGGGGTCAAAACGGGCCACGCCCGGTGCCCCTTAACTCCTATAGACTCATAATGGAAAAAAGCTTCAAAAATCTTCTTCTCTGAAACCACAGGGCCCAGAGCTGAGATATTTGACATATAGCAACGGCAAGTGGTCACCTACATAATTCCTGACAATCCTGCCCCTGGGGTCCAAATTGGCCACACCCCGGGGCCCCTTAGCTCCCATAGACTCATAATGGAAAAAAAGCTTCAAAAATCTTCTTCTCTAAAACCACAGGGCCCAGAGCTTAGATATTTAGCATGTAGCAACGGCCAGTGGTCACTTACATAATTCCTGCCAATCATGCCCCTGGGTTCCAAATGGGCGACGCCCCGGGGCCCCTTCGCTCCCATAGACTCATAATGGAACAAAAAGCTTCAAAAATCTATTTCTCGGAAACCACAGGGCCCAGAGCTTAGATATAAGCATGTAGCAACGGCAAGTGGTCACCTACATAATTCCTGCCAATCATGCCCCTGGGGCCCAAACGGGCCATGCCCTGGGGCCCTTTACCTCCTATAGACTCATAATGGGAAAAAGCTTCCAAAATCTTCTTCTCTGAAACCACAGGGCCCAGAGCTGAGGTATTTGGCATGTAGCAATGGCAAGTGGTCACCTACATAAATCCTGCCAATCATGCCGCTAGGGTCCATATGGGCAAGGCCCCGGGACCCTTAGCTCCCATAGACTCATAATGGAAAAAGGCTTAAAAAATCTTCTTCTCTGAAACCACAGCGCCCAGAGCTTATATATTTAGCACCTAGCAACGGCAAGTGGTCATCTACATAATTCCTGCCAATCATGCCCCTGGGGTCCAAAAGGGCCACGCCCTGGGGCCCCTTAACACCTATAGACTCATAATGGGAAAAAAAGCTTCAAAAATCTTCTTCTCTGAAACCACAGGGTCCAGAGCTTAGATATTTAGCATGTAGCAATGGCAAGTGGTCACCTACATATATCCTGCCAATCATGCCAGTGGGGTCCAAATGGGCCACGCCCCGGGCCCCTTAGCTCCAATAGACACATAATGGAAAAAAGCTTCCAAAATCTTCTTCTCTGAAATCACAGGGCCCAGAGCTTAGATATTTACCATGTAGCAATGACAAGTGGTCACCTACATAAATCCTGCAAATCATGCCCCTGGGGTCCAAATGGGCCACACCCTGGGACCCCCTTAGCTCCCATAGACTCATAATGGAAAAAAAACTTCAAAAATCTTCTTCTCTGAAACCACAGCGCCCAGAGCTTAGATATTTAGCACGTAGCAACGGCAAGTGGTCACCTACATAATTCCTGCCAATCATGCCCCTGGGGTCCAAAAGGGCCACGCCCGGTGCCCCTTAACTCCTATAGACTCATAATGGAAAAAAAAGCTTCAAAAATCTATTTCTCTGAAACCACAGGGTCCAGAGCTTAGATATTTAGCATGTAGCAATGGCAAGTGGTCACCTACATATATCCTGCCAATCATGCCAGTGGGGTCCAAATGGGCCACGCCCCGGGCCCCTTAGCTCCCATAGACTCATAATGGAAAAAAGCTTCAAAAATCTTCTTCTCTGAAACCACAGGGTCCAGAGCTTAGATATTTAGCATGTAGCAACGGCAAGTGGTCACCTACATATTTCCTGCTAATTATGCCCCTGGGGTCCAAATGGGCCACGCCCCAGGGCCCCTTAGCTCCCATGGACTCATAATGGAAAAAAGCTTCAAAAATCTTCTTCTCAGAAACTGTGAAGCACAGAACTTAGATATTTAGTATTTAGCAACATAAAATAGCCAGTTACATAAATCCTGCTAACCCTGCCCCTGGGGTCAAAATTGGCCACGCCCGAGCTCATCACCTCCAATAGACTTAAAATGGAAAAAAAACTTAAAAAATCTTCTTCTATGGAACCATAAGACCTAGTGCTTAGATTTTTAGTATGTAGCAACGTCAAGTGTCCACCTACATAAATCCTGCCAGTTATGCCCCTGGGATCCAAATTGGCCCCACCCCAGGGTTCTTTAGCTTCCATAGACTTACAATTGGAGAAACTTCAAAAATCTTCTTCTCTGAAACCACAGGGCCCTTATAATGAAAAAAAAAAAAAAAAAAAAATTAAAATGGGGAAAAAATCTTCAAAATTCTTCTTCTCTGAAACCATAAGTACAAGAGCTTAGGTATTTAGCATGTAGCAATGTCGAGTGGTGAGCAATATAGGGCCATTGGGCCCTCGTTTTACCTTGTCATCACCGTAGCCCCTTCAGTTTTGATCGGATCTTTCGAAACTTATATGTAGGATGGCTAATGTTAAAACCTCGGATGTGTTCGAAAACCAGCCAAGTCTGCCCATTTATCATAGAGTAACGTCTCTTTGATTGCTGAAAATGTCGATTTTTGACCTTGTCATCACCGTAGCCCTTTCAGTTTTGATCGGATCTTTCTGAAATTTAAATGTAAGGTGGCTGGGGATAAAACCTCAGATGATTTCCAATACCGGCCAAGTCTGACCATTTATCATAGCGTTACCTCCCTTAGACTGCTAAAAATGCTGATTCTTTACCTTGTCATCAACGTAGCCCCTTCAGTTTTGATCGGATCTTTCTGAAACTTATAAGTATGGTGGCTGGGGATAAAATGTTGGATGAGTTCAAAAACCCGCCAAGTCGGCCCATTTTTCATAGAGCTATGTCCCTTTGATTGCTGAAAATGTCAATTTTCGACCTTTTCATTACCGTAGCCCCTTAAGTTTTGATCGGATCTCTCTGAAACGTATGTCGGATGAGTTCGAAAACCAGCCAAGTTGGCCCATTTTTCATAGAATAACATCCCTTTGATTGCTGAAAATGCCAAATTATGACCTTGTAATCACAGTAGCCCCTTCAGTTTTGATCGGATCTTTCTGAAACTTACCTGTAAGGTGGCTGGGAATAAAACCTCAGATGAGTTCGAATACCAGCTAAGTCGTCACATTTATCATAGAGTGACGTGCCTTTGATTGCTGAAAATGCCTAGTTTCGACCTTGTCATCACTGCTGCCCCTTCAGTTTTGAACGGATCTTCATGAAACTTACAAACAAGGAAGTCAGGCAGAAAGCTTGGAGGAGTTTGAAAACTCTTGTTTTTGAACTTGTCTTCACCATAGCCACTTCAGTTTAGATCGTATCTTCTTAGCAAGTCAGGAAAAAAAGCTTGAATGAGTTTGAAAACCTGTGAGGTCAGCCTGTTTATCACAGAGTTACATTCTACTTGATTTGCAGAAAATGCTTACCCTGTCATCACCATGTCCTCCCATAAAGCCTTCAGTAAAGGTTGGCACTTCCTTAAACTTTGAATCTGTTAGCTCAGGTGAGCGTTACAGGACCAAGCTAGCTTGGTCCTCTTGTTATAGCCCCACTTTGAAAAAGTGGGGGCTGTATTGGATTTGGCTTGTCTGGAATTCTGTCTGTCTGTCTGTCAGTCTGTCTGTCTTTCTGTCTGTCTGTAATATTTGATAGTGGGTACCTTGTTACCGCAACTCCTCTTACAGTTGTAGGTCAATCCTTTTGAAACTTTACAGGTGTTTTCATATAGGTCTGAAGATGTGCATATTCTTTTTTCATTATCCTTAAATAATTTTTTTCACTTATTTCACCTTTTTTAACTTAGACAATTTTTGAGATCTACTAATGTGAAAATGTATAGGGAGTAGCTACCTTGTTACCGCAACTCCTCTTACAGTTCTATGTCAATCCTTTTGAAACTTTACAGGTGTTTTCATATAGGTCTGAAGATGTGCATATTCTTTTTTCATTATCCTTAAATAATTTTTTTCACTAATTTCACCTTTTTTAACTTAGACAATTTTTGAGATCTACTAATGTTAAAATGTATAGGGAGTAGCTACCTTGTTACCGCAACTCCTCTTACAGTTCTATGTCAATCCTTTTGAAACTTTACAGGTGTTTTCATATAGGTCTGAAGATGTGTGTATTCTTTTTTCATTATCCTTTTTAAATAATTTTTTTCACTTATTTCACCTTTTTTAACTTTTTTCATTATCCTTAAATAATTTTTTTCACTTATTTCACCTTTTTTAACTTAGACAATTTTTGAGATCTACTAATGTTAAAATGTATAGGGAGTAGCTACCTTGTTACCGCAACTCCTCTTACAGTTCTATGTCAATCCTTTTGAAACTTTACAGGTGTTTTCATATAGGTCTGAAGATGTGCGTATTCTTTTTTCATTATCCTTTTTAAATAATTTTTTTCACTTATTTCACCTTTTTTAACTTTTTTCATTATCCTTAAATAATTTTTTTCACTTATTTCACCTTTTTTAACTTAGACAATTTTTGAGATCTACTAATGTTAAAATGTATAGGGAGTAGCTACCTTGTGATCGCTACTCCTCTTTCAGTTCTAGGTCAATCCTTTTGAAACTTAACAGGTGTTTTCATATAGGTCTGAAGATGTGCATGTGCTTTTTTCATTATCCAAAACTTTTTTTTTTAACTTAGACTGGTTTTCAGATCTAATAACGCGAAAAGTCTATAAGGCGTAGGTACCTTGTTAGGGATTTAACCCTCTCACAAGTCTTTACCTTTAATTCATGAGTCTTTCTCCTCTGACAGGGCTATAGCGGGGCTATAGTCAGATCCTCTGACAGTTCTAGTTTACCTTGTCATCACCGTAGCCCCTTCAGTTTTGATCGGATCTTTCTGAAACTTATATGTAAGGTGGCTGGGGATAAAATCCTGGATGAGTTTGAAAACTGACCAAGTCCGCCCATTTAACATAGTGTTACTTCCCTTTGATTGCTGAAAATGCAGATGTTTGACCTTGTCATCACCGCCGCCCCTTCAGTTTTGATCGGAACTTTCTGAAACTTATATGTAAGGTGGCTGGGAATAAAACCTCGGATGAGTTCGAATACCGGTGTAACGGTCAGTTTCTTCCCCCGGCCAGGTTCTTCCCCGGGGAAGAACTGGGCCGGCCCGTTTCTTCCCCGGGGGAAGAACTGGGCTGGCCCAGTTCTTCCCCGGGGGAAGAAACTGACTAGTCAGTTTCTTCCCCACCCAGTCAGTTTCTTCCCCACCTGAATTTTTTTCAGAACCATAGTCAAAGAGTAATTTGCAGCTCACAATTACAGGTGTAACGGTCAGTTTCTTCCCCCGGCCAGGTTCTTCCCCGGGGAAGAACTGGGCCGGCCCGTTTCTTCCCCGGGGGAAGAACTGGGCTGGCCCAGTTCTTCCCCGGGGGAAGAAACTGACTAGTCAGTTTCTTCCCCACCCAGTCAGTTTCTTCCCCACCTGAATTTTTTTCAGAACCATAGTCAAAGAGTAATTTGCAGCTCACAATTTGTTATAAATGAGAAATGAGACCATTCTGAATAATTTCTGAGTCCTTTTAGCTTGAATGACAAAATTTGCTCTATGCTACACCATTCATGGAGATGCAATAAAATATGCATCCATATTCAAGCATCTCTGATGAATTTTCTTTGCTTTTTAAGACATAAATTAGTTTTAACTAAACAGATATAATAAGGCACAAATGTTTGGCGCTCAAATCTACATAGAATTTGGAGACTGGGGGTGGGGAAGAACTGCGCCGGCCTGTTTCTTCCCCACCCCAGATGTTTCTGTCTACTAAAAATTCTTGTGATAAATTTCCTTTGCTTTTTAATACAAAAAATGGTATTAACTATAAAGATATAATAAGCAACAAATGTTTGGAGCTCATATCTAAATAGAATTTGGAAAATGGGGGTGGGGAAGAACTGGGCCGGCCGTTTCTTCCCCACCCCAGATTTTTCTGTTTACAAAAAAATTCTTGTGATAAATTTTCTTCGCTTTTTAAGACATAAATTGGTATAAACTAAAAAGATATGATAAGCAACGAATGTTCTGAGCTCAAATCTAAATAGAATTTTGAGACTGGGGGTGGGGAAGAACTGGGCCGGCCCGTTTCTTCCCCACCCCAGATTTTTCTGTTTACAAACAATTCTTGTGATAAATTTTCTTCGCTTTTGAAGACATAAATTAGTATAAACTAAAAAGATATAATAAGCAACCAATGTTTGGAGCTCAAATCTAAATAAAATTTGGAGACTGGGGGTGGGGAAGAACTGGGCCGGCCCGTTTCTTCCCCACCCCAGATTTTTCTGTTTACAAACATTTCTTGTGATAAATTTTCTTCGCTTTTTAAGACATAAATAGGTATAAACTAAAAAGATATAATTAGCAACAAATGTTATGAGCTCAAATCTAAATAGACTTCGGAGACTGGGGGTGGGGAAGAACTGGGCCGGCCCGTTTCTTCCCAAGCCCAGATTTTTGTTTACACAAAATTCTTGTGATAAATTTTCTTCACTTTTCATGACATAAATTGGAATAAACTAATAGGATATAATAATCAACAAATGTTTTGGGCTCAAATCTAAATAGAATGTGGAGACTAGGGGTGGGGAAGAACTGGGCAAGCCTGTTTCTTCCACACCCCAAATTTTTCTGTTTACAAAAAATTCTTGTGATAAATTTTCTTTGCTTTTTAAGACATAAATTGGTATAAACTAAAAAGATGCAATAACCAACAAATGTTTTGGAGCTCAAATCTAAATAGAATTTGGAGACTGGGGGTGGGGAAGAACTGGGCCGGCCTGTTTCTTCCCCACCCCAGATTTTTCTGTTTACAAAAAATTATTGTGATAAATTTTCTTCGCTTTTTAAGACATAAATTGTATTATCTTAACAGCTATAATAAGCAAAAACTGTTTGGTGTTCAAATCACATCTTATGTGATATAACTGACATAACTGTACAAAACTACCCAGGGGTGGGGAAGAAACGGGCCGGCCCAGTTCTTCCCGGCCCCAGACACCTTCAACATCATAACTGACTTAACAGTACAACACTTACCAAGGGTTGGAAAGAAAGGAACCGGCCCAGTTCTTCCCAACCCAAGACATCTTCAGCAATATAACTGACATGACTGTACAACACAACCCAAGGGTGGGGAAGAAACAGGCCGGCCCAGTTCTTCCCCACCCCCCAGTCTCTGAATTCTATTGAAATTCAAGAGCCAAACATTTGTTGCTAATTATATCTGTTTAGTTAATACCAGTTTATGTCATTAGAAGTGATCAAAATTTATCACAAGAATTTTTAGCAAACAGAAAAAATCTGGGGTGGGGAAGAAATTGGCCGGCCCAGTTCTTCCCTACCACCAGTCTACTAATTCTGTTAAGATTTGAGCACAATATTCTTATGATAAATTTTCTTCGCTTTTTGAGACATAAATTGGTATAAACTAAAAAGATATAATAAGCAACAACTGTTTGGAGCTCAAATATAAATAGAATTTGGAGACTGGGGTAGGGGAAGAACTGGGTCGGCCTATTTCTTCTCCACCCCAGATGATTCTGTTTACAAAAAATTCTTGTGATAAATTTTCTTCACTTTTTAAGACATTAATTGGTATAAACTAAAAAGCTGTAATAAGCAACAAATGTTTGGAGCTCATATCTAAATAGAATTTGGAGACTGGGGGTGGGGAAGAACTGGGCCGGCCTCCTTATTCCCCACCCCAGATTTTTCTGTTTACAAAAAATTCTTGTGATAAATTTTCTTCCTTTTTTAAGACAAAAATTGGTATTAACTAAACAGATATAAAAAGCAAAAACTATTTGGTGTTCAAATCACATCTTCAGTGATATAACTGACATAACTGTACAACACTACCCAGGGGCGGGGAAGAAACGGGCCGGCCCAGTTCTTCC
The DNA here is from genome assembly GCA_963580285.1 of Lucinisca nassula. Lineage (NCBI taxonomy): Eukaryota > Metazoa > Mollusca > Bivalvia > Lucinida > Lucinidae > Lucinisca > Lucinisca nassula. The sequence continues at coordinate 58,161,960 of OY757015.1, read as the reverse complement.
CCACCCCAGACACCTTCAATGTCATAATTGACTTAACAGTACAACACTTACCAAGGGTGGGAAAGAAATTGACCAACCCAGATTTTCCCTACCCAAGACATCTTCAGCAATATAACTGACATAACTGTACAACACTACCCAAGGGCGGGGAAGAAACAGGCCGGCCCAGTTCTTCCCCACCCCCCAGTCTCCTAATTCTATTGAAATTCAAGTGCCAAACATTTGTTGCTTGTTAAATCTGTTTAGTTAATACCAATTTATGTCTTTAAAAGTGAAGAAAATTTATCACAAGAATTTTTAGTAAACAGAAAAATCTGGGGTGGGGAAGAAACGGGCCAGCCCAGTTCTTCCCCACCCCCCAGTCTCTGAATTCTATTGAAATTCAAGTGCCAAACATTTGTTGCTTATTATATCTGTTTAGTTTATACCAATTTATGTCTTTAAAAGTGAAGAAAATTTATCACAAGAATTTTTAGTAAACAGAAAAATCTGGGGTGGGGAAGAAACGGGCCGGCCCAGTTCTTCCCCACCCCCAGTCTCCAAATTCTATTAAAATTTGAGCTCCAAACAATCTTTGCTTATTATATCTGTTTAGTTTATACCAATTTATGTCTTAAAAAGCAAAGGAAATTTATCACCAGAATTATTAGTAAGCAGAAACAATATGGGGTGGGTAAGAACTAGGCCGGCCCAGTTCTTCTCCACCCCAAGTCTCTGAATTCTATTGAAACTTAAGGGCCAAACATTTGTTGCTTATTATATCTCTGTAGTTAATGCCAATTTATGTCTTTAAAAGTGAAGAAAATTTATCACAAGAATTTCTAGTAAACAGTAAAATCTGGGGTGGGGAAGAAATGGGACGGCCCAGTTCTTCCCCACCCCCACTTTCATAATTATATTTAGATTGGAGCACTTAATAGTTGTTGCTTATTATATCTGTTTAGTTAATACCAATTAATGTCATAAAAAGCTAAGAAAATTAATCATAGATACTGGAATTGGGATGAAAATTTCCTTGGATCTCCATATATTGTATGACATAGAGAAAATTTTGCCATTCAAGCTGTAAACACTCAAAATTAATTCAGAATGGTTTCTTTTCGAATTTTTAACAATTTGTGAGGCATAAATTACTCGTTCTCTGTGGTTCTAAAAAAATTTCAGATGGGGAAGAAACTGACTGGGTGGGGAAGAAACTGACTAGTCAGTTTCTTCCCCGGGGAAGAAACGGGCCGGCCCAGTTCTTCCCCGGGGAAGAAACTGACTGGGGGGAAGAACCGGCCTGTTACACCGGTCAAGTCTGCACATTTATTATAGAGTTATATGCCTCTGATTGCTGAAAATGCCGAATTTTGACCTTGTCATCACCGTAGCCCCACTTTAGTTTTGTTCGGATCCTTCTGAACCTAATATGTCAGGTGACTGGGGATAAAACCTCGGATGAGTTAGAATACCGGCCAAGTAAGCTCATTTATCATAGAGTTACGTCCCTTTGATTGCTGAAAATGCTGATTTTTGACATTGCCATCACCATAGCCCCTTGAGTTTTGATGGGATCTTTCTGAAACTTATATGTAAGGTGGCTGGGCATAAAACGTCAGATGAGTTCGAAAAATGGCCAAGTCGGTCTATTTATCACAGAGTTACATCCCTTTAATTGCTGAAAATGCCAGATTTTGACCTTGTCAACACCGTAGCTCCTTCAGTTTTGATTGGATCTTTCTGAAACTTATATGTAGGGTGACTGGGGATAAAACCTCGGATGTGTTTGAATACTGGCCAAATTAGCCCATTTATCATAGAGTTACGTCCCTTTGATTGCTGAAAATGCCGATTTTTGACCTTATCATCACGGCTTTGTAACAACGCTTAGTGTTCACTCAACGCTTAGTGTTCACCATCAACGCTTAGTGTTCACCATGGACACTAAGCATCGCGACTGTCAATACTGTGTGCGATCCCAACGCTTATTGTTCACCATGGCATTAGCTCGCCAAATACAATGAAGTACAATGAGAGCTATTGTTGTCACATCGGTCGGCCGCTTTTGCGTTTGCGATTTCAACAGTCACGCATCACAGAGTACTCATATTTTGGACTTAAGTACCTGGGAGAGTATTCTTATGTTCCAAGAGAACAGACCCCTGGGTGCATGCCCTGGGTTGGGGCTAGGGGTCATAATCTAGAACATCTCTGTAAAACTGTGTTTAAGTTTTTGAAATGCTTATATCTCAACAATCACTCATCACAAAGCATTCATATTTACAACTTTGATACCCGGGGGGTGTCTTCTGAGAATACCTGCGAGTGTCTTCCGAGATTCCAAAACAACACACCCCTGGTTTCATGCCTTTGGTGGGGATAGGGGGTCAAAATCTAGGACACCTTAAAAATTTGTTAAATACATTTCCATTGTGCTAACAAGTTACAAACTCAACTGATAATACAACAGCCAACTATGCGACATTGGTTCAAGTGTGAAAGGGTGACAATCATGGTGACCTACATTTTACGGTCCAGTGATTTTGCCTTATATCTTCAATACTATTTGATGGAGACGTGTCATACCTGGGATTATTTGTTTCATAGGACCCATGATTGATCTCAAATATATCTAGGTCAGTGTGACATATATTTCATGGTTCAGTGATTTTGCCTTATATCTTGAATACTACTTGACAGAGAAATATCATACCTGGATCATTAGTTCCAAGTGACACAATGATTGGCCTCCAAATAAATCTAGGTAATTTATTTTAAAGACAAAAACGGGCCATATTGACTCATAATACCAAGTTATGATGTTCATATACCATACGTGTTATAAGGCAAAATCACTGGACCATGAAATATAGGTCATGATGACATTCGTTTCTCTGGTCAAATGTCGGATCGAACTGTCTCATAATACTGAAGTTTGATGTTCATACATCAAGAAGTATTCATGTTATAAGGCAAAATTACTTTTTTCATACCAGAAAATTGGAAAATTAAAAGAGATTTACCATCGAAGAAGGAAAGGCGATGTTTAGTTGAAATTTCATCGACCACAAACTCCCTAAGGGGGTCACACAGAGTTTACGCAGCATGCAACCCGGAGCAAATCAGTCTTCAGAGACAGTCAAGATGTTGCCTATGCTATTTCACAAGGCAACATCTTGGCGAATTATGAAGAAGCAAACCCAGTCATGGGTTGGGCGGGAGGGTGTGTGACCCCCTTAGGGAGTTTGTGGTCGATGAAATTTCAACTAAACATCGCCTTTCCTTCTTCGAAGGTAAGTCTTGTTTAATTTTCCAATTTCATCTCCCACTTAACTCCCTAATGGGGCCTCACAGAGATTTTAGAGTTGGTTCTTCATAATCTCAAAAGAAATAGCCAATAATGAAATTTAACCAAACCCAACTCTATAAGAACTGATTACAACAACTTTACTGTAACCAAAGAAGTGATTAACTTTGAAATAACTAAAACTCATGATTAACTGCAAAGTACATGAATTTAAACCTTCAACATCATAACTGACTTAACAGTACAACACTTACCAAGGGTTGGAAAGAAAGGAACCGGCCCAGTTCTTCCCAACCCAAGACATCTTCAGCAATATAACTGACATGACTGTACAACACAACCCAAGGGTGGGGAAGAAACAGGCCGGCCCAGTTCTTCCCCACCCCCCAGTCTCTGAATTCTATTGAAATTCAAGAGCCAAACATTTGTTGCTAATTATATCTGTTTAGTTAATACCAGTTTATGTCATTAGAAGTGATCAAAATTTATCACAAGAATTTTTAGCAAACAGAAAAAATCTGGGGTGGGGAAGAAATTGGCCGGCCCAGTTCTTCCCTACCACCAGTCTACTAATTCTGTTAAGATTTGAGCACAATATTCTTATGATAAATTTTCTTCGCTTTTTGAGACATAAATTGGTATAAACTAAAAAGATATAATAAGCAACAACTGTTTGGAGCTCAAATATAAATAGAATTTGGAGACTGGGGTAGGGGAAGAACTGGGTCGGCCTATTTCTTCTCCACCCCAGATGATTCTGTTTACAAAAAATTCTTGTGATAAATTTTCTTCACTTTTTAAGACATTAATTGGTATAAACTAAAAAGCTGTAATAAGCAACAAATGTTTGGAGCTCATATCTAAATAGAATTTGGAGACTGGGGGTGGGGAAGAACTGGGCCGGCCTCCTTATTCCCCACCCCAGATTTTTCTGTTTACAAAAAATTCTTGTGATAAATTTTCTTCCTTTTTTAAGACAAAAATTGGTATTAACTAAACAGATATAAAAAGCAAAAACTATTTGGTGTTCAAATCACATCTTCAGTGATATAACTGACATAACTGTACAACACTACCCAGGGGCGGGGAAGAAACGGGCCGGCCCAGTTCTTCCCCACCCCAGACACCTTCAATGTCATAATTGACTTAACAGTACAACACTTACCAAGGGTGGGAAAGAAATTGACCAACCCAGATTTTCCCTACCCAAGACATCTTCAGCAATATAACTGACATAACTGTACAACACTACCCAAGGGCGGGGAAGAAACAGGCCGGCCCAGTTCTTCCCCACCCCCCAGTCTCCTAATTCTATTGAAATTCAAGTGCCAAACATTTGTTGCTTGTTAAATCTGTTTAGTTAATACCAATTTATGTCTTTAAAAGTGAAGAAAATTTATCACAAGAATTTTTAGTAAACAGAAAAATCTGGGGTGGGGAAGAAACGGGCCAGCCCAGTTCTTCCCCACCCCCCAGTCTCTGAATTCTATTGAAATTCAAGTGCCAAACATTTGTTGCTTATTATATCTGTTTAGTTTATACCAATTTATGTCTTTAAAAGTGAAGAAAATTTATCACAAGAATTTTTAGTAAACAGAAAAATCTGGGGTGGGGAAGAAACGGGCCGGCCCAGTTCTTCCCCACCCCCAGTCTCCAAATTCTATTAAAATTTGAGCTCCAAACAATCTTTGCTTATTATATCTGTTTAGTTTATACCAATTTATGTCTTAAAAAGCAAAGGAAATTTATCACCAGAATTATTAGTAAGCAGAAACAATATGGGGTGGGTAAGAACTAGGCCGGCCCAGTTCTTCTCCACCCCAAGTCTCTGAATTCTATTGAAACTTAAGGGCCAAACATTTGTTGCTTATTATATCTCTGTAGTTAATGCCAATTTATGTCTTTAAAAGTGAAGAAAATTTATCACAAGAATTTCTAGTAAACAGTAAAATCTGGGGTGGGGAAGAAATGGGACGGCCCAGTTCTTCCCCACCCCCACTTTCATAATTATATTTAGATTGGAGCACTTAATAGTTGTTGCTTATTATATCTGTTTAGTTAATACCAATTAATGTCATAAAAAGCTAAGAAAATTAATCATAGATACTGGAATTGGGATGAAAATTTCCTTGGATCTCCATATATTGTATGACATAGAGAAAATTTTGCCATTCAAGCTGTAAACACTCAAAATTAATTCAGAATGGTTTCTTTTCGAATTTTTAACAATTTGTGAGGCATAAATTACTCGTTCTCTGTGGTTCTAAAAAAATTTCAGATGGGGAAGAAACTGACTGGGTGGGGAAGAAACTGACTAGTCAGTTTCTTCCCCGGGGAAGAAACGGGCCGGCCCAGTTCTTCCCCGGGGAAGAAACTGACTGGGGGGAAGAACCGGCCTGTTACACCGGTCAAGTCTGCACATTTATTATAGAGTTATATGCCTCTGATTGCTGAAAATGCCGAATTTTGACCTTGTCATCACCGTAGCCCCACTTTAGTTTTGTTCGGATCCTTCTGAACCTAATATGTCAGGTGACTGGGGATAAAACCTCGGATGAGTTAGAATACCGGCCAAGTAAGCTCATTTATCATAGAGTTACGTCCCTTTGATTGCTGAAAATGCTGATTTTTGACATTGCCATCACCATAGCCCCTTGAGTTTTGATGGGATCTTTCTGAAACTTATATGTAAGGTGGCTGGGCATAAAACGTCAGATGAGTTCGAAAAATGGCCAAGTCGGTCTATTTATCACAGAGTTACATCCCTTTAATTGCTGAAAATGCCAGATTTTGACCTTGTCAACACCGTAGCTCCTTCAGTTTTGATTGGATCTTTCTGAAACTTATATGTAGGGTGACTGGGGATAAAACCTCGGATGTGTTTGAATACTGGCCAAATTAGCCCATTTATCATAGAGTTACGTCCCTTTGATTGCTGAAAATGCCGATTTTTGACCTTATCATCACGGCTTTGTAACAACGCTTAGTGTTCACTCAACGCTTAGTGTTCACCATCAACGCTTAGTGTTCACCATGGACACTAAGCATCGCGACTGTCAATACTGTGTGCGATCCCAACGCTTATTGTTCACCATGGCATTAGCTCGCCAAATACAATGAAGTACAATGAGAGCTATTGTTGTCACATCGGTCGGCCGCTTTTGCGTTTGCGATTTCAACAGTCACGCATCACAGAGTACTCATATTTTGGACTTAAGTACCTGGGAGAGTATTCTTATGTTCCAAGAGAACAGACCCCTGGGTGCATGCCCTGGGTTGGGGCTAGGGGTCATAATCTAGAACATCTCTGTAAAACTGTGTTTAAGTTTTTGAAATGCTTATATCTCAACAATCACTCATCACAAAGCATTCATATTTACAACTTTGATACCCGGGGGGTGTCTTCTGAGAATACCTGCGAGTGTCTTCCGAGATTCCAAAACAACACACCCCTGGTTTCATGCCTTTGGTGGGGATAGGGGGTCAAAATCTAGGACACCTTAAAAATTTGTTAAATACATTTCCATTGTGCTAACAAGTTACAAACTCAACTGATAATACAACAGCCAACTATGCGACATTGGTTCAAGTGTGAAAGGGTGACAATCATGGTGACCTACATTTTACGGTCCAGTGATTTTGCCTTATATCTTCAATACTATTTGATGGAGACGTGTCATACCTGGGATTATTTGTTTCATAGGACCCATGATTGATCTCAAATATATCTAGGTCAGTGTGACATATATTTCATGGTTCAGTGATTTTGCCTTATATCTTGAATACTACTTGACAGAGAAATATCATACCTGGATCATTAGTTCCAAGTGACACAATGATTGGCCTCCAAATAAATCTAGGTAATTTATTTTAAAGACAAAAACGGGCCATATTGACTCATAATACCAAGTTATGATGTTCATATACCATACGTGTTATAAGGCAAAATCACTGGACCATGAAATATAGGTCATGATGACATTCGTTTCTCTGGTCAAATGTCGGATCGAACTGTCTCATAATACTGAAGTTTGATGTTCATACATCAAGAAGTATTCATGTTATAAGGCAAAATTACTTTTTTCATACCAGAAAATTGGAAAATTAAACGAGATTTACCATCGAAGAAGGAAAGGCGATGTTTAGTTGAAATTTCATCGACCACAAACTCCCTAAGGGGGTCACACAGAGTTTACGCAGCATGCAACCCGGAGCAAATCAGTCTTCAGAGACAGTCAAGATGTTGCCTATGCTATTTCACAAGGCAACATCTTGGCGAATTATGAAGAAGCAAACCCAGTCATGGGTTGGGCGGGAGGGTGTGTGACCCCCTTAGGGAGTTTGTGGTCGATGAAATTTCAACTAAACATCGCCTTTCCTTCTTCGAAGGTAAGTCTTGTTTAATTTTCCAATTTCATCTCCCACTTAACTCCCTAATGGGGCCTCACAGAGATTTTAGAGTTGGTTCTTCATAATCTCAAAAGAAATAGCCAATAATGAAATTTAACCAAACCCAACTCTATAAGAACTGATTACAACAACTTTACTGTAACCAAAGAAGTGATTAACTTTGAAATAACTAAAACTCATGATTAACTGCAAAGTACATGAATTTAAACCTCATGAAATGCGTTTCAAGATTGTCTTTCTAATCTAACACATGTTTATTTGCTATTCAAGCTTGTCCTTCTAAAATTGAATCTTGCACAGTTTTACCTTCATCTTCGATTGTTTTGTCATAAAATCTGGCAAAAACTTTTGCGTTTGCCCATCCAGCAGTTTTCATTATTGTTTGTAAAGGCACACCTTGTAAACAAGCTTTGGAAGAGGAGGCTGCTCTAGTGCTATGTGGTTTTAAAAGAGGTGTCTATCCCTGCTTTTAACATAACCAATTTAATCCAACGTGACTCTGTACTCTGTGAAATCGACTTGTGTGGTTTCAATGTGCTTATTAACAGTCTTTCCTCTGTCCTAAGACTCTTTGTTCTAGCAATGTAGTCTGAAATAACTTTGACAATGCATAAGTTTTCATCACCTGAATATGCTTTGAATGTCAGTATATCTAAGTGTTGTCCAGGTTTGGATTGTTTAAGCAGGTGATTCGGAAAGATCATTACTTTGTCTTTACTTAATTTGATATCATTAAGTTCAATTAGGTGCAATGTTTGACATCTCTGAGCAGACATAAGTAGAAAAAGCATACATAATTTGCAACTTAGTTGAAAAAGGGTTGTATTCTTTAGCGACTGGGGATATTTTAATACAATATTTACATCCCAAACTGAAGAATAACTCCTTTCATAAAACATGTAATTTCATCGTATGAATTGATGTCAATGTTACTACAAATCTTAAGAAAAACACTGAGCGCTGATCTTGCTAATCCTAGGGATCTATATTGTAAGCCACTTTCATAGAGTTTTGCAAGAAATGCTAACACTTGGTTAATAGAGGGTTGAAAGGGATCAGTTTGTTTCCCGCAGAAATGGAGCCACTTGGAGATGTAACTGTTGTATTGTTTTTTAGTTGATTCACGCCATGAGTTGAGGATAAGGGTCCGGGCAGACTTTGGTATGCCACGACTTTTGAGGGCTCTCCTGATATGAGAAAAACACCCAGTTTCAGCTTTTTTATTGGATGTCTTTTGTCTGGTTTGTGTGGCAAGAACAGGTTGTTTGACGTTTGAGGCACTTGGAAACTCGGACCGCATATTAACAGTAGTAGGCTGGGCCACCAGCTCTGTGTTTCCCAGATCGGTGCAACCAACACTGCTTCTGTTGTGTCTTCTTCGATCTTCTGGAGTATGCGTGCGATCAAACTGAAAGGAGGGAAAATGTAAAAGCATTCATTTGTCCATGTTAGTGAAAATACATCGATGGCTGTGGCACCTGGATCTGGTCTACTTGTAACATATCTTTCCAATTTATGGTTTAATCTTGAAGCATTATTTGTCAGTTGACAAGTTGGGATGTATGTCTTTAATCATGTCAAACACTTTTTGAGTTAGTGACCATTCAGTGTCATCATTGATTGTTCTGCTTTCTTCATCGGCCTCACAATTATCTAAACCAGGTACATGGGCTGCACTCAAATGAATATTTCTTTGGAAACACCAAGCCCAGATTTCTCTAGCCAATGTATCTAATATTGGTTTTTTATCCCCAAATTTGTTGACATATGCACAACTTGTGGTGTTGTCCATGTAAATTTTTACATGTTCACTGGAAACTGTTTTACAGAAAGATTTAAGAGCAAACTGACAAGCTTTCAGCTCAAGGACATTTATATGGCAGTCTTGTTCAGTCAGTGACCATTCACCTCAAGTGCGGATATTGTGAGTTTGATCGAATGCACCCCACCCAGCAGAGCTGAATCCGGCCCGCACACTAGTACTGGTAAACCGCTTAGAGGATCTAAGCCGCTTAGAGGATCTGAGCCTGCCCAGGAACCGCGGTGCGAGGCGGACCGTCCATACTAATAAACCCTATTGGTTTCATTGGGCGACAGGGCTTGAGATGTCATTTCATCTCAATGTCGGGTAAAAGTCCCACAAAATTGGAAGAAACGTCTCCAAAATGACCTTTACAGTGTTGACGGGGACGTTAAACCTCAAATCAAACAAACAAAACCTTGATGCACTTTCAGTTTGTGTTCTTTAATTTTCTCCAATGGCTTATAATAGAAAGGGGCATATTCCACCCCAGGTTCTGCCGCCACCAGTTTGCCTTGAAGTTTTGAAAACTTTCGTATTGTCATACGTTTTTGGGTTAGAACTTCTTGACATAAGTTGGTAATATCTTTGCACCTTTCAGGAGTAAGTCTAATTGTCATTGTTATTGAACAGAGTAAAAACCCTAGGAAAACAATCTGTTGTGTGGGTTCCAGAACAGATTTTTCTGGCTGTACTGTCAAACCGAGCGAGTCCATAAGGTGGACTGTGTCCTTAATGTTGCTAAGGCATTTTTCATATGTGGAACCCTGTAAACATGAATCATCTATATATGCTGCACTGATATGTCCTATAGATCTGAGATGAGCAAACACTGGCTTTAGGAGTTTTGTGAAGACCCGAGGTGAGTGGGTTAGACCCATGATTAGTGAAGTAAATTGGTATTTTGTGCTGTTGTGCCAAAATCTAAAATACTTCCAGTCAGTTTCAGCAATTGGAATAGAATAAAAGGCCTCAGATAAGTCGACAGATCCAAAGAAACAGTTTTTACGCATGGCATTAATAGCTGCTTGTAAAGTTTCCATTTTGAAATGTATTTTTTCCAGGAAATGTAAATTGAATGTTTTCAGATTTAAAATTATTCTGATTCTTCCGTCTTTCTTAGGACGAAAAAATATGTTAGAAATATATTCATTGTCATCTTGTCCCTCTACTTTTTCAATGATCTTACATTTAAGTAATCTGTCAATCTCACTGTTAATTTTCCCCTGCTCCTGTGGTAAAGCTTTCATGGTTGTGGAAGGAAAGTTTGTGTTGGCACCTCTGCTAATTCAACTTTGTAACCCAAAATTGTGTCCCTTATCCACCTATCATTAGTTAGTTTGAACCAGTTCTCCTTAAATAACTTAGTTTTGCATGCTATGAAATTTTCTGGCGTATTAGTAAGATAAAATGACTTGTAATTTAATGAATATCTACCTACTGTATTTATTTCCGGGTTTGATTGCCGTGGTTTGTTTTCTTCTTGTATGCAAACTGGCTTTTCTTGTTGTAGGTTTGTTGGGAGGCAGCTTTGTGATGGTACTTGTTGTAATGTTGGTTCTGTCTGTTGCCTCCCTTCTTTCCTAAAAAATTCATCTGTTGTGAAGTAGTCAGTGAAGATTTTGTTCCTTCAAGCTTTTTTATTTGCTCATTGAAATTGTCACCAAACAAGTTGGTGGCAGATGCCTCCTGTTGACATATGGCTTGAAATTTGGGTTGAAGTTCCCTTTTTATCCGTTCAGTTCTGGCAATGTTAGTCTGCTTTATGGTAAGACCAAGGATCTTGTATGCATCCATAACATTCTCAATCGCCATGTCTTGCTGATTTTTTTTTAAAAGATCCAGCGCCTTGACCAGTGGGGTGAGAACCAGAGAATAAGATGAAAGTGCTTTCTGTTGTAGAAAATCACATGTCCTTGTTTCTCTTTTAAGTTGACGCCATAGAACCTCATCTACTTTGGGGATCTGCATATTCGGGACATTCTTTGGCCTTTTATGTTTTTTTCTTGAGTGCCTGAAGTTTTTCGTGGTCCGTTTTGTCTTTACTCCCCCTAAGTGCCCTGTCCGTAACTTTAGCTATCCTTTCGCAAATATCGGGGCCCGTTTCACCTTGACCTTGAAAAAACTCCTCGAGGTCGTCGAATGTGGTGTCCCCTTCGTCGGTTCCCATGTCCTCTTTTTCATTCATGCTCTCATCTTCACTTTCGTCACTATCGTCCGACTCTGTCTGGGTGTCGGAAATCGGCGCCGATGGCCGATCGAGGGTTTGTGAGTCCTGGCTATTCTCAATCCTCGATTTTTTGGAGGAGGAAGGTCCACATGAGGTTCATTTTCTACAACCCCTTGTCGCATCAGGGAATTAACATCTGTCCTTAATGTGGCAACGGCCTCTGCGAGAGTTTTGATGTTTTTGGTGGCTTGTGAAAATTGTTCAAGCTGTGACTGTAGCGTAGATACCACTTTATCAATCCTCGTTGTTGTTCCGGGGCCTGTGTTGGACTGCGCATGCGTCCCTGGGTGGCTTTCAGCCAACTCTGAGTCAGACATTTCCTGTTCAATTTCCCGACTCTGCAATGAATGAAAAATTCCGTTTATGTACACCCCGTGGTAAAATCAAGATTGCAGCAAGATATTATAATAATATGCGCTCAGAAACCTTTCAATGTCACAGTGCGCAGACAAAAAATATCTGGTTTTGATTTTGTAACAGTCCTGTCACGTGATCATTCCCGGATTCACCGGCCAAAACTGGGTCAGTCCCAGTTGACATTCAGTCGATGTTTGGCTAAGTTAGCCATGCGTTTCACGCCAATGATAAAATTTACCGTTTGACTTTCAGTACACGCTCTAGCTTTATACAATAATCACGTCATTTCGAAAGAGCGAAATGCTTAGTGGCGAAAGATTCCGCCTTCTGTGTTCTATTTTGAGAACGTAAACAAAACCACGCGCCACTTCCGTTCTTTATAAACGGAATGTTGCTTTGAAGTTTATAGAAAAAAGTGACTTTCAGTTGAATCGAACTATTTGTCCGAAACTAATTAACATTCTAGAATTATGTTTATGCACCAATAATTACGTAGTTGGAATATATGGAACAATAACCGTTGTTCAAAATGCAAGATGGCTGGCAAGCGCGGTGCAGGCAGTTCTGGGAAAGTTTATATCCAAACAAATGGTGAGTAAACGCACTTACCCTAATAAATAAATTAGTTCTTCCTAAACTATTGTTTAAACTATCTAGTTTGAGTAATATTGACTTAGAAATTAAATGAATTCCCGCAAAATATGTTTATAAAACTGTCTCCGAAATTTCTTTGCTGATAAGCTCCTGGCTGTAGCCTCGTTCTGATTTGCTCGGGGTTGCATGCTGCGTTAACTCTGTGAGGCCCCATTAGGGAGTTAAGTGGGAGATGAAATGAACACTAGCGGTTGATACTGCATTCCGATCTACTTGATCGACGCTTAGTGTTCATTTGGCAAAATGAACACTAAGCGTTGACAGTGGCAACGCTTAGTGTTCACCATCAATGCTTAGTGTCCATGGTGAACACTAAGCGTCGAGTGAACACTAAGTGGCGCTACACCCCTTCAGTTTTGATCAGATCTTTCTGAAACTTATATGTAAGGTGGCTGGACGTAAAAACTGAAACTTACATACTAATAAGTTGGTGTAAAAAGCTTGGATAAGTTCGAAAGGTTGGCACTTCCTGAAACTTTGAATCTAGCTCAGGTGAGCGATACAGGAACATCTTGCTCCTCTTGTTAAGTTAATTCTCCTGAAGTATAATCTTGTGATGGCCATAACTGCAATACTTTTGTGATATATATTACTGGTTTAATTCTGGTGCACTTTCTATTGGTGAACAATCTACTGAAGGCCATAATGGCTTTTGGTCGGGGGATTTGCCATCTCTTCCGATGGCTATTTTTGGCTTGCAGAGCCAGTTAGATTGGAAAAGTGGTTCCGGTTTTAGACTTCTCTTTCTATGTTATTTTGGATCCTCAGGTGTTTTTTTTTTTAAACAAAAATCAGAGATACAGTCAGCTTTTTCCGGTGTTCTGGTTCCCTCACCCTATAGCTCAATAGCTTTCGCATATTTTAATAGAATACAGGGCACCAGTTTAGTGAGAGATGGTCTAGTGACAGAGCTATCCTTTCTGTGCGAAGGTTTAACTAAACACCGAAGCGAATTTATCCACTAGGCCACGGTCTACCCAGCACTACCGTCAATTCAGTTTACCTTCAATAACATGTGCGAGTACATATTGGACATAAAGGTGAATATTATACTTTCCACGTTTTCAATTACCTGCACGAACGAAATTGAATAATTTCATGTGAGAAATTAGAATAATAGCATTTACTGAAAATTATGATTTACCTGCCTGAAACCTCCATTGAATCATAATGTATATGTACAAACTTATTAGGGCCCCGCACTGAAAGTGTGGGTGCTCTATAGTAATCACTCTGTCCGTTCGTCTGTCTGTCCGTCCACATTTTTTTTTTATCCTCCATAACTTTCTTATTCCTGGATGGATTTAAATATATACTTCGCAGAAATGTTAACCATAATGTGATGGAGTGTTGCGCGCAAGACTCAGGTCCGTACATCAAAGGTCAAGATCATACTTAGAGGTTAAAGGTCAAAAAAGGGTCTTTGTCGTGTCCAATCAATAACTTTGTTATTCCTGAATGGATTTAAATATAACTTGGCAGAAATGTTACCCTTAATGTGACGGAGTGTCTCGCGCAAGACCCACAGCCGTACCTCAAAGGTCAAGGTCATACTTATAGATAAAAGGTCAAAAAAGCGTCTTTTTTATTGTGTCCACTCTATATTTTTCTTATACCTTGATGGATTTTAATATTACTTAGCAGAAATATTAACCATAATGTGACAGTGTGCCACGCGCAACACCCAAGTCCGTACCTCAAAGGTCAAGGTCATAATAAGAAGTGAAAGGTAAAAAAACGTCTTTTTTATCTTGTCCGATCAATATCTTTCTTATTCCTGGATTGATTTTAGAATCTTATACTCCCTTGTATGTATATTTGTGTCGCCACCTAACAATTACATGTTTACTGGCCACATGACATGAATGTATACTCAGTATGTATGGAAGACCGCCTCCGTGGTCCAGTGATTAAGGTCGCTGACTTGTAATCACTGGAGGGCCATGGGTTCGAGCCCCGCTACCGGCCATGATCGTTTATGTGAGAACATTTGGTAGTTTGTGTCGGAGGATCGGAGTCTAGTACTGGTACTTTCCAGGAACGATCGTTAGGAAACTACACGCCTGTATATGACTGAAAGATTGTTGAACGGGCGTAAAACCTAGCAAAACAAACAGTATGTACGATGTGTTCTACCACATTATTGTCTCTCATTAATCTGTTAGGGACATTTATTTTGTTTTGTTTGTCCATTTCTACTTGCCAAATCACATATCGTCCGTGCTCCATAAGTCCATTATTCCTCCTGTCTGTCTGTTAACAATGTCTTCTTCAAACTACTATTCAGATACTACTGAGCAAATTTCAATAAAAAAGGGTCATCACAATGATCCCATACTATCATAGTTGGTCAAAAGTGAGAATGTGATCATTGGGTCACATGTCAATGCCTCAGTTGCCTTAACATTGAAATATTTCTTCCAATAAATGTCAGGGTAGTGCCACATAGAAAATTGACACCTCATGGGTTTGTCTATTCCAATGTGTAGATAACCCATATATTGCCTTTGAGTACACTGCATCAAAAGTCTATGTCCCATGAACAAGAACAGTGCAACTTGCTTCCTCACCATTACTTTCATCTACATCAACTCGTACATCCATGTGGCGGCAATATGACTACATTTACACCAGGAACAGTACCCTTAAAACCAGGCAAGCCTTTCCTTTTAAAAGGAACCTTTATTATAGCCCCGCTTTGAAAAAGTGGGGCTATATTGGATTTGCCATGTCCTTCTGTCATTCCGTGATTCCGTTAATTTGTGTTGGCTCCATAACTTTGTATCTGCTTAACATATTTTCATGAAACTTCACACAAATGTTAAACACCATAAGACAATGTGCAGAGCGAAGGAATTATAACTGTGGATTGCCTACTTTTGGAGTTATTGCCCTTTGAACATTTTCCGTAATTCCGTAATTCCGTGATTCCGTTAATTTGTGTTGGCTCCATAACTTTGTATCTGCTTAACATATTTTCATGAAACTTCGCACAAATGTTAAACACCATAAGACAATGTGCAGAGCGAAGGAATTATAACTGTGGATTGCCTACTTTTGGAGTTATTGCCCTTTGAACATTGAAAAATGGCAATTTTAATTGTGTCCGCTTCATAACTCGAAAACCGTTTGAGATATTTTTAGGAAACTTCACACAAATGTTAAGCACTATGAGACGATGTGCAGAGCGCAGGAACCATAACTCTGCATTGCTTATTTTTGGAGTAATTGCCCTTTGAACATTGAAAAATGGCAATTTTAACAGTGTCCGCTTCATAACTCGAAAACCGTTTGAGATAATTTCATGAAACTTCACACAAATGTTAAGCACTATGAGACAATGTGCAGAGCGCAAGAACCATAACTCTGGTTTTCGTATTTTCTGTGTGTCTGTCTGTGTGTCTGTCTGTGTCTGTTAACAATTTTCGTGTCCGCTCCATAACTTTAAAACCCATTCACATATTTTCATGAAACTTCACACAAACATTAAACACCATGAGATGGTGTGCAGAGTGCAGGAACCATAACTCTGGATTGCCTAATTTTTGAGTTATTTCCCTTTGAATATTGAAAAATATCAATTTTAGCCGTCTTTGCTCGATAACTCAAAAACCGTTTGAGATAATTTTATGAAACTTCACACAAATGTAAAGCACCATATTACGTGTGCAGAGCGCAGGAACCCAAACTCTGGATTGTCTACTTTTTGAGTTATAGGCTTTTGAATATTAAAAAATGGCAATTTTAACTATGTCCGCTCCATAACCGTTTCTGATATTTTCATGAAACTTCAAATAAATGAAAAGCACCTTGAGATGATGTGCAGAGTGCAGGAACCATAACTCTGGTTTGCCTACTTTAGGAGTTATTGCCCTTTGAACATTTAAAAAGGCAATTTTGACTGTGTCGGCTCCATAACTCACAAACCATTTGAGATATTTTCATGACACTTCACACAAGTGTAAAGCACCATGAGACAATGTGCAGAGCGCAGGAACCCTGACTCTGATTTGCCTACTTTAGGAGTTATTACCCTTTGAACATTGAAAAATGGAAGATGAAATTTAGTATAAACATGGACATCTGGTAATGTATCATGCTCATTGAAATGAGGGACAAGGGCTCACAACTCTTAGAGTTTTTCCAGATAATGTAAAATTTTCAACAGTTATTTCTTGTTCATAACTGTTTTCTGTGCAGCTTAAATAACTTTCTTCTCTGACAGCGCTGAAGCGGGGCTATAGTCAGATCCTCTGACAGCTCTAGTTGTAATTGGCTTCACCCTGAATTTTATTTTGTATATATTGTAGGTATTCATAGGTCTGGGTCAGAGACAGTGATTGGCGGATAGTGATCATCAGGATGAGACCTCTTGATTGGCCGTTTTTTTGTTGCTGTTTTTTTTTTTTTTTTTCATTGTGATTGGCAGTTTATTTACTGACTGAGATTTCTCAAGAGACAAGAGAAGAGATTGGACATACTAAATGTTTTACTGAACAACATCGATGTCAATAGAAAATTAAAGGAACTTGCCTATTATTTTTAGAAAAATCTGTTCAATTTTGCAATTTTAAAGTGTCTTCCAAAACATGTAATACCAGTTTTTTTTTCTGATAAGGAAGTGAACAAAATAACATTTACTTCTAGGTGTACTTCATTATCAAGATAGTAAACTATATGCTAACGTCTTCATTATTATTAGCAGTTCTTAACCCATTTAGTACCAGAAACCCCAAAACGAGTACCATGGCAAACAGTGCAGGACCAGGCCAGACGCCACAGAATGTGGTGTCTGATCAGGGCCTACACTGTTCACAAAAAGTTCAGCCATTTTTTAGCTCACCGTCAAGTAGTGATGAGGTGAGCTTTTGGGATCACTTTTCGCCCATCGTGCGTGCGTCCGTCCGTCCGTCCGTGCGTGCGTCCGTCCGTAAACAATTCTTTAAACAACATCTCCTCCTAAACCACTGATCGGATTTTGACCAACCTTCACAGGAATGATCCTTAGGTGGTCCCCTTTCAAAGTTGTTCAAATGGTTCCGGTCCGTTGCACATCTAGGTCATAGGAGCCAAAAATAGATTTTTTTCATCAAAAACTTAAAAAATCTTCTTCTCTGAAACCACAAGGCCCAGGTCTTTGATATTTGGTATGAAGCTTCATCTAGTGGACCTCTACCAAGATTGTTCAAATTATAGTGCTCGGGCCAAAAATGCCCCCGCTCTGGGGCCCTTTGGTTTTACATGGGCTTATATAGGGAAAATCTTTAAAAATCTTCTTCTCTGAAACCGCAAGGCCCAGGTCTTTGATATTTGGTATGAAGCTTCATCTAGTGGACCCCTACCAAGATTGTTCAAATTATAGTGCTTGGTCCAAAAATGCCCCCGCTCTGGGGCCCTTTGGTTTTACATGGGCTTAGATAGGGAAAATCTTTAAAAATCTTCTTCTCTGAAACTGCAAGGCCCAGGTCTTTGATATTTGGTATGAAGCTTCATCTAGTGGACCCCTACCAAGATTGTTCAAATTATAGTGCTGGGGCAAAAAATGCCCCCACTCCAGGGCCCTTTGGTTTTACATGGGCTTATATAGGGGAGAGCTTTAAAAATCTTCTTCTCTAAAACCGTAAGGCCCAGGTCTTTGATTTTTGGTATGAAGCTTCATCTAGGGGACCCCTACCAAGTTTGTTCAAATTATAGGGCTGGGGCCAAAAATGCCCCCGCCCCGGGGCCCTTTGGTTTTACATGGGCTTATATCGGGAAAATCTTTAAAAATCTTTTTCTCTGAAACCGCAAGGCCTAGGTCTTTGATATTTGGTATGAAGCTTCATCTAGTGGACCCTTACCAAGATTGTTCAAATTGTAGTGCTGGGGTCAAATATGCCCACGCTCCGGGGCCCTTTGGTTTTACATTGGCTTATATAGGGAAAATCTTTCCTGCTTAAGGAGGAAGATTCCATTTGGTACAAAAAGGGTTAAAAGATACCGTAAAAATCCTCAAACTCGGACACTGAGAACTTCCTGTAATTATCCTAAATTTTAAAAAAAAAAACATTCACAATCCAGCAAGGAGCCCAAAAGGTACAGATTTTGACACTTGACTTTTCACAAATTTCCCAAATTGTTTAGACAAACGTGCCTAATCACATGTATGGCGTCCACGCTTATCAAATACAGCACGACATCGACTGCGCATGCTTGTAATCAGAGTCTGTATCTGGTTTTGTCCAATCAGCCTCTATTCAGCAATAAATGCATCTTTGGGCTCCTGTAAAGTCTTCGGCTGCGCAGGTCGAGCTGAAATAGCACGCTGCAGCATGTCCCACGCATGCTCAATCGGATTTAAGTCCGGTGATCGGGCAGGCCAGTCCATATGAACGATTGTCTCACGTTCCAGATAGGCATCAGTGACGTGGACACGGTGAGGACGAGCATTATCGTCCATCAGAATAAACTCCAGGCCCATAGCACCGGCATATGGTCTCACAAACTGATCAAGAATCTCATTACAGTACCTCACTGCCGTTAACGTTCCGTTTTCAACGACGTACAAGTCAGTTTTACCGTTCATGCTTATCCCAGCCCAAACCATGACTGATCCGTTTCTATAGCGATCATGCTCTGCCACATTCAAGTCATCGAATCGCTCTTTAGGCATTCGCCACACTAATTGACGTTTATCAGTGAATTCTAGACAGAATCTGGACTCATCAGTAAACAGTACTGGCGTCCAGCCACGAATCGTCCATCTGAAGTGAGTTCTGGCAAGGTCCAACCGGTCTTGCACGTGCTGTCTCGTCAAGGGAACACATACAGCAGGCCTCCTGGCACAAAGTCCGAACTCGTGGAGCCTGTTTCTGACAGTTTGTGTAGAAATTCGTACTCCAGTTCCGTTCCTAAACTCGTTATTAAAAGGCGTAGCATCCAGGAACCGTTGACGTCGAGACTGACTTAACAAAAAACGATACCGTTGTTGAGTTGTAGCCCTTTCTCGAACCCCGCCGTGTCTGTGTGAAGGATGTCGTGGGTAAGATGCCGACTCCACATTCGGGAAAACACTCTCTGAGACCCATTCAGAATCCCAGCAACACGACGTTGAGAGACACCAGATTCCAACATCCCGACGTCATGGTTCATTTCTTCGGGGCTTAGACCGTTTCTTAACTGTACCCTAGGCATTTTAGAGTTTCACAAATCAATGAAATGGGTAAAAAAACCTTAGTAAAGGAACACTGACAAGTTTGATTTTTTTGTTGGAATGCAGTGTTACGATAGATTTTTGGGGTGCATGAATTCATTTGCGAAGTGTGAGAAGTGTGGGCTTTCATGAGTACTGAATTGCACACGAGCTTCTGCAGAAGATATTTATCAATACACGGAGTACAAATTCTGTCATGAAATTTTAAATTTTCAGTGCAAAATATGGGATTTAAAAAGTGATCCCTATCAAACTTTGAGTAGTATATATAGAATTGGTAAAAAAAAATAACATTATCATTGTACTTCACTTTACAGGTTTTTTTTGGCTTAAATTGGCCTTTTTTAGATGTTAATTGTTTGCTCTGTATTACCTCCCTTATTTCCCTGTGTTAAAGTTTACCTGCAAGCTGCGTGAGTTCAAATCCCGGGGGAGGAATGTTTTTTTTTATACCCCCGGAATCTAAGAGATTCGGGGGCATATAGTTTTTGGTCTGTCTGTCTGTTTGTCTGTCTACAAAAACCTTAACATTGGGCATAACTTTTGAATGGTAATAGATAGAGCTTTCATATTTCACATGTGTATACCTTATCACAAGACCTTTCTAGTGGTACCATAATTGTTGATCTCGTGACCTTGAACTTGACCTTTGACCTATTTTTTTTCTCAAAATTTGTCCGTTTGTCTGTCTACAAAAACCTTAACATTGGGCATAACTTTTGAATGGTAATAGATAGAGCTTTCCTATTTCACATGTGAATACCTATCACAAGACCTTTCCAGTGGTACCATAATTTTTGATCTCGTGACCTTGAACTTGACCGTTGACCTATTTTTTTCAATTTTTTTAAAAACATTAACATTGGCCATAACTTTCGATTGGTAAGTGATAGGGCTTTCATATTTCACATGTGCATTCTTTGTCACAAGACCTTTCTAGTGGTACCATACTTATTGACCTTGTGACCTTGACCGTGATGTTTGACCTACTTTTTAAAAACTTTAACATTGGCCATAACTTTCGATTGGTAAGTGGTAGGGCTTTCATATTTCACATGTGCACTCCTTGTCACAAGACCTTTCTAGTGGTACCATAATTTTTGTCCATCCAGACACCCCCCCCCCCCCCCCCCCCTCAAGGTATAAGTCAATGTGGCTATTTTTAGAAAAAACTTTGTCATCGCTCTAGCGCCAACATTTCTTTACTAATTTCAATATAACTTCACACAAATGTTCCTTATGACAATATCTCGAGTGAGTTCGAACCCCAAGGTTATGACCTCAAGGTCAAGGTCACTGGCTATTTTTAGAAAAACTTTGTCATCGCTCTAGCGCCTACATTTCTTCACCAGTTTCAATATAACTTCACACAAATGTTCCTTATGACAATATCTCGAGCGATGGAACTTTCAAGGTCAAGGTCACTGTGGCTATTTTCAGAAAAAAACTTTGTCATTGCTCTAGCGCTTACATTTCTTCACAGATTTCAATATAACTTCACACAAATGTTCCTTATGACAATACCTCGAACGAGTTCCACTTTCAAAGTCAAGGTCACTGTGGCTATTTTTAGAAAAACTTTGTCATTGCTCTAGCGCTTACATTTTTTCACCAATTTCAATATAACTTCACACAAATGTTCCTTATGACAATATCTCAAGCGATTTTGACTTTCAATGTCAAGGTCACTGTGGCTATTTTTAGAAAAACTTTGTCATCGCTCTAGCGACTACATTTCTTCACCTATTTCAATAGAACTTCACACAAATATTCCTTATGACAATATCTCTAGCGAGTTCGACTTTCAAGGTCAAGGTCACTGTGGCTATTTTTAGAAAAACTTTGTCATCGCTCTAGCGCTTACATTTCTTCACCGATTTCAATATAACTTCACACAAATGTTCCTTATGACAATATCTCAAGCGATTTCGACTTTCAAGGTCAAGGTCACTGTGGATATTTTTAGAAAACACTTTGTCATCGCTCTAGCGACTACATTTCTTCACTGATTTCAATATAACTTCACACAAATGTTCCTTATGACAATACCTCGAGCGAGTTCGACTTTCAAGGTCAAGGTCACTGTGGCTATTTTCAGAAAAAACTTTGTCATTGCTCTAGCGCTTACATTTCTTCACCAATTTCAATATAATATCACATAAATGTTCCTTATGACAATATCTCGAGCAATTTTGACTTTCAAGGTCAAGGTCACTGTGGCTATTTTTTGAAAAACTTTGCCATCGCTCTAGCACCTACATTTATTGATGGATTTTAATAGAACTTCACACAAATGTTTCTTATGATGACATCTCGAGTTGCTTTGACTTTCAAGGTCATGACCTCAAGGTCAAGGTCACTGTGGCTATTTTTAGAAAAACTTTGTCATCCCTCTACCGCTTACATTTATTAACAGATTTTAATATAACTTCACACAAAAGATGCTTATGCTAATATCGTGAGCAAGATCTACTTTCGCGGTCAAGGTCACTATGGCTATTTTTAGAGAAACATTGTCATCACTCTAGTTTTACCTTGTTACCTTGATGTTTGACCTTTTTTTTTAAATTTAACATTGGCCATAACTTTCCATTGGTAAATGATAGGGCTTTCATATTTCACATGTGCATACTATGTCACAAGACCTTTTCAACAATCCCATAATTTTTTACCTTGTGACCTTGACCATCTTTTTTAAGACTTGAACATTGGCCATACCTTTTGATTGCTTAGTGATACTGCTTTCATATTTAACATGCGCTGTCCGGGGGCATCAGTGTTTCACAAACACATCTTGTTTCTTTTTTCTTTTCTTTTTTAAATATAGCGGGGGTGGGGCTCAATGTCAATGTCACTGGCTATTTTTTAGAAAAAACATTGTCATCACTCTAGCGCCTTCATTTATTAATGGATTTTATATAACTTCACACAAATGTTGGGTATGATGATATCTCGAGTGACTTTGGCTTTCAGGGTCCAGGGCTTAAGGTCAAGGTCACTACTTTCAGGGTCAAGGTCACTGTGGCAATTCTTAGAAAAAACATTGTCATCGCTCTTGCACCTTAATTTATTGATGGATTTTAATATAACTTCACACAAATGTTGGGTTCGATATCTCTAGCAAGTTCGACTTTCAGGTTCCGGGGCTGAAGGTCAAGGTCACTGTGGCTATTTTTAGAAAAAAAAATGTGATCGCTCTAGTGCCTACATTTATGGATGGATTTTAACATAACTTCACACAAATATTAGGTATGATGATATCTCGAGCGATTTTAACTTTCAGGGTCCACGGCTGAAGGTCACGGTCACTGTGGCTATTTTAAGAAAAACTTTTTCATTGCTCTTGCACCCTTATTTATGGACTGATTTTAATATAACTTCACACAAATGTTGAGTATGATGATATCTCGAGTGACTTTGACTTTCAGGGTCAGGGGCTGAAGGTCAAAGTCAATGTGGCTAATTTTAGAAAAAACTTGGTCATTGCTCTAGTGTCCACATTTATAGATGGATTTAAAGATATCTTCATACAAATGTAGGGTATGATAATATCTCGAGTGAGTTCAACTTTCAGGGTCTGGGGTCAAGGTCACTATGGCTATTTTTAGAAAAACTTCATCATCGCTCAAGTGCCTACATTTATAGATGGATTTTAATATCACTTCACACAAATGTTGGGTACGACAATATTACCATCGCTATTTTTTCTGACCCCTTCAGGACAGACAGACTCGATCGTGTAGGTGGAGGGGTCGTCGCATATGTCCGTGATTCAATTCCTTGTAAGCGCCGGTCAGACATAGAAGTAAGAGGACTCGAAGGAGTTTGGCTTGAACTGAAAATCAAATCAAAACGATTGCTTATCGGAGGTTTCTATCGACCTCCAAACAGCAACCTCGATTACATGAATCTATTAAAAGAAAGCGTTGACCGGGCAGTTAACACAAATATTGTTGACATTATTATCACAGGCGATTTCAACTACAACATGCTATCACATGACGATAACAAATTAAAAGAAATGATTCTCGAATACAATTTACACCAGTTAATCACAGCTCCAACACATATTACTGAACACTCTTCAACACTTATTGATTTAGTTATGGCACGCAACATAAATAATATTCTCTTTAGTGTCGTAGCCGACCCATTTATACCTAACCAAACTAGATATCACTGTCCCGTTGTTACGTTACTAAAGTTCACCCGTCCTGTAGTAAAAGGTTTCAAGAGAAAAATCTGGAACTACAAGCTTGCTGACTATGACAAATTCCGTAGAATACTCTCCGAATCAGACCTTATTACAAAACTTGAAACTCACCCTGATATTGAATCTAATGTTCAATGTTTAAAAGATACAATCCTGCATGCTGCAGAAAACTCTATTCCTAGCAAAGTTGTCACTGTCAAGCCTGGTGACCATCCCTGGGTAACTTGTTATATCAAACGTTTGATAAGAAAACGATAGCGTGCTTATCGACAATTTAAAAGAACGTCAAATAACTTTTATTGGGACAAGTACAAACAAATCCGTAATACAGTAATTAATATTATTAGAAAATCAAAAAAGGACTACTTTGACAAATTAGATCGATTACTTTCTTCTGATAACTGTGACACCAAAAGCTTCTGGAAAACGTCTAAGCAACTGTTGAACCTAAAGCCATCTTCCACTATACCTACATTAATACTGAATAACGATTTTGCAGATACTGACATACAAAAAGCGAACTTATTAAACAACTTCTTTTCATCACAAACGCGCATCGACGACACAAACAAACCTCTTCCAGACCTACCACCACCCGAACATACCTTAGAATCTATAGTCATTACGGAACAGGACGTCAGAGACGTCCTTAAACGACTTGACGTCACCAAGTCCTGTTGTCCTGACTTAGTCAGTCCCCGTCTTCTAAAAGAAGGTGCCTTAATTCTTGCAAATCCATTTTCTATATATTATAATATTCCCTCCAACAGGGGTACTTCCCTGCTCTTTGGAAAGCTGCTAATCTTACACCCATACACAAGAAAGACGACAAAATTAACCCTGGCAACTATAGACCTATTTCCCTGCTTAGCCTTTCTGGCAAAGTGATGGAGCGCTGTGTTCACAAGCATCTATACAATTATATTGCTCATCACCAAAACCTAACTCCACTGCAATCAGGTTTTGTACCTGGGGATTCTACAACATACCAACTAATACACACCTACCATCATTTCTGTAAAGCTGTAGATAGTGGGAAAGAAGTTCGAGCTATGTTTTTTGACATCAGCAAAGCCTTCGACAGAGTCTGGCACAAAGGTCTCCTCCACAAACTCTCAGGCATAGGCTGCTCAGAGGTTATTTTAAAGTGGTTTTCTAGTTATCTTTCCGACCGAAGACAACGTGTTGTGCTTAATGGCCAGACCTCAGAATGGGCCCCCGTTCTTGCGGGTGTTCCCCAAGGATCTATTTTGGGACCACTGTTGTTCCTAATTTTCATCAATGATATTGTTACCAGAATAGGCTGTTCGATACGACTCTTCGCAGACGACACCAGTCTTTACATTATCGTGGAATGTCCCAATACTGCCGCTAGACTCTTGAATTCGGACTTGCAGTTGATATCCGAATGGGCAGAGGAATGGCTTGGTAACTTCAACGCCAACAAAACATTCTCCTTTATAATAACTAGAAAACGAAATCCCGTAATACATCCTCCTCTTCTGATGAATAATACAATACTCAAAGAAACCAACCTGCATAAGCATCTAGGACTTACATTTTCAAACAACTGCGAATGGACTAATCATATAGAGAACATTTCCAAAAGCGCATGGACAACACTAAACTTACTTCGAGTTCTCAAATTCCGAGTAAGCCGTAAATCACTCGAGAAAATGTACTTTGCATACATACGACCTTTGATAGAATACAGTGATTCCGTTTGGGACAACTGTTCGAACGCAAACAAAAAACTAGACGCTATTCACAACGAGGCTGCAAGAATAATCAGTGGTGCTACAAAATTATGCAGCATTGACAGATTGTACTGTGAACTAGGCTTGGAGTCACTTCAGGAAAGGAGAAACAAGCACAAACTCCTTATATTTTATAAAATCTTACATGGCCTAACCCCCGACTACCTTGTCGATCTTTTACCGTCATCTTATAATCTTAGAAATGCTGACCACTTCCAGACATTTCGGGCTAACACGAACCTCTTCAGAGCTTCCTAGTTTCCATCTGTCATCCAAGCATGGAACAACTTACCTGAAGCAACAAAGCAGGCTTCTTCTGTAGCATCATTTAAATATCTACTGAACAGAAACTTAAGAAGAGCTCCAAAATTTTATAACGAATCACGATCACGAATAGGTCAAATCCTCCATGCACGACTGAGAATGCAGTGCAGTTCTCACAATTCGGAGTTATACCGTAAAAACATAGTAGACAGCCCATGCTGTCAATGCGGCGGCTTCGAAAGTGCGTATCACTTCTTTTTCATTTGCCCTCGTTTCGCAGCCGAACGAAGATCTTATTTACCAGCTAATCTTTCCCATTACTCAGTAAGGGAGCTCCTGTATGGAAAAGAGTCTGCAAATAATCACGAGAACGAAACATTGTTCCTTCAAGTGCAAGAATTTATTGTTAAGATTTATGCAGCACCAATAACATGCCCCATTACCACAAAATAATTGCTTCATATTTAACAAGTTTCTTGACTTATTCCTTAGGAACCAGGGAATACAGCCGTTTCTTTTCTTTTCTTTTTTTCCTCCTGCTATCTTAACCTGATATCTCTGTCTGTCTGTCTGTCTCTCTCTCTCTCTCTCTCTCTCTCTCTCTCTCTCTCTCTCTCTCTCTCTCTCTCTCTCTCTCTCTCTCTCTCTCTCTCTCTCTCTCTCCGTTTCTCACAGCCTAACTGTTACTGACATATCATACTTACCTTTGGTATAGCCATTCATCAACGATGCAGTATATTCCACGTTATCTTTACAGGAGATGACCAATATAAGCCAAAGTGCTTTCTGTCAAATCCTGTTCTCATTTTGTTTGTATTGTTCAATGTATGGTATTGTCATTCAATAAATACTGTTTAAACCAAATGTTGGGTATGATGATATCTCAAGCGAGTTCGACTTTCAGGTTCGGGACTATTAGTGATTGCTCTAGTCCTACATTTATGGATGGATTTTAATATAACTTCACACCAATGTTGGTAATGATGATATCTTGAGCGAGTTCAACTTTCATCTTCAGGGGCTGAAGGTCAAGATCACTGGCTATTTTTAGAAAACTTTTGTCATCGCTCTTGCACCTTCATTTATTGATGGATTCATCAACGATGCAGTATATTCCACGTTATCTTTACAGGAGATGACCAATATAAGCCAAAGTGCTTTCTGTCAAATCCTGTTCTCATTTTGTTTGTATTGTTCAATGTATGGTATTGTCATTCAATAAATACTGTTTAAACCAAATGTTTAAACAGTATTGTCATTCAATAAATACTGTTTAAACCAAATGTTGGGTATGATGATATCTCAAGCGAGTTCGACTTTCAGGTTCGGGACTATTAGTGATTGCTCTAGTCCTACATTTATGGATGGATTTTAATATAACTTCACACCAGTGTTGGTAATGATGATATCTTGAGCGAGTTCAACTTTCATCTTCTGGGGCTGAAGGTCAAGATCACTGGCTATTTTTAGAAAATTTTTGTCATCGCTCTTGCACCTTTATTTATTGATGGGTTTTAATATAACTTCACACAAATGTTTGGTATGATGATATCTTGAGTGACTTTGACTTTCAGGGTCAAGGACTGAAGGTCAAGAACACTGTGGCTAGTTTTTAGCTCACCAGAGCCGAAGGCTCCGGGGGAGCTTATAGGATGGCAGGTCCCCGTCGTCCGTCGTCGTCCACACTTTCAAACTGCAATATCTCGGCAACCTGCTGGCTGATTTCAATCAAACATCATATGTGGTCTACACCGGATTGGGAACAATGACATGGTATGTTTTGTGAGAATCATTGCAAAGTCTGGTTGCCATGGCAACCATTTACCAAAAGCTTGTGCCCTCTCTAGCGCATTCATTTTTAGCCTGATCTTTCTGAAACTGATATATATTGTAGAGATCACAAAAATCTGGGACGGGTTCGAAAACGGCCAGGTACGATCATTTTTGGTGGAGTTATGACCCCTTTCAGATTTATGACTGCATTCTCCATAGGTTCCCATTGCTAACTATGGTAAAATGCTTGTGACCAGCATATCTCATTCATTTCTGATTGGATCTTCATGAGACTGTCAGAGTATTTATCTCTATGAAACCTAGACCAATATGTTCTATAAAAGGGTTATCCTTTGGAAGCAAGGAATACACCACAGAACTGAAAAATATGGAGTGTACATGTTTTCTGGGCCAGACTAGCTAGTTTCGGCCAATGATTCGGTCAGTGACCCTCATATATTTTCAAAATTCCACAATGGAATCAATGATCCAAAGGACAAGGAAATATAATCTACACTATAATGTAGGTTAAAAGTTTGAAACTGAGTCATGTTGGGCCAAAAACTAGGTCAGTAGGTCAAATCTTAGAAAAACCTTGTGTACACTCTAGAAGGAGCATTTTTGATCCTATCTTCATGAAATGTTGTCAGAATATTTTTCTTTACGAACTTTAGACTATAATGGAAACTGGGTCATGTTGGATCAAAAACTAGGTCACTAGGTCAGATCTTAGAAAAATCTTGTGTACACTCTAGAAGGCGCATTTTTGATCCAATCTTCATGAAACTTTGCAGAATGCTTATCTTTATGAACTTAAGAATGAAATGGAAACTTGGTCATGTTGGGTCAAAAGTCAGGTCACTAGGTCAAATCTTAGAAAAACCTTGGGTACACTATAGAAGGCACATTTTTTATCCAATCTCCATGAAACTTTGTCAGAAATTATATATTTATGAACTTTAAAGTGAAATGGAAACTGGGTCATGTTGGTTTTAAAAACAAGGTCATTCGGTCAAATCTTAGAAAAATCTTGGTTTATGAGTTATCTCCCCTGCCAGTATAATCTGTTGATGGCCATAACTCAAAAACTTTTGTGGTATACAGAATAATAGATAGAATTGGAGGCAATGATACAATCGATACAATCAACCCACAGCTCCCATCAGCGACACCAAAGGGAAAGACACACAAACATGAAACAACAGACACCAACATGGAAACACCAACAGCGGAAAGCCAAAAGAACAGTTACTTTCCCACAAAATGGCCAATAGGCTATCGAAAATAAAATAACATAAGCGACACAAACACCCAAAGACAAACTATAACAAAAATAAACCGCGACAGAAGAGAGTCTGATCACTGATTACATGTACCCTCAATAGCTCAAAGAGAGATGTGTGTGTGTGAATTCGGGTTTAACGTCGCTTTCAACAATTTTTCAGTCATATCACGACGGTGTCTGGTTGCGACAGGGAGCTCAATGCTCACTTTTATAGTGCTGCCTCACTGAAGTATCATGTTCCAGACACATTACATGATACCACACCCAGTCACATTATCCTGACACTGGATCGACCAGTCCTAGCTCTACCCCGTAAATCTGAGTGCCAAGCGAGGAGCAGCTAGTACCATTTTTAACGACTTTGGTATGTCGCGGCAAGGGATCGAACCCGTGACCTCCCCTTCCCCGTAGTGGACACTCTACCAACTGAGCTATCGGGGCCGGTATTCAAAGAGATACATGGCATCTCTTGTCTTAATGAGTAAATGAGCCGGGTATTTGAAGCTCTCGTGTCATTATGTAGGATTTGTCATGCACTGGCTCAAATCAAAGAGCGCATAACATCCGTGATTTGTCTACTTTCAACTGACCATCAAACTGTGATTTATCACTCAACAATTTGCACACTAGAGCTGATCTTTTTCAGTTCTAATGCAAGGAATCAGTTGGTTTAAACAATATTTATTGGTTTGGTCGCCATGAGGCGGGCAAACCGGGTCTAATGACCAGATTGTAACTGTTCCATG
The DNA here is from genome assembly GCA_963580285.1 of Lucinisca nassula. Lineage (NCBI taxonomy): Eukaryota > Metazoa > Mollusca > Bivalvia > Lucinida > Lucinidae > Lucinisca > Lucinisca nassula. Next base: position 58,131,989 of record OY757015.1, on the reverse strand, counting down.
GAGGGGCACGTGACGCGATCAACCAATCAGCTTTAACGATGATGCAATACTATACTGCAATTACAGGAAACAGCCTGTCTGAATAGCGAAACAGACCGAAAAACAAGCGTTTCAACTCCAACAATAAATATCTTAAGGGAAATGGATACACCTGACAGGTGTGGCAGTTAGTCTACCATTTTTACCGTATTTTGAAACACACCTATTCAAATACATTGTCATTTTTTGGCCAAAGGAAAAGAAATTTTAAAAAGAAAACTTGGAATATTTGCCTTTTTGGCTCAAAACATAGATTGCGGAGAGTCGACAGAAACGCCTCGACGAGGCGATTCTATCGAGTACCCACATTCTAGTGTCTCAGAGCATGAATACGGAAATTAATGTATACCCCTGCAAACCCGAGCTTTACTATATAAAAGTGTAGATTATATTTTCTTGTCCTTTGGGATCATTGATTCCATTGTGGAATTTTGAAAATATCTGAGGGTCACTGATGAGGCCTAATTGGCCGAAACTAGCTAGTCTGGCCAGAAAACATGTACACTCCATATTTTTCAGTTCTGTGGTGTATTCCTTGCTTCCAAAGGATAGCCCTTTTATAGAACATATTTAACTTCACTACAACAGGTGTGTGGAAATGTGTGGCGGGGGTAAAACGTCTCCCTGCCCTACATCATAGTGTAGATTATATTTTCTTGTCCTTTGGGATCATTGATTCCATTGTGGAATTTTGAAAATATCTGAGGGTCACTGATGAGGCCTAATTGGCCGAAACTAGCTAGTCTGGCCAGAAAACATGTACACTCCATTTTTTTTCAGTTCTGTGGTGTATTCCTTGCTTCCAAAGGATAGCCCTTTTATAGAACATATTTAACTTCACTACAACAGGTGTGTGGAAATGTGTGGCGGGGGTAAAACGTCTCCCTGCCCTACATCATAGTGTAGATTATATTTTCTTGTCCTTTGTGATCATTGATTCCCTTGTGGAATTTTGAAAATATCTTAGGGTCACTGATGAGCCTAATTGGCCGAAACTAGCTAGTCTGGCGCAGTAAACATGTGCACACCATATTTTTCAGTTCTGTGGTATATTCCTTGCTTCTAAATGATAATCCTTTTATAGAACATATTAATGGGGATCACAATTCTATAGGCATGGTTTCGTGATGGAAATACAACTTTAAAGACTTTATGGTTGCTACTCTGTTGACTCTGTCCAACTGAAAAAGGGGTCTACTCTAAAAGGGAAAGAATTTGCTCCTCAAGGGGTCTACTCTAAAAGGGAAGAATTTGCTCCCCAGGTCAAATTCTTTCCTTTAAGAGTATACCCCTTAGACATATCCAAAGAGAAACTACATTTGCAGAAGTAGCAGTCATTTTCGCAAATTTTACGTCTTGTAATGCCATTATGGAGTAAGTCCATGGGGCCATGGAAACGAAAAACAACAGAACATAACTACTACTACTCACAAAGTGTGGTTTGCTGCGGTAGCTCAGTCGGATGCAGTCTGACTGGCGATAAGGAAGACTCGGGTTCGATACCTACCGTTGTCGGTAGGCGACAGAATGTGCACTGAACTGGTAAACCGCTTACGGATAAGCCTGCTCAGGAAAAGCGTGGATAGGTACACTGACAGGCCCAAACATGACCCAAATCAGTGTTGACTGGGCCGTTGATTACAAATAAACAAAACTTGCAAAACTTACTTCACACAGATAGGAACAGCTTTATATATTCTGAACATCTTTCGGTACGCGGATAGCTCTAAAATACGCATATGTAAATGTTGGAAAGACAGAGAACGTTATTTTTCCTCATTTATAAAGATCGCTGGGTGTAACGGGCCTCCGTGGCCTAGTGGATAAGAGTGCTGAATCTTAATTATTAGGTCTCTCAACGGTGTAGGTTTGAGCATGGCTCAGGTCACATAATGAGAAGTTCTGCAACGGAAGGTCAGGAGGTTTTTCATCGGATACTCTAGTTTTCGCTCACCTCCGATTAACGATCGGCTTGATGTGAGTGAAATAATCTTGAAAGGATCGTAAAACCAAACATAAAAAAGTCGCTGGGTGTGTAAAAACATTTTCATGTCTCTGCTACTTGAATTAACGTCAGTTCCAATGTCGAAGGTTCTAACTCTTCCAAATATATAAACTATTTAGGGAGCGAAACAAAGTCATAACGTTGATGGTTCGTTGTTTATTGTTCTTGAGCCCAGCACAGATAGCAATAGTTTCTGTTCAAAAACTTCATGACTACTAAGTGACCTGCCACCAGTTACAAACTGAGTTGTTAAAAGATTTTTGGCGCATTCGATGGGAGCTATTGTATCTGATAAGCCGAGAGTGGTGTTCTTTATTTTCACTCAATACGTGTCGTTTTACAACGAGGACTGTTCAAATATGAATGCAACTAAGCACATAAAATGATTCCGTGATAGATTTCGATGAAAAATTTATTTTGTTCCCTCAAAGTATTACCCTTTAACAGATATACAAACTTTCAGTCTTCTGATCCAATCATTGAATGCATTTGGGTAGTCTTTTCGAGGTATACTATGAAGGCACTGGAATATTGCAGAACCGAGGTGTTTGTGCTGTACAAATTTTCGACCAGAAAGGTATTTTTTCAACCGCGGGAACAAAAAAGTCACACGGGGCAAGGTCAGGGGAATATTAGGCGTGAGGGAGTTCAACAACCTTTTCCTGCTTCAGATAGTCTTGCACAATGAACGCCTTGTGCGATGACGCATTGTCATGTAGCAATCTGACATTGGCCAAACCAGTTGCAGGTCTTCGTTCTTTGAAATATTTCTTCAATTTTCGAAGAACTTTATTCTTGTAAAACTTCGCATTTACAGATTTGCCTTTAGGCACAGCAACCTGAATAGCAGAGCCCTGGTTTGAAAAGAATATGGCATACATTACCTTCTTGACGCTCATGGTCCGCTTTGCAATGCATGGTCTTTTGCAATACTTTGTTGCCCATACATTGTTCTGAATCTTTCGTTTTGGCTCAAAAAAGTGAACCCATGTCTCGTTACCTGTGACGACATTAGCGAAAGACCGTGCATTGTAATTTGGAAACTTTTTAAGCAACTTCTTGGCACACTGAACGCGTGTCTTTTTCTGCTCATCTGTCAACAGATGGGGAATCCATCTAGCACAGCTCTTTCTCATTTTCAAATCTCGTTTCAGAATTGTATGAGCTGCTCCTAATGAGATGCTAACCATACTAGCTATTTGCCTAGTGGTGTATCGTGCATCGGTAGCAACTATTTCTTTCACTCTAGCAACCATCTTGGCAGATGTTGCTCTTCTCGGCCGACGATCATGTGGTGCATCTTCTTTTGAGCCTAGCCCACAGCTGAATTTCTTACACCAACGAAAAACTGTCGGAAAAGGCATTTCATTATGCCCATAAACCGAACATATTTCATCAAAAATGTCTTTGCACCGTATACCAAGAATACAACGATGCTTAATATAGGACCGTATTTCAACGGCGTACTCTGACCTTCTCCCAACCATGTTTTGTATTAGTATACAAGAGTAGACAGTGTTTATCAAACGATATACATGGCTGAAGTGGACGGATTTTAACAGGTTTGGTATCAATGTATACGTAAAATGTTTTTCTACGCTGTGATATTTATTTCCAGGTGATTTTCGCATTAGTGCATGAGTAAACGTTCTACTTGCATTCATATTTGAACAGTCCTCGTAATCAGTTTCTTTTACAATTAAATTGTGATCCAGAAAGATATACAAAAGGATTGCAAATTTCAGGTTTTTGCGGAGGGTACCTCAAAGAAACTGCCCAGGTTTAAGATACAGTCTGATTCGCAACACTTTGTCTGGGCAGGCTTAGATCTTCCCTAGGCGGTTCAGCAATACTTCAAAGTTCTGTCGGTTTCAGCTCATGCAGTCCAATATATTGCCCCAAGGTCTGATCGGCCCCCGTCCATCGGGGATTGAAGAAATAGATTGGGCTGCATGATGCTTCCACGCAGAGCTAATACCGGCCGCACATGAGTAGTGTTAAATCGCCTAGAAAGTCTAAGCCTGCCAAGGAAAAGTGGCTCGAGTCGGACCGTTCATGCATTTCATCCATTTAGTTTCATTGGGTGAAAGGGTTTGAGAAGGAGTTTTATCTGCCCGTTTTATCTCAGTACTGAGTAAAAGTCCCACAAAATCGGAAGCAATGTCTTAAAAAGACTCACACAGTGTTAACAGGGAAGTTAACAACAAATGAAATAGATAACCAAGGCCATATAGAAGGCCTGATGACTTAGGAAAAATCTTTTGATATGCCCGTTTGAAAAAAAAAAAACAAAACAAAAAAAACAACGGTCGTATTAAGTTTCGATTCCGTATAACTCCTACTATACAGTTTCATCCGATCAAGCCTAAAATGTGTATGTAGTAAGGCTAATATGCCACCAAGTATTAACAGAGTTATGACCCTTTGAAAAATTCGGTTTACATTTTGGTCTGGTTAAGTTTTGTGCTATACATGTGTAAACTATATGTAAGTTACATTTAGTTAATGCGTTAAACAATTTACCACAAAATACTCATCACTACCTACCCTTCCTGATACCAAGGTCATAGACTTCAAAATTTTATTTACACGTTTGTATTATTATTTTTAATCAAAAAATGCATTAAGTGGGATAATGATATCAGCTGGCACAAATCAGAATGTAGACTGACAAGACCGAACCTATTGGATGCTTTTTGAAAGCAGCCAACTTGTTTCAATAGAATGATTGTTTGTTTGAATGGAGATTTGATGTCCCCATCAATACTATTTAAGTCATTTTGGAGAGATTGCTTCCAATTTATAGGACTTTTTACTCGACATTGAGATGAAAGGACATCTCAGTACCTGCCGCCAAATGATACCATTAGTGTTCATATGCATTGGGCGGTCTGACTTGCAACACTTAAGTCTATGCCGGGGCAGGCTCAGACCTTTTATGCGGTTTACCAGTCCTCATGTGTGGTCTGGTTCAGCTCTGCGTGGAAGCATCATGCAGCCCAATCTATTTCTCAAAGCCCAGATGGGCGCGGCAATTAATAAAGTATGAACATGTTTCAATAACACATAAACAAATTCCATGATAGGATTTGAGAACAACCCATATGCATTATGTGAGGGAAAAAATCAGTGAATCTGTTGTTTTCTTCAAAATCTCCTAACAGAACTTTTTGACTGTAACATGTGCATTTTTAAGTCATTTTGTAACGTTTTTAATGAGAAAAAAAAAGACGTTTCCCCATCTACTGTCGAAATGAGTGTCATAAAATGATGGGTTATTACGCTTGTTTTCTCTGTGATTTGTTGCAGAATAAATCACAGTTTCTTTGCAGAATAAATCACCGTTTCTTTCACATAGGCACACTGTGTTAGACTTTATATTTTATGAGCTTTTGCTATTAAATTGTGTACATCCTTAACATAATTATGTTTTCAGAGAGAAACAGTTTTAGCTCACCAGAGCCGAAGGCTGCTGGGGAGGTTATAGGATAGGCAGTTGTCCGTCGTCGTCGTCGTCGTCTGCGTCGTCGTCTGGCGTCAACACTTTCAAACGACATCTCTGAAGCCACTGGGCCGATTCAGCCCAAATTTCATTTGTAGCATCCTTGTGTTTGGTGATTGAAAGTTTGTGTTTTTAATGAAAATCGGCTCATTAGTTTGGTTGCTATGGCAACTTAGAGTTTCCATAGACTTATAATGGGAAAACAGAATAATGGCGTTTACTGCCAAACCTTTGCAGATATTTTGACAAAACTTTTATAGAAATATTTCTTGAGTGAACTTCTTTTGGCCACATGCTTTTATGCCAACCTGGGGGGTGCCCCAGGGGTTGCCGGGGCCATGTCCCACCCCATCCAGTGCATAAAAGGCCATATATCTCAGAAACTATTCAGATCCCCACCGCTAAACCATATATATTCTTTTTTCTTATGATAAGACGCATTCAGTGACACCAACATGGGGATCCCCAGGGATGTGCCGGGCCCATGCCCCTCCCTCTCCACCTCGTAAAAGGCTCAATATATCAAAAACCGTTTAGATCCCCACCCCAAAACCATATATATTCTTGTTTCTTATGATAAGACGCATTCAGGACACCAATCTGGGGGTCCCCTGAGATGTTCCCGGGCCATGGCCCCACCCCCTCCACTTTGTAAAAGACCCAATCACTTTTTTAATTCAAAATAATTTTTGGATGAATTAATCAGCTGAATCCAAATTTGATACATAATGATAGAACAGAACACGTACCCTTCACAAAATCTAGTGATTAATTTTGTCAACTGGTACTGCATTCAAGCGTGACAACAGCAACCGTATTGGCACCCCCAAAATTTACCGTAACACGAAGGGATTTGTACAACTGATTTTTCACAAATTTCCAAATTTGTTTAGACAAACGTGCCAAATAACGTGTATGGCGTCCACGGGCATCAATTACAGTACGACATCGCCTGCGCATGCTCGTAATCCGAGTCTGTTTCGGGTTTTGTTGAATCAGCTTTCATTCAGCAACCAATGCTTCTTTGAGCTCATGTTAAGTCCTCGGATGCACAGGTCGGGCTGAAACAGCACGCTGAAGCATGTCCTGCGCATGTACAATCGGATCCTCACGAACGATTGCCACACGTTCCAGAACGGAATCAGTGACGTTGACACGGTATAAAGGGCATTATCGTCCATCAGAATAAAGTCCAGGCCGATAGCATCTGCATATGGTCTCACAAACTCATCAAGAATATCATTACAGTACCTCACTGCCATTAACGTTCCGTTTTCAACGATGTACCAGTCAGTGTTACCGTTCACGCTTATCCCAGCCCAAACCATGACTGACCCCTTTCCATAGCGATCGTGCTCTGCCACATCCAAGTCACCGAATCGCTCTTTAGACCTTCGCCACACTAACTGACGTTTATAAGTGAAGTTTAGACAGAATCTGGACTCCTTAGTAAACAGTACTGGCGTCAAGTTACGAACCGTCCACCTGACGTGAGTTTTGGCAAAGTCCAACCGGTCTAGCACGTGCTGTCTCGTCAACGAAAAACGTACAGCAGGCCTCATGGCATTAAGTCCGAACTCGTGGAGCCCGTTTCTGACAGTTTGTTTAGAAATTCGTATTCCAGTTCCGTTGCTAAGCTCGTTATGCAAACGCGTAGCGTTCAGGAACCGTTGACGTCGAGACTGAATCAATAAGAAACGGCCCTGACGTTGAGTTGTAGCCCTTTCTCAACCCCGCCGTGTCTGTGTGAAGGATTTCCATGCCAACTCCACATTCGGGAAACCACGCTCTCAGACAAATTCAGAATCCCAGCAACACGACGTTGAGAGACGCCAGATTCGAACATTCCGACGCCATGATTCATTTCTTCGGGGCTCAGACGGTTTCTTAATTGTCCTCTAGACATTTTAGTGTTTCGCAAACTCAAATGAAGTCCTTTTTACGCTTGGTAAAGAAAATTTGATTGGTCTGTTGGAAAGCAGTGCTACGCATGAATTCATTTGCGAATTGTGAGAAGTGTGCACGTTTATGAGTACTGAATTGCACATGAGTTTCTGTTTAAGATATTTACCAATATACCGAGTACAAATTCTGTCAAGAAATTTTAAATTTTCAGTGCAAAATTTGGTATATAAAAAGTGATCCCTATATTATATAATATTAGTGAAAAATGGTGTATCCACCTTTTCCAGCTGTTTTTGATCTGATCTTTTTTTAATCTTTCATTAAACGAGGACAAGCATAAAACCTCAGATGAGTCCGAATTTTGCTAGAATCTGACATTCAGTATTTCAGTTACAGTCTCTAGAGCGCGAAAAAATTTTCCATAGTTTTAACTTCTTACCGCCATTTCTGCTCTGTTCTTCATCAAACTTGCAGCTAATCTGGAGGGGCATACAAGGTCGAATTTGTTTCACTAGAATAACTTACATATACTTTGTTTGTGTTTTAATTAGCTTTTTGTTTCTTTAGGTTTATTTTCAGCCATGTTCATTAAAAGTCAATGAAACCCTACAGCATTTAGATGGTTTTCTTTTTAGCTCGCCAGAGCCAAAGGCTTAAAAGGTGAGCTTGTTGTATAGTGCCTATCAGGCTGCCGTCTGCCCATTTAAGTCGGGGGAGCCATTACATTAGGTATGAACTATTTTTGATCAGAACTGTGGTTGCCCACAAAAAGTTCCATAGACTTATAATGGAGAAAATAATCCTGCATTTTTTTTTTTCTCGACCACTTCTGACTTGCTTGCAGATAACCAAAACACGCTTAAAGTCTATGCTGAGTTTTAATTTGGGAGTTTGTCTCCAGCTTCTAGCATGCCTGTTTAAACAGCGCAATATAGGAATAAAAATTTCCAGCCGTTCTTTCGCCCATATGTCAGGCCATACACACATTAAACAAGCTTGCTCGTCTCGTCTTTGGTCTCGTTCTCAGGTGAGCGATCCTTGTTCATCGGGCTACTTGTTTTTTTACAGTGGAAAGGCTTTGAAAACAGGATGATTAGGGTTTTTGTTTTGGTTCTCTTTCATTTGCTGCAGTCTGTTGGGCTAAAAAAAAAATGATAACTTGCCCTCATCCATCCTAGGCCCCCAGAGGCGAGCTATGTTGTCTTCTGACAACTCTTGTTTCTTGTATTTTTCAACACCTAGTAGGAAGTTGTAAATCAGGGTTAAATCGATTTAACCCCCCCCCCCCCCCCCCCCCCCAGTGGAATTCGTTTCCACTGACCGTTCCAAGGCGGTTCTTCTGTCGCGATTTATTTTTGTTATGGTTTGTCTTTATTTATGGTTATGTGTTTATGTCGCTTGTGTTAGTTTATTTTGGATAGCTTATTGGCCATTTTGTGGGAAAGTAACTATCCTTTTGGCTTTCCTTTTGTTAGGCCTGTTGTTGCATGTTGGTGTTTCTTTCCCTTTGGTGTCTCTGATGGGAACTATGGGTTGATTGTATCGATTCCTGATCATTGCCTCTACTTCTATTTTGATGCCCTGATGACATGATGCTCATGATGACATAACACCATGAGTGTGATGCCATTACATGAAATGCATCACACCTGACATCAATGTCGCACCTTGTGATGACATGGCATCAGTGTACAAGAACTGATGTGACGAAATGCAAACAAATAATACATACTTTTATTGACTCTTCATAAAACATTTACAATACAATAACATGTATTTTATAATAATTAACCCATTTAGTACTAGAAACCCCCAAAACGGGTATCCTGGCAAACAGTGCAGGCCCAGATCAGACGCCGCAGAACGCTTAAAGTTCAGTATTTTTTTTTTCAAATAAATTTTGATGAAAACATAACCTGACACCCCTAAATTTTGAAATGGACTCCTGCTATATAGAAGGAGGAAGATTCCATTTGGTACTAAAAGGGTTAAAAGCCCAACCAGAAGCGTCTTCAGGTATTATCTTTCGTCATCGAACCCAGTCAAGCATCTGTTATACACCTTTTTATGGATTTGCCATTTGTTTCATCTTTCAAATTTCTTAGTAGTTTCTTGTAGTTTCCAGAGTGAAGAAAATGGTCTGCTGGATAATCTGTTGTATCCCATAGATATGCTCTGACCCCCCTCATCTTGTTTTCTCGGTATTCAGATTTTTAGCTCACCTGAGCACGAAGCTATTGTGATCGGTCAATGTCCGTCGTCCGTCGTGTGTCGTGCGTCGTGCGGCGTCAACAATTTGCTTTAAATACTAACTCCTCCTTAACCCTTGTGCCAATTTCAATAAAACTTCATAGGAAATTAGGAATACAGCTGATGTGACCATCTACAAAAAAAAAGCTAAAATTGTTCCGTTCCGCCATCTTGGCCGCCAGAGCTAGAAATAGAAGAATCTTTAAACGACAACTTCTCCTGTACCTTAAGGTCAATTACATTCAAACTTTATAGGAATGTTGCTTAGGTGACCCTCTACCAAAATAGCTAAAACGTTTCCGCTCCGGTGACTAAAATGGCCGCCAGAGCTAAAAATAGACAATTCTTTAAACGACAACTCCTCCTGTACCCCTGTGCCAAATTAATTCAAACTTCATAGGAATGTTGCTTAGGTGACCCATTTATAAAATAGCTAAAACGGTATTGCTCTGATGAGCAAAATGGCCGCCATAGCTTAAAATAGAAAAACATAGTAAATTTGCTTCAAAAACAACTCCTCAACCCTTGGGCCAATTTGATTCAAACTTCACAGGAATGTTGCCCAAATGATTCCGTACCAAAATAGCTAAAATCGTTGTGCTCTGACAAACAAGATGGCTTGGGCCAATTTTGTTCAAACTTCATAGGAATGTTGCTTAGGTGACCATCTACCTAAATAGCTGAAAAGGTTCTGCTCTGATGAGCAAAATGGCCACCATAGCTAAAAATAAAAAAACATCGTAAATTAGCTTCAAATACGAACTCCTCCTTAACCTTTGGGCCTTTTTGATTCAAACTTCACAGGAATGTTATGTAGGTGACTCCCTAAAGATATAGCTAAAATCATTCCGCTCTGACTAACAAGATGGCCGCCAGAGCTAAAAATAGAAAAAAATCTTCAAACGGCTACTCCTCCTTTACCCTTGGGCCAATTTCATTCAAACTTCATAGATGACCACCTGACAAAATTGCTAAAGTAGAAGTAAAACAAAGATCAGGAATTGATACAATTAACTTACTCCATCCATAAAATGGAAACCTAAACAAAGGAAGGTCATATGGACAGTTACTTTCCCACAAAATGGCCATATGGCCATCCAAAATTAAAAGACACAAGTGATACACACAGTAAGTAACAAACAACAACATAAATAAATCGCCACAGAAGAGCCGCCTTGGAACGGTCAGTGGAAGATTTCCACTGGGGGGCTTAAATCGATTTTACGTGGCCACAATCCTCGCCCTTACTTCCGTCGCGATTTAGACAAATAATTTGTTCAGTCCGCATGAAGGCCTCCTAACTCATCAGTGCAACATCTCCGTGAACACAGAAATTAAAGAACCACAGAAGTGAGACAACGGTGAGGACTCGACAGCAAGAAACCACTGAAATGCTGGAGCAAAAGAAAACCAACAGTTAGACTCCGATGAGCCCGACCAGAGACAGAGCATCAGGCACCAACCAACATTATCTCTTTAATTTTCAATAAGCCTTTACGTTGGAGCCGTCATAGAATCTGAGGCCTGACCCACCGGCGTGCAATTAAAGAGGGAAGCAAAGTTGCCAACCGTGATTGGGTTAACTACCATGCATGCAGTCTGTCGTATAATATCCATGTTGTACCCAATCTTTTTATATCGAAGAATGATTTTACGAAATTGGGTGCTGAAGTCATTGCGGTTATATATTTTTCTGAATTTATATACTAAGTCACCATAAAATTCGGGTTCCGATAGACCTTGTTGCAGAAGATATTTAAGTCCAATATTGAATTTTGAAATTAAATCAGAATGGCGTCTATAAAATTTTGAAAAGGCTTTGCGTAGTTTATGGTACCGATAACCCTGATTAAGAAGTTTAGCCGTTAATAATTTATTACGAGTGTTGAAGTCAGTTACATGACTACACACGCTAGCAAATCGAATTAATTGCGAAATATAAACGCCATAGGATGGCGCACGAGGAACATCACCATCCAAAAAAAGGAAAATTTACAATCTCAAAATCAAAGTCATCGCGTTTATCATAAATTTTGCACGAAACAAATCCATCTACAATAGATAGATGTAAATCCAAAAACGGGGCCTCGGTATCAGAAGAATTTGCTTTATTTAACTGAAGTTCTAGGGGGTAAATCTGACTGATCAAACCATCAAAATAGGTATTATCAATATTTAATAAATCATCTAAATATCTAGAAGTAGAGCTAAAAGCTTCAATAATTTCAGATTGGTTATCAATGGAAAGCGACAAAATGAAGTCTCTTTCATAACAATACAAGAACAAAGAAAAAATACAAGAAAAAACGTTTTCGCTCTGATCATTTTGGCCGCCATAGCTAAAAACAGAACAACTTTGTAAATTTACGTCAAAACGGGAACTCCTCCTCAACCCTTGGGCCAATTTGATTCAAACTTCACAGGAATGTTAGTTAGGTGACTCCCTACCAAAATAGCTTAAATCGTTCAACGCGGGGAACAAGATTGCCGCCAGAGCTAAAAATAGAAAAAAAAAATCTTCAAACGACAACTCCTACTTACCCCTTGGGCCAATTGGATTCAAACTTCAAACTTATGTCCTTGACTCCCTACCAATATAGCTAAATTGTTCCGCTCTGACTAACAAGATGGCCGCCAGAGCTAAAAATCCAAAAATTCTTCAAACGACAAATCTTCCTTACCCCTTGGGCCATTTTGATTCAAACGCCACAGGAATATTATGTCGTTGACTCTACCATATTATGTAAAATGATCCCGCTCCGATGAACAAAATAGCCACCAGAGCTAAAAAAAGAAAAACATTGTAAATTTGCCTCAAACTTCACAGGAATGATGCCCACGTGAGTCCCTACCAAATTAGTTAAAATCATTCCACTCTGATAAACAAGATGGCCACCAGAGCTAAAAATAGAAAAAAAATCTTCAAACGACAATTCCTCCTTACCCCTTTGGCCAATTTGATTCAAACGTCACAGGAATATTATGCCGTTGACCCTCTACCATATTAGGTAAACTGATCCCGCTCCGATGAACAAAATGGCCACCAGAGCTAAAAATAGAAAAACATTGTAAATTTGCTTCAAACTTCACAGGAATGTTGCCCAGGTGAGTCCCTACCAAAATAGTTAAAATCATTCCACTCTGATAAACAAGATGGCCACCAGGGCTAAAAATAGAAAAAATCTTCAAACGATAACTCCTCCTGTACCCTTTGGCCAATTACATTTAAACTTCATAGGAATGATGCTTAGATGACTCTCTACCAAAATAGCTAAAATGGTTTCGCTCCGATGAACAATATGGCCGTCAGAGCTGAAAATAGAAAAACGTTGTAAATTTGCTTCAAATGCGAACTCTTCCTAAAGCCTTGGGTCAATTTGATTCAAACTTCAAAGGAATGTTGCCTAGGTGATACCCTACCAAATAGCTAAGATCGTTCCAATCTGATCAACAGCTGGCCACCATAGCTAAAAATAGAATGTACTAGAGACAGTGACATTCAGGTGAACGAATCAGGGCACTCTGGGCCCTCTTGTATCGTAAAACTGTGTAAAGATCAGGTTATTACAAGAAAGTGTTAGCCGCAATTATTAGATAATTACCACGATAACACATTATATTTATTCCGTTATATATGTCACCTCGTTATAAAAAATCTTATTATATTTTGATAACGTAAAACTTATATGGTGTAATGCGTTGTCCAAACATCCAGTATTGTATTATCGCACCTTAATTTCACGGCGAAATGTGAAAAGTTATTGCAGAAAGCGAAATGGATATCTTAATATTCAAGATATCTAAGTCGTAATCTCTAATGTGAACGATCGGAATTGGCGGGACTGGTGGCGTTGCATGCTTTCGGCAGCAGAAAAATGGCTGAATGGAAGCCATCTAATCATATTCCATTTGTAAACCAGATATCGTGGGATCGATTCCGGGCTTCTCCAGACTTCCGGATCAGTCTTAAACCGAGTTCACGCCTGAATATAACCACAGTGGTTGGTGGGGCACAAACTCAAACAGACCTGCCTACTACCTACCCACCTACCTACCATACTACCAACCAACGTTTTCGCGCCATGACGTCATGATGTTTTTCTTAAGCGCTCTTGCTAAAATAATTACAAAATAATCAATTACGTTAAATATAAGGTCTGAAAACTAGTCTAAAGTTAAAAATCGAACGGAGAATCGAGAAATCTTCAACCTGGTGTGCATTTCTAGTGGAGAAATGCTGTGATTTGCAAAAAATTGACATTTTTCATCTGCTCGAGGCGGAGAAGAAGCATCATCGAATGTGACAGATTCCGTTGTGCTGTACGAGTGAAAGTTTCTATTGGAGGGTAAATAGCAATTATTTCATTCTGTGTTTACTGAAATAACTGTTTGAAAATAACTACTAGGTTTTGTGACTTTAATTTATACAGCCAGCAAAATTCCGTGAAATCTTTGCCTGCACCGTTCTGCACCCTTTCGCTGCCAAGCTAATTCCTATAGGAATTGCCAAATGTACTCGACGTCGACGTCTTCGATAAACAACTTGGATAAACAACTTGTAACGTTAACGTATATCTGTTGAGACGTTAACGCCAGTAAACATTACGCGCCGAATTTCATTCGTAATCTCACCACTTTTGAGAGCGATATGCACAAAGGGTAACACAAAAAGACTGAAAATGCGTTTGCATACATGTAACATGTCAGTGTTTCTTTGACAGTCAGTGTAGTTTTCTATCAACAAGTGTAACTTTCAAACAGACCAAACAAACAGAAATACACTTTCAATGGTGGTTCGCTGCACATATCTGCTAAATCTGTTCAACTTTACGGTAAAAATCGGCTTTGTAAACACCTTTGACAGTAGGTACATATAAATTGCAGTTTTTATTTATTTATTTATTTTATTTATTATTGATTTTGTAGTACATGGTAATTTCTGACTCTTGTTTTACATGAAATATACTCGTGATATTTTTTATAATAAAAGTTATAAAGATAAAACAATAATGAGAATAATTATAACAAGAAAAACGCCAAATGACACTTTGGACGGGTTCTTCAGGGTTAACCAAAAGGCAAACCGGGACGCGGACGCCCGCCGGCCGCCCGCCCGGATGCGGAAAAACCCGTCTAATAAAAGCAATACACATATTTTTTTATTTTCCAGTCTGTTTTCGCAGACATTTTTTTTTTGTCATTTTTATGCACTCGTCAGTATAGCAGAGAAAAAAAAGCATGAAAAGATGTATCTAGTGGAAATTTCCAATTCCTAACACACAAGGCAGATACCACTTGACGAGTGGGAAAAGGTTGATATGTTTCGCGGACGGTTTAAAAATGGGGGTATTGTTAGATTTTGTGAAAATGTCACACCGGCGTACAATTTTTCCCCTTATTAGCTTCCTAAAAGTAGGCTATAGTTTAGCACTTCCGTTGTAATGTGAAGCTTGGCCCCGAGGCTATTAAACTTTTTTCATGCTCAACTCAATTGATTATGAAATTTGTCCTGCTCACAAGTTTTAAAATGCCAACAATTGTTGGCATTTTAAAATAATATTCTCGGCTATCTGAGAAAGAAAAATCTCTCAACTTATTAGTATTTTCATTATTATGAGCACCACAAGTTTCATGCTCAGCTGAGTTGAGCATGAAAACGTTTTATAACCTCGGGCCAGGTAGTCACCTTAACAAGTCAACCACCATTGCACACCCCACTTTACTTAGTGGAAGGTAGGGTATAGAGATTATCTAGTTTTTAACTGTTTCAGAACATAGATTGTTGGTACTTGTTACAACCGCCTCATTGATACGGCTCTTACAGGCACACACAATTTGTGTTTTGAACTTAAATAACAAAGGTATCACAAACTTTCATCGGAAACATGCCAGCAAATGTGTCTTATATTGTGCGGGCATGTTAACACAATGAACCGTTCCAAGGCGTCTGTTCTTTTGCAGCTTCTCGTACGTTTGTCGGTTTGGTAGGTACAACCGCAACTTCGATTGTGTGTATACTGTCGTCTCATCTTTGTTTGGGGTGTTTGTGTTCTTTGTGTGTTTTCTGAACATCCCTTTCTCATTATTCCAAACGTTGATCTTACTTTCCTCATCACGTTAACAAACTCGTGCGATGTATACCTTGTAACGCCACTTTTTACAGAAGAAAGTAGGTTACCTGGATATCCGGTCCAAAATATAGATTATATGGATATACTTATATTGATATATATATTTTTTTTCTGGTCCAAACTATAGATTTATGGGTACTTATTGAGGCGGTTATAACGAGCACCCAAAAACAATGTTTTAAACAGAATAAGGAAATATCACAAAATATACTGAGAGGCAAAAGTAAGTATACAGGTTACTGAATGCCGATTTGCGTCCCACTGTCTTCCTTTCTACATACATATTAGGCATCATAAATAAGAACAATTCCGCATAATTTGCAGCATTTTCCGTTAAAATTGATTAAAGAATAATGAAATTGCGTCGCTTGAAATGGACAGGGGGTCTGATCCAATATTTTGTCTTGAGTAGCTTCCCTTTAAACATGTGTTTCGAATAAGTGTTAGTCAACAAATGATTTTTCATGCAACAAATGCAAAAAAGGGCAACTGATTGGCAAGAATATGTCGCATATTGAAATTAAACACAAGGTAAACTGAAACATCTTTTGTCTACGAAAATGGCAGTTTCGCCTTTTACGTTCTTCCTTTGATTGGAAGCATTATGTTTCTGTGGGATTTGTATTGGTGATTAACTTTTCATTGAGCAATTTTAGAGGGTTTACTATGGAGTAAGCGTAAAGATGCCGAGCAAAACAATAATTATGTGAAAGTTTCGAATGAAAATCTCTTACACGATTTGAGAAAAGACTAATTTAATTCACTATGGTTTTAATTGAAAGGGAGATAATCCGGAACAGGCAGAAATTCCAATTGAGTTTGAAGCTGTTTGTTTGGGTTAAATGGCAAAGAAATGATGTGGTCTTATCGATGAATAGTCGCACATGACTTTTGCGGTGTGTATCCATTTAAATGCCATGTGCATCACGAGATTTTATTGGAATTATTGATTTTCAATTGAGGGCAACAAACTCCATCATGGATGACTGCTACAGGAAAACAATTGGAGTTTTACAAACTTAATGGTTTGGGAAAAACTGACATAGGTAAATTGTATTACAAACTGCAATACAAGATCCGGTATTCCAAATCAAAAACTGTAAACTTTTTATTGCCTCTGAGTATTCAATATGGAAAGAAAAAAAAATATTGCCTTAATATCCTAATGAATACGAGTTTGTTGAATGAGTCGTAGTTTGGCTGATCCTTCCGAGCACTGACTTTTAATCAATAATGGTTCGAGCCAGGCTCGTCTCACAGGCTCGTGCATGTGAGACGCCAAGTCATGAAATGCCAAGGAATGCAAGGTGTGTTTTTATCTGGGTACTCCGGTTTTCGCCAACCTCTGATTAACAATCGACTCATTAGTGAAATAATCTTGACAGGGCCATAAAACTAAAAATACCTTCCGAAATAAGTAGCAATGTCAAATTCAGATGTAAACAAAGTCGTGAAGAAAGTTTTCAAATATAACAGACCTTGACATAAATTTACAATTTTAATTATATCCTTTGAAAACTCGAAAATACAATACCACTCTCTCTCTCTCATTTCCCTGACTCCTACAATTTTTTTCTGATATTTTCTCTTTCATTTTCAAAGTATTGATAAGTAAATTACATTCCATATCTAACAAACATGGGAGCCAGCACACGAGAAAACCTACATAAAGTCGTGCGACATTGAAATACTGGATCAGTCTGCTTTTTTATACTCACTAAGACAAGAGATGCCGTGTATCTCTCTTTTAGTAGCCCATAGGCTATAGAAGGTATATTTGATCAGCGAATGGTCTGATGAGACTGCGTGAATTCGCAGGCTGATCTGAGCCTTTCATTACGCAAACACACCTATACATTGCCACCTTTATCGCCGAAAATATGAAAATTTTATGATGATAAATTGTGATATTTTTCTTATTTCTGCTCAAAATTTAGATTGTAGGCACTCGTTAGAACCGCCTCATCGAGGCGGTTCTAACGTGTACCACCCACAATCTATATTTTAGACCAGAAATAAGAAAAAAGTTATACCCCCGGACCCAAGATTTACGATATAAAGGTGGGGTCCAATGGGGTCAAAATTTATAGGCGTGTTTTCGTGATGGCTGGTCGCACAAGCCTTAACATAGGTTAAAATCATGTGCAAGCTCATACGTAACGTTATTAAAGAAATCATTTCAACTAATTTCAACTCTCTCTCTCTCTCTCTGTTTGTGTGCGTGTGCGTGTACGTGTTTGTACAGACAATTAAGTCACTTGTACGGGTGTCCGTAAATAAGCAGCGGTTGTATCGTTGGATATGGTAGGTTGGTTGGTTGATTTGAGGTTTAACGTCCCCGTCAACACGGTAAAGGTCATTTTTGAGACGTGGCTTCCAATTTTGTGGGACTTTAACCCGACATTGAGATGAAATGACAACTCAAGCCCTGACGCCTAATGAAACCAATAGGGTTTATTAGCAAGGACGGTCCGCCTCGCAACCCGGTTCCTGGACAGGTATAGATCCTCTAAGCGGTTTACCAGTACTAGTGTGCGGGCCGGATTCAGCTCTGCGCGGAAGCATCAGGCAGCCCTTATATTTCTTCAAGACCCTATGAGCGGGGGCCCTGGATATGGTAGGAGGCATATGATACGACGTTGTAGGTCTTGTGAAATTGATTTCATTTTACGAAAAAAATATTGTAAAACTGGAGTCAGTAGATTATGCTAGTAACGTGTGTGAAAAAATGTGCTTCTTGAATAGCCCGTACTTTTTAATGTGGTGCCAAACTGTATATATTACATGCATTACAGAGAAATACCATGAATTCTACCAGACATAAACTTGGTATTTTCCTTTTTGCTAAGAAGAAATATTTCCTCTTAGCCGGGGAAATAAATCCCTTCAGCTGGAACTACTTTATGTACAAGATACGAGATACCGCTTTGCAGTGAAATTGTTCTATTCAAACGCGGGAAAGTTTCAATCACGGCGACGTTATGTATGACGTCATTGTAATGGCGTCTAAGAAATACCAACAGACGTTCAGAATGGGTGACGTTTGAGTTGGATGCAACACTGAAACAAAAGAAAACATGGATACGACCATTGATTAGGATGTAAGTTCTGCTTTATTTAATCTAACGTTTTACTTGTTTTATCACTGAAACACTTTGTTTCTTCTATTTTTGTTCAAAACTGTAGAAAGCGCTTTCAAAATGGCGCCCATCCAGTTGTTCTTCCACCCAGATTCTGTAACACTTCGCTGATTGAACCGTTTACATGGGCTGTAAACAGTCAACTGAACGGGCATTCAGATCCAAAATTCAAGATCCAAACTCTCCTAAAAGTCTATGGAAGTGCATGTAATATACAGATTATACATTTCTCCTATTTGAAATATGGGATTTATAAACCTCGGGAGGTAAAACAATCCGTTAAAGAAACTCGTGCTTCGCACTCGTTTCTTTATCGGATTGTTTTACCTCCCTCGGTTTATAAATCCCATATTTCAACTAGGAGAATGAATAATCTATATATACAACATTATATGCGCATATATAAACTCGAAACGCCGCGAAAAACGCTACAAAATCCCCTAAAAAGAAAACACTAAGACAAATATACTACCTGGCTCAAATTAACGTCGCGCGACGTCCAGCACTGCTAATGACGTAATATTACGTACGCGGGAAAAACAACACAGTCATCCATAAAAATTGCACTGAGGGTATGTGCCTGTTTGATCTTATCACGCACATTCAAGCATACATAGCCAAGATTTGTTACTTGGAGAATGTTTTCAAAGGATTTTTTAGATCAAAACAGAAAAGAAATGAGAATTTTGTCTTTCTAGCTTTATTCAAAGTATTGGCCCAAAATTGGCCCGCTGGCACTCAACGTAGTGTCACCTGTGGCCCGAAATTGGCCCTGTGGCACCTATAGGGTTAAATACGCATTCACTGTATGCGAACTGTTACAAATATTCCTGTAGTATATCTATGTAATTGTGTGATCCTGTAAAAATTGATCAGAATGAGTGCAGATTCTCCAGTGGTAAAATAAGGCGACAAAGAAGGCAGCAGTAAGACAAACAGCCTTGAAACCTTATCACGCCTTTCAAAGGACTTTAGGAAAGCTAAAAGACATTTTGCTAGAGGCAAATGAAAATAAGATAATTGAAATAAGAAAGTTGTTCACAGAAGAGGAGGAAAGGGCGAGAAAACAGTACCTGGATGAGGTAGTGAGAATGATGGACCCATCTTTATCATATGACGTCGCGTCTGAGAGTGTAATAACGCCATGTATTATTTTCAATAATCCACTAGTGGATTAAATATGCAAAATAGCTAGATACGTCCCGTAACGTTACATGTACGACATCCTTAACGACGTCGCGTTTACTAATGGCGGAATATTGATATTTTTGTAAAACAATCGTGAATAAAAGGCGTTTTTCATGTCATATGATAAATAGAATCTTGCATTCGTGCTCGTGCATTATTGAATTTATTAAACTCTTTGAGGAAAGGGATAAAATGCTCGGCAAAGCCTCGCATTTTATCCCTTTTCCTCAACTCGTTTAATAAATTCAATAATACATGAACACTCATGTAAGATCCTCTATAAACCAAGCCAATTTTGGAAAGTAGGTAATCGAGAAAGGAAACATGAAACAAAAAGTGTAGTGCAACCCATAAGAAGGGAGGATGGTTCTCTGGCAGTGTCAGACGAGGAGATATTTGAAGAAATGAAGAAAAGATATGGGAAAGAGTCCCTAGATGTTAAGGAATATGACGAAGAATGGTTCCAGTTGGTGGAAGGTGAAATAGGTCAGAGATTGGCTAGTGAACCAGAAGAGAGACTGGTTTTTAATTATTTGGACCCCATTTTGATTTACATCAGTCTTTGAATGGACTGCCTATTCGAAATTCGCAAAATTGCAGTATATTTCCTCTGGCTTTCTTTGCCGGATCATTGCAGGGTCACTGATGAGGCTTTATTAGCCGAAACTACGTAGCCGACCCATCTTCTTTCTTAATGAATGTTTTCATTGCTCTTAAAGGAACTCATTTTTGATTTTTATTTCCATGATACATCTGGACATGAAAACAGCGACTTGTACTTAGAAGAGGTTGAGGCAGCTATAGCATCATTTAGTAAAAACAGTGCACCAAGCACAGAGGAGAAGGTATTCAATGTGATGATAAAGAGAGGAGGCGATTCAATGGTTAAGGGACTATTTTACATCTTCCAGAAATGTTGGCGGAAAGGTTGTCTTCCAGATGCTTTCAAATTAGACCCAAAAGTAATGCTACCGAAACCTTCAAAAGTGGATTACAACACAGTAAGATCATATCGGCCCATAACCCTTGAGAGTGTAATTGGCAAATTATTGGAAAGGGTGGTATGCTTAAGACTAGTATGGAAATTAGAAGTAGAAGGAGGCATAGCTAAAACACAGAATGCTTATAGGAGGCAGAAGACATGTGTCCAAACAGTGATTAGAGTATGCAATTCTATATCAGAGGCAAGGAACAGGAAAGAACATACAGTCATGGCTGTGCTAGACTATGAAAGCTGCTATGAAAGGATCTGGAGAGCTGGTCTGCTGCATAAGGCGTTTGAAAAAGGTATTTGTGGTAGGATGTGGCTATATTTGTTCAATTTTCTCAAGGACAGACTGTACTTCATTCAGGTCAATGACTATAAGTCTCCAGTATTTCAGTCAGCCCAAGGGTCAGTCATTAGCCCTGTACTATGTAACTTATACACCAGTGATGCGATGGACAGGGTGAAGGGGAAACATGCAGAGTATGCTGATGGTGCGACTATATGGGAGAGCAAGGTTTCTCTGAAGGAAGCCTGTGTATGCGTTAGTGAGGACCTTGCCAGGGAGAAAGAATGGTGCATGAAGTGGAACATGAATGTCGCCTCAGACAAGACAGATGTTGTTGTGATATCACATGATGGGAGGTTACAGTTAAATATGGGGAAGAGGTCCTGAAGCTAACACAGTCAAAGAAAGTGCTTGGCATTACAGTAGACAGTAAGATGAATTTCAAGGAACATATACAGGAAAGAACTCGAGCAGGATTAAGATGTATAGACAGTTTTGTGCAGGGCCAGAGGGGTTGCAGTCAGTCAATTTACATGAAACTTTACAAGTCCCTAGTTTTGCCAGTGATGGAGTATGGTGCTGCAGTCACTATTGCTGCTGATGCAGAATGCTATAATGAATTTGGTCAAGTACACAGGTGTGCCATGTTAAAAGCATCAGGATGTCTTAACAGCACTAGTACAGAGACTTTAGAAATTTTAACTAACAATCCGTCAATTGACCTTGAACTTAAATTGAGACAGGCACAAGAGATGGTACGGATTAGTGCCAAGCATGGTGACGATCCCCTGAGAGAAGATTTTGACAACTGCATAGCGGGAGATTAACCAACAGGACGTAAACCCACAATCATGCATTTACTGATCACGCGGTTCAGACAGATGAGTGGAAAGCTAGAAGTTGACAGTATAGAGAAGGATTTTAGGTATGAAAAGGATATGATGGGATAGATGAAAGTTATGGCGAAAGCGCAGACAGAGGAATTCAATATTACCAAAGAAATTCAAGACATAAGCAAGGAGGGACAAAACGATCTTATTGGTGCACTGCTAGAACACTAATTGGTTTAATCAATTTTCAAAATTTAAGCTGAGTTACGCATGCACACGAGCAACATTAGTATACAGCAGTTTTGGCACATATGAGAAGAAGAAAAGCACAAGGAGGCCATAAGCAGCATGATATTGCTTAAAGATCAACAACAACAACAACAAATTTCACAGCAACAGTTCTTGACTCGGGTACAGAAAATACTGAGACTGAATCATGCAGCTGCGAGTGAATCATGCAGCATTTTCATGCCATCTCCAGAAAAGGATTTATGGCAAACACAGTCGAGTTCGGAGGACTTTTTAGAGGAACCAGTTTGAAGGCGTATTTTGCAATACAAACATTAACTCCTCTGTAACAAAAAGGAAGTTTTCTTTCGGTGTATTTTTCACCGGCTTCTACAACAAGATAGTTTCAGACTTTTCACAGAATATTTGCAAAGACAAATCTACTGGCATATCAACCTGCTCTACGCACATAAGAGGATTCAAATGCGAGATGAGAATGGATCGGAAATCCAGTACTGTCATCATAACAGGCGTCGGACATAAATTCTGGAGAAAGGAATATTTTCCCAGGGTAGCTTCTACTTTGTTCAAGAGATACGTGACAGACGTTGATAGTCAGTTCGGTGCAGAGAGAACTGGAGAGATAATTGATGGACACGGCAGAAGAACACAATATTTGGCGATGAAACAGAGTGAAAACATGGAAATCGGTCCTTCCTTTTCACACGCAGATTTACCCATTTTCACCGGCACCCCTATCACACAGCGCCTGGAGCAGCGAACAGGACAAAAAAGCTTTTCAACGCCTATTGTACAGCGACCTGAGCAGCGGACCGAACAAAGTGACCGTTCTGCAAACTCAACATATAACGGCTGTATACTTAACATTTTCAAGACGATGAAAGAAATGGAATTAGAGTTGAAAGAACGTGTTGTCAAATTTAGTGGCCAAGATAGACGAACTTAAGACGACGATACTACTAAGGGCTACATCACAGAGGTCTTATGCAGATGTTGTATCGACAGAATCCAACCTACCACAGAAGTCTTACGCAGTCGCTGTATCGACAGAACCCAACAGTAATACATAGTAAACCCTCTAAAATTGCTCAATGAAATACAAACCCATAGAAACATAATGCATGCTATCAAAGGAAGACCGTTAAAGGCGAAACTGCCATTTACGTGGACAAAATGTATTGCAGTTTACCTTGTGTTTAATTTCAATATGCGACATATTCTTGCCAATCAATGTTGCCCTTTTTTGAATTTGTTGCATGAAAAATCATTTATTGAATAACACTTATTCGAAAATAGGCTATCGAAAATAAAATAACATAAGCGACACAAACACCCAAAGACAAACTATAACAAAAATAAACCGCGACAGAAGAGAGTCTGATCACTGATTACATGTACCCTCAATAGCTCAAAGAGAGATGTGTGTGTGTGAATTCGGGTTTAACGTCGCTTTCAACAATTTTTCAGTCATATCACGACGGTGTCTGGTTGCGACAGGGAGCTCAATGCTCACTTTTATAGTGCTGCCTCACTGAAGTATCATGTCCCAGACACATTACATGATACCACACCCAGTCACATTATCCTGACACTGGATCGACTAGTCCTAACTCTACCCCGTAAATCTGAGTGCCAAACGAGGAGCAGCTAGTACCATTTTTAACGACTTTGGTATTTCGCGGCCCGGGATCGAACCCGAGACCTCCCGTTCCCCGGAGCGGACACTCTACCAACTGAGCTATCGGGGCCGGTTGCCTCTCAGTATATATGCTACCATTGTAATTCGTTAAACTGCGCCTGTACTGAAAATGACTTTGATATTACTCATATTGATAATACATGTAGTTTTTATCAATCGTCAAATGACCAACGTACTGAAATGTGTGTGATCGAAAGCAAAAACAGTGATGAAACTTTGCACATTTTCGAGTGAAAATGACTTTGATATTACTCATATTGATAATACATGTAGTTTTTATCAATCGTCAAATGACCAACGTACTGAAATGTGTGTGATCGAAAGCAAAAACAGTGATGAACTTTGCACACTTTAGGTCGTGAAACTGGAGTGAGTTTTAATATGTAAACACAGATACTGTATCACTAAATGTAGAAGCTTCGTTATCAAGTAGTCATAGTGAAAATTCATTTGAATCAACATTCTTGCATAAATATCTATGCGCATAGCTGTCAAATGGAACGAAAGCCGTGCTCAAACAGCAAAAACCATGTTCAAATCATGTAATTCACGTGCTGTTTGAACATGGATTTTGAGCTTTTAATATCATAAGACGGGCCTTGTTTTGTTTAAGTTAGGTTCAGCGACGTAATGTTATCGCCCTGAACGTAGCGTTTTGGGGTTCTCTGATGACGTCACTGCATAACAACGTCATTGTAAACAATATTCTGAACTGGCCGCCATTTTGTTTCCCTGTCGCATTTGAAGAGTTTACATGGAATTTATATGAAGCTTCTGGGCGTTTTAGTCAAAATTTGCGGTCGGATTCGTAAGTTATGCAAGAACAACGATCATCCATGGTTATTTCATTGCATTCACATTTGCCGGATCCCTCGGAAGATATTTGAACATTCGGCCTAGCGGCCTCATGTTCAATCAGCTTCCTCGGGAACCGGCAAATGTAAATGCATGAAAAACCATGGTTGATCCCTATATTTGATCTTAAGTTAGCGAGAAAGGGTATAAACATTGGGTTTTTAAAATATTCAGGGGTTATGTGGGAAAGAAATGTCTAAATTCTATGAAATAAAATCAATGCTCACTTCAGTGGAAAACAAGAAATTACATGTGTTTGCTTTGTGTGAAACAAATCTTAAACAGCATAAATTACAAAGTGCTTTTCAAATAGATGGATTTCATCAGCCTTTTAGAAGAGACAATCTCAAATCTTGTGGTGGAGGTATAATTGTATATGTTCGAAATAATATAATTGCTAACCTTGAAATTAATGATTGCTTTTGGATAAAATTTACACCCCATTTTTAAGAGGATCCTTCTACCGAAGTCCAACTGAAAAAGCAGAATGGCTAGAGAGATTTGATGCCCTTATTGAGAATGCGTTGCTTAATTATACTTGGGGATTTTAATAAGGATTTGCTTACGTTTAAAATAAACAAAGAATGGTCAAATTTTATAACATCGTTTGGATTTCGTCAGTTGACAACAGAACCTACACGGGTTGCAAGTGTTTCAAGCACACTCATAGACCACGTATATCCAAGCAATTAGGAAAATATATCCAGTGTTAAAAAGTTGGGAATAAGCGACCATTTTTCAATATTTTGTAATAAGAAAGTCAATTTTGAACTTGCATAAAGAAATAAAATATCGATCTTTCAAAACTTTTGGTGAAAATGCTTTTCTTAATGATCTTTCATCAATACCTTGGAATCAGATTGAATCTTTTGATAATATTGATGAATGTCATCAGGTTGGTATTCTCTTTTCATTGCGGTAGTTAATAAGCATGCACCAGTAAGAACGCATAGAATTAAACATGACATTCAGGCTGACCGGTTGACATCTGAGATTCTAGATAAGATCAAAAAAAGAGATAAACTTAAAAAACGAGGTGAAACTCTAAAAAGGCATCATATAAATAAAAAATAGAGGCAGGAAAAGGAAGATCCTAAGTCAGTCTGGAAAATATTTAAAGAACTTGGCGCATCAAGCAAAGAAGGCAGATAATACTGAATGTGTTACACTTAATATAGATTGTAAATTAATTACACACACACATGAACTAGCAGATGTATTTAATGAATATTTTGTTAACATTGCTTCCAAACTTATGAAACCCATTGAAGATTGCGATTTTAAACAGCTGAAAGATCACATTCATACAAAAATTCCAGAAAACGTTCAATTTGAGTTACCTTACATAACAGAATTTTTTGTCTACAAGTTTTTTTTTTTAAATCTTGATGTTTCTAAGTCTACCGGGTTAGATGGTATTGGCCCAAGATGAAACTTTCTTCATCTGTTATCACAAAAAGTGTCACTTTCATAGCACAGACATATATTTCTAATGGACATTTCCCCAATAGTTGGAAACAAGCCAAGGTGGGGCTAAAGACGAATTAAACAACTATCGCCCCATATCAATTTTATCCACATTGTCAAAGCTACTTGAGAAATTATTCAAATGAACTTAATGGAGTATTTAAATAAATTTGACGTTTTACATCAATCTCAGAGTGGTTTCCTCTCTGGCCACTCCACAGAAACAGCATTAACGTTGATGACTGAACGCTGGCTTAAAGCATTTAATGATGGTAATATAGTTGGCACCATAATGGTTGATTTTAGGAAAGCCTTTGACCTTGTCGATCATTCATTACTGCTAAAGAAGCTAAGTCTCTATAAATGTAACGAGCAATTTATTGAGTTCATGGAGTCTTATCTTTGTATTGATGGTAAATTATCCAGTATATCTGATGTTATTTTTAATTTTTATGACTTACCATTGGTGTTATCTGATGAAGTTCATTCGATTGATTTATATGCAGATGATACAACGATTTATGATATGCACCCTGATTTAAAAACTCTACACTCTAATTTGCAACATTCTCTTCTTAAACTGCATATATGGTGTAAACAAAATGGCATGCTCCTTAACGCTGAAAAAAAAAAAATCATGATAATTACTACTAGATAGAAGCGTATAATTTATCATTTTCATACTTATATAATGTTTTTGTAAATATTCTTCACCATATTTTTCATTGATCGTCTTTTCATTACGTTTGTATATATGTAAATATTGTTGTGAAAGAGGGCCCCATGGAAAGCTGGTTTAAACCAAATGGGTCACCCTCTTAAAATAAAGAATTTACTTATTTACTGACACTTTTGAGAGAAAAATAAAATTGAAAAAAAGGTAATAAAGGTCTCTTTTTTTCTTTTACATTAATCCATTTTGATTGATTGTATTGGATTAAATGACATGTCAACCCTAATGGGTCATTTCATCTTCCAGAGAAAGGGAGAAAAAAGACAGAAGAGATAGGCCTAATATTTGAGATGAAAGAGAGGGACAGGGAAGAAATATGAAAATGAATAAATAAATAAAATAAAAAAGTGAAGAAACCTAGGAAACAAAAATATTCCCCTCTACCCTAACCTGCTGCAATGACAGCAGGCCTTGTCCCACTGTAGAGCCTATATCAGTTGGACGCCCATTTGCGTAAGCTTTCAAAAGGCCTGTTGAAAACTTTATAGATCTATTGCTGGCAGATTTTGAAATTTACTAAAATTTCAAGACTGATGACCGATTTCTCATTGTTGTTGACGGGAGTCTGAATTGTGTCCGACTGTTTGACGTCACTTATTCCCGCTCGGTATATATTTTCACATGTTCTTTCATTCTTCTTTCTCCATACATTGACCAATATTTATTTTATCAAATATTTCTCAAGAACTATAAAACTAGAGGCCAAAAACATGTAAGAGACAGAGGGTTTTCTGTCTCACCAGGACGTCGCGCATTCAATCCCGTTTCACGTCCACCGCCCATCGGGGCTTGAAGAAATTGATGGGCTGCATGGTGCCTCAACGCAGAGCTGAAATCCGACCGCACACGAGTACTGGTAAATCGCTTTGAGGATCTAAGCCTGCCCAGGTAAAGCGGTGCGAGTAGTTTCGTTAGGCTTGATAAGTCATTTCATCTCAACGTCGGGTAAAAGTCCCACAAAAGTGGAAGCAACGTCTTCAAAATGACCTATACAGTGTTGACGGGGACGTTAAACCTAAACTCAAACAAAGAAATTCAATCCCGTTTCAATAAAATAAAAGCGGGCTCAAAGTCAGATTTGACAGTTTTTTTCCGTATCAAACTTTCTCATCGTGTGCTGTAAAAATCATGTATAGAATGGAAGGCGGGAAGCTTCTGTAGTAAGTAACTTTTTAATCAATTGATAATTAATCAACCAAGCGCGTAAAAATCATGTACTGACAGCACTGGTTGGTCTTCGAGTGTGGATTTGTACATATTTCGCTTATCCTTTAAATTCCTTTACTATAAGCAAAACGTGTAGATCCTGATCAGACGCCGCGCTTGGTTGATTAATTATCAATTGATTAAAAGTTACTAACTACAGAAGCTTCCCGCCTTCTATTGACCTCGTGACTATCACTGACCATGTTTAAAATCCATGTACCAGTTATTTATAGCAGCGTTATAGTCTTTCCTCGTGACGTCAGTGCACCATGTAGACTGGGCCGGTGAACATAGACTTTGCAAACAGTGTAGACCTGATCAGACGCCGCAGAAGAGAGCTTCATTAAATAACCGGTACCTTCATGGTGTAAGATGGTCATCGATAGTCACGTGGACAATAGCAGGCGAGAAGCTTCTGTAGGTAGTTACTTTGGGTCGAATGAAAAAAATCGACCAAAAAGATGGTAAACTGTACAACACGAACACCATGACTAACAACCGGCAACAACCGGACAGAAAAAAACGGTATCAGAATACGTTGCGTGTTCAAGATGTAACATTTTGACAGAGCAGCAGATACCTAGGCTCTTCGTTTCATCCCATCGGTCAGACGTCGAAATTGATGACTGGTCAGCTCTAGCCACGCGTGTGTGTGGTGGTGGTGGTGGGGGGGGGGGGGGGGTGGGGCTTGGGGTGTTCAATGTTCTGTATTCGACGCCCAAGAATCTCCCAGATATGTTCCAGGGGATTCAAATCCGGGTTTCTAGCTAGCCAAGCCAATGTCTCAATTCCGTGGGATGTCTTGGATAGGCGCGTACGTAACCGCTCCAGCCGCCAACAACGTGTCCAGCCTTCCCGTCTCGCGCTCATACAGGAGTGGAATGCTATTCCCCAGGCAGCGGGGTCTAGCACACAGGTCTAGTGGTAAATGATACGTTCTCAAAATGAGGCATGACTTCTGGCGGCAAACATGCAAAAATATCCAAACTCCATATTTAAACCGTTATAATAAAGTTGTGGAAAGTTGGTTCTGAGATCTGAGGTCTTCTTTCAACTCGAGTTGACCATAACAAGATTCCTGTTATGGCTAATCCCTATTCAGAGTTGAATGCACATCGTAGATCACAGTCAGTTTCGAAATAGTATGTTATGTCGAAATTTCGAGATAGTAAGTCAAAATTTCGAGAAAGTAAGTCGAAATTTTGAGTTACTAAGTAGAAGTAAAACAAAGATCAGGAATTGATACAATTAACTTACTCCATCCATAAAAGACACCAAAGGGAAAGAAATACAAACATTAAGCGACCAGACCATAATGGAAACCTAAACAAAGGAAGGCCATAAGGACAGTTACTTTCCCACAAAATGGCCATCCAAAATTAAAAGACACAAGTGATACACACAGTAAGTAACAAACAACAACATAAATAAATCGCTACAGAAAAGCCGCCTTGGAACGGTCAGTAAGTCTAATTTCGAGATACAAATTCGAAATTTCGAGTTACTTAGTCTATATTTCTACTTAGTCTATATTTACTAAGTCGAAATTTCGAGTTACTCAGTCGAAATTTCGAGAAACTAAGTCGAGATACTAAGTCGAAATTTCGAGATACCTGTCAAAAAAAAAAATGAAAGTGTACCTCTGTCTCTTGCACGATACTACGATGGAGCATTACTCCATCGTAGTATCGTGCAAGAGACAGAGGGTTTTCTGACTCATCAGGACGTCACGCATTCAAACCCGCTTCAGTAAAAATGAAAGCGAGCTAAATGTCATTTTTGACAGTTTTAGCTCTTACGGTGCTTTCGGTATCAAACTCCCTCATGAAATGTTTGCTTTAAAAATCATTTATAGATCAAAGCACTGACAGCACTAGTGGGTCGATTGTCTTCGAGTGTGGCTCGGTACGTGTTTTGTTTAATCTTTAAATTCCCATATAATAAGCCGCAGACGCCGCACTTGGGTCGATTAATTGATTTGGTCGCCATGAGACGAGCAACCGGTTCTAATGACCTGATTTTAATTGTTCCATGGAGACATGACCTGATAGACCGATCAGATTATTCCGAAAAACTCCATGTAATTACCGTAAACAGTCTACCGAAATATCGAAAAAGTGGTTCCTGTAATAACCGAAATGAAGTAAATCTAAATAGTGGAGAAAAAAAAACTCCTAGCAGTAATTTCCATCATTTTACAATATAAACATAGGTTTCTAATTATGACCTATTTGGGTTCTTCTGTAATAATACATTATTATTTTCTATGCAATTCTGTGAAATGTATATATTACTCTATAAAAGAATTATCGGCCAGTCGAATCGACACACGTCACCTCCAAAGATACCCCAGATCACAGAAATATACCCAAGGCATTAAACAATGCCTTATCTTTGGTCGTAACCGGTAACGTTGAAAGGTTTCCCTGTAAAAATCAAAGCACTGACAGCGCTAGTTGGTCGATGGAGGGTAGGCTTGGAAAATATTCCTGAACTGAGATTTACTCTGTTTCATTCAACCCTTAAATCCCAGTATTTAAGCAAACAGTGTAGACCCTGATCGGACGCCGCGTTCTGGGGCGTCTGACCTCCTGAGTCTACATTATTTGCCAAACCAAACCAGATTCATTTGCTAATATTACAGCTAGAAATGATCAGGAATTGATACAATTACCCCATCTAAGACACCAAAGGAAAGAAATACAGACACAAAACAACATCATAAGTAAAACGTCAAGAGCAGATAGCCAAAATGACAGTTCCTACAAAATTTCCAAACGGCTAACCAAGTGGCTATCCAAAATAAACAGATATTAACAGTACATACATGCAAAGACAAACTATACTGAACCGAAAAAGAAAAGCAACTCCAAATATAAATGCGAGTATTTGCAGAAATAATCATGTTTGCAGAAAATCGATTTAATGACGCAATAGTATAATCATTCCTGAATGTAACTACCATAGAGAGTTCAATTTCCAGTAAGAATGTTTGGAACACAAATCCGTTTTGTCATAGAGGTAGTCATTTACATAAACAGTTAATAGCGAGTATGTCCCCCGTTTGCATTCAGTCCTGCACGCACACGCCTGATCATGAACAGGATAAGACGATTGCTTTCTGCCTGGGGAATAGCATTCCACTCCTGTATGAGCGCGAGACGGGAAGGCTGGACACGTTGTTGGCGGCTGGAGCGGTTACGTACGCGCCTATCCAAGACATCCCACAAATGTTCTATAGGAGAGAGATCTGGACTATACGGAGGCCAGTGTTTCACGACAACGTTGTTTTGCTGAAAAACGCCATGCTGAGCCTTGCTACATGCGCCCGAGCGTTATCCTGTTGAAACGTAACGTGCTGTCGTACATATGGAACAACTACCGGTCGTAAAATCGTACCACTGGGCCGTCAAAGATCCATCAATGAATACCAGGGGCGTTCTATGACCATAAGATATGCCAGCCCACACAGTCAACCCACCGCCTACAAATCGATCACGTTCAACCAAGCAATTGTCACGATAACGCTCTCCGTCACGCCTATACACACGTTGATAGCCGTCAGCTATGTACAACAAGTACATGGTCTCGTCAGAATACATTACGTTACACCACTGACAAGGGGAAACAGGTTTGGCCTATGTTGTGTGAGCCACGCCATTCTAACCTGACGTCGTCGTGGTGTTAATGGCACACAAACGTACGGGCGACGAGGACGTAAGCCAAACTCTCGAAGGCGATTCCTGACAGTATCTGCACTTATTCGATTGTTGTGCGTTCCTGGTGTCACTTGAGACGTCTCGGCGGCTGTACGGAACCAATTACTAAGGATGTATCGGTCCAGTCGACGTGTCGGGACCCGTCGACGTCCACTTCTGGGCCTGTCATTTGTCGTTCCTGTTTGACGCAGACGCTGTTACAAGCGCGTTATCGTCCATTTACTCACTTGGAAGTTTTTGGCGATGACAATCTGAGACGTCCCACGTATACGTAGAACCATCTGGACTGCTACGTTACGTTGATCTTGCGTCAAACGTACCATATTCCGTAGAGAAATTTTACCGGACTTTTGAAACCTAAACTCCAGGTAACACAATATGCCAATATGATGAGGTTACTGTATACATTTAATGTACTGCACGAGGAAATGTTGAAAACAACGAATTGCCAAGTGAAGCGTTACACTGTACAGATATCGCTCAAATGTTTTCTGAATAAGAAAGTTTAAAAAGTATGAAAATAAATCGCAAAATGATTTTTCAGACAACCTGATGGTTGCATGAAAATATTTTGGGTTAAAAAGTTGCGTTTCTTTTTCGGTTCAGTATATAACAATAAGCCAAAACAGACGTACAGCCTTGGAACGGTTTTCTACAGGCGCTTTAATCGATTTTACGTAATTTAGTTTGACTTAAGCAGTACTTCATTTATTTCAGTTCGATTGCGATGGAAGCTTCAAGCTTATTAAATGGCTCTCAAACACTCATTCCGGATGTTACCATCTGCTACCCATTTACACCTAGATGGAGTGAGCCAGTGTCGCTTACGTACAGAGTACATCAAACAGGATTGTGCAAATGAGATAAATAAAACCAGACATCCGAGGCCACCGAAACAAACGAAAGACTTAGTGTTCTTTGATGGCTGAAAAGAGCGATCTTGGCTCTGAACTCATTCAGTTATGAAAACTGTAGCTTAATTTTTTCAGAAAGCACTAAGCCATTTGTAACCAAATTTCATATAACGCCTGTAGGAACAAGGAAATAGAATTAATAAAATGAGTTTTGTCACATGATTAAGATGGCCACCATGTCCATATAAGGTAAAAACCCTTCAAAAATCTTTTTCTCCGGAACCAGGGGAGGGGGGGGGGGGATTTTCATGAAACTTATAATGTAGCATTAGGGACTCAGGTCCATCATGCTTTGATCAAATGATTACTCGGATGTCCTTGACCTATTTTACGTTAATGTCAGATTTGGTCACATAGACTTGTGTGGGAAAAAGTCAAAATTGTGTATTTTTCGGGAACCATTGCAGTCTCTGATCCGAAAGTTGGTAGATGCAGTGAGCCGTCGTGATATGACTGAAAAATTGTTGAGAGCGACGTTAAATCCGAATTCACACCCACACTTTCTGATATGAAATTTAAACCTTACTTTGTACTGGAAGCTCTGGGCCGTTTGTGACCAAATTTTATATAAAAGCTTATAGAAACAAGAAAATGAAAATTTATTGATATGAGTTTGGTCACACGACCAATATGGTCACCCTGCCCATAAAGGTTAAAACACTGCAGAAATCTTCTTCTTTCTCATCACTGGGCCGATTTTCATGAAAGTTCGTATAAACGAAAGTTTGGGGATTTTTGGGCCCATTAGTTTCCTCAAATGATCACCCTTGAAGGCCTTGACCTTATTTATGCCAAGGTCAAATTTATTCGCATAGACATTTGTATGAGAAAAAGTAAAAAAGGTGTAAAAAAAAATATGTAAAAACTTGTATTTGTCGGAAACTACTGCAGCCTGTGATCTGAAAATTGGTAGATTCAGTTAAATAGTTCAGTGAGTGGATCTTTTTGAGTATTAAAGGTCAAGGTCATTCCCTGACTTTGGCCATAGGTCATTCAGTTATAAAATTAAAACATTTCTTCACAGAAACCACTGCTCCATTTGTAACCAAATTCCAAATAAAAATTCATAAATATTAATTTGGTCACATGACCAGTATGGCTGTCATGCCCATAAAAGGTAAAACTCCTTCAAAAATTTCTCCAGAACTAATAGACCCATTATCAGTTCACTTGACCTTTAAAAATCTTCTCAGAAATAGAAATAACATGGTGCCATAAGTCTCAGCACTCAGGTGGGCGGCTCAGAACCATTTACTCTGTTTTTTTTTCTACTTCTTCTTTTTGTTTCATCGTTTCTGTGAGAATACACTTTGCCATTTGATAAGCGGAAGGGAATATGTTCTATAAAAGGGTTATCCTTTGGAAGCAAGGAATACACCACAGAACTGAAAAAATATGGAGTGTATATGTTTTCTGGGCCAGACTAGCTAGTTTCGGCCAATTAGGCCTCATCAGTGACCCTCAGATATTTTCAAAATTCCACAATGGAATCAATGATCCCAAAGGACAAGAAAATATAATCTACACTATGATGTAGGGCAGGGAGACGTTTTACCGCCGCCACACATTCCCACACACCAGCTGTAGTGAAGTTAAATATAGGGAAGTCGCCTAAGACCCCTGTTTGCACCTTGGATTTATCTTACAACCTTCATAGGTTGAATAGCTCCATCAAAGCGTACCTGATAGGTAATTCGTCATCGTAAAAAGAAGTTTGTGAGCATTGTAGAAAACATCAAAATGAACAGCGTTGGCGCGAGAACAAGTCTTGATTGTCTCCATTAGTCGCATGCAATTGTTCAGAAAACATGCCATCCCGGACCCGGGCAAGTATACCAAAGTTGAACTGCTGCACCGTTTGTATCAACTTGTCACAATTTTCCAAAGTCCTTTACGGCTGAGTGTGTGCTAAATGCTTTTGTAATGTCAACAAAAGCCACGTAGAGATTCACATTCTGAATCTGGTATATCCTTTGTGAATAAAATGTTAATTGTTCCTCTTTTCTTCTTGAATCCACATAAGTTTCTATGTAGAAGCTTTTGGCTGTTCAATGTTTACCTTCAGTCAGCTGAATACGACTCTTGCAACTATCGTCCCGAAAATTGACCACAGTGTACGTTATTTCGTTTAAAACTGACAACTGACCTTCTTGAATGCGTTAAGTTCATTGATAGATAGTTCTATCCCAGTAGCCTTAAGGTCGAAATCACGGACATATATTTTTTATCTATCAAGTTTTGCGCTAGACTTTGTAAGACTTAATCCGAAACCATACCGAAGTCAGATTTATTTTATGCATGCTGTTAGATAATGGCCCAAAGATTAGTCACCACTACACAGCCCTTCTTGTCCTTATCCAGGATTCAAATGCAACAAACTTCGCACTTTTATTTTCAAGTTCTTACGAAAGTTCTAGGATCTCTTATTTAAAAATAAATATTAAGTGGATAAAGTATATGGAAATGATAATATTCGTTTGTTCACAACATAATTTAGACCGACAAGACCAAACCCATTGGATGCTTTTTAAAAGCAGCCAACTTGTTTTTAATTGACTAAAAGTCAATGTTTTTAATTGACAGAAACTTCCCGCCTTCTATTGTCCACGTGACTATCACTGACCATGTTCAAAATCCATGCACCAGTTATTTATAGCAGCGTCAGTGCGCCATGTAGACTGGGCCGGATAACATGGGCATTGCAAACAGTTCAGACCCTGATCAGACGCCGCAGAACAGAGCTTCATTAAATAACCCGTGCCTTCATAGCGATAGTCACGTGGGCAATAGTAGGTGAGAAGCTTCAGTAGTTACTTTTGGTCGAATGATAAAAAAAATCTATCCAAAAGATTGTAAACACGAACACCATGACTAACATAACAAAGCAACAACCGGCCAGAAAATGTAGAATTTAATAACAGAATACGTTGCGTGTTCAAGACGCGTTTCATCCCATCGGTCAGACGTCGAATTGGATGACTGGTCAGCTCTAGCCACGTGTGTGAGGTGGTGGTTTACGTGTGTGTGTGTGTGTGGGGGGGGGGGGGGGGGGGGGGGTTAATGTTCTGTATTCGACGCACAAGAATCAACCAGATATGTTCCAGGACATTCAACTCCGGGCTTCTAGCTAGCCAAGCCAATGTCTCAATTCCGCACCGGCGGGGTCTAGCAACAGGGGTCTCAATTCCGTACCGGCGGGGTCTAGCAAATGGTTCGTTCTCAAAATGAGGCACGACTTCTGGCACTAAACATGCAAAAATATCCATACTCAATATTTAAACTGTAATAATGAAGTTGTGGAAAGTTGGTTCTGAGGTCTTCTTTCAACTCTACGATGGAGCACTAAGGTACGAAAGAGTATAAGGGCCACTTTAACTTTTATTTCTTTGACTGGTATCTCGAAATTTAAGCCCTTAAGGACTGGAAACTTTGCATTTTAAAACTAGTGAATAAACGCATTTCTTGATATTCTCAAAATACCTATTACCTACTAACCCTTAGACGTCTTTACGTCATACTAGGTATTCAAGAGTTTCATAAGAAGTTTGTTTTGGCCCCTGCAGACAAGGCCGCTAACAAGGTCGTCGTTGTGTGACGGCTCCACTATGTTAACACGCTTAAGCAGGAGTTTGGTGGTACTAAGGCCTATGAACTCCAGCCTTCAGCACTGAACTTTTAAATTATTAACTCTCTGTCTTACTGCTATTAAAACGCATGTGATTAAAAATTGTGATAAAGTCTTTGAAAGATCAGGAAGAAATCTGTTTTGGTCTATAAAAAATTCGAATGAGGTTTTAAATAAATTGAAATCCAGACGTTTTCGTGCTTCTAGTCTGTCTACTTACGATTTTTCCACTCTTTTCACTACACTTCCTCATAATCTTATTAAAGAAAAACTTAATGATTAAATTGAATGGACGAATTTTATGGTGATTTAGTATATAAATTCAGAAAAATATATAACCGCAATGACTTCAGCACCCAATTTTGTAAAATCATTCTTCGATATAAAAAGATTGGGTACAACATGGATGTTATACGACAGACTGCATGCATGGTAGTTAACCCAATCACGGTTGGCATCTTTGCTTCCCTCTTTAATTGACGGTTCCAACGTAAAGGCTTATTGAGAATTAGAGAGATCTAATTCAAGGTAATGTTGGTTGGTACTTGATGCTCTCTCTCTGGTTGGGCCCATCGGAGTCTAACTGTTGGTTTTCTTTTGCTCCAGCATCAGTGGTTTTTTGCTGTCGAGTCCTCACCGTTGTCTCACCTCTGTGGTTCTTTGATTAGTTGTGTTCACGGAGATGTTGCACTGATGTAGCCTTCGTGCGAACTGAACAAATTATTTGTCTAAATCGCGACGGAAGTAAGGGCGAGGATTGTGGACACGTTAAATCGATTTAAACCC
This sequence comes from Lucinisca nassula, assembly GCA_963580285.1. Taxonomy (NCBI): domain Eukaryota; kingdom Metazoa; phylum Mollusca; class Bivalvia; order Lucinida; family Lucinidae; genus Lucinisca; species Lucinisca nassula. The sequence continues at coordinate 58,094,472 of OY757015.1, read as the reverse complement.
CCCAGTGGAATTCTTTCCACGGACCGTTTCAAGGCGATTCTTCTGTGGCGGTTTATTCATGTTGTTGTTTGTGTGTATCACCTGTGTCTTTTTATTTTGGATGGTCATTTGGCCTTTTTGTTGGAAAGTAACTGTCCTTATGGCCACCCTTTGTTTAGGTTTCCATTATGGTCTAGTCAATTCATGTTTGTGTTTCTTTTCCTTTGGTGTCTTGATGGGTAGAGTAAGTTAATTGCATCGATTCCTGATCTTTGTTTACTTCTAGTTTACTATCTCGCAATTTCGACTTATCAACTCGAAATTTCGACTTAGTATCTCGAAATTTCGACTTAGTATCTCGAAATTTCGAGATAATAACTCGAAATTTCGACTTAGTATCTCGAAAATTCGACTTACGAGATCTTAAATCCTATTCACACAGTTAATGTTAAATACTCCAGTTTTAATTATACCTCCGCTTTGAAAAAAAGTGCGATTATATTCTTCTCAAGAACCATAAAAGCTAGAAGCAGATTATGAAAATAATTGTGTAGAGACTATAGTCATTATCGGCTTACTTGTATCATGTCAAGTCAATGGCCTTTCTCGGTGTATTTTTCATGTTCTTTGTTTCTTCTTTCTCTCTATATTGGCCAATGTTAATTTTTGGGTTGATCGTTTACGATCGATCCTAATTTACTAAATGGCAAAACGAAATTCCTGCAGTTGTCAGTTGCATCACTGATTTGGGAAAACCAATATTAATAGAAATTGAAACGTTGCGCTATTTTTATCGATGCAACATATAGGACATGAATCGTGTGAACACTGAATACACAGATCAGACGCCGCGGAATGTGGCTTCTGCTCAACAGGTTGCACAGGGACTAAACTGTTTACTTATAAGTGGCCTTTGAGGGTTAAACGGAATCTAATAAGAATGCCAGGTTGCTCACGTTATCTCGGACCCATCAATATGACGTAATGAAAGAACCCCGTGACGTCTTCGGATCCATCCACATAAAACTATGCCAAGTCGAGTGAAAATAGACTTTTCGCACTTCTGTTTAGAACCTTGAAATGGTTAAGAGCAAAAAATGAACAGCGTACTGGGACCCAGATCGGATAGACACTACAATTCTTCTGATCAGGATCGGCACTTTCGCCATAGTTTGCAACAGTTTTAAACATTATTCAGGCCCGTACGCAGACTGTGAAAAGGGGCGGGTTGAGGGTGCGAATTTCAGGTGAAAACTGCAGGAATCTGAGATAACTTCCAAACGTGGGGAGGGGCTCCGTTTGCACCCTCCCAACTGTGTGCGGGCGCAGGTGAAATTAACTTTTTTGTTTGAGCATATCGCTGAAGGGGCCCTGTAACAGATCACTGTTATTCAGGAGCTGGGATGCAGTGGTTGAACTGAGCGAGGAGTAAAGAGAGAGAAGCAACAACGACAAACATTGTAGATGCTGATCAGAAGCCATCGATGGATCTACACTGTTTGCAGCTGGATAAAATGTTATACATGTAGTATTTTTTTTTCAGCACAGATTGTTTTGCATAATCAATGAAATAATTTAAATTCAGAAAGATGAATCAATATACGCGTATATAGAAGGGAAACATTTAAAAATAAACAATTGCATGTAAACATGTAAATAATTTGACGGAAATGCTACCATATTTTTTTTTCAGACAAAAAATTAACTGAACACTTTTCTTATAATGAAGAACCCACAGTCTATGTTATAAAGCAGAGAATCTTTTGCTTGCTATTGTCCGCGTGACTATCACTGACCATCTGACCTTGAACAAAATCCAAGTACTGGTTGTTTATAGCATCTCTTAGACGTCAAAGCGAAGTGTAAGAAGGAAATTCTGGGCTGTGCTCGTTTGTTTGATTTGAGGTTTAACGTCCCTGTCAACACTGTATAGGTCATTTGGAGACGTTACTTCCAATCTTATGGGACTTTACCCGACACTAAGATGAAATGACTCCTCAAGCCCTGTCGCGCATTGAAACCAATAGGGTTCATGAGCATGGACTCGCACCGCTTTGCCAGGCTTAGATCCTTAGCGGTTTACCAGTACTCGTGTCTGCTCGGTTTCAGCTCTGCGTGGAAGCATCATGTAGCCCATCTAGTATTAAAACCCCGATGGGCGGGGTGATTGGACTGTGCTCGTGCACTTTGACATTGGCAAACAGAATCTACATAATCAGACGCCACATAACATGGTATCTGATCAGATCTACTGTGTTTGCTTAAATTTAAATGAACAGTTCGATTCTCAGTTCATGACTATTTTCCCAACCTACTCTCAGAGACGATCGACCCACCAGTACTCTCAGTGCTTTTATTATAAAATATTTCTCAAGAGGCCCCAAACATATGTATCTTGTAAGAGACAGACGATTTTCAGAACTCATCATCATTCAATCCCGTTTCAATAAAATGAAAGTCATAAAAGTCATATTTGACAGTTTTAGCTCTAAAGGTGGTTTCGGTAACAAGATGATTGCTAAAAAAATCATTTATAGATCAAAGCACTGATAGCACAGGTGGGTCGATTGTCTTCGAGTGTGGATTGGTACATGTTTCGTTAAACCTTTAAATTCCTATAGTATAAGCAAAACGTGTAGATCCTGATCAGACGCCACGCTTGGGTCGATTAGTAGTTATCAATTGACTAAAAGTTACTACAGAAGCTTCCCGCCTCCTATAGTCCACGTTACTATCAATGACCATGTTCAAAATCCATGTAGCAGTTATTTATAGCAGCGCTAGTCTTCCCTTGTGACATCAGTGCGCCATGTAGACTGGGCCGGCGAACATGGACAGATCAGATGCCGCAGAACATGAACATTATCAGACGCCGCAGAACAGTTTCACTTATTAACCGGTACCCTCATGGTGTTTATGGGCCTTGGTCCTTCTCGTGGTTGCAAGGGACTGGCTAGCGAGACCGCTGCCTTGTGCCTTCTGGGTTGTGGGCGATGACAGTGTCTGACCACGCAATTTGGATTTGGTTATTGTTATTGGACATTACCGGGATGGAGTGCCATTTCGCTCGGCAATCAAGTAGAGCGCTCTCCCGCAGATGTAATCCAGTGGTGTGAATGCATATTGCAACGTCTTTTGAAAGCGATCGATGCTGCTTGGGAATGTCGACGGGTGAGGCGATGGCGTCTTCGAGATTCGCCCTAAACTGCTTTTGGTCGTCGAACCCATTCCGACTTTGAGAATGTTGGAACGGGTCTAAGCTTGCGCCCAAACGTCCAAATCGAGTCGTTGAGGCGCTCGACACCCGCTTGCGTGAACCCTTCTGATTTTTCGAGAATGAACATCGTCCACGCCTTTGCAATATCCACATTATGGGGTATGGCATCCTTCGGGTGAAAGAACGGGCCATCGGAGCTGTGATCAATGCGGTATTTCCCCGAAGGGGTCATGAATGTACTAAAAGATCCGAGGCCTTGACACCCGTAGTCCAGCTTTTGCCTCCAATATGTGGAAGGCGAAACGGCGAACTCGCAAAGCCGCATGTAGGCCCTGGAGTCATATTGGTTATCGTACCATGAATAGGACTCGTCCCCAGAGAGGGCGACTTTTAGCTCCTCAAACAGATACCTCATCGTATAATAGACATGAAAGCAAAGGCTTGCAAGAAGGGGCTCCGGCGGTTGCGCACTAAAACGCAAAGTTCAGCTGGCACTGCCACCAGCTGAAGGGTGTGTGCTGCCAGCTGTCTCACGCCTTGTTTGCCTTAGTGACGTCCCCGGTAAGCGGAGGGTTTTGATAATCGACGTAGACGTCCTGGTACTTGGCAAGGAAGTGATTTCCCTTATCGTCGACCATTATGACTAGGATGGGCGCCCCTGCCGCTGCCTCTTTATATTTGGCCGCCTGCCTGATATTTTTTTCCGAACGCCTTTGTATCCATACCCATTTTGGTGTCGTTGTCGATTATCAACTGTTCAAGTTAATTGTTTTATTATTATGCACTTCACGCTCACTGGCGTTCAAAATGGTATACCAATCGATCTTGCCAGGACCCTGTCTGCGGGTGAGCTGCGAGTTGACTTTTATCACATTTGCACGGGAAAAGGGACAATAAGGTCTCAAATAACAAAACATAGCATTTTTCAAACTGCTGTTATTCAATAAAAACGTTTGTTACCACCACTTCTGTTAACCATGTAGCATGAAGCACTACCAATTGCGATTTTCTATGGAGTTTCAATTGAAGGCAATATTTTGCACACACATTCAAAGAATCGGAGGCCTATATGTGATGGTCTGTTTCTCTTAAGAAATGGAACTGAAGTTCCAAATTTTTCGTGAATATACGCAAAGTGTATCTAATAAAATGTTACACGTATCAAATTATAGAAATCCTATTTTATAGTGTTAAATCGACTTGTTCTGCGAAATTGTTACAGTGACCCCTTGGGTGTTTAAATCAATAGCACAGTCTGGCTGGCTTACTTTCATAAACAAAAACAGTTTGGGCTTTCGCATGGAAATAGGACTCATTTTGAGTCCTCTAACCAAAACAAAATAAATTTTGTGTATTTTTCATTTGTAGTAACTATGGTAACAGAAACAATTTGATGTATAGGAATATATTTTCGCCAATAAATCTTCCTTAGTAATGACAGTGTTAACACGATTTGCGACGGCTTTTGTGGTTATCAACATTGGTCTCCGGTTGTTGAGGTTTGTTTTATCTTTGTTTTGTTTCGGTAAAGGGTAAATATACTCTGTGAAAAGAATAGTAACTAGAGTTTATAGTATTTCAAAAAAGTTTATAAAACTCAACTGTAATACCATCGGACCCTGGGCTACTATTATTTTGCAGATCTTTTAGCGCTTTTGCACATTCGTTTTCTGTAAGCAGTCCTTCACAAATTTGTTGATCTACCTCATCAAGTTTATCAGTCGAAAAAGGTTTGATGTTGATTCTGATACTGTACAGTTTTCTGTAGTTATTTTCAGTTCCCTTTGATCGGTGATTGTGCCATTATTAATTAAAAGCCTTGATTCAATCGATTTAAGCGGACCAGTGGCATTCGTTTCACTGACCTTTCCAATGCGGATTATTTTTGTTATGGTTTGTCTTTGAGTGTTTGTATCGCTTTGGATAGCCAATTTGGCTGCTGATGTTTCCATTAAGGTCTGTTGTTTCATGTCTGTGTTTCCCTTTGATGTCACGTTGAACTGATTAGCAACATCTTGAGGATGAGCACCCGCCCAAGCGCCCGGGCTCTTTCTTCACCAGTTAGCTTTCTCATTGTTGTAACCAAACGCTTAACAATTGGCAATTAAAACTGATTTAATGAAATGATGAACATCTTTAAAAATTATGCAAAAATGCAGTTGGTTATGTAGCCTGGTGAGCACTTTTAATTTCATGCATGTTATTAGATAAGAATTTTGATGGTGACTTTTGACAGAAATGTTCACTCTTAAAATCGCATGCAGCACCAATATGACAAAAGCCAGGTAACAGAACATTACAAGCCAACGTCTGCAGCAGTATTAGCAGCAACAACAACAGCAGCATTTTACCAAAATTAACCAAAGACCCATTAAATAATGCCTTTCGTCTTATACGCGTTTAAACGACGGACAGGTAATAAACGATCGCATTGAAAATCAATAATTTTGTCATTTTTGACTGCCGACCCCTGGTCAAGCCAAAATCTCCAGCATTTCTTGCGATACTACTTGTAAGTAAAATAACTTGGCAAAAACCCCAGATGTGCAGAACTTTTTCGCCGGGTATAAACTGCATTTGAGATATGGCAGGGAACCACTGCAACGTGGTTGACCTATATTTTTTCAGTTTTTATAATGCAACAAATATACTAAAAATTGCACATTAAGAACAGTGGTCCAGTCCACTACACCGTTACAGAGGTTCGAATCCTGAAGCATTTTTTACAGTTTTTGTGTCAAGAACTGAATTTTAAATGCAAAGGCTGGAAAAGGACTTCCTGTTTATTTGTCCTAAGGGTCCGCTTTTGTTTACCATTTAAGAGGCGAAAATGGAAAACCGGACTACCCCTGGATTTTAGTTGCAGAACGGCGTCTTACATGTTAGACGCAGAACACACCTGTAAGAGACCTAATGATTAACATTCAGCGCTCAAGTCATTCATTTGTAAAGATGTGGTCGAAAACTCGAGTACCCGGAGCAATCCCGTGTTGTCTCACTATCAAAGGCAAGAGACAAGGAAAATAATTGGCTTAAGTTTCATACTTGTTCATAAAGCTTGTATTATGGCTCCTTGCTTAACTGAAATCTGGGAACATACTGAATTTTATCCTAAAATGCATTAATTATATTTGAAATATTGTTTCTTGCAATAAAATGATGAAAAACATTTTGGATCAGTTGGGATTTTCTTTATTAACCCTTGACCACTCAGGGATTTTGTGAATTTCGCTGGTTTTCACAGTGTTGCACCTGACAGCAACTTCAACTAGCCAACTAACTTTTCCTAATCGATGGTCTGTTCTACACCAAACTCGGTATGAATGTTCATTGGGCATTAGCCTTTCAAATGCAACCTTTCATGACTTGATCATTGTTGTCATGGTAAAGAGGGGGCATCTCAAATTTGCCCAAAAGTGTGTTTTCACATGACTTTTTGACCACATTTTAATCTTCACACAGCTGTCAAGGCAACAATTAAGGTGTTTGGCACTGGCCATTTTCACTGTTTGCAGCATGTTTCATCAGCATCAATTTTCAGGCATTTTTGACCCCAGACACCCTCAGTTATAATTTTTAGCCTCCCCCCCCCTTCAATCCCCCCAAAATAATTTTAGTGTGGAGCTTGCGAAAAAAACCGGTCACTTTTTTGCCGAACAAATCCTAAAGCAAACATAACTATCCAGAGGTAGAAATGCAGATTTTAGGTGCTTCTGGGGCTTAAAATGGGGGGGGGGGTGCAGACACGTAAAAACACGTATCTGAGTGGTAAAGGGTTAACTGAAATCTGGAAACATACTGAATTTTATCATAAAATGCATTAATTATATCTGAAATATTGTTTCTTGCAATAAAATGATGAAAAAACATTATTTTGGTCCGTTGGGATTTTCTTCATTAACCCTTTAACCCTTTACCACTCAGGGGTTTTTGTGAATTTTGGAAAGCAGCATTTTGCACAGACCTTCAAAGAATCGGAGGCCTGTACGTGATCGTCTGTTTCTCTTAGCAAATGGGACTGAAGTTCCAAATCTTTTGCGAATAGACACACAGGGTAACTAATAAAAGGCTACATGTATCAAATTTCAGAAATCTTCTGCTAAGTGTAATTTTTATGGTATTAAGTCTTGGCTTTTGTAATGATTTATTCTGTGAAATTGTTACAGTGACCCCTTGAGTGTTTGAAACTATAGCCCGAGCTGGCGAGTTTACATAAACAAAAACAGTTTGGGCTTTTGTATGGAAAAAATGAGTCCTCTAACCAAAACCAAACAAATTTTGTGTATTTTTCTTATGAAGTAGCTATGGTAATAGAAGCAACTTAAGGTATAGGAACTTTTTTGACTGAGTATATATGGGCTGCATGATGCTTTCACGCAGAGCCCCCAACACTAGTACTGGTAAACCGCTTAGAGGATCTAAGCCTGTCCAGGAACCGCGGTCCATGCTCATTAACCCTGTTGGTTTCATTGGGCGACAGGGCTTGAGACGTTAAACCTCGAGACGTTATTACTGTTAGAAATAATCATGTTTGCAGAAAATCGATTTAATGACGTAATAGTATACATTCCTGACTGTAACTGCCATAGAGAGTTCAATTTCCAGTGAGAATGTTTGGAACACAAACCGTTTTGTCATAGAGGTAGTCATTTCACAAGTTCAAAACATAAGTAATTAACAGCGAGTATGTTCTCCGCTTGCATTCAGTGATGTACGTGATGCCTGGTCATGGATGATCTCTGTCTGGGGAATAGCATTTCACTCCTGTATGAGCGCGAGACGCAAGGCTTGACACGTTGTTGGCGACTGGGGACGGTTTTTTTGTATTTTTTTAAATAATGGATCCTAGAACTTTCATAAAAGAACTTGAAAATCAAAGGGCGAAGTCTGTCGTCTTTGAATCCGGATTTAGGATAGGAGGGCTGGGTAGTGCCGACTAAACTTTGGGTCAGTATCTAACACCATGATTTGGAATAAAATCGAAAATGAGTTCCTTTAAGAGCAATAAAACATTCATAAGAAAGAAGATGGGCCAACTACGTAGTTTCGGCTAATAAAGCCTCATCAGTGACCCTGTAATGATCCGGCAAAGAAAGCCAGAGGAAACATAATGCAATTTTGTGCATTTCGAATAGTCAAACTGAGGTCCAAATAATTAAAAACCTGTCTAGAATGTGTCTAAATCAATAACTTATTTCTGATTTCTCAGAATATTCACGATGATCTCAAAGGACCAAAAGTAAAATATAAACTGCACTATGGTTGATGTACGGGGAGACGTTTTACGGCCGCCACACGGCACAACACCAGAAGTCTAGCTCAAAACTTCATGGAGAAAAATTATATGTCCGTGATTTCGAGCACTGGGATAGAGCGCTAGGCAGCAGGTGGGCGAACAGACTATTTTTTTTTCTTGGCCAGACTAGCTAGTTTCGGCCATTAATGCCTCATCAGTGACCCTCAAATATTTTCAAAATTCCAGAATGGAATCAATAATATACTGAAACGAAAAAGAAACGCAACTTCAAATACAAATGCGAGTATTTGAGGAAATAAACATGTTTGCAAAAAATCGATTTCATGACGCAATAATATTATCATTCCTGAATGTAACTACCATAGAGAGTTCAATTTCCAGTGAGAATGTTTGGAACACAAATCCGTTTTGTCATAGAGGTAGTCATTTCCCAAGTTCAAAACATAAGCAGTTAATAGCGAGTATGTCCTCCGTTTGCATTCAGTCCTGCACGCAGACGCCTGGTCATAGACAGGATTAAACAATTGATCTTTGCCTGGGGAATAGCATTCCTCTCCTGTATGAGCGCGAGACGCAATGCTTGACGCGTTGTTGGCGGCTGGGGGCAGTTTCTACGCGTCTATCCAAGACGTCCCACAAGTGTTCTATATGAGAAAGATCTGGACTATATATCACGTCAACGTTGTTTTGCAGAAGAAACGCCATGCTGAGCCTTGCTACATGCGCCCGAGCGTTATCCTGTCGAAACGTAAGGTTGTGCTGTCGTACAAATGGAAAAACTACCGCTCGTAAAACGACCTCAACGTAACGCTGAGCCGTAAAAGATCCATCAAACCAGGGGCGTTCTTTGACCATAAGATATGCCAGCCCACACCATCAACCCACCGCCTCCAAATCGATCACGTTCAACCAAACAATTGTCACGATAACGCTCTCCATCACGCCTATACACACTTTGACGACCGTCGGTTCTGTACAACAAGTACCTGGACTCGTCAGAAAACATTACGTTACGCCACTGACGAAGGGAAAACAGGTTTGGCCTATGTTTTTTGAGCCACGCCATTCTAACCTGACGTCGTCATGGTGTTAAAGGCATACCAACGTGCGGACGACGAGGACAGAGGCCAAACTCTCGAAGGCGATTCCTGACAGTATCTGCATTTATTCGATTGTTGTGCGTACCTGAGACGTCTCGACGGCTCTACGGAACCGATTATGAATGTGGGTTAGACGGAATGTTGAAAATAACGAATTGCCAAGTGGAGCGTTAAACTGTACAGATATCGCCCAAATGTTTTCTGCATAAGAACCTTTAAAAAGTATGAAAGTAAATCGCATAATGATTTTTTAGTCAAGCCGATGGTTGCATCTTTTGGGTTAAAAAATTGCGTTTCTTTTTCGGTTCAGTATATAAATTACACTATGATGTAGGGCAGGGAGAGATTTTACGGCCGCCACACATTCCTAGACAACAGCTGAAGTGACGTTAAAAATGTTCTAGTGCCAGCACGGAATACACCACAAAACGAAAATATGGAGTGTACATGTTTTCTGGGCCAGACTAGCTAATTTCGGCCATTAAGGCCTCATCAGTCGGTGGGAAATTTAAAGGCCGCCATTGAAGCCGGGTAACACATCAACAAAATCGTCGGGTCTATCTTTGAGAATTAAATCAAGGCAAGTCCATACCAATGAGTCCCGCTGGGGTGGAATTCGTAGACTATTTTTAAGGATTCCCTGCCGGTTGTTGCTTATTGATTTGTATGTCAATAAGCCACCGTATTTGTTGGACGGGGTCCGCAAAAGCAACCCACTTGCTCCCAGTAAACGCCAGCGTATGAACCCGTTTTGAACGGCAAGTGAAACATCTACATCGCTCAACTCTTCGAATTTCAGTGACCTCTTTTCTTTTGTAAACCCCATCCGAGAGCTGGAAGGCATACAATCGATCTTCCTTCCGTCCTTATCGAACCCCTTGGTGTCATCCCAGGGCATTTTCAAAGTCAGGACGGGGTTCGACGCTCAAAAGCAATTTAAAGCGAATTTCGAAGACGCCATCGCCTCGCCCAGCAGTAGAGATGCTGCAATATGCATCCACACCACTGGATTACGTCTGCGGGAAAGGGCTCTTCTTGATGCCGAGCGATATGGCACTCCAAGCGGCAAAGTCCAAGGTTAAAATAACCAAATCCAAATAGCAGTATCAAACGCAGTCATCGGCCACAACCCATGAATAAACGAGGCAGTACCGATCAATCCTGACTGTAAAGTCGGGGAAAACTGCTTCACCAGCCGGGACCGATCACATGGGACCACCGAGCGGCAGACCCGAAGGGCCACCTACGTCTGCCGCGGTTGCTCCGGTAGTCGCTCCAGCAGACTGGAAATCCGGTCTCGACCATGAAAGGGCTCTTCTTGATGCCGAGCGATATGGCACTCCAAGCGGCAAAGTCCAAGGTTATAATAACCAAATCCAAATAGCAATATCAAACGCAGTCATCGGCCACAACCCAGGAATAAACGACTGACTGTAAAGTCGGGGAAAACTGCCTCACCAGCCGGGACCGATCACATGGGACCACCGAGCGGCAGACCCGAAGGGCCACCTACGTCTGCCGCGGTTGCTCCGGTAGTCGCTCCAGCAGACTGGAAATCCGGTCTCGACCATGAAGAAAAAACAACTCTCATAGTCGCAGGGATCGGTGCTTTGGTTTGTCGCGCGGTCTCGCTAGCCAGTCCCCTTGCAGCCACGAGAAGAAGGGTCCCCACGCAGATGACAGGACCCACAAATTATATGCGAGCCATGAAGCGGCATCCCCTAACGTGCTCAAAAGCCAAGAGACGATAAGCCCGATGATTCCGGACAGGGCAGCCGCGGCATTGCCGGCCAAATTGGCTAGTGCACGCCCGAGGGACTGTAGGTGCTTTTTTACCCACTCATTGATCCCGCCCTTTTCGGGTGGCATGGGAGCCGGCGCTGGTACTCTCCCCCGCCGCCGGTGTGTCCGTATTCGCTCAGCCAGCGCCTTTTCTTCATGGAGCATCTGCCTGATCGAGAGATCTGGGCCCGGAGAGCTTCTCTGTTCGTAGAGGCGACTTCGAGCCTTGCCTGTCTTTCAATTTCGATGTCAGAAAGATCGCCCTTAAGCTTATTTATTCGGTATTGAATCTCCTGCTGCATTTCGTGTTCTCCGTCAGTTTTTGTTGCTCCCGGGCCAAGTGTTTTTCAGCCTCAGGGCTTCGCCAGGTTGTTCACGAGCTCGTCTCGGGTTCGAGTCATAGCCTTTTCAAGCCCAGCAAGTTCTCTTTTGGCCTGGATGACCCACGCGGTGTCGATTTGTCTTCAATGCGGACTCGTCATTGTTTGAATGACGCCGTGGGCTACGCCGGGAGCCCTGTCATTTCCATGGATTGATTTTTTTCCGGCCTCTTTGTTGATACGCGGCATATTCGATTTATAGTCAGTGAGCCCAAGATTGTAGACGGATTGCGTTTATGCCGCCTGTTCCATATTTCGAGGCCAGTGTGGACAGAGCCAGAAACCGGAATCCCCGTTGCCCCTTGTCGCAGTGAGAGGAATATTTTATCGCCGGGGGTCCAGTAGATTGCTTTACCGTCATCGTCAATCCCAAACTGGTCATAGTCGATATTGCCATCGAGGCGCAACCCCTTATAGGCAAGCCTCTTCTGATCATCAAGTGTGAATATTGTCCCCGACCGACGCCCTTGCTCGACGTCCACCAGCCTCGTCTTCGAATGTGGGATTTTCAAAGTCAGCTATAATGAAAATGCTTTTTGAAGGTTGTCGCACAGACTTTGTCAGAAGTTAACACCATGCCAACAAGCAAGTTCGGACGAAAGCTTGACCCCTCCGCGAAACCCTTGGCGTGAAAGGGGTGAGGCATTTTGGTGACGATAACTAACAACCCCAGCACGATCGGCCCGAAGCAGCAGCTTCTGGTTTGATACCCCAACGTCGGCCAACATGATGTCATCGTCCCCGGGACCACGAGGTTGGCCTTCACGATCACGCTGCACCGCGGAAATGAAGGAGATGCCAATCGGACCTAGGAAAAGACCTAGCAAAAGACCATCATTATAATAACCAGGAATGAGGTCCTCAGCATTGTCGACAGTGACGTGTACCACTGCTACCGCGATCTCTGGAGGACGGTTTCAGAGAGGAAAAATGACCAGCACCAAGGCATTGAGACGTCGAATAACGGGAACAAAGACGAGTCTGTTTCAGAGGCAAAGCTGTCGCCGATGCTTTAGGCAATCCCAACGCACTTTGGGCTGCTCGAGGGCAATATGCCATTCTACCAGAGCGCGGTGGGCGACCGGCTCGAGCATGAGCTCACGTTCAACGACTACAACCGTGTGATCCAGGCCACATGTTACCCTGCCAGAGATGACCCAAATGATCAACAACCAGTACAGAGGTGTTGCGATCCTGTATGACGGGTATTGCGGCACCGCAAAATCGGCAACGACAAGAACAACACTTCTTAAATATCAGACGGGCATCCTGATCTCTTTGAGGATGTAGCCGCGCTACAGGAAGATCGAGATCACCATTCAGGGGTCCCCAACCAACTCTTCAGCCAAGGGATGCCCTCTTACTAGATGTTTGATGAAGCGAAGAAGCTCTTCGCAGCCGGCAGCAGGCGAAACCCTGAAGTGGCACCTGGCCTAGCCGACGTCAGCTTTGCAGAATACTTCACCAGCAAGTACGCGCTATGGCTTGACTTCAGGACAAGCGACAACGACCGGGTCCAAGATAGAGAATGCTAGCGAAGGTGTGACGATCCAGATAACGAAAACAGCCGAGGCGGCTGGCGCATTGAATATCTACATCTACGTCATCAGGGATGATGCACAGATTGACGTTTCAGCGGTTAGATGTTACGGAGGAACGATTAAAAAAGCTCCTACCGCGCACGGCCCATTCGGCGGCAATCAGCGGGCAGACGGGATGCGGAAAACCCGTTTTTATCCTCGATCTGCTCGAAGGCCCCATACTGGGGGTCATTTCAGCATGTAGTGGTTCTGTGCCCCACCATACGGCACAGCAGGACGTATCAGCAGCGCCCCTGGATCTGCACGGACCCTGGACCCCGGGGAGCGCCTTCACGATTACTTACAAGCGTTTTACCGGGTGTTTATTGGCGAGCCGACCCTATACATCATAGACGACAGCAGCGCTAAGAGGACTTTGACGAGGAAGACAGACATGCTGGCGTTCTCGGGCCGCCACGCGGAGCAGTCTGTCTGGTCCTCACGCGGAAATACTTGCACGCGCAGACGCGCTGGGTCTGTTCGTTCCACTGCGAGGATCGTGACTAGTTCGAAGACTGTCTGCGTGAAAATGACGTGATCCTAGCACGAGGACGGGAGTTGGTGCAGCTAGCCGAGACAAAACACGCTAAGCTTCTGTTGTAGACTGATCAACCCGCTGATTACATTATTATTACGTGATTATTGTTGCTTAGTCGTTGCGAAGCAACGTAAACAAAAACGATGTGTTCAGAGGCGACCGGCCACATGGCTGCTAATCGCTGTACTTGTAGCGCTGCTTTTCGTTGTCTTTTTATCAAGGCACATAAATACGTTCGCTTTGCGGCTCAATTTTAGACGGGTCCGCCCTTGTTTGCAACCACGATAGGAATGGACAGACCAGATGCTTGACGAGTCCGCGTCGCCGGACACCGCTGCGACGCATGTTGCCGACGTTGTTTCACATGTTGCAGAGCAACAACAAAGGCCACAGAAAGATGACAAGATGCGAGAATAGTAGCAAGAGGGTCGGCAAGGAAATACCGAATTGTGGCTCACGGAAAGGCATTGACCGTCGACCAGGACGAGGAGCTGAGTGACTCTGAGGTCGAGGGGCTCTACGCCTGTAACTTCCCCCGATTAGGGGCAGACATGTCGAAGACGAATCGGGCTGTATGCGGGACTAGTCGGGATGTTCGTCCCGCTCCCAAACAAACAAGGGCTCATTCGCGATCTTGATAGGTAGCGCACTTCAAGGCGCTTTCCACTATGGCAATTGGTTAACCGCAACTTTAATCACTCTCAAGAATACCAGTGCCCCATCAATTCATCATACGGTGATGGCGGAGAATACGATGATTGCAGTGACGGTGTAACGCTACTGGCGCAGCCAGTGGCGGACGTTGCGACGCCACTGGCGGAGCCTGTTGCATCGCAACACGAAGCCTAAAGACCCGAAAAAGGTCGCGGCCAGTCGTGCCGGCGCCGCCGCTAGAAAGCAAGGACGACTGAGAGCTTCGAGGAGCCCAGGAAAAACACCATATGTCACCGCCGTTATTGTTGCAGAGCAACACGCAGAGCAACAACGACAAGACAAACAGGAACATCATGTTAACCTGCCGGAAGGACGAAGTGCCTGGACTCCATGGATCATCGGGGGGTTGTCTTGCGGTTTGCATTGCTGTTGCAGTGAGCCTATAGCGGCGACAAGTTGCTAAGTCGACGTCGTCGTTGTTTCATATGTTGCAGAGCAACAGCAACGGCCATGACAAGTCTAATAGGAACCCCGCGTTGTCAACGAAGTTATCTGCGGCAGGCCGAGTGGCCGTGTCGGCAGGTTTCCGCCGCTTTGCGCGTGCTGCAACAGTGAAACGATTAGAGACTAAGCCAGATCTATTCTATATGGAGTGAGCAACCAAGACAACTCCAGCATTCGACGGTAAAACGATCGTTAACTCGCCATATCATAGTGCAGTGCTCTCCGGCCTGGCCATAGGATACGCCCGGATTGGGAAGCCATCCGCGAAGCTTGACTTCTCGTGGACGTCGTGTTCGTCATCGCAACAAGGGCTATTCTAATTAAACAGGGGATTATCCCTGCTGATATAATTACTATATAACAATGACAAGCATTGCTTTGCTCTTCGAGGGGGGGGGGGGGGGCTGTCGTTAATGCCTTGGCCTTTAGAAGGAGTAACGTTTTGTTAAGCAAGCTGGAGAGGGGCTCCGACGAAGCCATCCGCGAAGCTTGACTTCTCGTGGACGTCGTGTTCGTCATCGCAACAAGGGCTATTCTAATTAAACAGGGGAATATCCCTGCTGATATAATTACTATGTAACAATGACAAGCATTGCTTTGCTCTTCGAGCGGGGGGCTGTCGTTAATGCCTTGGCCTTTAGAAGGAGTAACGTTTTGTTAATCAAGCTGGAGAGGGCTCCGACGAAGAGCGCGAGCGTCACGACAAAGCGATAAAAGAGCTGCAGGCTGCACAATCGGCTTGGTCTCGAAAACGGACCGGTGATTTCATCACTGAGAAACTCCGCCGCCAGGTACACGCAGTTCGAAACTTCAAAGACGTCGATGACGCGATGCGCCATCGCCAAAAAAAAAGCGAGTTTGCCTTCATCATCCTTTGGATGGCCGTGATCGGCCTTGTGGCCTACAAACTCGCCTGGACAATTGCGCAGACCAACTCTCTAAGAAGTGAGATGGGTTTTCATCATAGTGCAGATTACATTTTTATTTTCTTTGGACGCATCGTGTCAATTGCTCGTAATGTGAAAATCGAGTAGCGTATTCAGTGCTATTTATGAAAAAATGCAATAAAACCGAGTTTCCGGTTTTTATTCTAATAATGTATTCTTTGCTTCCAAAGTTAACCTTTTTCATTATTCCCGGTTTTCGACTAAATCTCCGGGATTCGAACCGAAAAACAACAAAACACCACTTCGGGAGCCTGGTAATTTTTTGTGTTGATGTATTTTTTCTTACCGGTGTTTTGGCATACCCCTACAGACAGTCCCTAACGGGGCGAAGATTCTTAGAAAACTTAGTAGAGGTAGCTAGGAGGGGGAGGGAGGTGAGAGAGAGGCAATTAGTGTAAGTACTTAATGTCTTGGGTTGTCCCTCTTGGGACGATATATGAGTGAATTTTTAACATTGATAAGTTTTGATTTACAGATTGTGCAATACCGAAAATATATTTGATGATAATTTTCTCTTTTTGTATGAAAAACAGGGACTATAATAAAAATAATAATAATAAAAAAAAAAAAAACGTTTGATATTTTGTTTCCGCTAATGAGATCGATAGCTATTGTGTTTATTTATAGGCACTTATTCGTCTACATAATATGCTGCATCGATTTTGTCCTAAAGTTGTCAATACTAATGTTGTAGGTAAAAAAAAAACTAAACAAAAAACGCGACTGGCCAGATATAAGACCATTTAGAGTGAACCTCGCGTCGACGCTATCGATTATAATTGTAGACACTACTGTGGACTTTACATCACTGTCAATTTGCTTCTCCGACAACACTGTCAATTGGCTTCTCCGACAATTGAAGTCGCGGTAACTTTTACTTCGTTTCAATTGACGTCACCGACAATTTAGTTTCTGACAACCTGTCGTATATGGCACAATTTGGCGGTTGGCGGTTGGCGACTTTTTAGGCAAACTTAACAGAAATCAGCCTTATATCAGCCAACTGTATGGTAAATAATTTCTCCACAAACCACTCATGCATACATCGTATGATATATGTATGGTTTGTGAGTAGAGCAGCATATTTTGCCTATCGCATTTCACCTAAAATATTTCACTCGCACCGCCGTACCATATACCTACTAAAATAATTTAGATGTGCATAAGCACCAGAATAGTTTCCTTTCTATCTCATAACAGTAAACGCTGAACTGCTGGGTGTCCTTTGGCTGGTACAATATCGTACGCGGGACAGTGGTTGTTCTGTGCCTCCTTGAGTTTTAAAGGTGAATTATTGAGCTATCTGGAAAAAATGCTTCCAAAAATAAAATACAATAAGCCGGTATTTTTCTTTAAAACAATACAAATGAATGCATTTTATGCAAATATGCGAACAATTATGATGACAGGTAAACGCGTTTGAGAGGGATTCCCTAACTAGGTTTCTCACACTAGTTAGATCTATTTTTAGTTCGTGACAAAAATAGAATCCCATATATGACGTTATGCGAAGTTCATTTTTGGCCTTGTTTGCTTAGGCCATGCCTGAATCGGAAGAAATATGACGCTGAATACCATGCAATAAGTAACGACACTCAGAGACGATATTGTCGCCATGTATGTGTAAAGTGACAGATTTATTTTTAGAACAGAAATGCCGAACACATGTTCAGAGCTAAGGGTAAACACGAACGAAAACGACCATTTTCACAAGGTTCTGAAGCTGTATTTGGCTCCAAAAGTGTACACATGACAAAGGAGTATGCATTGAAGATAAAAACCAGAAAAAAATGGAGACCTGGTAGCTCAATAATACACCTTTAAGATTCGACCAACCTTAAGGTTAAACCCGAGCCCCTTGGCTTGGTCCTGTCGCTTGTGTGCTAAAAGCTTCTTCGCAGTAGCCTTGCAGAGCTGCTGCTCGGTGAGTACGGGTGGCCCCTCAGAACCCTCCTTTGCGGGACAGACTACCCTCTCGAGCTGGTGCATGTACTCCACCCTTGACACTGCCAAATATGTGAGATTGGACATCGATAATGGTGAGACCTTGGCTCGAGTGGACTGTGATGGCATGGCCAACAGCCCAGTCCTGGCCCCACTTTGCGTCGAGGACCTCACGGGCGGTTTGCAATGGCACCTCAACACGTCGTTCAGAACGAGCTCCTGCTGATCTGGCCTGCCATCCAGCACCAAAAGCCCAGGGATGGTGACATTATGTTTTGCCGCCGAGTATCTTAGAGGAACGGGGAGGTCAGGAAAGTGCTTCACATGGGTCTCGAACAGCCGCATCTGGGCCCGGTAGCGAACCTTCCGCCTCCGATGTCAGGATCAAGTCCCCCGGCTTCCAAGCTTCCAAGAATCTGTCCCATCCAAGGCAAGCGCTCCTGCAGCGCTTGTTTTATAGCCCGACTCGGTCTAGCTTGAGACGGATCTCCCTGCCCTGTGGTCGATCAGGATCTCTTCATAGTAATCGGCTCTCCGCTGCATCTCTCCCGCGATCGGAGGTGGCTGGCCTTGGTCGCCAAAGCAAACGACCTGGACTCCTCTACCATCGAGCAAGTCGAGGAAGGTCTCCACAGGCCGGGGCACAGTGCAGATGATCTGGGAATGTACCCCATCCTGTCTGGGGTCCACTCGGTCTTGCCACTCCAGCGGAAGAACGAGTGGAATGTTTCTGGTCCGCATCTCTTTGGCATGGCGATGGGTTGGGGTGAAGACGAGCGGGTTTTTCTCGCGGTTGGGTGGTCTTGTCGCTGCCCACGCTGCCGTTCAGGTGGCGCGGTGCTAGGTGGGAGGTCCTTTTCTGTTGCTACATACTTGGGCTGGGCTTGGAATAGTAGTTGGCGTGTTTCTTGAGCATATAGAGCTTCTCGCCCTTGTCACGCCATTGGGCCGGGGCAACTGGGGGAGGTAGGGCTTAATGACCGGTATGAATATCGCTTAAGTTTGGACTGTATCGCCCCTTTAAACAAAAATGAGTATCACAAATAAATTTAAACTGCTATTTTACAATATCTCCCCTTAGCTTCTGTACTGATTTCCCATTCTATAAATAATTTTAGTGCTATGTTGACGTCGGTATTGGTGAGGCCCATTAATTTGTTTTCTGTCGCTTCCGTTAATTAAAGTGGAGCAGGTAACTGATTTATTTAAAAACAATCTCTAGTTAGATTATCTCATTCTTCGGAAATATTCCAATCCGTTCAAAAGAAGTGGAATACATGCTAAGAGTTGCAGGTGGTGTTCACATTTATGCACTGCGTCTACCGTTTCCTCGTCTGTAAACGGTAGACGTTTTTCTGTAGTTATGTCCGATTTGACAATTGATATACACTGCTCAAAATAATTAAAGGAACACTTATTTCTTTGAAAATTACCTCATTTTGCTACTTTTTAGAACAACTTTTACTTATACAAAGTATATTACTTCAAATTTATACAGGTAGTTCAACATGTGTCTACTTGTCATCATGGAAAGCCTACAAACCGCTGAACCGGACAACATGTGTTTAGCCATAGTGTACGTGATCACTGTTTCTCCAATTTAATGCTTGAAAATGCATGTTTTCGGAATTGTGTGGATTCTTTTCTTTTCTTTTCCGCATTATCAGTCACTGTTAGACACCATTTGAACATCATTGAAACAGCCAGGGTTGTGAAAATGATCAAAGATGGACTCTCGCAACGTCAAGTGGCACGTTACCTTGGTGTGTCGCCCAGTGTTGTGACCAGACTTTGGGCTCGCTACCTGGAGACTGCGATATAACTTTTGCTTTACGTAACCGTCACTAAACAGCTAGACTGTCGGATCAGACAATTTGAAAAATGGCTTAATGATCATGATTTACAAGCCAGACGACCTACCACAGACCCGATTTTGACCGTAGCTCACCGCAGAGGCAGAAGGATATTTGCCCAAAATCACGTCTGGTGGCAACTGGATCAGTGGCGTTCAGTATTGTTTTCGGACGAGAGTAGATTTGATGTTTGCACTTGTGATAGACGTGTTCGTGTATGGAGACGTGATGGTGAACGATACATGGACTGTAACATTGTCGAACACGACCGGTTCGGTGAAGGCTCAGTCATGTTCTGGGGAGGGATTTGTTACGACGGACATACGGAGTTGTACAGGGTTGGCGGAGGAAGTTTGACGGCTTTGAGGTACAGGGATGAGATCTTAGATCCCATTGTGAGGTGGTTTCTTGGTGCCATAAGTAACAATGCGGTTCTTGTGCAGGATAATGCCAGACCTCACACTGCTTATGCGGTGCAGGACTACCTTGAACAAGAGTCTATAGAGATAATTGACTGGCCTGCCGTCACCGGACCTGAACTGTATTGAACATGTGGGACATTGTTTATCGACAGGTTTTGGGCAGCGCTAACCCTCCTGGTACTGTCCTGTTGTGCAGGCTTGAGCTAATGTACCCCAGCAACAGATTCAAACTTTGGTGCAAAGCATGCCAAATCGATGCAGAGAGTGTCTAAATGCCCGTGGTGGCCATACACATTAGCTTGATGAACTTGAAGAAAATTGTTGAAATTGAACAGGATTCATGAAATTTTGAATGATGCCGAAAACAGTCATTTTTCTGTTTTTCAAACGTTTTAGGGACACATGTACAATGGTCATTTTCCAATGATGTTTACCTGGTGAAGGGTGTAATAAACTCATGTAATACCATAAAAATGTTGTGTGTATCACTTCCGTATTTATTTCTGCACAAAACGTAAGTGAGAATCTGCTCAAGTTTAGTCACGTCGCCAACAGTTGCGCTCCCTCTGTGAACCCTCGCCTCCCATTTTGGTATTTTCTGGCGTTAGCCCCTGACCCCTCAAGGCACCTTCAAAGTGCTCCACAACTCTCTGGTCTACACGGTTGGGGTCACCATCACTTAGTGGGGTGAGGTTGGCGGGGTCTGGGTCTCTGATTGGGTAGAAACCGAAGGCAACTGCAGTGACAGGGGAAGACTTTATCGATTCCAGTCAACACGCCAGGCCTTGGGTCCCGTGAGATCTCAATGATGGTCTGTCCCTGCTTTTTCTCCATACGGTTAGTGTCGAATTTGTCCAACGACCCAGTTGCCGCTCACGGAGAAACACCCGCCTCCCGGAAGGCTATCAAGCAGCCTTGCCGCTCTCTCGTCTGTCATGCAGGCATCCAGAGCCAGTCGGCCTGCTCTGGCATGATATCGATATCACCGTTTTCAAGTGGGTCTTCTTCTTCCATTCTCCATGTAGAGAAGACCGCAGCGGCGCAGTCGACTTCGAACTCTTCTTTGGCGTCGTTAAGAATCTCGACCCACTGGTCGGCTGGAAGCCCCACCGGGTGAGGGACCTGACCTTCCAGGTCGGTAAATTCGTCGCCGAGGGCAGCAGCTTGGTCGGGCTTGTAGCGCTTCTACTGACCGCCTTGGGAACATTTGCCCATGTCCTGTCCATCTTAACTGTGCTTATTTACACTTTGCATCCCTGACTTGTTCAGGACTTCTGTGTCTGGAATCCTGTCTTGCCAGAGTATTCTAAGACAGCTAGTATGGAAGTTGGTAAACTGTCCATGTTTCACATGCATAAAATAGTGTTGACAGCGCCACAGCTCTGTAGACTTTCAGTTTTGTGTGAACACTACCACGTTGTCGGCCAGATTGAGTTTGCTGACAATAATAAAAATAAAAAACGAGTTCCTATAAGAGCAACGAAAACATTCATAAGAAGGAAGAAGATGGGTCATACTACGTAGTTTCGGCTAATAAAACCTCATCAGTGACCCTGTAATGATCCGGCAAAGAAAGCCATAGGAAACATACTGCAATTTTGCGAATTTCGAATAGGCAGTGGATTCAAAGACTGATATAAATCAAAATGGGGTCCAAATAATTAAAAACCTGTCTAGAATATGCGTCTAAACCAATAATTTATTTCTGATTTCTCAACACCAGCTGCAGTGAAGGCAAATAAAAATAAAAAACGAGTTCCTATAAGAGCAATGAAAACATTCATAAGAAGGAAGAAGATGGGTCATACTACGTAGTTTCGGCTAGTAAAGCCTCATCAGTGACCCTGTAATGATCCGGCAAAGAAAGCCATAGGAAACATACTTCAATTTTGCGAATTTCGAATAGGCAGTCGATTCAAAGACTGATATAAATCAAAATGGGGTCCAAATAATTAAAAACCTGTCATATTCTATATGAGTCTAAACCAATAATTTATTTCTGATTTCTCAGAATATTCACGCTGATCTCAAAGGACCACAAGTAAAATATAAACTGCCCTATGGTTGATGTACGGGGAGACGTTTTACTGCCGCCACACGGCACAACACCAGCTGCAGTGAAGGCAAATAAAAATCAATAAGCCTGTGATCTGTCCAGCAGTAAGCACCACACACAGTCTTGTCACTCTAACATCCTGTCTGTCCTTGATGCCAGTGTTTGGATCCTGTCTTGTTGCGAGTTGGCAGACGGAAGACTGTGTTGTTATCAGCAGTTCATGCTCTGCACACTTCTTCAGAAGGAGGAGGCCATTGCTATTTCACTTTCCTAATGGTTTGGTGGTCTGTGCCAATTCTAGCATTGAAGCCTCCCAGGATGATGAGTTTGTCTCCCCGGGGTGTAGCGGAAATCACATAGTCCAAATCATCATAGAACTTGCCTTTGGCCTCATCTGGGTTCGTTAGTGTGGGTAAATAGGCACTTACAATAGTTGGATAGGGGTAGTCTCAGCGTCATCGGGCGGTCATTATACTGAGAGCTTTCTGACAAGGTGTGATTTGATGGCGAAGCCTACTCGTGCTTCCCGCAGCTCATCTTTTTTGCGTCCACTCCAGAAGAAAATGTAGCCAGCACCAACTTCTTTTATTTGCCCTTTCGCAATCTCGACTTATCGATTAACTAGAACTGTTCTACGCTGTGGACTGCACTATCCATTAAGGTGCACACATTCCATGCGCCAATTTTTAAAGGTATCACCTTTTGTTCGACCGCTAAAAAGGATCCCTGCTGATCGCGGTTAACCAGCCAAGGGTTTTTGAAGCAGGGCCCCCTTTCTAGCCCCTTCCCCATGCTAAGGGGGTGAGCAGTGCATCCTAAAAAGGTCTGCTCAGTCACTCAGTTCGGTTGCCGAATTCCCCGTACTGCTTCATTAAGGAAAGCGACCAAGTGTGCAGGTCCGCAACTACAGCTTCCTACAGTTTCGCCGCTCGCCCTTTTGAGTTCTATGCATGTGTGCCTGCAGTGACTGTGTGTATATGATTAAGATGACATGCGCTTTGAATTGGATCATAGTCAGCCTCACTCTCTCTTCCTGACCTAGCTGGATCCGCAGAGACATCTGGAGCTAAGCCCGGATGAAGTGGATGATCATGACCTCTTTAGTTCCTTGTCATGCACTTTATGCTCCACAACACACTGCTGCAGCGCCGTTTGGACCGTTGAATTAGAGAAATGATTTCTTCCGCCCCAGCAGCCGAAACAGACGTTACATAGCTGGAACAGGCAAGTCCAGATAAGTAGGTTTTTGTTTTGAGTTGCCTTCTCCTAGACGGATTGCCGCCCAGGGCTGGAGAGCTCCATCTACACCTTGCAGTGGCAGAGGAACCACCATGAGTTCCTTGTCTTCCCTGTGCACAGCCAGAGTGACCTATGTTAAGTGATTCAGCCCTTTCTGCATCATCAGATAATGATTTTGTTAGCTGGTATATTTGTTTTGTTAATATATTTTCTCTCATTTTTGTTTCTAACAGTGTCTTTAAGTGTGTTTCCGCGGTTTATTAAAACAATTTCATTTATAGATTTATTAATATTTTCTTGATATTCAGTATCTGAAAGTAAGTCATTTAATTGAAAGTAACCAAATGGAAGTGGAGGCAATGATCCGGAATCGATGCAATTAACCTACAGAAGCCAAAAGGACAGTTCCTTTCAGCATATAGGCTAATATAAGCGACACAAACACCATAAAAGATACGATAACAAAAATAAACCGCGACAGAAGAACCGGTCAGTGGAAACGAATTCCGCTGGGAGTGGGGGGTTGGGGGGGGGGGGGGGGGGGCATAAATCGATTTTACATGGCCACAAACCTCGCCCTTATATCCGTCGCGATTGTTCAGTCCGCATGCAAGCCTTGTGTTCTGTGTGTATTCCTTGCTTCCATAGGACATCAGTACATCTCCGTGAACACAAAAATCAAACAACCACAGAGAAGACTCGACAGCAAGAACTAACTGTAATAGTAGAGCAAACGAAAACCAACAGTTAGACTCCGATGGGCCCGACAAGAGACAACCAAAATAATAGAGGTGGAGGCAATGATCAGGAATCGATACAATTAACCCAAACCTCCCATAAGAGACACAAAAGGGAAAAACAACAAACCCCAGTGGAAACTTCAACAACGGAAAGACAGTTACTTCCCACAAAATGGCCAAAAGGCTAGCCAAAATAAAATAACACACGCGAAACATACACCCAAAGACACCCCATAACAAAAATAAACCGCGACAGAAGAACCGCCTAGGAACGGTCATAGGAAACGAATTCTACTCGGCAGGGGGGGGGGGGGGGGGGGGGGGGGGGGGCTTATGGCATGACCAAAAACCTCGCCCTTACTTCCGTCACGATTTTCAGCTCGCACGAAGACCGCCTAACTCATCAATGCAACAACTCCGTGAACACCAAAATTCAAACAACCACAGATGAAAAAAACGGTGAGGACTCGACAGCAAGGAACCACTAAAAATGCTGGAGCAAAAAAACTCCGATGGGCACAGAGTATCAGGCATCATATACTAATCCGGCTTGCAGAAATGGTTTAAGTCCAATACTGAATTTTGAAATTAAATCAGAATGACGTCTATAAGCCTCCGTATTACATTAAGCACAAAGTTTATGTGTTTCTGTTCTACCATGGCTTTTGTCTTCTTGCAAATAATCTACATAACATTTTATAAAAAAGTGATGTCACCGTTATCGGTCCATAAAAGATTATTAAAGTCACTAATTAAGTCCAAGGCTGAATAAACCTGTACACATGGGTCATCAGCTGAGATAATGTTAAATGGTGGGACAGATAGATCTTTGCAGTGCAAACCTAAGACAGAAACTACTATAATTCGCCCAGGCCAATATGTACAACTATCGCAATAATATGACGGTATTAATCAAGTTATTTCGCATATTGGTCCAGTTACAGGTCCAAGGTCTTCTGCATTGATCCGAGGCCGAAGACCGAAGCCAATACAGCTGGGCGAGGACCTGCAACCGGGACAATACAAAACAGCTTTATAAATGACAATTTTCACTATTTAAAATATTTAAAAAACATGATTATTTTGTTTCTGGACCTCAGCCACGTATCACAAACACTTCCCACTCAGGGATTTTGTGAATTTCGCTGATTTTTCACAGTGCTGCACCTGACAGCAACTTCAACTAGCCATTGTTTCATAATGGATGGTCTGTTTTACACCAAACTCGGTATGAATGTTCATTGGGCAGCAGCCTTTTCAAATGCAATTTTTCATGACTTGTCATGGTAATGAGGGGGCATCTCAAAATTGGCAAATAGAGTAATTTCACATGATTTTTTTGACCACCCAGCTGTCGAGGCAACAATTTAAGAGTTTTCACTGTTTGCAGCATGTTTCATCAGCATTTTTGACCACAGACACCCTCAGATATAAATTTTAGCGGCCGGTTGGTCCCATACACCCAAGGCAAGGTCTTCTGCATTCTGCATCCCCCCTTCAATCCTCCCCCACCCCCCCCCCCCCCCCCCCCCCCCCCCCCCCCAGACCCGAATATTTTAGTGAGAAGGCGCGCGAAATAAAAAGATGACCATGTGCCTGTTTGTTCTTGCTTTGTGTCCTAACTCCCTTCAATCCCCCGCAGAATATTTTTAGTGGGGAGGCGCGCGAAAAATAGATGACCATGCGCCCTGTAGTTCTTGTTTGTTTTTTATCCTCCGGCGAAAAAAAAATTGTCCATGCGCCCTGGCAGTAGCTCGAACTACCCCTGTCTCGAACAGATATGTGAGGTTTCCTACGGTGTTCGAGCCATCGAAGTTCGACTGTAGTTCTTGTTTTGTTTTTATCCTATCTTCTCCACGCAGAATTGTCCTTCCCTTGTGCGTTTCGTTTCCGGTTTAAGGCTGAAAAACGTGAAAGGGAGGCCAAATTCGGAAGTAGGTATATTTCGGTGATAACATTATAAATGATTCGAACAAGCAATTATTTCGGATGCGACGCGAACTATTGTTCCACGCTGGACCAGCAGCCAAATGACACCCGACGCAGCGTCCGGATCTAGATGGAAAAATAGCACATTCCTGTAAATCTTACTATATTCATTTTCACCTGTCGTCTCCAGCTGCAATGTGTATTCAAATTTTACAAGTACTCGCGTCTGTCATGTGCAGCACGTGGTCTGTATACAACTTGAATATTACAGTGTTATTCTTGGGCCAGATTCACCAATAAACAACGAACGATTGATCTTAAATTGTTCGTACGCACTTTTTAAAGTTTCATCAAAACATCGCAGTGTTCGCACGAGCTTAATTTGCGTTTCACTAACAGAAGTCATAATTTTGAATATGTGCTTTAACAAGGCCTCCAATTGTCACTTGCATTGTCACGTGCCGTCTTGAAATGGCCGTGTAAATGGATAACACGTTTTGAAAATATAGTGGACCTAAATATTTGTTCAGTGCAAACACTGTTGAATCAACGTTGATTCTATGTTTTGTCGAATGAGAGATAATTATTAGTAATGTATTAGTAATGGGCGCGATCTTCGAAGATAAGCGACACTCAAGAGCGTGTTTCTTTAACACGCGCTTCGGTTATGGCCGTGACATGTCCAAAAGCTTAAGATGAAAATTTCAATGTGCGATTTCTGAATATACGACAAAATGAGCGAACATCGCTGATGAAACAGGATTTTAAGACGAAAATACTAATGAAACTGGCCCTTGGTCTTCTAGTCACTTCATTTATAAATTACTTAACCCATATTTGTCTTAAACATTAACTAACAATCTTGACCCAGGTCGGACGCAGCATGGCTGGACGTCTGGTCTATGTCCGCTTAAATCTTGGATTATTTTTATTGTATCTTCGGTTAAATTAATAACAATAATAATAATAATAATGGCACCCCTTGATCTGTGATGGACTTGTTGAGAATTATTAGGTGAAAGATAAAAGATGAACCACGTCACGGAAAACTTTCTTTGTCAAAGTACGGGTCTACCCTCGGGTCTGCCCTAGTATTCGTCATAGCTGAATATAAAACGCTTTTTTTTTGCACCTGGAAGTTACTGATATAATATAACCCATATCTTAACCCGTATATATGACAATGGAATATTCTATTTAGTGAGTTTGGAATGGTCCATTTCCGATTCCAGGGGTGCCAAGTTTGTTTTGTGTGTGGTGTTACAAAAAACGCGTGTGCGAGCGAGCAGTGTAGACTCAGATCCGACGCTGCGTTCTGCAGCGTCTGATCTGGGTTTGCACTGTTTACCAATGTCCCCAAAGACAGCTATAAATATTGCGTACACTAACTTTTGCATGATCTATATTATTGCAGCACAAGGAAATATGCTATGAATAGCTTCCGCTGATCATCGATATTTCGAGTTTTTTTTTTTTATTATTTATTTTAAGAACCGCCTCATTAAGGCGGCACCAGCGAGCGCCAACAATCCACATCCACAGACCAGAAATATGAAAAAAAATACCCTCGAAACTGTATAGGGGTGTTTTCGTGATGAGACATATAAAGTATTGCATTACATCCCCAAAAGCACAATCAAAGCTCTGGAGAGTTGTTTTGTTAAGTTACTGTATGGCGGATTCACTGAGCGCTTGAGTAAGCATCGTTTGAAAGTAGGATTTCTGCACAAACACGATCCTGGTCTATTTCAGGTAAGGTTTATTATTATTGTTATTATTATCATTTTATTGCGAGTCGTCAACCAATGATTTTTAAAGTGATACCAAACAGCACGCACACGTCACCAGGGCAACGTCGAATCTCCGCCGGCGAAACGCCAGAATGTCGCACGACGCAGATCGCACAACATGATCTTAGTCGTCGCTACCTGCGTACTTCAGGTCTGCCATTAGATATAACACATATATTACCATTGCGAAACACGCTTTTTAAGGAAAATTTTTAGACTAAAAATACTGATTTTTTTCGTGTCTCGACTCAGAACATGGATTGTTGGTGCTCGTTGAAACTGCCTCGGCGAGGCCGTTTTCACGGGTGCCCGCGGTCTGTTCTTTTGAGTGTAAATGGGAAGAATTATATGCATACCTTCCATTGCTATGAGGGTGTCAAAATTATATAGGCATGCTTTTGTGATGAAAAACTTTTGTTTAACGATCACCCGGTTTACTTCATCTTTTATAGTGTTTATGTTTGTCTCTTCTTTCTGTCCATCCTGTATCGATTCTTGCTTTGTCTGATTCCCTTACTCCCACCCCACATTTTCGTTAGTTAGTAACTTGCAGAAACGTAGCTCATTTCCACCCCACCTACTTGCCATCTGGACCTGCCGATTTATCTACAATTTTCTTAGTAGTATCGCATGTTAAACCGTTATAAATCGGACGGTCTAGGTAGCTTCTACGGGGTGTCGTGTTCTTTACATCTTGGGACTAGAAAGAGAATTACCTACAAGAAATTCCAGCTTTTTGCTTTTCTTCATATACTCAGTCAAATTTGGTCCTATACCCAAAATTGCCTCTGCTACTATAGCTACTACAGATAAAAACTACACAAAGTTTGTTATGTTTTGATAAGAAGACTCATTTTTCCGTGCAAAAGCACCATTCGTTTTTGTTTTCGTAAACACATCATCGTAGACTATTGCTTTAAACACCCAAGGGGTCACTGTGTCATTTTCGCAGATTAAATCATTAAAACATGCTATGATTTAACATCACAAAATTTCCTTGTACTCTACATTTCTAAAAGTTGATACATGTGACATTTCTTTAAATACCATTTGCGTCTATTCACAAAAGATTTGGAACTTTAGTTGCATCAGCTACGAGAAACAGGCTATCACATATTTACCTCCAATTCTTAGAAGTTGTGTGCAAATGCTGCTTTCAATGGGAACTCCATAGAAAATCGCAATCGATAGTGCTACATGCTACATGAATTTTCTGCATTGTTTACCATCATGATGAACAGCAATGGCGAACACAAAGCGTTTTTTGAAAAAATGGCAAAAATTGATTGACAGGAATAAAAATTACAGCAATTCGAAAATATTTTTTCACATCACAGACAACTCTTAACGACGCAAACAAACCTAGTACCTTACCGTTGGGAATCTATAAACATTTCAGAGGAGGATGTGAAAGACTGTCTTCAAATTTGAAAATAAACAAAACATATTGGTTCAGGACTTGATCAGTCCACGCTTACTGAAAGAAGGAGCTTTCGTTCTCCATTATTTTCCATCGTTCTCTCCAACAGGGTTATTTCCCATCGGACTGGATGCAAACATCTCGCCACGAAAAATCTATACCTAGTATTTACCGACCTATATCTCTCCTCAGCACTGGAACGTTGTGTACATAAATATTTGTATAACTACGTCATTTCACATCGACTCTTAACTCCTCTTCAATCGGGCTTTGTCCAAGGCGACTCCACAACACATCAGTTGTTACATACATGAGGCCGTTGAAAATGGCAAAGAAGTTCGCGCCGTATTTTGTGATATAATTAAGGCTTTCAAAGGTCTTCTGTACAAAATATCAGGGATAGGTTGTTCAGACGATGTTCTCAAGTGGTTCGCGAGTTCCCTCTCTGGACGTCGACAGCGATTTAGCTTCTGAGTGGAGGTGTTCGCCAAGGATCCATTCTGGGACCTCATTTATAAATGACATCGTTAAACATATAGGATGTTCTATACGCTTGTTTGCAGACGATTCAAGTCTCTAAATTACTGTCGAGCGGCTCGGCTATTTAATACTGATCTACAAACCATGTCCCGCTGGGCAGACGACTAACGCCAATAAATCTCTATGATTATCTCAAGGAGAACACAGTCACCACCTTATCCTCCCCTTTTATGAATGGAACAGTGCTACAAGAGACAAACTGTCACAAACACATAGGACTTACTTTTTCTTGTTTCTGCAACTGGTCAGATCACGTAAAAAATTCAGAATAAGTAGAAACTCACTGAGCAAAATGTACATGGCATATGTGCTGCTCCTGCTAGAATATAATAATATAATACCTTATTTATAGAGGGGAACACATTTAGTACAGGTACTAATGTTCCATGTAGCCCCAGGAGCAATGTGGATAAAGTTTCTTGCTCAAGGAAACAACACTCTTGTGAGGATCGAACCGGCTACCGCTCGATCTCAAATCCGATGCTTTACCACTGCACCACAGTGCTCCACCTGTGACATGGAGACTCGGTGTGGGACAATTGCCCTACGGAATAAAAAACAGCTTGACGCAATCCATAACGAGGCTGCTCGAATTATAACCGGTGCGACTAAACTCTGTAGCGTCAACAAACTTCTTACAGATCTTGGATGGGCGACTCTCCAAAACAGGAGAAATAAGCACAAACTTCTCCATGCACTAACTCCTACCTACTATCCTTGCATGGAACGATCTCCCTGCTGAAGTCAGTGGCACTTCGCCATCAGTGGCTGCTTTCAAATCACGATTGAATACTATAACATTGATACACGCATCGTTGCCCGATGCGTGTACCAATGTTATAGTATTCAATCGTGATTGAATTCTCCAAGTACGACTAAGATTGGGATGCAGATCCTATCGCAAAAATATCCTTCCCAGTCCTACTTGTGCGTGTGGAGCTGTTGAAAGTGCGTATCACTTCTTCTGTGTATGTCCTAGGCTTGCTCATATTCGGAGAAATTGCTTACTAGACACACTTCGAAACTACACGGTTAATGATTTTCTCCATGGCAACCAAAATTTAACGTTCCAGGAAAAAGGTTTATTTCTCAAAGTGCAAGAATAGTAAAATCAGGCAGATTTTTGCAGTCCATGGATTCGAGTGGGTTTTTGGGGATGGGGTGCAGGGAATCATCCATAGTATTTTTCATTTGTCGCAAGAATATAAAATACAACTGTAAAATTTGAGCTCTAGAATCCTAGAATATGTTTTGTTTTATTACCCTTTCTAGATCTTAGCTATTTCTCTTCTATAACTGAGCTATCATCAGTTCTAGATATATTTAGATGTTCTTTCTTTCGTTGTTTCTTTATTTCTTTCTCTAGTTATACTTATTTTTATATTCATATCACATATTTACGCTGCATTCCATTCATAGAAGGTGTAACTTATTTTCTTGTCTTCCAGCACTAGTGCTTACCGTCAAATCCTGTGACATATAAGTCTAATATTGTTTATTGCATATGTTTCCTGTTGGAGATATGAGTACGGCATGATACCGTACACTGTTTACTACATCTATCCAAACAACTACTACAATTCACTTAGACCAGTGTGAACATTCTGTTATAATGTTTTCGGACTGGACAAGATCACTATCAGACATTGTTATCAGTATCAACATTGTTTGTCGTCCATACACAGTTGAGAGCCACATCAGTGGTAACAAGAGATATAGCTACTTTGTTGGCCTTAAAGACTAACGTGGCGTGTACGGAGTTGATGCGATTTGTCATAGTACCAAACCATGTATTTTGTTCGAAATAATATAGTCTATATCCCGCCCCAATATAGAGTAGTTTCTTAATGACATATTTCTTAAGTCATTGCCAGTAACATTGTCCAACCAACACCGATGACGTCAAAACGGTGTTTGGTTCCTCGCCGCCTCGGAGGGTTATTTTCTTTAAGTAGTGTTCTATATTTTTTCGCGTTATACAGTGAAACTTCAATAAGTCGAACACAGGTAACTCATTTACCATGGTTAATACGTACTCGTTCTGGAGTCTCTTGAGATATTTTATAGGCCGAGAAAGTATCAGTATCAGATCAGTATCCACATTGTTTGTCGTCCATATACACTGTTTCAAAATGGCGAAAGGGATTTTCAATTTGGTTGGCCTTATGGGTCGGATCACGGCTACTTCATATTTATTCATTTATAGACTAACGCGGATGCGATATGTTATAGTATGTGTATAGTATCCAAACAATGTATTTGAGTCGAAATAATATGGTCATATTTCTTAAGTCATTAAGTAATGAGCACAAAGAACCGACCAGCACAGAGAAACATTGTCCAACCAACACCGATGTCGTCGAATCGGTGTTTAGTTCCTCGCCGCCTTGGCAGGAGGGTAATTTTCTTCATGTAAAAATCTTTTCGCCTTATACAGTGAAACTTCAAAAGTCTAACACAGGTAGCTAATCCGTACTCGTTCTGGATATATTTTATAGCTTAAGATAATAAGTGGAGTTTTGTTTTCCTTATAAGCGCCTCAATTCTAATGAGTATACACAACATTCTTTTATCATATGACTTCGCCCTGTAATATTAGTGGCATAAGTCATGTAACGTTATATGTACGACGTACTTAACGACGTCGTGTTTTTCTAATGGCGGAATATTGAAATTTTTGCAAACAATCTCGTGAATAAAATGCGTTTTAAATGTCATATGATAAATAGAATCTTGCATTCGTGCTCGTGTATTATAGAATTTAATAAAGGGATAAAATGCCCGGCAATGCCTTTCATTGTATCGCTTTTCCTCAACTCGTTTAATAAATTCAATAATACATGAACACTCATGTGAGATCCTCTATTTATTTTATAAAAAACCGTACGCATCATGATCTTGCACTAGATAGGACGAACCCCATCTCGGCTCATGGTCTCAAAACATATTCGAGCTATTGAAGTTTGACTGTATCATGTAATATTTAGACAAATTACTGAATTTTCTCTGTCTTTGGGTAGAGATATTTTTCAAGCACTGCCTGCCGATGAGGCAACGATCAGAAATTGAAGCTCCCATTAGAAGAAACACAAACATGAAACAACAGACCTTAATGGAAACATCAACATCGGAAAGCTAAAAGGACAGTTACTTTCCCACGAAATGGTCATTTGGCTATCCAAAACAAAATAATATAAGCGGTACAAACATTCAAAGACAAACCATAACAAAAATAAACCGCGACAGAAAAACAGCCTTGGAACGGTCAGTTAAACGAATTCCACTAGCGCGCTTAAATCGATTTTACGTGGCGATTTTGACAAATAATTTGTTCAGTCCATTTGAAAGTATAAGTAAAACAAAGATCAGGAATCGATTCCACCTATGACACCAAAGGGAAAAAAACACAAACATTAAGCGACCAGACCATAATGGAAGCCTAAACAAAGGAAGGCCATAAGGACAATTACTTTCCAACAAAATGGCCATATGGCCATCCAAAATAAAAAGACACAAGTGATACACACAGTAAGTAACAAACAACACCATAAATAAACCGCCACAGAAGAACCGCCTTGGAACGGTCAGTGGAAGATTTCCACTGGGGGCCTAAATCGATTTTACGTGGCCACAATCCTCGCCCTTACTTCCGTCGCGATTTAGACAAATAATTTGTTCAGTCCGCATGAATTTGTTCATGATGCGTTACATCAGTGCAACATCTCCGTGAACACAAAAAAACAAAGAACCACAGAGGTGAGACAACGGTGAGAACTCGACAGCAAGAAACCACTGAAATGCTGGAGACAAAAGAAAACCAACAGTTAGACTCCGATTGACCCGACCAGAGACAGAGCATCAGGCACCAACCAACATTACCTTGAATTAGATCTCTCTAATTCTCAATAAGTCTTTACGTTGGAGCCGTCATAGAATCTGAGGCCTGACCCACCGGCGTGCAATTAAAGAGGGGAGCAAAGTTGCCAAACGTGATTGGATTAACTACCATGCATGCAGTCTAACGAAAGCCTTCTAACGCCATGTCTATCCATGTCTGATAATCTTTGTATAAAAGTTGTGTGGCACACTTTTCAGTTTGTAAATGAGTCTTCGATCAACTCGATCAACTTCGTCATGCATCTTTTTTTTTCCCAAACGTTGGTTTGTAAGCGTATGAAAATCTTTGTACCTTTCAAGTAATCATTCTCGAGTTGAGTTCTGTGCTGTGTTTTTCTTCCTTCCACAAGAAGGAATCGCATATGTACTGTTTACTGGGTATAATTGTGCACATAGGAAGTCCTTCATGATCGTTGTTACACAAAAACAGTTTCTCATTTAGAAACCAACACATAAACTGGAACTTCGGACATGCACCATAATACCTTACGGTAGAAACCCATACAAAGCTGAAAATTCGTTCCATATGCTTTGTGAATGTCTATAATCTTGACTGTTAAAAGTATTGTCAACATAAAATCGGATTTATAAGGGCACTACAAAAGCCTGTTTACGTGATGATAAAAACCATATAGCCAACATTGTTTGTACGAATGTACGTTATAGTAATAATAATACTTATAACAATAGTATCACAACAACTACTACTTCTACTACTATTGATAATAATTTTAATAATGAAAAACGATTATGAAAAGAATTAAACTACTACTACTACTATATGGGCTCCTGCCCATCGGGGTTTGCAGAAATAAAATGTGCTTCAGCAGAGCTGAGCCCAGCGGACCGTCCATATATACTAAGAAAAACAATTGAAGGATATTGAAATTCATTTCTTACATGCTTTTCAATGAATGATAGAGATTTATCAGTGAAATATAAATCGATATTTTCACTGTTTCAAACAGTGAAAATACGATTTTTTATTTTTCACTGTTTGGGACTACTTTTTTCTTCAAATCTAACTCTAATTTCAATTTCATCTTTGTCAGATAACTGAACAATACTGAAATGTGTTCTAATTGACGCAAAGCCCGTTCATGTGTGACGGGGACGTTACTGACGTCATTTATGATGCTGACGTCACGTCTTTTGTCGCGCGACGTTAGACTTGCCAGCAACTTCTTTGGAAAACTACTCTCTCAATTATTTCATTAATCATTCATAATAAAACCATCCCAGGCCATTTCTCAGGTGCAAACTTTCAGTTTACACCCAATAGTATACCCACTAAACACGATGGACACCACTAAATTGACGCGAAACGAACAGGAACAAAGATAATTTTCTCCGAATGTGAGCGACACCATTAAAGACGCTAAATATTGCCTTTTGAAGTATGTAAGAAACAGAAAATTTGATTTTTTCAGTGCAAGATCAAATTTTATTTCACTCATGAACACCAAAACTGCTATTTTCACTCGTGGCTACGCCACTCGTGAAAATAACAGTTTTGGTGTTCATTCGATGAAATAAAATTCGATCTTACACTGAAAAAATCAAATATCCTCTATTTGTTTACCACAATTCCAAGTAAATACCAAATTTCTGAAACTTAACAAAAATTGATACACTAATCAATTATCAATCGATATGAAAAATCAAATTAATTCTCCGTTCATTGGTTTCGGTACAGTACCTTCCTAAATGTCCCTTACATTCAGCACAAAAGTCACAAGACGTCAAGCGTCATTAATAACGGGTGTGGCCACTTCTAGCATGGACGCAGGCCTGGCACCGGCGTCGCATGCTGGTGACAAGTCGACGGAGAATGCATTGGGGTATGCCATTCCACTCTTCCACAAGCGCTTGTCGAAGCTGGGCCAACGTTGATGGCTGGTGACGTCGGTTACGTACGCGTCTCCCAAGCTCATTCCAAGCATGCTTAATGGGATTAAGGTCTGGAGAGCGAGCTGGCCAGTCCATGGTTTGAATTCCCGCTTGTTAGAGACGGTTAATGACGACTCTCGCTCGATGCGGACGCGCATTGTCATCCATGAACGTAAAACGTCCCCCATTACGTTGAATGAATGGCAGTAAATGTGGATCAATGACTTGGTCTATGTAACGTTGACCTGTCATCGTCCCATCAAACACACGCGTTCCGTTTTTAGGTTATGGGAGATGCCTGCCCACGCCATAACACTTCCGCCTCCGTATGGGTCACGCTCAACAATGTTCTTTGGCCATATCTCTCTTTCGTACGCCGCCAAACGCGAATCCGGCCATCAGCGCGTGACAAATGAAACAGACTTTCGTCTGTAAAAAGCACAGTACTCCATTTTTGGCGATTCCATCTGAAGTGGGTCCTAGCCCACTTCTCACGAGCTCAATGGTGGCGAGGTGTTAATGGCGTTGCTTTCAGAGGCCTTCGGGCGTTAAGATTTCGGTCATTTAGCCGGTTTCTCACAGTCTGGACACTCACGTTAACATTACGCACGTTCTTGAGCTGTTGACGTAACTTAGACGCACAAAGAGTCCTTAAACGTAACGCCAGGTTCACCAAATACCCGTCGTCCCGAGCAGAAGTGGCTCCCGTTCGTCCCCTACCAGGTCTTTCGGCCACTTCTCCCGTCTGGCGGTATCTCTCATATAGCCGGCTCACCACACTTTGTGAAACGCCCAATCTAGGAGCGACGTCGATTTGACCGAGTAACGACTTGCCAGCGCTGCCTATCGGTCAAACGTCTGCGCCAAACCATATCCAAAATAATCCAAGATACCCAACACTTCGTTTTCGTGTACAAATAACCGAACTGACCGATAGCCTCATGTACGAAATCGATTTTATAGCGCACGTGAATTTTGCTGCTTGACCCCATACTTGTTTACGGACAATGTTTTAGATAACCACTGTAGCATGACTTCAAATGGCTGCACGAAACATGAGGTCGAAAACTTGTTTTGCAAAGTATAAAAATGGCATTTCCGCAGATTTTGTAATTTGTTCAAAATTAAGCGCGAAAGTCCAATATCCTTAAATTATATGTAAGGTATCACTCAATATCCTTAAATTATATGTAAGGTATCACTCCAACAAAATTGAAAGCAGCGTCTCCAAAATGACCTAAATACTGTTGTCGGGGACGTTAAATCTCATATCAAACAAACAAAACTACTCTTACTTTTTCTACTACTACTGCTACTACAATAATGATAATGATAGTTTCAATAACCCAAGCGCTGATCATAATACTATTTCCACCATTACTTCAAATGCTACTGCTACTTTTACAACAAGTGTTATGATGTTGATTAGTATTGTTAGTATTATTATTAAAAGTATCTATACCACATTCTAGATATCAACGTTTAGCTTGAGAATGCTCAAACTTGCAATTGACCATACCTTTCTGCTCCAGAGTTGTCTTGCAATATGTGCCTAGAAAGAGTTTGATAGAAAATGGTCATTGCGCATGCGCAGAAATCTTTTTGTCTAAAATGGAAGACAATATTCTCTGACTTTTCTTTTTCAATGTCTCGTGATTTCGCATTATAAACGAGGTTTTAATTTGTGAAATTCTCAAATTATCTCCCTAGCAATTGAAAACATAGCAATTTTCTAACTGTGCAATCAATTTTTACCATTTTTCAAAAAGAACGCTTTGTATAAAATTCTGACTGACTGACTTGTCAGTTGAGACATGTATCATAGCGGATTTGGTTGCCACGATTTGTTGCAAGTCTCGCTACTTTGGACATCTCCTTCATGATGCGCGGGACTTCCGTTGAGCGTGGGCCATGTTTGCTGATGTTGGCTCGGTGGGGGACGCTATCTGGATCGGGCGTCCCTTGCCTGAATGTCTCATGAGCTACGTCGGTCGGTGTGTGCTCGGAGGGGGTGTGCTGTGTTTGCCGGGTCTTGTCCATCATCTGTTTCGATTTCAAAACTTTGGTTCAGGTTTAGACACACTGATGAAGATTAAATATCATCAGCTAGTATCAGTTCCTTTGTGCTGAGATTGATACTGCGGTGTTGACGTCAACATTCAAGAACTGATTTAAATAACTATATTATCAGTCCGGCTCACAAGGTACTGAAATTGTGCAAAACTTCCACAGTGACCTTTCCAGTGCTATCTTAGTTTCAGTCATTACTGACACAAGCCAGATTCTCAAAACCCTGAATCTTGCAGTAAAATAAATAAACTTTCATTTTGACTTGCTATGTGCTGAATATGCAGAGTTTGCAGTATTACATGCAACAGTCTGTTGCATGCAATCGGGGCTTGAAGAAATAGATGGGCTGCATGATGTTTCCACGCAGAGCTGAAACTGATTGCACATGTGTACTGGTAAACTGCTAGAGAATCTAAGCCTGCACAGGCAAAGCGATGCGAGTCGGACCGTCCATGCTTATAATGTTTAACCCTTTTGGTTTCATTAGGTGTCATTTCATCTCAATGTTAGTAATCCCACAAAATTGTAAGCAAGGTCCCCAAAATGACCTGTACAGTGTTGACAGGGATGTTCAGACTCAAATCAAACAAACAAAAACATGCAATAATCTATGGCAAATTTATTGTGCATAGCTTCATATATATTGGCAACCAATACTGTTTAAATTTCAGTAATTTAGTTGCATTTAACACTAACCTGCTTAACTGAATCTTTAAGTTTTCACTTTAAAGAGCATCAAGGTTTACCCGGTTTTGCCTAGCGTCCTAAAAGCAATTCAGGCTCAGATTATATGCAGCAAAATGCGACATGTAATCATTGGTTGGAGGAAAATCGATAAATAAATAAATACCGTAAATAAATTTGCAATCAATGATAAAATGACAAATGTATTTGTATCTGTCCATAGTACAAGGTAGAACAGTCCATTTGGCAGCAATGGATTAAGGGACAATGTTTCTTATTTCATGTTAGAAACAAATGTTGTGGGTGTTGTTAAAATCTCCTTCAAGAGGCAATTAGAAAAAGTACCAACAGAAATAAGAAAAAATGTATGATTGTGATGAACTCTTGGTTGGATAAATAAACATGTTTGGGAATGTAACAGGCCGACCGTGTGGCTCGTTAGCTCCATCGGTATAGCCTTCGCACGGTAAGCCAGAAGCCCTGGGTTCGAGTCCCGGTCGAGCCATGTTCTTTTGCCTCCCCTGTGACACCACCAAGTCTGAGGGCATGAAAGAGTATGAAAAATGTCTCGTAGCCGGCTGGATAGTACTTAGAAATTCGGGAACATTCTCATTAGGCAGAGGGGAAATAAAACAGGTCGACCGTGTGGCTCGGAGTTTTCGCACAACTTAGGAGAGGCCCTGGGTTCGAGTACCGGTCGAGCAATGTTCTTTTTCCACCCCTGTGACATTTGGTGGTTCAGTGTGGGTCTAGCAACGCGTCTGAGTGTATGAAAGAGTATGAAAAGTAAGTCTCGCAGCTGGACTGGATAGAACGAGTTTGGTGATGAAATAACAGGCCGACCCTGTGGCTCAGAAACTCCGTCAGTAGAGGACAGTCCGACTCGCACCGCTTTGCCTGGGCAGGCTTAGATCCTCAAAGCGGTTTAGCAGTACTCATGAGCGGGTCGGTTTCAGCTCTGTGTGGAAGCATCATGCAACCTATTTCTTCAAGCCCCGATGTGCGGGGCCGGGGGGATTGATGGCATATGCCTGTAATCGAAATTGTATAAAAAAAACGTGGTTGATATGGCAACCACAATGTCCCATACACTTAAATGGGAAAATGATTGTCATCACTCCAGTTTTGATCGGATATTTTTTTAAATTTACCCATTGGACATATAGGCTGGGGATAGAGCTCGCATGACTCCGAAAACCGGTGAGGTCGGCATCATGTAGAGTTATGTCCCCTTGATTGCTGAATATGTCTTTTTCGACCTTGTCGTCATCTCCGAAGCCACTTCAGTTTTGGTCGAATCTTGTTAAAAGTTTCTAATAGGTTTGCTTGGGTTAAGTTCAATAAGACCTGTCGCTGGACAGGATAGCTCACCGGGAGTCGCGCTTTGACTTAAGTCGCGTGAAGGCAAATTTTCAGACCCATAACAGAAACAAAGTCACAAAGAAAATCCAGTGCTATATTAATATCCGGGATCATGAATGGTTCAAGTCTGTAACATTAGTATCCCTTTTTATTCCATTTAATCCACATCCATGTAAACAGGCATGTTTTCATCGTAAAATTGTAACCATTTCAATCAACACGGGTGACAAACGGCAAATGCAAGGACAGTAGAACCATTTGTTCAGGTGAGCTAAAAAGTCTCTCTGTGACCCTGACTTTGATCTGAAGGTCACGGTCATGGAAGCGGATGCTGCTTGTAATTTTGAGACAAGTATCTGTCACCTCAGCAATAATGAACTGAATCTATCATACGGTAAAGAAGAAATGAGGTCCTAAAGCTTTAACAAAAAAGTCTTTAACATTTAAATTCTAAGTCTGTTACCTTGATCCCAGGGTCATGGCTAAAGGTGCTGATGTTGCTGATGAAAATTTAAAGCACTATCTATCACCATACCAAATTCATCTAAAGACAACCAAGTAATTACCTAAAATCTATAGTGCAAAAAATTACTATAAAAGTTCTAAATCTGTGACCATTACGCCAAGGTTATGGCCATGAGAGCTGCATCGATGCTGCTGCAAAAACTTTGACACCAGTATCTATTACCATGCCAAGTATAAACTAAATCCATTCAAAGGTAAAGAAGTAATAAGCTCCTAAAACTTTAACACAAAATCTTTAACATAAAAAATCAAAGTCTGTGACCTTCACCCAAGGCCATAGTTATAAGGTGCTAAAGTTGGTGATAAAAACTTTATAGCAATATCTATTACCATATCAAGTCTCAAGTTAATTCATCTGAAGGCAACCAAGTAATGATCTAAAATCCTCTGTGCTCTGACCCCAAGGTCACAGTCATGCATGATGCTGCTGCTGATAAATGCTTTTGACTAGCACCTATCACCACACCGTGTATGAAGTAAATCTATCAAAGCGTAAAGAAGTAATGAGCTCCGAAAAACTGACGCCAGTATCTATTACCATACAAAGTATAAACTAAATCCATCCAAAGGTAATGAGCTCCTAAAACTTTAACACAAAAACTTTAACATAAGAAATCACAGTCTGCGACCTTGACCCCAAGGTTATGGCCATGAGAGCTTGTGCTGCAGCTAAACATTTGAGACCAGTGTCTATTTTCATGGTCATGGGTTCTGATACTGCAGATAAAAACTTAAGCCCAGTATCTATCACAATACCGAATATGAACTCAATATATGCATGTCAAGTTTCAAGGTCATCGGCCATTTGGTTCCTGAGAAGGTGTTTAATGCTTTTTACCATATATGAGCATGGCGGTCATACTGGTCATGTAACCCAGTCCTAACGAACAAACTTTCGTTCCCCATTCCCACAGAGGCTCCACATGTAATTTGGTGTCAATCAACGCGTCAACTTAAGTGGATAAGAAGATAAAAATACTGATTCTGAGCCATACATGACACAGGTCAATAACTGACCTTGATCTTTGGAATTGATAAACTTCCATTAGGGTGATTGCAAATATCATTTCTGATGCCACAGGCTACCATGCAATCAGAAAATCCACTGTTTTGCCATCAATTACTATACAAATGTCTAAAGGACCAGATTTGACCTTGACGTAAAACAGGTCAGTGTCAACCAAAGGTCAACATCTGAACAAACTTGGCAGGGCCCGAGTTCCCGATGCTATATACGTACATGTAACAAGTTTCAAGGTCATCCGCCATTTGGTATGCATTGATATGCATATCAAGAAGAAGAATTTTAAAGGATTTTATTATATACTGGGTCAAAAAAGTTCCTATACATAAAATTGCTTCTGTTACCACAGTTACTACAAATGAAAAATACATAAAAAATGTTTTGATTCGGTTAAAGGACTCATTTCTCCATGCAAAAGCCCAAACTGTTTGTGTTTATGTAAACACGCCAGCCTGGGCTATTGTTTTAAACACCCAAGGGGTCACTGTGACAATTTCGCAGAATAAATCATTACAAACGCCAAGATTCAACGCCATTAAAAATTACACTTAGCACAAGATTTCTAAAAGTTGATACATGTAACCTTTCATTAGATACCCTGTGTGTCTATCCACAAAAAGATTTGGAACTTAAGCTCCATTTGCTAAGAGAAACAGAGGTCACGTATTCTCTGAAGGTGTGTGTACAATGCTGTTTTCAATTGAAACTCCATAGAAAATTGCAATTGGCAGTGCTACATGCTACATGAATTTTCTTCATTATTTTCCATTATTGTTAACAGCAATGGTGGCAACAAAGCGCTTTTTAGATAAATTGCAAAAATTGGATGGCAGCTATAGAAATAACAACAGTTTGAAAACTGCTATATTTTTAATTGAAAGGGAGATAATCTGAGAATTTCACAAACTAAAGTCTTGATTGTAGGGCAATATCCTGAGATATTGTAAAGGTAAAGTGAGTTTCGATGTTCAATGGATATGATCTTTCATCTCAGACATAAAATGATAATCTGCGCATGCGCAATGTCAACCTCCTTCCAAAACCGTTCTAGGCACATATTGGAAGACAACTCTTGAGCAGAATAGTATAGGCAAATGCAAATTTATGCATTCTGCAGCTAAACGTCCGATTCGTATGTTTACAGCCATCTATAGCTGAATGGCTACCGGATAGCTACTAAAAATTACCCGGAACTTTGTATAGTTACTTTTTTGACCGGGTATATATTGGCATGGCAGCAATGTTGGTCATGTAACCCAGTTCTTACGAACAATCTTTGTTCCGCATTCCCATAGAGGCTCCAACTGACCAAGTAGTTTCAAAGGAGATGTCGTTTGAAAATGCTGACGCCGACGCATATGTGGACGCCGGAAACGGGCCACTGCCTATAATATAAGTTCCTTGGAGCCTTTCGGCTCTGGTGAGCTAAAAACCTGGAAATTTAAACAGACCATAAAGCATTTAAGTCAGCCTGAAAAGCTGTACCGGCTTCCGAGGCCTAGCGGAGAAGCACACCGACTCTTAATCATTAGGTCTTACATCGATGTAGCCTAGCTAGGATCACATGTGAGACGCCAAGTTTTGCAACGGAAGATCAGGTGTTTTCTCTCCGGGTACTCAAGTTTCCGCTCACCTCTGATTTACGATGGCTTGAAAAGACTGTAAAACCACAAAATATATATACAGTGAAATTCCGATATGAAGACCACCAAAGTTTAAGACAAATTCTGATTTAAAAAGTGTTTTCTGCCCACAGTGTCCTCTGGTCAGAGACCACCTTTGAGACTTTTCAAAAGTGGTTTTTAAGGCCACTTTTGAACAGTCCCAAAGGTGGTCTTAATACAGGAATTTTACTGTGTATATAAAAACTTGGAAAGCTATTACATCTACATGGAAATATGAAATTCAAAGGCTGGGGATGGGGTGCAGTGGAAAGAGCGCTGACCCTGAATCATTATTGTGGTTTGAGTGAAGCGCTTTGTTCATAAGTGACAATGCAAAGTTCTGTTTGCAGGTGTGTCAGGTAGCTTTTCATCCACCTGAAAGATTGTATCCGCAAAAAATGATTGAAAGAATCTTGAAAGGGCTTTAATTTCCAAAATAAGAAGTACTTTACAGTGTTTTATTTGACCTTACATCAAGCATTTGATCCTTTTCTCTTGCATCGGCTCAAACACTACAGGCATTTTTTCATAGAATACAGCAGTAGGACAAAAAGGTAAAATACAATTGGCTGTTACAAAAATATATTTTGTATAAATTCTATGAATTTCTTTACATATTTTATTAGTGGCAATTACAATCATGCTTTGCTGCAGAGCTGATAATGATCCTCTAAGGTAGTATATGCCAATAGTTGTAGAGCAGAAAATATTCCAAAGATATGAGAAAGTGAAACTATTAATGTACAGTTATAATAACACCCCTGAACGATGATAAGGTCAAATGATTTCTGGAGCTTTCTGAACCTTGTGAGCCGGACTGTTATATCTTTAAAATTCTGACTTTTCTAAAACTAGGTGAGACATGTATCTTAGCAGATTTGGTTGCCACGTTTTTGT
Source organism: Lucinisca nassula (assembly GCA_963580285.1). Taxonomy (NCBI): domain Eukaryota; kingdom Metazoa; phylum Mollusca; class Bivalvia; order Lucinida; family Lucinidae; genus Lucinisca; species Lucinisca nassula. Next base: position 58,050,588 of record OY757015.1, on the reverse strand, counting down.
TATGTTTTAAATATTGCAAGTATCGCTCCTCCTGATGCCCGGGACTTCCGTGGAGCGTGGGCCATGTTTGCTGATGGGCCATGTTTGCTGTTTGCTCTGTGGGGGACGCCTATCTGGATAGGTCTCTTGCCTGATGCCTACAGCTGACATGTCTCATGAGCTACGTCGGTCGGTGTGTGCTCGGAGTGTGATGTGCTGAGTTTGCCAGGTCTTGTCAATCATCCTTTTCGGGGTTTAGGCACACTGATGAATATTATATACTGAGAGGCAAAAGTAAGTATACAGGTTACTGAATGCCAATTTGCGTCCCAATCTCTCCCTTTCTACATACATATGAGGTATCATAAATAAGAACAACCACTGCCGCATAATTTGCAGCATTTTACGTTAAAATTGATTAACGGATAATGAAATTGTGTCACTTGAAATGGACAGGGGGTCTGATCCAATATTTCATCTTGAGTAGCTTCCCTTTAAACATGTGTTTCGAATAAGGGTTATTCAATAAATGATTTTTCATGCAAAAATTTAAAGAATGGCGTCTGATTGGTAAGAATATGTCGCATATTGAAATTAAACAAATGCAACATCTTTTCTCCAAGAAAATGGCATTTTCGCCTTTTACGTTCTTCCTTTTATTAAATACATTATGTTTCTATAGGATTTGTATTGAAGATTAACTTTCCATTGTGCAATTTTAGAGGTTTTACTATGGAGTAAACATAAAGATGCCGAGCAAAACAATAAGTATGCGAAAGTTTCAAATGAATATCTCTTACAAGATCTGAGAAAAAGACTCATTTAATTCACTATGATTTTAATTGAAAGGGAGATAATCCGGAATAGGCAGAAATTCCAATTGAGTTTGAAGCTGTTTGTTTGGGTTTAATGGCAAAGTAATGATGTGGTCTTATCGATGAACATTCGTACATGACTTTTGCGGTGTGCACAGATTTGAATGTCGCGTACAACATGAGATTTTATTGGAAATATTGATTTTCAATTAAGGGCAATAACTCCATCCTGGATGACTGTTACTGGAAAAGAATTGGAGTTTTACAAACTTGGACGTTTGGGAAAAGCGGACATAGGCATATTTTATTACAGCCAGCAATACAAGATCCAGTATTCTAAATCAAAAAGTGTATACTTTTTATTGCCTCTGAGTATATATCAGAAAGGCCTCTGTGTCATAAATTTTGTATAGTTACACGTTGATTCCACCATTGCTGTTCAATATAGAAAATTTATGTAGCATTGGCGGTTGCGATCCCGTTGAAAGCATCGTTTGTACACAACTTCTAAGAATTTGATATGATATACGATACATATAGGATAGCGTGTTACTCGTAGTTTATACAAAAATTGTGACTAGTTGCAAATGGTATCTGACGTAACCTATCAAATTTTAGAAATTTTGGGTACAGGGAAAGTTTTTGATGTTAAATCATAGCATGGTTTAATGATTTTCTCTGTGAAAAAATGGTTGTCTATGATGGAGCGTTTACGAAAACAAAAAGCCCAAATCGTTTTGCACGGAAAAATGAGTCTTCTTACCAAATCATAAACTTTGTGCAGATTAATATTTTCTGGTCCTTTTGTTATAATTGGACTCATTTGGTATCATTTTGAAAATAGAGTTCTGCTTAAGGCGGTGCTAGAGGGCGTGGCCGGTGTTGCACATTTCAGTGTTGGTCATGAACAGACTCAATTAAACCGATTCTTCCATTTTCTTTTATTTGGTGTATTCCTAGCTTCCAAAGGATCTAACTTCAGAACTTATTTGAGTAGTTTTTATCTGTAGAAGCCATAGTAACAAAAGCAGTTTTACGAATAGGAACTTTTTTGACTGAGTATATATGTGATAAACACTGCTGAAAATTCATCAGTAATAATTATAAATATAGAAAACGATGATTTTTTTGTTTGATTTGAGGTTTAACGTCCCCGTCAACACTGTCTAGGTCATTTTGGAGACGTTAAAGAAAACGATGATTGAGTTGATAATAATAATAATAATAACGCACGGAATTAATGAACTCCTGTTGTACATATATAAAGAAGATCAGTCACTGGGTTGGTTGCGCTTGTCGGTTGCATCGTCGAATTCAACTCTGTAACACTGATAAATTCAACACAGTTTTCCACAAACATGATCAAACTGACAAGACAGACAACCTGTCATGTCAAATTCAGTTTTCATGCCGACACGGTCAAATAATTTTCGTTTATAAGTTAAAACTGAACGGTTGCATAATATTGGCTGATATTAAACGCGTTGCAGTCGCGATTGACCCGCGTATTGAAACGCGAAAATTTTAGACGCACGCAATGCGCGTGTGTCACGCGGACAAAACGCGAAAATGGTTAAAGTGAATGACGACCTTTTTTTCTCAGCTGCATTTCACTACAATAACACCATTGAGGAATGATAAAATCATATTCTTCTCCTAAACCGTTTTTCTGATTAACTGTAATGACTCAATAAAGTTGTTTAAAGGGTGTCAGACATTTTTTACAGATTATATCTCCTGCAGTGACCTCAAGGAAACTATTCAGTTCATATTCTGATAGCTAACAGATCTTGGTATTTTAGAGGTGAAAGTGAACTTTAAAATAAAAATGCCTTCTTGTACTGCACTGTGATAAGAGGACTAGGAATAAGCATCCCTGACCCCAAGAAAAATAGAGTTATATGAAAAATGGATTCATGGATTCTCTTGGAACAGTGAATCTAGAGATTTGTTTATTCAAAGCATAACATTGTGCTAAACAATGGATTTGAAAGTTTGTTGAGTACTTGTTTCTTTTCTTTTCTTCATTAATTAATGTCTATCAGTATCATTTAACCATTCATTACGTAAACACGTTCTGACAATTTTAGGTAATATTTCATGGCATTTCACATGTTTTCTTAACCCTTTTTGTACAGAATGGAATCTTCTTCCTTATATACTCAGTCAAAAAAGTTCCTATACCTAAAATTGCTTTTGTTTCTATAGCTACTATAGATAAAAACTACACAAAGTTTATATTTTGAAAAGAAGACTCATTTTTCCGTGCAAAAGCACCATTCGTTTTTGTTTTCGTAAACACATCATCGTCGACTATTGTGACCCCACGGGGTCACTTTGTCATTTTCGCAGAGAAAATCATTAAAACATGCTATGATTTAACATCACAAATTTCCCTGTACTCTACATTTCTAAAGTTTGATACATGTGACATTTCTTTACATATCATTCACAAAAGATTGTAACTTTAGTTGCAACAGCTACAAGAAACAGGCTATCAGATATTGACCTCCAATTCTTAGAAGTTGTGTGCAAATGCTGCTTTCAATGAGAACTCCATAGAAATCGCAATCGATAGTGCTACATGCTTCATGAATTTACTGTATTTTTTACCATCATGATGAAAAGCAATGGTGGACACAAAGCGTTTTTTTGTTGTTGTTTTTTTGAAAAAAAAAATTGGCAAAAATTGATTGACAGGAATAAAAATTACAGCAGTTCGAAAATTGCTAAATTTTTAATTGCAAGGGAGATAATTTGAGAATTTCACAAATTATAATGCGAGATATTGTAAAAGTAAAATGTTATTTGATGTTCAGAGAATATTGTCTTCCATCTTAAACAAAAAAGAACTCTCTAGGCATGCGCAATGTCCATTTTCTACCACATATTGGAAGACAACTCTGGAGCAGAAAGGTATGGATAAATGCAAATTTGAGCATTCTCTAGGAAAACGTCCGATTTAAATGTCTTACAGCCAAATTTAGCGTAATAGCTGCCAGATATCTAGTGAGTTTCACACGAAAGTTGGTATAGTTACTTTTTGGACTACGTTTATACACACCAGGAGACCATTTCAATATTTAGGGCTGTCAGGTTGTGTTATCCCCAAAATTTATTAGGAAAATGGCTGAACAATTTGCAAACAGTGTAAGCCCTGATCAGACGCCATGTTTTTGGCCTGCACTGTTTGCCAGGGTACCTATTTTGGGGTTTCTGGTACTAAATGGGTTAATTCAGATTGAAGCATACATTGTGGGTACTCAATAGGGCGATTCCTTCTAGTTCCCATAATTTATGTTTTCACTTTCGGATAAAATCCTGGATTTTATGCAAACAGTGCACGCGATACAAGGTCTGGAATACAGTTATTTACTGTAGATCAGACATGGATTGCAGAAAACAATTGTTTTGTAGGAAATTTAAGATAGAACAGGTTTTGTTTGTTTGAATTGATGTTTAACGTTCCCATCACCACTTTTTAGGGCATTTTGGAGATGCTACTTCCAATTTTGTGGCACTTTTAACCATATTGAGACGAATGCCACCCAAGGAAACCAATGGCATCAAACTCAGGAAAACTGTCTTCAAAGTCTTTATTTTCATCCAAAGACACAATGAAGCCTGTATGAACTGACAGCCTATTTAAAGAATTTTGAGAATGGAACCTGATTAGAGAGGCTCATATTCTCCTTTAATAGCTACATAGAGACACACAGAGCTTCAATGAGGTAAGAATTTTAGCAAACAGGTGGAAAGCTGGGAAAGATTTGGATTACCTTGGGGGACATAAGGCCGCTGCTCGAAGGCTTCACTGAAACCATTAAATGTTGATTTAATTACCTTAGCAGATTTCAGTTGGTGATAGAAGTCAGAGATTAATCATTACAGTAATTTTGTCTTGCAAATGAAGTACATGTAATTATATTTTAAAGGTGGTCATTCACTTTAAGCTTTTCTCAGGCGTACCTGCAAATGGTTTAACCATCATTGGTGGCAGGATAAACGGATTTTCTTAACATTTCAGAGGACTCATATATTTTATTATTTGCATGGCCATTATAAGATTAAATCGACCTATCTTGCACATGGTACATTCAATTTATTGCTCGTTTTAAGATAAAACGTAAAATGCTGTCAAAATAATGACCACATACGATTCGGTCAGTAACCATAATATTTGTCGTTTCCACACCATGTTGCTTTGTCGTCTCGGAACAGTTTGTGTTATGACAGAGTTGACCGGGGTGAGACTAGAAAATGTAAAATAAAGTGTCTAGTAATTGAGCCGGGTGTAGGTCGAGAGTAATTTTTGGTATGAAATCGTCGCAGATTTGCCATGTCGCATATATTGTATTTCTTAGAAAAGTTATAGTTTCTTCTTTTATTACATTTATCAAACGTTTACATTCCATTGGGGTAATACATCTCAAATTTATTTATTTTTTTTTCAGAATTTTGAATGGAATTCCGTAGGGAATTATGAATAAAATTTTTTCAAAATTACTCTTATTCAATATTTCGGCCAGAGGCCGAAAAACGTGTAAGAAAAAAACGTGTACTCTAAAGCCAACTACATTGTCTCTTTTCTACAATTGTGTAAATATAACGTATATGAATAAATTGCTTTCTATATATGTTCAGAGAAGTTAGAAACTGACATAAAATCATACGCTTATAACTTTATCATCTGTATTCAAATCTCATTTTAACTACTTCCACATTTATATACACAAATGAACGTTACGCAATAATATGACGCCATAATTTGCAAGCAGCAAATTTATTCACATGATGGATAAAAGTTTGCAGACCACAAAAAACACTACATTTTATTTTTATAGTTTAATGCCAACTGCTAGTTTAAATATTCAGAGACTGCTTAAGCATACTTCACAGAAATGTTATGATGTTACCGATTTATGTATAAAGCAGTAAGAAACACACATATGATATGCACATCCATACATTGTCAGTTTTATGTATACATAATCAAGAGCCTTGCTTTACTTAAAAGTAATAAAATAATAGTGATAAAATGGAAAATTATGTTCTTATCATATAGAAATCATATCTCAATCATTTTTATTTAAATTTAACAAGGTTTGTTATGTTTGAAATGTATGGAATTGAGAGTTTTAAAAAAAACTAGTAAGAAACGGTCACTCAGGAAAGGTCACAATCCAAAAACGCAGACGTCTCAAGTCACATATAGAAAGTAACACGGAGGCACATACAATGAACCAAAAAACAAATAAGACACTGCAAATAACGACCACCTTAGGACTACTAGGGGCTTCTCCGGAGCTTATGAAATTTCAACCCTCGCCCACAGTTCCAGTACAGTATGAAACAAATTGATCGGCATTTCTAGCTCAACAGTGAGTCATGAAAGAACACATGGTAAAATGGTTTATGTATAGATTTACATTATCATAAATCAATGTTGAGGAGTCAACAACAATCCGACGTCAGAGCAGAAGAAAACATCCAGTTAGATCACGGAGGGAGATTTCATAAACTCCAGAGCTGAAACCCCACCGCCAGTGGCCGTCCCCAGGCAGTCGTTCTATAGCAGAGTCATATTTGATTTTTAATTGACATTGTTTCATGTTTTGTCTGTTTTATGTGTGCCGCTATGTTACTTTCTTCAGGCGACTTGAGATGGCTGTATTTTCTTTGATTAAGGCCTTTCAAGGTTACTCACCTTTTCTTTCTTATCGTTAGATATTCCCATCTAATGTTCTGATTGAATACGCACTTCTGCTAAGAACATAAAATAGAAGTGGAGGCAATGATCAGGAATCGATACCGTCGGAGACACCAAAGGGAAAGAAACACAAGCATGAAATAACAGACCCCAATGGAAACATCAACAGCGGAAAGCCAAAAGGACAGTTAATTTTCCACAAAATGGCCAATAGGCTATCCAAAGTGACACAAACACCCAGACAAACCATAACAAAAATAAGCTGCGACAGAAGAACCGCCCTGGAACGGTCAGCGGAAACGAATTCCACAACGGGGAGGGGGGGGGGGGCTCCTAACTCATCAGTGCAACATCTCCGTGAAGGCAAAAAATCAATCAACCACAGAGAGGACTCGACAGCAATAAACCACTGTAATGCCGGCAGCAGTTAGACTCCGATGGACCCAACTAGAGACAGAGTTTCAGGCACCAACCAACGTTACATTGAATTAGATCGTTCAACTCAAATAAGCCTTTACGCCTGGACCACCACGTGCAATTAAAGAGGGAAGCAAAGTTGTTAACCGTGATTGCATGCAGTCTGTCGTTTAACATTTATACGACAATCTTTTTATATCGAAGAATGATTTTACGAAATTGGGTGCTGAAGTCATTGAGCTTGTATATTTTTCTGAATTTATGTACTAAGTCACAAAAAAAAATCGGGTTCCGATAGACCTTTTAAGTCCAATATTAAATTTTGAAATTAAATCAGAACTTTGAAAAGGGTTTGGGCAGTCAATGGTACCCTGATTAAGAAGTTTAGCCGTTTTAGCCGTTAACAATTTATTACGAGTGTTGAAGTCAGTTACATGACTACACACTCTGGCAAATCGAATTAATTGCGAAATATAAACGACATAGGATGGCGCACGAGGAACATCATCATCCTAAAAAGGAAAATTTACAATCTCAAAATAAAAATCATCGCGTTTATCATAAATTTTGCAAGAAACAAACCCATCTACAATAGATAGATGTAATCCGAAAACGGGGCCTCGGTATCAGATTTAACCATAGAAATAGGTATTATCAATGTTAAATCAAGTGGAGCTAAAAGCTTCGGTTTTCAGCAGAAAGGCACATCATAAAGTCTCTCTCAAAACAAAACAAAGACAGATCAGCCACAAAAACATAAGTTTTGCTTTTTTGACAGTTGTATGATATTTAATCAACAGTGCTAAAATATAAAGGTCGTTAGATAAGAAAATCTTTTTATGGGGATTCTGATTACGAGCATGCACAGGCGATGTCATGCTGTAATTGATGCCCGTGGACGCCATACACTTTATTAGGCAGGTTGGAAATTTGTGAAAAATCAATTATCCAAATCCCTTCGTGTTACGGTAAATTTTGTGGGTGCCTACACGGTTGTTGTTGTCACGCTTGAATGCAGTGCAAGTTGACAAAATTAATCACTTTATGACTTTATCACTTAATCACTTTATGTTTTCTATCATTATGTATCAAATTTGGTTTCAGCTGATTAATTTATTCAAAAATTATTTTGCATTTAAAAAGTGATCCCTATCAAACTTTGGGTAGTATAATATATTGTCAAAAAAGTTCCAATACCTAAAATTGCTTCTGTTGCCATAGTTACCACAGATGAAAACAACACAAAATTTGTTAAGTTTTGGTAAAAGGACACATTTTTTTTGTGCAAAAGCTCAATTTGTTTTTGTTTACCCGTTATCGTAAAGTATTGCTCTAAACACCCAAGGGGTCACTATGTCATTTTCGCAGAGAAAATCATGAAAAGTGCTATGATTTAACATCATAAGAAATTCACCTTATCCTAGATTTCTAAAATTTGATACATGTAACATTTCATTAGATACCCTTTCACAAAAAATAGGAAATTAAGTTGCATCGGCTACGAGAAACAGGCGATCACGTATTGACCTCGGATCAAATGCTGCTTTCATGGAAACTCCATAGAAAATCGCAATCGGTAGTACTAATTTTCTGCATTATTTACCATCTCGATGAAGAGCGATAGTGGAAACAAGGCGTTTTATTTAAAAATGGCAAAAATTGACTGACAGGTATAAGCATAACAACAGTTCGAAAATTGCTATATTTTTAATCGCAAGGGAGATAATCTGAGAATTTCACAAATTAAAACCTTGCTTATAATGCTAGATCACGAAATATTGTAAAATTAAAGTGTTATCCGATGTTCAGAGGATAACGTCTTCCATCATAGACACAAAAGAGATTATCTGCGCATGCGCAATGCCCATTTCTTCCAAAATTGTTCTAGGCACATATTGCAAGACAACTCTTGGGTAGAAAGGTCTGGGCAAATACAAGTTTGAGCATTCTCTAGCTAAACGTCCGATTCCAATGATAACAGCCATATTTAACTCATTAGCTATCTGATATTTTGTAAGTTTCACCCGGAAGTTGGTATAGTTACTTTTTTGACTCAGTATATATAGAGTTTATTTGGTTGTTTTGATCGATTACGGTGAAATAATTCACAAGTGTTCCAAGGCTTTCCGAGTATAAAACGAGCGATAGCGAACGAGTTTTCTACAGGAACGCCTACCGTTAAGTAAATCACTACCGAAAATGTAATAGATAGAGATTATTTGGTTGTTTTGATCGATTACGGTGAAATAATTCACAAGTGTTCTACGGCTTCCAAGTAAAAAACGATAGCGATAGCGAACGAGTTTTTTTTTTACAGGAAAGCATTAGAACTCCGTAATCAATCAAAACAACAAAATAAACTATTTATTACATTTCCATTCGTATTTTACCTTTGCATTTTCAAATTCAACCGTTCTGATTTCCAACCTAAATAGTTTCAGTCAGGGCATGGATTTCAGGGGGCGTAATTGAGTTTGAAAATCAGTCGCCATCTTGTTCTCATTTCACTGCAAAAGTTAACCTGTGCTTGAAATACAGATACATGAAAGTTGAACTGTATTATCAAGAAAATCATACTTTATCTTCGTGTTGCAGGTCTTTCCTAAAAAACGTCAAATGGTCGCGAAAATTGAAGTCTGACTTCTATGATTTTATCAGATTTTCCGCCAAACGTCAACTGTTATTGTTGTTACAAACGACTTAAGCAACGTCGCCTAGCAATTATGACGTCAAAACGTTCGAAATGAAATAATTCACATTGTGAATTATAGATTTATAATTCACTGAGAAATCTTAGCAAATCACTACTGAAGATGTAATAAATATATGGAGCATCTGAACCCTTATCCTTGTTGAACATAACAACGTCTATCACGTCTAGGTTCGAGCAGCTAAGTTGAGCAACAGAACGTCGTGGTATTTCTCCGTTACTCCGATTCGCGTCTGAAATGAAATAATCTTGAAAGGGTCGTAAAAACAAAACCATAAAAACGCATATCTTTGCATTTTCATCCATATCACAATCAAGAGCTACAGTTTTTACATTAAAGAATACATAATAGAATACATCATATCACATCAATGAAAAACGGTGAAAACGCAACACTTTTCGAATTTTGATTTTTAGTCTGATAAATTTTGTCACAGAAGCAAGAGTTTCTTTGACACCAATACTGCGTGATTTTCATGGTGCAAAATAGTTTCGTAATCAGGATATTTACTGTCATTATAAAAGCCAGCAACAACTAAGAAACGTCGATCGTCATCCTGCCCTTGTAGGTTTTCATACCGCCAAGTTGCAGAGCATATGTGTTGTTCGATAGGTTGAAAGGCACAACGCCACGGGACGATATACAACGCCTTGGAAGTGAAGGTGTTCCTACACGTCAGCTATATTGTTATGAGTCATTTACAGACGACTGTGGAAACTGCCAACCGATAACCTACGCATAAGAAACGCCAGGAACGCGGAAGACGTTTGACGACGGAACGTTGAATCAGTCGCTTTGATTGGTCTCGACAGCGTATCCGACGTTGGGGTGGTAGCGTAATCACGGGTGTGGGGACTCATGGCGCCACAAAACCCAATTCATCGTTGTTGATGGCAATTTGATGGCGCGAAAGCCTGATGTGGTACTTTTTTTATTCGCATCAATGGTGTCGTAGGACAAAACACGTGTTCATTTTGCAAGGCTAACCACAGAATGGTGTGGCCTGCGTTTTCGCCGGATTTAAACCCAATGGAGCAGATTTGGGACCAGCTCAGACAACGTGTGTACAGCTGACCTCATCCGTCCATCAACCATAAGCAACTTTCCATGGCTCTATAGGAAGAATGGAACAACAAGACCAGATACATCGTTTAATTCGAAGTTTGAAGCGTCGATGCCAAGCAACACTTGATGCTAATGGTGGGCATACCGGTATAAGGATATGTTATTTTGATTTTTCGGGTGTGTGGACTTATTCGAGTCTACGTATCCAATGAAATGATGTAACTCGGTAGTGAGTCTGTGGATAAATTAGTGAAAATTAAATAAACGTGATCAAATGCTGGAAATATTGTGAATAGATTAAAATTTGAGGTATAGTACTACTGGTGCGTTTTCACTGAATTATATCATATATTTAGCAAGTAATTGCATTCTCTATATAGTAAAATTCCTTTAAGTAGAGCATCTTAGAGACTGATCAGAATAATATTTGCATATTTTCCTCAGCAGCTGTGATTGTGTAAATCTTTTGACTAAATAGCAAGCACCACCAACAAACCAACAAGTGGTCTGAGAGTTTGATACTATAAAAGCTGTGTTCTAGCAAACGACGTAGACAACAATGACAATGATCAAACCTGTCTACACTGTTTGCTAAGGCGTATCCGTTTTCTAAGTTTAGGTGTCCAAGAATTTAGGAAGCATACATTATTTTCTACATTATTTTCTCTTTGAAGCAGAAGACATTGTCTAGATTATCTAAACATTTAATTGGGGATCATCCCACTGGAGAGGCTACTCTTGGGTATACTTGTGACCATCGATCTTTGGATATCTAGCCTGGCCTGGGCTGGCCCTTAGTATTATGTCACAGGTATTAATTAGGTCAGATGAGACCAGACCAAGCCAGGACGGGCCAGGATAGGCCAGGCCGGAAATTAGAACATTCCGTCCAATATCACCTCTTTGAGCCTGAAGCATTATATACCCGGTCAAAAAAGTAACTATACCAACTTCCGGGTAACTTCCAGCAGCTATTCGGCAGCCATTCAGCTAAACGTGGCTGTAAACATGTGAGTAGGACTTTTAGCTACAAAATGGATACTTTTGCATTTGCCCATACTATTCTGCTTAAGAGTTGTCTTGCAATATGTGCCTAGAAAGGTTTTGCAAGGAATTAGGCATTGCGCATGCGCAGATGATCATTTTTTGTCTGAGGTGAAAGATCATGACCATTGATCATCGAAACTCACTTTACTGTTACAATATCTCATGATCTTGCACTACAATCAAGGCTTTAATTTGTGAAATTCTCAGATTATTTCAATAAAAAATATAGCAATTTTTAAACTGTTGCTATTTCTATACATGTCGTTCAATTTCTTCAAAAAGCGCTTTGTTGCCACCATTGCTGTTAACCATGATTGAAAATAATGTAGAAAATTGATTGAGCCCTACCAATTTCGATTTTCTATGGAGTTTCAATTGAAAGCAGCATTTTGCACACAACTTCAAAGAATCGGAGGCCTCTGTTTCTCGTAGCAAATGGAACTAAAGTGACAAACCTTTTGTGAATAGACACAGGGCATCTAATAAAATGTTACATGTATCAAAGTTTAGAAATCTTGTGTTAATAATAATTTTTAATGGTGTTAAATCTTGACCTTTCTCATGAATTATTCTGCGAAATTGCCACAGTTACCCCTTGGGTGTTTAAAACGATAGCCCAGGCTAGCGAGTGTATATAAACAAAAACAGTTTTGGCTTTTACATGGTAAATGAGTCTTCTTACTAAAACAAAACAAATTTTGCGTGTTTTTCATTTGTAGTTACTATGGTAACAGAAGCAATTTTATGTATAGGAACTTTTTTGACTCAGTATATAAAGTGAGAAGGCATTCAAAAATTGAGAGATTCAAAGACATCTGTCATGTTAGTTAACATACACCCTTTCATGAAACAGTTACAGGGTCCAGGTAACAAGGAGCAAACTGGGGTTCAACATCTGGGACATTATAACGGCAATACTATGTAACTCATGTTAAAAATTTAATTTGTATAGCCTACATGCCCTTAGAGCCAGCAAAACTAGTAAATTGGCGCTTTTTAATGAACTGTAATTTCCACGACAAGATTTCTGATGTTGTGGCTCAACTCCGCTCAAAGACTTTTAGTATATGACTTTTAGTATTTTAGTATATGGCAAATTACAAGTGCAATTGCCATATTGCCTTAAATAAAGTTTTTACATTACACTAACTGCACATTTTATAAGCCTCGAACAACTAGGCACTTGGAGGTCAGGAATCTTCAGAATCTACTACACATGAGTCTCGCATATAAATGGATGTTTATCGTTGCAATTTACATCTCCCCATTCAAAGCCATCACTGGCATATTCCATCAAGAGACAGTCTTGCACACTGCCCACATTGTTTGGCTGTCCAGCATGCCAGTCGGTGTAGTTAACTGCATAGGGGTAACCAGTGTCAGTCCAGACAAACTGTCCTTCAGATCTCTCATCACTTCCACTGGTATACCATCCATACGTTCCAACAGTGACCAAACCTGAGTTAAAATACAAAAGGTAACTTTTTTAACCACAATTATTTAAACAATTGAATGTCCTGCTATACACTCACATTTTGCATAGGCATACTGACAAAGTTATAACAGAACACTGCGCAACTCTCATTTAGTCTAGGCATCTTTAGTATATATTCCTATGTAAAACCTAAGCTGGGGCACTATAACGGTTAATGGTCCGCCAGGTTTATAATGCCTTTTATATGATATTGTGCATGCCGTAAACTTTAATTGCCCCCTTAGGTGTATATTGAACAAATAACAAAATAATAATTAACATTATAATGCTGAAGACTTTGTTTCTTTCTTTCAGCGCATCTTAATTATTCTAAAAGACAGTATGGTAAACCCAAAGCGACAATTTTACACGAGATAGAATAGCAAGACGTACTATGTAACAGATAAGGCCGCTGACAAGACGGATCCACTATGTTAACACTCTTCGGTACTTAGGCCTATGGCTGTAAAGAGGGCTTGATTGATGACCACATTTGTCATTCAGCCACCAAGCTTTCTGTATGCGTTACAGAAGGCCAAAATAAGCTTCCTATGTTTTATTAGTTGGCTAAAGTCGGTTCCATATCTCTGATTTTCAAGACACTTCACAGACAACACGACGTGCAGAATATATGAACAATAACTCTGATTTTCATACATTTGGAGCTATTGCCAACTGAACATTGAACATTGCCATTTCTATCACGTAGCTGTGTCCGCTCCATAATTTTGACACCGTTTGACAGATCTTCATGAAACTTCATGTAAATGTGAAACACCATGAGCCGACTTGTAATGAACCATAACTCTGATGTTCTACTTTTGGAGTTTTGAAAATTGGCGAAACTAGCTGGTCTGGCCCAGAAAACATGTACACTTCATATTTTCCAGTTCTGTGGTGTATTCCTTGCTTCCAAAAGATAACCCTTTTATAGAACATATTTAACGTCACTACAGCTGGTGTCTGGGAATGTGTGGTGGCCGTAAAAAGTCTCTCTGCCCTACATCATAGTGTAGTTTATACTTTTTTGTTCTTTGGGATCATGGATTCCATTGCGGAGTTTTGAAAATACTTGAGGCCTATTTGGCCGAAACTAGCTATTCTGGCCCAGAAAACATGTACACTTCATATTTTCCAGTTCTGTGGTGTATTCCTTGCTTCCAAAAGATAACCCTTTTATAGAACATATTGTCCTTTTCTACTTTGTCCTCACTGTACGAGATATTTGCATGTAATAAGCACAATGAGACAACATGTAGGACACAAGCACCAGAACATATGAACCATAACTCTGATGTGCTGCGTTTGGAGTTATTGTCCTTTGCCATTTCTAACTTTCTGTAAGCTGAAAACTGTTCGAGATATTTTCATGGAGCCCGGGGAAGGATGCTGAAATCTATTCAAGAAAAGGTGGAGAATATCACCTAAAGGTGGCTCTGAGAAAGCTTATAACAGATAAATTAGAGACTCTAAAACGGGATATTAAAAAGAACATTAAGGAAGGACCCTAAGGCAGAAAGAAAAAAAAAAAACAAAAAACAAAAAAACCTAGAGCAGAAAAAAAAAAAACAAAAAAAAAAAAACAGTGGTATCCCAGTTAGAACATGTAAAGAGAGAATACTCAGTGTAAGACAAAAAGAGAAGATTTAAGAAAACATATGGACGAAAAAGTTAACTCTAATAATTCTAATGAGGTAGAACCAGGAACCAGGTGTATTACCAGGAAATAATGTTAGAATGTATGGAATAGATCATCGACAAGCAGACAAGCCAGCATGCTGTGCTGAAAAAGTTTTCACAGTTAAGCTGCTGATATCGACATAGTACATCGAGGAAGTATTGAGCGACCAGCGGAGACTCAGATCGGCCTGCGCATTCGCGTAGTCCGATCGGGGTCTTTGCTGGCCGCATGTACCTACTGATGCTTGGCTGATGTCTATGCGGAGTGTGTGTGTGTGTGAATTCGGGTTTAACGTCGCTTTCAACAATTTTTCAGTCATATCACGACGGTGTCTGGTTGCGACAGGGAGCCCAATGCTCACTTTTATAGTGCTGCCTCACTGTAGTATCATGCCCCAGACAAATTACATGATACCACACCCAGTCACATTGTCCTGACACTGGGTCGACCAGTCCTAGCTCTACCCCGTAAATCTGAGTGCCAAGCGAGGAGCAGCTAGTACCATTTTTAATGACTTTGGTATGTCGCGGCCCGGGATCGAACCCGTGACTTCCCGTTCCCCGGAGCGTACACTCTACCAACTGAGCTATTGGGGCCTGTCTATGCGGAGAGACATAGGCATAATATTTTGTCATAGTTGATTGGTGCGCAGGTTGATTCGAGTCTCTGCTGGTCGCACCGGTCTTGTTGTGGGTTTTATCATACGCCGGCTCGCATCTCTTCATGTCCCCAAAATGGCTACTTCTCAGAGTGTTTCTTGTTTATGCCCACAACAGGGACTGTGGGTACTCGCTGGAACCACCGCATTGATGCGATTCTAGCGAGTCCACGTGGCCTACGTTTGGGAACGGGAATAATGTATACTCCTGTGGACATTAGAGTCAGATGAATTCGGCGTCTGGAGGGCGAGGTATACGGTTGAATCTCTATCTCAAACTCTGACATCCCAAAATATTACTTAAGTCAAATTGCTATACAGTCTTTAGATTTCAAAACTACCGTTATCTCAAACCGGATGTCCCGGTCCCTTAGAGTCTGAGATGGCGAGGGTAGACTGTTTTTTTTTTGTCTTGAATAAATATACGTATGTAAATGCTTACGGGTTGTGACGTCTTACAAGAATCGCCTTGCCGGGGCAGTCCTGGCAAGAGGACACGATGGTAAAATAAGGGCGAAGCTTTGGACATGGGCTGCTTATTATATGGTGCATGGAGACCTCTGCGTCCGTGTACATTTTTAACATAATTTTATTTTGAAAGTGAATATGTCTTACTAGAACTGCCTTAATGTGGCGGTTCTTGTAAGAGGACACGATATATTCCAATGGTAAAATAAGGCGAAGCTTCAGGTTCGAAGGAGCCGTGATGTCATCCGAAGTTTCAAGCCGGAGTTTAAGGGACGTTTTTTTGTATTTATGCTCGTCGTTGTTGTCGCCTCGCCGAGGCGGTTGTGAGACATAGTTTATGTCTTGTGCGAGTGTAGAGATGTATCGAGGTTTTTACCTGAAAGATCCTACGCTGTTGGCAAATAATTTACTATTTTCGAATTAAAATTTGAAAAAAAAAAAAACAAAAAAAAAAAACAAATGACATCCCTAAATGTGCATCTTTATGTAGCAGATTCTGGGTATTAGAAAGTATAGCAGAGTTCAATTATATCCGCCCTGGTATGTCATTTTTGGGGTGTTTCTGTATTTTGTTATAGAAAATATCAGGCTAGTGCTTTTATAGCATGCACAATCGAACGAGTAGGGTTTTAATTTCGGAAATAGCTGAGGGTCACTGAGGAGGCCTAATTGGCCGAAACTAGCTAGTCTGGCCCAGAAAACATGTACACTCCATATTTTCAGTTCTGTGGTGTAAGTAGTATAGGGTCTGAGCGAGTCTAGCTCACCCCCTTAAAAAAAATTTTTTTAGCTTCTTCAGAGCACCCACAAAAAAAAAAAAATTAACTTCTTCAGACCACCCCTAAAAAATTTTTTTAGCTTCTCCAGACCACCGCCTAAAAAAAAAATTTAGCTTCTTCAGACCACCCTAAAAAATTAGCTTTTCTAGACCACCATAAAAAATTTTTTACCTCCTCCCAAAACGAGTAACCTCGGAAAAAATTACAATCCGACAGGAAACAATTTGGGGTAAGGGAATGAGAGAGAAAAAAATCGATCGATCGTATCGATGTTTGGATCTCTAACATTAATTCAGACGTGCTTGATAACATATTAACAAATATAGTACTATTACGCTGTAATACTATTACGTTGTAACACTATTACGCTGTAATATTATGCTGCCTTTCTATTAAGGGTTTACCATAGTACTTTTACGCTGTAATACAATTACGCTGTAACACTAATACTATTATGCTCCATAGTACTATTACGCTGTAATACTATCATATTGTAAACACAACTTCGAGTGGACTTACAAATAATTAGCAGAGTTCAATTATATCCGCCCTGGTATGTCATTTTTGGGGTGTTTCTGTATTTTCATTTCATTATTTTATTCCATTATATTTCATTTCAGGTTTCATTTTATTTTTTCATTTCATTATTTAGGGTCGGCCCCCGCACACTGGGGCTTGAAAAAATAGGTGGGCTGCATGGTGCTTCCACGCAGGGCGTATGCTGACTGCGTGTCGGGGCAGGTAGGCCGCATAGAGGATCCGGATCTGGCTGGGCCATGAGGTGCGAGTTGGGCCGCCCATGTTTATAAACCCTATTGATTTCGTCGGGCGACAGGGCTTGAAATGTCTTTTCATCTGCATGTCGGGTGGGGGTCCCATATAATTAGAGGCAAAGTCTCCAAACTGACCTAAACAGTGGTGATGGGGACGTTAAATCTCAAATCAAAACAATCAAACAAATTATTTCAGATTTACTATCTTATTTCACTATTTCGTTCTCTATTGACCCATTTTGTGCCGGGGGCCCCAAAAGGAGTAGTTGGCAAACAGTGCGGGCCCAGATCGGACGCCGCATGATGGGGCGTCTGGTCGGGGCTTGCGCTGTTTGCATAACGCTAGGCCCTTTTACAGCCAATATTTTGGAGTTGGCAAATAGTGCGGGCCCAGATCGGACGCCGCGGGATGCGGCGTCTGATCGGGGTCTGCATTGTTTGCATAACGCTAGGCCATTTTCGAGCCAAGGTTTGGAATTTGGTGCAGGCCTAGATCGGTGCAGGCCCAGATCGGATGCCGCAAGATGCGGCGTATGATCGGGGGCTGCACTGTTTGCATAACGCTGGGCCATTTTCCAGCATAAGTTTGGTGGTTGGCAAGCAGTGTGGGCCCGGATTGGACGCTGCAGGATGCGGCGTCTGATCGGGGCCTGCATTGTTTGCATAACGCTAGGCCATTTTCCAGCCAAAGTTTGGTGGATGGCAAACAGTGCGTACCCAGATTGGACGATGCAGGATGCGGCGTCTGATCGGGGCCTGCACTGTTTGCATAACGCTAGGCCATTTTCCAGCCAAAGTTTGGTGGATGGCAAACGGTGCGTACCCGGATTGGACGCTGCAGGATGCGGCGTCTGATCGGGGCCTGCACTGTTTGCATAACGCTGGGCCATTTTCCAGCCAAAGATTGGTGGATGGCAGACGGTGCGTACCCAGATTGGACGCTGCAGGATGCGGCGTCTGATCGGGGCCTGCACTGTTTGCATAACGCTGGGCCATTTTCCAGCCAAAGATTGGTGGATGGCAGACGGTGCGTACCCAGATTGGACGCTGCAGGATGCGGCGTCTGATCGGGGCCTGCACTGTTTGCATAACGCTGGGCCATTTTCCAGCCAAGGTTTGGTGGATGGCAAGCAGTGCGGGCCCGGATTGGACGCTGCAGGATGCGGCGTCTGATCGGGGCCTGCAATGTTTGCGTAATGCTGGGCCCTTTTCCAGCCAAAATTTGGTAGTTGGCAAGCGGTTCGGGCCTAGATCAGACGCCGCAGCATGCGGCGTCTGATCGGGGCCTGCACTGTTTGCATAACCATAGGCCATTTTCCACCAAAAAAAAAAAAATCGGTAGTTGGCAAACAGTGCGAGCCCGGGTCGGACGCAGCGGGATGCGGCGTCTGATCGGGGCCTGCACTGTTTGCATAGCGCTAGGCCATTTTCCAGCCAAAATTTGGTAGTTGGCAAGCAGTGCGGGCCGAGATCGGACGCCGCAGGATGCGGAGTCTGGTTGGGGCCTGCAGTGTTGGCCCAACGATAGGCCATTTTCCAGCCAAAATTTGGTAGTTGGCAAACGGTGCGGGCCCAGATCGGACGCCGCAGGATGCGGCGTCTGGTCGGGGCTTGCTCTGTTTGCAAAACGCTAGGCCATTTTCCAGCCTAAATTTGAAGGGAGCGCAATCTGACACCCCTGGTTTTCGGGATGAACTTCTGCTGTGTGTAGGGTGGAAGATTCTAATTGGTACAAAAGGGGTTTATATTGTAGTTTTTTATTATTACTGTTGTTGCTGTCGGAAATATTGTTCTTATTGTTAGATCATTTTATTATTGGTTCGTAGGTATGTTTCTCAGGTGTTCTCCAATTAGTGTAGATGTAAGTTTGCTTTAGTGCTGTGAGTGTCAGGGGGGGGGGGGATGAGTTTGTTCCGTTCTATTTGTGGGCGAACAGCGAGGGCTCTGGCGAGACTGTAAAGATAAGCAGCCGCGACAGAGCCTTAGCTTTTCGCTTTGACATAAGGCATCACTGATAGAGTTACATGATTGTAGCAGCATTGATTTTCAATATTGTTCATGGGCCAGTTGTTCAGTTGGTTATTGGATCGCTAAAACTTTGATCATTTGTTGTGGTAGGTGTGCTAATAATTTTGCTGTAAAAATGTGAGCAGCTTTTTCGTATGCAAGGGCTGCTCGCAGTTTATCAACCAAAAAAAAGAAAAAAAAAAAATACATATTAAACTTGTTAGAACAGCTAACAATATGACCACTAAAGAGCTTGTTGGACTACCGATGCTTTGAACAGCTGGTCCTAGGTTTTTGGCGCCAAACAGGGTTGCGACGTTATGATGTCGGGAATCCGACGTCATGACGCCGCGGCAACGTTTGGCATAACAAAAACATTAAATATGGTGGAAAGATGAATAGGAAAAATATGTGAAAGCTTGAAAGAAAAATCCGTGAAAAAGGCTGTAAAAAGCCGAAACGTCTGGAGATTGTGAAGAATTATTGTGATAATAAATGTTATAAAACTGTTTGTGCGTCAAAGGTGTTCATAAGAAGAATTCTTCACAGATTTGGGTTTTTTCTTTCAATGGAAAAGGTTGAGATGGAGTCGAATAGGAAAATCAAGGCAAGTTACAAGAAACTAGTCAGGTATGAGTCGCATTTATCATATTTAGAGACTTGTTTACATGATGACGTTATACCCAAAGGTTTTAATTGGAAGTGGCGGATGTGTTTAGACACGGACACAGAATATTTAGAAAAGAGTGAGAAAATTAAACGCGATGCGCAGGTTAAATTGATGGAGTTGACAAAACATGCAGCGGCTAACAAAATCAGCCAGATACAGGCGAGTTTAGGTAACCACAGCATAGACAGTAGTTTTTCAGGGTATGTTGATACGTTGCGTAGTGATTTAGCTAGAAAGAAAGGGAAAAAGTTGAAATCTTTACACACTAAAATAAATCACTCAAATTCATCTACAGACAAGCAGACTCTAAAAACTGTACAGCCGGATATAATTTTGACGTTACAGGAGAAATTTGGCATAAGGGTTGAGTATAAATTGGGGAAAAAGCAGGTTGATTTAAAAAACAGACTGGGAGATAAAGTTTGTATTAATGTTCAGGGTGATGGAAATTGCTTCTACCGCTGCATCAGTGTATTCCTGACGGGTCTTGAGGAGTTTCATTTGCAAATCAGAAGAGCTGTTACCCGACACATGCGTAATAATCAAGAACTTTACCTAGCATATGTGGATGGGGATTATGATCAACATATAGAAAACCAAGCAGATGCAAATGGATCACTAAACTCATGGGCTACAGAAGCACAGATATATGCAGTTGCCTCGATTACAGGCTGTCAGATCCAGGTAACCACGGGAAATGGTATCCTGACTTATGCACCTTTGATAGATATCGAGAGAAATGGAGCTGAAATACACCTGTTGCATGACCATGATCATTTCAAGCTTCTTATACCATTGGATAGCCAGGAATGTATTGAAAGAAGAAAGGACGAAATGCAAGCAGAGACATATTATAATGCAGTACAGCGTAGGGAGATGCCAGATGAGAGGGAACACTATTGTTGGTTTGAGATGGAGGGCAGAAGGCAGGAAAGTGAGCAATGGGTTGGAAGCGGGATGGTTCATGAAGTAGATGAGAAGGGCACTAGTCAAAGGATGAATGAGGAAAAAAGAAAGAGTCGAAAAAAACAATCAGGTTCTAGGAAGGCTGGTGGTACCCGTGGAGAAGAGACAGATAGCAGTCTAGTAACCAATCTGTCATCAAAGACATTAACCCCAGGACAGATTAGTCTGCTATCCCGGGGAGATAAGTTTATACCTAATAATAGAAAGCTGGATCTGACTAAGGTGCTCAGTGACATAAAGGAGTGGGAGAGACGGATGCGGCTGAAAGAATACTTCTTTCAGGAAGATGAGGGATCTGAAACTAATGAAGAGACAGAAGAGGTTAACAAATGGGAAAAGAAGAAGAAAAACAGCAACTTCACACCAGTAAGTGGTCGTGATAGGTGGCTCGACACATACATTGAGTGTGTCAGAGAGGATATTATAGCAGGACTGAAGGCGGATGTGAAGTGGAATATCACGAAAGAGGAGGGGATTGCATTGAAAGAGCTTCTCTCAGACGATACGTTAGTAATTCGACAGTCAGATAAAGGGTCTGGAGTGGTAGTACTAGACAAGGAGGATTATATCGGGAAACTCCATGAGGAACTGAAGGATAGCAAAACGTATAAGCAGACAGATGGAGATTTAACGAAACAGATAAATACGAAGGTTCGAAAGCTAGTAAATAGGCTCCACAAACAGGAAGCTATATCTTCAGAGCTGAAGCAGTATCTCTTACCAAGTACATGCCACCCTGGGCGATTGAAGGGGAACCCAAAGATACATAAGGAGGGAAATCCCATGAGGACAATCGTAAGCGGAATAGGCACAGCTACAGAAAAGTTGGCAGAAGTAGCGGAGGGAGAGTTAGAGGAATATGTGGTAGGGAGCCCAAGCTACATAAGGGACACTACAGATTTCATCAACCAGGTTAAGGATATCGTAGACCTGCCTGAAGATGCTATTTTATTCTGTTTTGATGTCTGTAAGCTTTATCCTTCCATCCCAAAAGAAGAAGGATTGGATGCATGTAAGGAGGCCTTAGCGTCAAGAACGAGAAAGAGGATAAGTGATGAAGGGGTGATGAGCATGATTAAGCTTGTGTTAGAAAATAACAACTTTGAATTTAATAACCAACACCATATGCAGGTAGATGGTACAGCAATAGGATCGAGATTAGGCAAGAACTATGCATGTTCGTATATGAGAAAGTGGGATGAGCAGTTATTGGAGTTCCCCGAGAAACCTTGCTTGTACAAGAGGTATATAGATGATGGCATAGGAATCTGGACCGAAGGGGAGAATAGCCTAATGGAATTCGCTAGCCATGCAAATGCGATACATCCAAGGATAAAAGTAACCCTTCGATGGAGCAGAGACAAAATAGAATTTCTTGATACATGGGTGAAACTGAGAGATGGTAGGATAGAAACCGATCTCTATTGCAAGGAGACAGATAAGCATTTGTATTTGCAGAAAGACTCGGATCACCCAAAGCATACAAAGGCAGCTATTCCTTATGGGATGATCGGGGTCTGCATTGTTTGCATAACGCTAGGCCATTTTCGAGCCAAGGTTTGGAATTTGGTGCAGGCCTAGATCGGTGCAGGCCCAGATCGGATGCCGCAAGATGCGGCGTATGATCGGGGGCTGCACTGTTTGCATAACGCTGGGCCATTTTCCAGCATAAGTTTGGTGGTTGGCAAGCAGTGTGGGCCCGGATTGGACGCTGCAGGATGCGGCGTCTGATCGGGGCCTGCATTGTTTGCATAACGCTAGGCCATTTTCCAGCCAAAGTTTGGTGGATGGCAAACAGTGCGTACCCAGATTGGACGATGCAGGATGCGGCGTCTGATCGGGGCCTGCACTGTTTGCATAACGCTAGGCCATTTTCCAGCCAAATTTTGGTGGATGGCAAACGGTGCGTACCCGGATTGGACGCTGCAGGATGCGGCGTCTGATCGGGGCCTGCACTGTTTGCATAACGCTGGGCCATTTTCCAGCCAAAGATTGGTGGATGGCAGACGGTGCGTACCCAGATTGGACGCTGCAGGATGCGGCGTCTGATCGGGGCCTGCACTGTTTGCATAACGCTGGGCCATTTTCCAGCCAAGGTTTGGTGGATGGCAAGCAGTGCGGGCCCGGATTGGACGCTGCAGGATGCGGCGTCTGATCGGGGCCTGCAATGTTTGCGTAATGCTGGGCCCTTTTCCAGCCAAAATTTGGTAGTTGGCAAGCGGTTCGGGCGGCGTCTGATCGGGGCCTGCACTGTTTGCATAGCGCTAGGCCATTTTCCAGCCAAAATTTGGTAGTTGGCAAGCAGTGCGGGCCGAGATCGGACGCCGCAGGATGCGGAGTCTGGTTGGGGCCTGCAGTGTTGGCCCAACGATAGGCCATTTTCCAGCCAAAATTTGGTAGTTGGCAAACGGTGCGGGCCCAGATCGGACGCCGCAGGATGCGGCGTCTGGTCGGGGCCTGCTCTGTTTGCAAAACGCTAGGCCATTTTCCAGCCTAAATTTGAAGGGAGCGCAATCTGACACCCCTGGTTTTCGGGATGAACTTCTGCTGTGTGTAGGGTGGAAGATTCTAATTGGTACAAAAGGGGTTTATATTGTAGTTTTTTATTATTACTGTTGTTGCTGTCGGAAATATTGTTCTTATTGTTAGATCATTTTATTATTGGTTCGTAGGTATGTTTCTCAGGTGTTCTCCAATTAGTGTAGATGTAAGTTTGCTTTAGTGCTGTGAGTGTCAGGGGGGGATGAGTTTGTTCCGTTCTATTTGTGGGCGAACAGCGAGGGCTCTGGCGAGACTGTAAAGATTAAGCAGCCGCGACAGAGCCTTAGCTTTTCGCTTTGACATAAGGCATCACTGATAGAGTTACATGATTGTAGCAGCATTGATTTTCAATATTGTTCATGGGCCAGTTGTTCAGTTGGTTATTGGATCGCTAAAACTTTGATCATTTGTTGTGGCAGGTGTGCTAATAATTTTGCTGTAAAAATGTGAGCAGCTTTTTCGTATGCAAGGGCTGCTCGCAGTTTTTCAACCAAAAAAAAAAAAAATACATATTAAACTTGTTAGAACAGCTAACAATATGATCACTAAAGAGCTTGTTGGACTACCGATGCTTTGAACAGCTGGTCCTAGGTTTTTGGCGCCAAACAGGGTTGCGACGTTATGATGTCGGGAATCCGACGTCATGACGCCGCGGCAACGTTTGGCATAACAAAAACATTAAATATGGTGGAAAGATGAATAGGAAAAATATGTGATAGCTTGAAAGAAAAATCCGTGAAAAAGGCTGTAAAAAGCCGAAACGTCTGGAGATTGTGAAGAATTATTGTGATAATAAATGTTATAAAACTGTTTGTGCGTCAAAGGTGAGAATGGAAATAAAATCTGCATAAGTTTTATGCGCGAAAATGTGAGAGAAAGTTCATTTCTTATAACCAGGAGGCGGCTCATTAATTATTATAACTTTATTAAATAAAATCAAGCATTTCCTTTTTTTTTTTTTTTTTTTACCTCGGCTAAAGCCTGGGCCTTGCATAAGTTTTTTTATTTCCGTTTCACTTAATCCTGTTTGTTTTGAATGTATGCAATCTTTCAGTTTATTATATTTATCTAATTCATCTAAAATCAACTTAAATTCATTTTCAGATATCTGCCCATCTGTCAAAGTAGAAGTAAAACAAAGATCAGGAATTGATACAATTAACTTACTCCACCCATAAAAGACACCAAAGGGAAAGAAATACAAACATTAAGCGACCAGACAATAATGGAAACCTAAACAAAGGAAGGCCATAAGGACAGTTACTTTCCCACAAAATGGCCATATGGCATCCAAAATAAAAGACACAAGTGATACACACAGTAAGTAACAAACAACAACATAAATAAATCGCCACAGAAGAGCCGCCTTGGAACGGTCAGTGGAAGATTTCCACTGGGGGGCTTAAATCGATTTTACGTGGCCACAATCCTCGCCCTTACTTCCGTCGCGATTTAGACAAATAATTTGTTCAGTCCGCATGAAGGCCTCCTAACTCACCAGTGCAACATCTCCGTGAACACAAAAATCAAAGAACCACAGAGGTGAGACAACGGTGAGGACACGACAGCAAGAAACCACTGAAATGCTGGAGCAAAAGAAAACCAACAGTTAGACCCCGATGCGCCCGACCAGAGACTTTATGCTATTCAGTTTTGAATCGGCAATAGTTCTGATCTGGTCATGTTTCTGGGTCTTGGTCATTAATTTACGTCTCACTAACTTAACACAAACACCCAGAGATCCGCAAACGATTGCAGCAATCTCTAATGGTAACGTTACTGGAACAGCTAAACCAACACCAGCCATAATAACACTTGAAGAAATTAACGCAGTATCAACACTATCAGTAATGTTAATCCCCCGTTTATACTTTTTATATAATGCCTTTCTTACATCCCTCTCTTTCATTAATTGTTTTTCTATCTCTGATATCTTCTGTAATCTATGATTTTGTCCGTCTTCATTAGGCAAATCTGGATATAAATTCGGCGCCGTAGGTTGCTTCATTTTTATATTTATTTTTTGAATTCAATTAATAACGAGACAACAGTATTTACCGCAGTTTTATTAGTCCCTAAACTAAGAAAATTAATAACACTTCCAGCTTTAACTAAACAAGGGGTGAAAAAATTAAAATGTGTACTTTTTGTTTCACTATCTAAAGCGAGGCCACGGCACTCTTCCAAACGTTCCCCATTCTCCAACACACCAACCCACACTTCACCACTTGACTTTCTACTCGACAGGCTCATACTTGTAAATAACCATCTCTCATCATAACATAACCAACTAAAGGCTCTCTACCTCCATTTCCAAATGAAAATATTTTACCCCTAGTTAGTGGACCATTTGATTCAGCAGTTATTGTTATGCTATCACTTAAATCTGCTATTTCTTTTTGTAAAACTAAATTATTATCTGTTATTTTTTTATTTAAAACCGAATTATTATATGTTATTTTTTTATGCAACTCATTAACACGTAAAGTAGAAGTAAAACAAAGATCAGGAATTGATACAATTAACTTACTCCATCCATAAAAGACACCAAAGGGAAAGAAATACAAACATTAAGCGACCAGACCATAATGGAAACCCAAACAAAGGAAGGCCATATGGACAGTTACTTTCCCACAAAATGGCCATATGGCCATCCAAAATTAAAAGACACAAGTGATACACACAGCAAGTAACAAACAACAACATAAATAAATCGCCACGGAAGAGCCGCCTTGGAACGGTCAGTGGAAGATTTCCACCGGGGGGCTTAAATCGATTTTACGTGGCCACAATCCTCGCCCTTACTTCCGTCGCGATTAAGACAAATAATTTGTTCAGTCCGCATGAAGGCCTCCTAACTCATCAGTGCAACATCTCCGTGAACACAGAAATCAAAGAACCACAGAGGTGAGACAACGGTGAGGACCCGACAGCAAGAAAACACTGAAATGCTGGAGCAAAAGAAAACCAACAGTTAGACTCCGATGAGCCCGACCAGAGACCGAGCATCAGGCACCAACCAACATTATCTCTTTAATTTTCAATAAGCCTTTACGTTGGAGCCGTCATAGAATCTGAGGCCTGACCCACCGGCGTGCAATTAAAGAGGGAAGCAAAGTTGCCAACCGTGATTGGGTTAACTACCATGCATGCAGTCTGTCGTATAATATCCAATTTTTATAATTTTTTTTTAATTGTACCCAATTTTTTTATATCGAAGAATGATTTTACGAAATTGGGTGCTGAAGTCATTGCGGTTATATATTTTTCTGAATTTATATACTAAGTCACCATAAAATTCGGGTTCCGATAGACCTTGTTGCCTAAGAGATTTAAGTCCAATATTGAATTAAATCAGAATGGCGTCTATAAAATTTTGAAAAGGCTTTGCGTAGTTTATGGTACCGATAACCCTGATTAAGGAGTTTAGCCGTTAATAATTTATTACGAGTGTTGAAGTCAGTTACATGACTACACACTCTAGCAAATCGAATTAATTGCGAAATATAAACGCCACAGGATGGCGCACGAGGAACATCACCATCCAAAAAAGGAAAATTTACAATCTCAAAATCAAAGTCATCGCGTTTATCATAAATTTTGCACGAAACAAATCCATCTACAATAGATAGATGTAAATCCAAAAACGGGGCCTCGGTATCAGAAGAATTTGCTTTATTTAACTGAAGTTCTAGGGGGTAAATCTGACTGATCAAACCATCAAAATAGGTATTATCAATATTTAATAAATCATCTAAATATCTAGAAGTAGAGCTAAAAGCTTCAATAATTTCAGATTGGCTATCAAAGTCAAAGTCAAACTATTCTTATCTTCAGGATACTTTTTAACACCACTCATTTTCTGACCATTCTCATCACAAACGCTTATATTTAATTCTGATATATCTCCATGTGTTAATTGTTTATATTCCGGATTACTAAAACGTGTATGAACAATATCACCAAACGATTTATTCTCAACAGAAACAACACCAAGGATATTACTAGGAGCACCATCAAAGAAATTGCAAGCACTATTTATCTGCTCAAGATGAACATATAGTTGTTTATAAGGTGCAAAATGTAATGCTTTTTCTCCCTCATACGTTTGATTTGCGCTTAATCGTCTAAATCCAAGGCCTAACATCTCTTTTAATCCTTTGCTTATTTTTAAATCAACGGTCGATGTCAAAAACACTATGTCATTTGTTTCATTTACAGATAATACAAAATTATTACTTTGAAATATATCTGCTATTTGTTGGAAACTGTAAAATCCTGAAGCTAAACGTATTGGTCAATCTGTTCCTTTTTGGATAGATTCATCAATCAAATTATGCCAACCTATAGTATAAGTAAAACTCTTCAATCCAATTCTCTTAATACCGCATTTGTTATCTACATATTGTTGCAAGTGTATTGTCGTATTAATATCAGAAATTGTATGATACATTTTTAATTATTAAAAAATGATACCAAAAAAATTCAAGTATAATCCTAATGCATCATATAACCCTCATACTAAATATTCTAAAAAGAATATTGAACTTGTAAAACAAACAATTTATGTTAACAAAAATACTGAAAATAGGCACAGGATTTGATGCTCAAAAACAATTCTTAGCAAATATTCAAGAAGCAATTAACAGTCCAATCGATTTGCATGACCAAATATCAAAATATCAAAATGTATTGAAATATGCTACGAGTAAAGTTGATTATACATATGGACTTGGTCTCTACATGTCTCCCAGTGATATGATATTACAAATCGGTACTTTCGCTGGATATAATGATAAAATTGTAATTGCAACATCGGAGTGCTCGCTTGGTTTCAATAGTGATGTAAATGTTAAACCTGTTGCACCTACTACACAACCTACAACTATACAAGGTACACCAACAAAGAAATCTCGACCAGAACCTGTTAAACATCAAACTGTTCAAGGAACAGAAACAAAGAATCAACCCACTGTAATATCCACGAAAGAAGCAAAACAACACGAAGACAACAAAACAGCTGGTGTTGTGCCGTGTGGCGGCCGTAAAACGTCTCCCCGTACATCAACCATAGTGTAGTTTATATTTTACTTTTGGTCCTTTGAGATCAGCGTGAATATTCTGAGAAATCAGAAATAAATTATTGGTTTAGACTCATATTCTAGACAGGTTTTTAATTTTTTGGACCCCAATTTGATTTATATCAGTCTTTGTATCGACTGCCTATTTGAAAATTTGCAAAATTGCAGTATGTTTCCTCTGGCTTTCGTTGCCGGATCATTACAGGGTCACTGATGAAGCTTTATTAGCCGAAACTACGTAGTATGGCCCATCTTCTTTCTTATGAATGTTTTCATTGCTCTTAAAGGAACTCATTTTTGATTTTTAATTAATAGTAGGAAGTATAGTAATAGGTATTATTTCACTCAGGATGTATTAATATACTCTCTTGCAGCTGCATACAATAATCCTACAACAAGGACAAGCAACGCCCAGAGATGTTCGCCAAACCAGTTAACCACTTTTCCAGTAGTAGACAACAGCCAAGACCCGGTAGCGCCGCTGCTGCTTTTCCTGCTAGATTGGTTAATAGTTTACCAAGATTACTTAATTGTTTTTTTATCCAATTTTCTATACCATCTTTTGATGGTGGTTTAGGGTTTATAGAGCCGCCACCAGTAGTAGGAATAAAAGTCTCAACAATAACACCAATAATCATTCCAAAAGCAGTTAAAACACTAACAATTGTAATTCCTTGTTCTCTAAATAATGTTTTAATTCTCTCACCTAATGTAGTGTCTTCTTTTAATATCTTGTTGATTGTTTCCTTTATTCTATTTACCTGACTCCGTAATTTATCTCTATTAACATTAGTTACTCTATTAACTATTAACATTAGTTACATCTTGCACTTCTCTCAGACTCCAAGGTAGAAGTAAAACAAAGATCAGGAATTGATACAATTAACTTACTCCATCCATAAAATACACCAAAGGGAAAGAAATACAAACATTAAGCGACCAGGCCATAATGGAAACCTAAACAAAGGAAGGCCATATGGACAGTTACTTTCCCACAAAATGGCCATATGGCCATCCAAAATTAAAAGACACAAGTGATACACACAGTAAGTAACAAACAACAACATAAATAAATCGCCACAGAAGAGCCGCCTTGGAACGGTCAGTGGAAGATTCCCACTGGGGGGCTTAAATCGATTTTACGTGGCCACAATCCTCGCCCTTACTTCCGTCGCGATTTAGACAAATAATTAGTTCAGTCCGCATGAAGGCCTCCTAACTCATCAGTGCAACATCTCCGTGAACACAGAAATCAAAGAACCACAGAGGTGAGACAACGGTGAGGACTCGACAGCAAGAAAACACTGAAATGCTGGAGCAAAAGAAAACCAACAGTTAGACTCCGATGAGCCCGACCAGAGACAGAGCATCAGGCACCAACCAACATTATCTCTTTAATTTTCAATAAGCCTTTACGTTGGAGCCGTCATAGAATCTGAGGCCTGACCCACCGGCGTGCAATTAAAGAGGGAAGCAAAGTTGCCAACCGTGATTGGGTTAACTACCATGCATGCAGTCTGTCGTATAATATCCATGTTGTACCCAATCTTTTTATATCGAAGAATGATTTTACGAAATTGGGTGCTGAAGTCATTGCGGTTATATATTTTTCTGAATTTATATACTAAGTCACCATAAAATTCGGGTTCCGATAGACCTTGTTGCAGAAGAGATTAAGTCCAATATTGAATTTTGAAATTAAATCCGAATGGCGTCAACCTCTTTTTCGCTCATTTATCCTCTCTATTTGATATTCATCTTTGTCTGCTTTCGCTTGTTCTAATTTATCTTTTTCTTTTGCTAAGTCTTTATTTGTTTCATTCAATTTAACCAATTCATTTGCAACCTCTTCTTTAACACTTGTCATTGCTTTTAAAATACCATCCATTTCTCTTTTTGTCATATCTGTTTGTGTTCCTTGTTCATCAATAAATGACGTTTCTAATTCTTCTATTTCTTTAACAGCAGTTTCGGCAAATCAATCATTTCTATATTACCAACATCGGGTAAATCATTTCTTACACCCTGTAATTTTTCAATATTCTGTGGTGTTAATAATGGTTTATTTATAGATTTATAAGGTATGCGTAATAAGTCTCTAATTGCTTTTGTTCCGCCTCTGCCAATTTTACCCGCTAAAGTACTCAGGCTTATAAAATCACTATCACCTATTTTGGTAGTAATTTGATAATCTTCACCTTCAAACACAAAAAACAGTTTTTCATGATCAGGACCACCAAGTTTAAAGTTTGTAATATCAATATAATCATCTGGTTTTGGTTCTAACCCATACTTTTCTTTTATAAACTTGTAATATCTTTTAACTAAAGATTGTTTCTGTTCTACTATTATCTTTGTTATTGTATCAACATCACTGCCGGCAGTAATAATAGCATCACTTCGGCTTTGTATAGTTCTATTAAATTCATCATTATCATCTTTATCTGCATGCGGTTCATCATGGCCATCTCTGTCAAATGTAGGATTCTCAACATCAAATGCTTCAGCCATTTATAATTTTTATTTTTTTCCTAAAAAAATGTCGACCTATGGAAATAAATTAAACCCTTACAGAAAAATAAGAGAACCGCGCGGTGTGAGAGGTATCCGTCAAAGTGTAGTGATAACCAATAATCCATCAACTATTGATCAAAATCAACAATTGTTAATGAGATTTCCTAATCTAAGTGGTAATGATGTTATTGTTCCCGGAACAGTCAGATTAGCATTTGAAATTGAACTAATCTCTAAAGATGCAAATGCAACTATTTATCAAAATATTGGAAGAGCAATAATTAAGAAAACAACAATTAGGATAAGTGGAAATGAAGTTATGTCCATTGATGATAGCAATATCTATCATTGTTATATTGATTTATGGAAGACTCCTACAGAACGAATAAATATGGCATACCAAGGCGTTGGCAAAGCAAACATGATGAAACTTAGAGTGGGGGCAAAAAATGCAACAGCAGATAAAGAAGATCAAGCCATCGCAAAAGCATATGGAAACAGGTTTTGCATCCCACTTGATTTTGAATTATTGGAAACCCATATGCCTTTTTATCAAGCAGGGCTCGGGGATAGATTAGAATATGAACTTACATTTAACGATTACATGAAAGATATTAATTCAGCTGCTGCAACTTCAACTTATACAATCAAAAATATTTGTTTAGAATTCGATATTGTTTCTGATCCTTATTTATCAAGAGAAATAAGTCAGCAAGTCAGTGACAAAATGGTTATTTTATACGATAGAATACTTAGGCATAGAAAAATAACGAAGAATAAATCTGATACTCTTTGGAATATTAATTTAAATGTCCCAGCAAGAAGCATGAAAGGTATTCTTATGCTATTCGAAGATTCTGAAAGGACCAGCACAGAAGAATATTATAATCCAGAAATTACAAAAGTGGAAATGACTATAGAAGGGATTCCTAATCAGCTGTAGTCAAGGAATGAAATCGTACCAACAGTGGGACGAAATAAATAAATTCTTTGCCCTGAATTCAAAAAGAAACAAGTATGGTCATTAAAGATTTATATTTTACTGATACAACAATAGAAAAATATCTAACGACTAATTATGCTTTATGGTTGGATTTACGTTCAACTGATGATAATACACTTCATGGTTCAGGAAGAAGAATAGAAAATGCTTCAGAAGGCATAACAATACAAATTACAAAAGAAGCAGGAAGAAATGAACAAATAAATGTTTATCTGTTTGTAATACAAGATGCCCAAATTAATTTTGAAGAAGGTAGATTCAAAGAAGCTCATTATTAAACAATAGAAATGGAACTACATAAAGATCCACACTGTGCAATTATTTGTGGTCAAACTGGCTGCGGTAAGACTGAATTTGTTTTAGACTTACTTGAAGGTGTATATAGAGGTGTATTTAGTCATGTTGTTATACTTTGCCCGACCATTCAATGGAACAAGGCATATAAAAACAGAAGTTGGATTGGTG
This sequence comes from Lucinisca nassula, assembly GCA_963580285.1. Taxonomy (NCBI): domain Eukaryota; kingdom Metazoa; phylum Mollusca; class Bivalvia; order Lucinida; family Lucinidae; genus Lucinisca; species Lucinisca nassula. The sequence continues at coordinate 58,017,764 of OY757015.1, read as the reverse complement.
ATGTTAGAAAACCAAAATCAAAAAATATTAAAATCGTAAATCCTATAACGTCAGATGGAACAGAAAAGCTTCAAGAACTATTACGGTTGTTTTTTTTAAAACATATGCCAATTCCCCTACATTATACATCATTGATGATTGCAGCGCAACAAAAGAATTAACAAAGAAAAAAGACATGTTGTCTGAACTCGCTTTTTCAGGCAGACACGCAGAACAAACGGTATGGGTTAAATCGCAAAGATACAATTCAGTTTTTAAAGATTTAAGAGAACAAAGTGGTTATGTATATTCTACACAAAAGATAGAGATAGTTTTGAAAATTGTTTGAGAGAGAATGATGTTATTCCCACATTAGAAGAACGTCAAAGAATAAAGGAAGAATTAAAGAAAAAGAAACATCGCAAATTAATTTTGAAAACCGACCAACCTACTGATTATTGGGTTGTTGATTAAGTAATGCTTAAGTAATGCTTTAGTAATGTTTTAGTAATGCTTAAGTAATGCTTAAGTAATATAGCAAAAAATAAGTAATGCTTTAGTAATATAACAAAAAAAAATAAGTAATGCTAAAGTAATATTACAAAAATAAGCAATAATAAAAAGCAATGCTTCTTGAAACACTAACAATTATATCAAACACTGCAGTCTTATCGGTAGTTGGATATGTGGTATATAATTATTTGAAAATAAAAATAAATTATATAAAGTAAAAAATAAACTATATAAAATGGATGCTGAAAAACTACTTAATGAAAACAATACATGTGATCAAAATAATGAGCACAATGAAACAAAACGTGAAAGACTATCAGCCATTGTTGCTGCAGGTGGTAGTAAGCAATATTTAGGTAGAGATGTTCAATTGTCAGACATTGATACAATGACACCAGAACAAATAAACTGTATTGTAGATATGAAGCAAGAATAGGGGCAAGTATGACGAAGACATTGGGTAATTCTTTTATTAACTTATATGTTATGGGTGTGACAAAGCATTTAAATGTTGTTAATCCACCTAAATTAATACAAGACTTAGAGGAAGACCCTTTTATCAATCACGCTTTGACTAGCACATGTTGTGAATTATATTACAGATATGGAATGTATCTTGCTCCTATTACTGCAATGTTAACAACAGTGAGACATATTGATTTTACTGATCTTAATAAAAAAGACATGACATAAAAATGACGAGTGAAATAAAAGCTTCCCATGATGACAAAGTCACAAAATATGCCCTTGATGACGAAGTCACAAAAAAGAAAACCCCAAAAAGAGTATCTGTAGGTAAAAAAGGTGCAGAAGCAAAAAAGATAAAAGCTGAATTAAAAAGAAAAGAAGCAGAGCTTTTGAAGAAAGAAAATGTGGAACTAAAAGTTCCAAAGCAAATAATAAAAGATGATAATGAAGTTCAATATATAAATATATATAAAAATTATATACCTTTATGTATAGTAGGTGTGATTGTTGGATTGGGTTTATATATTTATAATAAGAAACAAGTTACACCTGCACCTTTAGCGCAGCCCAAACAACAAAAAGAAATCGATCCATTTGAGTTTAATTAATCAAAAAATTCTTATAAAAAATGGCAGCACAAATTGATGGAAAACAAATTGCAAACATGTTATATCACGCAGGAGTAGAGACTGTATTTTGGATATGCAGAACTAGGAAGAAAACTATTGAAAAGACCACCACCAAAAGTAGATTTTAATATGGTTGATATTGGTTTTTGTTTGTTTGTTTGATTTGAGGTTTAACGTCCCCGTCAACACTGTAAAGTTCATTTTGGAGACGTTGCTTCCAATTTTGTGGGACTTTTACCCGACACTGAGATGAAATGACATCTCAAGCCCTGTCGCCCAATGAAACCAATAGGGTTTATTAGCATGGACGTTCCACCTCGCACCGTGGTTCCTGGACAGGCTTAGATCCTCTAAGCGGTTTACCAGTACTAGTGTGCGGGCCGGATTCAGCTCTGCGTGGAAGCAGCATGCAGCCCATATATTTCTTCAAGCCCCTATGGGCGAGGGCCGCGGTTGATATTGGTATGTTATCTATTGATATATTACTCGCAATGGCGACGAGAGATATGTTAGTTAAGCAAGGAATTATTCCAGAAAATATTGTGAAATAATTATTTTATAAAATGGCGAGTGCAGTGGTGATGATGATTGGTGGAGCAGTAGCGAACGCCTTTGCTTTTTCTGGTAGTAATTATTTGTTTTCACATATTGGCAGAGGCGCAGATAAAGAGAGAGAAAGACATGATAAGGCATTGGAACAATTAGAAGCAGCAGAAGTAAAATGGAATAATGAAAGAACACAAAAATTGGATTTTCTTAATGAACAAAAACAAAAAGAACGTCATGCAGAAAAAACCTTTGAAGAAGTAGACCAAGCAGGAAAAGAATATTATTATGTTACACATGAACCAAAGTTGAGTGATTTTATACTCCATCAGAAGATCAGAAAAATAGAGAGATTGCATTTGTTGTTGGTATTAACTGGATTTGTTGCATGGAAATTAAATAAAACATAATGAATCAATTCCATAAGGTTGTGTATCTATTCCACATTCGCATATATATCTTTTATCATCAAAAGGAGATAAAGAAGCTTTGTTTATTTCATTTTCAAACATATTATGTTTGTCAGAATTTAAAGTGTACATCTTATTCATTTTTATTTCATTATTAAATAAACAATTTTTATAATCATTAAAATTTATATCTTTTTTAATTGTTGTTTTGCTCATGCCTTTTATTTTTTTTTCTTCACTAAGATCAGTTAATGTAAAAGAATATGCTTTACTCCTCAGAAAAACTATTTCATTCATAATTTTACCTTGTAATTCATCTTTAAACTTCCCTATTTTCTTTTTATTTTCTTCTGAATAAAGATTATGATTTTCTGTATAGTCTGATGTATCTAGTTCATTTTTTATTTGTTTCATATCTTCATAAATATTTTTAGTTTTAATGGATAAGAATATGCTATCGGTATTATGGACGATCAAAGGAAACCCATTTTCAGTTTCTGTAGATAAATCATAAACTATTCTTTTTTGTTTACCTAATGGTATTATCTTTTTTACGTTAGCATATTGTTCCTTTTTTGTTATATTTAATTGAAACACATTTGGTTTATCTTCTCTCGTATTGATATTACTACTATATTCTAGAGAAGTTATAAGATAATGTAAACACGAGAATGTAATTTTAGATTTTTGTGAAAAAGAGAATGCACATTTTTTTCCTTTTTTATAACCATCTCCTTGATAAAATCCTCTGAAAAAGAATAGTTTATAATTGTAATCATTATTAAGAATTTTATAAGGGATGTATTTCTGTTTTTTATCAGTATAAAATTTTTAAAATTTGATTGCCATTAACTTATGACTTCCTTTTGGAACAATTCTATATACTTTAGATGAATTCATACAATCTATTATTTTAAAATCAGTTGGATTTCCTTACAGTATTCTAAACATTTATTTAAAAGATTTAGATCTTGGTTATTTAAATTCCAAGAATATTGTACTCCATAAATTCCGCTACTTCCATCAGCTAAAAAGAAACCTTCAATAAAAGCTTTTTTTTTTCTTCTAAAGTTGACGGTTCTAATTTTAAGAAGTCTTCTTTTAAAGGAGGAGTACAAGAAATTTTATAATTATCATTGAATAAAAGATTAGTATTTAAGGATAAATCTTTAGGTTTAATAATTTCATTATTATCTTTTATTAAAGAATGATCTTCTGTTACATCAACAAATCCTAATGATGTAACAACTCTAAACATTTCTTTTTCTGTCTCATGTTTAATGATAGTTTTTATTTTATCAAATCCTTTACTCGTCCAAACTTCAATATCATTATCTTTTAGTTTATGAAAAAATTTATTATTTGAGTATTCATATTCATCAGTAATGTTTTCTATTTTTTCAATAAATACTTTATTTTTATATCTTAAAATAATTGGAGTATCACCAGAAACAACTGATGCAACTAATTCATTTTTTGGCCATAATTCATTAACTATATTATAATAAAATTGATACATTAATAACTTGCTATAATCTAATACAACTTGTCCTAAATAAATAGGTTTATTAAATTTAACAGAAGTAACATTATTTACAATTGCAACAAAGTTTTTATATAAAATTATTGAATCTTTAAAATTAGGTTTGTTTATGTATTTCTTTGCTTCTTCTTTACTCGTTGTTAATTTAATTTCGCTTCTTCCTCTTATGTTTTCTAATGTTTTTCCATAGAAACTGTTGTTCATTAATTTCCAGAGGTCTTTTTCAAAATTAGATTTAGATTCTTTTCTTTGTTCAGTATTAAAATTAATATACTTCTTTAACCAATCACTTTCTTCAAATGATATAGTTCTGTAAACTTTTTTTACTTTCATTCCAAGTTTAATATATTCTTTTAGAATACTATAATGAATAACATATTTCTTTTTATCATAAAGTGTTAATAATAATTTTTCTTCTTTACCTAATGGTTTATCTCCTAATAAGTTTATCTGATAATCTGATAAATCTTTTTCATTTATTTTCATTTTCTCAGGAGCTAATGGATATTTCGTTGTTTTAAACTTGCAATGATTGGGGTATTCTAAATCACATTCTATTATACAACCCCTTCCTTTTGGAATATGTAAATAATAGCCTAGATCATTTTCCCATTTGAAATCACTAGTTGGTAATTTCTGTGACATTGCCCAACCATATAAATTATTTGCATCTAGATATAATAAATATTTTTCTGTAAGATAATCATTTAAATTTTTACCATTTTTAAATGCTTCTAAACATTCTTTCATTTCATTTTCATCTAATATCCTATAACCATCACCATAATAATTAGGTGTATATTTATTGAATGCTTTTACATGTCTAGGTCCAAGAACGCCAGAAAACCCTCCTCTAATTCCGTTTTCTACCACTAATAACATTTCATAGTCTGTTTATAATTCTAATTCCACTCCTGTACATTTTAATCCACATTGCCAAGTTAATCCTGGTGCAGAGTAACAATAACATGGAGCTATTTCATGATGCTTTAAGAAAAAGTTTCTATACTTCTCAAAGACATCTGCTAAAATTAAAACATCTGTTTTTAAATAAAGATTGTGATAATCTAAAAACGATTCACACTCGTAAACTTTCCATACTTTTTGTGCATGAGCATATTCTTCACTCGTAATTGTTTTTTTGTGTTAGAGTAGAATAAAATTTATCCATAGGTGGTAATTGTTTTTCTTTTAATCTTTCTATTGAATCTATATATTCATATGGATAATATCCTTTTTGTTTTAACAATGAAATATTATCACTAAATTCTTGTTTTAAAATAGGAAAGTCATCTGTTGATTTTGCAATATCTGATAAACTTTTTAACATAAACCTGTATGAATATAGAAATCTTAGTTTTTTATAATTTGAACCGTAATATATAGAAATATAATTTTCTGAATTTTTGGATAGAAGTTTTACTTTGTTATAATCATCTTCATATTTCATTAGCCTTCACTGCAGCTGTTGTTGTGCCGTGTGGCGGTCGTAAAACGTCTCCCCGTACATCATCCATAGTGCAGTTTATATTTTACTTTTGGTCCTTTGAGATCAGCGTGGATATTCTGAGAAATCAGAAATAAATTATTGGTTTAGACTCATATTCTAGACATGTTTTTAATTATTTGGACCCCATTTTGATTTATATCAGTCTTTGAATCGACTGCCTATTCGAAATTCGCAAACTTGAAGTAAGTTCCCTCTGGCTTTCTTTGTCGGATCATTACAGGGTCACTGATGAGGCTTTATTAGCCGAAACTACGTAGTATGACCCAACTTCTTTCTTATGAATGTTTTCATTGCTCTTAAAGGAACTCATTTTTGATTTTTATCTATTAAAAAGTGGAAATCATAGTTTGAGCCATTATGAAAGAAAACAGGTATTAGCTTTGTTGTTTTACCTTCTTTTGTATTACATGATTGACAAGCTGCTCCTCTATATTTACCAGTGAGATGATTATGTTCTCTTACTTTGTTTTCCTCTTCAAATTCCTTTCCACATATATAACATTCTGTTGACTCTTGAAATTCTTTTTCTTGTTGTTTACTTAAAATTGGTTGTTTCTTTTCATTAAGGTAAATCTTAAAAGTTATATCCTTGAAAATTTTTATTATTTTTTTCTACATATTTCTTTGCTGCATCATCACCAACATAGAAAAGCATTGTGGTTTATAAATTTCTGGATAGTCAGACTGAACATAGATACCGTAACTATTAACTGTTTGTTTTCTTATTGGATTAACATATGATTTATTTGGGTCAGGTTGGGAAGTAGATAAAGGGATATTATTTGATTCAAAATCTGAATAGTTAACAAAAGGTAGTCTATTTTTGAAATGATAGTTTTTAAATTTAAGAATATTATCTTTCTTTGGCATATTAACTTTACAATAGTCATGATCTAGACATATCTCTTTATGTTTTTCTAATCTTTCTAGTCTTTGAAATCTTTGTAAACAGTTTCTACATGTGTGTTGTTTATGTCTATTTTTATCACATAGAAAACTATCTAGATCTTTGATTAAACAATAGTGTGTGTTTTCATCTTCAATTATATTTTCACTTTTCATATTTGAAATATAAACTGGGTATAAAGATTGTTTATTTGTTGGATTTTCTAATGCAAAAACATTTATAGTTAAATTATTTTGTTTTTCTACTTTTAAGATGTTATTTATTGACACAGGATATTCAATATCTTTCATATTAATTTCTTTCTCATAAGGTTCATATTTTGTTACTCTCTCTTTATTATTATCTGCAGGATATAATTTAGATAATATTGACCACAAGAAACATTTGTTATCTTTTGTGTTTTTAACATTGATAATATTACTTGATTTAAACTTTAAAGGTATATAAGATGAAGCTCTCTGATAATTATATTTATATGTTTTTACTTCTACACTTTTAATATTTCTTAAAACAAAACCAGAACCTCTTTCTTGATACTTATCAAGCCATGCTTCAAATTTAGCTTTTAGTTTATTATAAAATTCATCTACATTATTATTTGATTGAATAACTTGAACAGGATGAGAGTAATGACTTTTTATTATATCAAATGATAATGGTTTATTAAATTCAGAAGTAATTATTATCTTCACTTTAATGGGATATGATTGTATTATAATTTTATCTTTTAATTTATTAATATAAGCCGTTATATCATCTTCGTCTATGTCATCAATAATAGTTTCATTAATAACATTTTTAAATACTTTGGATTTATTTCTTGCCATTTTATTAGAATACAAATTTAATTATGTTCTAACGTAATATTTAAAATAATCAGGATTGCGAGAAATAAAATCTTGATATGCTATTTTATATTTTTCTTTATTATTTTGATAATGTAATTGTTTTCGTTCTCTGTCACTATCTTTATATTTTCCTCTATGTCCATCTGGACACGTTTTCTCTTTTGCAAATGAATTAAACGGTTTAAATGTTGAACAATATTTACAAACTTTTCCTTCACTCATTTTATTAAAAAAAAAATTTAATTATATACCCGGTCAAAAAAGTAACTATACCAACTTCCAGGTAAACTCCAGTATTTATCCAGCAGCCATTCAGCTAAACGTGGCTGTAAACATGCGAATCGGACATTTAGCTACAAAATGCATACATTTGCATTTATCCATACTATTCTGCTCAAGAGTTGTCTTGCAATATGTGCCTAGATAGATTTTGCAAGTAATTTGGCATTGCGCATGCGCAGATGATCATTTTTTGTCTGAGATGAAAGATCATGACCATTGATCATCGAAACTCACTTTACTTTTACAATATCTCACGATCTTGAACTACAATCAAGGCTTTAATTTTTGAAATTCTCAGATTATCTCCCTTCCAATTAAAAATATAGCAATTTTCAAACTGTTGCAATTTCTATACCTGTCAATCAATTTTTATAATTTCTTTTAAAATCGCTTTGTTGCCACCATTGTTGTTCACCATGATAGAAAATAATGTAGAAAATTCATGTAGCATGTAGCACTACCAATTACGATTTTCTATGGAGTTTCAATTGAAAGCAGCATTTTGCACACAACTTCAAAGAATGGGAGGCCTGTTTCTCTTAGCAAATGGAACTAAAGTTACAAACCTTTTGTGAATAGATACACAGGGTATCAAATAAAAGATTACATGTATTAAAGTTTAGAAATCTTGTACTAAGTGTAATTTTTAATGGTGTTAAATCTTGGCCTTTGTAATGATTTAATCTGCGAAATTGTCACAGTTACCCCTTGGGTGTTGAAAACAATAGCCCAGGCTGGAAAGTGTACATAAACAAAAACAGTTTGGACTTTTACATGGTAAAATGTGTCCTCAAACTAAAACAATACAAATTTTGTGTGTTTTTCATTTGTAGTAACTATGGTAACAGAAGCAATTTTATGTATAGGAACTTTTTTGACTCAGTATATTTAAAATGGAGCATCCAAAAATTTATTGTTTACGTTGTTAAAAGCATACTGAAAATGATTCAGTGAAACAAGTAACAACAACTAATAATAGACAAATGTTAAAAGGTATATGTTCTGAGTGTGGATCTAACAAAAATAGATTTATATCCGATAGAGAAAAAATAACAAATAAATTAGCAGATGAATTACATCATAGAGTTATAAGATCTTTTGCTAAAAGGCGTGTTTATGTTCATTCAACAGATCAAACATGGGCTGTTGATTTGATAGATATGCAACAATATTCTAAACAAAATAAACACTATAAATATTTATTAACAGTTATAGATGTTTTTAGTAAATATGGTTGGTTAATTCCATTGAAAAATAAAACAGGAGTAACAGTAAGTGAAGCATTTAAAACTTTATTCAAAGAAAGGAAACCGATGTATATTTGGTCGGATAAAGGTTCTGAATTTTATAATCGACAAGTGAAAGAATTGTTAAAAACAAATGAAATAGAATTGTACTCAACTGAAAATGAAGAAAAATCTAGTGTAGTAGAACGATGGATAGGAACAATGAAACAACATATGTATAAACATTTTACTGCTCATGAAACTTTTAAATATTATGATATATTAGATAAATTAGTTGAAAATTATAATAATACAGTATATTCTTCTATTAAAATGGCACCTGTTGAAGCAAGTAAAGTAGAATATGAATTAACTGTGTATAAAAATTTATATCCAGAAAAAGAAAAGAAAACTGAACAAGATGTGTTTGTGAAACACCGATGCCCCCGGACAGCGCCTGTGCAATATGAAAGCCCCATCACTAAAGTATGTCATGGTTGAGGCCACAAGGTCACGAGGTAAAAAATTATGGTACCACTGGAAAGGTCTTGTGAGAAAGAATACACATGTGAAATATGAAAGCTCTATCACTTACCAATCAAAAGTTATGGACTATATTAAAGTTTTTAAAAAGTAGGTCAAACATCAAGGTCAAAGTCACAAGGTCAAAAATTATGGTACCACTAGAAAGGTCTTGTGACAAGGAATGCACATGTGAAATATGAAAGCCCTACCATTTACCAATCAAAAGTTATGGCCAATGTTAAAGTTTTTAAAAAGTAGGTCAAACATCAAGGTCAAGGTCATGAGGTCAAAAATTATGGTACCATTAGAAAGGTCTTGTGACAAGGAATGCACGTGAAATATGAAAGCTCTACCATTTACCAATCAAACGTTACGGCCAATGTTAAAGTTTTTAAAAAGTAGGTCAAATGCCAAGGTCAAGGTCATGAGGTCAAAAATTATAGTACCAATAGAAAGGTCTTGTGACAAGGAATGCACATGTGAAATATGAAAGCTCTATCACTTACCAATCAAAAGTTATGGCCAATGTTAAAGTTTTTAAAAAAGTAGGTCATATGCCAAGGTCAAGGTCATGAGGTCAAAAATTATAGTACCAATAGAAAGGTCTTGTGACAAGGAATGCACATGTGAAATATGAAAGCTCTATCACTTACCAATCAAAAGTTATGGCCAATGTTAAAGTTTTTAAAAATGAGGCCAAAAGTAGGTCAAATGTCAAGGTCCAAGGTCACGAGGTCAAAATTTATGGTACCTCTTGAAAGGTCTTGTGACAAGGAATGCACATGTGAAGTATGAAAGCTGTACCACTTACCATTCAAAAGTTATGCCCAATGTTAAAGTTTTTGCAGACGGACAAACGGACAAACAGACTGAGGCCAAAAGTAGGTCAAATGTCAAGGTCCAAGGTCACGAGGTCAAAATTTATGGTACCTCTTGAAAGGTCTTGTGACAAGGAATGCACATGTGAAGTATGAAAGCTGTACCACTTACCATTCAAAAGTTATGCCCAATGTTAAAGTTTTTGCAGACGGACAAACGGACAAACAGACAAACAGACGGACAGACCAAAAACTATATGCCCCCCAGAATCTTAGATTCCGGGGGCATAAAAAACCTAAATTCAAAGTTGGGGATAGAGTAAGAATAGCAAAAAAGAAAGGTAAATTTGAAAAGGGTTATACTACTCGTTGGACTAGAGAAATATTTGTAATTGAAGAAGTTTTAAATACAGATCCTGTTACTTATAAAATAAATGATTTAAAAGGCGAAGAAATCAAAGGTAGTTTCTACGAACAAGAATTACAGATTACTGAGTTTTAAGTATTTTTCGAGGGTTCCCCTATAGTGGGTGTTTTTATTTATGTGGGGGAGAAGCTAAAACTGTTTTTAAGGGGGTGGTCTGGAGAAGCTAAAAATTTTTTAGGGGTGGTCTTGAAGAAGCTAAAAACTTTTTTAGGGGTGGTCTGAAGAAGCTAAAAAAAATTTTTTTAGTGGGTGGTCTGAAGAAGCTAAAAAAATTTTTTTTTAAGGGGGTGAGCTAGACTCGCTCAGACCCTATACTACTGGTGTATTCCTTGCTTCCAAAGGATAACCCTTTTATAGAACTTATTTAACTTCACTTAGAGCTGGTGTGTGGGAATGTGTGGCGGCGGTAAAACGTCTCCCTGCCCTACATCATAGCGTAGATTATATTTTCTTGTCCTTTGGGATCATTGATTCCATAGTGGAATTTCGGAAATAGCTGAGGGTCACTGATGAGGCCTAATTTGCCGAAACTAGCTAGTCCGGCCCAGAAAACATGTACACTCCATATTTTCAGTTCTGTGGTGTATTCCTTGCTTCCAAAGGATAACCCTTTTATAGAACATATTTAAGGGGAGACCAATCTAGGGTTAAACTGATGACTACGGTTTCGTGCTGGAGACGTTTTGCCCCAAACTGTCACAAAACCTTACACAATTGTTCCTATTCCGCAATTATTCTACCGCGGATAGGCAATGGAGAATCTTAATATAGAAACTATTTGTAACAGATTCTGATTGCTTTGTTTCTGATGTTTTTGTAAACATCGATATATCATTTATAAATTTATACAGTTTAAATACTTGCAAGATATGATAAAGAAAAATAAACTTTTTTTTTTTCTAAAATACCACAAAAACAGTGAAACAATTTTGGTGACCAAACAGTCCCTCAGTACCTGATAATTGCCTCAGTATCTGTACCTCGGTATGCTATCCATCGTCCCGTCAGGTTTTCTCGGGTGTAGTCACTTCAGAAGCTGTTTGTTTCTAATGTTGAGAACTAAATCACAACTGGAGTACAGGTTGTCAATGTGATTGACATTTTCAAAAATTTTAGTGACCGCTGAACTAAAATGTCTTCTGTTAAGATTTCTGTTTTGGATCAAATTAAAAGTAAAGTAAAACAAAGATCAGGAATCGATACAATTTACTTACCCCACCCAACAAAGACAACAAAGGGAAAGAAACATGAAGCGACCAGACCATAATGGAAACCTAAACAAAGGAAGGCCCTAAGGACAGTTACTTTCCCACAAATGGCCATATGGCCAGCCAAAATAAATAGTCACAAGTGATACACACAGTAAATAACAAACAACAACATAAATAAACCGCCACAAAAGAACCGCCTTGGAGCGGTCAGTGGAAAGACATGAAAACCGTCAAGTTTACAAATTTTCTTACAAAATTTGCCTTATGCTATCCATCGCCCCGTCAGCACTGTGAGTGCTTTGATTTGAGTTGTGCTTTGAATAGAATATTTTAAAGGCAGTAAGAAGAAGAGGTAGTAGTATTGTAGTAATAGCCAGCGGTCAGTTGGAAATTACACGTTGGTGTTAAATAGTCTTTTTTCGTGAGCTAGCTCTTACGTGACAGTTGCAAATCCCGATTCTATTGTCATTCGCCGTGCCTTAAAGCGATAGAATTTATGCTGAACTTGCTTTTTTATTGCGGAAAGGGTTCTGATGTGCGACTCATTACGCTGGCATACTCTGCAAAATTGTGACTCAGGAATTTTAGATTTTTTTAACGTTCTGCTTACTCATGCTTTGGACATGGGGTTATGGAGCTCGTTGGAGCTACTTCTATTAAAAGTAATTCCAGTGAGCAACATGAATTTCCATTTGGAAAACACGTCTGTATAATTGTGATACCCTTGAAACCGACTTTGGGGGTTCGCACAAGTTCAAATAATTTTGCATATTAATTTTCTTGTTTTTGCTCGGGGGAGGCGTGGGTTGTGGGTACTCGTTACAACCGCCTTATGAGGCGGTCCAAATGGGTGCTGACAATCTGTGCTTTCTGCGGAAATAAAAGGAATAACGTAATGTATTATCGAATAATTTTTCAGCGTAGCTGTATAAGCTGGCTTTTGACCTACTTATTGATATTAGTCTCGATTGAATAAATTGTAATTTGCGATTGGTTAAAAATGTGTAAACTTCTGCAAAAAAAGTATCGGTAAGTATAGCGATTACCGATGTTTGACAAATATACCCGTCGCTGAACAATCACTTGAGTATGACAATTATCTATTTAAAGTTGTACAGTACGGCAATGCAGATGTTAAACAATGGAAAAATATCCGTTATCTTATAAAATAGTTGCAACGAAGTAAACCATCATAGACAAGCTTTTAATTTTGTACAGTGTACTAGACTGGGGTAGGGACCACTCCTGTCTAACCTCGCGTTGTGTTTTAGTTAGTGTACGTTGACAGACAGCCTGCATTGAACAACCAAGTTTCATATCACTGGACTTGAGTTGAGGCCTGGTGGTCAAAAAGGGTGGAAAAATACCACTGAGAGTATTTAAAAGCTCTACAATTTAATAACCAAACACATTTAAAATTGCAATATACCTTCTCTGTTACCGGCCGAACTTTCAGTTACAAATTTCAAACTTTATTAATTTCAAACTAAACTGGTCAGTAACCGCTATACATTTAATCTATATAAGATAACTAAATACTGAATTTAACATATCATTGCAGTACTTTTTTTTACAATTAATTTATAAATCAATTAATTATAATAAATGAGATTGTTTTCATATGTAAAAATGTACGTTTAACAAAGGCTTGACACTTCTTACAAGGGAAAAAAATACTACATAAACAATGAGCAGTAATTTACAAGTTAAAGCTTTCTAAATACAATACTCGTTTCAAGTTCAACTTCTCTTCACTCAGCTGTGTCGATAATAAAGGGAATTATGATGTGCTAAAAGGAAAGTAAAACAGGAACTAGGCCTGTGCCTTATGCTTGGTGGAAATATTGGCAACATACATACTATTGTTTGTAGGGGAGTTTAACGGCACAGTCAACACTATTTAGGTCATTTTTGAGCCGGTCAATTTATATATCCACACTTTTCCTGGGCAGGCTGATACGTAAGCGGATAACCTGAACAGTGCACATTCTTTCGCCAGAAACTGACAACTGCCCTTCTTGAATCAGCAGAAGGGGGAGAACGACGGTAGAAAGTATTTCATAATCCATCACGTGAACAAGTCCATGAAATGAGTACACCCTATACCCCACTTTATATAGAGAAAACTGGGGTTTACGGGGGTAATTATTCTGTCATTATATTGTTATGATAGAGACTTCAATATGTCACTTTCCGTTGAAAACCAATCTGAAATCATTGAAACTTTTAGCTCGACTTTTAGGTATCTGGATGATTCATTAAATATTGACAATTTACCTATTTCGATGGTTTGATAGGTCAAATTTACACCCCCGCCCAACCCAGTTAAATAAAGCAAATTCTTCTGATACCGAGACCCCTTTTTTCCGATTTACATCTATCTATTGCAGATGGGTTTGCTTCCTGAAAAGAAATATGATAAACGTGATGATTTTGAGTTTGAGATTGTAAATTTCCCTTTCTTGGATGGTGATGTTCCATGAGCGGCATCCCCAGAGTTTAGGACCGGAAATGTACAGTGTTTGGGATGATTGAATGTGACCAGCGATTCTGTGTACGGGTTGTCACTTGCAGGTTGACACGGTATGCTTTGTTTTTTGTTTGATTTGAGGTTTTGAGACTATGCTTCCAATTTTGTGGGACTCATACTCGACATCGAGATGAAATGACATCTCAAGCCCTGTCGCCCAATGAAACAAATAGGGTTTATAAGCATGGACGCCCCGACTCGCACCGATTTGCCTGGACAGGCTAAGATCTTCTGAGCAGTTTACCAGTACTCGTGCGCGGTCGGTTTCAGCTCTGCGTGGAAGCATCATGCAGCACATCTATTTCTTCAAGCCCCGATGGGCGGGGCCGAGCAAAATTTGTGTTTGTTTATTTATTTTGAGGGTTATGGTAAAACCTTCATATCCTGCAAATTGTCTGTGGTGTGTGAATTGTATAAGAAACACGTAGATTGGTTGCCAGGTTTCTTATGAGCTATGGGAATGCTTTAATCATTCAACCGTGCTAGAAAACAAACGGTTTTGTCCGAAAACGATTGCTCTGTTTCAGAATCATCCGAATTAAAATGTTATTTTCCAAGCGATAATGAATGAAAATTATATTTCTGTGAAAACATGCTATGGTTTTCTAACATACTCGACTCCAGTCTTCTAAATCCAGCGTTTAAAATGTGCTTCTTGAATAAATAATTGTTAACTTACTTGTATTGTCATTGTACAGTGAACCGAGGTCTTGTACAGTGGCCTGACAGTTCTGTGATTTATTGTGAAGAATTAAAAGGGAAGTTTTACACAAAATACACCGAAATATACATGTGCACTTTGTTCGACTTTGAAGAGATATTAAAATTCAACCTTTATGAATTGTTTTCCTTGTCTTGTACGGGAGGTAAGGATTGTGGGTGCATGTTGGAGCCGCCTCGGGGAGACGTCAGGGCGGAGATGCAAAATACCAGGATTTTTAATCTAAACTGCCTTTGCTTTTTTTTTTTTTTTTTCGTTTTTTTAAATATATCGCAATCGGTGTGCCTTCGTGATGAAATGTCCCAATTAGAAAATTCTGATGATTTTAATATTTCTGCAAAAAACAGGTTGTAGAATCGACTCGGCGGTTCTGACGAGTACCCACAATCGGTATTTTGTCCAGAAATAATTATAATAATTATAATATATACTGAGAGGCAAAAGTAAGTATACAGGTTACTGAATGCCGATTTGCGTACCAAAGTCTCCCTTTCTACATACATATGAGGCACCATAAATTAAGAACAACCAATTCCGCATAATTTGCAACATTTTCCGTTAAAATTGATTAAAGGATAATGAAAATGCATCGCTTGAAATGGACAGGGGGTCTGATCCAATATATTGTCTTGGGTAGCTTCCCTTTAAACATGTGTTTCGAATAAGTGTTATTCAATAAACGATTTTTCATGAAACAAATTCAAAGAAGGGCAACTGATTGGCCAGAATATGACGCATATTGAAATTAAACACAAGGTAAAGTGCAGCATCTTTTGTGCACGAAAATGGCAGTTTCGCCTTTTACATTCTTCCTTTGATTGGATGCATTATGTTTCTATGGGATTTGTATTGGGGATTACCTTTTCATTGAGCAATTTTAGAGGGTTCACTATGGAGTAAGCATAAAGATGCCGAGCAAACAATACGTATGCGAAAGTTTCGAACGAAAATCTCTTACACGATTTGAGAAAAAGATTCATTTAATTCACCATCATTTTAATTGAAAGGGAGATAATCCGGAAGAGGCAGAAATTCCAATTGAATTTGAAGCTGCTTTTTGGGTTAAATGGCAAAGTAATGATGTGGTCTGATCGAATCGACCTTATTTATAGAGGGTAACACATTTAGTACTAGTATACTTCCATGTGGGTAGGACCCAGTACTAAGCAATGTGGATAAAGTTTCTTGCTCAAGGAAACAAAACGTGGCGCTTGCTA
Source organism: Lucinisca nassula (assembly GCA_963580285.1). Taxonomy (NCBI): domain Eukaryota; kingdom Metazoa; phylum Mollusca; class Bivalvia; order Lucinida; family Lucinidae; genus Lucinisca; species Lucinisca nassula. Next base: position 58,001,454 of record OY757015.1, on the reverse strand, counting down.
GGATCGAACCGGCTAACTCTCGATCTCAGTGGGTTATCCTTTGGAACCAAGAAATACACCTCAGAACTGGAAAATATGCAGTGTGCATGTTTTCTGGGCCAATTAGTGACCCTCAAATATTTTCAAAATTCCACTATTGAATCAAAGGATTCAAAGGATAAGAAAATATGAACTACACTATGATGTATATGATCCTTTACCACTGCACCACGGCGCTAAACGATACAAACAGTTGTCAAATCTTTAGTGGCAATCGCAAAGAACAAATACTACATACAAGACTTCGTACGGAATGTAGTTCACTAAATTATTAGACAGTCCGAATTGCACTTGTGGAGCTATGGAAAATAATAAACACAATTTCCTTGAGTGCACACGGTATCGTAATGCCAGGAAAGGAATGTTAAACATAATAATGAGGCACTCTTAAGTATACTGTTCGGAAATGCAAATCTCACAGTACGTGTTAATGAAGAGAACTTTAGGGCTGTTGAAGACGAAGCGTTTTAAGAGATAGACTGATAGATCAGTAACCACTTTCTTTAGTCATCTCTCTCTCTCTCTCTCTCTCACGCACGTGCGCGCGCGCGCGCGCACGCACGCACGCAATTTCAGAAGCAGTATATTATGCCTATTTATTGCAGGAGATGATTAGCATAAGATCAAATCCTGTTGATCTTTCTATGTTCAGTATATATCTGTAATTGAAAAGAAGTAAACAAATATAGTTTAAACTAACCTACGAGGGTAGGCTGAAGAGTTCTGAGCCTGACCAAGAAGCAGGCATCGAACAGCCATGAAATTGTGTATTCATTAAATCCAAACATTTTTATTACTTGATTTGACTCAACTGAATTCAAGTTTACCCGCAATAACGTAGAAATTCTAGACTTTGAAAATTGATACTAGCACGTTTTTGAGAAAATGGACAAAATCTGGCATCTTGGTGTCATCAAGTACCTCCATAAAAAGGGGTTAGCTCCTAAGGACATTCATGTCGATATATTTACATTGTCAGTGTAAAGTCTAAGTCTAATGTAAACCTATAGAAAACAATTGCGTTCATACGTCCATGAACGCATCGAATCACATGATTTTCAGTGACGTTAAGTGACGTCATTCTAAACCATTGTTCTCTACGGGCGTTGATGACGTCAACGCTGCTCCGCTCTTTGTTTTTTGTTTGATTTGAGGTTTAACGTCCCCGTCAACACTATAAAGGTCATTTTGGAGACATTGCTTCCAATTTTGTGGGACTTTTACCCGACACTGAGATGAAATGACATCTCAAGCCCTGTCGCCCAATGAAACCAATAGGGTTTATTAGCATGGACGGTCCGCCTCGCACCGCGGTTCCTGGACAGGCTTAGATCCTCTTAGCGGTTTACCAGTACTAGTGTGCGAGCCGGATTCAGCTCTGCGTGGAAGCATCATGCAGCCCATATATTTCTTCAAGCCCCTATGGGCGGGGGCTTTCCGCTCTTTGTAGAAAAACAGCGTGTAAATATTTTTTTTAGCTTAAAAAGTTTGCCCTACAAGCAGTTTTTCGCCCAGTGATGTGGTGCAAATAATGTAAATATAAAAAATAAACTTAATTTTTCTGCTTTTCATGAAAGTATGAACGACAGTGGGTCGCTAGCAAAGTTTACTTGAACCCCTGCGGGGTTCATTTACTTTGCACGCGACCCACTGCGTTCATACTTCCATGAACTGCAGAAAAATAAATTTCATTTCTTAAATGGTTGCTACATTAGGGGATGATACTTGGCTGGGCAGCATTTTCGGTCAGACGAGGAGGTGATAGCTGCTGTTTCAGGGACCAAGATGAGACCTTCTATACCACTGGGATCCAAGGACTCCAGCATCGCTGGAGGAAGTCTGTGGACAGGAAGGGAGACTATGTTGAAAAATAAGGCACTTTCAGCATGGACAAACCATTGGATCTTGGTCAGGCTCAGAACTTTTCAGCCTACCCTCGTACTCCCGGTCCCAAATTTTGCGACATGGTCGTACATTTCGGTTCATTGTTTGTTGTTTGATTTGAGGTTTAAAGTCCCCTTCAACACTGTTTAGGTCATTTTGGAGACGTTGCTTCCATTTTTTCGGGACCTTTACCCGACGTTGAGATGAAATGACATCCTAAAAAACCAATAGGCATGGACTCACACCGCTTTGCCTGGTCCCCTAAGCGGTTTCAGCTCTGCGTTGAAGCATCTATTTCTTCGGGCGCGAATATTTCGGTTCATATCTTGAACATTACTTGAGAATATATATGAGCAGGTATAATCCCCTGTTTAATTAGCATATCTTTGGTTGCCATGGCGAGAGCGACGTCAACTATGGCCATGCCCAGATCACGGGGTGTGAAGTCTAGCTTCGGGGGTCTACCCTCCAGCGCCATCTTGCCAAGCCGGGCCTATTCCACAGACTACTGCGCTATGGTAGAGCGCGTTGACAAGCGTTTTACTATCAGCTGCCGGGGTTGTCATGGTTGCTTATTCCATATAGAATGGATCTGACCTGATCTCTAATTGTTTTAAATTGTTTCACGCTTCGGGGTTTATCCTGTTGCGGCTGCGCAGATAACTTCCTATTCGACTTGGCCTTTGCTGTTGCCGCGATAGGCTAACTGCAACAACAATCCCTGGACCCCGATGATCCATGGGGTCCAGGCTCTTTGTCCTTCTGGCAGATAACCGTGATGTTCCTGTCGTTGTTGCTGTTGTTGCTCTGCAACATGTGAAAATACGGCGGCAACATCGTTAACGGCGTTAACGGCGCCATCGTTATTCGTGTCTTTCTTGATTGGCCTTTCGAGCGGCGGCGCCGGCACGGCCGGCTGGAACCTTTTTCGGGTTCGTCACTCTTTGTTGCAACAGGCTGTGCCATTACAGGCTGCGCCAGTGGCGTCGCAACGTCCGCCAGCTGAGTTGCAGCGTCCGGCTGTTTATTCTTCCCCGCCATCATCGCATTCGCCGCCATCATTGTATGATGAATTGATGGGGCAGCAGTGTTCTAATCTGGCATGTCTGAGAGTGATTAACGTTGCGGTGAGCGGAGCTAACCACGTGCCATAGCGGTGATAGAGTTTGCTGACAGCGCCTTGAAGTGCGCTACCTAAGATCGCGAATGAGCCCTTGTTGGTCCGGGATCGGGACGAACATCCCGACCAGTCCCGCATACAGCCCGGGAGCCGCGTTCAAAATCGTCTATGATATGTCTGCCCCTAATCGGGCGGAGTAACGGGGGTAGAGCCTCTCGACCTCAGAGTCACTCAGCTCCTCGACTGGTTGACGGTCAAGGCCTTTCGGTGAGCCACAATTCCGTATTCCTGCTACTGTTGCAGCGAGCCTTTCGCGGTATTCTAGCACCCTGCCATCTTTCCATGGCTCTGCTACTGGCTGCGCCAGTTGCGTCGCAGCCGTGTTTGGCGCCGACGGGTCATCAAGCATCTGGTCTATCAGTTCGTCACAGTCCATTCTTTTGCAACAAGAGCGGATCTGTCTAAAATGGAGTCGCAGGCATGCGCATCTATGCGTAGCGAACATCTGGATGTGCCTTATCACCCGAAAAAGGATAAAAAAGACAGCGAAAAGCAAAGCCACATGCAGGCCTAGTGCAGCGATTACGGCCGCCTCTGAGCACATCGTTTTTGCCGTTGCTTTGCAACGGCTAAGCAACGGAGGCAATATTAATCACGTAATCATAATATAATCAGCAGGTTGATCAGTCTTCAACAGAAGCTTAGCGTGTTTTGTCTCGGCTAGCTGCTGGAGAACCAACTCTCGTCCCCTTGCGTGGATCACGTCATTTTCACGCAGACAGTCTTCGAACGAGTCGCGATTTTTGCTGTGGAACAAACAGACACAGCGTGTCTGCTCGCGCAAGTCTTTCAAGACGGAGTTGTACTTCTGCGTGAGGACCAAAACAGACTGCTCCGCGTGGCGGCCAGAGAACGCCAGCTCTGACAGCATGTCTTTCTTAGCGCTGCAGTCGTCTATGATGTATAGGGTAGCCTCGGCATAAACACCAGGTAAAACGATCGCAAGTAATCGTGAAGGCGCTCACCGGGGTCTAGAACGTAAATCTCAGGGTCCGTCCAGATCCAAATGCGCTGCACATCACACACTACACAGCGTACCGTATGGTAGGGCAAAGAACCACTACGTGCTGTACCCTGTTGTACCGTATGGTAGGGCAAAGAACCACTACGTGCTGAGGCCTTCGAGCCGATCGAGGATAAAAACGGTTTTTCCGCATCTCGTCTGCCCGCTGATTGTCGCCGAATGGGCCGTGCGCGGTAGTCCGAAAGATTAATAAACCGCTGAGACGAACCGGCCATCTTCGATGTTAAGTTGTGCATCCATGATGACGTAAGAGGTAGATGTTCAATGCGCCAGCCCCCTCGGCTCTTTTCGTTATCTGGATGGTCACCCCTTCGCTGGCATTCTCTATCCGCCTGCCGGAGTCGTGGAGCCAGTCGTCATTGCTTGTCCTAAGGTCAAGCCACAGCGCGTACTTGCTGGTGAGGTATTCTGCAAGGCTGACGTCGGCTAGGGCCAGGTCGTTTTCGACCGTTGTCACTTCAGGCGGTTGCGAAGAGCTTCCTCGCTTCATCAAACATCTGGTAAGAGCGCATCCCTTGGCTGAAGAGTTGGTTGGGAATCCCCTGGATTGTGACCTCGACCTTCGCGACTTCGGGACTATAGAAGGCCTCAGTGTCGCGAGCGAAGGGCATCAGGATGCCCTGCATGCTGCGAGCGGGCACGTTGAGATTGATATATCAGAGGATGTCGCTCTTTGAATCACAAGGTTGTAGTCGTTGAACATGAGCTCTCACTCCAGCCGGTCGCCCAGCGCACACTGGTAGAATGGCATATGGCTCTCGAGCAGCTCGAAGTCCAGTGGGATGTAGAAGCGATTGCCGAAAGCATCGGCGACGGATTTGTCCTCTAGAACGGACTCGTCCTTGTTCCCAGCATTGATTCGGATCCTGGTAGTATTTCTTTTACCTTGGTACTGGCCATTTTTCCTCTCTGAAGCCGTTCTCCAGAGATCGCAGTAGCAGTGGTACACATCACTGTCGTCGATGCTGAGGACCTCGTTCCCCGAAAATTTAATGACACAGTCTTTTTCACGAGGGCGCGGCCTAGGTGCTGAACCAAGGTCCGATTGGCATCATCTTCGCTGTGTAGTGTGATAATGAAGGCCAACCTCGCGGTCCCGGGGACGATGACATCATGCTTCCCGAGGTTGGGGAATCGAACCAGAAGCTGCTGGTTCGGCCGATCGTGCTGGGGTTGTTAGTTATCGTCACCGATTGCCTCACCCCTTTCATCCCAAGGGGTTCTCGGAGGCACCGGTAGAGGGTCAAACTTTCGTTCGTACTGCTTGATGACATGGCGATGACTTCGTTGACATTCAATAAATAGAAGTAGAGGCAATGATCAGGAATCTATACAATCAATCCATAGTTCCCATCAGAGACCTTAAAGGGAAAGAAACACAACAAGAGGCCCATGGGCCACTATGCTCACCAGAGCTCAGGTGGGCACTGCCAAATTGCAGCCATGTATTTTAACATGATATCATTTTAATCTGCCAAATGAACCCCCATATCCAAATGAGCATCAATGTGGACTCAGTATATGAAACATTAGGCCTTTTATGAAGTAGAGGGGGTGGGGCATGGACCCAATGGAGCCCTGGTTGGTATCACTAAATGTGTCTTATCACAAAGAACAAGAATATATATGGTTTAGCAGTGGGGATCTGCATGGCTGGAGATAAAAGTGGAGGGGTTGGAGCATGCCCTGTCGTTCCCAGGAAAGCCCAAGATTGTTGTCCCTAAATGTGTCTCATCATAAGGACCAAGTATATATATGGTTTAGGGGTGGGAATCTGAACGGTTTCCAAGATATCCTTTCATGAAGTGATAAAGGAGAGGACTGGCCCCTACGGACACCCCTACAGTAGGTGTGCTAATAATAAGGAACAAGAACATATATGAATATGGGGTGGGGATTTGAATGGGTTCTGAAATATATGGCCTTTTATGAAGTGGAAGGGCGGGGCACATTGCCTCAGCACAAAGAGACCCCCAAGTTGGTGTGACTGAATGAGTTATCATAAGGAACAAGAATATATATGGTTTAGGGGTGGGGATCTGAACTATTTCTGAGATATGTGGCTTTTAATGATTTTTGTTTGATTTGAGGTTTAACGTCCCCCTCAACACTGTAAATGTCATTTTGGAGACGTTGCTTCCAATTTTGTGGGACTTTTACCCGACATTGAGATGAAATGACTTCTCAAGCCCTGTTGCCCAATGAAACCAATAGGGTTTATTAGCATGGACGGTCCGCCTCGCACTGCGGTTCCTGCATAGGCTTAGATCCTCTAAGCGGTTTACCAGTACTAGTGTGCGGGCCAGATTCAGCTCTGCGTGGAAGCATCATGCAGCCCATATATTTCTTAAAGCCCCTATGGGCGGGGGCCAGTGGCTTTTAATGAAGTCAAGCGGTAGAGCAAGGCCCGGGAACGCCCCGGGGACTCACAAGCTGGTGTCAATGAATGTGCCTTATCATAAGGAAGATGAATATATATGGTTTAGGGGTGGGGCTCTGAACAGTTTCTGAGATATAAGGCCTTTTGTGAAGTGCAGGGGTGGGGCAAGGCCCAGGGAGACCCCCAGGTTGGTGTCAATGAAAGTGTCTTATCATAAGGAACAAGAATATATATGGTTTAGGGGTGGGGATCTGTAAGGTTTCCGAGATATTGTGATATTATGAAATGGAGGGGGTGGGGCATGGCCCCAGCACATCCCTGGGGACCCCCAGGTTGGTGTCACTGAATGTGTCTCATCATAATGAACAAGAACATATATGGTTTAGGGGTGGGGATCTGAACAGTTTCTGAGATATATGGCCTTTTGTGAAGTGAAGGGGTGGGGCATGGCTCCGGCGCACCCCGGAAGACCCCCAATTTGGGGTCAATGAATGCGTCTTATCATAAGAAGCAAGAATATATATGGTTTAGGGGTGCGGATCTGTAAGGTTCCCGAGATATTGGGCCTTTTATGAAATGGAGGGGCGGGACATGGCCCCGGCGCATCCCGGGGGACCCCCAGTTTGATGTCACTGAATGCGTCTTATCATAAGGAACAAGAGTATATAGGGTTCAGGGGTGGGGATCTGAATGGTTTCCGAGATATTGGGCCTTTTATGAAGTGGAGGGGGTGGGGCATGGCCTCGGCACATCCCGGAGGACCTCCAGGTTGGTGTCACTGAATGCGTCTTATCAATAGGAACAAGAATATATATGGTTTAGGGTGGGGATCTGTAAGGTTTCTGAGATATAGGTCATTTTATGAAGTACTGGGGGCGGGGCATGGCCCCGGCACAACCTACTGGACCCCCAGGTTGACATAAAAGCATATGGCTGAGAGAAGTTTACTAAAGGAACATTTCTATGAAAGTTTTGTCAAAATATCTGCAAAGGCTTTGTAGTTAATGCCATTTTCAATTTTCCCCATTATATTCTATGGAAAATCTAAGTTGCCATAGCAACCAAACAAAAGAGCCGAATTTCATAAAAAACACAAAACCTGTAAAGGCAAATATGGTGAATATTTCCATAAACTTTCAGCCTCATTAGGCATACGGTTTCTGAGGAGATGATTTTTTAAGTATTTTTTTTCTATTTTTTGCATTTTGGTTTCCATGGCAACCATTAAAATTGAGCAGTAGGCCTAAAATCATAAGGTAGATACTAGATTGCTTAAGGAACATTTCTATGAAAGTTTTGTTCCAATATCTGCAAAGGCTTGGCAGTTAATGCCATTTTTCAATTTTCCCCATTATAAGTCTATGGGAGCTCTAAGCAACCAAACTAATGGGCCAATTTTCATAAAAAACACAAACTTTCAATCCCCCAGCCCAAGGATGCTACAGATGAAATTTGGACTCAATCGGCCCAGTGGCTTCAGAGGAGATGTCGTTTGAAAATGTTAACGCCAGACGACGACGACGACGCCAGACGACGACGACGACGACAACGACGGACAACTGCCTATCCTATAAGCTCCCCCGGAGCCTTCGGCTCTGGTGAGCTAAAAATGCAACAACAGACCTAATAGAAACACCAACAGCGGAAAGCCAAAAGGACAGTTACATTCCCACAAAATGGCCAATAGGCTTTCCAAAATAAATTAACACAAGCGACACAAACACCTTCAGACAAACCATAACAAAAATAAATCGCGACAGAAGAACCGCCTTGGAACGGTCAGCGGAAACGAATTCCACTGGGGGCTTAAATCGATTTGACGTGGCCACAGTCCTCGCCCGTATTTCTCGCCGTTTTACGTGACCACAATCCTCGCCCAAAGTCTGTATTAAAGACGCGAGACAACCTTCAAATACATATTTGTTTCACAAATATGGCTGACTTTGAAGACCCCATGTTCGAAGACAGGTCCGACCCTTATGTCGCCGACGATGCCGCGCAATCGTTCAACCTGCCGGACGCTGTTATGGGCCCACCACCGGACGACAAGCAAGGGCTACACGCGGCCGGGGACAATCTTCAGAACCTTCGAGGCGAGTTAAGACGGACAGCATTTTTTGACCAGAAGAGACGCCTGGTCGATACTTTCTACAAAGAAGCGAGCCGTACCTATAAGGGGTTGCGCCTCGAAGGCAGCATCGACTATGACCAGTTTGGGATTGATGATGACGGTAAAACACCGGCAACAAAAAAAATTCTATCACTGCGGCAAGGGGGGATTCCGGTTTCTGGCTCCGTCCACAATGGCCTCGAGATATGGAACAGGGGCTGTAAATGCAATTCGGCAGTCACTGGGGCTCACTGACTATAAATCAGATATGCCGCGTCTCAGCAAAGAGGCTGTGGAAACACTCCAAAAAGCAGAGGAAACCCTCCCCAAAAAGCATTGAATCCATCGAGATGACAGAGATCCCCGGCGTAGCCCACGGCGTTACAGGAGATGTCGAGACCGCATTGAAGACAACTAATGATCAGCCTATCGACACCGCGTGGGTCACCTAGGCCAAAAGAGCTTGAAAAGGCTATGACTCGAACCCGAGACGAGCTCGTGAACAACCTGGCGAAGCTCTCGAAGGTCGAAAGCCGGAAAGCCGAGGGTGAAAAACACTTGGCCCCGGAGCATCAAAAACTGAGGGAGATGAACGACCCCGAGATGCAGTAGGAGATTCAAGACCGAACCAGAAAGCTGGAGGGCGATCTCTCTGACATCGAACTTGAAAGACAGGCGTCTTTACGAACAGAGAAGCTCTCCGGTCCCAGATCTCCCGAATCCGTGAGACGTTCAGGCAGATGTTCCATGAAGACAAGACGCTGGCTGAGTGTATAGGGTTAACAATCGTGAGCAACCTTACAGCGATTGGGATGGCAATCTTGACCCTAGTGCTTGCGCTCACCGGTGGCGTGGGGAGTGTGCCTGCGCCGGCTCCCAGGCCACCCGGCAAGAAGGGCGGGATCAAGGAGTGGGTAAAAAAGCACATACAGTCCCTCGGGCGTACCCTTGTCTATTTGGCCGGCAAGGCCGCGGCTGCCCTGGAAGTAGCCATTTAGGAGATGTGATAAAATACACTATTTCGCACGGGTGTGTTACCGGGGTGAGTTTTCAGGCCGTTTAGTGCAATACATTAAGCAGAAAACTAGGCAGAGAACCAATGAAATTGAGGGTTCGTGCATTAGAACTCCTTGAGTATAATTTCACATGATTCTCGGACTCCCAGAAATTCGAGGGCGAATTTCAATGTGGAGGGGGGAGAATGTCATAGCGTATAGGTATATAGCACACTTGTACTGCCTTTCGGTACAAGCCGGCTTTTACAGCAACGTGGTAGATTTGCTAATCAATCCGGCGGCCCGGGTTCGAACTCCGGTCGGGCCAAAGGTGTATAGCATTTTTGTCACCGTTGTTACACAATGTCAGTAAAATGTCATTAATGTCCACGAAGAACAAAACTGGACCGAAAACGGTACCTTGTGAGACACCAGACAAAACTTGAGCTCAATCCTAAGTTTCACTGTTAGGTTCGGCAATAGTATACATGGTGTTGGGGTCATCTGGATGACCAGCACCGCTAAACTAAAACTCAGCAGTTTTTAAGACACTTACTTGGGTATTCTTACGACACGAATGTCGTAACAATGGAGAGAAGCATAGTTGTAAAAAGGGGAAAAATCGCTTATGGTGAGATTTGAACCTGGGACAATCGGGTAAAATCAACTGCTCTAAGCACTAAGCAAAAGAGTCAACTGTCTTCCTCAGTTGTCCAAGGCAGGTATAATGTAGGTTAGGTGCTGCGGGCCGTAACACCTCACCCCTTTTCTTCAAGTCCGTATGTTGACGCGAGGTCATTTTTGCGAAGAAAGTCAAATCCCGGGCGAACCACCATCTTCCGACATGACAGCCATAATGAAGGAATGGAGCATAGCTGAAAAAAAATAATAATCGACTCTGTGCGAAAGAGTCGTATCCATTACGCAGTTGTCATTGGTTATAAACCTGTAGGCCAAGGAAGATAATTCAGGATTAGAAGTTGTGGGTCGTAACAGTATCAGGGGCGTAGATGGAAGAAAATCATTTGTACGCAAACCAAAGAAAATACTAAAAATAATAACTCCGTTTACCAAATGGGGACCACTCTTACAGGAAAGAATTTGCTCCCAAGTGCGGTCCCCGTGGCAGAGGAGGACACTACGCTAGCTAATAAATAGTGTTGCGTATATCCTAGACAAATACAGTTTTTCTTCTTCTTCTTCTCGTTCTTCGTCTTCTACTTCTTCCGCCCCGCCCATAGGGGCTTGAAGAAATATATGGGGTGCATGATGCTTCCACGCAGAGCTGAATCCGGCCCGCACACTAGTACTGGTAAACCGCTTAGAGGATCTAAGTCTGTCCAGGAACCGCGGTGCGAGGCGGACCGTCCATGCTAATAAACCCTATTGGTTTCATTGGGCGATAGGGCTTGTGATGTCATTTCATCTCAATGTCGGGTAAAAGTCCCACAAAATTGGAAGCAACGTCTGCAAAATGACTTTAACAGTGTTGACGGGGACGTTAAACCTCAAATCAAACAAAACAGAATCTTCTTTTTCTTCATCTTCTTCTTTTTCTTCTTACTTCTTCTCTCTGCTTCTTTTTTTTCTTCCTCTTCTTCTTTTTTCTACTTTTTCTTCTTCTTTTTCATCTTCTTCTTCGCCTTTTTCTTCTTCTTTTTTCTTTTTCTTCTTATTTTTCTTCTTCTTCTCCTTCCTCTTCTTTTTCTTCTTCGTTTTCTTCTACGTCTATTTTTTACGTTTGTAATGTGTACGCAAGTGCGTATCTGCGTACAGGTAGCTACGCCCCTGAGTATCATGGACAAACTTTCCTATCTATCCCTCACACTGATATCTTTGGCTGGCTTGTTTCTTCGTTTGGTTGGGAGTTTAACAGCCCAGCAAGCACTATTTAGATCACATCGAGCCAGTTAGTTTTACCTTGAAGGCTTATAAAACCAGCACAGTGCATATTCTTACGCCAGAATTTGACAACAACCCTTCTCGCGTCAGTGAAAGGGAGAGAATGACCGTGTGTGTATTTTGAGTTATACGTCTCAGCAACCCGCTAAGGTTATACAGAGAGGGGGCCTCATTTAACGACTCGTCAGAAAGTTTGGAAAGCCAAAAATCGAACCCAGGACCCCTGGTTTATGAGGTCAGTAAAACAGAATGATTACCAAAGAGAACATTTCATGGCAGACCCATTTCAGATTCTTTTTCTTGCATTACTTAAATCTTAAAACATAGATTTTGAATATGCGGTCACTTCGACTGCTAACGTCCATTGTGACGTTTAGTGACGTCGCATTACGAGCAGCGTACACTACTTTCTATACATATAGCGCACATCAGACACCATTTGAGTTAAACACCTCAGAATTCTCGACTTCAATGCAAGCCCTTCGTAGAAAACCCGGGTAGGATAAAAGTTTCTATCCCAGGGTAAAATCTAGGATTTCCTCGTCTTGTGTGCAAGAACTTGTAAAACGGGGCTAGTATTTCGTTGCTCGCAGAATTTGATCGCTTTCAGCGATCAGACTATGTGCATGCGCAACACATGTACTAACAAATTATTTTGCAGATTCTTGTGGTTGCACTGTAAGTGTTGTGTCATTGAAGTTGGTTTTGCTCAGTATAGCTCATTGTTGGCTATTTGAACGGTCCCTGTGTAGTTTTATATTGTTTACATGTTTATGTACAAGTTATTATTGGGCCCCATCCATCGCTGCTTGTGGAAAGCAATGGGCTGCCTGATACTTCCACACAGAGCTGAAACCCGTCGCACAGGACTACTGGTTAACGACTTAAAAAGTTGTCTCTATGTCATAAACACACCTTACAACCCAAAACACTTTTTTGTTTTAGGAATGGCCAAGCGCATACCGTACATATTGTAATTTTTAAACTAAAGGGCAAATATGTATCGTTCCTCTTGGCTGTTTCTTGAAAAATGGCGCTTATAATGGGTAAAACGTCCAGATGCTTTATTTTGTCTAACGGAGCGGAACGATTTAAGTAATTTTGAAAGAGGGTCACTTAAGCAACATTCCTGTGAAATTATTTTCAAATCGGGCCATTTGCCTAGGAGGAGATGTCATTTAAAGGTTTTTCTATTTTTGGCTCTGGCGGCCATTTTGTTTAACGGAGCAGAATGATTAAGGCAATTTTGAAAGAGGCTCACTCAAGGAACGCTCCTGTGAAATTATTTTCAAATCGGGACATTTGCCTAGGAGGAGATTTCATTTAAAGGTTTTTCTATTTTTAGCTCTGGCGGCCATTTTGTTTAACGGAGCGGAACAATTTAGGCAATTTTGAAAGAGGGTCACTCAAGGAACATTCCTGTGAAGTTATTTTCAAATCGAGCCATTTGCCTAGAAGAAGATGTCATTTAAAGGTTTATCTATTTTTAGCGCTGGCGGCCATTTTGTTTAACAGAGCGGAACGATTTAGGCAATTTTGAAAGAGGGTCACTCAAGGAACGTTCCTGTGAAATTATTTTCAAATCGGGCCATTTGCCTAGGAAGAGATGTCATTTAAAGGTTTTTCTATTTTTAGCTCTGGCGGCCATTTTGTTAAACGGAGCGGAACGAGTTAGGTAATTTTGAAAGAGGGTCACTCAAGCAACATTCCTGTGAAATTATTTTCATATCGGGCCATTTGCCTAGGAGGAGATGTCATTTAAAGGTTTTTCTATTTTTGGCTCTGGCGGCCATTTTGTTTAACGGAGCAGAATGATTAAGGCAATTTTGAAAGAGGCTCACTCAAGGAACGTTCATGTGAAATTATTTTCAAATTGGGCCATTTACCTAGGAGGAGATGTCATTTAAAGGTTTTTCTATTTTTGGCTCTGGCGGCCATTTTGTTTAACGGAGCAGAATGATTAAGGCAATTTTGAAAGAGGCTCACTCAAGGAACGCTCCTGTGAAATTATTTTCAAATCGGGACATTTGCCTAGGAGGAGATTTCATTTAAAGGTTTTTCTATTTTTAGCTCTGGCGGCCATTTTGTTTAACGGAGCGGAACAATTTAGGCAATTTTGAAAGAGGGTCACTCAAGGAACATTCCTGTGAAGTTATTTTCAAATCGAGCCATTTGCCTAGAAGAAGATGTCATTTAAAGGTTTATCTATTTTTAGCGCTGGCGGCCATTTTGTTTAACAGAGCGGAACGATTTAGGCAATTTTGAAAGAGGGTCACTCAAGGAACGTTCCTGTGAAATTATTTTCAAATCGGGCCATTTGCCTAGGAAGAGATGTCATTTAAAGGTTTTTCTATTTTTAGCTCTGGCGGCCATTTTGTTAAACGGAGCGGAACGAGTTAGGTAATTTTGAAAGAGGGTCACTCAAGCAACATTCCTGTGAAATTATTTTCATATCGGGCCATTTGCCTAGGAGGAGATGTCATTTAAAGGTTTTTCTATTTTTGGCTCTGGCGGCCATTTTGTTTAACGGAGCAGAATGATTAAGGCAATTTTGAAAGAGGCTCACTCAAGGAACGTTCATGTGAAATTATTTTCAAATTGGGCCATTTACCTAGGAGGAGATGTCATTTAAAGGTTTTTCTATTTTAACTCTGGCGGCCATTTTGTTTAACGGAGCGGAACGATTTAGGCAATTTTGAAAGAGGGTCACTCAAGGAACATTCCTGTGAAGTTATTTTCAGATCGAGCCATTTGCCTAGAAGAAGATGTCATTTAAAGGTTTTTTCTATTTTTAGCTCTGGCGGCCATTTTGTTTAACGGAGCGGAACGATTTAGGCAATTTTGAAAGAGGGTCACTCAAGGAACTTTCCTGTGAAATTATTTTCAAATCGGGCCATTTGCCTAGGAAGAGATGTCATTTTAAGGTTTTTCTATTTTTAGCTCTGGCGGCCATTTTGTTTAACGGAGCGGAACGATTTAGGTGATTTTGAAAGAGGGTCACTCATGCAACATTCCTGTGAAATTATTTTCAAATTGGGCCATTTGCCTAGGAGATGTCATTTTAAGGTTTTTCTATTTTTGGCTCTGGCGGCCATTTTGTTTAACGGAGCAGAATGATTAAGGCAATTTTGAAAGAGGCTCACTCAAGGAACGTTCCTGTGAAATTATTTTCAAATCGGGCCATTTGCCTAGGAGGAGATGTCATTTAAAGGTTTTTCTATTTTTAGCTCTGGCGGCCATTTTGTTTAACGGAGCAGAATGATTAAGGCAATTTTGAAAGAGGCTCACTCAAGGAACGTTCCTGTGAAATTATTTTCAAATCGGGCCATTTGCCTAGGAGGAGATGTCATTTAAAGGTTTTTCTATTTTTAGTTCTGGCGGCCATTTTGTTTAACGGAGCAGAAAGATTTAGGCAATTTTGAAAGAGGGTCACTCAAGGAACATTCCTGTGAAGTTATGTTCAAAAAGAGCCATTTGCCTAGAAGAAGATGTCATTTAAAGGTTTTTCTATTTTTAGCTCTGGCGGCCATTTTGTTTAACGGAGCGGAACGATTTAGGCAATTTTGAAATAGGGTCACTCAAGGAAAGTTCCTGTGAAATTATTTTCAAATGGGGCCATTTGCCTAGGAAGAGATGTCATTTAAAGGTTTTTCTATTTTTAGCTCTGGTGGCCATTTTGTTTAACGGAGCGGAACGAATTAGGCAATTTTGAAAGAGGGTCACTCAAGGAACATTCCTGTGAAGTTATTTTCAGATCGAGCCATTTGCCTAGAAGAAGATGTCATTTAAAGGTTTTTCTATTTTTAGCTCTGGCGGCCATTTTGTTTAACGGAGCGGAACGATTTAGGCAATTTTGAAAGAGGGTCACTCAAGGAACTTTCCTGTGAAATTATTTTCAAATCGGGCCATTTGCCTAGGAAGAGATGTCATTTAAATGTTTTTCTATTTTTAGCTCTGGCGGCCATATTGTTTAACGGAGCGGAACGATTTAGGTGATTTTGAAAGAGGGTCACTCATGCAACATTCCTGTGAAATTATTTTCAAATTGGGCCATTTGCCTAGGAGATGTCATTTTAAGGTTTTTCTATTTTTGGCTCTGGCGGCCATTTTGTTTAACGGAGCAGAATGATTAAGGCAATTTTGAAAGAGGCTCACTCAAGGAACGTTCCTGTGAAATTATTTTCAAATCGGGCCATTTGCCTAGGAGGAGATGTCATTTAAAGGTTTTTCTATTTTTAGCTCTGGCGGCCACTTTGTTTAACGGAGCAGAAAGATTTAGGCAATTTTGAAACAGGGTCACTCAAGGAACATTCCTGTGAAGTTATGTTCAAATAGAGCCATTTGCCTAGAAGAAGATGTCATTTAAAGGTTTTTCTATTTTTAGCTCTGGCGGCCATTTTGTTTAACGGAGCGGAACGATTTAGGCAATTTTGAAATAGGGTCACTCAAGGAAAGTTCCTTTGAAATTATTTTCAAATGGGGCCATTTGCCTAGGAAGAGATGTCATTTAAAGGTTTTTCTATTTTTAGCTCTGGTGGCCATTTTGTTTAACGGAGCGGAACGATTTAGGTAATTTTGATAGAGGGTCACTCAAGCAACATTCCTGTGAAATTATTTTCAAATCGGGCCATTTGCCTAGGAGGAGATGTCATTTAAAGGTTTTTCTATTTTTGGCTCTGGCGGCCATTTTGTTTATCGGAGCAGAATGATTAAGGCAATTTTGAAAGAGGCTCACTCAAGGAACGTTCCTGTGAAATTATTTTCAAATTGGGCCATTTGCCTAGGAAGAGATGTCATTTAAAGCTTTTCTATTATAGCTCTGGCGGCCATTTTGTTTAACGGAGCGAACGATTTAGGCAATTTTGAAAGAGGGTCACTCTAGGAACATTCCTGTGAAGTTATTTTCAAATCGAGCCATTTGCCTAGAAGAAGATGTCATTTAAAGGTTTTTCTATTTTTAGCTCTGGCGGCCATTTTGTTTAACGGAGCGGAACGATTTAGGCAATTTTGAAAGAGGGTCACTCAAGGAACGTTCCTGTGAAATTATTTTCAAATCGGGCCATTTGCCTAGGAAGAGATGTCATTTAAAGGTTTTTCTATTTTTAGCTCTGGCGGCCATTTTGTTAAACGGAGCGGAACGATTTAGGTAATTTTGAAAGAGGGTCACTCAAGCAACATTCCTGTGAAATTATTTTCAAATCGGGCCATTTGCCTAGGAGGAGATGTCATTTAAAGGTTTATCTATTTTTGGCTCTGGCGGCCATTTTGTTTAACGGAGCAGAATGATTAAGGCAATTTTGAAAGAGGCTCACTCAAGGAACGTTCCTGTGAAATTATTTTCAAATTGGGCCATTTGCCTAGGAGGAGATGTCATTTAAAGGTTTTTCTATTTTTAGCTCTGGCGGCCATTTTGTTTGAAGGAGCGGAACGATTTAGGCAATTTTGAAAGAGGGTCACTCAAGGAACATTCCTGTGAAGCTATTTTCAAATCGAGCCATTTGCCTAGAAGAAGATGTCATTTAAAGGTTTTTCTATTTTTAGCTCTGGCGGCCATTTTGTTTAACGGAGCGGAACGATTTAGGCAATTTTGAAAGAGGGTCACTCAAGGAACTTTCCTGTGAAATTATTTTCAAATCGGGCCATTTGCCTAGGAAGAGATGTCATTTAAATGTTTTTCTATTTTTAGCTCTGACGGCCATTTTGTTTAACGCAGCGGAACGATTTAGGTAATTTTGAAAGAGGGTCACTCAAGCAACATTCCTGTGAAATTATATCAAAATCCATTCACTGGTTTAGGAGGAGATGTCATTTAAGTAAATTGTTGACAGACGCACGACGCACGACGCACGACGCACAACGCACGACGCACGACGCACGACGGACATTGACCGATCACAATAGCTCACCTTGAGCCTTCGGCTCAGGTGAGCTTAAAAAACTTAAAATCATAGAGTATCCATATACCTGAGGGTCGAAAGTTTTGTGGGTACTGGGGTCGAAGAGGGTGTGGGTACTGGGGTCGAAGGTGGTGTCGGTACTAGGAGTGTGTATGGTGAGCAGCTTGTGCTTCAACACAACTCAATTTTAATTAATGATATTACTTAACATCTGAGTGTATTTCATTAGGCGTTGTTACATTAGGCGTTGCAGTCAACGCCAAATGTAACAACGCCTATTGTTATAAAGTAACTTTCGTCTTGGATAGGATGAAATCTCAAAAAAATGTTAATATCATAGAATATCCATATACGTTGTGGTCGAAGGTTGTGTGGAGACTGGGGTCGAAGTGGGTTTGGGAACTGGAGTCGAAGGTGGTGTGGGTACTTGGAGTGTGTATGGTGGGGAGCATATGCTTCAACGCATCTCTATTCTAATTAATGATGTTACTTAAGATCTGAGTGTATTACATTAGGCGTTGTTACATTAGGCGTTGCAGTCAACGGCAAGTATAACAACGCCTAATGTAATAAAGTAACCGCCTAATGTAATAAAGTAACTTTCGTCTAGGACAAGATGAAATCTAAAAAAAAGTTAAAATCATAGAGTATCCATATTCATTGGGGTCGAAGGTTGTGTGGGTACTGCGGTTTAAGGGTGTGTGGGTACTGGGGTCGAAGGTGGTGTAGGTACTTGGAGTGCGTATGGTGGGGAGCTTGTGCTTCAACGCAGCTCTTTTCTAATTAATGATATTACTTAAGATCTGGGTGTATTATTATAGGCGTTGTCACATTAGGCGTTGCAGTCAACGCCAAATGTAACAATGCCTTATGTAATAAAGTAGCTTTCGTCTAGGATAAGATGAAATCTAAAAAAACAAAAAGTTAAAATCATAGAGTATCCATATACCTTGGTGTCGAAGGTTGTGTGGGCACTGGGGTCGAAGGGGGTGTGGGTACTGGGGTCGAAGGTTGTGTCGGTACTTGGAATGTGTATGGTGGGGAGCTTGTGCTTCAACGAAACTCTATTTTAATTAATGATATTTCTTAAGATCTGAGTGTATTACATTAGGCGTTGTTACATTAGGCGTTGCAGTCATAGCCAAATATAACAACGCCTAATGTATGTTGGGGAGCTTGTGCTTCAAGGAAACTCTATTTTTATTAATGATATTACTTAAGATCTGAGTGTATTACATTAGGCGTTGTTACATTAGGCGTTGCAGTCAACTCCAAATGTAACAACGCCTAATATAATAAAGTAACTTTCGTCTAGGACAAGATGAAATCTCAAAAAAAGTTAAAATCTTAGAGTATCTATATACCTTGGGGTCGAAGGTTGTGTGGGTACTGGGGTCGAAGGGGGTGTGGGTACTGTTGTCGAAGGTGGTGTCGGTACTTGGAGTGTTTAAGGTGGGGAGCTTGTGCTTCAACGCAGCTCTATTCTAATTAATGATATTACTCAAGATCTGTGTGTATTACATTAGGCGTTGTAACAGTATGCGTTGAAGTCAACGCCAAATGAAACAACGCCTAATGTAAAAAAGTAACTTTCGTCTAGGACAAGATGAAATCTAAAAAAAAAAAAAAATAAAATCATAGAGTATCCATATACATTGGGGTCGAAGGTTGTGTGGGTACTTTGATCGAAGGGGATGTGGGTACTGGGGTCGAATGTGGTGTGGGTACTTGGAGTGTGTATGGTGGGGAGCTTGTGCTTCAACGCAACTCTATTCTAATTAATAATATTACTTAAGATCTGATTGTATTACATAAGGCGTTGTTACATTAGGCGTTGCAGTCAACGCCAAATGCAACAACGCCTAATGAAATAAAGTAATTTTCGTCTAGGACAAAATGAAATCTCAAAAAAATTTAAAATCATAGAGTATCAATATACCTTGGGGTCAAAAGTTTTGTGGGAACTGGGGTCGAAGGGGGTGTGGGTACTGGGGTCGAAGGTGGTGTGGGTACTTGGAGTGTGTATGGTGGGGAGCTTGCGCTTCAACGCAACTCTATTTTAATTAATGATATTACTTAAGACCTGAGTGTATTACACCAGGCTCTGTTACAGTGTGCGTTGAAGTCAACGCCAAATGTAACAACGCCTAATGTAATAAAGTAACTTTAGTCTAGGACAAGATGAAATCTAAACAAGAGGCCCATGGGCCACAATGCTCACCAGAACTCAGGCGGACACTGCCCACTGGCAGCCATGTATGGTTTCAGGTTTTAATTTATTGATTATAAAGTCTCCCAAACAAACCAATATTTCAAAATGAGCACCCATGTGGACTCTGTATCTGAAATATTAGGCATTTTATGAGGTGGAAGGATGAGACATGGACCCAACAGAGCCCTGAATGGTATCACTGAATCCATCTTATCATAAGGCACATGAATATATATGGTTTAGGGGTTGGGATGTGTACTGTTCCTGAGATATAAGGCCTTTTAAGCTGCGAAGGGGTTGGAGCATAGCCCTGGCAGACCCCAGGAAAGCCAAGATTGTTGTCGCTGAATGTGTCTTATAATAAGGACCAAGAAAATATATTGTTTAGGGGTGGAGATATGAACAGTTTCCAAGATATGAGGCCCTCTTATGAAATGATGAGGAGAGGAATGGCCCCTGTGGACCACCAAGTTTGTGTGACTGAATGTGTCTAATCATAAGAAACAAGAATATATATGATTATGAGGTGGGGCTCTTAATGGTGTCTGAGATATATGGCCTTTTATGAAGTAGAGGCGTGGGCCATAGCATCAGCATGTTGCCCTAGTACATAGATGCATTGATGTGAGTGAATGAGTCTTATTATAGGGAACACAAATATACATATCTTAGGGGTGGGGATCTGAACAGTTTCTGAGATATATTGCATTTTATGAAGTGGAAGGGTGGGGCATAGACCCAGTACACCCCCAGAGACCCCTAGGTTGGTATCACTGAATGTGTCTCATCATAAGGAACAAGAATATATATGGTTTAGGGTTGGGGGTTCTGAATGGTTTCCGAGATATTGAGCCTTTTACGAAGTGGAGGGGGTTGGGCATGGCCCGGGCACATCCCAGGGGACCCCCAGGTTGGTTTCAATGAATGCGTCTTATCATATGAAACAAGAATATATATGGTTTTGGGATGGGGATCTGAATGGTTTCCGAGACGTATCACCTTTTATGAAGTGGAAGGGTGGGGCACAGCCCCTGTGCGGCCCGGGAGACCCTTAGATTGGTATCACTGAATGCGTCTTATCATAAGAAACAAGAATTTATATGCTTTAGGGGTGGGGATCTGAACGGTTTCTGAGATATTGGGCTTTTACTAAATGCAGGGGGTGGGGCATAGCCCTGGCACATCCTAGGGGACCCCCAGATTGGTGTCACTGAATGCGTCTTTTCATAAGAAACAAGAATATAAATGGTTTTGGGGTGGGGATCTGAAGGGTTTCCGAGATATATCACCTTTTATGAAGTGGAAGGTTGGGGCATAGCCCTGGTGCGGCCTGGGAGATCCTTAGGTTGATATCACTGAATGCATCTTAACATAAGGAACAAGAATTTATATGGTTTAGGGGTGGGGATCTGAACGGTTTCTGAGATATTGGGCCTTTTATGAATTGGAGGGGTCGGGCATAGCCCCCGTGCGGCAAGGGAGACCCTAAGGTTGGTATCACTGAATGCGTCTTATCATAAGGAACAAGAATTTAAATGGTTTAGGGGTGGGGATCTGAACGGTTTCTGAGATATTCAGCCTTTTAGGAAGTGGAGGGGGTGGGGCATAAGCCCCGCCACATCCTAGGGGACCCTCAGATTGGTGTCAATGAATGCGTCTTATCATAAGAAACAAGAATATATATAGTTTAGGGGTGGGGATCTGAATGGTTTCTGAGCTATATGGCATTTATGAAGTGGAAGGGTGGGGCATGGCCCCAGCGCACCCCAGAGAGACCCCAATGTTGGTATCACTGAATATGTCTTATCATAAGGAACAAGAATATATATGGTTTAGGGGTGGGGATCTCAATGGTTTCTGAGATAAATGGCATTTTATGAAGTGGAGGGGATGGGGCATGTCCCCGGCACATCCCTGGGGACCCCAAGGTTGGTGTCACTTAATGCATCTTAGCATAAGAAACAAGAATATATATAGTTTAGGGGTGGGGATCTGAATGGTTTCTGAGATAAATGACATTTTATGAAATAGAGGGGGCAGGGCATGTCCCCGGCACATCCCGGGGACCCCCCAGGTTGGTGTCACTTAATGCATCTTATCATAAGGAACAAGAATATATATGGTTTAGGGGTTGGGATCTGTAAGGTTTCTGAGATATAAGGCATTTATGAAGTGGAGGGGGCGGGGCATGGCCCCGGCACAACCTAGGGGACCCCCAGGTTGACATAAAAGCATATGGCTGAGAGAAGTTTACTCAAGGAACATGTTTATGTAAGTTTTGTCAAAATATCTGCAATGACTTGGCAGTAAATGCCATTTTTCAGTTTTCCCCATTATAAGTCAATGGAAACTCTAAGTTGCCATAGCAACAAAACTAAAAGGCCAAATTTCATAAACAAGAGGGCCCAGAGGGCCCTGAATCGCTCACCTGAGAATCAGTGTCTCTAGTACATTCTTGGCCCAAGGGCTATACTAGGTGAAGCTTCATACCAAATATCAAAGACCTGAGCCTTGTGGTTTCAGAGATGAAGATTTTTAAATATTTTCCATATATAAGCCTATGAAAAACCAAAGGGCCCCAGGGATGGGGGCATTTTTGGCCCCAGGGCTATAATTTGAACAATCTTGGTACAGGTCCACTAGATGAAGCTTCACACAAAATATCAAAGATCTGAGCCTTGCGGTTTCAGAGAAGAAGATTTTTAAAGATTTTACCTATATAAGCCTTTGTAAACCCTGAGGCCCCCAGGGCGGGGGCATTTCCGGCCCAAGGATCATAATTTGAACAATCTTGGTAGAGGTCCACTAGATAAAGCTTTATACCAAATATCGAAGACCTGGGCCTTTTGGTTTCAGAGAAGAAGATTTTTAAAGATTTTCCCTGTATAAGCCTATGTAAAAACCAAAGGCCCCCGGGGCGGGGGCATTTTTGGCCCTGGGGCTATAATTTGAACAATCTTGGTAGAGGTCCACTAGGTGAAGCTTCACACCAAATATCAAAGACCTCGGCCTTGCGGTTTCAGAGTAGAAGATTTTAAAGATTTTCCCTATATAAGCCTATGTAAAACGAAAGGCCCCCGGGGCGGGTGCATTTTTGGCCCTAGGGCTATAAGTCGAACAATCTTGGTAGAGGTCCACTAGGTGAAGCTTCACACCAAATATCAAAGACCTGGGCCTTGTGGTTTCAGAGAAGAAGATTTTTAAAGATTTTACCTATATAAGCCTTTGTAAACCCTGAGGCCCCCAGGGCGGGGGCATTTCCGGCCCAATGATCATAATTTGAACAATCTTGGTAGAGGTCCACTAGATAAAGCTTTATACCAAATATCGAAGACCTGGGCCTTTTGGTTTCAGAGAAGAAGATTTTCCCTGTATAAGCCTATGTAAAAACCAAAGGCCCCCGGGGCGGGGGCATTTTTGGCCCTGGGGCTATAATTTGAACAATCTTGGTAGAGGTCCACTACGTGAAGCTTAACACCAAATATCAAAGACCTGAGCCTTGTGATGTCATAGAAACAGATTTTTAAAGATTTTCCCTATATAAGCCTATGTAAAACCAAAGGCCCCCGGGGCGGGGACATTTTTGGCCCTAGGGCTATAATTTGAACAATCTTGGTAGAGGTCCACTAGATGAAACTTCATACCAAATATCAGAGACCTGGGCCTTTCGGTTTCAGAGAAGAAGATTTTTAAAGATTTTCCCTGTATAAGCCTATGTAAAACCAAAGGCCCTTAGGGCGGGGGCATTTTTGGCCCTAGGGCTATAATTTGAACAATCTTGGTAGAGGTCCACTAGGTGAAGCTGCACACCAAATATCAAAGAACTGGGCCTTGTGGTTTCAGAGAAGAAGATTTTTAAAGATTTTCCCTATATAAGCCTATGTAATCACAAAGGCCCCCGGGGCGGGGGCATTTCTGGCCCAAGGGCCATAATTTGAACAATCTTGGTAGAGGTCCACTAGATGAAGCTTCATACCAAATATCGAAGACCTGGGCCTTTTGGTTTCAGAGAAGAAGATTTTTAAAGTTTTCATTTCAAAAATCTATTTTTAGCTCCTGTGACCCAGATGTGCAATGGACCGGAACCATTTGAACAACTTTGAAAGATGGCCACCTAAGGATCATTCCTGTGAAGTTTGGTCAAAATCCGATCAGTGGTTTAGGAGGAGATGTCATTTGAAGAAAAAGTTTACGCACACACGCACGCACGCACACACGCACACACGCACGACGGACGACGGACAAAAAGTGATCCCAAAAGCTCACCTCGTCACTACGTGACAGGTGAGCTAAAAACACAAAACCTGTAAAGGCAAATATGGTGAATATTTTCATATAGTCTCAGCCTCCTAGAGCATACGGTTTCTGAGGAGATGATTTTTTAAGTATTTTTTGTCTATTTTTTTTTATTTTGGTTTCCATGGCAAGCAACAAAAATGAGCAGAAGGCCTAAAATCATACGGCAGATAGTAGATCGCCTATGGAACATTTCTTTGAAAGTTTTGACAAAATATCTGCAGAGGTTTGGCAGTAAATGCCATTTTTCTATTTTCCCCATTATAAGTCTATGGGCACTCTAAGTTGCTATAGCAACCAAACTAATGAGCCGATTTTCATTAAAAACACAAACTTTCAATCCCCCTGCCTAAGGATGCTACAGATGAAATTTGGGCTGAATCGGCCCAGTGGCTTCAGAGGAGATGTCGTTTGAAAATGTTGACGAAGACGCAGACGACGACGACGGACAACTGCCTATCCTATAAGCTCCCCCGGAGCCTTCGGCTCTAGTGAGCTAAAAAAATGTTAAACTCATAGAGTATCCATATATATACATTGGGGTCGAAGGTTGTGTGGGTACTGGGGTCGAAGGGGTTGTGGTTACTGGGGTCGAAGGTGGTGTGGGTACTTTGAGTGTGTATGGTGGGGAGCTTGTGCTTCAACGCAACTCTATTCTAATTAATGTTATTACTTAAGATCTGAGTGAATTATCGGTCCCCGCCCATAGGGGCTTGAAGAAATATATGGGCTGCATGATGCTTCCACGCAGAGCTGAATCCGGCCCGCACACTAGTACTGGTAAACCGCTTAGAGGATCTAAGCCTGTCCAGGAACCGCGGTGCGAGGCGGACCGTCCATGCTAATAACCCTATTGGTTTCATTGGGCGACAGGGTTTGAGATGTCATTTCATCTCAATTTCGGGTACAAGTCCCACAAAATTGGAAGCAACGTCTCCAAAAGGACCTTGACAGTGTTGACGGGGACGTTAAACCTCAAATCAAACAAACAAACTGAGTGTATTAAATAAGGGCGTTGTTACGTTCGGCGTTGCAGTCAACGCCAAATGTAACAACGCCTAATGAAATAAATTAACTTTCGTCTAGTACAAGATGAAATCTAAAAAAACAGTTAAAATCATAGAGTATCCATATACATTGGGGTCGAAGGTTGTGTGTGTACTGGGGTCGAAGGAGATGTCGGTACTGGGGTCGAAGGTGGTGTGGGTACTTGGAGTGTGTATGGTGGGGAGATTGTGCTTCAACGCAACTCTATTCTAATTAATGTTATTACTTAAGATCTGAGTGTATTACATTAGGCGTTGTTACATTAGGCGTTGCAGTCAACGCCAAATGTAACAACGCCTAATGTAATAAATTAACTTTCGTGTAGGACAAGATGAAATCTCAAATAAAAGTTAAAATCATAGAGTATCTATATACCTTGGGTTCGAAAGTTTTGTGGGTACTGGGGTCGAAGGGGGTGTGGGTACTGGGGTCGAAGGTGGTGTGGGTACTTGGAGTGTGTATGGTGGGGAGATTGTGCTTCAACGCAACTCTATTCTAATTAATGATAATACTTAAGATCTGAGTGTATTACATTAGGCGTTGTTACATTAGGCGTTGCAGTCAACGCCAAATGTAACAACGCCTAATGTAATAAAGTAACTTTCGTCTAGGATAAGATGAAATCTCAAAAAAAGTAAAAATCATAGAGTTTACATATACCTTGGGGTCGAAGGTTGTCTGGGTACTTGGGTCGAAGGGGATGTGGGTACTGGGGTCGAAGGTGGTGTGGGTACTTGGAGTGTGTATGGTGGGGAGCTTGTGCTTCAACGCAACTCTATTCTAATTAATGATATTACTTATAATCTGAGTGTATTACACTAGGCGTTGTTACATTAGGCGTTGCAGTCAACGCCAAATACAACAACGCCTAATGTAATAAAGTAACTTTTGTCTAGGACAATATGAAATCTCAAAAAAGGTAAAATCATAGAGTATCTATATACCTTGGGGTCGAAGGTTGTGTGGGTACTACTGCGGTCGAAGGGGGTGTGGGTACTGGGGTCGAAGGTGGTGTGGGTACTTGGAGTGTGTATGGTGTGGAGCTTGTGCTTCAACGCAGCTCTATTCTAAATAACGATATTACTTAAAATCTTGGTGTATTACATTAGGCGTTGTTACATTAGGCGTTGCAGTCAACGCCAAATGTAACAACGCTTTATGTAATAAAGTAGCTTTCGTCCAGTATAAGATGAAATCTCAAAAAAATAAAAAGTTATAATCATAGAGTATCCATATACCTTGGGGTGGAAGGTTGTGTGGGCACTGGGGTCGAAGGGGGTGTGGGTAGTGGGGTCGAAGGTGGTGTTGGTACTTGGAGTATTTATGGTGGGGAGCTTGTTCTTCAACGCAACTCTCTTCTAATTAATGATATTACTTAAGATCTGAGTGTATTACACTAGGCGTTGTTACATTAGGCGTTGCAGTCAACGCCAAATGTAACAACGCCTAATGTAATAAAGTCACTTTCGTCTAGGACATGATGAAATCTTAAAAAAAAAGTTTAAATCATAGAGTATCCATATACCTTGGGGTCGAAGATTGTGTGGGTACTGGGGTCGAAGGGGGTGTGGGTACTTGGGTCGAAGTTGGTGTGGGTACTTGGAGTGTGTATGGTGGGGAGCTATGCTTCAACGCCACTCTATTCTAATAAATGATATTACTAAATATCTGAGTGTATTACATTAGGCGTTGTTACATTAGGCGTTGCAGTCAACGCCAAATGAAACAACGCCTAATGTAATAAAGTAATTTCGTCTACGATGACTGTTCAAATAGGAATGCAAGTAGAACGTTTTCTCATTCACAAATGCGAAAATCACCTCGAAATAAATATCACAGCGTAGAAAAACCTTTTTACCTATACATTAATACCAAACCTGTTAACATCCGTACACTTTAGCCATGTATATCGTTCGATAAACACTGTCTACCCTTGTATACTGATACAAAACATGGTTGGAAGAAGGTCAGAGTTCGCCGTTGAAATACGGTCCTATATTAAGAATCGTTTTATTCTTGGAATACGGTGCAAAGACATTTTTGATGAAATATGTTCGGTTTATGGGCATAATGAAATGTTTTTTCCGAAGTTTTTCGTTGGTGTAAGAAATTCAGCTGTGGGCTAGGCTCAACAGAAGATGCACCACATGATCGTCGGCCGAAAAGAGCAACGTCTGCCAAGATGGTTGCTAGAGTGAAAGAAATAGTTGCTACCGATGCACCGCTAGGCAAATAGCTAGTATGGTTGGCATCTCATTAGGAGCAGCTCATACTATTCTGAAACGGGATTTGAAAATGAGAAAGATCTGTGCTAGATGGCTTCCCCAACTGTTGACAGATGAGCAGAGAAAGTGCGCCAAGAAGTTGTTTAAAAAGTTTCCAAATTACAATGCACGGTCTTTCGCTAATGTAGTCACAGGTGACCAGACATGGGTTCACTTTTTTGAGCCAAAACGAAAGATTCAGAACAAAATATGGGCAACAAAGTATTGCAAAAGACCATGCATTGCAAAGCGGACCATGAGCTTCAAGAAGTTAATGTACACTTTAGCCATGTATATCGTTCGATAAACACTGTCTACCCTTGTATACTGATACAAAACATGGTTGGAAGAAGGTCAGAATACGCCGTTGAAATAGGTCCTATATTAAGAATCGTTGGATTCTTGGTATATGGTGCAAAGACATTTTTATGAAATGTAACAACACCTAATGTAATAAAGTAACTTTCGTCTAGGATAAGATGAAATCTCAAAAAAAGTAAAAATCATAGAGTTTCCATATACCTTGGGATCGAAGGTTGTCTGGGTACTTGGGTCGAAGGGGATGTGGGTACTGGGGTCGAAGGTGGTGTGGGTACTTGGAGTGTGTATGGTTGGGAGCTTGTGCTTCAACGCAACTCTATTCTAATTAATGATATTTATGCAAGACTATCTGAAGCAGGAAAAGGTTGTTGACCTCCCTCACACCCCGTATTCCCCTGACCTTGCCCCGTTTGACTTTTTTTTGTTCCCGCGGCTGAAAAAAATACCTTTCTGGTCGAAAATTTGTACAGCGCAAACACCTCGGTTCTACAATATTCCAGTGCCTTCATAGTATACCTCGAAAAGACTACCAAAATGCATTCAATGATTGGATCAGAAGAGTGAAAGTTTGTATATCTGTTAAAGAGGACTACTTTGAGGGGACAAAATAATTTTTTCATCGAAATCTATCACGGAATCATTTTTATGTGCTTCGTTGCATTCATATTTGAACAGTCCTCGTAGGACAAGATAAAATCTAAAAAAAAAAAGTCAAAACAATAGAGTATCCATATACCTTGGGGTCGAAGGTTGTGTGGTTACTGGGGTCGAAGGTTGTATGGTTACTGGGGTCGAAGGGGGTGTGGGTACTGGGGTCGAAGGTGGTGTGGGTACTTGGAGTGTGTATGGTGGGGAGCTTGTGCTTCAACGCAACTCTATTAATGATATTACTTAAGATCTGAGTGTATTACATTAGGCGTTTTTACATTAGGCGCTGCAGTCAACGCAAAATGTAACAACGCCTGATGTAACAAGAGGCTCAATGAGCCTAAACCGCTCACCTGAGGAACTTAAGTTTTAACAATTCACAGACTTGACTACTAAATCTGCTAATAGAATCCAGCCCATTGACCCTTACAGGATATAAGTCATCATTATTGCATTGCATTCCAAGTTTGAGACTTCTAGCTTCTATAGTTCCTGAGAAATCTTTGACGAAAATTTAACATTGGTCAAAATGGAGAGAAAGAAGAATGAAAGAACAAATGAACAAATAAGCTGAGAAAGCCCAATGTCTCTTACACAAAATAAGTCATCATTATTCTATTGAATACCAAATTTGATGCTTCTAGCTTTTATAGTTCCTGAGAAATCTTTGATTAAAACTTTAACATTGGTCTATTATCTCTATATGGAGAGAAAGAAGAATGAAGGAACAAATGAACCAGACTAGCTCCAAAACCTAATGCAGCCTTTCCCCTTGCCCAATGGTGCTACACATAAAATTTAAACAAGATTGGTCGACTGCCTTCTGAGATATGCTGCATTGAAAGTGTGGACGACGGATGGACGGACGACAGACGGCGGACTCCGGAGCCTTGGTATACTATCAGCTCACTGGAGCTTTTGGCTCAGGTGAGCTAAAAATTCAAGTCGCTATTTCTGTCACAACATTTTCCCTACGTTAAGTATATGGGCAAATTTTTTTGTCTCTCAAGGTCACGTAACTCCGAGGTCAATATTCCGATTCGGCCCAAAATCGAACCGAGATTTTATGCCTGTCCTCGTTACCTGCAAGTTTGAAGCTGATCTGAATAAAAATAAAGTTGCTATCGTGGTCACAACGTATTTTTTTATGCTCAAGGGCAGGTAACTCCAAGGCAAATAATCCGATTCGGCCCAAAATCGAACTTAACCGAGATTTTATGTCTGTCCTCGTTACCTGCAAGTTTGAAGCTGATCTGAAAAAAATTCAAGTCGCTATCGTAGTCACAACATTTTCCCTATGTTAAGTCTATGGGCAAATTTTTTGTCGCTCAAGGTCATGTAACTCCGAGGTCAATATTCCGATTCGAACTTAACTGAGATTTTATGCCTGTCCACTTTACCTGCAAGTTTGAAGCTGATCTGAATAAAAATAAAGTTGCTATCGTGGTCACAACGTATTTTTTATGCTCAAGGGCAGGTAACTCCAAGGCAAATAATCTGATTCGGCCCAAAATCTAACTTAACCGAGATTTTATGTCTGTCCTCGTTACCTGCAAGTTTGAAGCTGATCTGAAAAAAATTCAAGTGGCTATCGTAGTCACAACATTTTCCCTATGTTAAGTCTATGGGCAAATTTTTTGTCGCTCAAGGTCACGTAACTCCGAGGTCAATATTCCGATTCGGCCCAAAATCGAACTTAACCGGGATTTTATGCCTGTCCTCGTTACCTGCAAGTTTGAAGCTGATCTGAATAAAAATAAAGTTGCTATCGTGGTCACAACGTATTTTTTCATGCTCAAGGGCAGGTAACTCCAAGGCAAATAATCTGATTCGGCCCAAAATTGAACTTAACCGTGATTTTATGTCTGTCCTCGTTACCTGCAAGTTTGAAGCTGATCTGAAAAAAATTCAAGTCGCTATCGTAGTCACAACATTTTCCCTATGTTAAGTCTATGGGCAAATTTTTTGTCGCTCAAGGTCATGTAACTCCGAGGTCAATATTCCGATTCGAACTTAACTGAGATTTTATGCCTGTCCACTTTACCTGCAAGTTTGAAGCTGATCTGAATAAAAATAAAGTTGCTATCGTGGTCACAACGTATTTTTTATGCTCAAGGGCAGGTAACTCCAAGGCAAATAATCTGATTCGGCCCAAAATCTAACTTAACCGAGATTTTATGTCTGTCCTCGTTACCTGCAAGTTTGAAGCTGATCTGAAAAAAATTCAAGTGGCTATCGTAGTCACAACATTTTCCCTATGTTAAGTCTATGGGCAAATTTTTTGTCGCTCAAGGTCACGTAACTCCGAGGTCAATATTCCGATTCGGCCCAAAATCGAACTTAACCGGGATTTTATGCCTGTCCTCGTTACCTGCAAGTTTGAAGCTGATCTGAATAAAAATAAAGTTGCTATCGTGGTCACAACGTATTTTTTCATGCTCAAGGGCAGGTAACTCCAAGGCAAATAATCTGATTCGGCCCAAAATTGAACTTAACCGTGATTTTATGTCTGTCCTCGTTACCTGCAAGTTTGAAGCTGATCTGAAAAAAATTCAAGTCGCTATCGTAGTCACAACATTTTCCCTATGTTAAGTCTATGGGCAAATTTTTTGTCGCTCAAGGTCATGTAACTCCGAGGTCAATATTCCGATTCTGCCCAAAATCGAACTTAACCGAGATTTTATGCCTGTCCTTATTATCTGCAAGAATGAAGCCGACAAGTTTGAAGCTGATCTGAATAAAAATAAAGTTGCTATCGTGGTCACAACGTATTTTTTTATGCTCAAGGGCAGGTAACTCCAAGGCAAATAATCCGATTCGGCCCAAAATCGAACTTGACCGAGATTTTATGCCTGTACTGGTTATCTGCAAGAATGAAGTCGATCAGAAAAAAATTGACGGAGCTAGAGTGATGACAAGCTTTTTCCTATGTGAAGTCTATGGGAGCTAGATGTTGCCATGGCAACCAGAGCAACCAGTACATCAACCATAGTGCAGTTTATATTTTAGTTTTGGTCCTTTGAGATCAGCGTGAATATTCTGAGAAATCAGAAATAAATTATTAGTTTAGACTCAAATTCTAGACAGGTTTTTAATTATTTTGACCTCATTTTGATTTATATCAGTCTTTGAATCGACTGCCTATTCGAAATTCGCAAAATTGCAGTATGCTTCCTCTGGCTTTCGTTGCCGGATCATTACAGGGTCACTGATGAGGCTTTATTAGCCGAAACTACGTAGTATGACCCATCTTCTTTCTTATAAATATTTTCATTGCTCTTAAAGGAACTCATTTTTGATTTTTATTTGCCTTCACTGCAGCTGGTGTTGTGCCGTGTGGCGGCCGTAAAAAGTCTCCCCGTACATCAACCATAGTGCAGTTTATATTTTAGTTTTGGTCCTTTGAGATCAGCGTGAATATTCTGAGAAATCAGAAATAAATTATTAGTTTAGACTCAAATTCTAGACAGGTTTTTAATTATTTTGACCTCATTTTGATTTATATCAGTCTTTGAATCGACTGCCTATTCGAAATTCGCAAAATTGCAGTATGCTTCCTCTGGCTTTCGTTGCCGGATCATTACAGGGTCACTGATGAGGCTTTATTAGCCGAAACTACGTAGTATGACCCATCTTCTTTCTTATAAATATTTTCATTGCTCTTAAAGGAACTCATTTTTGATTTTTATTTGCCTTCACTGCAGCTGGTGTTGTGCCGTGTGGCGGCCGTAAAAAGTCTCCCCGTACATCAACCATAGTGCAGTTTATATTTTAGTTTTGGTCCTTTGAGATCAGCGTGAATATTCTGAGAAATCAGAAATAAATTATTAGTTTAGACTCAAATTCTAGACAGGTTTTTAATTATTTTGACCTCATTTTGATTTATATCAGTCTTTGAATCGACTGCCTATTCGAAATTCGCAAAATTGCAGTATGCTTCCTCTGGCTTTCGTTGCCGGATCATTACAGGGTCACTGATGAGGCTTTATTAGCCGAAACTACGTAGTATGACCCATCTTCTTTCTTATAAATATTTTCATTGCTCTTAAAGGAACTCATTTTTGATTTTTATTCCACTCAGATCTGCCTGAAAACCTAATGAAGCCTTTCCACTTACCCAATAATGCGACACATGAAATTTGATCAAAGTTGGCCAAGTAGTCTTTAAGATATACATTTTTTAAATTCCCATTAACCCTAATGCAAAAACACACAAGGGCAGGTAACTCCTAAGTGAATGATCCGATTCTGCCAGTTATCGAACTTGACCGAGATTTCATGGCTGTGCTGGTTATCTGCAAGAATAAAGCCAATCTGAAAATAATTGAAGCAGCTACGGTGATGACAACATTCTCCCCATGTTAAGTCAATAGGCAATTTTTTCAACGCTCAAGGGCACGTAACTCCTGAGTGAATAATCCGATTCAGCCCAAAATCGAACTTGATCGAGATTTCATGCCTGTCCTCGTTATCTGCAAGAATGAAGTCGATCAGAAAAAAATTAACGGAGCTAGAGTGATGACAAGCTTTTTCCTATGTTAAGAACGCTCAAGGGCACGTAACTCCTGAGTGAATAATCCGATTCAGCCCAAAATCGAACTTGATCGAGATTTCATGCCTGTCCTCGTTACCTGCAAGAATGAAGTCGATCAGAAAAAAATTGACGGAGCTAGAGTGATGACAAACTTTTTCCTATGTTAAGTCTATGGGAGCTATTTGTTGCCGTGGCAACCAGA
Source organism: Lucinisca nassula (assembly GCA_963580285.1). Classification (NCBI taxonomy): domain Eukaryota; kingdom Metazoa; phylum Mollusca; class Bivalvia; order Lucinida; family Lucinidae; genus Lucinisca; species Lucinisca nassula. Next base: position 57,968,519 of record OY757015.1, on the reverse strand, counting down.
GTTCCAATCCGATCTGCCCGAAAACAGTATGCAGCCTTTCCCCCTACCTGATAATGCTTCACATGAAATTTGATCAAGATTGGCCCACTGGTTCCGGAGATATACTTCTTTGAAAGTGTGGACGACGGACGACGACGACGGACGACGACGGACGACGGACGCCAGCTCGTGATATACTAATACCTCACATGAGCCTTCGGCTCAGGTGAGCTAATAAAATAACTTTCGTCTAGGATAAGATGAAAACTCAAAAAAAAAAAAAGTTAAAATCATTGAGTAACCATATACCTTCGGGTCGAAGGTTGTGTGGGCACTGGGGTCGAAGGGGGTGTGGGTACTGGGGTCGAAGGTGGTGTGGGTACTTGGAGTGTGTATGGTGGGGAGCTTGTGCTTCAACGCAACTTTATTCTAATTAATGATATTACTTAAGATCTGAGTGTATTACATTAGGCGTTGTTACATTAGGCGTTGTAATGATATTACTTAAGATCTGAGTGTATGACATTAGGCATTGTTACATAAGGCGTTGCAGTCAAAGCCAAATATAACAACGCCTAATGTAATAAAGTAACTTTCGTCTAGGACAAGATGAAATCTAAAAAAAAGTTAAAATCATAGAGTATCCATATAACTTGGGGTCGAAAGTTTTGTGGGCCCTGGGGTCGTAGGGGGTGTGGGTACTGGGGTCGAAGGTGGTGTGTGTACTTGGAGTCTGTTTGGTGAGCAGCTTGTGCTTCAACGCCACTCTATTCTTATTAATGATATTACTTAAGATCTGAGTGTATTACATTAGGCGTTGTTACATTAGGCGTTGCAGTCAACGCCAAATATAACAACGCCTAATGTAATAAAGTAAGTTTCGTCTAGGACAAGATGAAATCTCAAAAAAGTTAAAATCATAGAGCATCTATATACCTTGTGGTCGAAGGTTTTGCGGGTACTGGGGTCGAAGGGGGTTTGGGTACTGGGGTCGAGGGTGGTGAGGGTACTTGGAGTGTGTATGGTGGGGAGCTTGTGCTTCAACGCAGCTCTATACTAATTAATGATTTTACTTAAGATCATGGTGTATTACATTAGGCGTTGTTACATTAGGCGTTGCAGTCAACGCCAAATGTAATAAAGCCTTATGTAATAAAGTAACTTTCGTCTAGGATAAGATGAAATCTCAAAAAATAAAAAGTTAAAATCATAGAGTATCCATATACCTTCGGGTCGAAGGTTGAGTGGGCACTGGGTGGAAGTGGGTGTGGGTACTGGGGTCGAAGGTGGTGTGGGTACTTGGAGAGTGTATGGTGGGGAGCTTGTGCTTCAACGCAACTCTATTCTAATTAATGTTATTACTTAAGATATGAGTGTATTACATGAGGCGTTGTTACATTAGGCGTTGCAGTCAACGCCAACTATAACAACGCCTAATGTAATAAAGAAACTTTCGTCTAGGACAAGATGAAATAAAAAAAAAAAGTCAAAATCATAGAGTTTCCATATACCTTGGGGTCAAAAGTTTTGTGGGCACTGGGATCGAAGGGGTTGTGGGTACTTGGGTCGAAGGCGGTGTGTGTACTTGGAGTGTGTTTGGTGAGTAGCTTGTGCTTCAACGCAACTCTATTCTAATTAATGATATTACTTAAGATCTGAGTGTATTACAATAGGCGTTGTTACATTAGGCGTTGCAGACAACGCCATTTGAAACAACGCCAAATGAAAGAAAGTAACTTTCGTCTAGGATAAGATGATGCAAATACCTTGGGGTCGAAGGTTGTGTGGGTACTGGGGTCGAAGGGGGTGTGGGTACTGGGGTCGAAGGTGGTGTGGTTACTTGGAGTGTGAAGTGTGGGGAGCTTATGCTTCAACGACACTCTATTCTAATAAATATTGCTAAATATCTGAGTATATTACATTAGGCGTTGTAACATTAGGCGTTGCAGTCAACGCCAAATGTAACAACGCCAATAGTCGAAGGTTGTGTGGTACTGTGGTCGAAAGTGGTGTGGGGACCTGGAATGTGTATGGTGGGGAGCTTGTGCTTCAACGCAGCTCTATACTAATTAATGATATTACTTAAGACCTGGGTGTATTACATTAGGCGTTGTTACATTAGGCGCTGCAGTCAACGCCAAATGTAACAACGCCTTATGTAATAAAGTAACTTTCGTCTAGGACAAGATGAAATCTAAAAAAAAAAAGTTATAATCATAAAGTATCCATATACCTTGGGGTCGAAGGTTGTTTGGGCACTGGGATCGAAGGGGGTGTGGGTACTGGGGTCGAAGGTGGTGTGGGTACTTGGAGTGTTTATGGTGGGGAGCCTGTGCTTCAACGCAACTCTATTCTAATTAATGATATTACTTAAGATCTGAGTGTATTACATTAGTCGTTGTTACATTAGGCGTTGCAGTCAACGCCAAATGTAACAACGCCTAATGTAATAAAGTAACTTTCGTCTAGGACAAGATGAAATCTAAAAAAAAGTTAAAATCATAGAGTATCCATATACATTGGGGTCGAAGGTTGTGTGGGTACTGGGGTCGAAGGTGGTGTGGGTACTTGGAGTGTTTATGGTGGGGAGCCTGTGCTTCAACGCAACTCTATTCTAATTAATGATATTACTTAAGATCTGAGTGTATTACATTAGTCGTTGTTACATTAGGCGTTGCAGTCAACGCCAAATGTAACAACGCCTAATGTAATAAAGTAACTTTCGTCTAGGACAAGATGAAATCTAAAAAAAAGTTAAAATCATAGAGTATCCATATACCTTGGGGTCAAATGTTTTGTGGGCACTGGGGTCGAAGAGGGTGTGGGTACTGGGATCGAAGGTGGTGTGTGTACTTGGAGTGTGTTTGATAAGCAGCTTGTGCTTCAACGCAACTCTATTCTAATTAATGATATTACTAAAAATCTGAGTGTATTACATTAGGCGTTGTTACATTAGGCGTTGCAGTCAACGCCAAAAGTAACAACGCCTAATGAAAGAAAGTAACTTTCGTCTAGGATAAGATGAAATCTCAAAAACAGTTAAAATCACAGAGTATCCATATACCTTGGGGTCGAAGGTTGTGTGGGTACTGGGGTCGAAGGTGGTGTGGGTACTTGGAGTGTGAAGTGTGGGGAGCTTATGCTTCAACGGCATTCTATTCTAATAAATGATATAACTAAATATCTGTGTGTATTACATTAGGCATTGTTACATTAGGCGTTGCAGTCAACGCAAAATGTAACAACGCCAATTGCAATAAAGTAACTTTCGTCTAGGACAAGATGAAATCTAAAAAAAAAGTTAATATCATAGAGTATCCATATACCTTGGGGTCGAAGGTTGTGTGGTTACTTGGGTCGAAGGGGGTGTGGGTACTGGGGTCGAAGGTGGTGTGGGTACTTGGAGTGTGTATGGTGGGGGTCTTGTGCTTCAACGCAACTCTATTCTAATTAATGATATTACTTAAGATCTGAGTGAATTACATTAGGCGTTGTTACATTAGACATTGCAGTCATCGACAAATGTAACAACGCCTAATGTAATAAAGTTACTTTCGTCTAGGAGAAGATGAAATCTAAAAATAATGTTTTGAAATCATAGATTTCCATATACCTTGGGGTCGAAGGTTTTGTGGGTACTGGGGTCGAATGGGGGTGTGGGTACTGGGGTCGAAGGTGGTGTCGGTACTTGGAGTGTGTTTGATAGGGAGCTTGTGCTTCAACGCAACTCTATTCTAATTTATGATATTACTTATGATCAGAGTGTATTACATTAGGCGTTGTTACATTAGGCGTTGCAGTCAACGCCAAATGTAACAACGCCGAATGTAACAAAGTAACTTTCGTCGAGGACAAGATGAAATCTAAAGAAAACAGGTTAAAATCATCCATATACCTTGGGGTCGAAGGTTGTGTGGGTTATGGGGTCGAAGGGGGTGTGGGTACTTGGAGTGTGAAGTGTGAGCAGCTTGTGCTTCAACGCAACTCTATTCTAATTAATGATATTACTTAAGATCTGAGTATATTACATTAGGCGTTACATTAGGGGATGGACTCAACGCCAAATGTAACAACGCCTAATGTAATAAAGTCACTTTCGTCTAGGATAAGATGAAATCTCCAAAAAAAAAAAATGCATAGAGTATCCATATACCTTGCGGTTGAAGGTTGTTTGGTTACTGGGGTTGAAGGGGGTGTGGGTACTGGGGTCGAAGTTGGTATGGGTACTTGGAGTGTGTATGGTGGGGAGCTTGTGCTTCAACGCAGCTCTTTTCTAATTAATGATATTACTTAGGCGTTGCAGTCTGGGTGTATTACATTAGGCGTTGTTACATTAGGCGTTGCAGTCAACGCCAAATGTAACAACGCCTAATGTAATTAAGTAACTTTCGTCTGGGACAAGATGAAATCTCAAAAAAGTTTAAATCATAGAGTATCCATATACCTTTGGGTCGAAGGTTGTGTGGGTACTGGGGTCGAATGGGGTGTGGGTACTGGGGTCGAAGGTAGTGTGGGTACTTGGAGTGTGTACGATGAGCAGATTGTGCTTCAACGCAACACTATTCTAATTAATGATATTACTTAAGAACTGAGTGTATTACATCAGGCGTTGTTACATTAGGCGTTGCAGTCAACGCCAAAAGTAACAACGCCTAATGTAATAAAGTAACTTTCGTCTAGGATGAAATCTCAAACAAAAGTTAAAATCATAGAGTATCCATATACCTTGGGGTCGAAGGTTGTGTGGATACTGGAGTAGAAGGGGGTGTGGGTACTGGGGTCGAAGGTAGTCTAGGTACTTGGAGTGTGTATGAGGGGAACCTTGTGCTTCAACGCCACTCTATTCTAATAAATGATATTACTAAAGATCTGAGTGTATTACATAAGGCGTTGTTATATTAGGCGTTGCAGTCGACGCCAAATATAACAACGTCTAATGTGATAAAGTAACTTTCGTCTGGGACAAGATGAAATCTAAAAAAAAAGTCAAAATCATAGAGTATCCATATACCTTGGGGTCGAAGGTTGTGTGGTTACTGGGGTCGAAGGGGGTGTGGGTACTGGGGTCGAAGGGGGTATGGGTACTTGGAGTATGTATGGTGGGGAGCTTGTGCTTCAACGCAACTCTCTTCTAATTAATGATATTACTTAAGATCTGAGTGTATTACACTAGGCGTTGTTACATTAGGCGTTGCAGTCAACGCCAAATGTAACAACGCCTAATGTAATAAAGTAAATTTCGTCTAGGACAAGATGAAATCTCAAAAAAAAAGTTTAAATCATAGAGTATCCATATACCTTTGGGTCGTAGGTTGTGTGGGTACTGGGGTCGAAGGGGGTGTGGGTATTGGGTCGAAGGTGGTGTGGGTACTTGGAGTGTGTATGGTGGGGAGCTAGTGCTTCAACGCAACTCTATTCTAATTAATGAATTTACTTAAGCTCTGAGTGTATTACATTAGGCGATGTTACATTAGGCGTTGCAGTCCACGCCAAATGTAACAACGCCTAATGTAATAAAGTAACTTTCGTCTAGGATAAGATAAAATCTCAAAAAAAGTTAAAATCATAGAGCATCCATATACCTTGGGGTCGAAGGTTGTGTGGGTACTAGGGTCGAAGGGGATTTGGGTACTGGGTTCGAAGGTGGTGTGGGTACTTAGAGTGTGTATGGTGGGGAGCTAGTGCTTTCACGCAGCTCCATTCTAAATAATGATTTTACTTAAAATCTGGGTGTATTACATTAGACGTTATTACATTAGGCGTTGCAGTCAACGCCCAATGTAACAACGCCTAATGAAAGAAAGTAACTTTCGTCTGAAATCTCAAGATTTCTCAAACAAGGTAGTGTGGATACTTGGAGTGTGTATGGTGGGGAGTTTGTGCTTCAACGCCACTTTATTCTAATAAATGATTTTACTAACGCCACTTTATTCTAATAAATGATTTTACTAAAGATCTGAGTGTATTGCATTAGGCGTTGTTACATTAGGCGTTGCAATCTACGCCAAATGTAACAACGCCTAATGTGATAAAGTAACTTTCGTCCAGGACAAGATGAAATCTAAAAAAAAAAGTTAAAATCATAGAGTATCCATATACCTTGGGGTCGAAGGTTGTGTGGGCACTGGGGTCGAAGGGGGTGTGGGTACTGGGTTCGAAGGTGGTGTGGGTACTTGGAGTGTGTATGGTGGGGAGCTTGTGTTTCAGTCAACGCCAAATCTAACAATGCCTAATGTAATAAAGTAACTTTCGTCAAGGACAAGAGGAAATCTAAAAAAAAGTTCAAATCATAGGGTATCCATATACCTTGGGGACGAAGGTTGTGTGGGTACTGGGGTCGAAGGGGGTGTGGGTACTGGGGTCGAAGGGGGTGTGGGTACTGGGGTCGAAGGGGGTGTGGGTACTTGGAGTGTGTATGGTGGGGAGCTTGTGCTTCAACGCAACTCCTCTAATTAATGATATTACTTAAGATCTGAGTGTATTACATTAGGCGTTGTTACATTAGGCGTTGCAGTCAACGCCAAATGTAACAACGCCTAATGTACCTAATGTAATAAAGTTACTTTCGTCTAGGACAAGATGAAATCTCAACAAAAAAGTTAAAATCATAAAGTATCCATATACCTTGGGGTCGAAGGTTGTGTGGGTACTAGGGTCGAAGGGGATTTGGGTACTGGGGTCGAAGGTGATGTGGGTACTTGGAGTGTGTATGGTGGGGAGCTTGTGCTTCAACGCAACTCTATTCTAATTAATGATATTACTTAAAATCTGAGTGAATTACATTAGGCGTTGTTACATTAGGCGTTACAGTCAACGCAAAATATAACAACGCCTAATGTAATAAAGTAACTTTCGTCTAGGACAAGATGAAATCTAAAAAAAAGTTAAAATCATAGAGTATCCATATAACTTGGGGTCGAAAGTTTTGTGGGCCCTGGGGTCGTAGGGGGTGTGGGTACTGGGGTCGAAGGTGGTGTGTGTACTTGGAGTCTGTTTGGTGAGCAGCTTGTGCTTCAACGCCACTCTATTCTTATTAATGATATTACTTAAGATCTGAGTGTATTACATTAGGCGTTGTTACATTAGGCGTTGCAGTCAACGCCAAATATAACAACGCCTAATGTAATAAAGTAAGTTTCGTCTAGGACAAGATGAAATCTCAAAAAAGTTAAAATCATAGAGCATCTATATACCTTGTGGTCGAAGGTTTTGCGGGTACTGGGGTCGAAGGGGGTTTGGGTACTGGGGTCGAGGGTGGTGAGGGTACTTGGAGTGTGTATGGTGGGGAGCTTGTGCTTCAACGCAGCTCTATACTAATTAATGATTTTACTTAAGATCATGGTGTATTACATTAGGCGTTGTTACATTAGGCGTTGCAGTCAACGCCAAATGTAATAAAGCCTTATGTAATAAAGTAACTTTCGTCTAGGATAAGATGAAATCTCAAAAAATAAAAAGTTAAAATCATAGAGTATCCATATACCTTCGGGTCGAAGGTTGAGTGGGCACTGGGTGGAAGTGGGTGTGGGTACTGGGGTCGAAGGTGGTGTGGGTACTTGGAGAGTGTATGGTGGGGAGCTTGTGCTTCAACGCAACTCTATTCTAATTAATGTTATTACTTAAGATATGAGTGTATTACATGAGGCGTTGTTACATTAGGCGTTGCAGTCAACGCCAACTATAACAACGCCTAATGTAATAAAGAAACTTTCGTCTAGGACAAGATGAAATAAAAAAAAAAAGTCAAAATCATAGAGTTTCCATATACCTTGGGGTCAAAAGTTTTGTGGGCACTGGGATCGAAGGGGTTGTGGGTACTTGGGTCGAAGGCGGTGTGTGTACTTGGAGTGTGTTTGGTGAGTAGCTTGTGCTTCAACGCAACTCTATTCTAATTAATGATATTACTTAAGATCTGAGTGTATTACAATAGGCGTTGTTACATTAGGCGTTGCAGACAACGCCATTTGAAACAACGCCAAATGAAAGAAAGTAACTTTCGTCTAGGATAAGATGATGCAAATACCTTGGGGTCGAAGGTTGTGTGGGTACTGGGGTCGAAGGGGGTGTGGGTACTGGGGTCGAAGGTGGTGTGGTTACTTGGAGTGTGAAGTGTGGGGAGCTTATGCTTCAACGACACTCTATTCTAATAAATATTGCTAAATATCTGAGTATATTACATTAGGCGTTGTAACATTAGGCGTTGCAGTCAACGCCAAATGTAACAACGCCAATAGTCGAAGGTTGTGTGGTACTGTGGTCGAAAGTGGTGTGGGGACCTGGAATGTGTATGGTGGGGAGCTTGTGCTTCAACGCAGCTCTATACTAATTAATGATATTACTTAAGACCTGGGTGTATTACATTAGGCGTTGTTACATTAGGCGCTGCAGTCAACGCCAAATGTAACAACGCCTTATGTAATAAAGTAACTTTCGTCTAGGACAAGATGAAATCTAAAAAAAAAAAGTTATAATCATAAAGTATCCATATACCTTGGGGTCGAAGGTTGTTTGGGCACTGGGATCGAAGGGGGTGTGGGTACTGGGGTCGAAGGTGGTGTGGGTACTTGGAGTGTTTATGGTGGGGAGCCTGTGCTTCAACGCAACTCTATTCTAATTAATGATATTACTTAAGATCTGAGTGTATTACATTAGTCGTTGTTACATTAGGCGTTGCAGTCAACGCCAAATGTAACAACGCCTAATGTAATAAAGTAACTTTCGTCTAGGACAAGATGAAATCTAAAAAAAAGTTAAAATCATAGAGTATCCATATACATTGGGGTCGAAGGTTGTGTGGGTACTGGGGTCGAAGGTGGTGTGGGTACTTGGAGTGTTTATGGTGGGGAGCCTGTGCTTCAACGCAACTCTATTCTAATTAATGATATTACTTAAGATCTGAGTGTATTACATTAGTCGTTGTTACATTAGGCGTTGCAGTCAACGCCAAATGTAACAACGCCTAATGTAATAAAGTAACTTTCGTCTAGGACAAGATGAAATCTAAAAAAAAGTTAAAATCATAGAGTATCCATATACCTTGGGGTCAAATGTTTTGTGGGCACTGGGGTCGAAGAGGGTGTGGGTACTGGGATCGAAGGTGGTGTGTGTACTTGGAGTGTGTTTGATAAGCAGCTTGTGCTTCAACGCAACTCTATTCTAATTAATGATATTACTAAAAATCTGAGTGTATTACATTAGGCGTTGTTACATTAGGCGTTGCAGTCAACGCCAAAAGTAACAACGCCTAATGAAAGAAAGTAACTTTCGTCTAGGATAAGATGAAATCTCAAAAACAGTTAAAATCACAGAGTATCCATATACCTTGGGGTCGAAGGTTGTGTGGGTACTGGGGTCGAAGGTGGTGTGGGTACTTGGAGTGTGAAGTGTGGGGAGCTTATGCTTCAACGGCATTCTATTCTAATAAATGATATAACTAAATATCTGTGTGTATTACATTAGGCATTGTTACATTAGGCGTTGCAGTCAACGCAAAATGTAACAACGCCAATTGCAATAAAGTAACTTTCGTCTAGGACAAGATGAAATCTAAAAAAAAAGTTAATATCATAGAGTATCCATATACCTTGGGGTCGAAGGTTGTGTGGTTACTTGGGTCGAAGGGGGTGTGGGTACTGGGGTCGAAGGTGGTGTGGGTACTTGGAGTGTGTATGGTGGGGGTCTTGTGCTTCAACGCAACTCTATTCTAATTAATGATATTACTTAAGATCTGAGTGAATTACATTAGGCGTTGTTACATTAGACATTGCAGTCATCGACAAATGTAACAACGCCTAATGTAATAAAGTTACTTTCGTCTAGGAGAAGATGAAATCTAAAAATAATGTTTTGAAATCATAGATTTCCATATACCTTGGGGTCGAAGGTTTTGTGGGTACTGGGGTCGAATGGGGGTGTGGGTACTGGGGTCGAAGGTGGTGTCGGTACTTGGAGTGTGTTTGATAGGGAGCTTGTGCTTCAACGCAACTCTATTCTAATTTATGATATTACTTATGATCAGAGTGTATTACATTAGGCGTTGTTACATTAGGCGTTGCAGTCAACGCCAAATGTAACAACGCCGAATGTAACAAAGTAACTTTCGTCGAGGACAAGATGAAATCTAAAGAAAACAGGTTAAAATCATCCATATACCTTGGGGTCGAAGGTTGTGTGGGTTATGGGGTCGAAGGGGGTGTGGGTACTTGGAGTGTGAAGTGTGAGCAGCTTGTGCTTCAACGCAACTCTATTCTAATTAATGATATTACTTAAGATCTGAGTATATTACATTAGGCGTTACATTAGGGGATGGACTCAACGCCAAATGTAACAACGCCTAATGTAATAAAGTCACTTTCGTCTAGGATAAGATGAAATCTCCAAAAAAAAAAAATGCATAGAGTATCCATATACCTTGCGGTTGAAGGTTGTTTGGTTACTGGGGTTGAAGGGGGTGTGGGTACTGGGGTCGAAGTTGGTATGGGTACTTGGAGTGTGTATGGTGGGGAGCTTGTGCTTCAACGCAGCTCTTTTCTAATTAATGATATTACTTAGGCGTTGCAGTCTGGGTGTATTACATTAGGCGTTGTTACATTAGGCGTTGCAGTCAACGCCAAATGTAACAACGCCTAATGTAATTAAGTAACTTTCGTCTGGGACAAGATGAAATCTCAAAAAAGTTTAAATCATAGAGTATCCATATACCTTTGGGTCGAAGGTTGTGTGGGTACTGGGGTCGAATGGGGTGTGGGTACTGGGGTCGAAGGTAGTGTGGGTACTTGGAGTGTGTACGATGAGCAGATTGTGCTTCAACGCAACACTATTCTAATTAATGATATTACTTAAGAACTGAGTGTATTACATCAGGCGTTGTTACATTAGGCGTTGCAGTCAACGCCAAAAGTAACAACGCCTAATGTAATAAAGTAACTTTCGTCTAGGATGAAATCTCAAACAAAAGTTAAAATCATAGAGTATCCATATACCTTGGGGTCGAAGGTTGTGTGGATACTGGAGTAGAAGGGGGTGTGGGTACTGGGGTCGAAGGTAGTCTAGGTACTTGGAGTGTGTATGAGGGGAACCTTGTGCTTCAACGCCACTCTATTCTAATAAATGATATTACTAAAGATCTGAGTGTATTACATAAGGCGTTGTTATATTAGGCGTTGCAGTCGACGCCAAATATAACAACGTCTAATGTGATAAAGTAACTTTCGTCTGGGACAAGATGAAATCTAAAAAAAAAGTCAAAATCATAGAGTATCCATATACCTTGGGGTCGAAGGTTGTGTGGTTACTGGGGTCGAAGGGGGTGTGGGTACTGGGGTCGAAGGGGGTATGGGTACTTGGAGTATGTATGGTGGGGAGCTTGTGCTTCAACGCAACTCTCTTCTAATTAATGATATTACTTAAGATCTGAGTGTATTACACTAGGCGTTGTTACATTAGGCGTTGCAGTCAACGCCAAATGTAACAACGCCTAATGTAATAAAGTAAATTTCGTCTAGGACAAGATGAAATCTCAAAAAAAAAGTTTAAATCATAGAGTATCCATATACCTTTGGGTCGTAGGTTGTGTGGGTACTGGGGTCGAAGGGGGTGTGGGTATTGGGTCGAAGGTGGTGTGGGTACTTGGAGTGTGTATGGTGGGGAGCTAGTGCTTCAACGCAACTCTATTCTAATTAATGAATTTACTTAAGCTCTGAGTGTATTACATTAGGCGATGTTACATTAGGCGTTGCAGTCCACGCCAAATGTAACAACGCCTAATGTAATAAAGTAACTTTCGTCTAGGATAAGATAAAATCTCAAAAAAAGTTAAAATCATAGAGCATCCATATACCTTGGGGTCGAAGGTTGTGTGGGTACTAGGGTCGAAGGGGATTTGGGTACTGGGTTCGAAGGTGGTGTGGGTACTTAGAGTGTGTATGGTGGGGAGCTAGTGCTTTCACGCAGCTCCATTCTAAATAATGATTTTACTTAAAATCTGGGTGTATTACATTAGACGTTATTACATTAGGCGTTGCAGTCAACGCCCAATGTAACAACGCCTAATGAAAGAAAGTAACTTTCGTCTGAAATCTCAAGATTTCTCAAACAAGGTAGTGTGGATACTTGGAGTGTGTATGGTGGGGAGTTTGTGCTTCAACGCCACTTTATTCTAATAAATGATTTTACTAACGCCACTTTATTCTAATAAATGATTTTACTAAAGATCTGAGTGTATTGCATTAGGCGTTGTTACATTAGGCGTTGCAATCTACGCCAAATGTAACAACGCCTAATGTGATAAAGTAACTTTCGTCCAGGACAAGATGAAATCTAAAAAAAAAAGTTAAAATCATAGAGTATCCATATACCTTGGGGTCGAAGGTTGTGTGGGCACTGGGGTCGAAGGGGGTGTGGGTACTGGGTTCGAAGGTGGTGTGGGTACTTGGAGTGTGTATGGTGGGGAGCTTGTGTTTCAGTCAACGCCAAATCTAACAATGCCTAATGTAATAAAGTAACTTTCGTCAAGGACAAGAGGAAATCTAAAAAAAAGTTCAAATCATAGGGTATCCATATACCTTGGGGACGAAGGTTGTGTGGGTACTGGGGTCGAAGGGGGTGTGGGTACTGGGGTCGAAGGGGGTGTGGGTACTGGGGTCGAAGGGGGTGTGGGTACTTGGAGTGTGTATGGTGGGGAGCTTGTGCTTCAACGCAACTCCTCTAATTAATGATATTACTTAAGATCTGAGTGTATTACATTAGGCGTTGTTACATTAGGCGTTGCAGTCAACGCCAAATGTAACAACGCCTAATGTACCTAATGTAATAAAGTTACTTTCGTCTAGGACAAGATGAAATCTCAACAAAAAAGTTAAAATCATAAAGTATCCATATACCTTGGGGTCGAAGGTTGTGTGGGTACTAGGGTCGAAGGGGATTTGGGTACTGGGGTCGAAGGTGATGTGGGTACTTGGAGTGTGTATGGTGGGGAGCTTGTGCTTCAACGCAACTCTATTCTAATTAATGATATTACTTAAAATCTGAGTGAATTACATTAGGCGTTGTTACATTAGGCGTTACAGTCAACGCAAAATATAACAACGCCTAATGTAATAAAGTAACTTTCGTCTAGGACAAGATGAAATCTCAAAAAAGTTAAAATCATAGAGAATTTATATACCCTGGGCCAAAGGTAGTGTGGGTACTGGGGTCGAAGGTGGTGTGGGTACTTGAGTGTGTATGGTTGGGAAGCTTGTGCTTCAACGCAGCTCTATTCTAATCAATGATATTACTTAAGATCTGGGTGTATTACATTAGGCGTTGTTACATTAGGCGTTGCAGTCAACGCCAAATGTAACAACGCCTTATGTAATAAAGTAACTTTCGTATAGGATTAGATGAAATCTCAAAAAATAAAAAGTTAAAATCATAGAGTATCCATATATCTTGGGGTCGAAGGTTGTGTGGGTACTGGGGTCGAAGGGGGTGTGGGTACTGGGGTCGAAGGGGGTATGGGTACTTGGAGTGTGTATGGTGGGGAGCTTGTGCTTCAACGCAACTCTCTTCTTATTAATGATATTACTTAAGATCTGAGTGTATTACACTAGGCGTTGTTACATTAGGCGTTGCAGTCAACGCCAAATATAACAACGCCTAATGTAATAAAGCAACTTTCGTCTAGGACAAGATGAAATCTAAAAAAAAGTTAAAATCATAGAGTATCCATATACCTTGGGTTCGAAGGTTGTGTGGGTACTGGGGTCGAAGGAAGTGTGGGTTCTGGGGATTGAAGATGATGTGGGTACTAGGAGTGTGTATGGTGGGGATCTTGTGCTTTAACGCAATTAATGATATTACTTAAGATCTGAGTGTATTACATTAGGTGTTGTTAAATTAGGCGTTGCAGTCAACGCCAAATGTAACAACGCCTAATGTAATAAAGTATATTTCGTCTAGGACAAGATGAAATCTCAAAAAAAGTTTAAATCATAGAGTATCCATATACCTTTGGGTCGAAGGTTGTGTGGGTACTGGGGTCGAAGGGGGTGTGGGTACTGGGGTCGAAGGAAGTGTGGGTACTTGGAATGTGTTCGGTGAGCAGCTTGTGCCTCAACGCAAGTCTATTTTAATTTATGATATTACTTTAGATCTGAGTGTATTACATTAGGCGTTGTTACATTAGGCGTTGCAGTCAACGCCAAGGCGTTGCAGTCAACGCCAAATGTAACAACGCCAAATGTAATAAAGTAACTTTCGTCTAGGACAAGATGAAATCTAAAAAAAAGTTCAACTCATAGAGTATCCATATACATTGGGGTCGAAGGTTGTGTGGGTACTGGGTCGAAGGGGGTGTGGGTACTGGTCGAAGGTGGTGTGGGTACTTGGAGTGTGTATGGTTGGAAGATAGTGCTTCAACGCAACACTATTCTAATTAATGATATTACTTAAGATCTGAGTGTATTACATTAGGCTTTGTTATACGGGCCTCCGTGGCCTAGTGGTTAAGAGCGCTGACTCTTGATCAGTAGGTCTCTCACCGCTGTGGTTCGAGCCTCGCTCGGGTCATATGTGAGACGCCAAGTTCTGCAACGGAAGGTCAGGTGGTTTTTCTCCGGGTACTCCGGTTTTCGCCCACCTTTGATTTACGATCGGCTCGATATGAGTGAAATAATCTTGAAAGGGCCGTAAAATCAAAACCAAAAAAAAACCAACAAAAAAAACACACATTAAGCGTTGCAGTCAACGCCAAATGTAACAACGCTCAACGCCAAATGTAACAACGCCTAATGTAATAAAGTAACTTTCGTCTAGGATAAGATGAAATCTCAAAAAAGTCAAAATCATAGAGTATCCATATACCTTGGGGTCGAAGGTTGTGTGGGTACTGGGTCGAAGGGGGTGTGGTTACTGGGTCGAAGGTGGTGTCGGTACTGGGGTCGAAGGTGGTGTGGGTACTTGGTGTGTGTATGGTGGGGAGCTTGTGCTTCAACGCAGCTCTATTCTAATTAATGATATTACTTAAGATCTGGGTGTATTACATTAGGCGTTGTTACATTAGGCATTGCAGTCAACGCCAAATGTAACAACGCCTTATGTAATAAAGTAATTTTCGTCTAGGATAAGATGAAATCTCAAAAAATAAAAAGTTAAAATCAAAGAGTATCCATATACCTTGGGGTGGAAGGTTGTGTGGGCACTAGGGTCGAAGGGGGTGTGGGTACATGGGTCGAAGGTGGTGTGGGTACTTGGAATGTGTATGGTGGGGAGCTTGTGCTTCAACGCAACTCTATTCTAATTAATGATATTACTTGAGATCTGGGTGTATTATATTAGGCGTTGTTACATTAGGCGTTGCAGTCAACGCCAAATGTAACAACGCCTTATGTAATAAAGTAACTTTCGTCTAGGATAAGATGAAATCTCAAAAAATAAAAAGTTAAAATCATAGAGTATCCATATACCTTGGGGTCGAAGGTTGTGTGGATACTGGAGTCGAAGGGGGTGTGGGTACTGGGGTCGAAGGTAGTCTAGGTACTTGGATTGTGTATGGTGGGGAGCTTGTGCTTCAACGCCACTCTATTCTAATAAATGATATTACTAAAGATCTGAGTGTATCTCATACGGCGTTGTTACATTAGGCGTTGCAGACGAAGACAAATGTAACAACGCCTAATGTGATAAAGTAACTTTCGTCTGGGAGAAGATAAAATCTAAAAAAAAGTCAAAATCATTGAGTATCCATATACCTTGGGGTCGAAGGTTGTGTGGTTACTGGGGTCGAAGGGGGTGTGGGTACTGGGGTCGAAGGGGTATGAGTACTTGGAGTGTGTATGGTGGGGAGCTTGTGCTTCAACGCAACTCTCTTCTAATTAATGATATTACTTAAGATCTGAGTGTATTACACTAGGCGTTGTTACATTAGGCGTTGCAGTCAACGCCAAATATAACAACGCCTAATGTAATAAAGTAACTTTCGTCTAGGACATGATGAAATCTCAAAAAAAGTTAAAATCATAGAGTATCCATATACCTTGGGGTCGAAGGTTGTGTGGGTACTGGGGTCGAAGGAAGTGTGGGTCCTGGGGTTGAAGTTGGTGTGGGTACTTGGAGTTTGTATGGTGGGGAGCTTGTGCTTTAACGCAATTAATGATATTACTTTAGATCTGAGTGTATTACATTAGGTGTTGTTAAATTAGGCGTTGCAGTCAACGCCAAATGTAACAACGCCTAATGTAATAAAGTTAATTTCGTCTAGGACAAGATGAAATCTCAAAAAAAGTTTAAATCATAGAGTATCCATATACCTTTGGGTCGAAGGTTGTGTGTGTACTGGGGTCGAAGGGGGTGTGGGTACTGGGGTCGAAGGAAGTGTGGGTACTTGGAATGTGTTCGGTGAGCAGCTTGTGCCTCAACGCAACTCTATTTTAATTGATGATATTACTTTAGATCTGAGTGTATTACATTAGGCGTTGTTACATTAGGCGTTGCAGTCAACGCCAAGGCGTTGCAGTCAACGCCAAATGTAACAACGCCTAATGTAATAAAGTAACTTTCGTCTAGGATAAGATGAAATCTAAAAAAAGTTGAAATCATAGAGTATCCATATACCTTGGGGTCGAAGGTTGTGTGGGTACTAGGGTCGAAGGGGATGAGGGTACTGGGTTCGAAGGTGGAGTGGGTACTTAGAGTGGGCATGGTGGGGAGCTTGTACTTTCACGCAGCTCCATTCTAATTAATGATTTTACTTAAAATCTGGGTGTATTACATTAGACGTTATTACATTAGGCGTTGCAGTCAACGCCCAATGTAACAACGCCTAATGTAATAAAGTAACTTTCGTCTGAAATCTCAAGATTTCTCAAACAATGTGGGTACTAGGGTCGAAGGTAGTGTGGATACTTGGAGTGTGTATGGTTGGGAGTTTGTGCTTCAACGCCACTCTATTCTAATAAATAATTTTACTAATGACCTGAGTGTATTACATTAGGCGTTGTTACATTAGGCGTTGCAGTCAACGCCAAATGTAACAACGCCTAATGTGATAAAGTAACTTTCGTCCAGGACAAGATGAAATCTAAAAAAAAAAGATATAATCATAGAGTATCCATATACCTTGGGGTCGAAGGTTGTGTGGGTACTGGGGTCGAAGGGGTAGTGGGTACTGGGGTCGAAGGGGGTGTGGGTTCTTGGAGTGTGTATGGTGGGAAGCTTGTGCTTCAACGCAACTCCTCTAATTAATGATATTACTTAAGATCTGAGTGTATTACATTAGGTGTTGTTACATTAGGCGTTGCAGTCAACGCCAAATGTATCAACGTCTAATGTAATAAAGTAACTTTCGTCTAGGATAAGATGAAATCTCAACACAAAAGTTAAAATCATAGAGTATTCATATACCTTTGGGTTGAAGGTTGTGTGGGTACTGGGGTCGAAGGGGGTGTTGATTCTGGGGTCGAAGTTGGTGTGGGTACTTAGAGTGTGTATGGTGGGGAGCTTGTGCTTCAACGCAGCTCTATTCTAATTAATGATATTACTTAAAATCGGGGTGTATTACATTAGGCGTTGTTACAAGTAGGTTTGCAGTCAACGCCAAATGTAACAACGCCTTATGTAATAAAGTAACTTTCGTCTAGGATAATGTGTGTGTGAATTCGGGTTTAACGTCGCTTTCAACAATTTTTCAGTCATATCACGACGGTGTCTGGTTGCGACAAGGAGCTCAATGCTCACTTTAATAGTGCTGCCTCACTGAAGTATCATGTCCCAGGCACATTATCCTGACACTGGGTCGACCAGTCCTAGCTCTACTCCGTAAATCTGAGTGCCAAGCGAGGAGCAGCTAGTACCATTTTTAACGACTTTGGTATGTCGCGGCCTGGGATCAAACTTCGTCTAGGATAAGATGAAATCTCTAAAAAAAGTTTAAATCATAGAGTATCCATATACCTTGGGGTCGAAGGTTGTGTGGGCAATGGGTTCGAAGGGGGTGTGGGTACTGGGGTCGAAGGTGGTGTGGGTACTTGGAGTGTGTATGGTGGGGAGCTTGTGCTTCACCGCAACTCTATTCTAATTAATGATTTTACTTAAGATCTGAGTGTATTACATAAGGCGTTGTTACATTAGGCGTTGCAGTCAACGCCAAATGTAACAACGCCTAATGTAATAAAGTAACTTTCGTCTAGGACAAGATGAAATCTAAAAAAAAAAAAAGTTAAAATCATAGAGTATCCATATACATTGGGGTCGAAGGTTGTGTGGGTACTGGGGTCGAAGGGAGTGTGGGTACTGGGGTCAAAGGTGGTGTGGGTACTTGGTGTGTGTATGGTGGGGAGCTAGTGCATCAACGCAACTCTATTCTAATTAATGTTATTATTAAAGATCTGAGTGTATTACATAAGGCGTTGCAGTCAACGCCACCTTGGGGAGGAAAGTTTTGTGGGTACTGGGGTCAAAGGGGATGTGGGTACTGGGGTCGAAAGTGGTGTGGGTACTTGGAGTGTTTATGGTGAGCAGCTTGTGCTTCTACGCAACTCTATTCTAATTAATGAAATTACTTTAGATCTGAGTGTATTACATTAGGCGTTGTTACATTAGGCGTTGCAGTCAACGCCAAATGTAACAACGGCTAATGTAATAAAGTTACTTTCGTCTAGGATAAGATGAAATCTCAACAAGAAAGTTAAAATCATAAAGTATCCATATATCTTGGGTTCGAACGTTGTGTGGGTACTAGGGTCGAAGGGGATTTGGGTACTGGGGTCGAAGGTGGTGTGGGTACTTGGAGTGTGTATGGTGGGGAGCTTGTGCTTCAACGCAACTCTATTCTAATTAATGATATTACTTAAGATCTGAGTGTATTACATTACGCGTTGTTACATTAGGCGTTACAGTCAACGCAAAATATAACAACGCCTAATGTAATAAGGTAACTTTCGTCTAGGACAAGGTGAAATCTCAAAAACGTTAAAATCATAGAGAATCTATATACCCTGGGCCGAAGGTAGTGTGGGTACTGGGGTCGAAGGTGGAGTGGGTACTTGGAGTGCGTATGGTGGGAAGCTTGTGCTTCAGCGCAGCTCTATTCTAATTAATGATATTACTTAAGATCTGGGTGTATTACATTAGGCGTTGTTACATTAGGCGTTGCAGTCAACGCCAAATGTAACAACGCCTTATGTAATAAAGTAACTTTCGTCTAGGATAAGATGAAATCTCAAAAAATAAAAAGTTAAAATCATAGAGTATCCATATACCTTGGGGTCGAAGGTTGTGTGGGTACTGGGGTCGAAGGGGGTGTGGGTACTGGGGTTGATGGTGGTGTGCGTACTTGGAGTTTATATGGTGGGCAGCTTGTGCTTCACAGCAACTCTATTCTTATTTATGATATTACTTAAGATCTGAGTGTATTACATGAGGCGTTGTTACATTAGGCGTTGCAGTCAACGCCAAATGTAACAACGCCTAATGTAATAAAGAAACTTTCGTCTAGGATAAGATTAAATCTCAACAAAAAAGTTAAAATCATAGAGTATCCATATACATTGGGGTCGAAGGTTGTGTGGGTTCTGGGGTCGAAGGTGGTGTGGGTACTTGGTGTGTGTATGGTGGGGAGCTTGTGCTTCAACGCAGCTCTATTCTAATTAATGATATTACTTAAGATCTGGGTGTATTAAATAAGGCGTTGTTACATTAGACGTTGCAGTCAACGCCAAATGTAACAACGCCTTATGTAATAAAGTAACCTTCGTCTAGGATAAGATGAAATCTCAAAAAATAAAAAAGTTGAAATCATAGAGTATCCATATACCTTGGGGTGGAAGGTTGTGTGGGCACTAGGGTCGAAGGGGGTGTGGGTAGTCAACGCCCAATGTAACAACGCCTAATGAAAGAAAGTAACTTTCGTCTGAAATCTCAAGATTTCTCAAACAAGGTAGTGTGGATACTTGGAGTGTGTATGGTGGGGAGTTTGTGCTTCAACGCCACTTTATTCTAATAAATGATTTTACTAACGCCACTTTATTCTAATAAATGATTTTACTAAAGATCTGAGTGTATTGCATTAGGCGTTGTTACATTAGGCGTTGCAATCTACGCCAAATGTAACAACGCCTAATGTGATAAAGTAACTTTCGTCCAGGACAAGATGAAATCTAAAAAAAAAAGTTAAAATCATAGAGTATCCATATACCTTGGGGTCGAAGGTTGTGTGGGCACTGGGGTCGAAGGGGGTGTGGGTACTGGGGTCGAAGGTGGTGTGGGTACTTGGAGTGTGTATGGTGGGGAGCTTGTGTTTCAGTCAACGCCAAATCTAACAATGCCTAATGTAATAAAGTAACTTTCGTGAAGGACAAGAGGAAATCTAAAAAAAAGTTCAAATCATAGGGTATCCATATACCTTGGGGACGAAGGTTGTGTGGGTACTGGGGTCGAAGGGGGTGTGGGTACTGGGGTCGAAGGGGTTGTGGGTACTGGGGTCGAAGGGGGTGTGGGTACTTGGAGTGTGTATGGTGGGGAGCTTGTGCTTCAACGCAACTCCTCTAATTAATGATATTACTTAAGATCTGAGTGTATTACATTAGGCGTTGTTACATTAGGCGTTGCAGTCAACGCCAAATGTAACAACGCCTAATGTACCTAATGTAATAAAGTAACTTTCGTCTAGGACAAGATGAAATCTCAACAAAAAAGTTAAAATCATAAAGTATCCATATACCTTGGGGTCGAAGGTTGTGTGGGTACTAGGGTCGAAGGGGATTTGGGTACTGGGGTCGAAGGTGATGTGGGTACTTGGAGTGTGTATGGTGGGGAGCTTGTGCTTCAACGCAACTCTATTCTAATTAATGATATTACTTAAAATCTGAGTGTATTACATTAGGCGTTGTTACATTAGGCGTTACAGTCAACGCAAAATATAACAACGCCTAATGTAGTAAAGTAACTTTCGTCTAGGACAAGATGAAATCTCAAAAAAGTTAAAATCATAGAGAATTTATATACCCTGGGCCAAAGGTAGTGTGGGTACTGGGGTCGAAGGTGGTGTGGGTACTTGAGTGTGTATGGTTGGGAAGCTTGTGCTTCAACGCAGCTCTATTCTAATCAATGATATTACTTAAGATCTGGGTGTATTACATTAGGCGTTGTTACATTAGGCGTTGCAGTCAACGCCAAATGTAACAACGCCTTATGTAATAAAGTAACTTTCGTATAGGATTAGATGAAATCTCAAAAAATAAAAAGTTAAAATCATAGAGTATCCATATATCTTGGGGTCGAAGGTTGTGTGGGTACTGGGGTCGAAGGGGGTGTGGGTACTGGGGTCGAAGGGGGTATGGGTACTTGGAGTGTGTATGGTGGGGAGCTTGTGCTTCAACGCAACTCTCTTCTTATTAATGATATTACTTAAGATCTGAGTGTATTACACTAGGCGTTGTTACATTAGGCGTTGCAGTCAACGCCAAATATAACAACGCCTAATGTAATAAAGCAACTTTCGTCTAGGACAAGATGAAATCTAAAAAAAAGTTAAAATCATAGAGTATCCATATACCTTGGGTTCGAAGGTTGTGTGGGTACTGGGGTCGAAGGAAGTGTGGGTTCTGGGGATTGAAGATGATGTGGGTACTAGGAGTGTGTATGGTGGGGATCTTGTGCTTTAACGCAATTAATGATATTACTTAAGATCTGAGTGTATTACATTAGGTGTTGTTAAATTAGGCGTTGCAGTCAACGCCAAATGTAACAACGCCTAATGTAATAAAGTATATTTCGTCTAGGACAAGATGAAATCTCAAAAAAAGTTTAAATCATAGAGTATCCATATACCTTTGGGTCGAAGGTTGTGTGGGTACTGGGGTCGAAGGGGGTGTGGGTACTGGGGTCGAAGGAAGTGTGGGTACTTGGAATGTGTTCGGTGAGCAGCTTGTGCCTCAACGCAAGTCTATTTTAATTTATGATATTACTTTAGATCTGAGTGTATTACATTAGGCGTTGTTACATTAGGCGTTGCAGTCAACGCCAAGGCGTTGCAGTCAACGCCAAATGTAACAACGCCAAATGTAATAAAGTAACTTTCGTCTAGGACAAGATGAAATCTAAAAAAAAGTTCAACTCATAGAGTATCCATATACATTGGGGTCGAAGGTTGTGTGGGTACTGGGTCTAAGGGGGTGTGGGTACTTGGTCGAAGGTGGTGTGGGTACTTGGAGTGTGTATGGTTGGAAGATAGTGCTTCAACGCAACACTATTCTAATTAATGATATTACTTAAGATCTGAGTGTATTACATTAGGCTTTGTTATACGGGCCTCCGTGGCCTAGTGGTTAAGAGCGCTGACTCTTGATCAGTAGGTCTCTCACCGCTGTGGTTCGAGCCTCGCTCGGGTCATATGTGAGACGCCAAGTTCTGCAACGGAAGGTCAGGTGGTTTTTCTCCGGGTACTCCGGTTTTCGCCCACCTTTGATTTACGATCGGCTCGATATGAGTGAAATAATCTTGAAAGGGCCGTAAAATCAAAACCAAAAAAAAAACCAACAAAAAAACACACATTAGGCGTTGCAGTCAACGCCAAATGTAACAACGCTCAACGCCAAATGTAACAACGCCTAATGTAATAAAGTAACTTTCGTCTAGGATAAGATGAAATCTCAAAAAAGTCAAAATCATAGAGTATCCATATACCTTGGGGTCGAAGGTTGTGTGGGTACTGGGTCGAAGGGGGTGTGGTTACTGGGTCGAAGGTGGTGTCGGTACTGGGGTCGAAGGTGGTGTGGGTACTTGGTGTGTGTATGGTGGGGAGCTTGTGCTTCAACGCAGCTCTATTCTAATTAATGATATTACTTAAGATCTGGGTGTATTACATTAGGCGTTGTTACATAAGGCATTGCAGTCAACGCCAAATGTAACAACGCCTTATGTAATAAAGTAATTTTCGTCTAGGATAAGATGAAATCTCAAAAAATAAAAAGTTAAAATCAAAGAGTATCCATATACCTTGGGGTGGAAGGTTGTGTGGGCACTAGGGTCGAAGGGGGTGTGGGTACATGGGTCGAAGGTGGTGTGGGTACTTGGAATGTGTATGGTGGGGAGCTTGTGCTTCAACGCAACTCTATTCT
The DNA here is from genome assembly GCA_963580285.1 of Lucinisca nassula. NCBI lineage: Eukaryota > Metazoa > Mollusca > Bivalvia > Lucinida > Lucinidae > Lucinisca > Lucinisca nassula. The sequence goes on along the minus strand of OY757015.1, from coordinate 57,945,444 downwards.
AATTAATGATATTACTTGAGATCTGGGTGTATTATATTAGGCGTTGTTACATTAGGCGTTGCAGTCAACGCCAAATGTAACAACGCCTTATGTAATAAAGTAACTTTCGTCTAGGATAAGATGAAATCTCAAAAAATAAAAAGTTAAAATCATAGAGTATCCATATACCTTGGGGTCGAAGGTTGTGTGGATACTGGAGTCGAAGGGGGTGTGGGTACTGGGGTCGAAGGTAGTCTAGGTACTTGGATTGTGTATGGTGGGGAGCTTGTGCTTCAACGCCACTCTATTCTAATAAATGATATTACTAAAGATCTGAGTGTATCTCATACGGCGTTGTTACATTAGGCGTTGCAGACGAAGACAAATGTAACAACGCCTAATGTGATAAAGTAACTTTCGTCTGGGAGAAGATAAAATCTAAAAAAAAGTCAAAATCATTGAGTATCCATATACCTTGGGGTCGAAGGTTGTGTGGTTACTGGGGTCGAAGGGGGTGTGGGTACTGGGGTCGAAGGGGTATGAGTACTTGGAGTGTGTATGGTGGGGAGCTTGTGCTTCAACGCAACTCTCTTCTAATTAATGATATTACTTAAGATCTGAGTGTATTACACTAGGCGTTGTTACATTAGGCGTTGCAGTCAACGCCAAATATAACAACGCCTAATGTAATAAAGTAACTTTCGTCTAGGACATGATGAAATCTCAAAAAAAGTTAAAATCATAGAGTATTCATATACCTTGGGGTCGAAGGTTGTGTGGGTACTGGGGTCGAAGGAAGTGTGGGTCCTGGGGTTGAAGTTGGTGTGGGTACTTGGAGTTTGTATGGTGGGGAGCTTGTGCTTTAACGCAATTAATGATATTACTTTAGATCTGAGTGTATTACATTAGGTGTTGTTAAATTAGGCGTTGCAGTCAACGCCAAATGTAACAACGCCTAATGTAATAAAGTTAATTTCGTCTAGGACAAGATGAAATCTCAAAAAAAGTTTAAATCATAGAGTATCCATATACCTTTGGGTCGAAGGTTGTGTGTGTACTGGGGTCGAAGGGGGTGTGGGTACTGGGGTCGAAGGAAGTGTGGGTACTTGGAATGTGTTCGGTGAGCAGCTTGTGCCTCAACGCAACTCTATTTTAATTGATGATATTACTTTAGATCTGAGTGTATTACATTAGGCGTTGTTACATTAGGCGTTGCAGTCAACGCCAAGGCGTTGCAGTCAACGCCAAATGTAACAACGCCTAATGTAATAAAGTAACTTTCGTCTAGGATAAGATGAAATCTAAAAAAAGTTGAAATCATAGAGTATCCATATACCTTGGGGTCGAAGGTTGTGTGGGTACTAGGGTCGAAGGGGATGAGGGTACTGGGTTCGAAGGTGGAGTGGGTACTTAGAGTGGGCATGGTGGGGAGCTTGTACTTTCACGCAGCTCCATTCTAATTAATGATTTTACTTAAAATCTGGGTGTATTACATTAGACGTTATTACATTAGGCGTTGCAGTCAACGCCCAATGTAACAACGCCTAATGTAATAAAGTAACTTTCGTCTGAAATCTCAAGATTTCTCAAACAATGTGGGTACTAGGGTCGAAGGTAGTGTGGATACTTGGAGTGTGTATGGTTGGGAGTTTGTGCTTCAACGCCACTCTATTCTAATAAATAATTTTACTAATGACCTGAGTGTATTACATTAGGCGTTGTTACATTAGGCGTTGCAGTCAACGCCAAATGTAACAACGCCTAATGTGATAAAGTAACTTTCGTCCAGGACAAGATGAAATCTAAAAAAAAAAGATATAATCATAGAGTATCCATATACCTTGGGGTCGAAGGTTGTGTGGGTACTGGGGTCGAAGGGGTAGTGGGTTATGGGGTCGAAGGGGGTGTGGGTTCTTGGAGTGTGTATGGTGGGGAGCTTGTGCTTCAACGCAACTCCTCTAATTAATGATATTACTTAAGATCTGAGTGTATTACATTAGGTGTTGTTACATTAGGCGTTGCAGTCAACGCCAAATGTATCAACGTCTAATGTAATAAAGTAACTTTCGTCTAGGATAAGATGAAATCTCAACACAAAAGTTAAAATCATAGAGTATTCATATACCTTTGGGTTGAAGGTTGTGTGGGTACTGGGGTCGAAGGGGGTGTTGATTCTGGGGTCGAAGTTGGTGTGGGTACTTAGAGTGTGTATGGTGGGGAGCTTGTGCTTCAACGCAGCTCTATTCTAATTAATGATATTACTTAAAATCGGGGTGTATTACATTAGGCGTTGTTACAAGTAGGTTTGCAGTCAACGCCAAATGTAACAACGCCTTATGTAATAAAGTAACTTTCGTCTAGGATAATGTGTGTGTGAATTCGGGTTTAACGTCGCTTTCAACAATTTTTCAGTCATATCACGACGGTGTCTGGTTGCGACAAGGAGCTCAATGCTCACTTTAATAGTGCTGCCTCACTGAAGTATCATGTCCCAGGCACATTATCCTGACACTGGGTCGACCAGTCCTAGCTCTACTCCGTAAATCTGAGTGCCAAGCGAGGAGCAGCTAGTACCATTTTTAACGACTTTGGTATGTCGCGGCCTGGGATCAAACTTCGTCTAGGATAAGATGAAATCTCTAAAAAAAGTTTAAATCATAGAGTATCCATATACCTTGGGGTCGAAGGTTGTGTGGGCAATGGGTTCGAAGGGGGTGTGGGTACTGGGGTCGAAGGTGGTGTGGGTACTTGGAGTGTGTATGGTGGGGAGCTTGTGCTTCACCGCAACTCTATTCTAATTAATGATTTTACTTAAGATCTGAGTGTATTACATAAGGCGTTGTTACATTAGGCGTTGCAGTCAACGCCAAATGTAACAACGCCTAATGTAATAAAGTAACTTTCGTCTAGGACAAGATGAAATCTAAAAAAAAAAAAAGTTAAAATCATAGAGTATCCATATACATTGGGGTCGAAGGTTGTGTGGGTACTGGGGTCGAAGGGAGTGTGGGTACTGGGGTCAAAGGTGGTGTGGGTACTTGGTGTGTGTATGGTGGGGAGCTAGTGCATCAACGCAACTCTATTCTAATTAATGTTATTATTAAAGATCTGAGTGTATTACATAAGGCGTTGCAGTCAACGCCACCTTGGGGAGGAAAGTTTTGTGGGTACTGGGGTCAAAGGGGATGTGGGTACTGGGGTCGAAAGTGGTGTGGGTACTTGGAGTGTTTATGGTGAGCAGCTTGTGCTTCTACGCAACTCTATTCTAATTAATGAAATTACTTTAGATCTGAGTGTATTACATTAGGCGTTGTTACATTAGGCGTTGCAGTCAACGCCAAATGTAACAACGGCTAATGTAATAAAGTTACTTTCGTCTAGGATAAGATGAAATCTCAACAAGAAAGTTAAAATCATAAAGTATCCATATATCTTGGGTTCGAACGTTGTGTGGGTACTAGGGTCGAAGGGGATTTGGGTACTGGGGTCGAAGGTGGTGTGGGTACTTGGAGTGTGTATGGTGGGGAGCTTGTGCTTCAACGCAACTCTATTCTAATTAATGATATTACTTAAGATCTGAGTGTATTACATTACGCGTTGTTACATTAGGCGTTACAGTCAACGCAAAATATAACAACGCCTAATGTAATAAGGTAACTTTCGTCTAGGACAAGGTGAAATCTCAAAAACGTTAAAATCATAGAGAATCTATATACCCTGGGCCGAAGGTAGTGTGGGTACTGGGGTCGAAGGTGGAGTGGGTACTTGGAGTGCGTATGGTGGGAAGCTTGTGCTTCAGCGCAGCTCTATTCTAATTAATGATATTACTTAAGATCTGGGTGTATTACATTATGCGTTGTTACATTAGGCGTTGCAGTCAACGCCAAATGTAACAACGCCTTATGTAATAAAGTAACTTTCGTCTAGGATAAGATGAAATCTCAAAAAATAAAAAGTTAAAATCATAGAGTATCCATATACCTTGGGGTCGAAGGTTGTGTGGGTACTGGGGTCGAAGGGGGTGTGGGTACTGGGGTTGATGGTGGTGTGCGTACTTGGAGTTTATATGGTGGGCAGCTTGTGCTTCACAGCAACTCTATTCTTATTTATGATATTACTAAAGATCTGAGTGTATTACATGAGGCGTTGTTACATTAGGCGTTGCAGTCAACGCCAAATGTAACAACGCCTAATGTAATAAAGAAACTTTCGTCTAGGATAAGATTAAATCTCAACAAAAAAGTTAAAATCATAGAGTATCCATATACATTGGGGTCGAAGGTTGTGTGGGTTCTGGGGTCGAAGGTGGTGTGGGTACTTGGTGTGTGTATGGTGGGGAGCTTGTGCTTCAACGCAGCTCTATTCTAATTAATGATATTACTTAAGATCTGGGTGTATTAAATAAGGCGTTGTTACATTAGACGTTGCAGTCAACGCCAAATGTAACAACGCCTTATGTAATAAAGTAACCTTCGTCTAGGATAAGATGAAATCTCAAAAAATAAAAAAGTTGAAATCATAGAGTATCCATATACCTTGGGGTGGAAGGTTGTGTGGGCACTAGGGTCGAAGGGGGTGTGGGTACATAGGTCGAAGGTGGTGTGGGTACTTGGAGTGTGTATGGTGGGGAGCTTGTGCTTCAACGCAACTCTATTCTAATTAATGATATTACTTGAGATCTGGGTGTATTACATTAGGCGTTGTTACAATAGGCATTGCAGTCAACGCCAAATGTAACAACGCCTTATGTAATAAAGTAACTTTCGTCTAGAATAAGATGAAATCTCAAAAAATAAAAAGTTAAAATCATAGAGTATCCATGTACCTTGGGGTGGAAGGTTGTGTGGGGACTAGGGTCGAAGGGGGTGTGGGTACATGGGTCGAAGGTGGTGTGGGTACTTGAAGTGTGTAAGGTTGGGAGCTTGTGCTTCAACGTAACTCTATTCTAATTAATGATATTACTTGAGGTCTGAGTGTATAACATAAGGCGTTGTTACATTAGGCGTTGCAGTCAACGCCAAATGTAAGAAAGGCCTAATATAATAAAGTAACTTTCGTCTAGGATAAGGTGAAATCTAAAAAAAAAGTTAAAATCATAGAGTATCCATATACCTTGGGGTCGAAGATTGTGTGGGTAGTGTGGTCGAAGGGGCCGGCGGTACTGGGGTCGAAGGTGGTGTTGGAACTTGGAGTGTGTATGATGGGGAGCTTATGCTACAATGCCACTCTATTCTAATAAAAGATATTACTAAATATCTGAGTGTATTACATTAGGCGTTGTTACATTAGGCGTTGCAGTCAACGCCAAATGTAACAACGCCTTTTGTAATAAAGTAACTTTCGTCTAGGACAAGATGAAATCTAAAAAAAAAAGTTAAAATCATAGAGTATCCATATACCTTGGGGTCGAAGGTTGTGTGGTTAATGGGGTCGAAGGGGATGTGGGTACTTGGGTCGAAGGGGATGTGGGTATACGGAGTGTGTATGGTGGGCAGCATGTTCTTTAACTAAACTCTATTCTTATTTATTATATAACTTAAGATCTGGGTGTATTGCATTAGGCGTTGTTACATTAGGCGTTGTTGTCAACGCCAAATGTAAAAACGCCTAATGTAATAAAGAAACTTTCGTCTAGGATAAGATGAAATCTCAACAAAAAAGTTAAAATCATAAAGTATCCATATACCTTGGGGTCGAAGGTTGTGTGGGTACTGGGGTCGAAGGTGGTGTGGGTACTGGGGTCGAAGGTGGTGTGGGTACTTGGAGTGGGTATGGGTGGGAGCTTGTGCTTCAACGCAACTCTATTCTAATTAATGTTATTACTTAAGATCTGAGTGTATTACATTAGGCATTGTTACATTAGGCGTTGCAGTCAACGCCAAATGTAACAACGCCTTATGTTATAAAGTAACTTTCGTCTAGAACATGATGAAATCTCAAAAAATTTAAAATCATAGAGTATCCATATACCTTGGGGTCGAAAGTTTTGTGGGTACTGGGGTCGAAGGGGGTGTGGCTACTGGGGTCGAAGGTGGTGTGGGTACTTGGAGTGTGTATGATGAGCAGCCTGTGCTTCATCGCAACTCTATTCTAATTAATGATATTACTTAAGATCTGAGTGTATTACATTAGGCGTTGTTACATTTGGCGTTGCAGTCAACGCCAAAATGTAACAACGCCTAATGTAATAAAGTAACTTTCGTCTAGGATAAGATGAAATCTCAAAAAAAAAGTTAAAATCATAGAGTATCCATATACCTTGGGGTCGAAGGTTGTGTGGGTAGTGGGAAAGGGGGTGTGAGTACTGGGTCGAAGGTGGTGTGGGTACTTGGAGTGTGTATGGTGGGGAGCTTGTGCTTCAACGCAACTCTATTCTTATTAATGATATTACTTAAGATCTGAGGGTATTACATTAGGCGTTGTTACATTAGGCGTTGCAGTCAACGCCAAATATAACAACGCCTAATGTAATAAAGTAACTTTCGTCTAGGACAAGATGAAATCTAAAAAAAAGTTAGAATTATAGAGTATCTATCTACCTTGGGGTCGAAGGTTGTGTGGGTACTGGGGTCGAAGGGGGGTTGGGTACTGGGGTCGAAGGTGGTGTCGGTACTTGGAATGTGTAAGGTGAGGAGCTTGTGCTTCAATGCAGCTCTATTCTAATTAATGATATGACTTAAGATCTGGGTGTATTACATTAGGCGTTGTTACATTAGGCGTTGCAGTCAACGCGAAATGTAACAACGCCTAATGTAATAAATTAACTTTCGTCTAGGACAAGATGAAATCTAAAAAAAAAAAGTTAAAATCATAGAGTATCTATATACCTTGGGGTCGAAGGTTGTGTGGGTACTGGGGTCGAAGTGGGGTGTGGATACTGGGGTCGGTGGTGTGGGTACTTGGAGTGTGTATGGTGGGGAGCTTGTGCTTCAACGCAACTCTATTCTAATGTTATTACTTAAGATCTGAGTGTATTACATAAGGGCATTTTTACATTAGGCGTTGCAGTCAACGCCAAATGTAACAACGCCTAATGTAATGAAGTAATTTTCGTCTACGATGACATTCTTCTCGAAGACCGGAGTAGGACTTCGAAGATCGAGAACGGAGTTTACACGCTGGGATGTTCTCAACAATACCTCTAAGTATAAGTTATCTGTAATAAAAGGCGTACCTTGCAAAACGAAGAAAGCGATGTATTTTGCCCAAACTGACAGTTTTGAATTCACACATGAGACGAAGTCTCCATATACTTGCCTAAGACGCAGTCTCCAGAGAATTTACCAGAGGCACAGTTTCCACTGGACTCAACTTAAGCCTCACCAACTAGTCCTGAGGTTAATATCAAGTCTCAAGCACCGATGGGCGGGGGCGAAATAAATTGAAATAAAACTCTTTAATCCGCCAGCGAAGGCATGATACATGATGCTGTTTTTAATTCAAAACGATCCATTTTGCTGTTACATACTCTTTAATGCCTGTTTGATTCTCATTATGATCTCCGAACTTATACACATGCGAATTTAAAGGCTTGGGTAAAAATCTTGGACAAAGGGGACGAGTGAACACATTTATTCTGGCTTTCCAGAACGTTTTTACCACATCCCCCACTTATGAACAACCGAAACCCAACTTATTTAGTTTCGGCATTGTTGGGGAGGGGAGACTCTTCAATTTATAGATTCCTTTCTTTGCTACTGAAAATAGTAAGTTTTTGCGCCATCCCCCACCCCCGAGAATCTTTGATTCGGGGGTGAGGGGGGGGGGGCATATAGTATTTGCCCTTTCTGACCAAGGGCCATAACTCTGTTTCATTTTTGCCTGAATTATGTCCCCTTAAAATTTTGCAAAAACACAGAAATTGGCTCCCACGGGGTCATTGGTCACCTATAGTTTCAGCTCTTGTTGTAAATGATATGGACCCAATATGAGTTAATGGCGAGTATATGGAGTGTGTTCCAGTTTTGTCTGGGTCCCGAATGGGACTGTTCTTAGTCCTCTGTTATACTCCCTGTATATTAATCATATTTCCACCGACATTGACTCAGAAATAAGACTGTTCGCAGACGACTGGGTATACTGCCCGGAAATTAGAGTTACAGAGGACTAACGTAAACTTCGGAATCAAATGGATAGACTAGGATGTTGGGCATGAAAATGTGGCATGACATCATGCGCGCAAGTCCGTGAAATGAACACCCCTTACTTTATATAAATAAAACTGTGATTTAAGGGGATATACATACTTTTTTATTATATCTGCTATAAGACATAGGTTGTGGGTACACGTTAGAACCGCCTCCTTGAGACGATTCTAACGAGCACCCACAACCTATGTTTGCAGTATAAATAAGAAACATATCATGGATTTTCATCAGGTATCGAGTAGAAGTCTCCAGGGAAGTGACAAAAAGCGGGAACTGCAAGGAAGTATTATGAGGCGTAGTCCGCGGGGGAACTCACCTCAGGCGAAGTCTCTAGGGAACTCCATTACGAAAACACGCCTATTTAAAAACACTTCAAATGTACCACCTAAAAATGATTATTTTTCAGATGAAAAAATTGTTTTAATGTTCTTATTTCTGCTCAAAATATAGATTGTGGGTACACGTTAGAACCGCCGCTAGGTACACGTTAGAACCGCGGTTTTAACGAGTGCCCACATCCTATATTTTAGCCCAGACATAAGAAAATTAAGGTTTGTCCCTATAAACCCCAGATTTACTTGATAAAATTGGTGTTCAATGGGTTCAAATTTCTACAGGCGCGTTTTCGTGATGTCACATGGGCGAGGGCTCCATGGAACTTTTGTTTAAATTTTGATTTAATGTCCCCGTTAACACTATTTCATTCATTTTGAGATTTAACTTCCTTTTTTTCGGGGTGGGGGGGGGGGGGAGTTGGACTTTTATCCGACATTGAGAATGAGAAGAAATGACATATCAAGTCCTGTCATAGGGCTTATATGAATTGAGCGGTCCGACTCGCACCACTTTGTCTGCAGAAGCTGTGTGCTAAGCGGTTTACCAGTATTCATGTGCCGTCAGTTTCACGTCTGCGCGGAAGCACCATGCAGCCGAATCTATTTTCGACGGGCGGGACCTATTCTCCAGGGAACTCACATAAGGTGAAGTCTCGATGTAAGACGAATGTATCTCCGGAACATGCATAAGCAAGGTCTGAAAGCAATGCACATAAGACATTTATTTATTTATCTATCTTTTTTTTTCATTTTTACGTCCCTTACAAGATTATTTCACTCAGGTCGAGCCGATCGTTTAAGTTAAAAGAAAACCGAAGTACTCGGGGGGAAAACAACCTGATCTTCCGTAAGCTGCAGACATGTGACCTTAGCGAGGTTCGAATCAACAGTGATGAGAGGCCTAATGATAAAACTGACAGCAAGCAAAACCTGCAGGCATCTTATCTGGGACGAAGTCTCTAGGGACCTCAGATGAGCGAGGTATGTATAGGGTACTTTTATTTTGCGAGGTCTCCTGTGAATCCAGCTGAGAAAAAGTAGCATCAGCATCGGAAGTTACGTGAAAGGAAGTTGCTTTGGAATTCGCAAGAATGAAAAGGACGGCGTGTGATATATTTACTCGCCGGCCGTGACCAGCCTGCGCTCTTTAAAGCTCGCCAGCAAGAAATATTCAAATGCCACTGTGACCAGCTTTGTCCAACTCTTCCAACTGCTTTGTACGGGCCGTCATTAACGCCTCGTCTCTCGCACGTTGAAACAACTTCTTTTTTTCCTCCTCCGACAAACCAACCGTCCCTTTCTGGCGCTGACGAATTTCTTCTTTCATCTGATTGAACTGTCGATATTACACAGAATCAGGCGAAATTCTGTTCGCGAGCGCAGGCTGGTTACGTGTTGGCCCCACCGAGTGGGGATGCCGAGGAAAATTTTTTTTTTCATCCTCGGTGGGGCCGACCAGGGCGGGCATCCCCGGCCGACCCGGGGGTAGTCCCACAGTGTGGGGATGGGGTGCTGTCCCAGACCCCCCCCCCCCTTGTGTATACTACTCAGAGATTTACGCCTAATGAACTCACGCAATAAGTAATATTCATTTAGAGCGAAAGGTTAGATCATATTTGTACGATGACTCTCTATCCACCACTTGATACTGGAGACAAACACCGCCTTCAGTACGTGGTCGAGGTCAAATTCCGTCTCGAAAAAGAACGAGACTTCAGAGCCTCGCTGTACAAGAAATACAGACGTGGGGCTAATGTTGTTGATGGGATTGAAAAAAGATACCACGCTTACTGCGGCTAGCGTAGGGCTCGCTGCTTCTGGCGTCGGGCTCTTGTCAACTATCATCGCGGTGCCTCGCGCCCGTGGCCTTAAAGCTGGAACGATTGTTAGTGGTTTGCTGGGTGTGAGCGGGAAATTTATTGGCCGGAGGCTCCAAACAAAAGCCAAAAAAAAAAAAAAAAATGACGAGATTCGTATCTTGGCTGAGTCAAAACTGAACTCAATCGCAGACCACATTTCTATCGCGCTGAACGAGGCCGCCAGAGCTAAAAATAGAAAAACCTTTAAATGACATCTCTTCCTAGGCAAATGGCCCGATTTGAAAATAATTTCACAGGGACCTTCCTTGAGTGACCCTCTTTCAAAATTGCCTAAATCGTTCGCTCCGGTAAACAAAATGGCCACCAGAGCTTAAAATAGAAAAACCTTTAAATGACATCTTCTTCTAGGCAAATGGCTCGATTTGAAAATAACTTCACAGGAATATTGCTTGAGTGACCCTCTTTCAAAATTACCTAAATCGTTCCGCTCCGTTTAACAAAATGGCCGCCAGAGCTAAAAGTAGAAAAAAACTTTAAATGACATCTCTTCCTAGGCAAATGGCCCGATTTGAAAATAATTTCACAGGAACGTTCCTTGAGTGACCCTCTTTCAAAATTGCCTAAATCGTTCCGCTCCGTTAAACAAGGCAAATGGCTCGATTTGAAAATAACTTCACAGGAATGTTCCTTGAGTGACCCTCTTTCAAAATTGCCTAAATCGTTCCGCTCCGTTAAACAAAATGGCCGCCAGAGCTAAAAATAGAAAACCTTTAAATGACATCTCCTCCTAGGCAAATGGCCCAATTTGAAAATAATTTCACAGGAACGTTCCTTGAGTGAGCCTCTTTCAAAATTGCCTTAATCATTCTGCTCCGTTAAACAAAATGGCCGCCAGAGCCAAAAATAGAAAAACCTTTAAATGACATCTCCTCCTAGGCAAATGGCCCCATTTGAAAATAATTTCACAGGAATGTTGCTTAAGTGACCCTTTTTCAAAATTACCTAAATCGTTCCGCTCCGTTAAACAAAATGGCCGCCAGAGCTAAAAATAGAAAAACCTTTAAATGACATCTCTTCCTAGGCAAATGGCCCGATTTGAAAATAATTTCACAGGAACGTTCCTTGAGTGAGCCTCTTTCAAAATTGCCTAAATCGTTCGCTATGGTAAACAAAATGCCTAAATCGTTCTCAAACTCTGCCTGTATGGCTATGCTTGGCATCTTGCCTCTGGAAGCTGTGCTACACAAAACCCTGCTTAACCTCTTTGCTGGCATTATTAGTAACCCAAATTCAGTCGAGCTAGAAATAGCAAAAAGGCAATTAATTATGAGAGAATAGCCTCAAAAGAGTATGTTTACTCATATTCAAAGTATTCTTGAACAGTATGAGCTGCCATCAATATTTCATTTGATCAGCAACCCCCCTTCCAAAGCAGAATGGAAACGTACACTTAACCAAAGAATACATGAAAGTGCGGAGTCCTTCTGGAAGTCCGATATTGCAAATAAAACCTCTACTAAATATCTTAAACCAAATGTTCTGAAAATTGGCAAGTGCCACCATATTTGGTCAACTGTTAGGGATAATGTTCATGATAATAGACGGGCACAAATTAAGTGTAAGTTATTGACGGGTACGTACATCCTTCAAGCAAATCGAGCTGCCTTTAATCAGCACGCGGTTAATCCTAACTGTAAATTGTGTGCAGTTGCTCCTGAAACCAGGCGGCACTTTATTAGTGAATGTGAATTCTTATCAGCCGAGAGGAAAGCTTACAGAGACAGGTTGTCAGCAAGCCATGTTATTACAGATTATCAGACATCACAGCTCAGTGACCCAGAATTCTTGACTCAAATTACATTGGATGCGTCTGTGCTCCTTAATACCAACGATTTGGGGGACGAGAGGCTGGGGTTGCTGGAACTGTATACAAGGGAGTACTTATCCAAAATACACAGGAGACGTATCGTGGCCCTTAAGCGGGCGTCCACTACCTGACTATCCAGAAAAGACAGTATTTTAAATACAGTGTAAATAAATAAGTTAAGCCACACACGTGTAAATAAAAGCACCACAATAGATTTGAGCTCTCTATCGTTAAACTTATACCTCCAAGAGGGTGCACCGATTAAAGAAGCGGTGGAACACTAAGAAACACAGACAGACAGACATGGCAACTTGCCCTTGTCCGTCCGTGCGTTGACAGATTCCGCCACACATCTAGGCATTGTTAGGAATACGTCCGGAAGTGCTGATATAACAGGAAGAATCTCTTTGGGTGGGAAGACTGCTTACTCCTTAATGGGGGCTGGGTTCCATGGGGACAATGGGGTGAAAGCTGCCCAGAACGGTCACGTATGGTCGACTTTTGTTGTTCCGAGACTCCTGTATGGTCTCGATGTTCAATTGCTTAAAAAGAGAGATATTGAGATTCTCGAAAGCTTTCAAAGAAAATGCCTGAAACAAATTCAGGGTCTACCTGACAATGTCTCAAACTCTGCCTGTATGGCTATGCTTGGCATCTTGCCTCTGGAAGCTTTGCTACACAAAACCCTGCTTAACCTCTTTGCTGGCATTATTAGTAACCCAAATTCAGTCGAGCTAGAAATAGCAAAAAGGCAATTAATTATGAGAGAAAAGCCTCAAAAGAGTATGTTTACTCATATTCAAAGTATTCTTGAACAGTATGAGCTGCCATCAATATTTCATTTGATCAGCAACCCCCCTTCCAAAGCAGAATGGAAACGTACACTTAACCAAAGAATACATGAAAGTGTGGAGTCCTTCTGGAAGTCCGATATTGCAAATAAAACCTCTACTAAATATCTTAACCCAAATGTTCTGAAAATTGGCAAATGCCACCATATTTGGTCAACTGTTAGGGATAATGTTCATGATAATAGACGGGCACAAATTAAGTGTAAGTTATTGACGGGTACGTACATCCTTCAAGCAAATCGAGCTGCCTTTAATCAGCACGCGGTTAATCCTAACTGTAAATTGTGTGCAGTTGCTCCTGAAACCAGGCGGCACTTTATTAGTGAATGTGAATTCTTATCAGCCGAGAGGAAAGCTTACAGAGACAGGTTGTCAGCAAGCCATGTTATTACAGATTATCAGACATCACAGCTCAGTGACCCAGAATTCTTGACTCAAATTACATTGGATGCGTCTGTGCTCCTTAATACCAACGATTTGGGGGACGAGAGGCTGGGGTTGCTGGAACTGTATACAAGGGAGTACTTATCCAAAATACACAGGAGACGTATCGTGGCCCTTAAGCGGGCGTCCACTACCTGACTATCCAGAAAAGACAGTATTTTAAATACAGTGTAAATAAATAAGTTAAGCCACACACGTGTAAATAAAAGCACCACAATAGATTTGAGCTCTCTATCGTTAAACTTATACCTCCAAGAGGGTGCACCGATTAAAGAAGCGGTGGAACACTAAGAAACACAGACAGACAGACATGGCAACTTGCCCTTGTCCGTCCGTGCGTTGACAGATTCCGCCACACATCTAGGCATTGTTAGGAATACGTCCGGAAGTGCTGATATAACAGGAAGAATCTCTTTGGGTGGGAAGACTGCTTACTCCTTAATGGGGGCTGGGTTCCATGGGGACAATGGGGTGAAAGCTGCCCAGAACGGTCACGTATGGTCGACTTTTGTTGTTCCGAGACTCCTGTATGGTCTCGATGTTCAATTGCTTAAAAAGAGAGATATTGAGATTCTCGAAAGCTTTCAAAGAAAATGCCTGAAACAAATTCAGGGTCTACCTGACAATGTCTCAAACTCTGCCTGTATGGCTATGCTTGGCATCTTGCCTCTGGAAGCTTTGCTACACAAAACCCTGCTTAACCTCTTTGCTGGCATTATTAGTAACCCAAATTCAGTCGAGCTAGAAATAGCAAAAAGGCAATTAATTATGAGAGAAAAGCCTCAAAAGAGTATGTTTACTCATATTCAAAGTATTCTTGAACAGTATGAGCTGCCATCAATATTTCATTTGATCAGCAACCCCCCTTCCAAAGCAGAATGGAAACGTACACTTAACCAAAGAATACATGAAAGTGTGGAGTCCTTCTGGAAGTCCGATATTGCAAATAAAACCTCTACTAAATATCTTAACCCAAATGTTCTGAAAATTGGCAAATGCCACCATATTTGGTCAACTGTTAGGGATAATGTTCATGATAATAGACGGGCACAAATTAAGTGTAAGTTATTGACGGGTACGTACATCCTTCAAGCAAATCGAGCTGCCTTTAATCAGCACGCGGTTAATCCTAACTGTAAATTGTGTGCAGTTGCTCCTGAAACCAGGCGGCACTTTATTAGTGAATGTGAATTCTTATCAGCCGAGAGGAAAGCTTACAGAGACAGGTTGTCAGCAAGCCATGTTATTACAGATTATCAGACATCACAGCTCAGTGACCCAGAATTCTTGACTCAAATTACATTGGATGCGTCTGTGCTCCTTAATACCAACGATTTGGGGGACGAGAGGCTGGGGTTGCTGGAACTGTATACAAGGGAGTACTTATCCAAAATACACAGGAGACGTATCGTGGCCCTTAAGCGGGCGTCCACTACCTGACTATCCAGAAAAGACAGTATTTTAAATACAGTGTAAATAAATAAGTTAAGCCACACACGTGTAAATAAAAGCACCACAATAGATTTGAGCTCTCTATCGTTAAACTTATACCTCCAAGAAATAAATTGGGCTGCATGGTGCTTCCACGCACAGCTGAATCTGACCACAAACGAGTACTTGTAAACCGTTTAGAAGGACTAAGCCTGCCCAGGCAAAGCGGTTTGAGCCAGATCGTCCAATGCATATAAGCCTTCTGGTTTCATTGCGCGGCAGGGGTTGAGATGTCATTTCATCTCAATGTCGGTTAAAAGTCCCACAGAATTGTAAGCAACGTCTCCAAAATGACCTAAACAGTGTTTACGGGGACGTTAAATCCCAATTCAAACAAATATTTCAATTTATGAAGAATATAATCAGTGTTTGTTGTACCCTGCCCGGAATCATCGGGTCAATCGTCTCTTGGCTCTTGAGCACGCTAGGGAAGGCCGCTTTATGGCTCGCAGATAATTTGTTGGCCTTGCTCATCGGCGTGGGAGTCCTTCTTCTCGTGGCTAGCGATACCGCGTGGCCAAACAAAACACCACAAAGCCAACCCCGATCCCTGCGACTTTGAGAGCTGTTTTTTCTTCTTCATGGTCGAGACCGGATTTCCAGTCTGCTGGTGCAACTACCGCGGCAGGCGTGCTCGGTGGCCCCATGTGATCGGTCCCGGCTGACGCGGTAGTTTTGCCCTGGAATGTCCTACCGACTTTAGAGGCAGGATTGATCGGTGCTGCCTCATTTATTCCTGGGTTGCGGCCAATGACCGCGTCTGACCCAGCTTTTTGGATTTGGTTATTATAACCTTGGACATGGCCGGTCGCTCGGCATCAAGTAGAGCCCTCTCCCGCATACGTAACCCGGGTTAGGCGATGGCGTCTTCGAGATTCGCCATAAATTGCATTTGAGTGTCGAACCCCGTCCCGACTTTGAGACTGAGCTTGCGCTCCCAAGATTGCCCAAACGTAAGTCCGAATCGAGTCGTTGAGGCGCTCGACACCCGCTTGCGTGAATCCTTCTGATTTATCGAAAATGAACATTGTCCACGCCTTTGAAATATCCCGCTGATGGCGTTTGGCGTCCTTCGGGTGAAAGAAGGGGTCATCGGCGGTATTTTCCAGAAGGGGTCATGAAGGTACTAAAAGATCCGAGGCCTTGGCACCCGTGGTCCAGCTTTTGACTCCAATCCGTAAAAGGCGAAACGGCGAACTCCTCGCAAAGCCGCTTGTAGGCCCTGGAGTCATACTGGTTATCGAACCATGAATCCCCAGGGAGGGCGACTTTTAGATCCTCAAGCAGACGCCTCGTATAATAGACATGAAAGCAATACAGGCTTGCAAGAAAGGGCTTGGAGATGGTCCTGGAATGAAACACCACATCCGGCGGTTGTGCACCAAACCGAAAAGTTCAGCTGGCACTGCCACCAGCTGAAGGGGTGTGCTGCCAGTTGTCCCACGCCATGGTGACGTCTCCGGTAAGTGGAGGGTTTTGATAATCGGTGACGACGTCCGGGTACTTGACAAAGAAGTGACTTCCCTTTTCGTCGACCCTTATGGATAGGATGGGCGCTCCTGCCGTTGAAATGGCCGCCCTTCTGATATTTTGCCGAGCTATTAAACGTAAATGCCTTTGTATCCATGCCCATTTTGGTGTCGTTGTGTTACAACTATTCAAGTCAATATGTACTTCACGCTCACTGGCGGTCAAAATGGTGTGCCAGTCAATCTTGCCAGGGCCCTGTCTCCCTGTTGAGCTAGAGATTGCTCTCTTCGAGTTGACGTATTATCACTGGCGAAAAAGAACAATAAGGTCTCAAGTAACGAGACTGAAAAAATAATACCTGACGGGTACTAGAACGTGTCAAGATCTGCTATCTCCATTAACTTCAATGCCACAGAATATTTAGTATTTCAGTATTAAAAATGGCACGTGATTTTCTATCTGCATTAATGGTTCTTATGGCAATAACTAGATTCGTTTTGATTTGGTCGCTAAAAAGATTAGCGTCTGCTTGTTTTAAAGGTTCCACTATATTGTTCAGATGAAAGTTTTTAATGTATCAAACAATTTAGTTTCACCTGTCCCTCTTATGTTTATGACGTTTCTAGTGAATTTATTACTCCCCCCTCCCCCCCCCTCCCCCCCCCCACACACACACACAGTTTTATTGTACCAAAAGAAACGCATAGTAGTTCTTCTGACCTTGTCCTCAATTTTATGGCACCGTATAGTAGATGATAAAGTGAACGCATAGTTGTTACTGATTTCAGTTAAAACAATCCGTGGTTAAACAGACCAAAGAAGAGCTGTTTAAAACCACTTACGTGTTTTTGTTATCGCTCGACTGTTTTTTTTTTCCCAGCTTGTTAACACATACTTTTTCTTCAACTATACTAGCACAAACTTCTGACTGGTGGTACAACATATGCATGGCGAAAAAGAACAATAAGGTCTCAAATAACGAGACTGAAAAAAATAATACCTGGCGGGTATTAGAACGTGTCAAGATCTGTTATCTCCGTTAATTTCAATGCCACAGAATATTTAGTATTTCAGTATTGAGAGTATTTCATTAAAAATGGCACGTGATTTTCTGTCTGCATTAATGGTTCTTATGGCAATAACTGGATTCGTTTTGATTTGGTCGCTAAATGTCTTCCAAGTGACTCCAGTAAATTTACGGAGTATTTAATAAATAACCTGACATTAAGAGATTTTGTTCACACACACACACACACACACACACACACACACACACACACACGCACACGCACAAGCACACACACACACACACACACACACACAACGCACACACATACACACGGTCTCCAAAGATCCGCTCCATTTGTAAACATTTCCCAGCTTTAATATGAATATGTGTATATAAAATTGACTGACATCCATATATATCCCACAGTTCATCAAATGCCTGATTTGTATTCGACTACCTGGAACGCAGCCGAACACCAAAAACGCCGACTGTTTACTTTCGGTTTGAAAGAGGGTGAGTCGATAAAATCCTGTTTTTTTTGCGAACCTATTAAAAAATCTGTTTTTCTTCTGGAACTGTCATGGTGTTTATGCTTCGATAGATTACATGAAAGCGTCTTTACAGACAACTAAAATGCACATGCACATTTTCTAAAAAACCAAAAAAAAAAAAAAAAATAGTGTAATTACCAGAAATGCGACTGATTTATCCAAATAGGTCTAAGCTTGAAAGAGAATTCAAAAATAAACTCCTATATACTTGTGTGACACGTTGTTCGAGCAGCAATAAGCATGGACTTGAGTGCACTATGCTGAAAGAAGACACGCATTCCTTTGATGTTACAATGAAACGCAGACAATGGATACCAATGACGGATTCACAATTAATGCCTAAATCAGTACCTACTTGCATATCTACTTAATTTGGAGGTTCAAAAAGCACGGTTATGAACAGTCTTGAATACGTATATACAGTCCCACGTATAAAATCTCTCTCTCTCTCTCTCTCTCTCTCTCTCTCTCTCTCTCTCTCTCTCTCTCTCTCTCTCTCTCTCTCTCTCTCTCTCTCTCTCTCTCTCTCTCTCTCTCTCTCTCTCTCTCTCTCTGTGCCTGGTATAGGGAGTATTAATTTCAACGATTTCCATTTCATGTTTCCTATACTTAAGGAGATAACTGATGAATAGGAACAGTCTGGTTCTAATAATTTTTTACTGTAATAGTTTCCCATTTTATTGAATAAAATAATACAATTCACAGAGGATTTTCCAGATAAATCATTCATGGAGGATTTTCCAGATAGACCACAAATCGGCTGATAAAAGTTAGAGTTTTCATTAAGGTATTCTAATGTTTGACGTTTCATTCCGATATTCTATTGAGAAGTCTATCTCTAGACCCAAACCATTTTTTTTCTTCGGATGTTTGAAGGGCAGGAAACTGAATAAACCGGATCGACAGTGGCGGTTCTCTGTGGTGTCTGGATTAACTTTCAAATTAAACGAAAACAATGTATTTTACTCCTTTATTTTAGCTCACCTGTCACGTAGTGGCAAGGTGAGCTTTTGTCCGACGTTCGTCGTACGTGAGTGTGTGCGTGCGTGTGTGCGTCCGTAAACAATTTCATATAAGTATATCTCTAATACCCCATGGCCAATCTTGATCAAATTTCATGAGAAGCATAATCAAGTAGGAGGAAAGGCTGCATAAGGTTTTTTGGCTGATCAGATTGGAATTCTGGTTGCCATGGCAACATATAGCTCCCATAGGCTAATAATGGGAAAATTTTTAAAAATCTTCTTCTCTGAAACCACAGAACCCAGAGGTTAACTTGTAACAATGTCAAGTGGTCACTTACATAAATCCTGCCAATCATGCCCCTGGGCTCCAAATGGGCCACGTCCCGGGGCCCATTAGCTCCCAGACTCATAATGGAAAAAAGCTTAAAAAATCTTCTTCTCTGAAACCAAAGGGACCAGAGCTTAGATATTTAGCATGTAGCAACGGCAAGTGGTAACCTACATAAATCCTGCCAATCATGCCCCTGGGGTCCAAATGGGCCACGTCCCGGGGCCCCTTAGCTCCCATAGACTCATAATGGAAAAAAGCTTAAAAAATCTTCTTCTCTGAAACCACAGGGCCCAGAACTTAGATATTTAGCATGTAGCAACGGCACGTGGTTACCTACATAAATCCTACCAATCATGCCCCTGGGGTTCAAATAGGCCACGCCCGGGCCCCTTAGCTCCCATAGACTCATAAAAAGCTTCAACAACTTCTTCTCAGAGCTTAGATATTTAGCATGTAGCAACGGCAAGTGATCACCTACATAAATCCTGCCAATCATGCCCCTGGGGTCCAAATGGGCCATGCCCCGGGGCCGCTTAGCTCCCATAGACTCATAATGGAAAAACGCTTCAAAAATCTTCTTCAGAAACCACAGAGCCCAGAGCTTAGATATTTAGCATGTAGCAATGGCAAGTGGTCACCTACATAAATCCTGCCAATCAAGCCCCTGGGGTCCAAACGGACCACGCCCTGGGACCCCCTTAGCTCCCATAGACTCATAATGGAGAAAAGCTTCAAAAATCTTCTCTGAAACTGTGAAGCACAGAGCTTAGATATTTAGTATCTAGCAACATAAAATTGTCAACTACATAAATCCTGCTAACCCTGCCCCTGGGATCCAAATGGGCCACACCCCGGGGCCCCTTAGCTCCTTTAGACTTATAATGGAAAAAAAGCTTCAGAAATCTTCTCCGAAGCCATAAGGCCCAGAGATTAGATATTTAGTGTAGCAATGTCAAGTGGTCTCCTACACTATTAATTTTCTGGTACACAGCTGAGCGATATTGGGCCCACTTGTTTCATTTTCAACGCTTGTGATTTTCACGTCAGTGATAACCATAACTTTGTGCCGTCTGCATTGCTTGGTATCTGTGCGGGTCGTCATTGGTATCCTTATTCGAACACCCTCATCATGAAATTCACATCTGTAATTCTTGCTTATTCTGAGAACGCATGACAGTGTGGCAACCTCTAATGTTATACAACGCCAAATGTAATAAACCAGTTTATTACATTAGGCGTTGCAGTCAACGCCTAATGTAATAAACCAACTTTCATCTAGGACAAGCTGAAATCTAAAAAAAAAGTTAAAATCATAGAGTATCCATATACCTTGGGGTCGAAGGTTGTGTGGGTACTGGGGTCGAAGGCGGTGTGCGTACTGGGGTCGAAGGTGGTGTGGGTACTTGGAGTGTGTATGGTGGGGAGTTTGTGCTTTAACGCAGCTCTATTCTAATTAATGATATTACTTAAGATCTGAGTGTATTACATTAGGCGTTGTTACATTAGGCGTTGCAGTCAACGCCAAATGTAACAACGCCTAATGTAATAAAGTAACTTTCTTCTAGGACAAGATGAAATCTAAAAAAAAGTTAAAATCATAGAGTATCCATATACCTTGGGGTCGAAAGTTTTGTGGGTACTGGGGTCGAAGGGGTGTGGGTACTTAAGTCGAAGGCTGTGTGGGTACTTGGAGTGTGTATGGTGTGCAGCTTGTGCTTCAACGCAACTCTATTCTAATTAATGATATTACTTAAGATCTCAGTGTATTACATTAGGCGTTGTTACATTAGGCTTTTCAGTCAACGCCAAATGTAACAACGCCTGATGTAATAAAGTAACTTTCGTCTAGGATAAGATGAAATCTCAAAAAAAGTTAAAATCATGGAGGATCCATATACCTTGGGGTCGAAGGTTGTGTGGTTACTAGGGTCGAAGGGGATTTGGGTACTGGGGTCGAAGGTGGTGTGTGTACTCAGAGTGTGTATGGTGGGGAGCTTGTGCTTCAACGCAGCTCTATTCTATTTAATGATATGACTTAAAATCTGGGTGTATTACATTAGGCGTTGTTACATTAGGCGTTATAAATAACTTATAAAGTAACTTTCGTCTAGGATAAGATGAAATCTCAAACAAAAGTGAAAATCATGGAGTATCCATATACCTTGGGGTCGAAGGTTGTGTGGTTACTAGGGTCGAAGGGGATTTGGGTACTGGGGTCGAAGGTGGTGTGTGTACTCAGAGTGTGTATGGTGGGGAACTTGTGCTCCAACGCAGCTGTATTCTAATTAATGAAATGACTTAAAATCTGGATGTATTACATTAGACGTTATAAATAACTTATAAAGTAACTTTCGTCTAGGATAAGATGAAATCTAAAACAAAAGTTAAAATCATAGAGTATCCATATACCTTTGGGTCGAAGGTTGATTGGGTACTGGAGTCGAAGGGGGTGTGGGTACTGGGGTCGAAGGTGGTGTGTGTACTCAGAGTGTGTATGGTGGGGAGCTTGTGCTTCAACGCCACTCTATTATAATAAATGATATTACTAAAGATCTGAGTGTATTGCAATAGGCGTTGTTACATTAGGCGTTGCAGTCATCGCCAAATGTAACAACGCCTAATGTGATAAAGTAACTTTTGTCTACGACAAGATGAAATCTAAAAAAAAAAGTTAAAATCATAGAGTATCCATCTACCTTGGGGTCGAAGGTTGTGTGGTTACTGGGGTCGAAGGGGGTGTGGGTACTGGGGTCGAAGGTGATGTGGGTAGTTAAAGTGTGTATGGTGGGGAGCTTGTGCTTCAGCGCAGCTCTATTCTAATTAATGATATTACTTAAGATATGGGTGTGATACATAAGGCGTTGTTACATTAGGCGTTGGAGTCAACGCCAAATGTAACAACGCCTTATGTAATAAAGTAACTTCCGTCTAGGATAAGATGAACCATAAAGTATCCATATACCTTTAGGTCGAAGGTTGTGTGGGTACTGGGGTCGAAGGGGGTGTGGGAACTGGGGTCGAAGGTGGTGTGGGTACTTGGAGTGTGTATGGTCGGGAGCTTGTGCTTCAACGCAAATCTATTCTAATTAACGATATTACTTAAGATCTGAGTGTATTACATTAGGCGTTGTTACATTAGGCGTTGCAGTCAACGCCGAATGTAACAAAGCCTAATGTAATAAAGTAACTTTCGTCTAGCACAAGATGAAATCTAAAAAAAAAAGTTAAAATCATAGAGTATTCATATACCATGGGGTCGAAGGTTGTGTGGGTACTGGGGTCGAAGGGGGTGTGGGTACTGGGGTCGAAGGTGGTGTGGGTACTGGGTGCAGTCAACACCAAATGTAACAACGCCTAATGTAATAAAGTAACTTTCGTCTAGGATAAGATGATATCTAAAAAAAATAGAGCTGTCAGTGAAACTGACTAGGGCCCCGGCAGCGCTATCAGAGGAGTAGGAAAATTTGTGGACGGACAGACGGACAGACAGACAGACAGACGGACGGACAGAGTGATTACTATAGGGCACCCACACTTTCAGTGCGGGGCCCCTTATTAAAATCATAGAGTATCCATATACCTTGGGGTCGAAGGTTTTGTGGGTACTGGAGCCGAAAGGGGTGTTGGTACTGGGGTCGAAGGGGGTATGGGTACTTGGAGTGTGTATGATGGGGAGCTTGTGCTTCAACGCCACTCAATTCTAAAAAAATGGTATTACTTAATATCTGAGTGTATTACATTAGGCGTTGTTACATTAGGCGTTGCCGTCAACGCCAAATGTAACAACGCCTAATGTAATAAAGTAACTTTCGTCTAGGTCAAGATGAAATCTCAAAAAAAAGTTGAAATCATAGAGTATCCGTATACCTTGGGGTCGAAGGTTGTGTGGTTACTGGGGTCGAAGGTGGTGTGGGTACTTGGAGTGTGTATGGTAGGGAGCTTGTGGTTTAACGCAACTCTATTCTAATTAATGATATTACTTAAGATCTGAGTGTATTACATTAGGCAATGTTACATAAGGCGTTGCAGTCAACGCCAAAAGTAACAACGCCTAATGTAATAAAGAAACTTTCGTCTAGGATAAGATGAAATCTCAAAAGAAATTTCAAATTATAGAGTATCCATATACCTTGGGGTCGATGGTTTTGTGGGTACTGGAGTCGAAGGGGGTGTGGGTACTGGGGTCGAAGGTGGTGTGGGAACTTCGAGTGTAAAAGGTGGGGAGCTTGTGCTTCAACGCCACTCTATTCTAATAATTGATATTACTAAAGATCTGAGTGTATTACATTAGGCGTTCTTACATTAGGCATTGCAGTCAACGCCAAATATAACAACGCCTAATGTAATAAGGTAACTTTCGTCTAGGACAAGATGAAATCTCAAACAAAAGTTAAAATCATAGAGTATCCGTATACCTTGGGGTCGAAGGTTGTGTGGTTACTGGGGTCGAAAGGGGTGTGGGTACTGGGGTCGAAGGGGATGTGGGTACTGGGGTCGAAGGTGGTGTGGGTACTTGGAGTGTGTATGGTGGGTAGCTTGTGCTTCAACGCAACTCTATTCTAATTAATGATATTACTTAAGATCAGAGTGTATTACATTAGGCGTTGTTACATAAGACATTGCAGTCAACGCCAAATGTAACAACGCCGAATATAATAAAGTAACTTTCGTCTAGGACAAGATGAAATCTCAAAAAATGTTAAAATCATAGAGTATCCATATACTTTGGGGTCGAAGGTTGTGTGGGTACTGGGGGTCGAAGGTGGTGTGGGTACTGGGGTCGAAGGGGGTGTGGGTACTTGGAGTGTGTATGGTGGGGAGCTTGTGCTTCAACGCCACTCTATTCTAATAAATGATATTACAAAACATCTGAGTGTATTACATTAGGGGTTGTTACATTAGGCGTTGCAGTCAACGCCATATGTAACAACGCCGCATGTAATAATGTAACTTTTGTCTAGGACAAGATGAAATCTAACAAAAAAACTAGAAATGCGTCCATAGGACACGGATGCCCCCGCCTGAAACTATCTCATCCATAGAAAGTTATTGACTGCGTTTAAGTTTCGGACCCTTTTTTTTACCCTTGACCTCCAAGTATGACCTTGCCCTTAGAGGTACGGACCTGGGTTTTGCACGTGACACATCGCCTCATGATGGTTTACATTTCTGCAAAGTAATTTCAAAATCCATCCAGAAATAAGAAAGTTATTGACTGCGTTTACTTTTTTTACATTTGCCCTCTAAGTATGACCTTGACCTTGGAGGTACGGACCTGGGTTTTGCACGTGACACATCGCCTCATGATGGTTTACATTTCTGCAAAGTAATTTCAAAATCCATCCAGAAATAAGAAAGTTATTGACTGCGTTTACTTTTTTTACATTTGCCCTCTAAGTATGACCTTGACCTTGGAGGTACGGACCTGGGTTTTGCATGTGACACATCGTCTCATGATGGTTAACATTTCTACAAAGTAATTTCAAAATCCATACAGACATAAGAAAGTTACTGACTGCGCTTAAGTTTCGGACCCCTTTTTTTACCTTTGATCTCTAAGTATGACCCTGACCTTGGAGGTACGGACCTGGGTTTTGCATGTGTCACGTCGTCTCATGATGGTTAACATTTATGCCGAGTAATTTTAAAATCCATTGAGAAATAAGGAAGTTATTGACTGCGTTTAAGTTACGGACGAACGGACGCACGGACGGACGGACGGACGGACAGGGGCAACGCTATATGCCCTTTCCAGCATTCTTCGAATGGCGGGGGCATAACAAGTTAAAATCATAGAGTATCCATATACCTTGAGGTCGAAGGTTGTGTGGGTACTGGGGTCGAAGGAGGTGTGGGTACTTGGAGTGTGTATGGTGGGCAGCTTGTGCTTCAACGCAACTCTATTCTAATTAAAGATATTACTGAATGTATTACATTAGGCGCTGTTACATTAGGCGTTGCAGTCAACGCCGAATGTAACAAACCCTAATGTAATAAAGTACTTTTCGTCTAGGATAAGATGAAAATCCCCCAAAAAGTTAAAATCATAGAGTACCATATACCTTGTGGTCGAAGGTTGTGTGGTTACTGGGGTCGAAGGGTGTGTGGGTACTGGGGACGAAGGTGGTCTGGGTACATGGAGTGTTTATGCTGGGGAGCGTGTGCTTCAATGCAGCTCTATTCTAATTTATGATATTACTAAAGATCTGGGTGTATTACATTAGGCGTTGTTACATAAGGCGTTGCAGTCAACACCAAATGTAACAACGCCTTATGTAATAAAGTAACTTTCGTCTAGGACAAGATGAAATATAAAAAAAGTTAAAATCATAGAGTATCTTTATACCTTGGGGTCGAAGGTTGTGTGGGTACTGTGGTCGAAGGGGTGTGGGTACTGGTTGAAGGCGGTGTGGGTACTTGGAGTGTGTATGGTTGGGAGCTTGTGCTTCAACGCAACTCCATCTAATTAATGATATTACTTAAGATTTGAGTGTATTACATTAGGTGGTGTTACATTAGGCGTTGCAGTCAACGCCAAATGTATCAAAGTCTTATGTAATAAAGTAACTTTCGTCTAGGATAAGATGAAATCCCCCCAAAAAAGTTAAAATCATGGAGTATCCATTTACCTTGGGGTCGAAGATTGTGTGGTTATTTAAGATCTGAGTGTATCACATTAGGCGTTATTACATTAGGCGTTGCAGTCAACGCCAAATGTAACAACGCCTAATTTAATAAAGTAACTTTCGTCTAGGACAAGATGAAATCTCAAAAAAGTTAAAATCATAGAGTATCCATATACCTTGGGGTCGAAGGTTGTGTGGGTACTGGGGTCGAAGGTGGTGTGCGTACTAGGGTCGGATGTGGTGTGGATACTTGAAGTGTGTATGGTGGGGAGCTTGTGCTTCAACGCAACTCTACTCTAATTAATGATATTACTTAAGATCTGAGTGTATTACATTAGGCGTTGTTACATTAGGCGTTGCAGTCAACGCCAAATGTAACAACGCCTAATGTAATAAAGTAACTTTCATGTAGGACAAGATGAAATCTCAAATAAAAGTTAAAATCATAGAGTATCCATATACCTTGGGTTCGAAAGTTTTGTGGGTACTGGGGTCGAAGGGGATGTGGGTACTGGGGTCGAAGGGGGTGTGGGTACTAGGGTCGGATGTGGTGTGGATACTTGAAGTGTGTATGGTGGGGAGCTTGTGCTTCAACGCAACTCTACTCTAATTAATGATATTACTTAAGATCTGAGTGTATTACATTAGGCGTTGTTACATTAGGCGTTGCAGTCAACGCCAAATGTAACAACGCCTAATGTAATAAAGTAACTTTCATGTAGGACAAGATGAAATCTCAAATAAAAGTTAAAATCATAGAGTATCCATATACCTTGGGTTCGAAAGTTTTGTGGGTACTGGGGTCGAAGGGGATGTGGGTACTGGGGTCGAAGGGGGTGTGGGTACTAGGGTCGGATGTGGTGTGGATACTTGAAGTGTGTATGGTGGGGAGCTTGTGCTTCAACGCAACTCTATTCTAATTAATGATATTACTTAAGATCTGAGTGTATTACATTAGGCGTTGTTACATTAGGCGATGCAGTCAACGCCAAATGTAACAACGCCTAATGTAATAAAGTAACTTTCGTCTAGGACAAGATGAAATCTCAAAAAAAGTTTAAATCATAGAGTATCCATATACCTTTGGGTCGAAGGTTTAGTGGGTACTGGGGTCGAAGGGGGTGTGGGTACTGGGGGTCGAAGGTAGTGTGGGTACTTCGAGTGTGTACGCTGAGCAGCTTGTGCTTCAACGCAACTCTATTCTAATTAATGATATTACTTAAGATCTGAGTGTATTACATTAAACGTTGTTCCATTAGGCGTTGCAGTTAACGCCAAAATGTAACAACGGCTAATGTCATAAAGTAACTTTCGTCTAGGACAAGATGAAATCTCAAAAAAAAGTTTAAATGTATCCATAAACCTTTGGGTCGAAGGTTGTGTGAGTACTGGGGTCGAAGGGGATGTGCGTACTGGGATCGAAGGTAGTGTGGGTACTTGGAGTGTGTACGGTGAGCAGCTTGTGCTTCAACGCAACTCTATTCTAATTAATGTTATTACTTAAGATCTGAGTGTATTACATTAGACGTTGTTACATTAGGCGTTGCAGTCAACGCCAAATGTAACAACGCCTAATGTCATAAAGTAACTTTCGTCTAGGATCAGATGAAATCTCAAACAAAAGTTAAAATCATAGAGTATCTATATACCTTGGGGTCGAAGGTTGTGTGGGTACTGGAGTCGAAGGGGGTGTTGGTACTGGGATCGAAGGTGGTGTGGGTACTTAGAGTGTGTATGGTTGGGAGCTTGTGCTTCAACGCAGTTTTATTCTAATTAATGATATTACTTAAATCTGGGTGTAATACATTAGGCGTTGTTACATTAGGCGTTGCAGTCAACGCCAAATGTAACAACGCCTTATGTAATAAAGTTATTTTCGTCTAGGATAAGATGAAATCTCTCATCTCTACTGGGGTCGAAGGTGGTGTGGGTACTTGGAGTGTGTATGGTGGGGAGCTTATGCTTCAACGCAGCTCTGTTCTAATTAATGATATTACTTAAGATCTTAGGATGTTACATTAGGCGTTGTTACATTAGGCGTTGCAGTCAACGCCAAATGTAACAACGCCTAATGTAATAAAGTAACTTTCGTCTAGGACAAGATGAAATCTAAAAAAAATGTTAAAATCATAGAGTATCCATATACATTGGGGTCGAAGGTTGTGTGGGTAGTGGGGTCGAACGGGGTGTTGGTACTGGGGTCGAAGGTGGTGTGAGTACTTAAGAGTGTGTATGGTTGGGAGCTTGTGCTTCAACGCAGCTTTATTCAAATTAATGATATTACTTAAAATCTGGGCGTATTACATTAGGCGTTGTTACATTAGGCGTTGTTACATTAGGCGTTGCAGTCAACGCCAAATGTAACAACGCCTTATGTAATCAAGTAACTTTCGTCTAGGATAAGATGAAATCTCAAAAAAGTTAAAATCATAGGGTATCAATATACCTTGGGATCGAAGGTTGTGTGGGTACTAGGGTCGAAGAGGATTTGGGTACTGGGGTCGAAGGTGGTGTGGGTACTTGGAGTGTGTATGGTGGGGAGCTTGTGCTTCAACGCAACTCTATTCTAATTAATGATATTACTTAAGATCTGAGTGTATTACATTAGGCGTTGTTACATTAGGCGTTGCAGTCAACGCAACATATAACAACGCCAAAACTAATAAAGTAACTTTCGTCTAGGACAAGATGAAATCTCAAAAAAAAAATAAAATCATAGGGTATCTATATACCCTGGGTCGAAGGTTGTGTGGGTACTGGGGTCGAATGTGGTGTGGGTACTTGGAGTGTGTATGGTGGGGAGCTTGTGCTCCAACGCAGCTCTATTCTAATTAATGATATTACTGAAGATCTGGGTGTATTACACTAGGCGTTGTTACATTAGGCGTTGCTATCAACGCCAAAATGTAGCAACGCGTTATGTAATAAAGTAACTTTAGTCTAGGATAAGATGAAATCTCAAAAAATAAAAAGTTAAAATCATAGAGTATCCATATACCTTGGGGTCGAAGGTTGTGTGGGCACTGGGGTCGAAGGGGGTGTGGGTAGTGAGGTCGAAGGTGGTAAGGGTACTGGGGTCGAAGGTGGTGTGGGTACTTGGAGTGTTTATGGTGGAGAGCTTGTGCTTCAACGCAACTCTATTCTAATTAATGATAATACTTAAGATCTGAGTGTATTACATAAGGCGTTGTTACATTAGGCGTTGCAGTCAACGCCAAATGTAACAACGCCTAATGTAATAAAGTAACTTTCGTCTAGGACAAGATGAAATCTAAAAAAAAGTTAAAATCATAGAGCATCCATATACCTTGGGGTCGAAGGTTGTGTGGGCACTGGGGTCGAAGGGGGTGTGGGTACTGAGGTCGAAGATGGTGTGGGTACTTGGGTCGAAGGTGGTGTGGATACTGGGGGGGTCGAAGGTGGTGTGGGTACTTGGAGTGTTTATGGTGGGGAGCTTGTGCTTCAACGCAACTCTATTCTAATTAATAATATTACTTAAGACCCGAGTGTATTACATTAGGCGTTGTTACATTAGGCGTTGTAGTCAACGCAAAATGTAACAACGCCTAATGTAATAAAGTAACTTTCGTCTAGGACAAGATGAAATCTAAAAAAAGTTAAAATCATAGAGTATCCATATACCTTGGGGTCGAAGGTGTGTGGGTACTGGGGTCGAAGGGGTGTGGGTACTGGGATCGATGGTGGTGTGGGTACTTGGAGTGTGTATGGTGGGCAGCTTGTGCTTCAACGCAACTCTATTCTTATTTATGATATTACTTAAGATCTGGGTGTATTGCATTAGGCGTTGTTACATTAGGCGTTGCAGTAAACGCCAAATGTAACAACGCCTAATGTAATAAAGAAACTTTCGTCTAGGATAAGATGGAATCTCAACAAAAAAAGTTAAAATCATAGAGTATCCATATACCTTGGGGTCGAAGGTTGTGTGGGCACTGGGGTCGAAGGGGATGTGGGTACTGGGGTCGAAGGTGGTGTGGGTACTTGGAGTTTGTATGGTGGGGAGCTTGTGCTTCAACGCATCTCTATTCTAATTACTGTTATTACTTAAGATCTGAGTGTAATACATTAGGCGTTGCAGTCAACGCCAAATGTAACAACGACTAATGTAATAAAGTACATTTCGTCTAGGACAAGATGAAATCTAAAACAAGAGGGCCATGATGGCCCTGAATCGCTCACCTGAATCCAAGATGTTTCAAAGCTTATGGAAATGAAGGATTCACGTCTTTAAGGAGATGTGGACCAAAGATTTTTCTTTGGAGGTTATTTTTCATTGTAGTGGAATTTGAAGGTTTTTCTATTTTTAGCTCTGGTGTCCATTTTGTTTAACAGAGCGGAACAGTTTAGGCAATTTTGAAAGAGGGTCACTCAAGGAACATTCCTGTGAAATTATTTTCAAATCGGGCTCTTTGCCTAAGAGATGTCATTTAAAGGTTTTTCTATATTTAGCTCTGGTGGCCATTTTGTTTAACGAGCGAAACGATTTAGACAATTTTGAAAAAAGGGTCACTCGACGAACGTTCCTGTGAAATTATTTCCTAATCGTGCCATTTGCCTTGGAGGAGATGTCATTTAAATGTTTTTCTATTTTTAGCTCTGGTGGCCATTTTGTTAAACGAAGCGGAACGATTTAGGCAATTTTGAAAGAGGGTCACTCATGCAACATTCCTGTGAAATTATTTTCAAATCGGGCCATTTGCCTAGGAGGAGATGTCATTTAAAGGTTTTTCTATTTTTGGCTCTGGCGGCCATTTTGTTTAACGGACCAGAATGATTAAGGCAATTTTGAAAGAGGCTCACTCAAGGAACGTTCCTGTGAAATTATTTTCAAATTGGGCCATTTGCCTAGGAGGAGATGTCATTTAAAGGTTTTTTTCATATCCGTGTTTGTTGTTCCATTTGTTCCGTGTTTAGTGTACTCAGACTCAACACATGATCCGTGGTAAGGTGTACCCGTGTTTCAAGGTAGTGAGCCAAGAAAAATCGGTACGATTCTTATTCTAAATGTTTTTATGAATTATTAAAAATAGTATACTTACTTCGATGTCTAGAGGCATGAAAAACCCAAGAATGCTCGTGTATATGTCATTTATTTCTGATTGATAGACCCTTAAAACTTGAAGTTTTGTTTTTCTACCTATTTTTGCCTAATTTATGGCTTTGATTTCCCTTCTCTGACCGTGTCATAACTTAAAATTTGGACAAAACAACAAAAATACTATCTGTTGTCATCGCAAAGCCAACAGAAAAACGTAAATCGTGATATGTTCGACAAAATAGAGGAAACATTGAACTCACACTTCTCCTGTCAAAAATAAAGACGGTAGCGTTTGTTGTACTCAGTCGCGTCACGTTGTACCGCGGTAACCGGTGTGAGACTGGTTAGGACCGAATGGGCACAACAGGCTGGTTATGGGTATAATTTACTCTGCTTTATTACATTCACAGATTTTCGATTTTTCCAATACAACTATCTAACCCGCTTTGCGGTCGATAAAATATTATTGGAAAATAGCGACCTTGAGAAAGTGAAAAATTTTATTGTCGCGCAAATATAAATTGTTGTTCATTTCACACGATTATTTTTGTCAGGTCCGATAAAGTTTGTCAGGTTCGGTTTTTCTTGTCAGTTCGATTATACCTGACGATTAAATTGCAAAGCACTGAAAATGAAATGTATCACATTTACCTCATGAAAAACAATATTAACACTCTTTTATGGGCGAGCGATAGGTTCGTTTTCTTATGCAGTATAAACCAATACCACGTGGTCCTATTGATTTCATATTACATCTAAACATGTCGAGCACAAGTTTCACAGACGACGAATGAATACACTCAATGCTGTGGTGGTGGGCCGTCCTAAGGTGGGCCAGGGAGGACGATCTAGAATGGGAATTTATCCTAGAACTGGGGCCCGCGGGCAAAAAGTCAGAGCCCAAGGGGGCGGCCAACCACCCTCGCCGGCCCGGGGCTCTGACTTTTTGCCCGCGTTGTTATACGAGGCACTCGGTGGTTGCCCTTGGTATGTCGCAGCCAGTTGAGGTGGAAATTTTTTAGGGTTGGGATGCTTAATTTGCCAAATGGAGGATATTGTTGTTTTAGGGATGGGAGGCTTAATTTGCCAAAGAGAATATATTTTGGCCAAAACAAGCTGGGAGCCTTCATTGGCTGAATGGGCCTTTCATGGCTGAAACAAAAAGTCCCCCCCCCCCCCTGTGCTGCTACATATCAACATCCTCATTCTCGCCCAGTAGCATAGATCTTAGGTGCTCGCCAGAACCGCCACAAAAATGAGGTGGCCCCAGCAAGCACCCACAATCCATGTCTTGACCAGAAATAAGATAATCAAACAAGAAACAATAATATCGTTCGAAAAAATTCTAGTTCTGGATATATGAAATCCACCGTTTTAGCACACAGTCAGAATACATAGATTACCCATTCTCTATGTCACTATGGAACGATGTCTCACGTCTTTATATATATTGCCATTAATAGGACATTTCATCACGGCACACCGATTTACGATATTTTAAAAAACGAAAAAAAAAAAAGACAATAAACATTTAGATTACATCCTGATATTTTTACATCGCCCTGAAAGCACAGAATGCGGTACCCGCAAGCGACGTCTCCCCGAGGCGGCTCCAACGTGCACCCACAATCCTTACCTCCCGTACAAGACCAGGAAAACAACGCATACCTCTACAAAACTATATCCACTATACCGAAGCTAGATTTAAAATAAGGGGATCAAAGTTGCAGTGGCGTGTTTTCGCGATGAACGAGCCAGTTCAAAGATAGTTATATGACATTGCCACATTTAAAGTGACCTGTTATTACTTTGACATAGCAAGTCGCATCTGTTAATGTGATTTTTAGTTCAACGGTCACTTAAATATTGAAAAGGTAACAATCACATGGACAACGTGTACTCCAGTTGTGATTTAGTTCACAACAAACATTATAAAGGAACAGTCACATGTATAGTCTTTCAAAACGCAGTGAGACGCGACTGCACTTTTAATTTTGGACTAGTCCGTGTTTTAGGTAAGTCGCCTTCATTTGGGATTTTACATTGGGAGATATAGTTCTGCTGAGTTTCGAACTGCATCATACAAACCAATTGGCCACGACTTCTACATAATGCCGTTATAAAACAACATATTTATAATTTTAAAATCCTGTGAAAAAAGAAATCCGAAACCTGCTTCCCCTAAAATATGGAATAGTCTTTCCACGCTTGAACGTTGAACTCTCAAAGGTCGTTGATAAACTATAATCGCCTACAGCAAAACGTAAGAGAAAAAATAATCACACAACTGTCATTTCGTTAAGAACAGATATGCCAGATCAGTTACAGCACTCCCAAGTCTCTTTCACTGGATTATTAATATTATTGTTATTTACTATGCCTTCTTACATCTACATCATGCTGGTCCATACATAAAAAGTGGAGTCCACGCGAGTATACCTGTCGCCCTTCATGAACAAAGCATTGCGAAAAGTACTGAGAATTTTGCATAAAAAAGGAAAAAAAAATCTTTCAATAATAAAAAAAATATTCGATAATACATTACGATATTCCTCGTATTTCCGCAGAAAACACAGATTGTTGGCACCCATTTGGACCGCCTGAACCCACGCCCCCGAGCAGAAACAAGAAAATTAATATGTAAAATTATATGAACTTTTGCAAACCCCGGTTCTGCAACATAAAAGTCGGGTTCAAGGGGTCACAATTATATAGGCATGTTTTCAAAATGGAAATTCATGTTGCTCACCGGAACTATTTTGCAATTGAAGCAGCTCCAACGACCTCCTTAACCCAATATCCAAAGCATGAGTAAGCGGAACGTTAAAACAAGAGGGCCATGATGGCCCTGGGTCGCTCACCTGATCCATAGGGAAACAAGTGGGCCCCTGGGAGAGCCATTACTGACCCCATGGCTATTATTTGCAAAGTCTTGGTAGTGATCTAAAAGGTGAAGTTTCATACCAAATATCAAAGAACGGAGCCTTCTAGTTTCAGACAAGAAGATTTTTAAAGGTTTTCCTTATATTAGTCTGTATAAAACCTACGGGTCCCGAGGCGCAGCCATTTTTGGTCCTCAGTGCTATAATTTGAATATTCTCGGTAGAAATACACAAGGCAAAAACTTCATACCAAGTATCAAAGACCTTGGCCTTCAGACAAGGAGATTTTCAAAGGTTTTCCCAATATAAGTATATGTAAAACAAGTGGGCTCGGGGTGGGTACATTTTTGCCCAATGACACTAATTTGAACAATTTTGGTAGAGAACCACTACATGAACCTTCATACCAAATATCAAAGACCTTAGCCTTCTGGTTTCAGACGAGAAGATTTTCAAAGGTTTTCCCTACATTAGACTATGTAAAACAAGTGGGCACCGGGGTGGGCCCATTTTTGGGCTCAAGTCTATAATTGGAACAATCTTGGTAGAGGTCTTCTAGACAAAGCTTCATACCAAATATCAAAGACCTGAGTCTTCTGGGTTCAGACAAGAAGATTTTTAAAGGTTTTCCCTATATAAATATGTTCTATAAAAGGGTTATCCTTTGGAAGCAAGGAATATACCACAGAACAGAAAAATATAGTGTACATGTTTTCTGGACCAGACTAGCTAGTTTTGGCCTATTAGACCCCATCAGTGACCCTCAAATACATTCAAAGTCCCAGAATGGAATCCATGATCCCAAAAGACAAGAAAATAGAAACTACACTATGATGTAGGACAGGGAGACGTCTATGTAAAACCAGTGGGCCCCGGGGCAGAGCCATTTTTGGGCCCAGGACTATATTTTGATCAATCTTGGTCAAGGTCCACTAGACAAAGCTTCATACCAAATATCAAAGAAATGAGCCTTCTGGTTTCAGACAAGAAGATATATATAGCTTTTCCTTATATAACCCCAGTGGGACCCGTGGAAGGGGGCATTTTTGGTCCCAGGGCTACAATTTGAATAATCTTGATAGAGAGGTCCACTAGATGAAGCAACATACAAAAATATCAAAGGCCTGAGCAAATGTCTGGTTTCAGACATGATTTTTAAAGATTTCCCTATATAAGTCAATGTAAAAACAAAAGGGCACCGGGGTGGGGGTAGTTTTGGCCCACGAGCTTAAATTTGAACAATCCTGGCAAAAGTCCACTAGAGGAAGCTACACACCAAATATCAAAGACCTTCGCCTTGCGGTTTCAGAGAAGACGATTTTTAAAGATTTTCCCTATTTAAGTCTACGTCAAACTAAAGGGCCCCCGGGGCAGGGGCAATTTTGGCTCCAGGGCTATAATTAGAACAATCTTGGTAGGGGTCCACTAAATGAAGCTTCATACCAAATATCAAAGACCTGGGACTTGTGGTTGTAGAGAAGAAGATTTTTAAAGATTTTCCTTATATAAGCCTATGTAAAACCAAAGGGCCCCGGGGCGGGGGTATTTTTGGCCCCAGGGCTATACCGGGGCGGGGGTATTTTTGGCCCCAGGGCTATAATTTGAACAATCTTGGTAGACGTCCACTAGATGAAGCTTCATACCAAATATCCAAGACCTGGGCATTGCGGTTTCAGAGAAGACTATTTTTAAAGATTTTCCCTGTTTAAGTCTATGTCAAACTAAAGGGCCCCGGGGCAGGGGATATTTTGGCTCCAGGGCTATAATTTGAACAATCTTGGTAGAGGTCCACTAAATGAAGCTTCATACCAAATATCAAAGACCTTGACCTTGTGGTTGTAGAGAAGAAGATTTTTAAAGATTTTCCTTATATAAGCCTATGTAAAACCAAAGGGCCCCGGGGCGGGGTATTTTTGGCCCCAGGGCTATAATTTGAACAATCTTGGTAAAGGTTCACTAGATGAAGCTTCACACCAAATATTAAAGACCTGGGCCTTCTGGTTTCAGACAAGGAGATTTATAAAAGTTTTCCCTATATTAGTCTATGGTAGGCCCCGGCGTGGGGACATATTTGGCCCCAGGGCTACAATTTGAACAATCTTGGTAAAGGTCCACTAGATTAAGCTTCATACCAAATACCGAAGACCTGGGACTTGGGGTTTTAGAGAAGATTTTTAAAGTTTTCATTTAAAAAATCTATTTTTAGCTCCTGTGACCTAGATGTACAACAGACTGGAACCATTTGAACAACTTTGAAAGGGGACCGCATAAGGATTATTCCGGTGAAGTGTGGTCAAAATCCGATCAGTGGTTTAGGACGAGATGTTGTTTGAAGAAAATGTTTACGCACGCACACACGCACGACGGACGACGGACGGTTGAGCTAAAAAGCCTAGAAGAAGTTGTGTGATACTGGGAAAAAAGGGTCCGGAAGCCTACTTTTAGACCTCTGGTGACCCTCAGACATGCCCCTGGGGCAGAATGTGTACACCACTATTACGCTCTTCATTACCTTTCATTTGACATGGAACATTATAATGTTTGCTCTGGGAACACCCTCTTGCCTGGTCCCAGGCGGGGAGGGGGGTGTCACATTAGAATTCTAAATACGTTCCTCCAGTCCTCATTCATACGGCTATTAACTATGATACTTTCAAGATTCCAGCTCAAAAAGCCTAGGAGGAGTTGTGTGATAATCGAAAAAAGGACCCCAAAAACTTACTTTTTGACTTCTGGTGACCCCAAGACATGCGTCAGGGGTAAAAATTTGCACCACGGTATTCTACTCTTCATTACCTTCAATTTGATATGCAACAGGACTATGTTTGAAGAAAATGATTTTTACCCCTTGGGCCCCCATCCCCCATCTGAATATGTTCCTGTAGTCCTCAGCCACGGGGTTTTTGGCTGTGAAAGTTTCGAGACTTTAGATTAAATTGTATACAAGCAGTGGTGGGACATTACAGACAGATGTACGGAGGAATGGACAGCCGGATGGATAATACACTATCCAACAAACAAACATGATCCCCGCTTTTTCTTCAACAAGAGGACCAAGATGCTCCTATGTGCTCACCTGAGCTAAGAGAGTTACATGTGGATCCCAGGTCTATGATTTGAACAATCTTGGTAGAGGTCTACTAAATGAAGCTTAATATCAAATATCAAAGGCCGGGGCCTTCTGGTTTCAGGCAAGAAGATTTTAAAACACTTCCCTATATAAGTTAATGTGAAATCAGTGGGCCCCGGAGCGGGGTTCTTTTTGGCCCCCGGTCTATAATTTGAACAATTATGGCAGATGTCCACTAGATGAAGCTTCATGTCAAATATCAAAGACCTGGGCCTTGCGGTTTCAGAGAAGACGATTTTTAAAGATTTTCCCTATTTAAGTCTACGTCAAACTAAAGGGCCCCCGGGGCAGGGGCAATTTTGGCTCCAGGGCTATAATTTGAACAATCTTGGTAGGGGTTCACTAAATGAAGCTTCATACCAAATATCAAAGACCTGGGACTTGTGGTTGTAGAGAAGAAGATTTTTAAAGATTTTCCTTATATAAGCCTATGTAAAACCAAAGGGCCCCGGGGCGGGGGTATTTTTGGCCCCAGGGCTATAATTTGAACAATCTTGGTAGACGTCCACTAGATGAAGCTTCATACCAAATATCCAAGACCTTGGCCTTGCGGTTTCAGAGAAGACTATTTTTAAAGATTTTCCCTGTTTAAGTCTATGTCAATTATGAACAATTATGGCAGATGTCCACTAGATGAAGCTTCATGTCAAATATCAAAGACCTGGGCCTTTTGGTTTCAGACAAGAAGACCTGGGCCTTGTGGTTTCAGAGAAGAATTATTTTTAAAGATTTTCCCTATATAAGCCCATGCAAAACCAAAGGGCCCAGGGGTGGGGGCATTTTTGGCCCTAGGGCTATAACTTGAACAATCTTGATAGAGGTCCACTAGATGAAGCTTCATACCAAATATCAAAGTCCTGGACCCTCTGGTTTCAGACAAGAAGATTTTTAAAGGTTTTCCTTTTATATGTCTGGGCATCAGGGTGGGGGTATTTTTGGCCACAGGGGTATAAATTGAATAATCTTGGTAAGGGTCCACTAGAAGAAGCTTCATACCAAATATCAAACATCTGAGCCTCCCGGTTTCAGACAAGAAGATCTTTCAAGATTTTCCCTATGTAAGTCAATATTATATATCCAATGGGCCCAGCCTCAATGCCATATTTGGTCCCAGACCTATAATTTGAACAATCTTGGTAGAGGTTCACTAGATGAAGCTTCATACCAAATATCAAAGACTTGGGCTTTCTGGTTTCAGACAGGAAATTTGAAGATTTGCAATGGTTTTCCCTATATACATATATGTATACAGTAGGCCTCGCCCCTTGGCCATTTTTGGCTCTAGGGCTATAATTTGAAAAGTCTTGGTAGATGTCCACTAGACGAAGCTTCATACCAAATGTCAAAGACCTGGGCCTTTGGTTTCAGACAAGAAGAATTTTTTAGGTTTTCCCTTTACAACAACGCAATCGGCAAGTTAGCAATCGATCTTCTCCCAGACGTACTTTTGATGTTGTTTGAGACGAATATCAAATACGTGCCGAAAGCTTTGTTGCACCGTTTTGAACTTTCCATCACGTGCTTCTGAACCGGTATTTTAGATGATTGACACACGTCTTTGGACGTTTTAAGCGTGGGCGGGATAATAGCGCTGTCAGTTAATGTTACAATCGATTTTAATACGGCTCAAAAGAAGATTGTGGATACTCGTTAAAACCTCGAAGCGGTTCTAACCAGCAGTACCCACAATCTATAGTCTGCTCAAAACAGAGATTGTGGATACTCGTTAAAACCTCTAGGTGGCGACATGGCTTGAGATGTCATTTCATCTCAATGTTGGGTAAAAGTCCCACAAAATTGGAAGCAACGTCTCCAAAATGACCTATACAGTGTTGACGGGGACGTTAAACCTCAAATCAAACAAAATACACAAAACCTCGAGGCGGTTCTGACCAGCAGTACCCACAAGCGAATATATATTCATCTCAAAACAGATTGTGGATACTCGTTTAAATCTCGAGGCTGTAGCAGAAACAAGAAAGAACAATGGATGAACCCCTGTATATGCATGTATTAAAGTGGTCGAGCCGGCACTCGACATTGAATCAAGCGTGGTAGCTCAATGGTATAGTGCACCTGCCTGTGATGCTAGAGGCCCCCGGTTTGATTCCCGGCAGCGGTAATAAAACTGCGGTGTCCGAACATGCTCCGGGTGAATGCCACAAAGTGCACCGTCCTCCGCATCGGGACGTTAACTGGGAGGCCCATTCTGTGCAGTTTAAAGATTTCTTCGTTATTACATGATTACTGTGTATGTTTTCATCCTGCAGACCTGGATCGGCAATGACCGATCACACTAGAATTGAAAACGCTCCAATGTTGATTCGACCGATATAGATAGAAATAGTAGAAAGAATGAATTGGAGAGGAGCAAATTCTTTCCTTTAAGAAAAGAAAATAAATAAATAAAAAAATCAGAAAATAAATAAATAAAAAAATATTTGTCACTTAATTGCTCGACTCG
The DNA here is from genome assembly GCA_963580285.1 of Lucinisca nassula. Lineage (NCBI taxonomy): Eukaryota > Metazoa > Mollusca > Bivalvia > Lucinida > Lucinidae > Lucinisca > Lucinisca nassula. Next base: position 57,906,023 of record OY757015.1, on the reverse strand, counting down.
ACGGTTACTGATTTTTGCGTGCCCCCCAGGAGACCTGTTGGGTCCACACTTTTAAATCTTGAAATCTTCCTGCACAACTTCATTTTCATATCTGTCTAGTGGTTACTGAGAACTTATCGGGACAAAAATTGGGCGGAAAAAAGAGAAGAAACCCAGAAAAACTAATGTCTCGTTTTGGAGACTTAACCCTTATCCTGCTGAATAAATTAATTTAGCCACACCCATTGTTGGCTACCAAAGCATCATGCAGCCCATGTATTTCTTCAAGCCCAGATGGGCGGGGGCCGCAACACTGTATAGGTCATTTTGGAGACGTCACTTCCAATTTCGTGGGACTTTTACCAGACATTGAGATGAAATGACTTCTCAAGCCCTGTCGCCCAATGAAACATATAGGGTTTATATACATGGACGGTCTGACTCGCAACACATTTCCTAGGCAGGCTCAGAACCTCTAAGCTGTTTACTAGTACTCGTGTTCGGTCAGCTCTGCGCGGAAACATCATGCAGCCCAGTCTATTTTTGCAAGCCATGATGGGCGGGGCTATTCACAGAAACAGTAGGAAGTTCCAACTTTGAGCGGTAGGGGTCAAAATTAAAAAGGTGTGTTTGTATGGTTCGTATCAACTACGAGACTATGAAGATGTAATCACAGTGTTGGGAACAGAACTTTATTGAGCATCAATGATGGGAAATGCCGGATCCGGCGTATTTTTTAGGCCAGTTTTGTTTGTTTGATTTGAAGTTTAACGTCCCCGTCAAAACTGTAAAGGTCATTTTGGAGACGTTGCTCCCAATTTTGTGGGACTTTTACCCGACATTGAGATGAAATGACATCTCAAGCCCTGTCGCCCAATGAAACCAATAGGGTTTATTAGCATGGACGGTCCGCCTCGCACCGCGGTTCCTGGACAGACTTAGATCCTCAAAGCCGTTTACCAGTACTAGTGTGCGGGCCGGATTCAGCTCTGCGTGGAAGCATCGTGCAGCCCATATATTTCTTCAAGCCCCTATGGGCATTTTTTACGCCAGATTTTGCGTAAAGTTTCCAGTCGTGGCCAGTATTTTTTCTCCTGTCGCGTTCGTCTTTTGTAAATGACAGCGAGTGCTCAATTGATCAAAGGATTTAACAGTCTCAGGTCTGTAGGCTGGTGGGTATTGCCTATCGCGACTGCGGAAAAAATGACAGGTCCATCTTGCGACACTCGGGTGTGCTGTGACAAATCAAGCATGTGGCTGATTAACACTTATTGAATGTTTTGCTTCCCGGATTTTTGTACACACACTTGGATTATCGGTAATTTGATTGTTGAGAAAATGTCGGGGTATAATTAAAGAAAGCGCTCATTACCTATATTTTGATTTAAAAAAAAAAAAAAAAAAAAAAAAAAAAACAGAATCGTCGATATTGCGATTCCCTATCTAACACCATTATCCATACCATCAACAAATAACAATTGCGTTAAACTGGCAAATAAATCAATTTTTGGCTATTAAACTTTAAAAATAGAATAACCAAACTAATCATAACTGAACTTTAGATGCATTAGTTTGAATTTTAAAAATTGATTCGAAAATAAACATTTTTTATGTGGAAGTTCGCCATTGCGACTGACCGGAGAAATGACCCGAATTACATACGGTTCAAGCCCCAAAGTCTTTCGGATCCTTACGTGACACATGTTCATGGTGCTGCCTGACACAACAGCCTATAATACTGGCGCTTCAGATGTCTGTAAACTTTAGCCATAAACTCCCAAAGCCTGCCCTGGTGAGTCGGACATGCAACGCTTCAGATGTCTGTTAACTTTAGCCATAAACTCCCAAAGCCTGCCCTGGCGAGTCGGACCATCCGAGCATATAAACCATATCGGTTTAACTGGGCGGCAGGGATTGAACTGTCATTTTATCTAAACGTCGGGTAAAAATTTCACACAAAAACTGGAAGTAATGTCTCCAAAATGACCTAAATAATGTTAATGGGGATGTTTAACCTCAAATCATGTAAACAAACAATCTAACAGAAAAGCAGAACTATTGGTCAATTAAAGTCCGTTATTGGTCACATGAAATCTGATGGGAATGACTTGGCAGATTTTGCCACATTTTTCAAAAGGGGGCAACTTTCGGAACTTCCTGTTTGCTTTTCTATAAGCTTTGTCCCACGAAAAAGGAGTCTACTCTTAAAGGAAAGAATTTGCTCCTTAGGAGCAAATTCTTTCGTTTAGAGTTGACCCTCATTGACATGGGAGACTAAAATACGCTTGAAAGAGTTGCCTCCCCTGAAGGTGTATGCATTCCACTGAAAGTCTGAAAAAATATATTTTTCACTTAATTGCTCGACGATTAGTAAAATATTTGGGCGGATTTTTGCGTGTTATTTCGTGATTTTATGGGCCCACCCTTTTAAATTTTGAAACCTTCCTCACAACTGGACAAAAAATGGGCGGGAAAAAGAAACCCAGAAAACCCAATAAGTCTTAACCCTTATCCTGCTGAATATATATATTTAGCCTCAGCAATTGCCGACTGTCAAACATGAAAATTTCTTAACATTATTCACAAGCTGCATGGCAAACAGTGTAGGACCTCATCTCTGTTTGCAAAAGTAGGAGTTGTTATGGGTTAAATATACACTAAAGCCACTTTATAACTGAGCCTCCTGTTGTGCCCATTTCTGTTTGTTTCTTTGATTTGAGGTTTAGCGTCACCTTCAGCACTGTATAGGTCATTTTGGAGACGTTGCTTCCAATTTTGTGGGACTTTTACCCGTCATTGAGATGAAATGACATCTCAAGCCCTGTCACCCAATGAAACCAATAGGGTTTATAAGTATGGGCGGGCTGCCTCGCATCGCTTTGTATGGGCAGGCTTAGATCCTCTAAGCGCTTTACCAGTACTCGTGTAGTCTGCGTGGTAGCCTCGTGCAGCCCATCTTTATCTTCAAGCCCCGATGGGCGGGGGCCGACCATTTCTGTATGCATTGGAATTGCACAGGGAGGGTAAATTACAAGGATTCGTGTCAAAAATACATTGTGTATAAAGAAGTTGTTTTGTGAAAGCAAAATGTAGGACAAAGGGTTAATTCTTTCATGGAGGTTTGAAATATTAGGCAATAGTAATTATATATCAGTTCTCAACAAGCTGTTGTATGATAAGCACTAAATCAAGGCGAGATGCAAAGGACTAAACTCAACCATTATAGATAAAGGTATGCACATGTATGTAATCAGACCGGACAGTCGTCGGCAGTCGCGAGCGGACGACAAAGGCGACCAGCGGAAAGGGGAAGCGTTCCCGACTGCCACCGAGTGTAGGCTGGGAATTTTTTTTTTTTTTTTTTGGTTTTACGGCCCTTTCAAGATTATTTCACTCATATCGAGCCGATCGTTAATCAAAGGTGGGCGAAAACCGGAGTACCCGGAGAAAAATCACCTGACCTTCCGTTGCAGAACATGGCGTCTCACATGTGACCCGAGCGAGGCTCGAACCACAGCGGTGAGAGACCAAATGATCCAGAGTCAGCGCTCTTAACCACTAGGCCACGGAAGCCCGTGTAGGCTGGGAAAATAGTCCCGGACTGAGATCCAAACTTTCGTTCAAGCCCTAAATTCCACTTTCTTTGTAAACAGTGTAGACCCCGATCAGACGGTGCGTTCTGTGGCACCTGATCTGAGTCTCCATTGCTTGCCAAGCCTCTCACAGCGAACATTCTCTACTGAAATCATATACGCTAATTGGTGATTGATTTTTTACATGACCCGTGGCGTCATGCAGTAGATTTTTGACAATCGCTTAGCTCCGCCCTCTCCTGTGGGTTAACCGGTATTGGATGGTGATGTTAAGTATTGATTACGGTCAGTTTGACATTCTTGTCTCTTGATACACCTATTCTGGTGTAGCGTGTCAGTGTTTTTTGACGTATCTGCTCTTTAATGAACCGACGGGACATGACGTATTGCTAACTTGCTGGGTGCGCGGTTGTAAACCTGGGCCCCGCCCCAGGGCTATAATTTGAACAATCTTGATAGAGGTCCGCTGGACGAAGCTTCATACCAAATATCTAAGACCATGGCCTTCTGGTTTCAGACAAGAAGATTTTCAAAGGTTTTCCCTATATACCTTTATGTTAAAACAGTGGGCCCCGCCCCTGGGCCATTTTTGGCTCCAAGGCTATAATTTGAACAATCTTGGTAGAGGTCCACTAGACGCAGCTTCACACCAAATATCAAAGACTTGGGCCTTTTGGTTTCAGAGAAGATGATTTTTAAAGGTCTTCCCTATATAACCCTATGTATAACCAGTGGGCCCCGCACCGGGGCCATTTTGGCCCCAGGGCTATAATTTGTTCAATTTTGGTAGAGGACTACTACATGAAGCTTCAGACCAAATATCAAAGACCTGGGCCTTTTGGTTTCAGACAAGAAGAATTTTAAAGGTTTTCCCTATATAACCCTATGTAAAACCAATGGGCCCCGCCCCGGGGCCATTTTAGGTCCCAGGGCTATAATTTGTACAATATTGGTAGGGGTCCACTAGATAAAGCTTCATACCAAATATCAAAGACCTGGGCCTTTTGGTTTCAGACAAGAAGATTTTTAAAGGTTTTCCCTATATAACCTTATGTAAAACTAGTGGGCCGCGCACCGGGCCCATTTTTGGCCCCAGGGCTATAAAATTAACAACATTGGTAGAGGTCCACAAGACGAAGCTTCACACCAAAATATCAAAGATCTGGGCGTTTTGGTTTCATACAAGAAGATGTTTAAAGGTTTTCCCTATATAACCTTATGTAAAACCAATGGGCCCCGCCCCGGGGCCATTTTTGGCCCCAGGGATATTATTTGAACAACCTTGGTAGAGTTCCACTAGAAAAAGCTTCATACCGAATATCAATGGCCTGGGTCTTCTGGTTTCATTCAAGAAGATTTTTAAATGTTTTCTCCTATTGTTCACTTTTTGTTGCCATGGCAACCAGAGTTCTGCATGGAATTGAATTCTTTGAACAAATTTGAGAGAGGACCACCTAAGGATTATTTCTGCCAAGTTTTGTCCAAATCTGTTCAGTGGTTTAGGAGGAGATGTTGTTTAAAGAAATTGTGAACGGACGGACGGACTGACGACGACGGACGGTGACCGATCACAATAGCTCACCCTGAGCCTTTGGCTCAGGTGAGCTAAAAAGCGCGAGTATGATAATTATTATCATTACCTTCAATTTTGTTTTCCATTCCTACAAAATAGCCATCGGAAGAGATTGCAAATCCCCCGATCTAAAGCTAACATGACATTCAGAAAATATTGTATCAAGCACCATCAATATATCTTACAGGGTATTGGCATTATTGTGCAGCCCATATATTTCGTCAAGCCCCAATGGGTGGGGTCAGTACAATTTACAAAGTCTCATCAATAAATGTATATCTCAAAGGGTATTGAAGTTATTGTGATCACAAGTTAAAACTGTCAGGGTAGCTAAGAAAACACCATGACATCCAGAGGTGTGGTTCTTGCTCATGACATGCTTCCTTACTACCATTAATATATCTCCAAGGGTATTAGAGTTATGGTGATCACAAGCTTTGTAGAAGCTAGATACATGTAACATTTACCACTGGCCTTCTGGTTTTAGAAAAGAAGATTTTTAAAAGCTTTCCCTATATAAGTCTATGTACAAACATACAGGCCCTGGCCTGTAAAAACATACAGGCCCTGGCCTGTAAAAACATACAGGCCAGTTTTTACAGGCCGGGGGACGAGACCATTGGCAGAAATCCATAAAACTGTGTTTTTTTCAGATGACAATATTTTTAAAGGTTTTGGAAGGGGCCATTTTTTGACCCAGTGCTATAATTTGAACAATCTAGACAGAAGTCTACTAGACAAAGCTGTGAAACAAATATCAAAAGTCTGGGCCTTCCAGTTTGAGACTAGAAGCTGTTTTTCAGTGTTTTCCCTTTTGAGGTCTATATAAAACATATGGGACCCTGTGCAGGGCCTTTTTGACCCAAGGGCTATAATTTGAACAATCTTGGCAAAGGTCCACTGCAGGACGCTGTGTACCAAATATCAAAAGCCTGGGCCTTCTTGTTTTAAAAACAAGACGCTTTATATAGATTTTCCTTATATAAGTCTATGTTTTATATGTTAGCCCCCTGGGGCAGGGCCATTTTTGGCCCCAGGTATATATTTTGAATAATCTTGGTAGAGGTCCATAAGATGAAGCTTCATACAATATATCAAATACCTCGGCCTTGTTGTTTCTGAGAAGAAGAGTTTTAAATGTTTTTCCTTTATAAGTCAATGAAAAACATGTGGGCCCAGGGGCGGGGCCACTTTTAGCACAGGGCTATAATTTGAACAATCTTGGTAGAGGTCTACTAGATGAAGCTTCATACCAAATATCAAAGACCTAGGCCTTGTGGTTTCAGAGAAGAAAGACCTGGGCCTTAAGGTTTCAGAGTAGAAGATTTTCCGTATATAAGCCTATGTAAAACCAAAGCCCTCCCCCCCCCCCACCCGGGGGCGAGGGCATTTTTGACCCCAGGGTTATAATTTGAACAATCTTGGTAGAGGTCTCCTACATGTAGATGAAGCTTCATACCAAATATCAAAGACCCGGGCCGTGCGGTTTCAGAGAAGAAGATTTTTTTTTAAGTTTTTAGTAAACAAAATCTATTTTAGCTTCTGTGACCTAGATGTGCAACGGACCAGAACCATTTGAACAACTTTGAAAGGGGACCACCTAAGGATCATTCCTGTAAAGTGTGGACAAAATCGGCTCAGTGGTTTAGGAGGAGATGTCATTTCAAGAAAAAGTTTACGGACGCACAGACGCACGGACGCACGAACGACGGACGACAAGGGATCACAAAAGCTCTCACCTTGTCACTACGCTAAAACAATCTAAAATTCCTGAGTCACAATTTTGCAAAGTATGCCAACGTAACCAGTCGCACATCAAATGGCGCCTTAATGAACCCTTTCCGCAACGAAAATAATAGAACAACATAAACTGTCACCTATATTCTATCGCTTTACATGATTGATCAGAAGGCGTGGCGAATGACAATAGAATCCCGTATTTGACGTAGGGATATGCCACTGTCACGATACTAAGTCAAAATTTCGAGTTAATAAGTCGAAAGTTCGAGTTACTAAGTCGAAATTTCGAGATACTAAGGCGAAATTACGAGATACCTATCAAAAGAAAAAAAGTATACCTGGCCAGAATGCTCTTTCGTAATTATCGGCTTACTTGTACATTGTATCGTGTAAACGCCAATGACCTTTCTCGGTGTATTTTTTCACATGATGATTGTTCTTTCATTCTTCTTTCTCTCTATATTGGCCAATGTTTATTTTATCAAATATTTCTCAAGAACTATAAAACTAGGGGCCCAAAACACACATATGTATCATGTAAGAGACAGAGGGTTTTCTGTCTCATCAGGACGTCGCGCATTTAATCCCGTTTCACGGCCCCGCAAATCGGGGCTTGAAAAAATTGATGGGCTGCATTGTGCCTCAACGCAGAGCTGAAATCCGACCGCACACGAGTACTGGTTAACCGCTTAGAGGATCTAAGCCTGCCCAGGTAAAGCGGTGCGAGTCGGACCGCCCATGCTTATAAACCCTATTGGTTTCATTAGGCAACAGGGCTTGAGAAGTCATTTCATCTCAACGTCGGGTAAAAGTCCCACAAAAGTGGAAGCAACGTCTTCAACATGACCTATACAGTGTTGACGGGGACGTTAAACCTCAAATCAAACAAACAAATTCAATCCCGTTTCAGGAAATAGCGGGCTAAAAGTCATATTTGACAGTTTTTTTTTTTTTTTTCGGTATTAAACTTTCTCATCGTGTGCTGTAAAAATCATGTATATAGCAAAGCACTGACAGCACTGGTGGGTCGATTGTCTTCGAGTGTGGATTGGTACATGTTTTGTTTATCCTTTAAATTCTTATACTATAAGCAAAACGTGTAGATCCTGATCAGACGCTTGGGTCAATTAATTATCAATTGACTAAACGTTACTAACTACAGAAGCTTCCCGCCTTCTATTGAACTCGTGACTATCACTGACCATGTTTAAAATCCATGTACCAGTTATTTATAGCAGCGCTATAGTCTTTCCTTCGGACGTCAGTGCGCCATGTAGACTGGGCCGGTGAACATGGACATTGCAAACAGTGTAGACCCTGATCAGACGCCGCAGAAAAGAGATTCATTAAATAACCGGTACCTTCATGGTGTAGATGGTCAGCGAGAGTCACGTGGACAATAGCAGGCAAGAAGCTTCTGTAGGTAGTTACTTTGGGTCGAATGAAAAAAAAAATCGACCCAAAAGATGGTAAAATGTGCAACACGAACACCATGACTAAATGCGGTATCAGAATACGTTGCGTGTTCAAGATGTATCATTTTGACAGAGCATCAGATTCCTTGACCCTTCGTTTCATCCCATCGGTCAGACGTCGAAATTGATGGCTGGTCAGCTCTAGCCACGCGTATGTGTGGTGGTGGGATGAGCGGGTGGGGTGCGTGGGGGTGTTCAATGTTCAGTATTCGATGCCCAAGAATCTCCCAAATATGTTCCAGGGTATTCAAATCCGGGCTTCTAGTTAGCCAAGCCAATGTCTCAATTCCGTAACGGCGGGGTCTAGCACACAGGTCTAGTGGCAAATGATTCGTTCTCAAAATGAGGCATGACTTCTAGCGCTAAACGTGTAAAAATATCATAACTCCATATTTAAACCGTGATAATGAAGTTGTTGAAAGTTGGTTCTGAGATCTGAGGTCTTCTTTCAACTCTGAGTTGGCCATAACAAAATTCCTGTAATGGCTAATCCCTATTCAGAGTTGAATGCACATCGCAGATCACAGAGTCAGTTTCGAGTCAGTATGTCGAAATTCGAAATAGTAAGTCGAAATTTCGAGATACTTACTCGAAATTTCGAGTTATTAAGTTGAAATTTCGAGATAATAAGTCGAAATTTCGAGTTACTAAGTCGAAATTTCGAGTTATTAAGTCGAAATTTCGCGAAACTAGGTCGAAATTTCGAGTTACTAAGTCGACATTCCGAGATAGTAAGTCGAAATTTCGAGTTACTAAGTCGAAATTTCGAGATATTTAGTCGAAATTTCGAGTTATTAAGTCCAAATTTCGTGTTATTAAGTCGAAATTTCGAGATACTAAGTCGAAATTTCGAGTTACTAAGTCGAAATTTCGAGATAGTAAGTCGAAATGTCGAGTTATTAAGTCGAAATTTCGAGATACTAAGTCGAAATTTCTAGTAACTAAGACGAAATTTCGAGAAAGTAAGTCGAAATTTCGAGCTACTTATCGAAATTTCGAGTTATTAAGTCGAAATTCCGAGTTATTAAGTAGAAATTTCGAGATACTAAGTCTAAATTCGAAATTTCGAGTTATTAAGTCAAAATTTCGAGTTATTAAGTCGAAATTTCGAGATACTAAGTCGAAATTTCTAGTAACTAAGACGAAATTTCGAGATAATAAGTCGAAATTTCGAGTTACTAAGTCGAAATTTCGAGTTATTAAGTCGAAATTTCGCGAAACTAGGTCGAAATTTCGAGTTACTAAGTCGACATTCCGAGATAGTAAGTCGAAATTTCGAGTTACTAATGCGAAATTTCGAGATATTTAGTCGAAATTTCGAGTTATTAAGTCAAAATTTCGAGTTATTTGGTCGAAATTTCGAGATACTAAGTCGAAATTTCGAGTTACTAAGTCGAAATTTCGAGTTATTCAGTCGAAATATCGAGATACTAAGTCGAAATTTCTAGTAACTAAGACGAAATTTCGAGAAAGTAAGTCGAAATTTCGAGCTACTAAGTCGAAATTTCGAGTTATTAAGTCGAAATTCCGAGTTATTAAGTAGAAATTTCGATATACTAAGTCTAAATTCGAAATACTAAGTCGAAATTTCGAGATAGTAAGTCGAAATTTCGAGATACTAAGTCGAAATTTCGAGATAGTAAGTCGAAATCTCGAGATACTAAGTCGAAATTTCGAGATACCTATCAAAAGAAATGAAAGTGTACCTGGCCCTAATGCTCCATCGTAGATAATGACCATAGTCTGTACACAATGTTATCACATAATTTGCATAATCTGCTTGATGTAAACTTGTTTTCAAAGCGGGGTTAAAATGAAACGTGGGTGTTTAACATTAACTGTGTGTATAGGACTTAAATCTCGTAATGACCAGTAAGTCGAAACTTCGAGATAGTAGGTCGAAATTTCGAGTTACTAAGTCGAAATTTCGAGTTACTAAGTCATATTTCGAGTTAATAAGTCGAAATTTCGAGTTATTAAGTCGAAATTTCGAGATAGTAAGCCGAAATTTCGAGTTACTAAGTCGAAATATCGAGATACTTAGTCACAATTTCGAGTTAATAAGTCGAAATTTCGAGATACTAAGTCGAAATTTCGAGTTACTAAGTCGAAATTACGAGATACCTATCAAAAGAAAAAAGTATCCATGGCCATAATGCTCTTTCGTACTACTATGAGCTAGCTCACGAAAAAAGACTATTTAACACGTGTTATTTACAACTACTACACTCGGGAAATTGCAAACCGGATGTCCTACGAAAAATTATACTACTACATGTACTAAGACCGCTTCTAAAGTCGCAGATATTTTGCACCTGCCTTTGAAATGTTCTATTAGCGACAACTAAAAAAAAAAACAAAAAAAAAAAAAAAGAAAAAACATTTTTACACACCTCAGAAAATTTTGTTTGTTTGTTTGATTTGAGGCTTAACGTCCCCGTCAACACTGTAAAGGTCATTTTGGAGACGTTGCTTCCAATTTTTGCGGGACTTTTACTGGACATTGAGATGCAATGACATCTCAAGCCTTATCGCCCAATGAAACCCAAAGGGTTTATAAGCATAGACGGTCCGACACTCACACCGCTTTGCCCGGACAGGCTTATTTGTGTGGGTCGGATTCAGCTCTGCGTGGAAGCATCATGCAGCCCACATATTTCTTCAAGCCCCGATAGGCTGGGGCCGTCACACCTCAGACAAGAAATCCGTAATAGGGTACCCTGGCAAAAGGTGTGACCCGGATCAGACGGAGTCTCATTCAGGACCTCCGCTGCCTGCAAAATCCACAAACATTTTAAAACACAGTTTCTAAAGTTGACTCGACTTTCGAGTGGGGCTCCTGCCATGCATAGTAAGGAAGACAAAAGATTGAATATCCAGCTGATGTGCTAGACGCGCACGTCTCCTCGCAGAGGCGTTCCTAACAGTTTATATCATAACAGCCTTTTTATATTTGGTTATAACTTCATGAAAATCAATTAAATATGCCACCACGATAAAACGCACATTCAGATATACCCGGCAAAAAAGTTCTGCACAACTGGGGTTGTTGACAATTTATTCTACTCACATGCAGTATCTGTTTACATATTACATATCAGCTTTTAGCTTACCCTTTTGGAAACAGTTTGCTTTAAACAGAATCAAAATCGCACAAAACATGCTGGAGATTTTGGCTTGACAAGGCACCAGGGGTCGGTAGTCAAAAATAACAAAATTATCGATTTTCAATGCGATCGTTTATTACCTGTACGTCTGTTGGCAGCAGAGGGGGGGGGGGGGGGGGGGGGGGGGGGTGAATGGACTTTTTGTTTCAGCCATGAAAGCCCCATTTAACCCATTAAGCTTCCCACCTCATTTTGACCCAAATATATTCTTATTTTGGTAAATTAAGCCTCCCAACCTAAACATCAATATTTTCACTTTGGCAAATTAAGCCTCCCACCCCCAAAAGAATTTCCACCCCAACTGGCTGCGACATACCAAGGGCGAATGTACTTTTTAATTCGACCTCAGAAGCCCCATCTGGGCTCCCAGCTCGTTTCAGACCATTGGTATGCTCCAACAACACCAAAAAAAAAGATAAAAAAAATTAGTTGTCTCTCCGGAGATTCGAACTCACGCAAAAAAATTAGCAAAACTCCCCCTGTGTACACAGCCAGTAGGCTATTTTTTGGGGGGGAGTTTTTTTGTTTATATACATTTTTCACCCTACTTGCTTGCTTCAGACACGGACCCCCCTTTCTGGGAAGTTTCAATGCCTGCCGGTCCTGAATGCACCCCTGTTTTCCTTCAGACAGTTCGGAGATCTAACTGAAAGATGCGAACGACTAGAAATCGGACAGATGCATTAGGGATCGGACATTTTGTGTACACATTGATGATAGGCTTTTTTAACATTGATAACATATCAATTGACGTTGTGCAATACACAAATATATATATATATATATATTTTTTTTTTTTTTCCAAATATTTTTTTTTGTAATACTCGCATAATTATCTGTTATTTTTCTATTAATCTTGTTTTATCCCTTCAATCCTGAAAAATTATAATTTCTAATATTTTAGATTTATTTATTTCCGGTTGTCAGACTAACCTATTTAATCCCGATAAATACAAACTTTTGTACTGCGTATTTGTTTTATAATAGTAATCTTGACAAAAGTAATTGATCGCTAACAAGCGAGTAGGGAGGTAACTGTCACACTATTAGGTTAAACAAGAAAAAGCGCCCATAGGACACGGATGCCCCCGCCAAATGTCATTCATAAGAAATATTACAAATGTACTTCAAATCAATCATAAATTATATTAAAATCATAAATGTAGGGGGTAGAGCAATGACAAAGTTTTTATAAAGTGGCCACAATGACCTTTACCTTGAGGTCATGACCTTGAAAGTCAAAGCAACTTGAGATATTATCATTAGAAACATTTGGATGAAGTTCTATTAACATCCATCAATAAATATAGGCACTAGAGCGATCACAAAGTTTTTCTAAAAATAGCCACAGTGACCTGACCTTGACAGTTGAAATAGTTCGAGATACTGTCATAAGGAACATTTGTGTGATGTTATACTGAAATTGGTGAAGAAATGTAAGCGCTAGAGCCATGACAAAGTTTTTCTAAAAATAGCCATTGTGACCTTGACCTTGAAAGTCAAACTTGCTCAAGGTATTGTCATAAGGAACATTTGTGTGAAGTTATATTGGAATCAGTGAAGAAATGTAGTCACTAGAGCGATGACAAATATTTTCTAAAAAAAGCCATTGTGACCTTGACCTTGAAAGTTGAAATGGCTTGAGATATTGTCATAAGGAACATTTGTGTGAAGTTATATTGAAATCGGTGAATAAATGTAGGCGCTAGAGTGATGACAAAGTTTTTCTAAAAATAGCCCCAGGGACCTTGACCTTGAAAGTGGAAATCGCACGAGATATTGTCATAAGGAACATTTGTGTGACGTTATATTGAAATCAGTTAAGAAATGTAGGCGCTAGAGCGATGACAAAGTTTTTCTAAAAATAGCCACAGTGACCTTGACCTTGAGGTAATGACCTTGAAAGTCGAACTCGCTCGAGATATTGTCATAAGAAACATTTGTGTGAAGTAATATTGAAATCAGTGAAGAAATGTAGGCGCTGGAGCGATGGCAAAGTTTTTCTAAAAATAGCCACAGCGACCTTGACCTCGAGGTCATGACCTTGAAAGTCAAACTCGCTCGAGATATTGTCATAAGACACATTTACGTGAAGTTATATTGAAATCAGTGGAGAAATGTAGGCGCTAGAGCGATGACAAAGTTTTTCTAAAAATAGCTACAGTGACCTTGACCTTGAGGTCATGACCTTGAAAGTCGAACTCCCTCAAGATATTGTCATAAGAAACATTTGTGTGAAGTTATATTGAAATCAGTTAAGAAATGTAGGCGCTAGAGCGATGACAAAGTTTTTCTAAAAATAGCCACAGTGACCTTGACCTTGAGGTCATGACCTTGAAAGTAGAACTCGCTCGAGAGTTTTTTATAAGGAACATTTGTGTGAAGTTAAATTGAAATTGGTGAAGAAATGTAGGCGCTAGAGCGATGAAAAAGTTTTTCTAAAAATAGCCACAGTGACCTTGACCTTGAGGTCATGACCTTGAAAGTCGAACTCGCTCGAGATTTTTTATAAGGAACATTTGTGTGAAGTTATAATGAAATTGGTGAAGAGCGCTAGGCGCTAGAGCGATGACAAAGTTTTTCTAAAAATAGCCTCAGTGACCTTGACTATGAGGTCATGACCTTGAAAGTGGAACTCGCTCGAGATTTTTTTTATAAGGAACATTTGTGTGAAGTTATGCTATATCCCCCCTCACAACTATGTTGTGCGAGGGGATAAAAATATTACAAATGTACTTCAAATTAATCATAGAATATATGCATCAAGGGCAGATAATCCAAAAAACCAAAAATGCAAGAGCTGTCTTCCTTGTTCATGACACATCGTCTCAGTGTGATGAATGCACCTGTGAAGTTCCATGAATATATTCCATATGGTTTGGGAGTTATGGCCCGGACACGGTTTACTATTTGGTACTAAGTCAAGGGCAGATAATTCAAAAAACAAAAATGCAAGAGTTGTCTTCCTTGTTCATGGCACATCGTCTCAGTGTGATGAATGCACCTGTGAAGTTTCATGAATATATTCCATACGGTTTAGGAGTTATTGCCCGGACACGGTTTACTATATGGTACTAAGTCAAGGGAAGATAATTCAAAAACCAAAAAAGCAAGTGTTGTCTTCCTTGTTCATAACACATGTTGTGCGAGGGGATAAAAATATTACAAATGTACTTAAAATTAACCATAGAATATATGCATCAAGGGCAGATAATCCAAAAACCAAAAATGCAAGAGTTGTCTTCCTTGTTCATGACATACCGTCTCAGTGTGATGAATGCACCTGTGAAGTTTCATGAATATATTCCATACGGTTCAGGAGTTATGGCCCGGACACGACATACCATTTGACTATATATGGATGTAAGTCAAGGGCAGATAATTCAAAAAAAGTTTCATGAATATATTCCATACGGTTTAGGAGTTATGGCCCGGACACGGTTTACTATATGGTTCTAAGTCAAGGGCAGATAATTCAAAAACCAAAAAGGCAAGAGTTGTCTTCCTTGTTCATGACACATCGTCTCAGTGTGATGAATGCAACTCTGAAGTTTCATGAATATATTCCATACGGTTTAGGAGTTATGGCCCGGACACCGGACGAACGAACGAACGAACGCACGGACGAACGGACGGGGGTAAAACTTAATGCCCTTCCGGTATTCTCCGAATACGCGGGGGCATAATGAGAAAACGAGAGTTGGATTTCATAGTATTCTCCAGGAAGTAATATACACCCTCAAAACACTGATCAGCCTATTTGCCCATTCAGTCCTAACAAGTACCCATTTCGTCCTAAAGACACCGATCAGATGTAACCAGCCAGCCGTGGTCCTAAATAGTCGGTTGTACATATTTCGTCCTAAAGACACTGATCAGCAGGTGTGCCCATACAGTCCAGTCTATTTGTACCCTTTTCATCCTAAAGACAAAACTCATGAGCGGGATGAGGCGACTTTGTATGCCACTAGGCCCGTCGTTGCGATCCCCAGGATGACGAAGGCAATTTCGCGCTCTTTCTGGTCGTCACTCGGTTGGTAAAAGTCGGAGAGCTGGGGGTCGGGGCCCAGGTCAGCAAGGCTGACATTTTCCCTGTGACCTGCGCATACAGGCGCATCGCGACATCGACGTCTTTGAAGGTTCAAACGGCGTGTCCCTGGCGGCGGAGTTCCTAAGTGATGAAATCAATACGCTCGGTCCGTTTTCAAGACCATTCTGCCTGTGCAGCCTGTAACTGCTCGACCGCTTCATCATGTCGCATGCGTTCTTCGTCCACGCCAGAGCTCTTCAACATGGAGAACAAGTAGTTCGATCCCGAGAACGCCAGAGCGTTCACCAGGGCACCGCCAACGAGCATTGCAATATTTGCCATTCCTTCATGATATCAGCAGGTATCAGCCCCTGTTTAATTAGCATGTCTTTGGTTGCCATGGCGAGAGTGACGTCAATTATGGCCATGCCCACATCGCGGGGTATGAAGTCTTGTCATGAAGGCTACCCCCAATCGCCATCTTGCCAAGCCGGGCGTATCCCACAGCGATGCCACAGACGACTGCGCTATGGTAGAGCGCGTTGACAAGCATTTTACCATCAGTTGCCGGGGTTGTCATTATTGCTACGCAACGGGCTTAACTCCATATAGAATGGGTCTGGGCTTGTCTTTAATTGTGGTTGCTGCGAAACAACAAGCCGCTTGGGCATCGACAGCATCGACGCTGTCGATGAGTCAACGGGGGTGCCACTTGTGGCGTTTGTACCGCATGTGTGGCGCGCAAGCGCAAAGAAACGTGAGTGCACCGCCCGTCAGACAAGCCCCAATGATCCATGGGGTCCAGTCGGTTAGTCCATGGTTGTGTGCTGCACCACTGCGTGACGGTTCCTTTGAGACCGCTCCCTTTGGAGGAATACTGACATCAGATGCGCTGACTGGTGGACGAAATGAGTCTTTGGCCGTCCGAAGCTGTTCGAGCAGCCGTTCCTGTTTGGCCTTTTTGGCAGCAGCTCCGTGCTGGCCCAGCCGCCACTTTTTTCGGATCCTTAACCGTGTTGCTTCGCAAAGGCTTGGGGTCGTAACTCTGTCTGCCGGACTCTGTGCTGGCTCTTGGTTCTCCGCAACAATCTGCTCGTTTTCCGACATCGTTTATGTCATAGATGGTAATAGGGCATTGATGTCCAAATCGATAGTGCTTCACTGTAGTAAGCGCGGCAGTTAGCGGCGCCAAGTACATGCCATAGCGATGGTAGAGCTCGCAGGTAGCACTGCTAAGTGCGTGTCCGACAAACGGGTCGCCCTCGAGGTCAGCAATAAGACCGGGTTGGTTTTCGGCCGGTATCGGGAGAAGCATAGATGCCAGCCCCGCATAAAGCTGGATCGCTGTAGACCCCAGCGTCTTCGTTATCGCTGCCTTAAGCCTTGTTCCATAGCGGGCGTAAAGCTTTTCGATTTCGCTATTGTCAAGAGCGTCGATCTGTTCTGCGGTGAGGCCCTTCCTATGGACCACTAGTCCATATTGCTTGGCTTGGCCTCCCACTACCGATGCGGCGAGCCTTTCATGGTATTTTTGCACCCGGTCCTCGAGGAGCGGCTCCTCGTGGCCGTCTGATGTCGCCGCCGTTCCTTCCGCGGTTGGGGCTTCAGCGTTCTGCCTTTGCTCTGTAGTTCCTATAAGCTCATCGATCAGTTCGTCACAGTCCATAGCTATTGCTTTGCGATTCATTGCGAGTTGGCGGACCAGTCTAATATAGTGTCGAAAGCGCTGGCAGAAGCGTGCGTGTGTGTTAACACAAATCCGAGTAATGTAAACAATAAAGAACAGCAGTACCAGCTGCGCGCCAAGCACTGTGATTAGCAGCCCTTCAGTTACTTCGTACATTACTTAACACCATATAAGCAGCTGGTTGGTCTGTCTTTAATAAAAGCTTAGCATGCTTTGTCTCGGCTAACTGCTGCCTCACCGACGCCCGCTGTTCTCGTGTGGAGATCACGTCATTCTCGCGCAAGCAGTCTTCGAATGAATCACGATCCTTGCAGTGAAACAAACAGACCCAGCGCGTCTGCTCGCGCAAGTCCTTCAAGACGGAGTTGTACTTTTGGGTGAGGACCCAGACGCTCTGGTCGGCGTGGCGGCCCGAGAACGCTAGCTCTGACAGCATGTCTTTCTTTTTCGTCAAAGCTTCGTGGCCGAGCAGTCATCGATGATATATAAGGTAGGCTCGCCCATAAACACCTGGTAAAACGCTCGCAGGTAATCGTGAAGGCGCTCGCTGGGGTCTAGAACGTATACCTCAGGGTCGGTCCAGATCCAGGGGCGCTGGTATGTTTTATTATACTTTATGGCGGGGCAGAGGACCACGATGTGCCGAAAGAACTCCCGGTAGGGGCCTTCGAGCAGATCGAGGATAAAAACGGTTTTTCCGCATCCCGTTTGCCCGCATATTGTCACCGAATGGGCTGTGCGCGGTAGGAGATTTATTAATCGTTCCTCGGGAACATTAATAGACCGCTGAGACGAACCGGCCATCTTCGATGTTAAGCTGTGCATCCATGATGGCGTAGAGATAGATGTTCAATGCGCCAGCCCCCTCTGCTGTTTTTGTGATCTGGATTGTCACGCCTTCGCTGGCATTCTTTATGCGGCGGCCACTGCCATGAAGCCGGTCGTCGTCGGTTGTCCTGAGGTCAAGCCACAGGGAGTATTTGCTTGTCAGAAATTCCCCCAGGGGACGTCTGCCAGGGCCAGGTCTTTCGCCAACGTTGCCACTTCAGGGTGACGCTTACTGCCGGACGACGATGCAAATAACTTCTTCGCCTCGTCCCACATCTGGTAGGCACGCATTCCCTGACTGAATAACTGGTTGGGGACCCCCTCGATAGTGGCTTCCACTTTGGTTATTTTCGGATTAAAGAAGGCCTCAGTGTTGCGAGCGAAGGGCTGCCGCGCGGCCGCGTCCTCGAATAGCATCAGGATACCCTTCATGCTGCGGGCAGGAACGTTGAGATTGATATTCCAGAGGGTGTCGCTCTTGTCTTTGCTGATTTTTCGATGCCGCAGTACTCGGTCGTACAGGATCGCGAGGCGGCCTTTGTACTGGTTGCTGATCATGCGGGCCAACTATGGCAGGGTGATCATGTCATACTCGAGACTGATGTTCTCAATGTTGTAAGAGGTGTTATTATCGCCCGTGGCATGCACCACGCTGCTGTAGTCGTTAAAGGTGAGTTCATACTCGAGGCGGTCTCCCAGCGCGCTCTGGTAAAATGGCATGTGGCTTTCCAACAGCTCGAAATCGAGCGGAGTGTAGAAGCGGTTGCCGAAAGTATCGGCGATGGCTTTGTCAACCGCAACAGACATATTTTTATCTCCAGCAGTGATTCGAATCTGCGTTGTGTTTCGGTTATCAGACGTATCAATGCCTTGATAGTGGTCATTTTTCCTCTCTGAGGCCGTCTTCCAGAGATCGTTGTAACAGTGGTAGACGTCACTGTCGTCGATGCTGAGGACCTCGTTTCCCGAGATCTTGACGACCGTCTTTTTCACTATCGCGCGGCCAAGGTTCTGAACCACAGTCCTGTTGGCATCATCGGTGTACAGCGTGATCGCGAACGCCAACCTCGCGGTCCCAGGGACAATCGCATCGTTTGTTCCAAGGTTGGGAAACCGGATAAGCAGCTGTTGGTTCTGGTCAATTGTGCTCGGGTTGTGGGAAATGACGATGCTTCGGCGCTCGCCTTTTACGCCCAGGGGCTCGCGGAGGCGCCTATAAGGATCAAGCTTGCGTCCGAATTGGCTTGAAGCCATAATGACATTTCTTATTAAACTTGTGCGATATCTTTAAATATAAGTTTACATTATGGCTGACTATGATTTCGAAAACCCAACGTTCGACCAAGACGGGCCTGGAATAGACGATGATTATGATTTCGACCTCCCCAACCCCCCCTATGGAGCCACCACTGCCCGTCCAAGCAAGATCTAAACACGTCCGGGGACAATTTGCAGAATCTGCAGGGCGAGTTGAAACAGGCAGAACTTGAGGCTCAGAAAAAGCGCCTGGTTGACACTTTCTACAAAGAAGTGAACCGTGCCTATGGGTTGCGCCCCGAAGGCAGGATCGACTATAGCCAGTTTGGGATTGATGCCGACGGCAAAACACTCTACTGGACCCCAGGCGATAAAAAGATCCCTATCACTGCGACGAGGGGACAATTCCGGTTTCTGGCCATATCAACATTGGCCACAAGGTACGGAGGAGGCGGCACACATGCACTGCGAAGTTCCCTGAATACACATCTAATACGCAGCGTCTAAGTAGCTCCGCTGTGAAAGCTCTCCAGCAGGCAGATAAAGCCCTCTCGAGCGGTGCGAACCTTGAAAATATCGAACTTCAGGACCTCCCCGGTATAGCCGATAGCGCGCGCCGCAGCGCAGAAGACGTTGAGACCGTATTGAAGACAATTGATGATCAGCCTATCGACACCGCGTGGGTCACCTAGGCCAAAAGAGAGCTCACTGGGCTTGAAAAGGCCACGACTCGAATCGAGATGAGTTGGCGAACAACCAGGCGAAGCTGTCAAAGGTCGACGAGGGAAAATCCCAAGTTGAAAAACGCTTGGCCAGGGAGCGGCTGAAACTGACGGAAACGGACGACCCCGAAATCCAACAGGAAATTCGAGACCGGATCAGAAACCTCAAGAGTGAGCTTTCTGACAAAGAAATCGAAAGACAGTCGAGGCTCGAAGCCCTTTCTGCGAACAGAGAAGCTCTCCGGTCCCAGATCTCCCGAATCCGTGAGACGTTCAGGCGGCTCCATCATGAAGACAAAACGCTGGCTGGGCGCATTCGCACCCTCTTCCGCGAGCAGGGAATTACCATCGTGAGCATCCTTACAGCGATTGGGATGGCAATCTCGACCCTAGTGCTTGCGCTAACCGGCGCCGGGCGGAGTGTACCGGCTCCGGCTCCAAAGCCACCCGGCAAGGGCGGGGTCAAGGAGTGGGTAAAAACACCTACAGTCCCTCGGGCGTGCCCTGGCCAATTTGGCCGGCAAGGCCGCGGCTGCCCTGCCCGGAATCATCGGGTCCATCGTCTCTTGGTTCTTGAGCAAGCTAGGGAAGGCCGCTTCGTGGCTCGCAGATAATTTGTGGGCCTTGGTCATCGGCGTGGGGGCCCTTCTTCTCGTGGCTGCACGGGACTGGCTAGCGCTCAACCAACCAAAGCGCCACTAGGCCGAGCGCAATCCCTGCGACTATGAGAGCTGTTTTTTCTTCTTCATGGTCGAGACCGGATTTCCGGTCCAGAGCAACCGCGGCAGAGGTAGGCGACCCTTCGGGCGGTGGCCCTGCGAGTACTCGCGGATCGGTCCCGGCTGGTGAGGCAGTTTTCCCCTGGAATGTCCTATCGACTTTAAAGGCAGGATTGATCAGTGCTGCCTTGTTTATTCCTGGGTTGTGGCCGATGGCAGCGTCTGACCCCGCTATTTGGATTTGGTTATTATAACCTTGGACATTGCCGGGGTGGAGTGCCATGTCGCTCGGCATCAAGTAGAGCGCTCTCCCGCAGACATAATCCAGTGGTGTGGAGGCATATTGCAACGTCTTTTGATAGCGATCGATGCTGCTAGGGATATCGACGGGTGAGGCGATGGCGTCTTCGAGATTCGCCGTAAACTGCTTTTGGGCGTCGAACCCCGTCCCGACTTTGAGAATGTTAGAACGGGTCTGAGCTTGCGCTCCCAAGATTGCCCAAACGTAAGTCCGAATCGAGTCGTTGCGTGAACCCTTCTCATTTATCGAGAATGAACATCGTTCACGCCTTTGAAATATCCCGATTATGTCTGACTGAGTCCTTGGGGTGGAAGAAAAGCCCCTGTGCTTGATGCTCCATCCTATATTTACCCGATGGTTCCATATAACTCCCATATGAGCCGAGCCCTTGACACCCATGGTCTAACTTCTGCCTCGAATCCGTATCAGGGGAAACGGCGAACTCCTCGCAAAGCCGCTTGAAGGCCCTGGAGTCATATTGATTATCGTACCATGAATAGGACTCGTCCCCAGGGAGGGCGACTGTTAGCTCCTCAAACAGACGCCTCGTCGTATAATAGACATGAAAGCAATACAGGCTTCTTGCAAGAAGGGGCTCCTCCGCTTGGAGATGGTCCTGGAATGAAATACCACATCCGGCGGTTGAGCACTAGACGACTTTTATGCATCTGGACTGCTGCAAGATCATCGTCGAAGATGTTGGCTCTGGCAAAGGCTGGGCTGGCGTGAACGCCTGAGTTTATCTTCCTCGTTGGCGCGGACCAGCTTGACGTCGACACGCCTACGGAGGTTCTCCTTCGTCTTGCCGAAGACCGAATTGTTCATGAGCTTGTAGAGAGCCTTCTCAAAGTCACTGGTGGCCTTCTTCCGGAGCTCAGTATTCATCCGAATGTAGGGCTCCATCCAGGGGCTCTGCTGGAACCGGAGGGCACGATGAATCTTGGTCAGAAGCATACCCAGAGACATGTATAGATGGAGATTCCGATAGTGGAGCACGTAACGGTCTTTGTCGCGAAGGTTGGGTACCAACTTCTCAACCTCTGTAGGTACTCCCCCCAAAGCTCCATCGAGAAGTTCGCGCTGGTACTCCGACATCCACTCCTTATCGACCACTAGGCGCTCTGGTGCTAGCGGATAGGCATTGTGTGCTTTGTGTAGCTTTGCTGGATATTCCATATCTACCTCTAGGATATAGCCCTCTTCATTGTCTGCGGGTAGTTCTGCAATGGTTTCTGCGAGTCCCGATACATCGACCCACTGGAAGTCTCTGATTGGAAGAGCCTGGCTCATAGCCCAACCATAGAGATTGTTCGCATCTAGGTAGAGGATATGGCTACTAGGCTTTTCTGGGTCATAATCCTCAACCTGAGGATTGTTGGCCTTAGCATAGCGCTTTGAGACCATTGAGATACCTTCACGCATCCCCTTCTCGATGAATAGATGTTGGTCGTAATCTGTGAGTAGCTCGAGCTCCACTCCTGTCTTCTTGAGAAGGGCGTCCCATGAAAGTCCGGGACTTGTGTAGTAGTGCGCTGGGTCTAAGCCATACTGCGTCAGGGATGTCTTTCGGAATTCCTCAAAGACATCAGCCAGCAGGAGAACATCTGTGCGATTGTAGAGGTCGTGGTAGTCCCCCAGGGCCTTACACCCACAGATCTCCCATACTCTATGCGCGTGGGCGTAGTCGTCGTCGCTGATGTGCTCGTCGATGAGCTTGCTGTAGAATACCTCTTTCGGAGGGAGCTTGGTCTCGGCGAAACGGTCCCAGGAGTCCATATACTCGTAGGGGTAGACGCCCTTCCGGGTCAAGAGCTGGAGCCTCTGGCGGTTTGGTTTGTATTGGGATGTGATCTTGAAAGACTCTGGCTGGTTTGACGCCACCAGTTTGTCGAGGGAAGCGAGCAGGAACTGGGCGCTATCGATGAAACGGAGCTGCCCGAGAGAGAAGGAGATGTATTTTTCTGTGTTATTGGGGATGCAGGAGACTCTGCCTTCAACCCTCGAGATGACCTGCATGAGGTTGTGGAACACCACGGGAATAACTGTGGTCTTTGGGCTTAGCCTCAGCTTAAGGTTGTAGGTGTTGTGAGCTGCCCCTCGATATTTACCCGTGATATGGCGGTGGTCGCGGACAGAGTCACCGTTTAGCGGTTTTTCGCATATATAGCAATTCGCGGCATTGTTATGGGCCTGATAAGCCTTTCGTGTCATCCTTATGTTTTTAGGGTTGGCTAGCAAGCTCTTAATCTCGCGCTCCTCCTCCTGGAGTGATTTTAAGAAGTGCTCTGTTGCATTTGGGCCGCGATACTCGACAGGCGGCTTTGTCGTTCCATCACACCGCACCACGACATGGCAGTAGCTGCAAGCCTTATGTTGTTGTGTTCGTTGGGTGTTACTTTTTGTAGGATCGCGTTCGGGGCCCTCTTGGTGGTGAGAGCCTCAAAGTCTGCATAGATGACGAATGGTGTTGGTTGCTGCTTGTGGTGGTTCTGGAAGATGAGCTTGTTCTTACCCTCCTCTGGCATCTCCACCCGGACAGCCGTCTGGCCGATGCCTTCGCACTCAAGCTTGTGGGCCTCCAGCAGGTCTTCTCTCGTGTAGCCATGAAGACAGCGCTCACAGAAGTGCTTCTTATTACTGTGCTTGCTCTGGTCAAATAAGAGGCGGCTGAAGTGCTTGATCCAGGTGTAGTGGAATTTACCGGCCTTTTCGATCAGCAATAGGTTGATCCTTGGTATTTCTTGTGGCTGCTTGCTGAGGCGGTGTATGATAATACCCTTGTCCCAGCCAAAGACATTGATGGTTAGGTTGTTATGCCGCTCAAATTTTGGTATCTGTGAGATGGGTGTGGGACTATCAATCCCTTCGAAGTTCAGACCATCATTGGTAGGATACCAACTTGGTCTCTCTGGGTGATGTGGTGGTGGTGGATTTGCCAGAGCCGCTCGGAGCGTCCATCGAAAGCAGTCTTGGTCTTTGTTCTTTATGTTAACCAGTGCCTTCTTATATCTTAATTCTGCTGGGAGTGGAATGTAGGACCTACCCCGAAGAGGCTGATATCTGGCAATGTCCAGCCAAAGGGTCTGTATCTGATCTACAACCCAGCCAGACCCTCTCTGCGTCCACTTTTCGAGTGTTTCCTGGATCTGTGGGAAGGTTTTATCGAGAGCCCCCTTGATTTCGCTGGCCTGGAGAAGGGCCTCCTGTTTGTGGCACAGCACGGGGGTTGTGTAATCCTGACTACCGTCTGGGTTGTCCTTCCGAAGCTGAACCTTGAGAGCCAACTGGAACTTCACACCACCCAGCGCCTCGATCTCTTCCTCGAGCTTGCTACTGATTGGGCACCACAGCCTCGAGGAAAGTCCTGGGGTCTGCACTATGAGGATTATTGGCAGGTACGTCCATCTGCCAGCCCCTCAGGAAGTCCCCAATGGGGTCGCTTGTGGTGGCTTGAGTGCGAAGGCATCGGCCAGACGGCTGTCCGGGTGGAGATGCCAGAGGAGGGTAAGAACAAGCTCATCTTCCAAAACCACCACATTGCGATAGACCGATACATTGCGGTAACTGTAGCAAGGCGGCGTTTTGTTGATGTTCCCGGTCTGGAGAGAATGTTGAGACAACAACGGGGGCCTTGCGCACGTCGAATCTTGGTGCAGACAGTCAGGAACAGAGTTCGAGCCTCGGGGTTCAAATCCACAAAACCGGCTAGGAAGCCCCAGCTTTCTCAGCGGAACAGGGCTCTACGGCGCCAGTTTTGTGCACGACATGAAAGATGGAACCGACGGCAGTGGTCGGAAGTTCTTTTTTCCGACGAGTCGAGATTTTGTCTTTGGAAGATTGTTGGTCGGATCAGAGTTTGGCGTCGCACAGGGGAGAGGTTTCTTGAGCCTAATGTCCTACCAACAACAGCTAACAACGGCGGCAGTGTGATGGTTTGGCAGGTATCAGTTCTAATGACAGAACTGCCCTTGTCGTATTGCCCGGACACTTGAATGTTCGTCGGTACATTGACGAAATTCTAAGACCTCATGTTGTACCATATCTCAGACAGATGGGCAAGAACTCCATCTTCCAGGACGACAATGCGAGACCACATCGTGCCAGGATTATCGATGCTTTCCTGCAGCAGAATGGTGTGCAGAGACTTGAGTGGCCACCGATGTCCCCTGACTTGGCGTGCATTGAACATTTGTGGGATATTCATGGTCGGGCTGTAAACAAACGGGTCAATCAACACACAAGACTTCCAGACTTGCAGATACTTCTACTCCAAGAATGGGCTGCGTTTCCTCAGCATCATATACAGAGACTGGTGAATTCCGTGAGGAGGAGACTTGACGAGTGTCGTGTGAATCTTGGTGGCTATACCCATTATTGATTATTGAGTTACAGTTCAGAAACTGTGATTTTGTCATTTTTGACAACCTACCCCATGTGCCTTTGGAGAAGGATTATTCATGACTCAGTGAGAATATTCTTGTTTTGATTTCTGTTTATTATAAGGATTGAATTAAATTTTCTTGTGGTGTTATTATTTTTTTTCTGTATATTTATGTTTTGGGCAAACAGGTAAAAAAAACCAGTTGTGCAGAACCTTTTTTTGCCGGGTATATATTGAAAATCTGAACCCAACCAATCGGACCTTTCAGGTGAAAAACCTCGATACATCTCTACACCCGCAGAAGACAAATTATGGGTACCCGTCAGAACCGCCTCGGCGAGGCGACACCAACGACCAAACACAATCCATGCTCCAAGATTTTTGAATTTTTTTTTTCAGTATAAGTCCATAGGTCAATTTTGACCCGAAGGGCATGGTTGACAAGATTTATTTAGGCGACCATTTTATGTTGCTATATACTAAATAAATTGGATCCCAGGGACATGGTCATTTTGGACCCCAGAGCCAAGGCTGGCAGGATTTATGTGAGTAACCATTTGGCATTACTCCGTTCTAAATATCTAAAGCTCTTGGCCTTATGGTTTCAGAGAAGAAGACTTTTTTTAAGTTTTTCCTATTACAGTCGAACTTCAATGGCTCGAACACCTTTGGGACCATGAAAATCTGTTCCAGACAGGGGTAGTTCGAGTCGCTGAAAGTTACTGCCAGGAGGCATAACGGGATACTTTTGAACATCTTTTAGATGTTCTGTAATGAAAATGTATGCTGTATGTACTCATAAGAATCGCCTCACCGAGGCGATTCTAATGAGTACACACAGCATACATTTGCAGGATAAAAGTCTAAAATCTTCTTCATTTCCCCCCTCTATTGCTTCTGAAGAGGATTTCCCATTAGGGCTCAAGAGGGAGTTCGACTCAACCATGGTAAACGAGCCATCGGTGTTCGAGCCATCGAAGTTCTACTGTATAAGTCTATGGGAACTAATAAGCCTCTGGGTGTGGCCAATTTTTACCCCAGGGGCATTGTTGGCAGGATTTATGTGAGTGACCACTTGACTTTGCTGCATACTAAATATCTAAGCTCTTGGCACTGATGGTTGCAGAGAAGAAGATTTTTGTCAGTTTTTCCCGAAATAAGTCTATGGGAGCTAATGGGCCTCAGGGTGTGGCCAATTGGGACTCCAGGGGCATGGTTGGCAGGATTTATGCAGTTGAATACTTCAAGTTGCTACATACTAAGCGCTTGGCCTTATGGTTTCAGAGGAGAAAAGTTTCAAGATTTTTTATTATTTGTCGATGGGAGCTAATAAGCCCCGGGGCGTTGCCAATTTGGACTCCAGAGGCATAGTTCGCAGGACTTAGTAGGTGACCACATATCTTTGCTACATACTAAATGTCTTAGCTTTAGGCCTTATGGTTTCAGAGAAGAAGATTGTCGAAGTTTTTCCCTTTATTGGTCTAATGGAAGCTAATGAGCCAAAGGTGGTGGCCATGGCGGCCATGATTTTTGTCTGATCAAAATTTCTTCAATGAATCTGACAATGGTCCACACAAAGAACATTCATGAAAATTAAGAACGAAGTCCATTTACCGGTTTTGGAGGAGAAGATTAAAAAAAAAAAAAAAGATCCCTTTATAAGTCTATGGAAGCTTATTAGCCAATGGTGTCCATGGCGGCCATGTTTTTTGTCTGATCAAATTTTCTTCAAGGAATCTGACAGAGGTCCACCCAAGGAACGTTCATGCAAAGTAAGAATGAACTCCTTGAGCTGAGCGGTTTTGGAGGAGAAGGTTTTTTAAACTTTTCCCCTTATAAACCTTTGAAAGCTAACGCGCCAAGGGGCATGGCCATGGCGGCCATGTGGAGCATGGCCATGGCGGCATGTTTTTTGCCTGATCCAAATTTCTTCAAGGAATCAGACAGAGGTCCACCCAAGGAACATTCATGCAAAATAAGAATCAAATCCATTGAGCGGTTTTGGAGGAGAAGATTTTTAAATATATATATTTTTTTTTGGTTTCGATACCATCGCAACCAGAGTTCTGCATGTAACAAGAGGACAATGCGAGAAACATTCCTGTGAAGTTTGGTTACAATCGACCAAGTAGTTAAAGAGGAGATGTTTAAAGAAAAAAGTTAACGCACGGATGCACGACCGCACGGACGCACGACGGACACAGGGCCATAACATAAGACCCGCGGGTCTTCGGCCAGTGAAGCTAAAAATGAACTGGCTCGTTTGTGTTTATTTATTTATGTTTTTATTTATGTATTTAATTTTTCCTTTAATCCGTTGGATTCGGTATGTCTCCCTTTTCGACTAAGCCATTTTAACCCTCAGGGATCTGGAGAACTGTTATTTTTTTGTTTGATTTGAGGTTTAACGTCCCCGTCAACACTGTAAGGTCATTTTGGAGACGTTGCTTTCAATTTTGTGGGACTTTTACCCGACATTGAGATGAAATGACATCTCAAGCCCTGTCGCCCAATGAAACCAATAGGGTTTATTAGCATGGACGGTTTATTAGCCTGGACAGGCTTAGATCCTCTAAGCGGTTTACCAGTACTAGTGTGCGGGTCGGATTCAGCTTTGCATGGAAGCATCATGCAGCCCATATATTTCTTCAAGCCCCTATGGGCGGGGGCTGGGAGAACTGTTGACACTGCAGTATAATTAGGTCTAACAGATCAATATCCCTCAGTATTTTGAATTTATTTTGAAACAAAGTCGTATAATTAGAGTTTGCTAAGATTGTGTTGAAAACATCAGTTCTATCACGAGTGTGATGGGTAAGTGAAATTTCTGATGTTTTGAATACGTAGAATGATAATTTGTAGGTGGACCTCTATAGATATGTGATAGTCAGCAAAATCGGAGGAGATTAATTCAGATACAGGAAGGTACATTTAAATAAATAAATAAATAAAAAAATACATGTAAAAAAACAAAAAAGAAACAAAAAAATATATAAACAAGAACTTTTGAAGAAAAGACTTTTTTAACATTACACTATATGTTATATAGTGAAAATAAGCCCCGCCCACGGCGGCCATGTTTTTTGTCGGATCAAAACTTCTTCAAGGAATCTGACAGAGATCCACCAAAGGAACATGCATGCCAAATAATTATGAAATAAAACAAGAACTTTTGTAGAAGAAGATATTTTCAGCATTTCACTATATGTTATTTAGTGTAAACAAAAGTCAATCAACCACAGAGATGAAACAACGGTGAGGACTCGACAGCAAGAAACCACTGAAATGATGGAACAAAAGAAAACCAACAGTTAGACTCCGATTGGCCCAACCAGGGACAGAGCATCAGGCATTTTTTCAAGGAATCTGACAAAAGTCCACCCAAGGAACATTCATGCCAAAATACAATGAAATCCCACGAGTACTTTTGTAGAAGAAGATTTTTTAGCATTACACTATATGTTAAATAGTGAAAATAAGCCCCGCCCATGGTGGCCATGTCTTTTGTCAGCTCAAACTTTCTTCAAGGAATCTGAAAGAGGTCCACCCAAGACACATTCATGCAAAATAAAAATGAAATCCAACAGTGGTTTGGAGGAGAAGGTTTTTAAAGATTTTTATTTTTTTGTGGTTTTGTTGCCATGGCAACCCGAGTTCTGGGTGTAACAAAAATATCTTTGAAGGAATTTAGAAGAGGACTAAGTAAGAAACATTCCTGTGAAGTTTGGTTACAATTGCCCCAGTAATTTAGGAGGGGAAGATGTTTTAGCATTACACTATATGTTGAATAGTGCAAATAAGCCCCGCCCATGGCGGCCATGTTTATTGTCGGATCGAAATTTCTTCAAGGAATCTGAAAGAGGTCCACCCAAGGAACAATCATGCAAAATAAAAATGAAATTCAACAGGCAGTTTTGGAGGAGCAGATTTTTAAAGATGTTTATTTTTTTTTTGTGGTTTTGTTGCCATGGCAACCAGAGTTCTTGGTGTAACAAAATTCTTTGGAGGAGCAGATTTTTAAAGATTTTTATTTTTTTGTGGTTTTGTTGCCATGGCAACCAGAGTTCTTGGTGAAACAAAATTCTTTGAAGGAATTTGGAAGAGGACATGGTGGCCATGTCTTTTGTCAGCTCAAAATTTCTTTAAGGAATCTGAAAGAGGTCCACCCAAGACACATTCATGCAAAATAAAAATGAAATCCGACAGGTGGTTTTGGAGGAGAAGATTTTTAAAGATTTTTATTTTTTTGTGTGGTTTTGATGCCATGGCAACCCGAGTTCTGGGTGTAACAAAAATATCTTTGAAGGAATTTAGAAGAGGACCAAGTAAGGAACATTCCTGTGAAGTTTAGTTACAATTGGCCAAGTAGTTTAGGAGGAGAAGATGTTTTAGCATTGCACTATATGTTAAATAGTGAAAATAAGCCCCGCCTATGGCGGCCATGTTTTTTGTCGGATCAAAATTTTTTCAAGGAATCTGAAAGAGGTCCACCCAAGAAAAATTCATGCAAAATAAAAATGAAATCCAACAGGCGGTTTTGGAGGAGAAGATTTTTAAAGATTTTTATTTTTTGTGTGGTTTTGATGCCATGGCAACCCGAGTTCTGGGTGTAACAAAAATATCTTTGAAGGAATATAGAAGAGGACCAAGTAAGGAACATTCCTGTGAAGTTTGGTTACAATTGGCCAAGTAGTTTAGGAGGAGAAGATGTTTTAGCATTGCACTATATGTTAAATAGTGAAAATAAGCCCCGCCCATGGCGGCCATGTTTTTTGTCGGATCAAAATTTCTTCAAGGAATCTGAAAGAGGTCCACCCAAGAAACATTCATGCAAAATAAAAATGAAATCCAACAGGCGGTTTTGGAGGAGAAGATTTTTAAAGATTTTTATTTTTTTTGTGGTTTTGTTGCCATGGCAACCAGAGTTCTTGGTGTAACAAAATTCTTTGAAGGAATTTAGAAGAGGACCAGGTAAGCAAAAATTCCTGTGAAGTTTGGTTACAACTGTCCCAGTAGTTTAGGAGGAGAAGATGTTTAAAGAAAAAAGTTAACGCACGGACGACTGGACGCACGAATGACACAGGGCCATGACAATAGCCCCGCTGGCTTTCGGCCAGTGGAGCTAGTAAACCAGTTTATTACATTAGGGGTTGTTGCATTATGCGTTGCAGTCAACGCCAAACGCTTAATGTAATAAACGAAATCTCAAATGAAAAAGTTAAATTATCAAATATCCATATATCTTGGGGTCGAAGGTGGTGTGGGAACTTGGGGTGAGAGGTTGTGATTCTTGAAAGATACCAACGCAACACTGTT
Source organism: Lucinisca nassula (assembly GCA_963580285.1). NCBI lineage: Eukaryota > Metazoa > Mollusca > Bivalvia > Lucinida > Lucinidae > Lucinisca > Lucinisca nassula. The sequence continues at coordinate 57,875,255 of OY757015.1, read as the reverse complement.
CTTATTAATGATAATACTCAAGATTTTGTGAAATGTTCTGAGTGCATTACATTAGGCGTTGTTACATTAGGCGTTACAGTCAAAGCAAAATGTAACAACGCCTCATGTTATAAAGTAACTTTCGTCTAGGACAAGATGAAACCCCAAATGAAAAAGTTAAATTCATAAAGTATCCACATATCTTGGGGTCGAAGGTGGTGTGGGTACTGGGGTCAAAGGCGGTGTGGGTACTTGGTGTGTGTGGGAGGTGGGGGTGTGCTTCTTGAAAGATACCAACGCAACTCAATTCCAATAAACTCAAGATTCTATTTAATGTTCTGAGTGTATTACATTAGGCGTTATTATATTAGGCGTTGCAGTCAACGCCAAATGTTACAAGGCTTAATGCAATTAACTGACTTTCGTCTAGGACAAGACGAAATCTCAAATGAAAAAGTTAAAATTATCAAATATCCATATATCTTGGGGTCGAATGTGGTGTGGGCACCGTGAACGAAGGTGGTGTAGGAACTTGTGTTGGGAGGTTGTGCTTCTTGAAAGCCACCAACGCAACTTATTAATGATAAACCATAGGACTAAATTCTCAAATGAAAAAGTTAAAATCATAAAGTATCCTTATATCTTGGGGTCGAAGGAGGTGTGGGTACTGGGGCCAAAGGTGGTGTGGGTACTTGGGTTGTGTGGGAGGGAGGGGGCTGTGCTTCTTGAAAGATTCCAACGCAAATGTATTCTAATTAATGATATTACTCAATATTCCATTAAATGTTCTGAGTGTATTACATTAGGCGTTGTTATATTAGGCGTTGCAGTAAACGCCAAATGTAACAACGCCTAATGTAATAAAGTAACTTTCGTCGAGGACAAGAAGAAATCTCAAATGAAAAAGTTAAAATCATAAAGCATCCATATATCTTGGAGTCGAAGGTAGTGTGGATACTGGGGTCAAATGTGGTGTGTGTACTTGGAGTGTGTGGGAGGGGGGGGGGGTGGGGGCTGTGCTTCTTGAAAGATACCAACGCAAGTATATTCTTATTAATGATATTACTCATAGATTCTGTGAAATGTTCTGAGCGTATTACATTAGGCATTATTACATTAGGCGTTGTAGTCAACGCCAAATGTAACAACGCTTAATGTAATAAAGTTACTTTCGTCAAGGACAAGACGAAATCTCCGTCAAGGACAAGACGAAATCTCAAATGAGAAAGTTATCAAATATATCCTCGGGTCGAAGGTGGTGTGGGCACCGGGATCGAAGGTGGTGTGGGAACTCGGGGTGGGAGGTTGTGCTTCTTGAAAGATGCCAACGCAACTCTGTTCTTGTTAATGATAATACTCAAGATTCTATGAAATGTTCTGAGTGTATTACATTAGGCGTTGTTACATTAGGCGTTGCAGTCAACGCCAAATGTAACAACGCTTAATGTAATAAAGTAATTTTCGTCTAGGACAAGATGAAATCTCAAATGAAAATGTAATTTCTGAGTGTATTACATTAGGCATTATTACATTAGGCGTTGCAGTCAACGCCAAATGTAACAACGCTTAATGTAATAAAGTTACTTTCGTCAAGGACAAGACGAAATCTCCGTCAAGGACAAGACGAAATCTCAAATGAAAAAGTTATCCATATATCCTCGGGTCGAAGGTGGTGTGGGCACCGGGATCGAAGGTGGTGTGGGAACTCGGGGTGGGAGGTTGTGCTTCTTGAAAGATGCCAACGCAATTCTGTTCTTGTTAATGATAATACTCAAGATTCTATGAAATGTTCTGAGTGTATTACATTAGGCGTTGTTACATTAGGCGTTGCAGTCAACGCCAAATGTAACAACGCTTAATGTAATAAGTAATTTTCGTCTAGAAATCTCAAATGAAAAAATTAAATTCATAAAGTAGCAATATATCTTGGGGTCGAAGGTGGTGTTGGTACTGGGGCCAAAGGTGATGTGGGTACTTGGGTTGTGTGGGAGGGGGGGGGGGCTGTGCTTCTTCAAAGATACCAACGCAACTATATTCTTATTAATGATATAACTCAATATTCTATTAAATGTTCTGAGTGTATTACATTAGGCGTTGTTACATTAGGCGTTGCAGTCAACACGAAACGTAACAACGCCTAATGTAACAAGCAAATTCCACCGCCTTATTTTCATTTGTGCTGTTAAAAATAAGTAAGTAAACCAGGCAACCATTGGTAACACTTCTTGCGGGTTCGATACCTACCAGGTTCGGCAACATTCCTTCATAAAGATCGAATGTTCATGAAATCTTTTCTATGGAGAAGTTGTGCTCACAAGGTACCTACTATGAAATCAGAATTGATGCATGAAAAACTAGAAAAAGTGTCCATAGGACACGATGCCCCCGCAAAATGCCATTCATAAAAAATATTACAAATGTACTTCAAATCAATCATAAATTATATTAAAATCATAAATGTAGGCGGTAGAGCGATGACAATTTTTTTTTTAAAATAGCCACAGTGACCTTGACCTTGAGGTCATGACCTTGAAAGTCAAAGCAACTCGAGATATTATCATAAGAAATATTTGTGTGAAGTTCTATTAACATCCATCAATAAATATAGGCACTAGAGTGATGACATAGTTTTTCTAAAATAGCCACAGTGACCTTGACCTTGAAAGTTGAAATAGCTCGAGATATTGTCATAAGGAACATTTGTGTGAAGTTATACTAAAATCGGTGAAGAAATGTAAGCGCTAGAGCCATGTCAAAGTTTTTCTAAAAATAGCCATAGTGACCTTGACCTTGAAAGTCAAACTTGCTCAATGTATTGTCATAAGGAACATTTGTGTGAAGTTATATTGAAATCAGTGAAGAAATGTAGTCACTAGAGCGATTTCAAAGTTTTTCTAAAAATAGCCATTGTGACCTTGACCTTGAAAGTCTAAATGGCTTGAGATATTGTCATAAGGAACATTTGTGTGAAGTTATATTGAAATCGGTGAAGAAATGTAAGCGCTAGAGTGATGACAAAGTTTTTCTAAAAATAGCCACAGTGACCTTGACCTTGAAAGTGGAACTTGCTAGAGTTATTGTCATAAGGAACATTTGTGTGAAGTAATATTGAAATCGATGAAGAAATATAGGCGCTAGAGTGATGACAAAATTTTTCTAAAAATAGCAACAGTGACCTTGACCTTGAAAGTCAAAATCGCAAGAGATATTGTCATAAGGAACATTTGTGTGAAGTTATATTGAAATCAGTTAAGAAATGTAGGCGCTAGAGCGATGACAAAGTTTTTCTAAAAATAGCAACAGTGACATTGACCTTGAGGTCATGACCTTGAAAGTCGAACTCGCTCGAGATATTGTCATAAGAAACATTTGTGTGAAGTAATATTGAAATCAGTGAAGAAATGTAGGCGCTGGAGCGATGACAAAGGTTTTCTGAAAATAGCCACAGTGACCTTGACCTTGAGGTCATGAACTTGAAAGTCAAACTCGCTCGAGATATTGTCATAAGAAACATTTGTGTGAAGTTATATTGAAATCAGTGAAGAAATGTAGGCACTAGAGCGATGACAAATCTTTTCTAAAAATAGCCACATTGACCCTGACCTTGAGGTCATGACCTTGAAAGTATAACTCGCTCGATATTTTTTTATAAGAAACATTTGTGTGAAGTTATACTGAAATTGGTGAAGAAATGTAGGCGCTAGAGCGATGACAAAGTTTTTCTAAAACTAGCCACAGTGACCTTGACCTTGAGGTCATGACCTTGAAAGTCTCTCACCACGAGATTTTTTATAAGGAACATTTGTGTGAAGTTATAATGAAATTGGTGAAGAAATGTAAGCGCTAGAGCGATGACAACGTTTTTTCTAAAAATAGCCACAGTGACCTTGACCTTGAGGTCATGACCTTGAAAGTCGAACTCGCTCGAGATTTTTTTTATATGGAACATTTGTGTGAAGTTATAATGAAATTGGTGAAGAAATGTAGGTGCTAGAGCGATGACAAAGTTTTTCTAAAAATAGCCACAGTGACCTTGACCTTGAGGTCATGACCTTGAAAGTCGAACTCGCTCGAGATTTTTTTTATATGGAACATTTGTGTGAAGTTATGCTATATCCCCCCTCACAACTCTGTTGTGCGAGGGGATAAAAATATTACAAATGTACTTCAAATCAATCATAAAATATATGAATCAAGGGCAGATAATCCAAAAAAACAAAAATGCAAGAGTTGTCTTCTTTGTTCATGACACATCGTCTCAGTGTGATGAATGCACCTGTGGAGTTTCATGAATATATTCCATATGGTTTGGGAGTTATGGCCCGGACACGGTTTACTATTTGGTACTAAGTCAAGGGCAGATAATTCAAAAACCAAAAATGCAAGAGTTGTCTTCCTTGTTCATGACACATCGTCTCAGTGTGATGAATGCACCTGTGCAGTTTCAAGACTATATTCCATACGGTTTAGGAGTTATGGCCAGGACACGGTTTATTATATGGTACTAAGTCAAGGGCAGATAATTCAAAAACCAACAAGAAAAATGCCTAATGGCATTATGGACGGGTTTTTTTCAGTACGGTTAGGATGGTGGTGGCATTGGTGGGGTAGGGTGGGGTGTGCTGGTGTGGGGTAGGGTGGGGTGGGGTGGGATGGGTTAGGAGTCGGGTGGGATGGGGTGGAATTTGTGGTGGGGTGGGGTGTGGGGTGGGATGGGGTGTGGTGGGGTTGTGGGGTGGGGTGGGCTTGGGTGGGTGGGTGGGATGGGGTGAGGTCGGGTCAGGTGGGGAGTGGTTGGATGGGGTGGGGTTGGGGCTGGATTGGGGTTGTTTTGGGATGGGGGTGGGGTGGGGTTGTGGGATCAGGGTATGCTAGGGAAGGGTGGGGTGGGTAGGGTATGTATGTAAAACTAAGTATGCATGTATGTACAGAACAAATGCAATATCCTAACCCAGTAACAACTTTTTGTGTGTGTGTGTGGGGGGGGGGGGGGGGAGGTTGATTTTGTTTGTGTTTTACGAAGAAAAAAAAATAAACTTTTTTTCTATTTTTAGCTCTAGTGGCCACTGATTTTAGCAATTTTGAAAAAGGGTCACCTAATGAACATTTCTGTAAAATAATTTTGAAATCGGGCCATTATCCCAGGAGGAGATGTCGTTTAAAGAAATTGTTGACGGACGACGGACTTCAAGTCACCTTGAGCACTTCGTGTTCAGGTGAGCTAAAAAAAGAACGAAAAAAAAAAAAAAGAAAATTCCATGCCTGTGCATGCATGTATGTATTATTACTAGCAACTATCAGGGGAGGAAGATAATAATTGTTCATATGTGTTTATGGAGAAGAAAATAAAAATAAAGAAAAAAAAAAGAATGAAAAAAGAAAGAAAAAAAAAAGAACAAAAAAAAAAAAAAAATGTCTCCACCGGGGTTTGAACTCGCGCCCCTCAGATTCATAGTCAACAATAGGATTCGTAGTCCAGCACTCTATCCACTACACTGGCATTTGAAAAAAGGTTAACCAAAAGGTAAACCTGAAAAACACAAGTTTGAAAAATGACAATTTCCGCCAAAATTTTAGTCTTTTGCGCCATTTATGGATAATACATGAAAGCGGTACCTCCACTTATGCATCAGTCCTGATATTAAAACAATCTGCTACAGAATAGATGAAAAATATCACTTTGAAAAAAGGTTAACCAAAAGGTAAACCTGGGACGACGCCCGCCCGCCCGCCCAACCGCCCGCCCGCCCGCCCGCCCGGACATCGCTATTTTAAAGGACGGATTTTTTTTAAAAACCCGTCCAAAAATGCAAGAGTTGTCTTCCTTGTTCATGACATATCGTCTCAGTGTGATAAATGCACCTGTGAAGTTTCATGAATATATTCCATACGGTTTAGGAGATATGGCCCGGACACGACATACCATTTGACTATATATGGATGTAAGTCAAGGGCAGATAATTCAAAAACTAAACAAGCAGGAGTTGTCTTCCTTGTTCATGACACATCGTCTCAGTGTGATGAATGCACCTGTGAAGTTTGATGAATATATTCCATACGGTTTAGGCGTTATGGCCCGGACACGGTTTACTATATGGTACTAAGTCAAGGGCAGATAATTCAAAAAACAAAAAAGCAAAAGTTGTTTTCCTTGTTCATGACACATCGTCTCAGTGTGATGAATGCAACTGTGAAGTTTCATGAATATATTCCATACGGTTTAGGAATTATGGCCCGGACACGATGTCACCGGACGAACGAACGAACGAACGCACGGACGAACGGACAGGGGTAAAACTTAATGCCCTTCCGGTATTCTCCGAATACGCGGGGGCATAAAAAAGTCTGAGTTAAAAATGTGAACAAGAGGCCCATGGGCCACTATGCTCACCAGAGCTCAGGTGGGCACTGCCCAATGACAGCCATGTACATGTATTTTAACATGACATCATTTTAATCTACCAATTATTAAGTCTCCCAAATGAACATTCAAATGAGCATCCATCTGGACTCAGTATCTAAAACATTAGGCCTTTTATTAAGTAGAGGGTGTAGCGCATGGACCCAATGGAGCCCTGGCTGGTATCACTAAATGCATCTTATCATAAGGAATAAGAATAAATATTGTGTAGCAGTGGGGATCTGTATACCAGAGTTATAAGGCCTCTTAAGCGGTAGAGGGGTTGGGGCATGTCCTGTTGATCCCAGGAAAACCCAAGATTGTTGTCCCTATAAGGACCAAGAATTTTTATATATATATATATGGTTTATGGGTGGAAATCTGAATGGTTTCTGATATATGAGGCCCTTCTATGACGTGGAGAGGAGAGGAATGGCCCCAGCGACCCCCAAGTGGGTGTGCTATTGATAAAGAACAAGAACATATATGATTATGGGGTGGGGATTCGAGCGGTTTCTGAAATATATGGCCTTTTAAAGTGGCGGGGCGCATTGCCGTAGCACAAAGTGACCCTAGGTGATGTGACTGAACGAGTCTTATCATAAGGAACAAGAATATTATAGTTTATGGGTGGGGATCTGAATGATTTCTGAGATATATGGCTTTTAATGAAGTAAAGCAGTGGGGCATGTCCCAGGCAGTCCGGATGACTCCCAAGCTAGTGTTATTTGAATGTGTCTTATCACAAAGAAGATAATTATATATGGTTTAGGGGTGGGGCTCCGAACAGTTTCTGTTCCTTTTGTATAGCCTTTTGTGAAGTGGTGGGGTGGGGCAAGGCCCTGGCTTGGCCCTGAAGACCTCCAGGTTGACGTCAATGAATGTGTCTAATCATAAGGACAACAATATATATGGTTAGGGGTGGGGATCTGTAAGGTTTCCAAGATATTGGGTCTTTAATGAAATGAAGCGGTGGGGCACGATTCCGGCACATCCTGGGGGACCCCAAGGTTAGAGTCAATGAATGCGTCATATCATAAGAAACAAGAATATATAAGGTATTGGGGTGGGGATCTGAATGGTTTCTGAGATAAATGGCCTTTGTGAAGTGGAGGGGTGGGGCAAGGTCTCAGCGCACCCAGGAAGACCCCCAAATTGGTGTCAATGAATGAGTCTCTTCATAAGGAACAAGAATATATAGGGTTTAGGGGTGGGGATCTGTAAGGTTTCCAAGATATTGGGTCTTTTGTGAAATGGGAGGGGGTGGGGCATGACCCCGGCATAAGCCGGGGGACCCCCAGGTTGATGTCACTGAATGCGTCTTATCATAAGGAACAAGAATATATATGGTTTTGGGTTGGGGATCTAAATGGTTTCTGAGATATATGGCCTTTTGTGAAGAAGAAGGGGTGGGGCAAGGCACAGGCACACCCCGGGAGACCCCCAAGTTGGTGTCAGTGAATGTATATTTTTATAAGGAACAAGAATATATATGGTTTAGGGGTGGGGATCTGTAAGGTTTCCAAGATATTTGGCCTTTTATGGAATGGAAGGGGTGGGGCATGACCCCGGCACGTACCGGAGGACCCCCAGGTTGGTGTCACTGAATGCATCTTATCATAAGGAACAAGAATATATATGGTTTTGGGTGGGGATCTAGATGGTTTCCGAGTTATATGGCCTTTTATGAAGTGGAGGGGGTGGGGCATGGCCCCGGCTTAACCTGGGGGACTCCAATGTTGACATTAAAGCATATGGCTGAGAGACATTTAATCAAAGAACATTTCTATAAAGTTTTGTCAAAATATCTGCAATAACTTGGCAGCAGATGCCATTTTTCAATTTTACCCATTATAAGTCTATGGAAAATCTAAGTTGCCATAGCAACAAAACTAAAGAGCCGAATTTCATAAAAACCACAAAACCTGTAAAGGCAAATATGGTGAATATTTTCATAAACTCTCAGCCTCATAGAGCATACGGTTCCTGAGGAGATGATTTTTGAAGTATTTTTTTTGTTCTATTTTTTTCAATTGGGTTTCCATGGCAACCAATACAAATGAGCAGTAGGCCTAAAATCATATGGCAGATAGTAGATTGCCTAAGGAATATTTCTATGAAAGTTTTGTCAAAATATCTGCAGCTGCTTGGCAGTAAATGCCAATTTTCGATTTTCCCCATTATAAGTCTATGGGAGTTCTAAGTTGCTATAGCAACCAAACTAATGGGCCAATTTTCATAAAAAACACAAACTTTCAATCCCCCAGCCCAAGAATGCTACAGATGAAATTTGGACTCAATCGGCCCAGTGGCTTCAGAGGAGATGTCGTTTGAAAATGTTAACGCCAGGCGACGACGACGACAACGACGGACAACTGCCTATCCTATAAGCTTCCCCGGAGCCTTCGGCTCTGGTGAGCTAAAAACGTGAAAAAAATTAGAGAATTCTGAAAAAAGCACATGCACAACTTCAAACAATGATAAAGACACCTGTACAATTTCAGAAGGATCGGTATAAAACTGTAGGAGGAGTTGCGCTCACAAGGTACCTACTACATTATACTATTTCTTAGAATTGATGCATGAAAAAATTCCAAGTTAAAAAAGTGTAAAAAGTGAAAAAAATTAATTCAAGGATTCTGAAAAAAGCACATGCACAACTTCAAACCATGATAAAGACGCCTGTAAAAATTCAGAAGGATCGGTTTTAAACTGTAGGAGGAGTTGCGCTCACAAGGTACCTACTACAAGCTCGGAACCACGCATCACGCACCACGGAAGGCCGAATACTATATCCCCTCGCTTTTCTTCGAAAAGGCGGGGAACAATAAAGTAACTTTCGTCTAAGACAAGATGAAATCTAAAATGAAAAAGTTAAATTCATAAAGTTTCCATATATCTTGGGGTAGAAGGTGGTTTGGGTACTGGGGCCAAAGGCGGTGTGGGTACTTGGGGTGTGTGGGAGGTGGAGGCTGTGCTTCCTGAAAGCTACCTATGCAACTCTATTCTAATTAATGACATTACTCAAGATTCTATTAAATGTTCTGAGTGTATTACATTAGGTGTTGCAGTCAATGCCAAATGTAACAACGCTTAATGTAATAAACTGAGTTTCGTCTAGGACAAGACGAAATCCCAAATCAAAAAGTTAAAATTATCAAATATCCATATATCTTGGGGTCGAATGTTGTGTGGACACCGGTATCGAATGTGGTGTGGGAACTTCTGTTGGGAGGTTGTGCTTCTTGAAAGATGCCAACGCAACTCTGATCTTATTAATGATAATACTCAAGATTCTATGAAATGTTCTGAGTGTATTACATTAGGCGTTGTTACATTAGGCGTTGCAGTCAACGCCAAATGTATAAAGGTCTAGTATAAAAGACTATGGTATCTCTACATAGGACTATGTATGTTTAAATATCCACAAGAAGTTCACTAGATGAGTATGCATACCAACTATCAACAACCCGGGCCTTCTGGTTTCAGACAAGAATATTTTCAAAGGGTATCCTTGTGTAAGTCTATGGAAATCATATGAACCCGGAGCAGGCCCTTTTTGGCCCCAGGGTTATAATTTGAAAAAATGTCCACTATACAAAGCTGTGTTTCCCTGGGCCTTCTAGTTTTAGATAAGAAGACTTTTAAAGGTTTTCTCTATTTACGTCAATGAACAACCTGTGGAACCCAGGGCGGGACCATTTTTCTGGCCCCAGGGCAACAATTTGAACATTCTTGATAGAGGTCAACTAGGTGAAACTTCATACCAAATATTGAAGAGCACGGCCTTCGAATTCCTGACAAGAAGAATTTTAAAGTTTTTCCCCATATAAGCCTATATAAAACCAGTAGGACCCGGGGAGGGGCCATTTTTGATCCATGTTTTTGTCTGATGGCAATAATTTGAACAATCTTGATAGAAGTCAACTAGACGAAGCTTCATATCAAATATAAAAGTTATGGGCCTTCTAGTTTCAGACAAGAAGATTTTAAAGGGTTTCTCTATATATAAGGCTATGTAAAATCAGTGGGCCCTGGAGAGGGGCAATTTTTGGCCCCAGGACTATAATTTGAACAGCCGTGGAAGGTCTATTAGATGAAGCTTCATGCCAAATATCAAAGATCTGGGCCTCCTAGTTTCAGACATGAAGATTCTTAAATGTTTCTTCATACGAGAATATTCTTAAGGTTTTCTTTATATAAGCCTGTGCAAATTTCAGTTGGCCCCAGGGCTATAATTTGAACAAACTTGGCAAAGGTCCACTAGACAAAGCTGTGTCAGAAGTGAATACCCTCGATCTTCTGGTTTCAGACAAGAAGATTTTTAAAGTTTTTTTTTTTCCTTTATAAGTCCTTGCAAAACCAGTGGAGCCCGGGTGGGGCCATTTTTTGCCCCAGGGCAATAATTTGAAAAGTCCACTAGATGGACCTGTGTACCGTGTATCAAAGATCTGGGCCTTCTGGTTTCAAGCAAGAATATTTATGATTGTTTTCACTGTATAAGCCATTATGTCAAAGTAACCGCAATCAATACTTAACATCACCATCCAATACGGGTTAATCCACAGGAGAGGGCAGAGCTAAGCGATTGTCATAAATCTACTGCATCCCGCCTTCAAATTTAATATTGTCTGGACGCCACGGGTCATGTAAAAATCAATCGCCAATTAGCGTATATGATTTCGCTGTGAGGGGCTTGGCAAGCAATGGAGACTCAGATTAGGCCCCACAGAACGCTGCGTCTGATCGGGGTCTACACGGTTTACATAAAAATGGAATTTAGGGCTTGAACGAAAGTTTGGATCTCAGTCCGTGACTATTTTCCCGGCCTACACTCGGTGGCAGTCGGGGACGCTTCCCCATTTCCGCTGGTCGCCTTGGTCGCCCGCTCGAGATTGCTGACGACTGCCCGGTCTGATTACATACATGTGCATACCTTTATCTATAATGGTTGAGTTTAGGTTTTGCATCTCGCCTTGATTTAGTGTTGCTACGTCCTAGCGCTTATCATACAACAGCTTGTTGAGAACTGATAATTACTATTGCCTAATATTCTGAACCTCCATGAAAGAATTAACCCGATGTCCCACATTTTTATTTCACAAAACAACTTCTTTATACACAATGTATTTTGACACGAATCCTTGTAATTTATCCTCCTTGTGCAATTCCAATGCATACAGAAATGGTCGGCGCAGCCCATCGGGGCGTGAAGAAATAGATGGGCTGCATGAGGCTTCCACGCAGACTACACGAGTACTTGTAAAGCGCATAGAGGATCTAAGCCTGCCCATGCAAAGCGATGCGAGGCAGCCCGCGGCCATACTTATAAACCATATTGGTTTCATTGGGTGACAGGGCTTGAGATGTCATTTCATCTCAATGACGGGTAAAAGTCCCACAAAATTGGTGTGAGTGAGTGAGTTTTAGTTTTACGTCCCACCAACAGCTAAGGTCATACGGAGACGGGACCTCGGTTTAAAGACTCATCCGAAAGTCTGGAGAAGCCCGGGATCGACCACAAAATTGGAAGCAACGTCTCCAAAATGACCTATACAGTGTTGAAGGGGACGTTAAACCTTAAATCAAACAAACAAACAGAAATTGGCACAACAGGAGGCTCAGTTATAAAGTGGCTTTAGTGTATATTTAACCCATAACAACCCCTACTTTTGCAAACAGAGATGAGGTCCTACACTGTTTGTCATGCAGCTTGTGAATAATGTTAAGAAATTTTAATGTTTGGATGTCAGCAATGGCTGTGGCTAAATTTATTTATTCAGCAGGATAAGGGTTAAGACTTATTGGTTTTTCTGGGTTTCTTCTCTTTTTTCCCGCCCATTTTTGTACAGTTGTGAGGAAGGTTTCAAAATTTAAAAGGGTGGGCCCATAAAATCACGAAAAAGCACACAAAAATCCGCCCAAATATTTTACTTACCGTCGAGTCGAGCAATTAAGTGACAAATATTTTTTTTTCCAGACGTTAAGTGGAATGCATACACCTTCAGGGGAGGCAACTCTTTCAAGCGTTTTTTTTTGTCTCCCATGTCAATAAGGGTCAACTCTTAAAGGAAAGAATTTGATTCAGAGTGGGCCACATGGAAGATTAGTACTAGTACTAAATGTGTTACCCTCTATAAATAAGGTTGATTACTATTAAGAGTAGACCCCTTTTTCGTGGGACAAAGCATATAGAAAAGCAAACAGGAAGTTCCGAAAGTTTTGAAAGAAGTTTTGAAAAATGTGGAAAATCTGCCAAGCCATTCCCGTCAGATTTCATGTAACCAATAACAGACTTTAATTGACCAATATTTCTGCTTTTCTGTTAGATTGCTCTTTTTTTTTACTTGATTTGAGGTTTAACATCCCCACTAACATTATTTAGGTCATTTTGGAGACATTACTTCCAGTTTTGTGTGAAATTTTACCCGACATTTAGATAAAATGACATTTCAATCCCTGCCGCCCAGTGAAACCGATATGGTTTATATGCTCGGATGGTCCGACTCGCCAGGGCAGGCTTTGGGAGTTTATGGCTAAAGTTAACAGACATCTAAAGCGTTGCATGCTGTGCTAGTATTATAGGCTGTTGTGTTAGGCTGCAGCATGAACATGTGTCTCGTAAGGATCCGAAAGACTTTGGGGCTTGAACCATATGTAATTAAGGTCATTTCTCCGGTCAGTCGCAATGGCGAACTTCCACATAAAAATTGTTTATTTTCGAATCAATTTTTAAAATTCAAACTAATACATCTGATAAAATAAACTTCAGTTATGATTAAGTTGGTTATTCTATTTTAAAAGCCCCAGTCACACTATGTCGCGTATTCACTGCGATGGGACGGCGTTGTTTAATTTTTCAGAACGCCGCGAGATCGCAAGAAATATGGGATATTTTTGTGAACATGGACCTGTCATGGCGTCCCTACAGCGACCAAGACGTTGCTACGGAGCTTACATGGCGATCTATCGCGATCTTGCGGCGTTCTTGATGGCGATTGTATGCGCTCTCACGGCGCTTCCTTTGCGCTTTTACGGCGCTCGCAATGCGTCCACTGCGCTTTTACGGCGCTCTCAATGCGTGCACTGCGCTTTTACGGCGCTCAAATGTTGAAGACGTTCTCAAAGTGTAAACAGACATCTTCATCAGTCAAACAGTTTTGTTTGATTTGAGGTTTAACGTCCCATCAACACATTATAGGTCATTTTGGAGACGTTGCTTCTAATTTTGTGGGACTTTTACCCGACATTGAGATGAAATGACATCTCAATCTCTGTCACCAAATAAAACTAATTGGGTTAAAAAGCACGGATGGTCCGACTCGCCTCCCTTTGCCTGGGCAAGCTTAGATCCCCTAAGAGGTTTACCAGTACTCATGTGCCGTCGGAAGCAAGTCCACCGCAATCACCGCAAGCAGGAGCAAGTCCACCGGCATTACCTTACCCGGAATGAGTCACCTCAGAAGAAGGTTTTTCGGGAAGTACACAATCAAACTCTACTCTAGCCACTGTTTATACAAGCGGGCGGCCCCTCCCATCGGGACTGGAAGAAATAGATGGGCTGCATGATGCTTCCACGCAGAGCTGAAACCGACATCACACGAGTACTGGTAAACCGCTTAGAGGATCTAAGCCTGCCCAGGCTAAGCGGTGCGAGATACGTGTAAACTCTGTTGGTTTCATTGGGCGACAGGGCTTGAGATGTCATTTCATCTCAAAGTCGGTAAAAGTCCCACAAAATTGGAAGCAACGTCTCCAAAATGACCTATACAGTGTTGACTGGGACGTTAAATATCAAATCAATCAATCAGTTAATCAATTATACAAGCGGAGCTTATATGGCGTTGTAGGAGACCTCTGTGCGCTCCTGCCGAGCTCCTGTAGCGTTGTAGGAGACCTTACTGCGCTGCTATGGCAACCTTACGGCGACCTCACTGCGCTCTGATAAGAACACCGAGCGACGGCGTTTGTTTTGAGCATGCTCAAAATGCGCGCCGTCGCTTGGCGTTCTATGCGATCCCAACGCGTCTACTGGCGACGCCACTGCGTTGCTACGGCGATGTTTGCGATCGTACTGCGCGCACCTCGGCGTTCTGCATTTTTCTTGGACGCCGTGAGAACGCAGCCCTGGTGTGACAGGGGTTAAAGTTTAATAGCCAAAAATGATTTTATTTACCAGTTTAACGTATTTTGTTATTTGTTGATGGTGTTAGATAGGGAATCGCAATATCGACGATTTTGTTCGTCATACGTCAATATAATGTGTGACATGAGAGATCAATAAACGAATTGTTCTGTTCTGTTCTTTTATCATCATATAGGTAATGATCGCTTTCTTTAATTATGCCCCGACATTTTCTCAACAATCAAATTACCGATAATCCAAGTGTGTGTACAAAAATCCGGGAAGCAAAACATTCAATAAGTGTTAATCAGCCACATGCTTAATTTGTCACAGCACATCCGAGTGTCGCAAGATGGAACTGTCAATTTTTCCGCAGTCGCGATTGGCAAAACACACCAGCCTACAGACCTGAGACTGTTAAATCCTTTGATCAATTGAGCACTCGCTGTCATTAACAAAGACAAACGCGACAGGCGAAACAAGAAATATCTTTAAAAAAGATATGCGGCGTAGATTTAATTGGAAGGTTGTTTAGAAACCAGTGCTTCAGCTGAAGTGCACGACCCGCCGGATGCTTTTAGCTTTATGAGTGTTACCATATATGGGTATGGTGGCCATTTTGGTCATGTGACCTGGACCTCAAACGGTTCCCCCAATAAATGCGCCTTATCGTAAGGAGCAAAAATATATCTAATACTTTAGTACTGTATTCTGAATCATTTGCAGGATAAAATGAATTCTCGTTTTTCCAATACAAAAGCATATGTGTCAAAGTTTGACCTAGGCACAAAGAAGGTCGAGGTCAACCCAGGGTCACCATTTTAGCAATTTATGATGGGCCTACGTCCCAGATGCTATTTATCAAGTTTCGTGGAAATCTGCCAAGTGGTTCTGGAGAAGACTATTTTGAAGGGTTTTTACCATATATGGCTTGGCGGCCATTTTGGTCATGTGACCTGGACCCCATGAGCAAATTTTGGTTTCCTCCATCCCATAGAGGCTCCATGTGAAATTTGACCTTAATCGGCCCAACGGTTTCCGAGGAGAAGCAGTTCGAAAATTTTCACATTTTTCGCCTCGGCGAGGCTATACTAAATGGAATGTAATATTTCGCAAGTTCATTGGTAAGACCTCATTGATACTATCAGTATGCCAAAAATTGTTTAAATATTCCAAGCGGTTAAGTCACTATCACCAATTTTCACAAACGGGTTACGGACGGACAGACAGACAGACCATATATGGCTTGGCGGCCATTTTGGTCATGTGACCTGGAACCCATGAGCAAATTTTGGTTTCCCCCATCCCATAGAGGCTCCATATGAGATTTGACTTCAATCGGCCCAACGGTTTCCGAGGAGAAGCAGTTCGAAAAGTTTCACATTTTTCGCCTCGGCGAGGCTATACTAAATGGAATGTAATATTTCGTAAGTTCTTTGGTTAGATCTCATTGATATATATCAGTATGCCAAACATTGTTTAAATATTCCAACCGGTTAAGTCACTATCACCAATTTTCACAAACGGGTTACGGACGGACAGACAGACTGATAGAATGACACGGTGATTTTAGGGCACTCTTAGAAAATCAACCGACTTCAGTCGGTCGCTTTTTCTGCGGGTCGTGCAATATGAGCTACAATAGTGACAGCAACAATTGTCTAGCTATGAACTGGTTTACTGTATTCAAACAATTCAGATGTCACGCGAGGAAAAATAGCTTTGCAGAGGGCGGTGTCCCGCCTGTTTGAGCTAAGGTCAATGTAAAAGGTCAAGGTTAGAAACATGACCTCATTTCAAGAGCATATGATCTCAAGTATATGCACAACAAATAAGAACACGTTATCATTTACTGTTTTTGAACACAAATTCTAGGGTTAACATTTAGGGTTGTCGCTATGGTGAAACGTAAACGCATAGGCGGACGAACAAACGGACGAGCAGACAAACGGACGGAAACTTGATCTTATGTGCACCTAATTAAAAGTCAAATTACACTTATTCCTTTTCAGAATTTATATAACATTAATGATATTCGAAAATGTCAATTTTGTGTTAAAATGGAGAACATAAAGTATGCTGAAGACAAATGATACACTGCAACTTTTATTTAGCATATATTGTAAATTAAACATCTGTCAATTTGTAATGCGATTATTACATGTTTTTGTCATGCTATATCTCTTTATTGGTTTCATTGGGCAACATGGCTTGAGGTGTCATTTCATCTCAATGTCGGGTAAAAGTCCTACAAACTTGGAAGCAACGTCTCCAAAATGACCTACAAAGTGTTGATGGGGACGTTAAACCTCAAATCAAACAAACAATTCCTTTCGCAGAAAATTCTTCCTTTCGCGAAAGGAACCTTCCTTTCGCGAAATGGTTCCTTTCGCTATATAGACCAACCACGTGAAATTAGGTCAAAATAGCTATTCACCGCAGCAGTTCCAGAATTCAGAAACACAATTATACATATGACGTATGGTCATCAAAGGACACGACGGTGAGCAAGCCGAAACTGTATATATTTTTCATTCATGTCTCACATAAAAAACGAAACATTTCCTAGGTTAAAACTTCAGTAAACTGTCGTATTTTTGAGTAGATTTATTTATGCAAATCATTGATCAATGAAATGGTCATCTCCTTGGACATGTGGTTTTATTGACTAATGGAATAACGAAAAATGTAGGACAAAAGCAAAACCATAACGGCTACGCCGTAAAAATACTGGCCACGGCTGGAAACTTTACGCGTACTAAAGCAAAATCTGGCGTAAAAAACGGCATTTCCCATCATTGATGCTCAGTAAAGTTCTGTTCCCAACACTGTGATTATAAGTAAGAAATTGGACCACCCTGCACATCTTCATAGTCTCGTAGTTGATACGAACCATAAAAACACACCTATTTAATTTTGACCCCTACCACAACGTTGGAACTTCCTACTGTTTCTGTGAGTAGCCCCGCCCATCATGGCTTGCAGAAATAGACTAGGCTGCATGATGTTTCCACGCAGAGCTGACCGAACACGAGTATTGATAAACGGCTTGGGGATTCTGAGCCTGCCCAGGAAATGTGTTGCGAGTCAGACCGTCCATCTATATAAACCCTATAGATTTCATTGGGCGACAGGGCTTGAGATGTCATTTCATCTCAATGTCTGGTAAAAAGTCACCCGGGCCCACGAAATTGGAAGCGATGTCTCCAAAATGACCTCTACAGTGTTGCGGCCCCCGCCCATCCGGGCTTGAAGAAATACATGGGCTGCATGATGCTTTGATAGTCAGCAATGGGTGTGGCTAAATTAATTTATTCAGCAGGATAAGAGTTAAGTCTCCGAAACGAGACATTAGTTTTTCTGGGTTTCTTCTCTTTTTTCCGCCCAATTTTTGTCCAGATAATTCTCAGTAACCACTAGACAGATATGAAAATGAAGTTGTGCAGGAAGATTTCAAAATTTAAAAGTGTGGACCCAACAGGTCTCCTTGGGGGCACGCAAAAATCCGCCCAAATATTTTACGGATGAGTTTTCAGTAACCGTCGAGTCGAACAATTAAGGTAAAAAATATTTTTTTTTATTTACTCTTAAAGAAAAGAATTTAATCCTCTTCAATTCATTCTTTCTACTATTTCTATCTATTATCGGTCGAATCAACATTGGAGCGTTTTCAGTTCTAGTGTGGTCGGTCATTGCTGATCCAGGTTTGCAGGATGAAAACATACACAGTAATCATGTAATAACGATAGAGATCTTTAACCTGCACAGAATGGGCCTCCCTGCACGTGCAGGGGGTACCCATTTAACGTGCGGAGGACGATGCACCGTGTGGCATTCACCCGGAGCATGTTCGGACACCGCAGTTTTATTACCGCTGCCGGGAATCAAACCGGGGGCCTCTAGCATCATAGGCAGGTGCACTATACCATTGAGCTACCACGCTTGATTCAATGTCCAGTGTCGGCTCGGTCACTTTAATACATGTATATACAGGGGTTCATTCATTGTTCTTTCTTGTTTCTGCTACAACCTCGAGGTTTTACGAGTACCCACAGTCTGTTTTGAGCAGAATATATTCGCTTGTGGGTACTGCTGGTTAGAACCGCCTCGAGGTTTTGTTTGTTTTGTTTGATTTGAGGTTTAACGTCCCCGTCAACACTGTATAGGTCATTTTGGAGACGTCGCTTCCAATTTTTGGGACTTTTGCCAAACAGTGAGATGAAATGATATCTCAAGCCCGGTCGCCACCTAGAGGTTTTAACGAGTATCCACAATCTCTGTTATGAGCAGACTATAGATTGTGGGTACTGCTGGTTAGAACCGCTTCGAGGTTTTAACGAGTATTCACAATCTTCTTTCGAGCAGTAATAATATCGATTGTAACATAAACTGAAAGCGCTATTGTCCCACCCACGCTTAAAATGTTCAAAGACGGTTGTCAATCATCTCAAATACCAGGTCAGAAGCACGTGATGGAAAGTTCAAAAACGGTGCTACAAAGCTTACGGCACGTATTTGATATTCGTCTCAACAACATCAAAAGTGCGTCTGCGAGAAGACCGATTGCTAACTTGCCGATTGCGCTGTTGTATGGCCCGAGGGGAATAATTCAAACAACCTCGGTAGATGTCTACTAGATACTAGATACAGCTCAGTACCAAATGTCAAAGGTCTGGGCCTTCTGGTTTCAGACAAGAAGAATTCTAAAGGATTTCCCTTTATATACCTATCAAAAACCAGTGGGCCTCGGGACCGGGGCCACTTTTGGTTCCAGGGCTATCATTTGAACAATCTTGGTAGAAGTTCACTAGATGAAGTTTCACACCAAATTTTCAAGATCTTGGCCTTCTTGTTTCAGATAAAAGAAATTTAAAGCTTTTCCCTATATAAGCCTATGTAAAACGAGTAGCCCCGGGGTCTGGTCATTTTGGCCCCCAGGCTATAATTTGAAGAATCTTAGAAGAGGTCCACTAGATGAAGCTTCATACTTAATATCAAAGACCTGGGCATTCTTGTTCGAGAAGATTTTTAAAGTTTTTCCTTATACAAGCCTATGTAAAAACCAATGGGGCCGGGGGCGGGGCCATCGGTCCCAGGCCTATTTTTTGCATAATCTTGGTAGATGTCCACTACATGAAGTTGCTTACACAGTATCAAAGGTCTGGGCCTTCCAGTTTCAGAAAAAAAGTTTTTTAAAGGTTTTCCCTTTATAATAAAACAATAAAAGGTTGGCTTTGGAAACAAAGAACACGTAAAAGACGAAAAT
Organism: Lucinisca nassula; assembly: GCA_963580285.1. Taxonomy (NCBI): domain Eukaryota; kingdom Metazoa; phylum Mollusca; class Bivalvia; order Lucinida; family Lucinidae; genus Lucinisca; species Lucinisca nassula. The sequence goes on along the minus strand of OY757015.1, from coordinate 57,855,485 downwards.
CGGAGACTGTTTTATTGAGTCTTTTCATACACAGCAATATAGTTTGTAAGGCTGCATACGCCTCCTGGCACCGGCTTGAGCGATATCCAATTTTCAAAGTAACCAGAATGGGCTCAATGATCCCAAAGGAAAAGACAATATAATCTGCACAATGATGAAGTACGGGTAGACTTTTTTATGGCCGCCACACGGCACGTAACACCAGCTGCAATGAGATTATATAACAAGAGGACCATGATGGTCCTATATCGCTCACCTGAGCTAAGAGATTTACATGTGGGTCCCAGGGCAGAGCAAGGCAATTGTTGGCCCCACGTCCATAATTTGAACAATTTTGGTAGAGGTCCCCTAAAGGAAGGTTAATATCAAATATCAAAGTCCTGGGCCTTCTGGTTTCAGACAAATAGATTTCTAAAAGTTTTCTGTATATAAGTCTCATGTAAGACCAGTGGGCCCCATGGTGGGGTGAATTTTGGCCACCAGGCTAGGATTTGAACAATCGTGGTAGAGTTCCACTAGACGTAGCTTCATACCAAATATCTAAGACCTGGACCTTTTGGTTTCAGACATGTTTTCTCTATGAAAGTCTATGTAAAACCAGTGGGTCCTGGGGTGGGGCAATTTTTGGCACCATGCATGGCTATAATTTGAACAATCGTGGTAATGATCCACTGGAGGAAACTTCATACCAAATATCAAAGACCTGGGCCTTCTGGTTTCAGACAAGAAGTTCTTTAAAGGTTTTCCCTATATAAGCCTATGTGAAACCAATGGGCCCCGGCGCGGGGCCATTTTTGGCTTTCTAGTTACAGGGAAGACGATTTTTAAATATAAGTCTATGGAAAACCTTTTGGCCAATGGGCGGGGCCGTTTGGGCCCCAGGGCTATAATTTGAACAATCATGGTAGAGGTCCACATGATGACGCTTCATACCAAATATCAAAGACCTGGGCCTTCTGGTGTCAGACGAGAAGGTTTTCCTTATATATAAGTCTATGTAAAACCAGTGAGCACTGGCGCGGGTGCGTTTTTGGCCCCAGGGCTTTAATTTGAACAATCTTGGTAGAGGTTCACTAATCGAAGCTCATACAAAATATCAAAGACCTGGGCTTTCTTGTTTCGGACAAGAAGATTTTTATATGCTATCCCTATATAAGCCTATATAAAACCAGTGGGCCCCGGGGCGGGGCCTTTTTTGGCCCCAGGGCTATAATTTGAACAATCTTGGTAGACGTCCACTAGATGAAGCTTCATACTAAATATCAAAGACCTGGGCCTTCTGGTTTCAGACAAGAAGATTTTTAAAGGTTTTCCCTGCATAAACCTATGTAAAACGAGTGGGCCCTGGCGCGGGGGCGTTTTTGGCCCCAGGGCTTTAATTTGAACAATCGTGTCAGAGGTTAACTAGATGAAGCTTCATACCAAATATCAAAGACCTCGGCTTTCTTTCCCTATATAAGCCTATATAAAACCAGTAGGCCCGGGCGGGGCCGTTTTTGACCCTAGGGCTATAATTTGTAAAATCTTGGTAGAGGTCAACTAGATGAAGCTTCATAACAAATATCAAAGACCTGGGCCTTCTGGTTTTAGAGAAGAAGATTTTATATGTTTTCCATATATAAGTCTATGTATAACCAGTGGGCCCAAGGGCGGGGTCGTTTTTGGCCCCAGGGCTATAATTTGAAAATCTTGGTATTGCTCCACTAGATGAAGCTTCATATCAAATATCAAAGACGTAGGCCTTCTGGTTTCAGAGAAGAAGTTTTTTTTAAGTTTTTTTCTTATTTTCCCCCTTTTTGTTTTCTGCATGTAATGTAATTCTTTGAACAACTTTGAGAGAGGACAACCTAAGGATCATTTCTGCCAAGTTTGGTTAGAATCTGTTTAGTGGTTTAGGAGGAGATACGGACGGACGACGACGATGACGGACGGTGACCGATCACAATAGCTCCCCCGTAGCCTTCGGCTCAGGTGAGCTAAAAAGCTGAAAGGTTGTCTTTGGAAACAAAGGACACATAAAAGAGCGAAAATCGGAGACTATGCCAATGTCTGGGGCGGGCCAATTTTGGCCGCAGGACTATAATTCGAACAATCTTGGTAGAGCCAAGAGGTCCTCTAGATGCAACTTTGTACCAAATATCAAAGACCTGGGCCTTGTGGTTTCAGACAAGGAGAATTTTAAAGGCTTTCTCAATATAAGCCTATGTAAAACCAGTGGGCTCCGGGCGGAGACATTTTTGGCCCCAGGGCTATTATTTGAACAATCTTGGTATAGAGGTCCTCTAGATAAAGCTGCATATCAAATATCGACACGAGGCCCATGGGCCACTATGCTCAACAGGGCTCATGTGGGCACTGCCCAATGGCAGCCATGTATTTTAACATGATATCATTTTAATCTACCAAATGAACCCCCATGTTCAAATGAGCACCCATGTGGACTCAGTATCTGTAACATTAGGCCTTTTATGAAGTAGAGGGGGTGGGGCATGGACCCAATGGAGCCCTGGTTGGTATCACTAAATGCGTCTTAGCATAAGGAACAAGAATATATATGGTTTAGCAGTGGGGATCTGTAAGGCCCCTTAAGTGGTGGAGGGATTGGGGCATGCCCTGTTGATCCCAGGAAAGCCCAAGATTGTTGTCCCTAAATGTGTCTTATCATAAGGACCAAGTATATATATGGTTTAGGGGTTGGAATCTGAACGGTTTCTGAGATTTGAGACCCTTTCATGAAGTGGAAAGGATAGGAATGGCCCTGTGGACCCCCCCCCCCCCCCACACACACACACTACAGTAGGTGTGCTAATAATAAGGAACAAGAACATATATGATTATGGGGTTGGGATTTGAATGGTTTCTGAAATATAAAGCCTTTTATGAAGTGGAAGGGCGGGGCACATTGCCTCAGCACAAAGAGACCCCCAGGTTGGTGTGATTGAACGAGTCTTATCATAAGGAACAAGTATATGGTTTAGGGGTGGGGATATGAACTATTTCTGAGATATATGGCTTTTAATGAAGTAAAGCGATGGGGCATGGCCTGGGCATGCCACGGGGACTCCCAAGCTGGTGCCACTGAATGCGTCTTATCATAAGGAAGATGAATATATATGGTTTAGGGTGGGGCTAAGAACAGTTTCTGAGATATATTGCCTTTTGTGAAGTGGAGGGGTGGTGCAAGGCCACGGGGGACTCCCAGGTTGGTGTCAATGAATGTGTCTTATCATAAGGAACAAGAATATATATGGTTTAGGGGGGAGCCATCTGTAGGGTTTCCGAGATATTGTGAGATTATGAAATGGAGAAGTATCAAGAATATATATAATTTAGGGGCGGGGATCTGTAAGGTTTCCGAGATATTGGGCCTTTTATGAAATGGAGGGGGTGGGGCATGGCCCCGGCGCATCCTGGGGACTCCCAGGTTGATGTCACTGAATGGATTTTATCATAAGGAACAAGAATATATATGGTTTAGGGGTGGGGATCCGAATGGTTTCCAAGATATTGGGCCTTTTGTTAAGTGGAGGGGGTGGGGCATGGCCTCGGCGCATCCCTGAGGACCCCTAGGTTGGTGTCACTGAATGCGTCTTATCAATAGGAACAATAATATATATGGTTAAGGGATCGTGATCTGAATGGTTTCTGTGGTAGATGTCCTTTTATGAAGTTGAGGGCGTGGGGCATGGCCCCGGCACAACCTGGGGGACCCTCAGGTTAGCATAAAAGCATATGGCTGAGAGAAGTTTACTCAAGAAACATTTCTATAAAAGTTTTGTCAATATATCTGCAATGACTTGGCAGTAAATGCCATTTTTTCAATTTTCCCCATTATAAGTCTATGGAAACTCTAAGTTGCCTTAGCAACCAAACTAATGAGCCGATTTTCATAAAAAACACAAACTTTCAATCCCCCAGCCCAAGGATGCTACAGAAATTTTTTTTGGGCCCAATAGGCCCAGTGGCTTCAGAGAAGATGTTTAAACGTGTTGCCGTCACACGACGACGCAGACGACACAGACACAGATGACGACGGACAACTGCCTATCCTATAAGCTCCCCCGGAACCTTCGGCTCTGGTGAGCTAAAAACCTGGGACAAGAAGATTTTTAAAGGTTGTCCCTATACAAGCCTATGAAAAACCAGTGGGCCCCGGGGCAGGGCTATTTTTGGCTACAGGGCTATTATTTGAACAATCTTGGTAGATGTCCTCTTGATGAAGCTTCATACCCAAATTTCAAAGACCTGGGATTTCTGGCTTCATGCAAGACTATTTTTTCAGGTTTTCCCTATATAAGCCTATTTAAAACCAGTGGGCACCGGGGCGGGGCCATTTTGGCACGGGGGCTATAATTTGAACAATCTAGGTATAGATCCTCTAGATGAAGCTTCATTCCAAGGTCCTCTAAATGAAGCTTCATACCAAATATCAATAAACCGGGCTTTATGGTTTCAGACAAGAAGCGTTTTAAAATTTTTGCTTGCTGGTTTTGCTTGGATCCCAAATTTTTGAACTACTTTCAGTATGTACCTCCCAAGCATCATTCTGGTGAATTTTGGTTTAAATTGGCACAGTGGTTAGGAGGAAATGTCAATGTTGACAGACGACGGACGAAGGACGGACGCCTGAGCACTGGCCTGCCGATTACGAGAACAAGCCTATACGAATTTATCTCCGAAAAAATGAAAATTTTAAGATGAACGATTGTGATATTTTTCTTATTTCTGCTTTACAATATAGATTGTAGGTAGTCGTTAGAACCGCCTCGTCGAGGCGGTTCTTACTAGAACCCACAATTTATATTGTAGAGCAGAAATAAGAAAAACTAGGTTTACCCCTGCAAACCCCAGTCTTACTAAATAAAATTGGGGTCCAAGGGAGTCAAAATTATGTGGGCGTGTTTTCGTGATGCAGAAAAACCCATGTGAGCTACATAAAACCAACAAGCATAGACGGTCCGACCGCTTTCCCTTGGCAGGCTTAGATCTTCTAAGCGGTTTACCAGTACTCGCGTGCGGTCGGTTTCAGCTCTGCGAGGAAGCATCATGCAGCCCATCTTTACGTTCAAGCCCCGATGGGCGGGGCCGAAAGTTACTTTATTAAATTAGACAGGGTCAGTATAAAACTATAGTGTAAATACAGACCGAATCCAAGAGCAGGAGAATACATATTGCCCTAAAATTTACCAAGTCCCGTTATTTTTTTCAAGTTTGAAATTGTTGAACAAAATAGTCTGGCTTAAGCCTACGAAATGCTTGCTTTTTTGTTGTTGTTGTTTCATTGTTATCATATTTTTCATTAGGATACCAATAACACTTGTGTAATAAATTAACATCAGAAAATATAATATGCCTTTATAATTATGCACCCCTTAAACCCCACTTGTATGTAGTACAACTGGGGTATATATTATTTTTCTTATGTTTGTTCCAAAACATAGATTGTGTGTTTATACATTTTTTTTTTTATTTCTGATCAAAAACATAAATTGTGGGTACTCGTTAAGGCTGTTCAAACGAGTACCCACAATCTATGTTACTGCAGAAATATAAATAAATATCAGATTTATTTTTTTGGGTGGTAAATTTTTCAATATACTTGAATAGGCATATTTTCATGTGTATGATGGTGAAATGTTTTGTTTGACTGACAAAAGATCACAGTATGGGAGCGGAAGTGAACGGCCATTTGCGATTGAACATCACTTGCGATTTGTACAGTGGACGATCAGTCACTTGCGATATGACATTATCACGTGGTATATCAAATTTGTAAACACAGAAGCCATTAGCATGAGGTTTTGGCCATTGCTTTTATTTGTGTAAGTTGTCAGAAGATGGGAAGAATGAAAAATGGCCATTTTGGAGATGTGTAAAAATGCACCAATTCGCACGGGTGTGTTATCATAATGTTCTTTTTCGTGCCAATAAGAACACATGTCTACAGATATAAAATATATATAATGTATTTTTAAGGCTTCATCAGGATAACAAGTGATGAATACCCCTGTAAGCCACACTTTGTGTGGAAAAAAATAAGCAGAAATAATAAATCAAAGCACTGAGAGTGCTGATGGAGCGTAGCTTTGATAATTTGATTTAGCGTCTGATTGGTATTTTAATTCAAGCTCACATTGATCCAATGAACATAGCTGTTTGAAGCTATTCTGGGCCAGAAGTCGTGTTAAAGCAACAAGACCCATATTGAAATTAACCCGCAACAACCATCACGAAAACACGCCTGTACAAATACATTTTCAATTTTTCGGCAAAAAAATGGAAATTTTAAGATACAAAATTGTGATATTTTCTTATCTCTGCTCAAAACATTGATTGCGGGGATTTGATTGAACCGCCTTGACGAGGCAGTTTTATCAATGTTTTTGAGCAATACAGCAACCATGCAGTTCTACAGTTTACTTGAAGATTTCTGCTGAGCTATAGTTCGTGCAATAACTGCGGCTTGCGCAATTGTTTGGCGGCTTAAAAGTTATTTTATGTAATCAGTGTTTGAAAAATTACTTTGGGGAGGTTATTTATCTTGCATTAGACATTCGTCTTGGTTACGTCTTGATGATGTTTATCTTCATGTGAAAAATTATCATAATTTTCCCAGCAGTTTATAAGTTATACATCCGTAATCAGTCTTTAAAAATTCCCTCGGTGAGGCTGTTTAGAAAGCTATCTGGCATTAGACAATAACATTAGCTTGATCTTGTCAGTTTACATCTGCATGCAAAACATTATAAAAATATACCCGTCGGTTTGGAAGTTATACGATTGTGTCAGTGGGTGATTTTTTACCTTGCCGAGGCTGAAATAAAGAAATTGGGCATTCAGGAATCGCGTTGGTTAGATTTGTACATTATCTATCTGTATGCTAACAGTTGTCAAAAATATTCCAAGTAGATTAGAAGTTACACTTCGAAATAATTTTTCAGTTTGCATAGGCGAGGCCGTTTGTAAAGTAATTTGGCATAAGGCAATTTTGCGGGTTATGTATTGTCAATATCAACCTGTATGCCGAAAATGATCAAATTTACTGCTTACAATATAAGCATTGACGTACACCTGTCCAAATTCATTCCAACTGTCTTATTTTTGGTAATACATTGCGTACTTTTAACCCATTTTAAACGAATGGAATCCTCAACACCTATTATCAGTATGGAATGAGTTCATTTTAAATCAGGGATGTCAGGTTGTGGTTTCCACGAAATATTTGGCAAAAATGGCTGAACCTTTTTGTAAGTATGCAGTGAAGGTCATTATGAGATTCCGCGTTCTGTGGTATCTGATCTGGGTTTGTCCTGTTTGCAAGTTGCCAGGTTTGGGATTTTATGGTGTAAATGGGCTGTAAACTGGGTTATATGAACTGAACTATAAAAAGATTAGACTGCTACATAGTTCATCTATTAAAAATATTCATCTATTCCGTTTGAAATAGGTGGTCTTTGAAGCAGTCTATAAGAAGATACCGCATGGCGTAATAATCTACTATGTTAACACGGGGTACTATGTTCTCACTGGTGATTGGGTCATTTGCAGTAACACAGAAAGTAGTGCCGAAATCACTTCTCATTTCACTGGAGCTCCGCTGCAACAGCTACGCTCCAAAAATATCATTTTGTTTCATCCTGTAATGTTTCATTATAGCATCAATAAATAGTCCATATGGATACTCCTAGATATGAAATGGTGTTTTCTTTTTTATTTGTGGTACTTAATTTTTATTATGTTAATGTTATTGTACTTATTTTTTATTTTTTCCTTATATTACACAGGTAACCATACTAGTCATAACTGTTTGAATTACTATGTTTCAAAAGTAAATCTGTTTATCTGTTATAATGATCCGATAAAAGTATGCCCAGGTAATAAACAGGCTTCTTTAAATTGTCATCCACACTTACCTACAGTCAGGTGTTTAAAGTTAGATACTTTATTAAGCGTTAATAAGATACATTATTAAGTGTGTCTATCAATTACCTCATCAATTTAAATGAAATAGGGTTAGCACACCTTTAATTAAATGGTACTGATAGAGACAATGGACCTGATTTTGGCACCTGATTTTTATAGCTCCCAAACTACCATTTTTCATATGAAAATTTTCTTACGTCTTGTCTAAATATAGATTGTTGTTGCTGGTTAGAATAAGGCGGTTCAAACGAGTACCCACAATCTATGTTTTCGAACCAAACTTAGGAAATTAATGAAAATCCTCGTAAACCCAAATTTTCTCTTTATAAAGAAGGGTTAAGAGGGGTGTTCATCACCCTTGAAAACCTCATATACGTTTTCTTTAAACAAAGGTTGTGTCTGTCTGTTCATTTATTTTAATGAAATATTATTTCATTCACATTACGAAAACACGCCTATACAAATACATTGTAAATTTTACCTCCAAAAAAAAAGGAAAACTTTAAGATGAAAAATTGTGATATTTTTCTTATTTCTTATTTCTGCTCAAAATATAGATTGCGGGTACTTGTTAGAACTGCCTCATCGAGGTAGTTCCAACCAGTACCCGCAGTCTATATTTTAGAGCAGAAATAATAAAAATAAGCTGTACCCCTGAAAACCCCAGTTTTACCATATAAAAGTGGGGTTCGAGGAGGTCAAAATTATATAGGCACGTTTTCATGATGATCCATTTTGTCAATTCATTCAGACAGTTTTATTAGCTTTAAAACTTTGGCAATTACTCTTCTAGAGGAATTTAATGGATGTTATCCATGTGAAACATCATTACAGGTTCACAATGCCATTTGATTGTGTGAGATATAAACATCACGAAAACACGCCTATATAAGTTTCACCCCCTTAAACCCTAATTTCATATAGTAAAACTTTGGTTTACAGGGGTATAAGTTATTTTTCTTATTTCTGCTTAAAACATAAATTGTGGGTATTTGTTAGAACCGCCTCGCTATTCCTGCTTATTAAATTCAACTGCGTTTTTTTCCTGGTTACCAGTGTGAGTATAAAGACATGCACATCTAAGACCTAACAATCGTTTTGTTTGTTTGATTTGAAGTTTATAGTCCCCGTCAACACTATATAGGTTATTTTGGAGACACTGCTTCCACTTTTGTTGGACTTTTACACAACATTGAGATGAAATGACATATCCCGCCCAATGAAACCAGTTGGGATTATATGCCTGAGCGGTCTAATTTTTCAAGCCTCGATGTGCAGTCAGCACGAAAACATGCCTATATAATTGTGACCCCCTTAAACCCCACTTTTATATAGTAAAACTGGGGTTTGCAGGGGTATACATTATTTTTTCTTTTTTTCTGCGTTGTTATATTTGACGTTGTCTGTACACACACACACACCGAGTACCCACACCACCTTCGACCTCAGTACCTACACCAACTTCGACCTTAGGATATATGGATACTTTATGATTTAATTTTTTCGTTTGAGATTTCATCTTGTCCTAGCGCCGGCCTCGGTAGCTCAGTCGGATGCGCGTCTGACCGGTGATCAGGAGGACGCTGGTTCGATACCTGCTTGGGTCGGCAACATTCTTTCATAGAGTTTGATCATGAAATATTTTCTACGGTCATTCTCTCCCTTCCGCTGATTCAAGACGGGCAGTTGTCCGTTTCTGCCGAAAGAATATACACTGTACTGGTTAACCGCTTACGTATATGTTGATAGGTAAATTGACCGGCTCAAAAATGACCTAAAATAGTTAAACTCCAATACAAACAAACAAACCTAGACGAAAGTTACTTTATTAGACAAGGCGTTGATACATTTGGCGTTGACTGCAATGCCTAATGTAACAACGCCTGATGTAAAACACTCAGAACATTTCATAGAATCTTGGGTCATGTCATTAATAAGAACAGTGTTGCGTTGGTATCTTCCAAGAAGCACAGCCTCCCATCCCAAGTACCCACACCAGCTTCGATCCCGGTATCCACACCACCTTCATCTCTAAGATATATGGATACTTGATAGCTTTAACATTTTCATTTGAGATTTCGTCTTGTACTAGACGAAAGTCAGTTTATTACATTAAGCGTTGTTACATTTGGCATTGACTGCAACGCCTAATGTAACAACGCCTGATGTAAAACACTCAGAACATTTCATAGAATCTTGGGTCATGTCATTAATAAGAACCTTTCAAGAAGCACAGCCTCCCACCACAAGTACCAACACCAGCTTCGATCCCGGTATCCACACCACCTTCATCTCTAAGATATATGGATACTTGATAGCTTTAACATTTTCATTTAAGATTTCGTCTTGTCCTAGACGAAAGTCAGTTCATAACAGTAAGCGTTGTTACATTTGGCATTGACTGCAACGCCTAAAGTAACAACGCCTAATGTAATACACTCAGAACATTTCATAGAATCTTGAGTAATATCATTTATTATAATAGAGTTGCGTTTATATCTTTCAAGAAGCACAGGCCCCCACCACATACACTCCAAGTACCCACACTACCTTCGACCCAAGTACCCACACCACACCCACACTCAGAACATTTCATAGAATCTTGAGTAATATCATTAATTATAATAGAGTTGCGTTTATATCTTTCAAAAAAGCACAAGCCCCCACCACATACACTCCAAGTATCCATACCACCTTCGACCCTCAGATATATGGATACTTTATGATTTTAACTTTCTTATTTGAGATTGCATCTTGCCCTAGACGAAAGTTACTTTATTACATTAGGCGTTGTTACATTTGGCGTTGACTGCAATGCCTTATGTTACAACGCCTAATGTAATACACTCAGAATATTCATAGAATCTTAAGTAATATCATTAATTAGAATAGAGTTGCGTTTGTATCTTTCAAGAAGCACACGTCCCGCCAACACACACACTCCAAGTACCCATACCACCTTCGACCCCAGTACCCACGCCACCTTCGACCCCAAGATATATGGATACTTTATGATTTTAACTTTCTCATTTGAGATCTCATCTTGTCCTAGAGGAAAGTTACTTTATTGCATTAGGCGTTGTTACATTTGGCGTTGACTGCAACGCCTAATGTCACAACGCCTAATGTAATACACTCAGAACATTTCATAGAATCTTGAGTAATACCATTAATTAGAATAGAGTTGCGTTTGCATCTTTCAAGAAGCATACCCCCCCCCCGCCACACACACTCCAAGTACCCACATCACCTTCGACCCCAGTACCCACACCACCTTCGACCCCAGTACCCACACCACCTTCGACCCCAGTACCCTCACCACCTTCGACCCCAAGACATATGGATACTTTATGATTTTAACTTTTTCATTTGAGATTTCATCTTATCCAAGACGAAAGTTACTTTATTACATTAGGCGTTGTTTCATTTGGCGTTGCCTGCAACGCCTAATGTAACAACGCCTAATGTAATACACTCAGAACATTTCATAGAATCTTAAGTAATATCATTAATTAAAATAGAGTTGCATTTGTATCTTTCAAGAAGCACAAGCTCCCCACCATACACACTCCAAGTACCCACGCCACCTTCGACCCCAGTACCCACACCCCCTTCGACCCCAGTACCCACACCACCTTCGACCCCAAGGTATATGGATACTCTATGATATTAATTTTTTTGAGATTTCATCTTGTCCTAGACGAAAGTTACTTTATTACATTAAACTGGTTTATTACATTTGGCGTTGTATTATATTTGAGGTTACCACAAGGCTCTGATCAGCGTTCTGCGGCGTCTGATCTGGGCCTACACTGTCAATTACCCATTTTGGAGATTCCGGTATTAAATGGGTAAAGGGACCGCATTTTATTATTTTACCAGTCTGTCCTTTTCCAAGAACTAAATGAAGAGAACATAAATAAGTGCCTTGGTCACAATTTTTACCAAAAAAAAATGTTAATTTTCCAGCTGTGCAAGTATGAAATTTTAAAAATCGATTTGAAATCAACGATTTTTGTGTGCGAGTGAGCCGTATGACAGGAAAATGACACGATGTGTATCCCAGGTAGAAGATTTGAAAGAAAAAATATTTGGAGTTACTTTTTAGCTCACCGTCACGTAGTGACGAGGTGAGCTTTTGGGATCACTTTTTGTCCGTCGTCCGTCCGTCCGTGCGTGCGTCCTGCGTAAACAATTTCTTTAAATGACATCTCCTCCGAAACCACTGATCAGATTTTAGTCAAACTTCACAGGAATGGTCCTTAGGTGGCCCCCTTTCAAAGTTGTTCAAATGGTTCCGGTCCGATGCACATCTAGGTCACAGGAGCCAAAAATATATTTTTTCACCGAAAACTTAAAAAAAATCTGCTTCTCTGAAACCACAAGGCCCAGGTCTTTGACATTTTGTAAAAAAGCTTCATCTAGTGGACCCCTACCGAGATTGTTCAAATTATAGTGCTGGGGCCAAAATTGCCCCCCGCCCCGGGGCCCTTTGGTTTTACATAAGATTATATGGGGAAAATCTTTAAAAATCTTCTTCTCTGAAACCGCAAAGCCCAGGTCTCTCACAAGAGCCAAAAAATACATTTTGTTTTCATCAAAAAATAAAAAAATCTTCTTCTCTGAAACCGCAAGGCCCAGGTCTTTGATATTAGGTATGAGGCTTCATCTAATGGACCCCTACCAAGATTGTTCAAATTATAGTGTAGGGCCAAAAATGCCCCCGCCCCGGGTCCCTTTGGTTTCACGTAGGATTATATAGGGAAAATCTTTTAAAATCTTCTTCTCTCAAACTGCAAGGCCAAGGTCTTTGATATTTTGTATGAAGCTTCATCTAGTGGACCCCTACCAAGATTGGTCAAATTATAATGCTGCGGCCAAAAATGACCCCGCTCCGGGGCCCTTTGGTTTTTCATGGCCTTACATAGGGAAAATCTTTAAAAAATCTTCTTCTCTGAAACCGCAAGGCCCAAGTCTTTGCTATTTTGTATGAAGCTTCATCTAGTGGACCCCTACCAAGATTGTTCAAATTATAGTGCTGGGGCCAAATATGCCCCCCGTCCTGGGGCCTTTGGTTTACATAGGCTAATATAGGGAAAATCTTTAAAAAATCTTCTCTGAAACCGCAAGGCCTATGTCTTTGATATTTGGTATGAAGCTTCATCTTTTGGACCTCTACCAAGATTGTTCAAATTATAGCCCTGGGGCAAAAAAACATAGACCTATATAGGGAAAATCTTTAAAAATCTTCTGTGAAACCGAAAGGCCTAGGTCTTTGATATTTGGTGTGAAATTTCACCTAGTGGACCTCTATCAAGATTGTTCAAATTATAGCCCTGGGGCCAAAAATGCCCCCGCCCCGAGACCCTTTGGCTTTACATAGACTTATATAGGGAAATCTTTAAAAATCTTCTTTTCTGTATACCCCTACCAAGATTGTTCAAATTATAGTGCTAGGGCCAAAAATGCCCCCGCCCCGGGTCCCTTTGGTTTCACATAGGATTATATAGAGAAAATCTTTTAAAATCTTCTTCTCTGAAACTACAAGGCCCATGTCTTTGATATTTGGTATGAAGCTTCATCTAGTGGACCTCTACCAATATTGTCCAAATTATAGCCCTCGGGCTACAAATGCCCCCGCCCCTGGGCCCTTTGGTTTTAAATAGACTTATTATAGAGATAATCTTTGAAAATCTTCTTCTCTGAAACAGCAAGGCCCAGGTCTTTGATATTTGGTGTGAAGCTTCATCTAGTCGACCTCTATCAAGATTGTTTAAATTATAGCCAAGAGGCCAAAAATGCCCCCGCCCGGGGCCATTTGGTTTTACATAGGCTTATGTAGGGAATATCTAAAAAAATCTTCTTCTCTGAAACCGCAAGGCCCAGGTCTTTGATATTTGGTGTGTCGCTTCATCTAGTGGACCTTTGCCATGATTGTTCAAATTATAGCCTTTGTTGATATTTGGTATGAAGCTTCACCTTTTTAGACCTCCCTCAACATTATGCACATTATAGCCCTGGGGTCAATAATGGCCCTCCCCGGGGCCCACTTGTTACTCTATGGATCAAGTGAGCGATCCAGGGCCATTATGGACCTATAATGGCCCTCTTGTTTGTTTTTTTTTATTTTGCGATTGCTTTGATTATCTAAACCCCAATTTCTTTCTCTTGAATTCTTGTTTTCGGACTTATCGCAAAGATACAGACTGGATAGAAATTCTCAAGTTATTCAAAATACTTTCTCTCCATCCAAAACAAACACATAATAATAATAATAATAATAAACAAAAACAAACAAACTGCAGGACATCCTGACATCGAGTCACTTTTAGAGTCTTCCCAGCAACAATGTTTCATAGTCACGAATAATTTCTAAAATTAATAAGAATTTAACATGTGTACAACTATCTGACACCGTTGTTTGTCCGAAATTTACTGTGCCTGATGCTGTAGGCGGAGCTTGGAACTGTAGCAGAATCTATTTATAGATACAATCCCGATATCGTACAAATGCGAAACCTATAATATGTGAAACCATCATTAAATTGGTGCTCTAAGGATCACCATGTGATTTCGTTATTTAAGGTGCCAAAGTTTAGACACTTTAGTAGTCATTCGTCAGCCCAAAAATTCGGTTTATTCCGTTATTTCGTATACCTATGTGTCTAAAATATCTGTTTACGTGGCTATCCTCATAAAAGAAATAAGCCCACATAACAGGTCATTCGTGGGAACATCCGACTGCCTGTGGTCAGTTTGTGAAAATCGCTGTAACTTTGAAACCGCTCAGAATATCATGCAGATAAATATGGACGAAACCTAACAAATGAGATTGTCAAATGCCAAATTACTTTATGATAAAGAATCTAAAACTCCCTTGTACGAGGAACCAATCTGTCATGGAAATGTACCTGTAAATCTTAGTACAATACCTGCATCATTTTGTATGGTATCCACAAGGACTTGTTGCTCTTTTCTGGAGTTGATGCTCACCAAGTGGCTGCTGATTGTCTCTGATTTACACGTTTTTATTGCATCATACCATGAAGCTGGTTGTACATGGAAGGTATAACAGGAAGTCTTGTTTCCGTCAATCATCTTACGAGCACCAGCAGGACAGTCTGGAATAGCTGCGAAGCGAAACAAAATGACATGGGATAAAACAGGCCCGAAAACAGGGACAGAGGTCGTCCACAGCTTAAAAAATGTAAGGTACATTTCGATCATCTGTATTGAAGGGCTTGTTTTTGACCCCCTCAACCTATCCAGCCCTATGCAAAACAGTGTAAATTCAGATGAGGCAACTTGTATCCACTGGGTAAATGACGTTGACTCATTACCATCGTACAGTTTCTGGATGGAAAAGCATCGGATTTGAGATCGAGAGGTAGCCCGTTCGATCCTCGCAAGCGCCACGTCTTGTTTCCTTGAGCAATAAACTTTATCCACATTGCTTATTACTGGTTAAGAGAGTAGCAGGAAAAGAGGGTCACATGGAAGATTATTACTAGTACTAAATGTGTTACCCTCTATAGATAAGGTCGATTATTATTATTATTATTATTATTATTAAATCGGAAGCTGTTGCGACTGTACGCTCAAAAATCGTTGGCTGCTTTACACGATACGAGTATTTATGGTAAACACTAAATATCAATAAAAATTCGGTATTATCGCCTGGAAAGGACACATGCTTGGGAAGGTAAGAGGCATCTTTTTTTTCAAATTTGCTTCAATTTGGAATCGTAAGGTACTTTGTTCTTCACAGTAAAACGATTCTGATGCATCAGTGATTTGTTTCATTCTCGCTCGTGGCGACTATTTTTTTTTTTTTTTTTTTAATTTTGACTGTATTGTGGTCAGTTTACACTTTTTCTGAATCAGCGCAGCCATAAAACAATAATTAACCAGTGTACATCTCGGTACCCATTTGCTATTCTGCCTTCATCCCATCAAAACACGTACTGCTTTATTCAGGGTCTATCAAACTAGCGACTGTACGATTAGCTGTATCTGTACTCAAGCATTAGCTGCAAAAACGCTTAGCTGCAACATTTAAGAAGTGAACGTGTGAAGGGGAATGGCATCGTGTTATATAAACGCCATGCATCCATCGCCATGCATGAGAAATTTGGACCACCATCGTTCTGACAATAGAATGAAAATTGCTGTAGGTAATTAAGGCGTAACTATACCAAATTTAGTGACACAGAGGCCTTTCTGATATTTAATCTTCATCAGTGTGTCTCAACCTCAAAGTTCTGAAACCGAAACGGATGATGGACAAGACCCGGCAAACACAGCACATCCCCCTCCGAGCACACACCGACCGACGTAGCTCGTGAGACAGGTCAACTGGAGGCATCAGGCAAGAGACGCCCACCCGCGGGCTTATAGGCGTCCCCCACCTAGCCAACATCAGAAAACATGGCCCACACTCCACGGAAGTCCCGGGCTAAAGGTTTTGTTAGATTCAATATTTCTTCGATGATTAAAGTAGTTATAAAATCAACTGTTTATTGCAAATCATGGTCAGGTTCGGTTTATGGCACGGAGGCCGGGCCTGAAGGTATTTCGTCGTATATATATGTACAATGGTCTAATATCATGACATGGTATCTGTATGACCTGGCAGTTTGGCAAGGAGACATTCCATGGTGTCTGGTATGACCTCGAACAGAGGCGTTCTTGGCTACTAATTGAGAGACTACGCTAACTTCAGGAAGAAGAGGGGTCTGTGGACCTCCTCCAGCTTGGGTTAATGGGACAGGGAAAAGAGATGAAGTCCCACGGCCGAAAATGTGTTTCAAGCATTTGGCAGGAGTAAAAAAAAAAGATCTCCGAACATGTTTTGTGCACTATCCAAAGTTTTTACTTTTCAATTTCATCAAAACGTCATGTAAACCATGGATTTTCTTATGTTGAGCCAACAGACCCATACTTGTGGCCGCGAATTGTACGCATTTGCGTTTGTGCGTACCCTGCAGGAACGCCCCTGCTTATTGTTGTGCCAGCGAGAGGAGTGATCAAATTACTTAAAGGCTTGAACCAGGGCCTGATGAGCTTCATCCTAGAGTCATGAAAGAACGCTTGCAAATGAGGTAAGTCTAGTTCTTGCACATCTGTTCCAACAAACTCTTGAAACAGATGAAATCCACAAAATATGGCTCATAGCGAACATAAGTGCAATTTTTTAAAACAAGGTGATAGTGCTCTTGCTCGTAATTATCACCATTTGTCCCTGACTTGTGTTCCATGTAAATTGCTTAAACATCATGGCCCACCTGGATTCACATAAACCTTTTGTCAGAAAAGCAACACGCATTTGGAAAAAGGCATAGATGTGAAACTCAGTTTGAGCTCGATAATGAATGACTGGATGAAAATCTTGAACAAGGGGGGGGGGGGGGGGGGTAGAGGGGTAGGGGCAGTTGGACACATTTTTTCTAGACTTCTAGAAGGCTTTCGATTCGATAACCCCCACCTCATCACCTACTGAAATCCAAATTATTTGGTTACAACATTGGGGTGGGGTGGGGTGGGGTGGGGTGGATAGATTCCTATCTTTGCTACAGAAAACAGCGAGTTTTTGTTAATGGTGAATCTTCGGATGTCTGGGGTCCCACGAAGGACTGTTCTCTGTCCAATATTATTCTCCTTACATTAATGGTATTTCCACTGACACTGACTAACTGACTAAGAAACAAGACTGTTCGCAGACGACATTTAGCTACCGGGAAATTAGAGATACAGAGGACTCACTGAAACTTCAGAATGATACGAAAATGGGACGTGATTTCAAACCGTTGAATGCAATATTATGCAGATAACTGGGAAGAGAACCAATAAAAAATAAGCTTCTTACACCTTAGAAGGAACGGTCCTCGAGAATGAGTAGTTGTATCTGGGATCCCAATAGAAAAGTCCTTAATGAAGAAATTGAAAAAGTTCAGCAGAACAGAGTTGTGACAAGGACTAATCGTACAGTCGCCAACATGATAGGCCCTGAACCAAGCAGTTATTATTTTGATGACGGGAATACAGAACTAGCAAACGGGTATTGGGGTTACTTGGTTTATAACTCTATTTCAGGCTTCGCTAATTTAATACATGTGTAAATTGACCACATGACAGACAAAATGTAAAATAGTAACGATCACCGCAAGCGAGGATAAGATAAATCTCTGATGCAGTGTCAGAATCGTTTTCTTGTCAAGAACAGTGCGCCTTATGATTGCAAATCGAAGCAAATGAAAAGAAACGTCTTTTACCTTCCAAAACATGTGTGCAACAAAAGTGTCATTAATAAATTTTATTGATATTTATTGTTTGTCATAAATGTCGTGTAAAGCAGCTAACGATTTTTGAGCGTACAGTAGAAGCAGCTTCCGATTTCAGAAGCAAGTTATTTATAAATTCCAAAAAGAGAGGACACAGGTCAGACGTTGCAGAACGTGAATCTGACCGGGACCTTCACTGTTTGCCAAAAATTGTGGCGTGATAGGAAGGCAGCCGAGTGTTCCGAAAATTGTTACGTCAGAGGTATGATATGGTTTGTGATACGGATTTAAGGGTGTGATATTGGCATGTGATACGCCGTCACGTGCTAACGCCTCAGTGAACTTCATACACGCATGGTTCCACGTTCCGATAGCATATTCAAAATTCTAACACTGGTCAATTACAGCCAATTTATAAATCTGGTAATACATTGAGTGATAAATCACTGGGTGGAAGAGTGCGTCGCGAAGAGCAGCTTTTTGAGTTTCATGACGTCATTTATTGTTACCTTGACGTTAGATTGTGTAATGTCGTTTTCTTGTACCAGAAATGCTATGAAAACAGATAATCGCGCGTGATACAGCCGGGATAACTTCACACAACGGTGGAAGTTAGGGAGAATCTGAAGGAATCAATAGCATTCTCATCGACTTTTAATGTGTTAGAATCGAAATAGATCAGCTCTAGTGTCGTGAATTTTTGAGTGAAATATCACAGTTTGTCGGTCAGTTGTATGTAGACAAATCACTTGCGCTACGCGCTCGTGATTTGATCTACATTACAACTGACCTCCAAACAGTGAGTAGTATATACAATGTAGGTTCTAGGACAGATCAATACATAAGTATATAGAAAGTGCCATGTGCAGCACACTCTGGCTACCATATCGCATGTGCAGTACACTCTGGCTGCCACTAGGTTCTGGCACAAAATTTATTCAGACGCTCCATTCAGCCTTCCAACACTGGCACAGATCAATAAATAAGTATATAGAAGCACACTCTGGCTGCCATATCGCATGTGCAGTACACTCTGGCTGCCACTAGGTTCTGGCACAGAATTAGGTTCTGGCACAGAATTTTATTCAGACGCTCCAGTCAGCAAATAAAGCCTCCCCACCCCAAACATCTACCGCCAAGGCAAGTTCCATTCAATTTAAGTCTCCCAAACCCAAAACAATTCCACCTGACTATCCCCCCCCCCGAGCACCAACCCGGTAGCCCCCCCAACCCAGGTGGGCCCCACCGGGCGAGGTTCCCGGCGCAAACCAGTGTATGGCTGCCGTTGGAGGAAGGCTCTGAGGTGGTCGTTTTATTTAGACAATACTTAAATCTATAGATACAATGCAGGAGTGTACATTGATCAAGATCGGTACAAGTGAAGCTTGTGGGAAGAGATGTCGAGGAACCTACTGTGCTATCCACAACGCTGCTATCTCCAGAGGTGGGGTCTCTGGATCTGTCAGGGTTGTGGGGTGGCGGTGAAGACGTCCGTAAGCTGTGTAAAGCATGTGGCGCTACTACGGTCTATAATCAGTACTACCAAAAGAAGCGCTATGTTGTGTCTGTACGAAAAGAAGCCAGACGACTTTCCAGGATAATTTTCAATAAGAGAAAAGTGTAATGCATACCAATATGAATTATGGCTACTATGGATGAATTCATAGAGCAGTTACTGGCAGAAATACCTGATAATAATTCGACTCTCCATCATGTGGTTCAAAACATCTTGGATGAGCCTATCCCAGATTCTGTCAAAGGGCGCTTGTTAAAGTCCTTACAGCCTGAAAAATATTGATCTACCCCACCACTGCACAAACAGAAGGCCGCTAAAAAAAGGCCATTGAAGAGGAATTTGACCATATCTCCCGCAAGAAAGTCCTGAGGGCCGTGAATGATGAGATCCTGGACTTGTTTGCATCTGCTGAGCAGATAAAAGAAAAGCTAGTCTTCAGTCAGACCCCATGGGCCATTGGCGACTTCTTGAGGGGCTGGCAGATGGACGTGCCTGCCAATAATCCTAAAAGTGCAGACCCAAGGGTTTTCCTCGAGGCTGGGGTGCCCCAAATCAGTAGCAAGCTCGAGGAAGACATCGAGGCTCTAGGTGGCGTAAAGTTATAGTTGGCTCTCAAGGTTCAGCTTCGGAAAGACAGCCCAGACGGTAGTGAGGAGTACACAACCCCCGTGCTGCGCCACAAACAGAAGGCCCTTCTCCAGGCCAGCGAAATCAAGGGGGCTCTCGATAAAACCTTCCCAAACATCCAAGCAACACTCGATAAGTGGACACAGAGAGGGTCTGGCTGGGTTGTAGATCAGGTACAGATCCTTTGGCTGAACATTGCTAGATATCAACCTCTTCGGGGTAGCTCCTACATTCCACTCCCAGCAGAAGTAAGTTTTTAATTTAAGAAGGCAGTGGTCAACATGAAAAACAAGGACCCATACTGCTTCGATGGACGCTCCGAGCGGCTTTGGCAAATCCGCCACCACAATATCACCCAGAAAGAACAAGTTGGTATCCTACCAATGATGGTGTGAACTTTGAAGAGATGGCCCCACACCCATCTCTCAGATCCATAAAGTGAAGCGGCAGAACAACCTAGCCATCAATGTCTTTGGCTGGGACAACGGCATCACCGTCCTTCGTCTCAGCACACAACCACAAGAGTTACCAAGGATCAATATGCTGCTGATCGAACAGACCTACAAATTTCACTACACCTGGATCAAGAACCTCAACTGCCTCTTATTTGACCAGAGCAAGCACCCAAAAAAGAAGCACTTCTTTGAATACTGTCTTCATGGCTACACGAGAGAGGACCTGAGGACCTGAGAGGACAAGCTTGAGTGCGAAGGCATCGGCCAGACGGCTGTCCGGGTGGAGATGCCAGAAGAGGGTATGAACAAGCTCACCTTCCAGAACCATCACAAGCAACAACCAACCACATTCGTCATCTATGCAGACTTTGAGGCTCTCACCACCAAGATCGGGAGCCCCGAACGCGATCCTACAAAAAGCAACACCCAACGAACACAACAACATGAAGCTTGCAGCTACTTCTATATCGTGGTGCGGTGTGATGGAACAACAAAGCCGCCTGTCGAGTATCGCGGCCCAAATGCAGTAGAGCACTTCTGAAATTCACTCCAGGATGAAGGGCGCGAGATTAAGGACGTCCTAGCCAACCCTAAAGCCATAAAGATGACACCACAGGACTGGCGGACACACCACAATGCCGTCGTTTGCAATGCAAACTGCTATATATGTGAAAAACCGCTAGACGGTGACTCTGTCCGTGACCACTGCCATATCACGGGTAAATATCGAGGGCCGGCCCACAACGCCTGTAACCTCAAGCTGAGGATATGTCCAAAACAACTGCTATTCCAGTGGTCTTCCACAACCTCAGAGGGTATGACTCCCACCTACCCATACAGGCCATCTCGAGGGTCGAAGGTAGAGTTTCCTGCATCCCCAACAACACAGAAAAATACATTTCCTTCTCTCTCGGGCAGCTTCGCTTAATCGACAGCGCCCAGTTCCTGCTAGCTTCCCTTGACAAGCTGGTGGCCGCAAACAAGCCTGAAGCTTTCAAGATCACGTCCCATTACGAGCCAAACCAGCAGCTCTTGACCCGAAAGGTGTCTACCCCTGCGAGTATATGGACTCCTAGGATCGTTTTGCCGAGACCAAGCTTCCTCCGAAAGAGGTATTCTACAGCAAGCCCACCGACGAGCACATCAGCGACGACGACTACGCCCACGCGCAGAGATTATGGGAGGTCTGTGGGTGTAAGACCGTGGGGGACTACCACGACCTCTAGAATCGCACAGATGTTCGCCTGCTGGCTGATGTCTTTGAGGAGTTCCGAAAGGCATGCTTGAGACAATACGGTTTAGACCCAGCGCACCACTACACCAGCCCGGGGCTTTCATGGGACGCCCTTCTCAAGAAGACAGGAGTGGAGCTCGAGCTACTCACAGATTACGACCAACATCAATGTATCGAGAAGGGGTGTCGTGTCGTGAATTTTTGAGTGAAATATCACAGTTTGTCGGTCAGTTGTATGTAGACAAATCACTTGCGCTACGCGCTCGTGATTTGATCTACATTACAACTGACCTCCAAACAGTGAGTAGTATATACAATGTAGGTTCTAGGACAGATCAATACATAAGTATATAGAAAGTGCCATGTGCAGCACACTCTGGCTACCATATCGCATGTGCAGTACACTCTGGCTGCCACTAGGTTCTGGCACAAAATTTATTCAGACGCTCCATTCAGCCTTCCAACACTGGCACAGATCAATAAATAAGTATATAGAAGCACACTCTGGCTGCCATATCGCATGTGCAGTACACTCTGGCTGCCACTAGGTTCTGGCACAGAATTAGGTTCTGGCACAGAATTTTATTCAGACGCTCCAGTCAGCAAATAAAGCCTTCCCACCCCAAACATCTACCGCCAAGGCAAGTTCCATTCAATTTAAGTCTCCCAAACCCAAAACAATTCCACCTGACTATCCCCCCCCCCCGAGCACCAACCCGGTAGGCCCCCCCCCCAGGTGGGCCCCACCGGGCGAGGTTCCCGGCGCAAACCAGTGTATGGCTGCCGTTGGAGGAAGGCTCTGAGGTGGTCGTTTTATTTAGACAATACTTAAATCTATAGATACAATGCAGGAGTGTACATTGATCAAGATCGGTACAAGTGAAGCTTGTGGGAAGAGATGTCGAGGAACCTACTGTGCTATCCACAACGCTGCTATCTCCAGAGGTGGGGTCTCTGGATCTGTCAGGGTTGTGGGGTGGCGGTGAAGACGTCCGTAAGCTGTGTAAAGCATGTGGCGCTACTACCGTCCATAATCAGTACTACCAAAAGAAGCGCTATGTTGTGTCTGTACGAAAAGAAGCCAGACGACTTTCCAGGATAATTTTCAATAAGAGAAAAGTGTAATGCATACCAATATGAATTATGGCTACTATGGATGAATTCATAGAGCAGTTACTGGCAGAAATACCTGATAATAATTCGACTCTCCATCATGTGGTTCAAAACATCTTGGATGAGCCTATCCCAGATTCTGTCAAAGGGCGCTTGTTAAAGTCCTTACAGCCTGAAAAATATTGACCTACCCCACCACTGCGCAAACAGAAGGCCGCTAAAAAAAGGCCATTGAAGAGGAATTTGACCATATCTCCCGCAAGAAAGTCCTGAGGGCCGTGAATGATGAGATCCTGGACTTGTTTGCATCTGCTGAGCAGATAAAAGAAAAGCTAGTCTTCAGTCAGACCCCATGGGCCATTGGCGACTTCTTGAGGGGCTGGCAGATGGACGTGCCTGCCAATAATCCTAAAAGTGCAGACCCAAGGGTTTTCCTCGAGGCTGGGGTGCCCCAAATCAGTAGCAAGCTCGAGGAAGACATCGAGGCTCTAGGTGGCGTAAAGTTATAGTTTGCTCTCAAGGTTCAGCTTCGGAAAGACAGCCCAGACGGTAGTGAGGAGTACACAACCCCCGTGCTGCGCCACAAACAGAAGGCCCTTCTCCAGGCCAGCGAAATCAAGGGGGCTCTCGATAAAACCTTCCCAAACATCCAAGCAACACTCGATAAGTGGACACAGAGAGGGTCTGGCTGGGTTGTAGATCAGGTACAGATCCTTTGGCTGAACATTGCTAGATATCAACCTCTTCGGGGTAGCTCCTACATTCCACTCCCAGCAGAAGTAAGTTTTTAATTTAAGAAGGCAGTGGTCAACATGAAAAACAAGGACCCATACTGCTTCGATGGACGCTCCGAGCGGCTTTGGCAAATCCGCCACCACAATATCACCCAGAAAGAACAAGTTGGTATCCTACCAATGATGGTGTGAACTTTGAAGAGATGGCCCCACACCCATCTCTCAGATCCATAAAGTGAAGCGGCAGAACAACCTAGCCATCAATGTCTTTGGCTGGGACAACGGCATCACCGTCCTTCGTCTCAGCACACAACCACAAGAGTTACCAAGGATCAATATGCTGCTGATCGAACAGACCTACAAATTTCACTACACCTGGATCAAGAACCTCAACTGCCTCTTATTTGACCAGAGCAAGCACCCAAAAAAGAAGCACTTCTTTGAATACTGTCTTCATGGCTACACGAGAGAGGACCTGAGGACCTGAGAGGACAAGCTTGAGTGCGAAGGCATCGGCCAGACGGCTGTCCGGGTGGAGATGCCAGAAGAGGGTATGAACAAGCTCACCTTCCAGAACCATCACAAGCAACAACCAACCACATTCGTCATCAATGCAGACTTTGAGGCTCTCACCACCAAGATCGGGAGCCCCGAACGCGATCCTACAAAAAGCAACACCCAACGAACACAACAACATGAAGCTTGCAGCTACTTCTATATCGTGGTGCGGTGTGCTGGAACAACAAAGCCGCCTGTCGAGTATCGCGGCCCAAATGCAGTAGAGCACTTCTGAAATTCACTCCAGGATGAAGGGCGCGAGATTAAGGACGTCCTAGCCAACCCTAAAGCCATAAAGATGACACCACAGGACTGGCGGACACACCACAATGCCGTCGTTTGCAATGCAAACTGCTATATATGTGAAAAACCGCTAGACGGTGACTCTGTCCGTGACCACTGCCATATCACGGGTAAATATCGAGGGCCGGCCCACAACGCCTGTAACCTCAAGCTGAGGATATGTCCAAAACAACTGCTATTCCAGTGGTCTTCCACAACCTCAGAGGGTATGACTCCCACCTACCCATACAGGCCATCTCGAGGGTCGAAGGTAGAGTTTCCTGCATCCCCAACAACACAGAAAAATACATTTCCTTCTCTCTCGGGCAGCTTCGCTTAATCGACAGCGCCCAGTTCCTGCTAGCTTCCCTTGACAAGCTGGTGGCCGCAAACAAGCCTGAAGCTTTCAAGATCACGTCCCATTACGAGCCAAACCAGCAGCTCTTGACCCGAAAGGTGTCTACCCCTGCGAGTATATGGACTCCTAGGATCGTTTTGCCGAGACCAAGCTTCCTCCGAAAGAGGTATTCTACAGCAAGCCCACCGACGAGCACATCAGCGACGACGACTACGCCCACGCGCAGAGATTATGGGAGGTCTGTGGGTGTAAGACCGTGGGGGACTACCACGACCTCTAGAATCGCACAGATGTTCGCCTGCTGGCTGATGTCTTTGAGGAGTTCCGAAAGGCATGCTTGAGACAATACGGTTTAGACCCAGCACACCACTACACCAGCCCGGGGCTTTCATGGGACGCCCTTCTCAAGAAGACAGGAGTGGAGCTCGAGCTACTCACAGATTACGACCAACATCAATGTATCGAGAAGGGGATCCTCTGGTTGAAAATTACGATCCAGAAAAACCTAGTAGTCATATCTTACATCTCGATGCGAAGGGCTATGAGCCAGGCTCTTCCCATCAGAGACTTCCAATGAGTTGATGCATCGGAATGCCATCGACTCGCAGAAACCATTGTAGAACAACCCGCAGACAGTGAAAAGGGCTATATCCTAGAGGTAGATATGGAATATCCAGCAGAGCTGCACAGGGCACACCTACCCGCTAGCACCAGAGCGCCTAGTGGTCAAGAAGGAGTAAATGTCGGAGAACCAGCCAGAACTTCTCGATGGAGCTTTGTGGGGAGCACTTACAGATGTTGAGAAGTTTGTACCAAACCTTCGCAACTAAGACCGTTACGTGCTCAACTATCGGAATCTCCAGTTATACATGTCTCTGGGTATGCGTTTGACCAAGATTCATCGTGCCCTCCGGTTCCAGCAAAGCCACTGGGTGGAACTCTACATCCGGATGAATACTGAGTTCCGGAAGAAGGCCACCAGTGACTGAGAAGGATCTCTAAAAGCTCAAGAACAATTCGGTCTTCGGCAAGACGATGGAGAACCTCCGCAGGCGTGTCGACGTCAAGCTGGTCCGCGCCAACGAGTAAGACAAACTCAGGCGTCTAGTCGCCAGCCCAGCCTTAGCCAGAGCCAACATCTTCGACGATGATCTTGCAGCAGTCCAGATGTATAAGAGCCGTCTAGTGCTCTATCGACCGATTTACGTAGGTATGAGCATTCTGGACCTTTCAAAGACCCTGATGTACGATTTCTATTACAATCGGCTTCAGAGGCAGTACGGAGAACGCTGCCAGCTCCTCTACACAGACACTGACAGCCTCCTCCTCGAAATCGAGACAGATGATGTCTACGAGGACATGGCCAAGCACCAGGGCCTCTACGACACGTCCGACTTTAAGAAAGGCCACCTGCTGCACAGCACAGAGAACAAGAAGGTTCTCGGAAAGATGAAGGACGAGTGCGCCGGGCAGCTAATCTCTGAGAATATAGGTCTACGACCTAAGGTGTATTCCATCCTCCAGACATCAGGAAAACTATCAAGAAGGCCAAGAGTGTGTGAAAAGCAACTGTCAAGAAACGCATCAAGCATGAGCAGTTCAAAGAGGCTCTCTTTGAGAAGAAAACCTTCCGCCATGGCATAGATGTTCTTAGGTCAGAGTGCCATCACATCTACGGGCAGCATCTCAACAAGGTGTCGCTGTCGCCCTTCGATTCCAAGCGCTGGATCGCAAAAAATGGGGTGGATACACTAGCTTATGGTCACAAAGATGCAACATGTTGAAGAGCAACAAATGTTACCCAAGAAGAAATGGATGCATTCTTAGAGGAGCTGCTCAGCGCTTGAGAACCCCATCCGGAGGAAGCTGAGTGTCGGGAGGCACAACAAGAAATTTTTCGCGCACAAAACCGCACTGATGTCCATCCTGCAAGTAATACACCACGGGCTCGTCGGACTTGCTCACTGTGCGCCCGAGCCGGTGCACATCCAGGGAACACTATGATATGGGATCTGTCGCTCGCCGGCGCCCACCCCCCCCCCTTCAAGCTCGCCAGGCTGGTACAAATAGCGAACGCTGACACCGGAGGGGATTTTTGTCTCCTCGAGACCAACAGGAAGACCAGGAACTACAGAGGAGGGCTTTTGTGTCACTGATTGCACCCTTATGGCCTCAGAGGGCTTTTTGCCGGTCAGTCGGGTGACCTCGCCATTCAAGGCTGCCACAACGGCTGGCAACCTTTTCACCCACTCTGTAGACCTCCGACCAGAAGTGAGTCGCATATCCTGAGCGTACTGGTACCCAAAGAGCCGCTCAGCCAAGGTACGATTGAAGCGCTCAACAATGCCCTGGTCCCGATGGATGTAAACCCGACCGCGCCGAACCTGGACAGAGTGCTTTGCCAACAGCTGGCTGACAGAAGCCATGAACGCACGGCCGGGGTCAACCTGGAGCAATTTGGGCCACTTCAACGGGCTCCGTTTGTTAATCCGAGGCAGGCCATCGGCGACCTCTGCCGCAGTCTTGTTGATCAGTGGCTCAGCTTCCTTGTAACGGCTGGCCACGTCAACAACCGTGAGAGCGTAGCGGAAGGTTTTCCGCCCAACTCGGTCGTGTGGCAGACAGAGAAGATCCGCCTGGTGTACTTCGTTCGGTGTGGCGATGTCGAATTTTGGCCGTGGCATGTGCCGTGGTGTAGGAAGGTAGATCTGCCAGATAGCCTGTCTTTTGAGCCAGTCCTTAGCCAGTTGTTCACTCACCTTGGCTGCAGACGCCAGCTTATCAATGGCAGCGAGCCCCTTCCAGTAGCCCTTTGTGCTATAATATATGACAGAGCTTACTGACGGCCATTGCTACTAATGTTTTCCAAAAGCTGATATCTCTAAAAAACGGCCCCATCCATCGCGGCTTGAAGAAATATATCGGCTGCAAGGTGCTTCCACGCAGAGCTGAAACTGACCACACGAGTACTGATAGACCGCTTAGACATCGGGCGACAGGGCTTCAGATGTCATTTCATCGGGTAAAAGTCCCACAAAATGCAAACAACGTCTCCAAAATGACCTTTACAGTGTTAATGTGGACGTTAAACCTAAAATCAAATAAATAAAAGTCTAAAAAATGAAATACAAATATTTACCTACAGCATATGTATAGAAATTCGAAAACAGACTACTTTAGACCATCAAAGCACAGAGTACTGATGGGGGCGAATTGGGAATACCCACACCAGAGAGAAGAATGAGTTCTAGTTTTGTTTGATTTGTTTAAGTCCCCGTCAACATTGCAAAGGACATTTTGGAGACGGTGCTTCCAATTTTGTGGGACCTTTACCCGACATTGAGATGAAATGACATCTCAAGCCCAGTCGCCCAACGAAAATAATTGGGTTTATTAGCATGGACGGTCCGCCTCGCACCGCGGTCCCTGAACAAGCTTAGATCCTCTAAGCGGTTTACCAGTACTAGTTCAGGTCATTTTGGAGACGCTGCTTCCAATTGTTTGCGACTTTACCCGACACTGAGATGAAACGACACCTGAAGCCCTGCCGCCCAATGAAACCAAATGGCTTAAGTGCATTGGTCTAACTCACACAACTTTACCTCGGCAGGCTTAGTCCTTCTAAGCGGTTCAGCAGTACTCGTCTGGTCAGATTCAGAACTGCGTGGAAGCGCCATAAAACTCAGTCTATTTCTCTAAGCCTCAATGGGTGGGGGCGGAGCAGCGTTAATGTTTCAGGCAGCGCATAAGTGTATGAATAATGCGCCTTTCAATACGTTCAGAGACAGATTCAGGTGTTGCTGAAGCTGGTTTTTCTAATCTTTACTAGAGTTCTGCAGACTGTGCGTAATAAGGTATGCCTGTATTTGATTTACAGTTTTAAGTATAAATCTGTACCGGCATATCTGCACTTTCGGCCGGCCTCGGTAGCTAAGCGTCTGACTGGTAATCAGGAGGACGCGGGTTCGATACCTGTCGGGCTCGGCAACATTTGTTCGTTAAGACTGATCATAAAGTCTTTTCTCCGGCTATTCTCTCCCTTCCGCTGATTCAAGAAGGGCAGTTGTTTGTTTATGGCGAAGTCGTATGGTAGACGGGTTTCCTTGCGTTGAACAATTTCTATGATAAACTTAATAAAAGAGAAGACGAGACCGCATCGTGTTTCCACGTAGACGCGGCCGAAATGGTAAACCGCTTAGAGGGCCTAGGCCTGCCCAGCCATAACGGTGCGGGTCGGACCGTCTATGCGTATAAATCCTATTGGTTTCATCGCGCCACAGGGCTTGAGATGTAATTGGATAAAAAAGTCACTTACAAAACGGAAGCAACATCTCCAAATGACCTTCATGTATGACGGGGACGTTAAACCTCTAATCAGTCTAACAAACAAACTAGTCGAACATGAAAATTGACCATAGAACGATTCACATCCATGGGTCACGTCATGAGAAAACTTTAACTTCTCATTTGCGATCACCAAAATGTGCACTCGCGCAGTTCGGAAATTATTTTAGTGTTCGCGAGTTAAATTGTTTGTTCAAAACCTTTAGTTTCTATAGCATGCGAAGCTGGGCATGTCATGCCCGGCGCAGATGGACAGCAATTTTCTCAATGCCTGATTCAGTAAGCGCCTTAACGTTCCAAGCTGCAAACAGCGTACGTTGACCCAGGACGTCGCCGAAGAAGACAACAGGAAGAAGACAACATTTGTGTATTTGCAAAAACATTTGGACATCAACGCTATTAATAGATGCCTGCCTTGTATGACCTTGTCGCTATTAATAGATCCAGCGTTTCATGAATATTACAAAGCTGTATCAACTGACAACTTACCTTATGACAGGCACCTTTGCACGGATGATTTCTGCGTTTTTATTGCTCTAAATCAAACAGAAGTTATTCGACTAAACCAAAGATCTACATTATATGTGAATAGATAAAGTAATGGATGATTTGACATGTTGCAGTAGCGGAACGATACAGTTTCTCGCTACACAGCTTGACATTGCTGTGATTCTACCGCAGGTAATGCGTAGGATTTTTTTTTCATATAAAAATAAATCGTATTCGCTAGTTGTAGCGGATAAACACAAATACTAATAGCAATATGTAGTTCGTTTAAAAAGAAATACTAAAACATGAAAATTGGCGACATGTTTTGTGCTTATTGATGAAAGTTCGGGCCTATTTAAGTGCTCGGAGATGTACAGCCTTTGTGAGTAAATCTTGTATCAAGGTCAGCTGAGGAAATAAGCGTAGGAATTCTTATTTTTGTCTACAACAAATAAGGAATACCTTTTATGGGTGAATTTTCATTTCATTTTCATTCAATGAAGTAATTATATGCAAATTATTGTTAAATAAGGTAGTTTGATAAATATTCTGGTACTGATGTCGATGATAGTTCTGACCTATTTTAATGCGCAGGGATACAGCCTTTTTGAGTGAATTTGGAAATAAGGTCATCCGAATCGTGTAGTAAAATTGGGGGGCTTCGCCCCCAAAAATCAATACAGTAGATTTAACGAATGAGTGTCCTATAAATAACACACTATAGTAGCTAAATATGTGGGCTATCAATTTCACTAGCGGAAACAATATTACGACAGGAGCCGATCTTTTTAATATCGAAGCTTTTTATTTTTTTATTTTTTGCTATACGTATGGAAGTCTTCTGCTTACAGTCTTGGTTTTTCATAGAAAAAAAGAAAAGAAAATTATCATCAAATTTATTTTTGGTACTGCACAATTCGTAAATCAAAGCTTATCATTGTTAAAAAATCACATATTTCTCGTCCCAAGAGGGACACCCAAGGCATAAGTACTAGCACTAATTTCTCTCTCTGCCCACCCCCTTCCCCTAGCTTCCTCTAGTAAGTTATCTAACAACTTTCGAATAATATCCGCCTAGTTAGAATCTGAATGTAGGGGAATGCCTGGTAGAAACAAAAATGCATCCGCAAAAAAAAAAAAAAAAAAATTACCAGGCTCCAGAAGGTGTGTTTTGTTGTTTTTTGGCGTGAGTTCGAATCTCCGAATTTTTTTAGTCGAAAACTGTGACTAAACCCCCACTTCTTAGAGAGTTGTTCTGGCGTGAGTAAGAATCTCCGGAGAGACGACTTTTTTGTTTTTGTTTTAGTCGAAAACAGTGACTAAAACCCCACTTCTTAGAGAGTTGGTCTGCTCAACTGTCTAGGCGAGTTTGTAGGCCGCTAGGCCCGTCGCGGCGATCCCCATGATGACGAAGGCAATCTTGCGGTCTTTCTGGTCGTCACTCGGGTTGTACAAGTCGGAGAACAGGGGCTCGGACCCCAGGGGGGTCATGGTTATGCCCGGCGACCTGCGCATACAGGCGCATCGCGCCATCGACGTCTTTGAAGTTTATACGGCGTGCCCCTGAAATCAATACGCTCGGTCCGTTTTCGAGACCATTATGCCAGTGCAGCCTGTAACTGTTCGATTGCTTTATCGTGACGCTTGCTCTTTGTCGACGCCAGAGCTCTTCAAAATGGAGTACAAGTAGTTCGATCCCGAGAGCCCCAGGGCGTTCATTAGGGCTTCGCCAATGAGCATAGCAATACGTGCCATTTTACCGGCACATGGTGACAATTACTTCATGATATCAGCAGGTATAATCCCATGTTTAATAAGCATGTCTTTGGTTGCCATGGCGAGAGCGACGTCAACTATGGCCATACCCACATCACGGGGTGTGAAGTCTAGCTTCGGGGGGCTACCCCCATCGCCATCTTGCTAAGCCGGGCGTATCCCACAGCGATGCCACAGACGACTGCGCTATGGTAGAGCGCATTGACAAGCATTTTACCATCAGTTGCCGGGGTTGTCATGGTTGTTGTTGCTGAAGGCATCACTCCATATAGAATGGATCTGGTCTGGTCTCTAATTGTTTCACGCCCCGGGGTTTATCCTGTTGCGCAGATAACTTCCTATTCGACTTGTCATTTTGCTGTTGCTCTGCAACAACATGTTACTGTTGCTCTGCAACAACGACGAAGCAACTTGTCGCCGCGATAGGCTCACATGCTGCAGAGAAACAACAACAATGCCATCCGCAAGACAAACCCCGATGATCCATGGGGTCCTGGCTCTTTGTCCTTCTGGCAGAATACCGTGATGTTCCTATTGTTGCTTTGCAACATGTTGCTCTGAAACAACATCGTTTTTCGTGTCATGGTGTTTTTCTTTGGTTTCCTGAAGCTCCTTGAGCAGTCTTTCTTGCTTGGCCTTTCGAGCGGCGGCGCCGGCAAGACCAGCTGCAACTTTTTTCGGGTCTTTAGGCTTCGTCACTCTTTGCGTTACTGGCTCCGCCAGTACAGGCTGCGCCAATGGCGTCGCAACGTCTGCCTGCTGAGTTGCAGCGTCCGGCTGTTGATCCTTCCCAATCATCGTATGATGCATCGTATTCTCCGCCATCATTGTATGATGAATTGATGGGGCAGCAATGTTCAAATCTGGCATGCTTGAGAGAGATTAACGTTGCGCTGAGCGGAGCTAACCACAAACACCCCACACACATACACAACCAGCAAGAATGATGGACCACTGGGTCACTGCCTTAAAAGGTGGCCATTCTTAAAACTTTGCAAGCCAAGAAAACTAGAATGGGTTAGGGCAAAATCAGCTGAACGTACTGTCATTGACAATTATTACAATGAACTTGAGAATGTGCTTTTAGAGAACAATTTGTTAGAAAAGCCCGACTTAATATATAATACTGATGAAACTGGTATATCTACTGAACATGCACCTACTCGAGTTATTACTCAGAAAGGAAGCAAGACACAAGCCGTAGTAAGTCCAAGGAATGGTACTACTCCAAGGAATGGAACTACTACTATTATCATCTGTGGGAAAGCTGCTGGAACTGCCATTCTTCAAGGGAAAGCAAATGAACAAGCGACTTCTTAAAGACAAAAGTCTTCTTGCATCAACTCTGAAGTCAGATTCTGGGTGGTCTAACAATGTCATATCTAAAGATTATCTTAAAAATCATTTCCTTATCTAGAAATGAAGAACAGAAGCTGCTGATACTTTGTGATGGCCACAAGTCACATGTCTGCAACCCAGTAGTGGAATGAACAAGGGAGAATAATATTACCCTTTTTGAACTGCCTCCACACTGCAACCATCTTCTTCAACCTTTAGATATTGGTTGTTTTTCACCCCTTAAGGCAAAATTCTATCAAGAACGTCAGTTATTTATGCTTCATAATCCGGGACGTGCTTTGACAAGGCATGCCATTTGCGAACTTGCATGCAAGGCATATATTAAGGGCCTTTGTTCAGTAAATATTATCAGCTTTCAAAAAGGCAGGGATTCTTCTACTTGACAAGACTGTAATTTTTGATGTCGTGATTGCACCCAACACTGTGGCAATATCAAACCGTGATGGAAAAGCTCTCCCTAATGATGCGACAGAAAATGAATCTGTGCATACAGCACGCAGTTTCTTAACTAGAATTTGTTTTTCTACAAAAACACAGATGTCTCCCGCTTTTTGACCTCTAAGTATGACCTTGACATTGGAGGTATGGACCTAGGTCTTGTGTGCAGCACATCGTATAATGAAAATGAACATTTCTGCAAGGTAACTTTAAAAGGTTCATAGAGAAATAAGAAAGTTATTGACCGTACAGAAAAAAGCCCTTTTTTACCTTTGACCTCAAAGTATGGCCTCGACCTTTGAGGTACAACACATCGCCTCATGATGGTTCAGATTTCTGCCAAGTAATTTCATAATCAATCAAAGAATAAAAAAGTTATTGACTGCACACAAAAAGGCCCCTTTTTGACCTTTGACCTCTTTGACCTCTAAGTATGACCTTGATGCTGGAGGGATGGACCTTGGTCTTGCACACAACTCATCATCTATTGAAGATAAATATTTCTCCATGGTTACTTTTAAAAGTCCATCCAGAAATAAAAAGTTATTGACTGGACACAAAAAAAAACTTTTTTTGACCTTTGACCTCCTAGTGTGACCTTGACCTTGGAGGCACCGAACACATCGCGCAACACATCGTCTCTTGATGGTTAACATTTCTGCCAAGTAATTTCACAATCTATCCAGGAATAAGAAAGGTACTGACTGAACACTAAAAATGCCCCTTTTTATATTTGACCTCTATGTATGACCTTGATCTTGGAGGTACCAACATGGGTCATGCAAGAGACACATCGTCTCAAAGTGGTTAACATTTCTGCGAAGTAATTTCAAAATCAATCTAAAATATGAAAATTATTGACCAAACACGAAAAAGGCCCCTTTTTTACCTTTGACCTCTAAGTATGACCTTGACCTTTGAGGTACCAACATGGGTCATGCAGGCAACACATCGTCTCATGGTGGTTAACGTTTCTGTCAAGTAATTTCAAAATCCATCAAAAAATAAGAAAGTTGTTGACCAAATACGAAAAAAGTCCCATTTTTGGACCTTTGACCTCTATGGTTGACCTTGACCTTTTAGGTACCAACCTGAATCATGCGTGCAACACATCGACCCATGATAGTTAACATTTCTGCCAAGTAATTTCAAATTCTATTTTAAAGTAAGAAAGTTATTGACAAAACACGAAAAATGCCCCTTTTTTACCTTTGACCTCTAAGCATGACCTTGACCTTTGAGGTACCAACCTGGGTCATGCACGCAACACATCGACTCATGGTTGTTAACATTTCTGCCAAATAATTTCAAAATCCATCTCAAAATACAACCGCGCACCCGGCAAGTTAGCAGTACGTAATGTCCCGTCGGTTCATTAAAGAGCAGATACGTCAAAAAACACTGGCACGCTACACCAGAATTGGTGTTACAAGTGACAAGTATGTCAAAGTAACCCCAATACTTAACATCACCATCCAATACCGGTTAACCCACAGGAGAGGGCGGAGCTAAGCGATTGTCAAAAATCTACTGCATCCTGCCTTCAAATTTAATATTGTCTGGACGCCACGGGTCATGTAAAAAATCAATCACCAATTAGCGTATATGATTTCGCTGTGAGGGACTTGGCAAGCAATGGAGACTCAGATTAGGCCCCAGAGAACGCGGCGTCTGATCGGGGTCTACACGGTTTACATAAAAAGTGGAATTTAGGGTTTGAACGAAAGTTTGAATCTCAATCTGTGGCTATTTTCCCAGCCTACACTCGGTGGCAGTCGGGGACGCTTCCCCCTTTCCGCTGGTCGTCTTTGTCGTCCGCTCGCGACTGCCGACGACTGTCCGGTCTGATTACATACCTTTATCTATAATGGTTGAGTTTAGTCCTTTGCATCTCGCCTTGATTTAGTGTTACTACGTCTTAGCGCTTATCATACAACAGCTTGCTGAGAACTGATAATTACTATTGCCTAATATTTTAAACCTCCATGAAAGAATTAACCCTTTGTCCCACATTTTTGTTTCACAAAACAACTTCTTTATACCCAATGTATTTTTGACACGAATCCTTGTAATTTATCCTCCTTGTGCAATTACAATGCATACAGAAATGGTCGGCCCCCGCCCATCGGGGCTTGAAGAAATAGATGGGTAGCATGAGGCATCCACGCAGACTACACGAGTACTGGTAAAGCGCATAGATCTAAGCCTGCCCATGCAAAGCGATGCGAGGCAGCCCACCCATACTTATAAACCCTATTGGTTTCATTGGATGACAGGGCTTGAGATGTCATTTCATCTCAATGACGGGTAAAAGTCCCACAAAATTGGAAGCAACGTCTCCAAAAGGACATATACAGTGTTGAAGGGGACGATAAACCTTTAATCAAACAAACAAACAGAAATGGGCACAACAGGAGGCTCAGTTATAAAGTGGCTTTAGTGTATATTTAACCCATAACAACCCCTAATTTTGCAAACAGAGATGAGGTCGTACACTGTTTGTGATGCAGCTTGTGGATAATGTTAAGGAATTTTAATGTTTGGCAGTCAGCAATGGCTGTGGCTAAATTTATTTATTCAGCAGGATAAGGGTTAAGACTTATTGGTTTTTCTGGGTTTCTTCTCTTTTTTCCCGCCCATTTTTTGTTCAGTTGTGAGGAAGGTTTCAAAATTTAAAAGGGTGGGCCCATAAAATCACGAAATAGCACGCAAAAATCCGCCCAAATATTTTACTTACCGTCGAGTCGAGTAATTAAGTGACAAATATTTTTTTCCAGACTTTAAGTGGAATGCATACACCTTCAGGGGAGGCAACTCTTTCAAGCGTTTTTTGTCTCCCATGTCAATAAGGGTCAACTCTTAAAGGAAAGAATTTGCTCCTGAGAGGGCCACATGGAAGATTAGTACTAGTACTAAATGTGTTACCCTCTATAAATAAGGTTGATTATTATTAAGAGTAGACCCCTTTTTCGTGGGACAAAGCATATAGAAAAGCAAACAGGAAGTTCCGAAAGTTGTCCCCTTTTAAAAAATGTGGAATATCTGCCAAGTCATTCCCCTCAGGTTTCATGTGACCTTTAACAGACTTTAATTGACCAATATTTCTGCTTATCTGTTAGATTGTTTTTTCACTTGATTTGAGGTTAAACATCCCCATTAACATTATTTAGGTCATTTTGGAGACATTACTTCAGTTTTGTGTGAAATTTTACCCGACATTTAGATAAAATGACATTACAATCCCTGCCGCCCAGTGAATTCGATATGGTTTATATGCTCGGATGGTCCGACTCGCCAGGGCAGGCTTTGGGAGTTTATGGCTAAAGTTAACAGACATCTAAAGCGTTGCATGCTGTGCTAGTATTATGGGCTGTTGTGTTAGGCAGCACCATGAACATGCGTCTCGAAAGGATCCGAAAGACTTTGAGGCTGAACCATATGTAATTCAGGTAATTTCTCCGGTCAGTCGCAATGGCGAACTTCCACATAAAAATTGTTTATTTTCGAATCAATTTTTAAAATTCAAACTAATACATCTGATAAAATAAACTTCAGTTATGATTAGTTTGGTTATTCTATTTGCCAGTTTAACGCATTTTGTTATTTGTTGATGGTGTTAGATAGGGAATCGCAATATCGACGATTCTGTTCGTCATACGTCAATATTATGTGTGATATGAGAGATCAATTAACGAATTGTTCTGTTCTGTTCTGTTTTTTAATCATAATATAGGTCGCTTTCTTTAATTATGTCCCGACATTTTCTCAACAATCAAATTACCGATAATCCAAGTGTGTGTACAAAAATCCGGGAAGCAAAACATTCTATAAGCGTTAATCAGCGACATGCTTGATTTGTCACAGCACATCTGAGTGTCGCAAGATGGAACTGTCAATTTTTTCCGCAGTCGCGGTTGGCAATACACAGAAGCCTACAGACCTGAGACTGTTAAATCCTTTGATCAATTGAGCACTCGCTGTCTCATTAACAAAGACGAACGCGACAGGAGAAAAAATACTGGCCACGGCTGGAAACTTTACGCGTACAAAAGCAAAATCTGGCGTAAAAAATACGCCGGATTCGGCATTTCCCATCATTGATGCTCCGTAAAGTTCTGTTCCCAACACTGTGATTATAAGTAAGAAATTGGACCACCCTGCACATCTTCATAGTCTCGTAGTTGATACGAACCATAAAAACACACCTATTTAATTTTGACCCCTACCACAACGTTGGGACTTCCTACTGGTTCTGTGTTAGCCCCGCCCATCATGGCTTGCAGAGCTTATCGAACACGAGTATTGGTAAACAGCTTAGAGGTTCTGAGCCTGTCCAGAAAATGTGTTGCTAGTCAGACCGTCCATGTATATAAACCCTATAGGTTTCATCGGGCGACAGGGCTTGAGATGTCATTTCATCTCAATGTCTGGTAAAAGTCCCACGAAATTGGAAGCGACGTCTCCAAAATGACCTCTACAGTGTTGCGGCCCCGCCCATCGGGGCTTGAAGAAATACATGGGCTGCATGATGCTTTGATAGTCAGCAATGGGTGTGGATAAATTAATTTATTCAGCAGGATAAGAGTTAAGTCTCAGAAACGAGACATTAGTTTTTCTGGGTTTCTTCTCTTTTTTTCCGCCCAATTTTTGTCCAGATAAGTTCTCAGTAACCACTAGACAGATATGAAAATGAAGTTGTGTAGGAAGATTTCAAAATTTAAAAGTGTGGACCCAACAGGTCTCCTGGGGGGGGGGGGGCACGCAAAAATCCGCCCAAATATTTTAATATTTTACGGATGAGTTTTCAGTAACCGTCGAGTCGAGCAATTAAGTGACAAATATTTTTTTATTTATCTATTTTCGGTCAACAGGAGCCAACTCTTAAAGGAAAGAATTTGCTCCTCTTCAATTCATTCTTTCTACTATTTCTATCTATTATCGGTCGAATCAACATTGGAACATTTTCAGTTCTAGTGTGATCGGTCATTGCCGATCCAGGTTTGCAGGATGAAAACATACGCAGTAATCATGTTATAACGATAGAGATCTTTAACCTGCACAGAATGGGCCTCCCTGCACGTGCAGGGGGTCCCCAGTTAACGTCCCGATGCGGAGGACGATGCACCGTGTGGCATTCACCCGGAGCATGTTCGGACACCGCAGTTTTATTACCGCTGCCGGGAATCAAACCGGGGGCCTCTAGCATCATAGGCAGGTACATTATACCATTGAGCTACCACGCTTGATTCAATGTCCAGTGCCGGCTCGGCCACTTTAATACATGTATATACAGGGGTTCATTCATTGTACTTTCTTGTTTCTGCTACAACCTCGAGGTTTTACTAGTATCCACAGTCTGTTTTGAGCAGAATATATTCGCTTGTGGGTACTGCTGGTTAGAACCGCCTCGAGGTTTTGTTTGTTTTGTTTGATTTGAGGTTTAACGTCCCCGTCAACACTGTATAGGTCATTTTGGAGACGTTGCTTCCAATTTTGTGGGACTTTTACCCAACATTGAGATGAAATGATATCGCAAGCCCTGCCGCCACCTAGAGGTTTTAACGAGTATCCACAATCTCTGTTTTGAGCAGACTATAGATTGTGGGTGCTGCTGGTTAGAACCGCTTCGAGGTTTTAACGAGTATCCACAATCTACTTTTGAGCAGTATTAATATCGATTGTAACATAAACTGACAGCGCTATTGTCCCACCCACGCTTAAAATGTTCAAAGACGGTTGTCAATCATCTCAAATACCAGTTCAGAAGCACGTGATGGAAAGTTCAAAACGGTGCTACAAAGCTTACGGCACGTATTTGATATTCGTCTCAACAACATCAAAAGTTCGTCTGGGAGAAGACCGATTGCTAACTTGCCGATTGCGCTGTTGTAAAAGAGTTATTGACCAAACACGAAAAAAAAGGCCCATTTTTTTACCATTGACCTCTATGTATGACCTTGACCTTTGAGGTACGAACCCGAATCATGCGTGCAACACATCGTCCAATGATAGTTAACATTTCTGCCAAGTAATTACAAATTCTATCTAAAAATAAGAAAGTTATTGACAAAACACGAAAAAAGGCCCTTTTTTTACCTTTGACCTCTAAGTATGACCTTGACTTCAACCTGGGTCGCAACACATCGTCTCATGGTGATTAACATTTCTGCTAAGTAATTTCAAAATCCATCTGGAAATAAGAAAGTTATTGTCCGGACACGATTTGCCCATCTCAGTGGACATAAATGAGTTCCCAAAACTGTTTGACGTCGTGATGTGCGTAAGTCTGTGACTACATTTTCAGATCAAATTACTTAAAAATAAAAGATCCAATGCATGTTATGTTTACTGGGTGATGTTGTTTATTCATTACTAATAACAAATATAGCAATTGTTCTTAGAAATCTCGCCATGCATAGCTCTGGTGTATTCTTCATTTAGAGTACCGTGGTTTTAAAATTTGATTCAAAAATCTGCACTGGCTCACAGATTTCTTCTTATTCTGAATGATTAAGATTTTAATTTAAAATCTATATAATTTTGGTTACCCTGATGTCTTTTTAGTATTATGGACAGCTGAGAAACCAAACATGTTTAAATTTTTCCAATTGAATTAATACATTATTAGAAGTGGGTGGGGTAATTTTACCCCTGACACAAATAGTTGCTATGGAAACATGAAGTAAGTAGGCCGCATTGTTTCTATCTAAATTACTGGCACACTTTCCAACGTTCTAGTAACAATCATTGAAAAGAAGTATCTTTCTCTGATATATGAAATATTGCTATCAACAGTGAATAAACGTCTAGATGGGCGTTAGTCTTTATGGGGGTACCCGTAGAGTTTGACACATTTATTTGACATTGTTATACGAAAGTAGAAGTCTTTTGTAGAAATATAGTCCAAATTGGTGCTTTTAGTTAACAATACTATTTACAAAATTTTACAACATATTTTTATGTTGTTTTATGGAGCGCTGTTCAAATAAACCAATTTTTTCCTCGATCTCCTTGCTGCTGCAGTCCCCTAAGATATATTCAAAACAACAGTTTTTGCTAGAAACTATGATTCAATATCTCTCAAATCAGATATATCACAAAGTCCGTTTTCTGTCTGTTTCCTTAGTGTCTATCACCAAAAATGTTTGCTTTTTGGTGATTTGACGAATTTATGTTACATCCGAAAGCAAGTCAGATTTCCCATAGTGTATCGCCTGTAGATAAAATTATACACAATCAGATTGTTTTTCAGTATGTTGCCAATATTTCTACCAATTTGTATTTAAAAAAGATCGGAAATTGATAATTTTATAACTCTTTTAGTACACCTACCCTGATTTTTCAAAAGGAAGGTGCTAATTTGTATGCTGTCTGATGTTGCCATGGCAACTGATGACATCATCATTTTACTAAGTGCTGATGTAAACATATACCCTAATTAGTGATATCGGCCAATTAGCATTTGAGTACGAATTGTAATTAGGTAGGGAATTGCAATTATTTCAGACCATATTTTTCTCCAATTTCTTTCAGCCATTTTGGGAACTCATTTATGGCCACTGAGTGTACATACATATCGACAAACTTCCAAGGGAGATAATTAAAAAAATATGAATGTGAGAGTTATAGTTCTTGCGCTCTGCACGTCGTCTAATAGCGATTATTATTATATACCCAGAAAATGTCCCGTTTACTTTCTACAGAAGTTACCGGTCAATATTTTTCCATATTGCCCATAGTCAAGTTCATATTGCCCGTAGATAAGCAGTCACGTTCAGAGTTATGTAGATTAAACATATTTTATTGCAAAATAAATCAAAGGGATTGGACACAAGTTATATACAACGTTAGATAGTCCTCTCCCTAATACAGTTTAACAACTCATTTTATCAGGTACAATGGCTAAAGCAATAAATTGTATCTTAAGTATCCTCTCATACGTCCATGCATACAATCACTCGCACATTGTCTGTGGTAGAGGTGTTGATGAGATGCTATAAAAGTAATCAATATCATAGGACTTAAGAAATAGATTTTAAGAAATAGGTCAGCTCTGTCAGTGATTTATTGGTTTATTGAGTGATAAATCACTGCTTTGAAGGTCAGTTGTAAAGCCGATCAGATCACGAGCTCGTAGCGCGAGTGATTTGTCTACTTTCAACTGATCGACAAACAGCGATGTATCATTCGATTAATTAATCCCGGCACTTGATCACGTGGATGGTTTAAGTAGAAAATGGCAACTACATAAGTTAGTCAAATCTATTTGTCTCCTTTATGTATCTAACAACTGACTGGATTATCCTTTTATTGGTGTCAACATCGTAAATTGGGGATCCTGAAGTTATATCGGAGAAGTTGTTTATCACTTGTGGATTAAAGCTATGCATCATTCTGTTACGTTGCTCAGTGTAAAGGCCACATTCGAAAAAGAAATGTTCGGCTGTTTCATGCGGGAACCCGCAGCTACATTCCGGATTTGAGACTATATTTACATTGAAAAGATCTGCCTTTAGGCTACTGCATCTGTGTCTGATTCTAGTAAGGATTATATTATATTTTCGCTCGCCTATGGATGTGTAGTCTGCTATTTTATATGGAATATTTTTAATGTTTGATTTAAATTGCAGAACCGTCGGCAGGGAGCGTATATTTGTATCTAAATCGTTCCATAACTTCAATGTTGATGGAAAAAACGATGATTCGTAAGAACATAAACGTGTAAATGGTACTTCAAAGTTATTTCCTGTTCTGAGATTATAAGTGCTAAGTTCATTTACTCTGTTAGGCAAAAGATCAGAGAGATATGACGGAACATCGTGGTTTACAATTTTATACATAAGTATAAGCTTTCGTCTTTTTCTTCTTTCTGCCAAGTTTTCCCATCCAGTTTCATAATATAGAGATCGAAGTGAAGCAAATATTGGAAGCCCAGTCACGATGCGAGCGGCATTTAGTTGCACTTGCTCTAAGCGGTTTGCGTCGTTAATAGTGCACCCGTCCCAAACTTCTGAGGCGTATTCTAAAACAGGCCGTATATAAGTGCAATACAATTTATCTAGTGTATGTTTCTTTAACTGATATTTAAGCTTTCTTAGGTATGAGACTTGCTTTGAGGCTGCGTCTACGACAGAATCTATATGTTTAGTCCATTTATTATTTGCGGATAAATATATACCTAGATGTTTGTGATTTTCAACCCTGTTTAGCCGAGTGCTGTCACAGTAAAGACTTAGGTCGTAGTCGTGAAAAATATTGGAAATAAGCATAATTTCAGTTTTTGTTGGGTTAAAACCTATAAGCCATTTGACCGCCCAATCATTTAATTTTACAAGATCGCTATTTAGTATTGCTTCGATTTCTGCTAAGTCAGATGATGAATAACTAAGAGAGGTGTCATCAGCATAAAGTCGAGCATTACCAGTTAATTCATCAGCAATATCATTTATGTAAACTAAAAATAATAATGGCCCAAGAACCGATCCTTGAGGTACGCCTGCGTTTGTTTCCTTTTCATTAGATAAAGATCCGTTTACAAAAACTTTTTGTCTTCTTTCCATTAAATAACTTTTAAGCCATAGTAAAAGACTGCCCTTGAAACCATATTTTTCTAATTTATGTAACAGACCCCTGTGCCAAACTCTATCAAATGCCTTAGATATATCGCAAAATATTTGACAATTTGATTCGTGATTCTCTAGAGATAAACAAGCCTTATGTGTCAGTTCAATTAAGTGATGGACTGTGGAATGGCCCGGAAGAAAACCTGACTGATATTTATAGAATAAGTTATTTTCTGTTAGGTGGTTGTGCATGTGTTTAAAGATAATACGCTCGAACGTTTTACTAACATTACTGGTCAACGATACTGGCCTATAGTTACTTGTTAATGCCTTGTCTCCTTTTTTAAAGAGTGGCATTACGTGCGAAATTTTCCATAGTTCAGGATAGGAGCTAGAACGTAAAGACAAATTAAACAATTTGGTCAATGGTACGCATATAGTATTACAAGTTGATTTTAACATTCTGTTGCTTATACCATCAGGCCCTGTTGCTTTATTTAATTTCAATATTTTCAAAGCATCAATTACTTCCGATTGTAAAATCTGAACTTGTGAATATTCTACATCTGAGCGATTCCCAAAGAACGGTAATTCTGTATGTACATCATCTAATGTTGAGATAGACATAAAAATAGGAGTTAAGCTCCTCAGCCTTTTCAGACTCGGTGTATGCATAAGAAGCATCGCTCTTTTTTAATGGTGGTATTGTAACTGATGTCCCTTTTTTCCCCATAAAGCGCCCCATAACTTGCCAAAAAGTTTTATTAGAATTTGCTGATTCATGGTTCAAAAGAAAATCGTCAACCTTATCAATGAATGTTTGCTTTGCATATTTTTTCATGTTATTTACTTTATTTCTCTGTTGTTTGTATAATGTGCGATGTGCGTTGTGTCCCGTTTTAAAATATCGTTTCCTTAACCTATCACGTAATCGAATATTATATCTCAGTTCAGAGTTAAACCACGGTCTATCATTTTGTCTTATCAAAACATTACGACAAGGGATACATTCTTTACAGAATTTGAGAAAATAATC
The DNA here is from genome assembly GCA_963580285.1 of Lucinisca nassula. Taxonomy (NCBI): domain Eukaryota; kingdom Metazoa; phylum Mollusca; class Bivalvia; order Lucinida; family Lucinidae; genus Lucinisca; species Lucinisca nassula. The sequence continues at coordinate 57,811,400 of OY757015.1, read as the reverse complement.
CGTAAATTTTACACAAGCTTGATCAATTGGACAAGTGTCGTTAATAATGCTATCCCAGTTAAATGCTTCTATCTTATTATTAAGCAATGCAAAATCAGCATTCTTGAAATCCCAAACTTCTCTGTAGTAAGAATTCGAAAGATTTAATTTAATTTGAATTGATGCATAAGTTGCTTTATGGTCACTTATATATTCGTCAACATCCATTGTTCCAGAATCTAAAACTGTACATGCATCGGTAACTATAACTGGATCTATCAATGTTGATGAATTTACGGTAACACGCGTTGGCTCACTTATCACGTTTCTTAAATTGAAGAGAGACATACAATCCCTAAGTTGACTATTTGATAAATTAGAAAAGTCTATATTAATATCGCCGACTAGAACGACATATTGCGTATCATCTAGAGCGGTTTCTATCGAATTTTGAATTTCAGTGATAAAGAGTGACTGAGAAGCTGTAAAATCGCTCCTATATAAACAACACAGTAATAATTTTATTTCTTTAAGACGTATTTCTAACCAAATTGTTTCAATGTGTTGATTTTCCAGATCGCTTCTTCGAGTGTACTTTAATAAAGATGACACATACACAATAAGACCACCCCCATTTCGAGTTCTATCCTTCCTTAAAGGTTCATCAAAACCTATCAATTTCAAATTATCTGAATCAAAATTTGTATCGAGATGCGTTTCGCTAAAACAAGCAATATGAAATGATTCAACTAGATTTGACAGATAATCAATCTTGTTTCTAATGCTCCTTGTATTCAAATGAACAATATCAAGGGAGTTTATAACATTCAATGTGGGACCCGGATTTAAATGAATATCCATACACATTAATAATAGAATCAATTTGTAAAACTTAAACTGGTCATTTTTTATGAAGCTAGCTAAACAAAGTACACAGAACATGTTAACCATACAATATGCAAAAAAGCGGAAATTTATTTGTTGAGCCGGAATTCGTCGACAGATAACTGTATGTGTCAATGAAAAGAATGCCCCTATTGCTGCTCGATAACATTCGAGTGAATTACCCATTGGGTAATAATATCATATTGCGTTTTACATAGAGCAGCAGTGAGGGAACCTTCACAAAATTTGATCTAACATGTAATAATTCACACAGTAAACCTGTTTCAACATCTCTACCACAGTTTCTACTCACACACATACATAGACAGACAAACCAACAAACCTAAAAAAGCATAGTTTAAACAAACACAATACAGTCAGAGATGGTTTTGCCGCTTGAGAATCATCGACAAAAATAGCATTAACCCATATCTTGCTGAATATTCACCTAAGGCACACCCATTTCTGTCTATCAACCAATCAAATTACTTGATGTAATTTATTGCTACAATTGCATAAACTGAATGCCTAACAGTGTAGATACCGATCAGATGGCTTCTGAAACAGCCATCTACACTGTTTGCTAAGATGGGGGTTGTCGTGAACATCAAGACAAGGGTTAATATAGTGTAGTTGAAAAAAAAAAGTGTTTTTTGTTATATGTTAAAACAAATGGAGTACATAAAGCAATGCTTTATATGTGACTATAGAGGGCACCGTCATGAGAAAACCTCCCTCAACAATTATCTCAATCAATCAATCAGTCAATCGATCGATCGATCGATGAATCAATCAACCAATCAGTCAACCAATCAATCAGTAGATCAAATTTAAACGGCTCGTCATGATATATACATACAAACAATAAGTGAAGAAATACATGAAAGTTGATTACTGAACGAGTCAGCATAAAATCACATCAAAACAGGAAGTACAGAAAAAGAGAGAGATACCTGTCCCAAGTTATCAAATCTCAGCAGACACACAACGCATAAGCAACGTCGCACCAGCGTCGGTGTAAGACCTTGGATCGACACAAGGCGTCGCCGACCACATGTCGTATGCCCGACGTATTACTGCTGGGATTTTGTTGTCATAGTTATTAAAAACAGAAGTGGAGGCAGTGATCAGGAATTGGTTTTAGTTTGATTTTGCGGCCCTTTCAAGATTATTTCACTTACCTCGAGTCTATCATTAACCAGAGGCGGACGAAAACCAGAACAACTGAGAATTAGGTCTGCTGGAAAGTCAGCATTAAGACAAAAAAAAAAATAGAAAAATAAAAAAATAAAAAATAAAAAAAATGACCGTCCAAAAATATTAATATAAATATTAATATCGACCTTGAGTTATGTGTTGTTATTAAAGGACAATCATCGTCATCGAAATCATCATCACCTTCATCATCATCATAATCATCGACATCATCATCTTGTCTGAAGTCCTCGGAGGTAAGGATGACTGTTTCTTACATGCTTTTCAATGAATGATAGAGATTTATCAGTGAAATATAAATCGATATTTTCACTGTTTCAAACAGTGAAAATACGATTTTTTATTTTTCACTGTTTGGGACTACTTTTTTCTTCAAATCTAACTCTAATTTCAATTTTATCTTTGTCAGATAACTGAACAATACTGAAATGTGTTCTAATTGACGCATAGCCCGTTCATGTGTGACGGGGACGTTACTGACGTCATTTATGACGCTGACGTCACGTCTTTTGTCGCGCGACGTTAGACTTGCCAGCAACTTCTTTGGAAAACTACTCTCTCAATTATTTCATTAATCATTCATAATAATACCATCCCAGGCCATTTCTCAGGTGCAAACTTTCAGTTTACACCCAATAGTATACCCACTAAACACGATGGACACCACTAAATTGACGCGAAACGAACAGGAACAAAGATAATTTTCTCCGAATGTGAGCGACACCATTAAAGACGCTAAATATTGCCTTTTTAAGCATGTAAGAAACAGAAAATTTGATTTTTTCAGTGCAAGATCAAATTTTATTTCACTCATGAACACCAAAACTGCTATTTTCACTCGTGGCTACGCCACTCGTGAAAATAACAGTTTTGGTGTTCATTCGATGAAATAAAATTCGATCTTACACTGAAAAAATGAAATATCCTCTATTGTTTTAATGATATTGTTTGTATTACACATATATGTGTTGTTGTATGCCCTACATGGGCCCATATGGCAAATAAACATATTCTATTCTATTCTTTTCTATATTCGTTCACAATAGAGCTACTTTCAAATTTGTTCATTCGGCAGCCATCTTGTCGTGCGTATCGACTGAAAGAACGTAAAACAAAATGAATATAGGTTCTTACAACGTGCATAAACCGCATTTTATGCTGCCAAATATGACCTACCTGCAATCTGTTTAGATTTTCAATACTTTCTTCTAAGAAATCAGGAGTATTTTGAAAGAAAAATAACCGACGCTTCGGAAAAAATGGCGTCCTGTGTTGGGAAACGTCAATGTTTTTTTAATGACATCACATCCACCAACGTTAACGTCGTCTTCACTCTGGCGCCATTGGGCGTGGCTTTTCAACGTGTAGGGAGACACTTAACGACCTTCATTATTTTCCATTTCAAACAACTTAGAGATGTATAATTTTACGTTCAGAAATTGATAACAGGCAATCCTGAATTCTAGCCGACATTTGAAATTTTGGATATATAATAAAAAGGTTATTGACTTTATATTGTGAAATATTCGGCACTCGTTCATATGGCGAAGACGCACTCGCAAGCTCGTGCGTCCTTCGCCATATGAACTCTTGCCAAATATTTAACAATATAAAGTCAATAACCTATAAATATTTATATGAAGTTTCGTGAAGATAGCTTGAACGGTTTTCAAGTTATAGAGCGGACACGATTTTGTGACAGACGGACAGACAGACAGACGCCCGGGGGAAAACAATATGTCTCTCCGAAAAAAAATCGGGGGAGACATAATCACGAAACAGCTCGGAAGGGCATCAAAGAAACCACAGACACAAAAGAACACAAAACAGATGGTTTCATAGGGAGGTAAAAACATAACAAATGACAAATTCTATGACGAACAGAAGGAACAAGAAAAAAAAAACTCAATAAGAAAAGAAAAGAAAAAATAGTACTGACACAAAAAAGCACCACAACACAAGCAACTGAAAGCATGTGAAAATGAAAAAAAAAAAAAAAAAAAAAATCGAAAAAAAACTTTATAAAACTCGAAAGTGCCCATAGAGCCAGGGTCCATCGGCATTTCATGTTGGTGAAAGTGAATCAGAAGCAAGTCAGAAGAAACTTCGTTCGCGAGACACAATTGCGGCCTAGGTTTTCAACATCTTCCTCGGGACCTAGCCAATGTAAATGCATGAACAACCATGTTTAATCCGTATAAAAAAAGGCCCTTTTGCCAGAATCGCGATTCTAACAACATTTGATTCTTGATATCCTTCAGTATCTTCATTTATCCGTCTCCTCATGAGGCAAGGAATAGTTGCTGTTTTAACACGTTTTGTTGTTATTTCGAAGGTTAGTATAAAGACGGTTGACTATGTCATATGTACTTACATCTGCAGGAGGTATTGTAGACATAAAGGTCATCAAAGGCAATATATCCATATCCATCATAAACATTCTTACGAACTGAAGAACCAAAGTAGTCGTTGTGATAGTAAGAATTAGTAGTGGCTTCAAATACAAGCTGAAAAACAGTTTTGGGGTCGATTGTTAGTAAATCGATACAATCGATTATTCGTCAATCGACCCAAAGTTACTAAGCACAGTAGCTTTTCCGTCGCTCACTGATTTGTTTGAAATCCAGATAACAGTTAGATGTGATCGTTGTCGTTGGGAGGTCAGAGTGTTGTGTAAAAATCTATACTGGACTCATCTACAGGGTATGGCAAACAGTGTAGACCGAAATCAGTCACCGCAGAATGTTAACGGACTGCTAAAGGAATGCAGAAAAGAGTTGAATAAAAGTGCCATTCTGGACCATTTTCGCATCCTACACTCACAGAGAACTGATATACTATAGTGCTCAGTACTCATTCATAGCATGGGGCTCATTTTTACATATACTCTTTTTAGATTCAAAATCAGTGTTCATTGACATTTTTGAGCAATATGAGGTTCAATATGAGAATCCTTCAAAAAGGTTTGTCACTGATAGGTTTCCGCAGTCTTATCGTATTCTGCTTTTTTTTTTTTTTTTTGGTATATTTTTTATTTGTTATTTTTTTTTTCGCCTGAGAGGGAAGACCGTTAACCTTTGCATTTGCATTAACGAGTTTATTTCGTCTAGGTTAGTCGGGGTAATCACCAATTTCATACTAAGGAAATAAGTTCAGCATTTTTTATATTATCGCTAATTTCGCCCTTGTCTGAATCTAAAATAGAACCAAATGTTTACACATCAAATTTTAATCTATTG